>CM056500.1:17348805-19748805 GCA_029783415.1 Anisodus acutangulus
AAACTAATGTGTTGTCGTGATTAGTAATTAAGTGGATAGAAAATTTCCCTACTAAGACTACACGTAAGATTAGCAGGTAACGTGTTCCATTAATATTAATATGGGGGAGGGAGTAACTCGTGAAACATTTACTAAACAATGACGCAGAAGGTTTTATTAAAGGGATGGCTTACATTGAGTTTGCAAATGGTGATGCTGAGGCTATAAACAAAGACTCCTCCAAAGTTCCTTTTATATGAAATTAAAGCAGTGAGACGTACGAAGCAGTAGTAGTACTAGGATACAAGTGCAACAACAATAATTGAAGTTTCCATTTTAAGTTCAATTTCGAGTTATTAAGCTTGGATTCAAGGTATGTTAAGGCAAATTATTTCTTTCTCTTGGCATGTTCCATGTAACGAAATATAACCGTGATATCGCTCCATAAATTGTTCTACTCCTAAAAGTTAAGAGTATTCATTTTATTGATTCCTATGTTAAAAGCATGTCTAAATATGTTCCTAAGTCCTTATTGAGGCATATGGAAAATATGTTGATATTCACAGTGTTAGCTGAAGGTAAAAGGATAATATGTCATCCGATAAGTTCAGAACGTTTCATTGTCATTCATGCATTATACACATATAATATATTGGATCGGGTTGCACGTTCCGCAACAATAACATATATTAGATCGGGTTGCACGTTCCGCAACACTAACATATATTGGATCGGGTTGCACGTTCCTCAACACTAACATATATTGGATCGGGTTGCACGTTCCACAACACTAACATATATTGGACCGGGTTTCACATTTCGCAACACTAACATATATTGGATCGGGTTGCACGTTCCGCAACACTAACATATATTGGATCGGGTTGCACGTTCCGCAACACTAACATATATTGGAACGGGTTGCACGTTCCGCAACACTGACATATATTGGATCGGGTTGCACGTTCCGCAACATATATATATATATATATATATATATATATATATATATCGCATTTGCATTGTGCATAACATTTAGGCATATGTATTTGGGCCCTCAGAGGCATTTGCTGTTGGTCGGTTGTTTATGTTTCCGTTATTGTTAGATCCCTATTATGCTATTATTTATGCAGACGTCCATTTTGTCGGGGGACGCTGCATTTCATGCCCGCAGGTTCAGTTAACGAGGGTGACAGTTTGCTCTGGTAGGTTGATAGTTCAGCTGGTATTGGAGCACTCCATTTGTTTCAGAGTTGCAGTCTGGTCGTGATATGCTATTTTGTATATGCATTTGGGGTATGGCGGGTGCCCTGTCCCGTCCTTGTGATGTCATGAACTCTTTACAGGCTTGTAGATGGTTGTCTTGTGTGTAGTAGTCATGTACGGTCTCGTCGGCCTTGGTGTATATATATATTTATAAGTTGGTTTTCTGATTAAGATTTTATATAGTCCTTTTTCGGCTTAGTCTGTATTTAATTATGAGTAGGTGATGACTGTATGCTTAGCGGTACCCGACGGGTAGGGTCAGGGTGCCCGTCGCGGCCCTCCGGTTTGGGAGGTGACAATTACCAAATGATTCACATGCATAATTACCACACCCTAGAAGATTCTAGGTAGAAGACTTGTAGTTTTGGACTTGATTATAGACTTGGACTCCAATTTAATTGGGTTTGGATTTAGGCTCTTATAATGAATCAAGTTTATGATCCAACACTCTATTTCTTCGATAAGATGTTTGCCCTTGCAATATCTTGTAAAGGCAAATGCATTAATATGACATCTACAACATTCTCAAGAAGATTACAGAGTATATCGGGAGGTACAATTTGACAACCATGTTTCTTGCACTTAGGAGGCATCATATAACAATATGCCAGTAAGAAACTGCAGAAACTAAACAATAAAACGGAGGTAAGTAATTGCATAACGATCTGGACAGAGTAAACAGACATCACATATGAGCTATTCGCATTATTAATCAACACGCTACAATAGTAAGAAGAAAAGAATGCCTGCATTCTAATTGAAACCACTCGTTTTCTCATCATAACATCCTTGAATCTACAGCAAGAATCCATTCCATCGGTACTTCATGAATCTAGGTACTATTAAGATTTATTATTCAAACAAGAAAATCAAGTCAAGAAAAAAAATCACCTTTTTTTTACTGGTAATAAGCTTTATCAACTGACATCTACAGCTAATGAGAAACATTATTATCCAACATTTAGCAACATTCACTCACCAAATCAGCTAAGTAGCTGTTTTTGCAGCTAAAATTGTGTAGCCTAATTAAGCTTAGTAGCTTTATACTCACAATTTGCATCAGCCTAAGCTTTCTTGGCAAGTAAATCCTGTCACACGTTACATTACTAAGTTCATCTCAACATGATTGTAAAAGGAAAAAAATCTTAAGTTGGAAGGGCATACTTCTATGATCCTCATACTCACTAACCTGATTATATTTAACTAGCAATGGACAGCAGAACCCGATCTAGCTTCCTCTGACCAAATAGTCTGTTCTTACAACGCAAAATTGTTCTTTCTTGTGGTCACTCGACGCCACCAATAGCGGATGTAGCTTAGTAGCTATGGGTTCAATTGAACCTAGTATATTTAAATGGAACATGAATATACTCGAATTAGGACTACTATTGACTTGACAAGATCCCTTCTCATAATCATCAAATAGTTTAGTCTCGTCAACATCAACTTGTCAACTTGCTCATAAGGTCAAAAATTGAAGATACTCATACCAAAGTGTGAATCATTTGTTTCCTCAACACTCATTCAATGAGAAAACATTAGCTTCAATTGTGATTGTTGGTCTTATATTTAGCATTATTTGGTCCAACCATAAAATTCTTCATATAATACAACCGCATTTCCTTTTTTACCTTTCTGAATTTATTGATTACAGACATTCCAATAGTTGCATGTATACAATCTCCCTAGAAACAAATAGTTTATTCATAACATTAAGATAACTTAAATTAATGGGTACAAAAGAAATGATATTTATGTAATATGGATTGTTCCTTCATTAACAGTAGCAGGAAAACACATATTTGTGATATGAATTCAATTTTTTTTCCATTAATAGAACTTCAAATAGACAGGAAAAAATAATGATAAGTTGTAGGTTAGATAAATTTCATTATCAGGAACATGAATGAGATTATAAAGCCATAGATTAGAAATGTTGTAGGTAGGAGTAATACCGGTACAAATACCTTCTCATCTTGCAATAACATCTCTAGCTTTAATGGATTGTTGGCTTTTTCACGATCTGAAACCAGTCAGAATCGCACTACGTGAACATTTAAATTCCATAGCATTTCTGTACTCAATATATGACTGATTAGGTCAATTTTGGTTTCAATATTTTTGAAGTAAATATTGGACAACATATTTTTTTCGATTTTGAAATATGTTATGGAGATTATTAGATTTCTTATATATACTGGTGTTTTTAGTAATTGAATAACTGCAGGTTCTTTCTTTAAGATAGACCAGAGTCCATCATAATCCAAAATGATAGAAGTAGTTATGTTTCATGCATATAATTTTATCGACTGCGTAATTTTACAAATATTATCTTTCTTGGTGTTTGGTTATTAAATATTAAGTACTTGCTCTTTTAGAATTTGAAAGTTCTGCAATTACAATAAAGCTACATCGAGTCCAAAGATTCTATGGAATTTAAAGGTCCGCGTAGTATGATTCTGGCTGGTTTCAGATCGTGAAAAAGTCAACAATCCATTAAAGCTAGAGATGTTATTGCAAGATGAGAATGTATGTATACTCGGTATTACTCCTACCTACAACATTTCTAATTTATGGCTTTATAATCTCATTCATGTTCCTGATAATGAAATTTATCTTACCTACAACTTATCGTGATGTTTTCCTCTCTACTTAAAGTTCTATTAATGGAAAAATAAACAATTGAATTCATATCACAAATATGTGTTTTCCTGCTGCTAATGAAGGAAATACATCATATGTTAGGTGGATGGTGTCATTCATCCATATTACATAGATATCATTTCTTTTGTACCCATTAATTTAAACTATCTATATGTTATTAATAAATTATTTGTTTATTGGGAGATCGTATACACAACTGTGGAAAGGCCTGTTATAAATAAGTTCAGATGGTAGTAAAGGAACTGGGATTGTACATATGAAGATTTTTGTGGTTGGACCAAATAATCCTAAATATAAGACCAACAATCACAAATTAGACCTAATGTTTACTCATAGAACGAGTGTAGACGAAACAAATGATCCACACTTTGGTATGAGCATCTCTAATTTTCGACCTTATAAGCTGTTGATAAATCAAGTGGATGTTGACGAGACTAAACTATTCGATAATTATGAGGATGTTGACGAGACTAACCTATTCGATAATTATGAGAAGGGATGTTATCAAGTCGATAGTACGCCAAGTTCGAGCTAAAGTTGCTTTGTCAAGAGCAATGAGTGTACCAATAGATCCAAAATCCTTTCTGCATGGGCTAAACCAGGCAGGATAAAAATTGTGAGTTAGCATGGACAGATTTGTTGAAAATTTGTCTTTGGTGGCGAGGTGCGTCCACCCATATTTAATGACTTAAACACTAGGGTTCCGCATGCTGGAGGCTTTGTCTCTTCACACGTGCATAATCTACTAAGTGAGTAGATAACCATAGGGGCAAGGATCGTCAAATTTCGTTAAGAAATGAAAAAGATATTGGTCCACGAAGTAAGGTGTTTGAGGCATGGAAATATGGCGTGAGACAAATCTACCACATCGGTGGAAAAAAGAAGAATTGTTCTCTTTATAAGTCTCAAAATTGGCTAAGGGGTTGGGACCCCAAACCCTTAGCCAATTGAGTTGGTTTTTGGAGTGTTAAAACTCTATTAATATGCACATAACTCCTCACTAAAAGCTCTTTTATGTTGCACATCAAATCAGTCATTTACTTTGTTGATTAACTCCTCACTAATGGCCATTACTTGGCCATTAACAACCATTAGTTGGCAGTTGAGAAGTCCCTCTCCTTATACTATAAATTGAAGCCTTTGACTCAATTGTTGAAACTACAGAAAAAGGACACAAACAGAAGAGAGAACAAAAACATGAGCAGAAACAGTGGACAAACAGAAAACTCTTCCTTCCTTTTCCATTCTTCAGCAAGTAGTTTCGTGTTTGTTTTCTTCATCAGAATCAACCTATTTGCTTTGTAGTGTTGATTAGTTGTTGTTTTATCTTGAGAGACTATTGTCCGTTAACGTAAAAGCATATATACGGGGCAATCTTGTCTTAAAGACAGAGAGTCATCTCTCGACTCAGCCACAGTTGTAACAATCCAAATTTAGTGTTTCTTGATTTCAGGTTATCAAGATTCAAGACTCAACCAGCTTGCGACAATAATAATATTGCTTGTTTGTTTATCCTTTCGAACACTTGTAATATTTATTTACTTCCCGTACTACTTTACATATCCAACAATTTTAAGACAAGATTGGTATTAGTGTTCGAAAGATGTCAGTCAACAATTGTGTGATCAAATCTGGATATGGTTGTGGTTTTCTAGTAGAAGACAGTTATGATTATGCTGTTGAAGGTCAAGGTGTTCATGGTGTCACCGCACCCGAGAGTGGTGGTAACAATCGCCCACGAGAGGCTGAGGATGTCAACTCAGACAAGAGGGGAAGGCTGAAGATGTGGTTCTATCTTGTCGCAGAAGGCCTATATCTGTCCCAGACAAAGGATCCGAATTATGGTAAGGAGGAAATGAATACTCAGTACGACGAAGTGACTGAAGTGGGCCAGAATCCGAACTTGGGATAAGTAATTTTTCTTCTTTGTCAAAAAAAAAAAGATTAAATGATGTCTGATTAAAAAGGGCTTAAAGTAAGGAGGAATATGAAAATGTTTTCCCTAAATAAATTATATTCATTACGCTTTAAAATCAGAAGTTTAATCTCACCTTCCCTCTCCCTTTAAAGATTGGACTTTGTAAACGACTTAAAAGATCCGTTCTTTTGGGTGTAATAATTAAAAGTGTGTAAAGTATGTTCGCACATACGAAGGAGAGAGATCCACTGACTATGCGAAAATTGTTACCACTTTTAAGCAAGGCCAAGAATTGTCTGGGCACCGATCTCAAGGGAAGAAGACTAAAAGATAATGGCTTATCTTAAGACATTGACCCTGTCACACTATTTGACAGAAGATCCTTCATTTGATAAGATGATATTGGACACTCAGTTGTACAAAGCCTACGGGAGACTGGAGTGGGCCAGAATTCATTTGATAAGATGATATTGGACACTCAGTCGTACAAAGCCTACGGGTGACTGGAGCGGGCCAGAATTCCAGGTCTTAAATGATCTGAAGGCCAAAAGAAAGGCAGAAAAGTAATGGACACCTAGTGAGGTGGGCCAGAGTTTTCAGGTCTTAAATGATCTGAAGGCCAAAAGAAAGGTAGAAAAGATATTGGACACTCAGTCTGCCAAAGTAACTGGAGTGGGCCAGAGTATCCAGATCACATATGATCCAGTTATGCCCTAACCAATGGCAAGAGGTTGCTCATGTGAAGCAACGCTACTTTTAAAGTAGAAGGGGTTGGAGAGGTTGTCCTTAAAAAGACTTCAGGGAATGAGATCACTCTAAAAAGAGGTGATACATGTCCCAAACTTGGTTTAAGGGACGATGTTGGTCGAACTGGTATGAGGCTAGTGCAACATGTCTGTAATAACTAAGAATGGTACAGTATGTCTGTATCTAAATGAATGATATATTTGTAATCCGTGCATCTATGTCATTATAGATTAAGACACGTTAAATAGGAAGTCATTCAAAATCTAATGAAGTTGAGATTTTTGCCTTCTGTCGACATAAACCCTCAAAATAAATGTGAGGTAGGCGAAGAGGCAAAATCACCTTTCCATTCCATCATAGGAATAGTGAAAAAAGCACCGCTCCTCTAGAACTTAGTCACACCTACATGGGTGATTTGAATTTTTACAAAATAGAGGGGGGAGACAAGTACTTTGTGACCTTCATTGACGATGGTACAACGTATTGCATCCTTTGTTTGTTGAAAAGCAAAGACGAAGTTGTTGAAGCGGATAAGCGCTACAAAGCAGAAGTTGAAAAATCAACTAAGCCTACAGATTGAGGAATTCATAGTGATAAAGGGGGAGAATGTGAAGCATCATTCATCAACCGACTGCTCATTACTCACCTCAGTCTAACGGTGTTAGCCAAGCGCAAAGCCGTATGCCTACAATATGTGGGGAAAGGCGATCCTTACCGCTAATGCGATTCTATCAGAACTACGCATAAAGATAAAGATAACCCTCTATGTGAAACATGAAAAGGATCCCACACACAAATGTTGTGTTGTGGGGTGTCTTGGTAGAGGTTGGAATACCGAAACAGGTCAAGTTGGACCTAAGACTGTAAATTGCATATCCACTAGATCTGCAAATAACAGTAGTGATTATCGCCTCTTGGTGTCAAAGAATTCTGAATTCTTTGACTATAACTTTCCTTGAGAAGGAAAAAGAAGTAATTGCTTTAGGTTAACAAGAACCTGCGACTTCCTGATTTTATGGAATTAGACGTTCCGTATCTACAGGACTTGAAAGTTGCTGACTATCCGAAATTTAATATTCCAGATCTACAGAACTCATGAATTCTAGATGTTGAACCGAAAAGGAACAAAGAGGGGACAAAGACTTGTTCCAGGCCTTCTAGCTTGTATGGTTGAGAATGAACCATGGACAATTAATAAAGAATTGTCATCTCCAGAAGCGCTGCTTTGGAAAGAAGCTACAGAGAAAGAAATAGATTCCATCATATAGAACCATACTTGTGTAATGGTTGATATTCCTCCGGAAAAAGAACCTTTGGGTTGTGAAAGAGGATACTCAAAAGTGAGTACCAAGTAGATGGATCTACTGACGAGTATAAAGCCTCGGCTAGTTGTACATGTGCTCCCCTGTGAGTAGCTTAACATCCTGGGCCATTGCAGTCTTGCGTGGCATGTATGTTGAAATAACCTTCCTAACCGGAGAGTTGGAAGGAGAGGATCAGAGTTGGTTTGTTGGACTGTTGGACTTCTTCCTGAACTTTCATTTTGGTTCCTGAAATATTTACATTTTGGTCTTGGAAGTTTCAGGTAAAACATAAATAATGAATCTGACAAGAGAAACATTGACTCTGAAGTTAGAAAGCCAACAGTTGGAAAATTAACAGTTTGAATATGGAAGTAATATTGAAACAAAAGTCACGATATGTAAGATATGGATATCACAGATGACATCTTAGGAATTGAGATTTCTAAGAGATCTAACGGACTGGTCTAATTTCAAACTCATTTGTGAGGTAGTTGATAGTCTCGTCGAAGCCATCAATGGATATGAATCCTATAACTGATTGGAATCATGGTGCACCATATACAAGGAGCGATATGCGCAGGTCAACATGTAGTTCAATGTATGTTACACACTAAAACTGACCTGGTATCGGCCTACAAAGAAGATCAGTTGAACTAAGGTTCACTCGTGATTTTATAAATGATCAATAGAAGGCGTTAAGTTGGATATGATGATATCTGAAATATTCGCTTATCTATAGATTATGGTCTGGATGTCCAGCGGTTCTGGGGAACACAGTAATGCAAACTGGACATTAGATATGATGAACACCAAAGCCATAAGTAAATGTGTAAGGTGGGTCTTGGAAAATCCTCTAAGCAAACTTGCATCGGCCGATTCATGATGGAATCGGATTTTATCACTTTAAACAAAGCATGAAAGAAGTTGAGTAACTTCACGACTCTTTAGAGGACGTCCCTTATTGGGAGAAACCCGTGCCTTCGGCATTTATACACTGCGGCTAGCCGGTTGGCTTCAGGAAGAGCACGGATGACGGTGTCTGGACATATCTGTCGGATCTGTCGGAGACATAAGACCGTATGGCAGTGGATCATCATGGGTGTCACTTCCTTGATTATTAATCAAAGGATATAGCAGACACTTTAACTAAGGGACTACTCGAAGATCAAGAATTTTGCATGTCTAGGGGAATGGGCTTAAAACCCAAAAAATCCAAACCTTTACGGTGGTAATCCAACCATACTGACTGGAGATCCCAAGAATCTAGTTCAATGGGAAAATTAAGCTGCAAAAGGTTCAGTTGAGGGCTTCGGTGGAAGCAATAGCACTTCGGATTATGAATTTTGTAAGAAACCGTAAATCCAAAGTCGTTCCCGCGATAGACATTAAAGTGCTCCCTACATGGTGGCTAAAGGTTAAGCTTCCAAACCTTTAACGATCCTAAAATGATTGAGGTTAAGGTTGAAGAAACTTTTAATGATTTCTAACACTTGTGAAATGGGATATAGCAAGATACCTTGTAGGAGATCACCTATTTAAGTGCGAGGACAAGCCGCCTCAAATTTACACACTTAAGAATCCAAGTGTGTACATGGACACAACGGACAGAACAATAAGAATGAAAACGAATAAGGAGAGTTATTGTGTTGGTATCATTGTTTTGGCTTACACTAAACACTGACGGTTTAAGACATCACGTTCACCGCGCAGTAAGTAAGTCCGGTGGTATTCGACTAGGGAAGGTTCAAAGCGGAAGCTATCTCTCCTGATGTTATATCTTTTCGCTGAAATATTGCTAAAAGTAAGCACCTTATGTGTGCACCAAAATCTCTTTCAAGAGGGGATTGTTGAAAATCTGCCTTTGGTGGGGAAGTGTGTCCACCCATATTTAATGACTTAAATACTAGGGTTCCGCATGTTGGAGGCTTTGTCTCTTCACACGTGCATAATCTACTAAGTGAGTAGATGACCGTAGGGCCAAGGATCGTCAAATTTCGTTAAGAAATGAAAGAGATATTGGTCCACAAAGTAAGGTGTTTGAGGCCTGAAAATATGGTGTGGGATAAATCTACCACATCGGTGGGAAAAGGAAGAATTGTTCTCTTCTTAGGGCTTGGGCTTCTTCTGATATTATCTTTTTGGACCCAAATTGCTTAATATTTACAGTTTGGTCCCGGGAGTTTTTGGAAAGATAAAATTGGGAATGACGGAAGGCAGAAAGTTTCTGCCTGCCGTTTGGGTTGGTTTTTGGAGCGTTAAAACTCTATTAATCTGCACATAACTCCTCCCTAAAAAGCTCATTTATGTTGCACATTAAATCAGTCATTTACTTGGTTGATTAACTCCTCACTAATGGCCATTAACAGACATTAGTTGGCAGTTGAGAAGTCCCTCTCCTTATACTATATATTGAAGCCTTTGGCTCAATTGTTGAGACTACAGAAAAAGGACACAAACAGAAGAGAGAACAAAAACATAAGCAGAAACAGTGGACAAACAGAAAACTCTTCCTTCCTTTTTCATTCTTTAGTAAGTCGTTTCGTGTTTGTTTTCTTCGTCAGAATCAACCTATTTGCTTTGTAGTGTTGATTAGTTGATGTTTTATCTTGGGAGACTATTGTCCGTTAACGTAAAAAGCATATATACGGGGCAATCTTGTCATAAAGACAGAGAGTCATCTCTCGACTCAGCCACAGTTGTAACAATCCAAATTTAGTGATTTTGATTTCAGGTTATCAAGATTCAAGACTCAACCAGCTTGCGGCAATAATAATATTGACTTGTTTGTTTATCCTTTCGAACACTTGTAATATTTATTTACTTCTCGTACTGCTTTACATATCCAACAAGATTAGCATGGATCTTCTTAAAATCTTCTTGGTTAGTAAAATAAATAAATACAAGTCACCAATCTTAAACGATCCCTTCATTGGCACAAGTCGTTTAAATTCATCTCGGAGCTAATTTTCCATTTGAGGTCAGGTTCGAGGGAACTTACCGACCACTGTGAGACGACATTTTTCAGCTATAAAATAATATTCCTCCTTTGTGAAAATCATCCTTGCTCTTCCATCAACAAACTCGTATTGCCTAGGTCCCAATCGAACAGTTCTTCTTGCGCCTACATTCGTTTGTCCACCAATAGTTGCCGCGTAACTGGTTCGCTCGCTACTGTTTAGATAGATTGGCCGGAATGGCCACCGCAGAACTGTCCTGGCAGTCGCCCAAGTATGACTTTGAGGAGTGCTTCAGGCAGGGTTTAGGGTTTATGACTTTGCTTAAGCTTCGTATAAAATATTTTTTTAGTTTTCTCCTAATAAATTTTGTAATACTTAAACAAAGTTGAGTTATTTTTTTAGTATCAAAAAACTAATTTGATAACTTTCGTGATATTTAGATAAAATTTAATAATTTTTTATTACAAAAAATACTTTAATGACTATAGTGCAATAAAGTAAAAGTTGAGTGATCATTTATGAAATCAATCCTATATATCTAAGCATCTTATTAAAGATACTAGGTTTAGTTAATCACATAGCTTGTTATCTATAATGTTCTTTATACACTCATGAGTATACATAAGTTAAACTAGCTCTATTCTCTACAATGATAGTGCAAACGAATTATTATACTACTCCCAAGTCAACAAAATGATAATTGCAAATATCCGTTCATACAAAGTGAGATCTAATACGTAACTTAGAAATAAAACATGTTATCTATTACGATAAGTTGAGTTTTAAAATTTTTTATACTATTAGTGCATGTATAACAACAACATACTCAGTGAAATCCACAATGTAGAGTTTGGAGAGGGTAGAGTGTACACAGACCTTACCTCTACCTTGATAGGCATAGCAGTTGTTTCGAGAGACCCTCGGTTCAAGACAAAGCACAAACCCAAACAAAATGAGTTGTTGATATATATCTTCTTCCTATGCTATAGGTACTTGATGCATGCAATGCTACTGAAGATGCTTTAAATTATTTGGAGGCACCACACAATTTTAATCGTTGCTATCCCTACTGAGAAACACCTTATTCTTTTTCCCTTCCCTGGCGCACTTACCCTTGTTTTACATTTTTTTCTAGTTTTTTTTTGCTTTTCTTTTCATGCTCTAACCTCAATTATGATAAATTGCTATTTTGTCTTTAAATATTGAGATAATTGTCAAAAACACACCTCAAATATCACATTATTTTTAGTTTCCTACATGAACTATCAGATGTGAGAGCTTCCTATCTAAACTATCACCAATTAGTTTGCAAAACACACCTCAACTATCGGTTGTTGACTTTTTCTACCTAAGCTATCACCAAAAGATTGTAACGTATGATCAGTTACACAATATTTCTTTTAACTCATAAACTCTATGTTACTCTATATATAGATTTCTCTGTGAAATGGTATGTATAAAATTACCGTTAATTGACAAGAGGAGGTGGAATTTAGATGGATTCACATGGTGGTCATAGGCGGCAGAGAAGGTGGATAAGAGAATATCGTGCCGGCTTGATTTTGCAGCGTAAAGGCGGCAACAGCTTGCGGAATAAGATTTCTGGTTAGGTGTTTCCTTGTAGCGTGTAAAAATGTGTAATTGAATTCTTGTGTGAGCGAAAGAGAGACATGTATTTGTAAAAATTAGCGGAGTGCATTTAGTAGATTGAAATTGTGCTGGTGTGTGTTAATAGGAATCTGAATGAAAAAGAAAATGGAAGAATGTGTTAGATAAAAAGTCAATCTCTTTTGCTACTTCACAAGAAAATTGTTAACATTATTGTGTGTGTCATTTTATTGCTTTAAGTTAGTAATTTTTACTTGCTTATGCTTTGATTCAAGGACAAAAAGGGTGAGAATTTGTACTCCATTCGTCCGTTACCTGGAGTTCGAAAGATTATAAGTTATGAGTCATAACCATAAAAAAGTTAGTTTCAGTTTTTTAATGCAATTAAATGGTAAAAATAAGAGAAAACCCCCAAATATTTTAGAAATGTTATGAAATACATATCTTTTGTATGGATGTCCATGCACATTCACTAACCTTTTGTATGTTACATGTATCTATTAATTTGGCCACTTAATATTTGTAACCTCCATTGGATAGTTTCATCCTATAAATTGGGATGTTATTCATCTTTGAACATAGATGGATATACACTTAAAATAAGAAGAAAGTCTCCTCCTCCTCTCTACTTCTTTGTCTACATCTCTAGTCTTATATTGCTATTGTTATCATTTTATAACACGTTATCAGCACGAGACTCTACTGACTCAAGAATTTTTCAGAGGCTAAGGTACTATTTTTATTCTCTCTATTTTATGGCTAACCTTACAAAACTTGAGTTCGTTGTCCTCGATATTTCGGGAAAGAACTACCTATCATGGATGCTAGATGTTGAAATACATTTGGATGCTATGGGTCTTGGAGACACCATTAAAGAAAATAATAAAACATCCAATCAAGAAAACGTCAAGGCTATGATATTCATACGCCATCACCTTGATGAGGCCCTGAAGATGGAATATCTTACTATTAAAGATTCGTTCATTTTATGGAAAAACTTGAAAGAAAGGTATGACCACCTGAAGATGGTCTTCCTCCCAAAAGCATGATACGAATGGATCAATCTAAGGCTACAAGATTTCAAGTCAGTTATGAAGTACAATTTTGAGATGTTCAGAATTACTTCTATATTGACACTACGTGGAGAAAATATTAGTGATTTTGATATGCTGGAAAAGACATTCTCCACCTTTCATGCCTCGAATGTGCTCCTGCAACAACAATATCGAGAGAAAGGTTTCACAAAGTATTTCTGATTCAATTGTTCACCTTCTAGTGGAAAATAACGATTTGCTGATGAAAAATCATGAGAATCGACCTATTGGCGCTGCACCACTCCCCGAAGTGAATGAGGTGTATGCCTACTACTCTAGGTGTGGAAAACGCAGTGGCCCCAGTCATGGTCGTGGTCTTGATAGTGACCATGGTCGTGACAGTAATCGTGGTCGTGATAATGGTCAAGGAATAAATTCTTTCCTTGGTGTTAATCATTCATCAAAGAAAAATCTCTACCAGAAGAAAAAAAGAAGGATGAGAGACATGAAGTGCCAGAAGCATGTGGCTCAGAAAACAAATGTTATCGATGTGGTGGAAGAGGACACTGGTCACGTACCTGTCGTACGGCAAAGCACTTGGTTGAGCTTTATCAAACATCAATGAAAAAGAAAGAGAAAAATCCCGAAGTGAATTTTATGTCTAAAATCAATTTGACATCACACACTTGGATGTAGCAGATTTCTTTGAGCACCCTGAAGGAAAGATAGATCATTTGATTGGTGATGGTTCTGTGGTTAGAGATGATTAAGTTGTTTTTTTATGCAGTATTTTTTCTAGTCACATTAGTTAATTAATAAAAGATCATATAACAATAGTTGTTTATGTGATTACTTAAAATTGTGCTTCTAATCTCCTATTGAAATCTGTACTACTATGCTCCATTTCGTGTGTATACTTTTGTTGTAGATGAAAGTCATATGTTACTTACTGCTTTGATTTAAACTGAATGGGGAATTGTTAATAAAATAATTATTATATCTCAAAATAAGTTAAACATGTTATTTATTCTAATATCATACAATTATGAGTCTTAATATTCCTCCATTAAGTCCTTGTATTTAATTGAATTGATACAAATATTGAATTGTCTTAATGACATTTATTATGAGAATATTTGATTCGTTTGCCAGATGATTTTCTTCAAACAATTGAATGTCATATATTATTTTTAATGAACAGTATATTGTCAGTTTTAACATATCATTTGAATTTGTTGCAATTCAATTGATAACAGATTTGACCTCTTAAATATCCATCATTGACTTATATTTTATTTCAAAATGAAACGTTGGCTTATATATATTTCTATGTTTATAATTTTGTATTACTATTTTTTTTAACGCTAGTTTGCTGGGAATATGAAAATATTATGTACAGAGTATATATTTGGTGTGTAGTGAGAATGATTAGATGTACATTAATGAATTTAATTTGTAGTAGTTGATAAATGGTTTTAAAGGTATGGACGTTACATTTGAGAGGGTGATTAATGAGAATTAAATGTGTTTAATTTTCTGCAAAATATTGAGGTAACAATTAAAGGCAAAGACGCAAAAACTTTTAAAGAATGATAATAATTATACAGATCATGGATTGCCGAGAGTTTTTGCATTGGTGTGTATCCATATTTGTGGTTATATTTCTTCTGAATGCTTCTTATGGGCAATGCTTTATGGCCTTTAATAAAATATTACTAATATCTCAAAAAGAATAAAAATCAATTTTAGAATTTCTTACTATGTTCATTCAGTAATATGTCATGTAGTTCATGCAGTAACGATTACTTCGTTATATTACTTAGTTTTCACTTTGTATTTTCTGACAATCTACTTATTTGATTTTGTGCATGTCATTTCATTTGAATATATGGATAAGATATGAATAAATTTAAAAGCAAGTTTGGATTAGAATTGAATTATGCATTTATTATTTTTAAATATTCATTCGTTTACCGTTTCCTTTCATGACATCAGAAGTGTCTAATTAAATTTTCTTCATGACACCAACAGTGGCTAAGAAATATTTGATAGTACAAAATCAATTAAGGTCTATAGAAGAGCTAACTATTTATAAAGAAGATCATGTCATTAGTAGTGTCCAAGAAATATGTGATTATGGAGAATAGACTAAATGCTCCTGAAGAGCTTATATACTATTATGTCATTCGTTCTAGATTGTAATATACAAAGTTGTTATGATCGAAGCACACGTTACAGTAAACTCAAAGTTTACTAAAATAAATGGCTATCATATTGAAGCTATAAATGATTGGATGACTAAATATCCAAAATCATAATGGGTAAGAAATATGTATTTGAAATGTTACCCTCTTTATTATTCAAATTGTATTGCACAAATATAAGCATGATGAAATCACATGTCACGATAAACTAGAAGTTATTGTACAAAATAGAATTCATATTATAGTAAATTAGAAGTTTATTAAAACAAATAGCACATGACATGGTAAACATGAAGTTTACTAGTACAAATAATTTTATCAATTGATGTGACAATTTTGGTTGTCCTGATCTAAATCTGATGTGCTAAGTTTGTATTTGGAATATATTGAAGAACTAGAAGATTCTTCAAGAATTAATTTACTTGTTCTCACTATAAGTTGATTATACTGACTAATGTTGGGATTGAATTTCCTAAATTTTTAAAAATATAAAAGGTGAATAAGGGTCCGTTAACATGTTATGTGATGTCTTAAATATATGCATCGATAAGACAGTCACATGTGCGTTTATTGTCAACCCGCAGTTTGACATATGCAAAATTGCTTGCTCAAAATAATTGAGTTGAGAGCACAATTATCAGATTATGTAATCAAGATAATTCATCTTGTTAATAATGGTTTATATTCAAGATGGTTTAGCGTTGAATGCCTCCGATAAATAGCTAAACCATTGCAAATAAGAACAAAGCTTCATGTGTTGATCTAAAATATGATATATTGCATACAACGACGTTTGTATGCTTCAGACTAATAAATTATGATAAATTCTCCCCTCATAATTGGTTCAAGGTCAGGAACCAAATGTTTTCATCTAATAGTTTTATTGTGCGGTATATGATTAATGAATCAACCACGATGCACACAGATGGATTTCGAGGTCCCGATGCACACTATTGGGCTTACTCTACCCGACGCAAATTGGTACATGGACGTCGGTGCAACGTCTCATATGACGTCCTCACAAGGTAATCTCTCGGCCTACTTTAATTTGAGCAATAATCATGGTATAATTGTAAAAAATGGTCATTCAATTCCAATTTGTGTTTATGGTACTACAAACTTGTCTCCCCCGAGCCCACCATTAATTTTGAAAAATGCCCTTCACGATCCTCAATTAATTAAAAACTTGACCTCAGTTAGAAATTTTACCACTGATGTAAAAAATGGTCATTCAATTAATTAAAAACTTGGTTGTCTATTCATGCATAACCCGATGGAGGATCACATGCATGCTCTCAAACACATTGTACGTTATATTCAGGGTACTCTCGATCATGACTTGCATTTATATCCGTCTTCGACAACCACTCTTGTTTCATACACAGACGCCGATTGGGGTGGTTGTTCGGATACCATACGCTCCACGTCTGGTTATTATGTATTTCTTGGTGATAATTTTGTCTCTTGGTCCTCAAAACAGCAAGCAACCTTGTCCAGATCCAATGCCAAAGCAGAATACTGAGGAGTTGTCAATGTGGTGTCTGAATCTTGTTGGCTACAGAACTATCTTTTAGAGTTCCACTGTCCGGTTCTGAAGGCGACATTGGTTTATTGTGATAATGTTAGTGTAATTTATCTCTCAGGGAATCCGGTTCACCACCAACGCACTAAAATTATTGAGCTGGATAGTCACTTTGTTTGCGAAAAGGTTGCTCGTGGACAAGTACATGTCTTACATGTCGCGTCACGTTATCAGATTGCCGACATTTTTACAAAAAGTCTTTCGCTGGTTTTATTTGAAGACTTTCAAGACAGTCTCTGCATACGCCGACCTCCCGCTTCGACTGCGAGGTGTAATAGAATATTTCCACAATAATTAATTGTACATCTTCTATATTAGGTAGAATTATATTTCGCTTGTAATTAGGATTGATTAATTACCTAGTTTGTAGCAAACTAAATATTTCTGTAACACTATATATATTATAAATCATTAATGAATAAAATCAAGGAAGAATATTTCCTACATATCCCAATGAATTCGATTAACTAAACCACGTAAGTGGGGAATTGTGTTTCTTAAATTCAGAGCACTCGTGTTGATAACGTGTTATAAAATAATAAAATTAGAACAAGAATATTTTGGAGAAAGAGGGAAGAGTTTCTTTCTTTCTCTTAAGGGATGTAAATACAATGAAAAAACATCTCTATTTATAACAGAAAGATGTCTAGTCTTGGTCTCAAAGTTACTAACCCTAACTTTTCTTGTAGAGATATACATTCACAATAATAAATAATATTTATAACAAATCCAACTATTTTCTCCCGTTTTTCCATTTTTCATTTACTTTTCTTTAAGAACTTTTATTCAAAGGTTTCTAAATATATTTATAAGTTACAAATAATTACCATTTACAAAAATTATATATTTAATAATTATGAAGGAGAGAAGACCATAAGTCTTTAATTATGACTAACATTTACATGTGCATACATTCACTAATAAATATTATTATTTACAATGTTTTATTATAAACAACCTTTAAATAAGAAGGAAAGGTTAGAGGATTATGAAACATATTCTCTTTAAATTAAATGTTGGCTTATGTTTCACAATTAAGAGGACTTCATCCGCAAGAACTTTGTTAGTTTAATTCTTCAAAAAGTACGTGATGCTTTATCTTGGATTTATTTTTCTGATATCTTTTCACATGCATTTTTTTCTTATATATATATATATATATATTATTGTTTTCCTATGAATATCCTACATTATATATCTATTTTTAATTTCCATATTAAATAAATTAGAAAAGAAAAAAGATTAATTCACGCTAAGCACATACAAACTGACTAGTAAAAAATAAACTATGTTTTCATCAATTTATGTTATTGCTCTTAACATATTTTTTGTTCTTTTGACGTTTCCTTTCTCCATTTTCTTCTTCTTATTCTTATTTTACTCAATAGAATTGAATTGGGAGAGAATGCCTTATCGAATTTTTATTCTGTTGATCGGTTCGCTATTTAACAATAAAAAAATTATTCTGTTGATCGGTTCGCTATTTAACAATAAAAATTATATTATATTAAATTAATTTAAAATTGATCGAATATTTTTTATTATCAATTTTTATGAGTAGCGACAAATACGTCGAATGTAATAGTGTCCCAGGATCGTAAAATTCTGGGTCCGCCTCTATTGTTAAGGAAAGAGACTTTAGTTTGATTGAAGAAGGGAACATAACTATAGAGTTGATGTGTTATCCCAGAGCTTCACCAAAAGCAGAATTAATTTATTTGCGACCGTGAGGGTTATGAGTTTTATATGTTCTTGATCAATTACTCTTACACTTTTTTTTCAAGATTTTAGGAGAGTGGAGTGGACCCTTTGGATTTCCTTTGACAATTATTGCAACTTGTTTTGGTTTATTTTGTATGTTCCTTGTATCATGTCGGTCGACTTTTTTTTTTTATGTTGTGTTTATGAGCGATCTTTTTCTGTCTCACAGATTGGTGACTTAAAGTTTGTGAATTCAAAAATGTAAGATTTTATTCCACTAAGTTGTGAAATAGAAATAAACTTCAAACAACTTAAGTTAGTTGTGTGAGACACAAAATAAAGTTTCTTCATATTTTGTATTGAAATTTTGAGTTCGATTGAATCCGTAAAACATAAGATACATCCTGTAAATAAATTAAATATCAGTTGGAACAACAAAGTTATGAATCCCATGTTTGATCAATTGCTCCCACAAAATCTCTTGGTTGTCGAGTACAATTTTATTTTTTGGATTTTTGGGGAGGATCAGACTCTTTTAGATTTCTTAGACATTGCAACTTACTTTGGTTTATTATTGTTAGGTCCGGGTATGATATTAAACAATAAAAACAAACTGAAAATAAATTAACTTGAATGCCAATTCAATTTTCGAATGTCGGCGATAATGTCGTCCGACACCAGTGACAACACTTTAATAAAACAGAAAATTTAAAGAGCAAAAGTTTAAAATTTGCATAGGTTATATAATATGACAATCAGTGACCGAAAGTATTGTATATATTTATTATATACAAAAATTATAAATTCATTACGTTTTACATGATGAAATGAAAAGGAATTAAATGTTGAAGTCGCATATGTCTTCTGCCTGACAAATCTACCTAAATAGACATAAACAACTTCTCATTACAATTATTCAATACAAAGCTAATCTAGAATCTAAACTGCAATTGTAATGTTGGACAGAATGTTGTCGACACGCTCAGACAACGCTTGTGATCCAGTTTTATGAGATGAATTCTCGAGAGCTCTCTTGATATTTTTGCAATCTGTTTTTGGATGTCGATTCACTCTTGTAGTCTCTCTATTTATAGTAGAGAGTCTTCCTTGAAAAACTCATCGATTGATTGAGTAGATTGAGAGAAAGGTGGGCAGCTGGTGTGTTTGTTGGAGAAGATCATGGAGTCGAAATCTCAACAACTTTGACTCTTTCTCTCACGTTTTACACAGCTCATAATTCACATGCCTACGTCGTTTTTACCACTCAGTAAAACTGTTACTGCTTAATGTGAAGTAAGACAAAACTGTTATAAAAAATGTTGGTTTGAATGTTGTGACATTTGTCCCAACATTTTTGACAATCAACAACAATACTTCAAGGAATATGTTGGGTCAAATGTTACAACAACAAACCTGACATTAACAATTATGAATTTTTGATTTACTTGTTTATTTTACTATTTTGTTCGACTTTGTTAATCTGTAATTGATGATCTTATATTTTCTTATGAATTTGTTCCGGACGGTAAATAGTTGCGTCATATCTAAGATGGGCGCAAAGCCAAGTTCAAAAATTCTTCTATTGGATATATTAAAATTTAACTAAATGAAACACTTAAAAATTTTCATTAGGCACACGAGACTTAAATTTGTTAGGACAAGACACTTCATTTTTTCTAGCATATACTGCCAAATTATCAAATCTTCCTTGTGATCGTAGCCTTCATTCACTAGAAAGCTAATCTGCACACTGCGTCATCCTTGATGCTTGCCACGTACTAAATAAGATTTTAAAGGCCAGATTTTGGATGCATTTTGACCAAGCTTTATATTAATCTTTTTTTAGTTTTTCATTAAACAAGATGTTGATTACAATTATAATTAAATTAAATTTACTTGTTTAAAAAGAATAAAATTGTTAAACAAAGCAATTATCGACCAGATTACATGCAAGACAATATTGTATATATGGTATATATATTTGGAGTATATTGTAGTGTAAAGGTTACCTTAATTAGTGTTATATACTTACTATAATTGTATAGGTAGAATTATGGTAGAATAAGGTTTTAGAAATAGAATAGGAATAGGATTCTCCTATTATGGTAATATGTAACTTGTATATATAGCCTTTCAATTAATGAAAATAATCAAGGGGATTATTTCTTTCATGGTATTAGAGCAGGCCAAAGGTCCTGGGATCGAACCTCACCGCCACCCATTTTCAAAAAGAATTTCCACGTGCTTGGACCATGAAAAAAATCAGGCCAGCACGTGAGGGGGCGTGTTGAGAATATAATCAAATATTAAAAGTGTATTCTATCTAACAGCTTAAGTTTTTAGATCAGATGGTCACACACTTCAATACATGCTCCTAAATTGATTAAAATTTTAGTGTCTGTCCAGAAGTTCACTACTGACAATTCCGTTTCCGTTGAGTTTGATCCTTTTGGTTTTTCTGTGAAGGATTTCAAGACGGGGAGTCATCTCATAAGGTGTGATAGTAGGGGGGATCTATATCCTATCATGCCTGGTTTCAGTTCATCGAGTCAAACCATGCCATCAGCCTTTGCAGCCATCTCTCCTTCCATGTGGCATGCTCAAATGCAGGTCATCCGGATCTTCTATTTTATCGGTTTAGATAAAAATAGTTTTATTTCTGTAAGAGTACGAGTCGTACTCCACTTTGTCGATCTTGTTCATTAGGGAAAATTGTTAAGCTGTCATTTGTAGACTCCAATTCTCATACTTGATGCCATTTGATATTATTCATAGTGACTTATGGGCGTCTCTGTTCTCGATTCATTGGGTCATAGATATTATGTTCTCTTTTTAGATGATTATTCTAGATTTTTATGGACGTTTCCAATTGCGAATAAATCACAAGTGTTTTCCGTCTTCATCCAATTTAGAGCATTCATTCGTACTCAATTCGAAAGAGAAATAAAAATATTCAATGTGATAATGGGAAAGAGTATGACAATAGGGAGTTAGGGATTTACGTGCTAAAAATGGGATCAATTTTCGGTTTTCATGTCCTCATACATCTTCACAAAATGGGAAGGCCGAACATAAAATTCGTTCCATCAATAACATTATCCGAACTCTCTTAATTCATGCCTCCATACCTCTATATTTTTGGCATCATGCTCTACAAATGGCCACATATCTTCTTAACATAATTCCTCAAAAGGTCGACATATTCTTCCCCTCAAAATCCTATATAATAAGAACCCTTCTTATTCTCATCTTCGGATTTTTGGGTGCTTGTGTTATCCGTTATTCCCATCCACCACAATTAACAAACTTCAGGCTCAGTCTACCCCGTGTGTGTTTTTGGGTTATCCGTCGAATCATCGTGGTTATAAGTGTTTTGATTTATCCTCCAAGAAAATCATAATAAATCGCCATGTCATTTTTGATGAAACCCAATTTCCTTTTATGAAAGTTCATACTCCCGAGCCTAAGTCGTATAATTTTTTGGATGACCAAATATCCCCGTATATTATTCAGAATTTTTTGGACCTCTCCCGCACCCTAAATCCTCCAGCAGGCCCACTGCCCGCTGGACCCACGCACTCTCGCCCAAGATTCCGGCAAAGCGGAATAGTTCCGAAATTGGGCTGGCAGCCCACCGAACTGGTCCGTCAGTCGATTCTAGCTTTTACCGATTTGGGCCAGCAGGCCCACTGCCTGCTGGCCAGTCCATCCCGAGCCCAGAAAATTCCCAAAATTCCCTTACTTCTTCCTCGAGTCATAGACCGGTCACTCGTAGTCAGCGGGGTATTTTTACACCTAAAAGACATTTTAATTTACATTCTGATATCTCTAAATCCCCATTGCCTCGCAATCCTGTGTCAGCATTAAATGACCCTAATTGGAAAATTGCTATGACTGATGAATATAATGCTCTTATTGATAATAAGACGTGGGAGTTGGTGCCCCGTCCATATGATATTAATGTTATCAGGTCTATGTGGATTTTTGCTCATAAGGAGAATTCAGATGGGTCATTTGCTCGACATAAGGCACGACTTGTTGGTGATGGTAAGACTCAGCAGGTTGGAATTGATTGTGGTGAGACGTTTAGTCCGGTGGTCAAACCGGCTACCATTCGCATTGTGATTAGCTTGGCTCTGTCAAAGACTTGGCCAATTCATCAGTTGGATGTCAAGAATGCTTTCCTACACGGTGATCTCAAGGACACAGTCTATATGCATCAGCCTTTGGGTTTCAGGGATCCAAACCATCCTCATCATGTATGTTTGTTGAAGAAGTCCTTATATGGGCTTAAGCAGTCTCCGAGGGCCTGGTACACGAGGTTTGCTGACTTTGTTTCAACTATTGGGTTCACTCATAGCAGGTCAGACAATTCCTTGTTCATCTACCGCCGTGGTTCGTCCTTGGCCTACATTCTGTTGTATGTGGATGATATCATCTTGACTGCCTCCTCCGATGCTTTGCGCCAGTCTATCATGGCCATGCTCAGTTCTGAATTTGCTATGAAAGACTTGGGGCCCTTGAGTTATTTTTTGGGAATTCTTTGTCAAGCGTCATTCGGAGGGTTGTTTACGTCTCAGCGGAAGTATGTTCTTTGAGATCATCGAGAGGATAGGATGTCATCCTGTAAGTCCACTTCCACGCCAGTTGATGCAAACCCAAAGCTAAGTGCCGCAGCAGGTGCACCATACGAGGACCCGACCCGGTATCGCAGTCTTGCAGGGGCTCTCCAGTATCTTACCTTTACCAGACCGGATATTACGTATGCGGTTCAGCAGGTGTGTTTATTCATGCATGACCCCAGAGTTGAGCACATGAATGTAATAAAACGCATCATTCGGTATATCCAGGGGACACTGGACTATGGATTGCACTTGTATCCGTCATCTACATCCACACTTGTCTCTTACGGATGCTGATTGGGGTGGTTGTCCCGACACCAGACGGTCGACTTCTGGCTACTGTATGTTCCTTGGCAACAACTTGGTCTCATGGTCGGCAAAACGTCAAGCAACTCTGTCACGCTCTAGTGCAGATGCAGAATATCGAGGGGTAGCGAATGTGGTCTCCGAGTCATGTTGGCTACGTAATTTGCTTTTGGAGCTTCATTGTCCCATTCAGAAGGCAACCTTGGTATATTGCGATAACATTAGTGCCATCTACCTTTCAGGTAACCCAGTTCAACACCAGCGCACCAAGCATATCGAAATGGACATTCACTTTGTCCGTGAAAAGGTTGCAAAGGGCCAAGTTCCCGTATGCCATGTCCCGTCTCGTTATCAAATTGCAGACATCTTTACAAAGGGTCTACCAGCGGTTCTCTTTGAAGATTTTAGGGACAGTCTCAGCGTTCGAAAACCGTCCGCTATGACTGCGGGGGTGTGTTAAACAAAGCAATTATCGACCAGATTACATGCAAGACAATATTGTATATATGGTATATATATTTGGAGTATATTGTAGTGTAAAAGTTACCTTAATTAGTGTTATACACTTACCATAATTGTATAGGTAGAATTATGGTAGAATAAGGTTTTAGAAATAGAATAGGAATATGATTCTCCTATTATGGTAATATGTAACTTGTATATATAGCCTTTCAATTAATGAAAATAATCAAGGGGATTATTTCTTTCAAAAATATCTAAACTCAAAATGTTGTAGCTACGTCAAAATAAGACCACATGACATTCTCAAAGATAAAAGTGTAGTCTACGATTAGATGTAAGTCTTTTATACTATTTTGTAATTATTTCTCTCTAAATATTACTCATAATTTGTGTGTCTTTATAACATTAGAGAAAACATAGAAAATATAATCTTGTTCCACAATCAAGAGACGCTGGATTGCCCTGTTCTTTTTTTCTTTCTTTCAACTGTTTAAATTTCTGAACTACTATTAATTTTTGTATGTTTACCTCTTAGTTTAAAAATTAATAAGTGGGAAATACGTGTTAAGGAGAATTTCTTATTCAATAATACATTAAACATACATATGTGGAAATTGGTCAATATTAATTACATTTAACATATTTTAAAAACTTGCTTGTATACGTGACAACTACCAAGGGCTCGATTGAGTAATACTGGAGCTTCGACCACTTGAGGGGAGCCTACCTCATGTTAATTTGATAATGGTGTGACTTTCAACAATACTTACAAACTTTAATTTCTCTATGTAACAATTTGTTTGAAGGTTAGATCAATTTAAGAGTCAAACAATTCTTTCTTTGACTACAATTTTCTTCAATTATTTTCATATATTATGAATTATTAATCATACAGATTTATAGTACTTTTTTATGTAGTTTACAAATATGTGAATTTTATTATAAAATACTCAAAAATCTATATTTAAAATTAAATCAAAGAAAAAGTTATTTGACTCTCAAACTGGTCAATCATCAAACAAATTGGGACGGAAGGAATATAACTCTATGAGGGTGACATTAATTGTACGTAAACCTCTTTGATAAGTTTGACATAACTAGCAAGTATGCAACCAGTTTTCACTTTCAATTCTTTATATCTCATTTTTTGTTAAGTTCAACCCTTAATTGATGTTCCATACTTCTGTAGTGAGTTTTGAGCTAGGATTCGACCTTCATTTTTATCGAATTGCACTTTAAAATCATTGATTCAAATTTTAATATATTTTTTAAATTTAATAATGGAGTATTTCACATATATATTTGTATTTTATGTCCAAAATAAAGAGATCAGTTGAGCTAAATTATATCAAAATTAGGAAAAACCAAAAACAAAACGCACTTGTTCTTCAACCTCACCCATAGCAGTTTCCCCATTCCAACCTCACCCCCAGGTCGTTCACTCCCTTCCCCAATTCCTTTTCAATGTCTAATTATCCCATTTCTGTCTCCTCTTCTTCATCATTTTTTATCTGGATTTCATTTTTAACTTTGAAATATGATATTTTTGAGATTCCTAACAATTAAGCCAGCCAAAAACTTTTAACTCTTTCTTTTTTCTCCTAACACCATAGGTAAAAACTTACTTGTATCAGGCGTTTACACTAAACAAGTGGATACATGATATGTGTCTGATATACGTAACTATTGCTTAATCATGCTTAGTTATTATAGATTATTATTTTATTAAATCATTTAACTATAGTATGCCATTGATATGGTGTAACGGGTAAATTTTATCGCATCCACGTGGCCTAAACATCTTAATTAAGCTGATTAGTTGATTTACCTACAAAGCACACAGTCATAGATTTTCTCCGTTTAATTTATTCAAATGAATACAATTACTATAATAATAATTAGACCTCAGTTTGACACAAGTTTGAAAATTTACTCAAATTAATAATGGACGGAAAAGAAAAGGTAAAATTGATGGATTTTGAGGCAAATGGCTAGGGCCTCTGCTCGTTATTCTTTGATGTACTATTCAACTCTGTAATTTGCCCCCACGAAGTCAATTTTTTCTGAAATATTTGGTATTTGCACTCGATAATTAATTCTTTTTCTTCGAATTGTTATATACCAGCAAATCCAAAAACTAATAAGGCCGAGTGCCACAACAATATCCATTACATTTCACAAAGAAAAATATCAGGGGGAAAACAAATTACTGAAATTGTTTTTTTCATATTAATTTGAAGTTCGCATATAAACTCAACACAACTGTAAGTACTAGAGATCGATAAGCTTCTTAAATTGTTCAATAACTATATATAAATCTCATAGGCTCTTCAATTAATCCATAATAAAATCATACATATCATCCAATCAAACTATAATAAGTAATCTTTTTCACTTTTAAGGATAAGAGTTTGTTGGGATACAATTGTTGTAAGGAACGGGAAGTAAGTAACTATTACAATAGTAGAAAGGATAAACAAACTATTACAATAAAACTGAAAATCAAAACCTTACAAACTGCTTGAGTGATTTGCTGAGTCGAGTGATGACACTCTGTCTTTAAGACAAGATTGCCCCGTATATCTCCTTTTACGGTATTGAGCAATAGTCTCCCAAAATACAACAACAACTTTAACAAGTGAGCAAAGGAAACTCAAGTGTTACTCCTGAAGAACTTTGAGTATAGTGACTTTGCTAGAGAGGAAGAATATGAAATCAGAAAATGTGGAGAACTTTCTAAGTGTTGAGTGTAGTTTTTCAATTGAGTCAAATGCCTCAATTTATAGTGTAAGTAGAAGACCCCTCAACTAGCCAACTAAAGACCTTCAATAGCCATGTAATTGCACTTGATTGAGGGGTTACATTCAACCAAATAATGACTGAATTCATGTGGCAAGTAATGGAGAATCAATGCTCCAAAACCAGCCCAAACGTCAGATTTTTCCAACTTCCCATCGCAGCATTCTTCCTCCGAAGCGTCGCGGCTCCAGTAGCTGACCAGCCAATTTGTACAGCGGATCTCCGGCGCCGTGGCTCCGACGGTTGTGGTGCCGCGGCCCTTCACGGCTCCGCGGCGATTTCCGACTTGTTTCATTTTACACTTTGTACACTTCTTCCTTCATTTACCAACGTAGAATACTTTGTCATTTGACCAATAACCGTCCATAATTCTATGTCTCAAACGTATTACATACGTACCAATATCTCTTTCACTAATGAAATTTGCGATACTTGGCACTACGTGTGCACGTGTCTGAAAACGACATTTCCGACGTGCGGGCCCAATAGTTCAAGTCATAAATTAATGGGATATACTTATTTTCACATTTAGTAAATTTCCAACAATCCCCTCTTGAAAGAGATTTTGGCGCACACACATGGTACCTTTTCTAACAATCTTCCAGCGGACCGATGTTCCATCTGGATAGGTAGCATACGCTTTGAACCTTCCATAGTTGAATACCATTGGACTTACTTACTGCACGGTGAACGTGATGTCTTGAACCGTCAGTGTTTAGTGTAAGCCAAGTTAACGGTACCAACACAACAACTTCCTCTACTTAGTTCTTCGTAATGTTTTGTCCGTTGTGGCCGTGGACACTTCTTGGATTCTTAAGTGCGTTCATTTGAGGGGGACTGTCCTCAAACTTAAATAGGTGGTCTCCTACACGGTATCCTGCTATACCCCACTTTACAAGTGTTAGGAACCATTAAAAATTTCCCCAAACCTAACCTCAACTGGTGAGGATCATTAAAGGTTTTTGAAACTTAACATTTACCCACATTGCAGATAGCACTTATAGTCTATCACGGGAACGACTTTGGATTTGGTGTTTCTTCACAGAAATCACTATCTGAAGTGCTCATGCTTCCACCGAAGAGATCAACTGAACCTTTACAGCTTAGTTTTTCCATTGAACCTAATTCCTGGGATCTCCAGTCAGTAAGGTTGGGTTACCACCGTATTGGTCCTTATACTTTGGGTTTTAAGCCAATTCCCCTAAACATGCAGGACATCTGATCCTTGGGTAAGCCCTTTGTCAGTGGGTCAGATATGTTATCCTTTGATTTTATGTAATCAATAGATATTATACCCGTGGTGATCAGCTGTCTAACGGTCTTATGTCTCCATCGAATATGATGAGACTTGCCATTGTACATAGCATTTTGTGCCCTTCCTAGAGCCGACTGGCTATCGTAGTGGATCATTACAGAAGGTACGGGTTTGTTCTAACAAGGAACATCCTCTAAGAAGTCATGAAGCCACTCAACTTCTTCTCCTGCTTTGTCTAAAGCGATAAACTCTGATTCCATCGTGGATCGGGGCGATGCAAGCTTGCTTAGAGGATTTCCAAGACATAACCCCACCACCAATTGTAAATACATACCCACTGGTGGACTTGGTGTTCTCGATATCAGATATACAGTTTGCATCAATGTACTTCTCTAGTACAGCTGGATATCTCGAATAATGCAACACGTAAGTTAGGGTGTATTGAAGTACCAGATTCAATGCCTTCCAGTGATCATCACTAGGATTACGGGTAAACCTAGCCAACTTGTTGACTGCATAAGCAATATCAGGTCGGGTGCAGTTTGTTATGTACATCAAACTACCGATCACTTGTGCATATTACTCCTGGCATATGGGTGCACCACGATTTTTATCAAGCTTTTGATTTCTATCCATTGGTGACTTTATAGGTGAACTGTCTAACATCTCGAACTTTCTCAAAACATCCTCGATGTAGTGAGATTGAGATAAGACCAGTCCGTCAGATGTCTTAGAGATTTTTATCCCTAAAATGACATCTGCAATACCCATATCATTCATGTCGAAGCATTGTTTCAACATGTTCTTAGTCTCTAGAATTACGCTAGGACTGCTCCCTGTGATCAACATGTCGTCTACATACAGGCATATCATAACAAACGAGTCAGAGTTACCTTTCATGTAGACACATTTGTCACACTCATTAATGGCGAAACCATTCGATAGTAGAGTACTATCAAATTTTTCGTGCCATTGCTTCGGGGCTTGTTTCAGCCCGTACAGAGATTTGACAAGCCGATAGACTTTCTTCTCTTGCCCTTGAACCACATACCCCTCGGGTTGGTCCATATAAATTTCTTCTTCCAAATCACCATTTAGAAAGGCTATCTTCACATCCATTTGATGTATCTCAAGGTCACGCAAAGATGCGATTGCAATGAATACCCGTATGGACGTCATCCGAAATACTGGGGAGTACGTGTCAAAGTAGTCAAGACCTTCTTTCTGCCGATAGCCCTTGACTACTAACCTGGCCTTGTACTTATCTAAAGACCCATCTGCATTATACTTTCGTTTGAGTATCCACTTACAATCCAATGGTTTATTTCCCGGAGGAAGATCAACCAACTCCCAAGATATAACATCAACTTTAACAAGTGAGCAACGGAAACTCAAGTGTTACTCTTGAAGAACTTTGAGTATAGTGACTTTGTTAGAGAGGAAGAATATGAAATCAGAAAATCTGGAGAATTTACTAAGTGTTAGTGTAGTTTTTCAATTGAGCCAAATGCCTCAATTTGTAGTGTAAGTAGAAGACCCCTCAACTAGCCAACTAAAGGCACTTCAATAGCCATGTAATTGCACTTGATTGAGGGGTTACATTCATCCAAATAATGGCTAAATTCATGTGGCAAGTAATGGAAAATCAATGCTCCAAAACCAGCCCAAACGTCTGATTTTTCCAACTTCCCGTCGCATCATTCTACCTCCGAAGCGTCGCGGCTCCAGTAGCTGACTAGCCAATTTGGGTCGCGGGGCTCCGGCACCGCGGCTCTGACGGTTGTGGCACCGCGGCGATTTCCGACTCGTTTCATTTTACACTTTGTACACTTCTTCCTTCATTTACCTATGTGGAATACTTTGTCATTTGGCCAATAACCGTCCATTATTCTATGTCTCAAACGTATTACATACGTACCAATATCTCTTTCACTAATGAAATTTGCGATACTTGACACTACGTGTACGTGTGCACGTGTCTGGAAAAAACGTTTCCGACATGCGGGCTCAATAATTCGAGTCATAAATTAATGGGATACTTATTTTCACATTTAGTAAATTTCCAACAGAGTTAACATAATAAATTGCATGTCTCTGATGGTGCAGAAGGAGGAACAAGAACCCCTTTTGGTAGCATATGGAACTAATTACTCTTGAGAAACGCTTTCTTTTTACTGCAGTACAATAGCCAAGAACAAGAGAAAGTATAAGAATCAAGCACATGAATTTCCATGAGGAATAATGAAGGGTTTTAGAATTGGTAGAATAAGCCATTTGTTTAATTTTCTTGAAATTCTTCTAAGGTTTATGTATATACTTTTCACTTGGAAAATATATCGGATTCTACGTGGGTTTATATAGACAATAGTATATGAATATATGTGCATGGAGAAGTGCAAAAGCTTAACAAATTAAATGGGGAAGTAATTAAAAGTTTTGAGATTTTTTTTTGGAGGGGGGTGAGGGGTGAAGTGGACCATACGAAATTTGAATGAATTTTTAAGTGGGTACTGAAAAGAAAATTTTGAATTTTGGCATGATGTTAATTCTTTCATATCAATGTTTTAATAGTATTTTTTTTTGTTATATAAATCTAGAGGATAATAATTCCTTTTACGTATGTGAGATGATGTGTACGTTTAAAATTTTTCCTTTGTAGTTTGGTGAAAACAAGACTATGGGAATTCTCATTTACTAGCAAAGGTGCAATTGGTTATTGTTAAATATGTACTATAAAAATATACCTCTAAATTAACATGCTAAATTCTGTAATATGGTACTTGAAGAGATTGCTAATACTGGAAGTAAGCCATTGGTGTGGTTAAGTGGTAAGTTTACTTAATTTGATTGTGATCCATTAAATTTCAAGTGCCAACTTGAATTACTATTTTGTTGATCTACGCTTAAAAAATGGGAAAACCCGTTATCGAATCACTACATAATTAAGTAGAAATAAGTTTTTAAATATCTATAGTGCAGACACTCAACATTCCCACTTGGAAAAAGATTATACAATTACTTTGTTAACTCAACAAACAATTGTATCCAGAATTAGTTATTACAGTATAAGCTCGATAAATGAATACCCTCATGACCAGAAAAATATATTCGTTTAGTGAGGTTATTATTCATTTATCGATAAAAATGAATATTTATTCATTTAAATAGTATTTTTACATTTTTTCTTCTTCTTATGATTAGTATTTTTACATTTAATGTACAAATGTATCGAGAGGGTAATGGTCAAAATGCTTATGACAAACTTAATTACATTCATTATTTTTAGACTCTAGATTAGGAATATATGCACTATACGTGTGGATTAAGTACAATGTACTAATATTCATGTACTAATAAGACTATATGTATAGAATACTTAGAGTCTAAGAAAATATACTTAACCTACACTATAAACTATATATAGTTCTAAAATCTTAGTTTGATAAAGAATTCATACTACTGTATCTTTCTTAATCTTCAGTTTAATGGCTTTCAATCATCAGTCAAAATCAATAACAAAAACAACTTTAACCGACCAGATAAGGAGGGTCATATGTGAACCAAATGATAGTAGCATCATACCAAATGTGTCATCAAAAGAGGCCTTTCAAGCAGTAGTCACCACACAAAATTATTTGCTACAACACGAGGAAAATATTTCAGAAGTTGTGCATGCATTACAAAAAATTAAGGATGGGATGCATTTTGGTGGAAGGAAAAAACAAACTACTTTAGATGCATTTTTTGAGAAGAAATGACTTCTTATATGGTACGAATCCTAATATGGTATGAATCCTAACTTACCTTATAAAGGTTGATTCCTAATACAATTAGAATCCTAAGTTACCTTAAATATACATATATCATAATTACAAAATATCAGAGAATATTCGCTAATACTCCCCCTTAGACGAAGCGGGAGGAGGCCGAACGCTAAGGCTGGATCGGAAGTCGGTGAAGAGCTGTCGCGGTAGTCCCTTTGTGAAGATGTCTGCATACTGATAAGAGGAAGGCACATGTAATATTTTGACCTAACCACGGGCAACCTTCTCTCGCACAAAGTGGATATCCATCTCAATATGCTTAGTCCGTTGATGTTGGACCGGATTATGAGACATATAGATGGCAGATATGTTGTCACAATAGACTATAGACGCTTTGCGGAGTGGACACTAGAGCTCCAAAAGAAGATTTCAGAGCCAACAGATCTCAGCAACTACATTAGCAACACCGTGATATTCTGCTTCAGCACTCGAACGGGATAGTGTGGTCTGCCTCTTGGCGGACCAAGAGATAAGATTATCCCCAAGAAATACACAGTACCCTGAGGTGGAGCGACGTGTGTCTGGGCATCCTGCCCAATATGCATCCGTGTAGGCAAGTAACTTGGTTGGGGTAGTATGTGTAATCCAAAGTCTAGTGTGCCCTTAACGTATCTGATAATACGTTTGAGGGCGGCAAAATAGGACTCTCGGGGGTCATGCATGAACAGACACACCTGCTGAACGACATATGCAATATCAGGCCTAGTGAATGTAAGATACTGAAGAGCACCTACTAGACTCCGATATAGAGTGGGATCAGAAATTGGCGCACCGTCATTGGCACTAAGCTTGGATTTGGAGTGCACCGGAATTGGCATAATTTTACAATTTGTCATCTTGGCCCTGTACACTATCTCTTCTGCATACTTACGCTGACACAGGAACATAGTGGCTGCAGATCTGGTTACCGATATACCCAAAAAATAACTTAGCTTGCTCAAGTCAGTCATAGCAAATTCAGTTTTGAGTAGAGCAATGATTTCATTCTTCAAACCGTCAGATGAGGCAGTAAAAACAATGTCATCGACATATAATAGCAAATATGCAGTGCTGCTACCTCGGTGAAAAGTGAAGAGAGATTTATCACACCTGCTACATACAAAACCAATCTGCAGAAGATACCTGGAAAAACGATCATACCAAGCGCGGGGTGCCTGTTTCAATCCATACAATGACTTTCTGATACAACACACAAACTGCGGAGCTGCCGGATGAACAAAGCCAGGAGGTTGATGCATGTACACAGTCTCTTTCAAATCCCCATGAAGGAATGCATCCGTGACAACAAGTTGATGAATCGGCCAATGCATGCCCATAGCAATACTAAGAATAATTCGAATAGTGGCCGATTTAACAACCTGATTGAATATCTCACCACAATCAATACCATCCTGCTGATTAGTGTCATTAGCGACTAGTCTTGCCTTATACCTCTCTAAGTCACCACTGTCTCTGAACTTGTGCCGAAATAGCCACATACATCGGATAACGTTCACACCTTCGGGTCTAGGTACCAAATCCCAAGTGTTCTGCTTGGTTAAAGCGTTAAATTCCTCGCACATGGCCGCATTCCAATTTGGGTCCAGTTTTGCTAGTTTTGGATTTTTTGGAATGGGTGATAAGGTTTGTGTGGAGAGATTGAAGTGAACTTTGGGTTTGAAGATCCCGTGTTATGCACGAGTCTCCATGCGATGAGACGGTAGTGGCGGTGGGTCGGGGCTGGGAGGTTCTTTGGTCCCAGTTACGGACCGGTGGGCGGTCACCTTTGGACTAGTTTCGGGTGGTTTCGGACATTGTCTGGATTGGTTCTTTGGAGTGATGGGCGTGATGTCGCTGGTGGTGCAGGTGACTCGACTGGGGGCTGTAGGGGTGAGCAGGGAGTTGTTGGGGTGGTGCCGGACAGTGGCGAGACTGTCGGAATAGTGGGTTGTTGTTGGTATAACTTTTGGATGACCGGGGACATACTTGGTTCATCGAGAAAGATGTAATCGATGGTCTGAAATTTTTGGAGATTTGAAAAAGGAAAGGTTGTCTCGTCAAAGGTGACGTGACAGAAGACGATGATTTTGTGAGTAATAATGTCATAGCACAAGTAGCCCCGATGATTAGGAAATAGACCAAGGAAGACACATGGCAGAGTGCGAGGGGCAAGTTTGTGAGGTGCAGTGGAGGCCATGTTGGGGTAGCATAAGCATCCAAAGATACGTAGGTGATCATATGATGGTAGCCTACGGTATAAGATTTCGGTAGGGGTCTTGTTTTGGAGTGTTCTAGTTAGTAAAATATTAAGAAGGGATTCTACCATTTTGACAGCATAGACCCAAAAAGGTGGTGGTAGGCAGGCATGAAAAAGAAGTGTGTGAACCATGTTATTAATGGTACGTATAATTTTTTCAGCCTTTCCATTTTTGGAAGAAGTATAGGGACAAGAAAAACGAAAAACCATGCCTTGTTTAGAACAAAAATTGTGAAATCCCGAGTTATTAAATTCACGTCCATTATCACATTGGAATGATTTGATAGATTTTTCAAATTGTGTTTTAATGAATTTTTGAAACTCGAGGAATTTTGTAAAAACTTCAGATTTGAATTTCAGTGGGTAAATCCAGACAAAATGTGAAAAATCATCCAAGAATACTAGATAGAATTTATGACCCAAAGAGCTAACAATCGGAGATGTCCACAAATCAGCATGAACAATATCAAAGGGAGAAAAAGTAACACTGTTTGATGACATAAATGGAAGACGAGTATGTTTGCATAGTGGACAAGAAAAACAGTGTTGGGCAATTTTCCCATTATTACATTGAATACGCTTACAAGTCCTAAGAAAAGTAAAAACTGGATCTCCGGGGTGTCCGAGTCTGTTGTGCCAAGTAGAGGGAGAGATTGCCGTAAGGGATAGAGGTGCTTGCGGTCTAACAGCGGAAGATTGAGTGAATGGGTAGAGGTCTCCCACACTATTGCAGTGTGTAAGAATTTTCCCCGTATTGAGTTCCTTCACAGAAAAATCAAAAGGGTCAAATTCGACAGACACATAATTATTGCTAGTGAATTTTCTAACAGAGATTAAGTTTTTAATGATTTTAGGTGTGTATAAGACGTGGTTTAGGGAGAAAGGTGGGTGTGGATGTTTGGTGTGTGTGTTACTGTAACCTTCAATTGAAATGCGATGACCATTGCTGGCAGTAATAAATTGAGGACACTTTAACCGACGTAGTTGAGATAGGTTACCTGACGACCGGGTGAGGTGAGATGTGGCTCCGGTGTCCATGTACCAATTGTCGTCGGGCTGTTGAAGGTTCACGGTGGTGTAGGCCTGGCCCAAATCAGTCGGGGCCAGGCCGTTGGGTGTTCTTCTTTGCGATTCTTTGCTCTTCTTTGGATCGCAACCAGGTGGTGCTTCTTCTTTGGTGGGCTCGCCAGTGGTGGGTAGGGCCCAAGAGGCCGGTCGACCAAATTTCTTGGGCCCAGGGCCCTACGGTCGAATGCGGGCATGCGGCGAGGCCCGCTTTCTTTGGTTGGGCCACTTCTTCTTCTGCGATTCTTCTTTGTCCGGCCATCGGGTTGCGTTGGCCTTTTCATGACCCTTGCCTTTGTTGTTGCGACCTCTGCCGCCACGACCTCCGCCATCATCGCTCTTCTTCTTTGCTAGACATGCTGTGATGGCTGGTTCTTCTTTGGCGCAGGTGTTGCCATCCCGTCAACGGCTAACGCCTTTTGATTATGTTCCTCTTGTTTAGCACGTCTAGTTTCTTCCAACAATAGTTGTGAACGTGTCTTGTTGAAACTTGGGAGAGGATCGGCTTGTTGAATCATTGTTGCGAGTGTGTCATATTCACCTTTTGGTAAACCTGCAACAAGTTGAAGCACCATCTTGGTTTCTGAATCAGAAGTCCCGATATTGGATAGTTGATCGGTTATGAGTTTCAGTTGCTTACAGTATTCGGACATGTTGTTAAAATTCTCGAGGTGGATATTATTGAATTACTCTTCCAAACATACGGCCCGAGTATTTTTATTGTCCTGAAAGATTTCTTCTAGCCGGACCCAAAGTTCACGTGCCGTAGCACCTGTTTTCATGATAGTACACAACAGGTCTTTGGAGATGGTGCCGTAGATCCATTGTTTGACGATGGCTTCAAGACGAAGCCAGATTGAGTCTGTAACATCGGTGGGACGAGGAACAGATTCGTCAATATGATCGAGCACGTTGTATGCACATGCATGAATGTAGAATAGTTCCATCCACATGGAATATTGACAGTCTTCTTGGTGAAGAATTATAAGGATAAAATTCTTGATGTTGTTAAAGGCAAATGCCGGATGAAAAGAAGATACTGAACGTTGAGAGGGGTTGTCAAGTGTGCTAGTGGATGAACCAGAATTTGTGGGGGAAGACAATGCTGCCGAGGGAAGGGAATTTTCTGGTTTGGCCGAGAAAGGCAGGAAGAAACCAGAAGAATTTTTTTTCCTGTGAAATCAGAAAAAAAATGTTGATTTCGGCCGAGAATGAGGAAGAGAAGGGATTTAGGTTTTAGGCTCTTGATACCATGAAAGATGGAATAATTTCCCTTAGGAATTCTTTTCATTATTCACAATATATATAGTTGTACAAAGGTTGATTCCTAATATGGTACAAATTCTAAGTTACCTTAAATATACATCTATCATAATTACAAAATATACAGAGAATATTCGCTAATAATATGTGAACCAGATGATAGTAGCGTCATACCAAATGTGTCATCAAAAGAGGTCTTTCAAGCAGTAGTCACCATACAAAATTATTTGCTACAACACGAGGAAAATATTTCAGAAGTTGTGCATGCATTACAAAAAATTAAGGATGGGATGCATTTTGGTGGAAGGAAAAAAAAAACTACTTTAGATGCATTTTTTGGGAAGAAATGACTTCTTATATGAACATTGTTGATTGGATGAAATATTTTTGTTTATTATGGAATTTAGTGATTATTCATTTATGTTTACATGGGCCTTTAAGAACACAATTTTTTTATTCATTAATGCATTTAGCGAGGTTATTCATTTAGCCCCTTTGCCCAAGTCGGGACCGGAGAAAATTATTCATTTTGCGAGGTTATTCATTTATCGAACATTCATTTATCGAGGTTATAATGTACTACTAATTATGATCAAGAATTTTTGTGGAATGTTCTCTTAAAATGCTAGTGTTTAATTATTGACCCCGTTGAGAAATGGGGAAAGAACGTTCATCCGCTCATACCTCCAAAATTATGATACCAACATGTTATCACTATGTCTCTTATATGGCATAGTGATATCATAGAGAACTTCTTTCATTTCTTCAAAATACTCATCAACCCTCTATGAAACGCATATGATATATATAATATACTAATGAGCATCATACAATAGCATGTTCATTTATTCAAAATACTTTTTAAAAAAAATCCTTTATGATATCATCATCTGTATATATATATATACATACTGAGATCTAATCAAGTTTCTAGAGTCATGTTGAACAATCAAAACATGAAATTCTTAAATCTTGATGATCAAGGATCCAGAAGGATGTACTCAATTTTGAAAAGAAATAACCTTCAGTTCACTAAGGAAAGAAATGACCGTTGAGTTCTTGACATCAATAAATTGTCACATTTCCTATTCGCAATTAATGACTACAATATAAACTCTTGACCAATGTTTTAAAAGGTATCTTTAGCTTCGAGGGGTATTGGTGTACCGTAAGTATCGTGGGGCGTAAGCTCCCATCTTCCTGACGTTCTCCTTGGCCTAAGCCCAATATTCTGGGTGTTCATTTCGGCGTAAGCTTCGAGAACTTTTTCAAATTTGAGCTAAAATTGCTTATATTTTTAAAATTTAAATATACAAAAATTAATTCATAGTAAATTCTCAAACTAAAAAATCTAAAAAAATTAAAAGTTTTTTCTAATCATTTATCTTAATTTCGTAATCTTTTCTCTTTGTTATTTAGAGAGTAACCGATACACTTTAGACCTTTATATGCATAGTGCAAACTACAAAGCAAAGAATTTTGTCCTCCAATTCTTATTATACTTTCATGCTTGCATTTTCCTTTTTTATGCCTTATTTTATTCAAGACTATTTTTAACATTCTTCAATTTATATTTTCAAGATAATTTTTAGTTTTAGAATATCTTTTAGTAACGCTCTAGTTAGATAATGTTTTGAAGACTCTATTCTGGCTATTTGTATTATAATGAGTATTAATTTATTATCTAGTTTTAGATTTTAAAATAATAACTTTATGTTATTGTCATTTTTATCTTTGAATTGTTAGGATAGAGTACCATTTTTACAAGAGGAAAAACATAAATGGCACCCTGAACTATACATGAAACTTCGATATCTCACTAAAACTATTAAGACAATCTATTACACCCTTGTCACTCTTAAAAGTGAATTTACTACTACCCTGATACACATATAACTAGTTGCACAACGGGAGGTATTACACACTCTCGCGCCACCAACGCCAAAGTCAGCGCCACCTATTGGAATTTTTCTGAATTTTAATTTTATATTCTTTTCCTTTTTCTTATTCATTGATTTTCTTTTATTAATTATATTTATACTAATTAATCATTAAAATCCTTCAATAATTATATTTTCTTCATCATCACCACCATATCTGTCACCACCATCACCATCAATTTCACCACCACCATTTCACTGGAAGTCCCGACTTTAATCCACTGTTGAAGCTTCAATTCAAATCTCAATGAACTCAGATCTATGATAGATTTATTGTGAGTATCAATTTTGAAATTTCTTCATTGTTCGAGAGTTACAGATTTGAATATGAATTTTTTGTTTGTTGGTGATGTGTTGGTCAAAACTGATTTGCAATTAAAAAGATAATGGCTATGATGAAAAAATGAAGAAGAAGGGTTTGTGGAGTGACAGTGGGGTGACGTGAAGGTGGAGGAGAAGAGGAGGATGGGGAATGGTGGTGTACTTCATCCATCCATGTAGATTTTGATTTTATTTAATTTTCTGCATTTTGCCCAGTGTTAATGTGTGGCTCAGATACATGTTATCCTACAACCGAATGGTTTGAGGGGTGGCGTGAAGGTGGAGGAAAAGAGGGGGGAGGGGGCGTGATGGTGGTGAAATAAATAAGAAGAAGGGTTTGGGGCATCGTGTGTGGGGGTCGCGTAAAGGTGGAGGAGAAGAGGGGGTGGGGTGGAGGTGGAGGAGGAGGAGAAGAGGGTGGTGGTGGTGAAATGGAGAAGAAGAAGTGGAGGAGAAGAGGGGAGGGAGGAGAATAGGGTGGTGGTGAAATGAAGGAGTTGTAAAATATCAGTTTTTATTAAAATTTAAAAATAGATTTTATTTTAATTTTGACTTTACTTTTCAATTATTTAATCATATTTTTTGTGTCACATCAACACATAGAGTGATATTAAATTTACTTTTAAGATTATCAGGAGTGCAATATGTCGTCTTAATAGTTTGAGTGTGATATCAAGATTTTGAATATAATTTAGGGATCAATCTATGTCTTTTTTCCATTTTACAACTCTAATTATGTTTCATCATAGTTATGTTATTGGTATAATGCATCTTTTCGTCATTCATGGTTTCAAGATTTTTTTAATGATTCATGAACATGTTAGCATGTTAATAATTGATATATACAATTTTCTACTAATTTTATTATTTTAAAAATAACTTTCATGTATTTTTTATTTTTATATTTATTTTATTAATTTATAAAATATTAAAAATTAAATATCAATGGGGCTTACGCCCTGTGTCTCGAAACTTACGCTTTGTCGAGGCCTATGTAAAACACATCGCCTTACGCTCATGCCTTCTAAAACACTGCTCTTGACACATGCACTATATCAAATTCATTGTCCTATTTTTTTTGTTTATTACTTTCTCCATTCATTTTTAGTTGTCCACTTTTAATTTTGCACTGTTGAAGTATTAGGAAAATGCACTCTAGTGCCTTAACTAATTGAGGATAGTCAAGGTTGTTGAGGAGAGAGTTAGTTGGTATAGTTAGTTACAAAGTTGGTTATGGAGTTAATTAAGTTGTTAGGAGTAGTTAACAAAATCAGGTAATTAGATGATTCTAGAGTTGTAGAAGTGTATAAATACACATGCTTGTAAAGATATTTGTTTCAACAAAATAGAAGAGGAGACATTCTCTCAAACACTTGTAATGCATTGAAGTCCCAATTTCCTCTCTTGATCTATCTCTTCTCATCCTCTTCGACAATGCAGCAGTAGATACGATTGCAACATATCTCTAATCCATCAATTCAACATGCACGTCCTTAAAAAGTAATAAATGTAGTATATATCTTAGCATAATACATTTACCTTTCGCCCACAATTTGAATAACCCTTGAAAAATTATAAACACAACGAAACCTTATTGAACCCCTTTGTTTGTGAAATTAACACCATTCAAATGGGTAAGAAGTGATTTATGAGAGAAAAAAGAAGAATTTATGCTTTTCCAAGACCAAATATTATTGATGTTGGAAGATCCAAAAATAATAAAGTACCAAATATTTCATCAACGAGAGAGGGAGACTACTAGACCAGACATTACATTTGATGTGCACTGCCTGAGTCAATTCATGCATGCACCCAAGAAGTCACACATGGAAGCTGGTCTCAGAATTGTCAGATATATCAAGCAGGCACCAGGACTGGGAATTCTAATGTCCAGTGCAAGTACTCCTCAACTCAAGGTATTTTGTGATGCAGATTGGGGGGCTTGTGCTAATACTAGAAGGTTTGTCACTGGTTATTTGGTAATGCATTGCTTATCACCAATCTCATGGAAATCAGAGAAGCGGGATACTGTTTCCAGGAGTTCTACAGAGGCAGAATATAGAGCTATGGCAGCCTCAGTAGCAGAGGTGGTATGGATCACAGATTTACTTCAGGATCTTGGTATGGAGATTCAAACTCCAATACCAGTGCACACATATAGCAAATCAGCCATTCAGATTGCAGCAAATCCAGTGTTCCATGAATGAACAAAACATATTGACATTGATTGTCATTTCATTAGAGAGAAGATACAAGCAGGATTGATCAACACTGTTTTTCTGCCATCTATGGACCAACCAACTGATTTACTTACAAAGGCACTTAGTGGACAACAACATAATGTTCTACTCTTCAAGCTAGGAATGAAGAACATCTTCATGTCCTCTAGCTTGAGGGAGGGTGTTGAAGTATTAGGAAAATGCACTCTAGTGCCTTAACTAATTGAGGATAGTCAAGGTTGTTGAGGAGGTAGTTAGTTGGTATAGTTAGTTACAAAGTTGGTTATGGAGTTAATTAAGTTATTAGGAGTAGTTAACAAAATCAGGTAATTAGATGATTCTAGAGTTGTAGAAGTGTATAAATACACATGCTTGTAAAGATATTTGTTTCAACAAAATAGAAGAGGAGACATTCTCTCAAACACTTGTAATGCATTGAAGTCCTAATTTCCTCTCTTGATCTATCTCTTCTACTCCTCTTCGACAATGCAGCAGTAGATACGATTGCAACATATCTCTAATCCATCAATTCAACATGGTATCAAAGCTGTTGGTTATGCGATTGAACAAACTCGATCTGCAGAAAATACTTACTTCATCCCTGAAATTCCAGAATCAAAATTCTGTATGCAGAACTTAATGATTCACGCATACAATAGTTTCTAGAAGTGTTATTGTTGATATTCATGGAGATACAGATACATGCAGATTGAAATAGGAAGATAAATGCAGATCTGTGAAAACAGATCACTAACAATCGATCGCTGAGGTTCGATTTTTTTTTCTCGGTTGTTGTTATTTGATATTATCACAACTTCATACAAGTTACATAGATAAAACTCTGTGTATTGTGAATCATAATTGAAATATAGACTATCAATAATGGAAAATAATGAAGGCAGAGCAGCAGATGGAGTTCCGGCAGTGATCAAAATAGATCACAATCATCCATTGTATCTCTTTCCTTTCGATGCATCTGGCTCCCTGTCTGTGGGTATTATCCTCACTGGAATGGATAATTATACATTGTGGAGTAGAGCTATGAAGTTGGCACTCCTAGGGAAGAATAAGATAGGATTTATTGATGGAAGTGTAAAGAGAGAAACCTTCTATGGAGATTTGGCTAACCTATGGGACAAATGCAATGCAATTGTAGTGTCTTGGTTAATGGGGAATGTGAGTAAGAGCTTACTTACTAGAATGCTTTATAATTCTAATTCATGCAACATATGGAAAGAACTACAAGAAAGATTTGACAAGATAAATAGTTTCAGGGCCTTCCAACTACACAAAGAAATATTCTCTATGAGGCAAGGGGCTCTATCTATGTCAGCATATTACTCCAGGCTCAAGGATATGTGGGATGAATATGATTCCATCATACCAATCCCATCTTGTTGCCCCAAGTCAAGGGATTTTGTGGATCATTTACTGCTACAATTTCTCATGGGACTGAATGATAGTTACAGTCCAATAAGGAGTCAAATCCTCATGATACAATAAATACCTTCATTAAACCAAGTGTATGCTATGATAAATCAGGAAGAAAGTCAGAGAATAGTAGCAAGAACTGGTAGGGTGATCTTTGAGCCAGTGGAATCATCTGCTATGTTCACATCTAGAAATGGGAATTTCAGAAGTGGAAATGGAGTTCAAAAACAGAAGAAACAATACAATTCCAATGCATATACAATTCCATTGTCATCTTAAAGGACACACAAGATTGAAATGTTACAAACTAATGAAGTGTGATTATTGTCACAAAACAGGACATGTACAAGAGGGTTGTTATAAGCTCATTGGATATCCAAAAAAATTTAACAATAAAAGAAAGAAAGCTTATGCAGTCACAGGGGGGAATATATTGTCTGAGGACACTGGACAAGAAGGAGCACACCATCATTCATCAAAGCTTCTGCAACATGCACATCCATTCACAATCCAGAAACACAATGTTGAAGCAGTGATACCACACAGCCAGTTTACTCCTAGCCAACATCAACAACTCATTGACCTATTGAACAGAAATACAAATAATGTCAATGCCAACATGGCAGGTAAGCATATTACTGATTCAGGGAAGTTGGTTCACTGGATAGTAGATACAGGTGCAACTAATCATATGATTGCTGACCAGAAGTATTTACATAATAACATATTGACAGAAGGAACAGGAAAAGTGCAACTGCCCACAGGAGATTCAGCTAGAATCTCACATGTTGGGGAGTACCACTTAGGAGGAGGTGATGTTCTTAGAAGTGTCTTATGTGTACCAACCTTCAAGTTCAATTTCTTGTCTGTTTCAAAAATGACTAGAGAACTGAATTGTAGTGTTACCTTCTTCCCAACATGTTGTGTATTTCAGAATCTCTCATCTGGAAAGGTGAGGGGGATTGGTAATGAGGAGGGAGGATTATACATATTATCACTGGATCCTCAGAACAAAGATGAAGAGTTGAGTAAATGCATGTCTGCAACTCAACAAGTTGATGCAGCTATTTGGCATCAGAGACTGTGTCATGTGCCAATGAATGTCCTGAAGAAAATAACATGTTTTAAAAATAACATTGATTTTGTCTTGAATAAATGTGAAGTATGTCATTTGGCTAGACAAACTAGACTGCCTTTTATTGCTATCACTAGTAGAGCAACAAAATCTTTTCAACTAATACATATGGATGTATGGGGACCTTACAAAACTGAAACATATAATAGAATGAGATATTTTCTAACCATTGTGGATGATCACACTAGACGGACTTGAATTTTTCTGATGAGACTGAAATCTGATGTTTATACACTGATCAAAAATTTTCTTGTTAAGGTTAACACTCAATTTGGAGCTAAAATTCAGAGAGTAAGATCAGATAATGGGCGAAGTTTTTAATCAAAACTAGAAATTTGGCGAGTGGTAGGGACGGCCGACCGTCAGAGCCCGCCCCGGTCCCGCTAAAAAAAATAATAAAATAACGGGGGCGGGACTCGAACTCGGGACGGGACGATGTCTCGTCCCGCCAGACCCGAGCCCTCCCCAGGCCCGCTAGCCCCGACCCCGTCCCGACCCCGACCCCGTCCTTTTCCCCCCTTTGCAAATATGGCAGTTGCACCAACGACCATTTTAGATTATGGCTGTTGGTCAACGACCATTTTAGCCCCCCCCCAACCCCCCCACCCCTTAATATTTATTTTTAACCCATAAGTTATTATATTTACACTTTAACCCAATTTTCCAACTATAAATAACTAATTTTCTCTTCATCTTTCTCACAAATCTTCCTACAATCTCTCTAATTTCTCAATATATCTCTCCACAAGTCTACATTGTTTGCTAAATATTCAATTTTATTTATTCATTTGGGAATTGGGAGTGAAGTTGGCAAAGCTTGAGGATCTTCCATCGAGCAAAGTTTCAATTTTTAACCTCTCGATTACACGTCGACGTTACGTCGGCGTTTGGTACATTCGTTCCTTCATTAAATTATTATTGTTTGTTTATTTTATTTAGCGCACTTAATTTTATTGTCTTTAATTATTTATTATCATAATTAAAATGGAAGGATTAAAAGGTATGTTTACGGGTAAGGGTAAGGGTAAGAGTGCTTCTTCTAGTAGGAGCAACCAGGGCAAGGGTACTTCTTCTAGTCATCTTATTCCTACACAGGATGATTTTATTGATACTCAACATTTTCCTACAATACCATTAGATTTAGACCAGGAGCTATTTTCTGGAACTCAAGAAGACTTTAATTTAGACGATGATCTAGATGATATACCCACTAATGTTGATGACAACACACCCACTAGTGCACCTTCAACTAAAATACCTCCTATTCCCCCTAGTATGAGACGAGGTCCAGCAAAACGACCATTAAAATCAGATGCATGGACATTTTTTGATAGGGACGTAGAGAATCAAGTAGCCATATGTAAAATTTATAAAAATGTTTTAAAATTTAAAACTGGAAAAGGTCACGGTGGAACGGGGGGTTTAATTAGACACGTAGTAAGTGCTCATCCAGCTAGGTATGCCCAATACCAGGCTTCAAAACCGGGTGCGCAAACGTCCGCTCCATCGGGACAAGGTTCACATACACGTCTTCCCGGACCAAATGCAGTGGTCAAATTAACCCTATGGCGGGGAATTGTAGGCTCTAAATACAATAAACATAGAGATAGGAAGCAATATCAAAATTAGTTCTTGTGGAGGGTTTTCCTTTTCATTTCCTTCATCTCCCGGTTTTATTCATTACATTAGAGATATATATAATCCTGCTTTTAACGGTTTTCCTAGATCAACTGTTAAGAGAGATGTATTTAAATTCGCGCATGAATATCAACAATATTTACTTTTTTCATTATATCATTTTAATGGCAAAGTATCTATTACGTCTGATATAGGTCGTAGTACTAACGGCCATGATTATTTAACTGTAACTTGTCATTGGATAGATTATAAATGGTCTATGCAAAAACGTATTTTAGCGTATAGATATATAGATGATAGGCACACTGGTACTTTTATTGCAGAAAATATTTATCAAGTGTGCGATTATTACGGAATTACCGATAAAATTATGACTATTACATTAGATAACGCTTCTAATAACAATTACGTAATTACAATTTTAAAAAATAGTTTAACTCCATCTTTTCCAGACCATTTTCATATAAAATGTGTGTGTCATATATATAACTTAATTGTAAAGGATGGTCTATCACTTTTTGAAGACATTCTTAGTAAAATACAATTTGCTATAAACTTTATTTTTAAAAGTAATAAAGTACAACGTAGAAAAGAATATAAAAAAATTTGTCACGATTGTGGACTACCTTATAGAAAAATTCCACAAGAAGTATCCACTAGGTGGAATTCTTTATACGAGCAACTACTTGTTGCTTATGACTATAAATTACCTATAACTTTATTTTTTAACTCTCATAATAAAAAGCCAGCTGATATGATTTTAGATAGTGATTGGGAAAAAATTTCCTAACTTATAGTATTTTTAGAGAAATTTTTTCAAGCAACAAAAGAATTTTCCGGTATATATTATCCTACTATTTCAACTATGTTATTTTATATAACTCTAATATTTTTATTACTTAGTGAATATATGGAAAAACCAGCTTATAAGACAGCTATTAAAAAAATATTTGTCAAAATAAAAAAATATTTTATTCCTATTCCCTCTATTTATATTATTGGTTCTGTATTAAATCTTACTATTAAAATAGACGGTACTAAATCACTAATTGAAACTATTTACGATTGTATAGAAGTACTACCACCTCCAAGTCCCAAAAATCTAAATCACCCACCACCTATTGAACAAACTAAAGAAGAAGTGTTGTCTAGCGTAGAACACCAATGCAAAAATATATATAGATTTTATCAACAAGAAAATGCTAGTAACTTACCGGCTTCCATACCATCTTCTTCATCTTCAACACAACCTTACAAAAGACATCTTTGTTTCTGCGGCTAGTATTGAAAGCCTCGAAATAGAATGTGCGGCCGCACCTCTACTACTAACCAAATTAGCGAGTTGAATATTTTTGTTTTGCGAGGGTTACATCAGTATCAAGAAGTTATCAATGAAGATGGACATGAAGACTTCTTTGAAATCTTTGGAGGGAATGAGAAGACCTTTCCGACACTTTCATTGATGGCTCGAGATGTTTTGAACATTCAAAGCGTCATCAACTACGTCTGAAGCGCTTTTTCTGACGAGATATCAAATAGGAGACCACAGACACTCATTAGCCGGAGACGGCTTGGAAATTGCGGTATTATTCAGAGATTGGATACGAGCGGAGCGGAGAAAGGTGCGGTCAACCGGAGATCAACGAAGAAGATGATGAAAACTACAACGAAATCTTAACCGAAGGTAGTGGAAGCGGCGTGGATCAATTTGACCAACAAATACTAATTTCAACCAAGAACCACATGAAATCATCAAACAATTAGAAACAGTTTTTTGAGAATGTAATTTTTTTAATTGCAATTTTATTATGTAATTTGCAACTTTTGGACAACACCACAAAGTTGCAATTTAGATTTTAGACAATTGTATTTGTATTACAAAAAAATCATATGTCTATTAAATAATATAAGAGGCACAAAAATAGCCTTGGGATGTTTTTATTACACTATCTTATTTTGTTTATTGAGTTTTTTTATACATATGTTATTTAAAAAAAAAAGGAAAACCCGCCGTACCCCGCCCCGAGCCCGACCCCGACTCGACCCGCCCGATCGGGATCGAGCAGGCTGGAGCAAGTCCCATGCACCGATCCCGCTAGACCCGCCGACCCGACCCCGACCCCGACCCCTTCTCCGTCCCGCCCCGACCCCGACCCCGCCAGACCCGAGCCCGGCCCACTGGCCACCTTTAATCAAAACTGTAGTGAGCTGTTTCTAAAAAATGGCATAATTCATGAAAGTTCTTGTCCATACACACCACAACAGAATGGTGTGGTGGAGAGAAAATATAGACATATCTTAGAAACTGCTAGAGCCATTAAGATTCAGGGAGGATTCCCAAACAAGTTCTGGGGATTGTGTGTAGAAAATGCAGTGTATATAATCAACAGAATCCCCTTCACTGTTATACATAACAAATCTCCATTTGAAATGTTATATAACAAGGTACCACAACTTGATCACTTGAGAGTATTAGGTTGTCTATGTTTTGCTACTATAAATAACAGGGATGATAAATTTGGTCCAACGGCTGTAAGGTCCATATTTTTGGGATATGGATTTGCTCAGAAAGGATACAAGCTTTATGACTTGGAAAACAGAAAACTATTCACGAGCAGGGATGTGTTGTTCATGGAGACACATTTTCCTTTCAAAAGAGGCATAAATGAAAACACCAACCATATTAAGACACATGAATTTCCTTTCTATGAAGACTTATTGTGTCAACAGGATCTTGATAATTCAGAAACACATATCAGACAACATGAAGATGAACCACACATATAAGACAACATGCAGAATGTGCACATGCCTGATACAGTCCAGCATCATGACACTGGTATTATAAATTCAGGATCACCAGGTATTAATATAGCCACAGGATCAGATCATGAAGTCAGGAGATCCACAAGGAGCAGCAAACCACCTATATGGCACAAAGACTACATTACTACACATGGTTCTTCCAGTTGCTTGTACTCTATAATTGACAATGTTGCTTATGCTGGTTTTTCAGCAGGGTATCAGGAGTTTGTAGCCAAGGTTTCTCTTGACACAGAACCACAGAACTACCCTACAGCGGCAAAGGATCACAGATGGATTGAGGCAATGAAGGCAGAAATCAAAGCATTAGAGGACAATGGAACCTGGAAGTTGGTCATTCTACCAGATGGAAAGAAAGCCATAGGATGCAAATGGGTATACAAGATAAAGTACAAAGCAATAGGAGAAGTAGAGAGATTTAAAGCCAGATTGGTGGAAAAAGGATACAATCAAAAGGAGGGACTTGATTATCAAGAGACCTTTTCACCAGTTGTCAAAATGACAACAGTAAGGACTGTGATTTCCATTGCAGCAGCACAACACTGGACAATACATCAGATGGATGCATACAATGCATTCTTGCAAGGAGACTTGGTTGAAGAAGTGTACATGGAAGTTCCAGAAGGATTTGCTGTCAAGAAAAGGAATGGGCAGGTATGCAGATTGCTGAAATCTCTCTATGGGCTAAAACAGGCATCAAGACAATGGAATATCAAGTTGACTACAACACTTATCTCCTTTGGTTTTCAGCAGAGTCATAGAGACTATTCTCTTTTCACCAAGAAGGAAAACAATAGTATTATGATAGTGTTGATATATGTTGATGACTTATTGCTAACTGGAAATGATCCAGTGGTGATTCAAACCACTAAAGAGACATTACAGTCTACCTTCAAGATAAAGGATTTGGGGGAGCTTAGATACATTCTTGGCATTGAGTTTGCCAGAAACTCACAGGACATTCTCATGCACCAAAGGAAGTATGCTTTGGAGATGATTTCAGACATGGGCCTTACAGGGGCAAAACCTGCACCTTCTCCTATGGATATGAATCAGAAGCTTACAACATGTGAGTTTGACAGACATATGGATGATGCATCACATTCAGGGCCTATATCAGGAGTAAATCCTGATTCTGAGCTGTCAGATCCTAGTGTTTACAGAAGGCTGATTGGAAGACTACTATATTTGACAACTACTAGACCAGACATTACATTTGATGTGCACTGCCTGAGTCAATTCATGCATGCACCCAAGAAGTCACACATGGAAGCTGGTCTCAGAATTGTCAGATATATCAAGCAGGCACCAGGACTGGGAATTCTAATGTCCAGTGCAAGTACTCCTCAACTCAAGGTATTTTGTGATGCAGATTGGGGGGCTTGTGTTAATACTAGAAGGTTTGTCACTGGTTATTTGGTAATGCATTGCTTATCACCAATCTCATGGAAATCAGAGAAGCAGGATACTGTTTCCAGGAGTTCTACAGAGGCAGAATATAGAGCTATGGCAGCCTCAGTAGCAGAGGTGGTATGGATCACAGATTTACTTCAGGATCTTGGTATGGAGATTCAAACTCCAATACCAGTGCACACATATAGCAAATCAGCCATTCAGATTGCAGCAAATCCAGTGTTCTATGAATGAACAAAACATATTGACATTGATTGTCATTTCATTATAGAGAAGATACAAGCAGGATTGATCAACACTGTTTTTCTGCCATCTATGGACCAACCAACTGATTTACTTATAAAGGCACTTAGTGGACAACAACATAATGTTCTACTCTTCAAGCTAGGAATGAAGAACATCTTCATGTCCTCTAGCTTGAGGGAGGGTGTTGAAGTATTAGGAAAATGCACACTAGTGCCTTAACTAATTGAGGATAGTCAAGGTTGTTGAGGAGGTAGTTAGTTGGTATAGTTAGTTACAAAGTTGGTTATGGAGTTAATTAAGTTGTTAGGAGTAGTTAACAAAATCAGGTAATTAGATGATTCTAGAGTTGTAGAAGTGTATAAATACACATGCTTGTAAAGATATTTGTTTCAACAAAATAGAAGAGGAGACATTCTCTCAAACACTTGTAATGCATTGAAGTCCCAATTTCCTCTCTTGATCTATCTCTTCTCCTCCTCTTCGACAATGCAGCAGTAGATACGATTGCAACATATCTCTAATCCATCAATTCAACATGCACGTCCTTAAAAAGTAATAAATGTAGTATATATCTTAGCATAATACATTTACCTTTCGCCCACAATTTGAATAACCCTTGAAAAATTATAAACACAACGAAACCTTATTGAACCCCTTTGTTTGTGAAATTAACACCATTCAAATGGGTAAGAAGTGATTTATGAGAGAAAAAAGAAGAATTTATGCTTTTCCAAGACCAAATATTATTGATGTTGGAAGATCCAAAAATAATAAAGTACCAAATATTTCATCAACGAGAGAGGGAGAAATCGGAATACTAGATGCGCAGCGCAAGAGGCACAAATGGTGTGGAGTGGTGATTAGAAAGTATACAATTATGGAAAAACAAAAGGAAAAATATTTTTGTATTTCATCGTGTAAATGTTTATACCAAATTAAATAAGTTAACCTTAACCATAAAAAAATTAAGATAATAATATATATCAATATGTTTATGATTAACTAATATTTTTGTGTGAAAAAAATGAGAAAGAAATAATATTCAATTATCAGTTGTTTCTTTTTCCTATTTGAACTATCACTATTTATATATTAAAAAATACACTTAGTTGAGTTGTTCAGTAGGAAAAGTAAATATTTAATGGTTGGTCTAGTCGTTTTGATGTGTGTTTTAATACATAGATGATGATAGTATAAGTAGAAAATAACTGATAATTGGGATGTGAAACTCACAAAAAAGTGATAATATAAGTGTGTTTTTGACCCTTTACTCAACAAGAATATTATATACAGGTAAATCAATGGCAACTTGGCAAGAGTTAAATTGTTTTTAAGGCGAGGTTTCAGGTTTAAGCATTTGAAAATGGTTGAACCTACCACGGGCCTCTTGTGGTCGGCAAATTTTTCACTTAAACACCTCATGTAAATTTTATTTCATTTAGACACCTCAAGTGGGCCCCTGATGTTCAATTTAGACATTTTTCGCCGACTCAGCCAAATATGTAAAGAGTATGTAACACACTCGCCGATAATGTGACAAAATTGTCAATTAACTGGCTACATTTGACATTTTGAATCCGAAATAATAGTTAAAAGGGCCGAATTTACCCATGTACTTTAAAAAAGATTTATATTTATACTACTTGCCCGTATCCTTACCGCTAATGAAGTGTACAAATTTACCCCATCCCTAACGGACTACCACAGTGTCATTGACACCTCATTAACAATTGCCACATAATATCCTAATCATCATTTCTCATTAATTTGCTACTGAATTAAATTTACCCGCCCCGTCATAAAACCCGCCCCATTACCCCCCAGAACTTATCTATCCAACCTCCTTCATCTCATTCCTCCGTTGAAACACCGTGCCACCATGATCAATTAACTGATCATGCTTGCTGCTTTTTTAATCTTTTTTGACAACTTCACCGGAGGAGCTTCATCGCCGATGGCTTGAGGAGCTTCAATGTCTCATGTTTTTGGGGTTTAGTTTAGTGGGTAATGAGTCGGGTTTAATTTGGGACGGGTCAACTTAATTCAGTGTTAAATTAATGAGAAATGGTGACTAGGATATTACGTAACAATTTTTAGTGAGGTGTCAATGCTACAGTGGCCATCCGTTAGGGCTGGGGTAAATTTATATACTTCATTAACGATAAGGACACGGGTTAGCAGTATAAGTTATTAGGAGTAAATATAAATCTTTTCTCAAAGTACAGGGGTAAATGGACCCTTTTCCGTAAAATGAATAATGAGAAAAAAAAATCAACAAAAACTAAAAAATAAAAAATAAAAAATAAAAAAATATTTTGTAAACAAACTCCACATACTTTTTGTCCGGAAATGAGTGAGTTTTGCCGGAAAAAATTTCTGGTGAGCTTTTTTTAAAATTCCCAGATCTATGCTATTATTAATATTAGTCCCACTAAGCAAATCATATTTTTTTCCTGAAATATCATCTCATTATCAGCTTGAACAAAATATAAAAGAGCAGCAATCGGAGTGTCAGAGAAGACGACTGGTTGTGGCCTCTCTGACAATTTTATTTATTTATTTAAATTTATATGTCACTGAAAGAGAATTCATGAAATTTTTACCCAAAAAAAGAAAGTTATTATTTGAGATCATTAACGCCTTATGGGGTGATTTTTTTAAATTATTTTTTGGATGAAATTCTTAAAACTTAAAATTCATTTTTGGTATTAATTTTATACAAAATGCCACATGTTGTCAGCGAATGGTGTTGATCTTCATTTTTTGGGTGAGCAAGATAACAATGGTGGAAGGTTTGTTAATGGTATAATATTAAGTGGAGAAGAAAGAGCAAAAGAATACACACAGGGCAGCCCAGTGCACTAAGCTCCTGCTATGCGCGGGGTCCGGAAAAGGGCCGGACCACAAGGGTCTACTGTACATAGTCTTACCTTGCATTTCTGCAAGAGGTTGTTTCCATGGTAACGACACGGGCTAGTAGTATAAGTTACCAGACCCTTGTGGTCCGGCTAGCAGTGCAAGTCAACGAAAAGTGTCTAAATGGAACAGTAGGGATCCACCTGAGGTGTTTAAGTGGAACAAAGCTTACTTGAGATGTTTTAAGTGAAAAATCTTGCCGACAACAAGGAGCCTGCGATGGGTTCAGCCTTTGGAAATTAACTAAAGTGCTTTAGGTTTACTAAAGACAAATGTATATACATAGGGATATACTATAAATCTCATATAGTTCGTAACAGATAAAGCTAAACCGAGCAAAATGCACCCCGCACCGATAAACTGTTACTACAAAACTCTAAACAATTTTCCAACCGATCATTAGATAATCCGATACAAATAAACAAATAAATCTATTTTGCAGTTGATTATTGGTTACGATCCGGTGTTGGAACAACCCTACTACATAATGTGTTCAATAGAAACATGTCTTAGTACATGTATCCAAGTTAAAAGAAATCGAGCTAAGTTTAAAGGCTACATATGTAATCAGTTGTTAATGTTTGGAAAGTGTTGTGACATTTGACCCAATATATCTTTTGAAGTACTGATTTGAATGCATAAAAATGTTGGGACAAATGTCATAACATTTGGATCAACATCTTCGAAAAACAGTTTTCCCTTACTTCACGGTAAGCGGTAATATTTTATTGTGAGGTAAAAATGACTTAGGCGTGGTGAATTGGAAATGTGTAAAATGTGGAAGAAAGAATCAAAGCTTGGAGAAGAAGTCGAGTAAGGAACAAGTCAAAGTTGTTGAGATTTTCACTCCTTAATCATCTACCACAAGCTGCCCACATTTCCCTCAACTTCCACAACCGATCGATGAGACTTTCAAAGGAGCTCTCTACTATAAATAGAGAGGCCACAATAGTGAATCGATATCCATAATCAGATTGCAAAAATACTAAGAGCGCTCTCGGGATTTCATCTCAGAAATCTGGATCACAAGTGTTGCCTGAGTGTGTCGACAACATTCTGTCCAACATTACAATTTTTGTTTAGATTCTAGATTAGTTTTGTATGGAGCGATTGTAATAAGAGGTTGTCTATGTCTATATAGTTAGATTTTTCAGGCTGAAGTCATTTGAGACTTCAACTTTTAATTTCTTTCCGTTTTATATTGTAAATCTGTAAATAAAGGAATTTGTAATTTTATATATAATATATATATATAATACATTTGGTCATTGACCATTATAAGTTATATAATATATATAACTTATGAAAATTTCAAACATTTGTGTTCTTTAAATTCCGCTGTATTTACTCTTTAAAGTTTCTTTTTTGCTAAAGTATTGTTACTGGTGTCAGACGATATAACTGCTGACATTCGGAAATAGAATTGACATTCGATTTATTTCATCTCTTGATTTTACTTTAAGTAGCTTTTGACATCCTTCAAGTGGTATCATAGCCGACACTTAACACAATAAGTGTTTGGTCCTGTTGTCATAAGCTATGGATCCGACAAATCCAACTATTAGTAAGCTTCTTATATTAGATGGATCAAATTATGCCTATTGGAAGATTCACATACGTTCTCATATCAAATCAATTGATATTAGGGCATAGAGATCTATAACCAATTGGTATGTTGTTCCAATGTTGCCACCGGATGAGGAAGGTGACATTCGTGTTAAACCTGAATCCGAATGAACTACAGAAAAAACCAATAATGTTAGATTTAACGAAAAGGCCTTAAATGCAATTTTTGGATGGGTTAATATTTACATGTTCAAACTCATTCAAAACTTCCACATAGCCAAGGACGCATGAAATACTTTACAAATTCATTGTGAAGGGTGCTCAAGTGTTCATCGAACAAAGCTACGCATGCTCATGAGTAAATATGAACGTTCAAGGATGGAAGAAGCGGATGTTATTAAATCTTATTTTGAAAAGTTGATTGACATCTCAAATGAATGTCAAGTGCTTGGTGAACCATTAACCAACACTCAACTTGTTGAAAAGGCTCTCCGTTCTCTTCCTGAAAAGTTCAACTTAAAGATTTATGCTATTGAAGAAGCTAACAATCTTGCCACAATTGACCTTTATACCTTGATGAGAATACTCAAAACTTATGAGATGAACATTGAGAATCAAAAGGAATTGTATAAAAGTAAGAATGTGGCACTTCAAGTTCAATCCTCGGAGAGTCAAATCGAAGAAGAGGATGAGAATCTTGAAGAAATTGGTGAAGGTGCAAATGTTGCCTTGCTTACTCGAAAATACAATTCGATGGTGAGGAAGTTCAACAATGATAGAAATCAATCTAAATCTAAAGAACACCAAAACCAAGTCTTCAATCAAAAGCCCACTAAATTCCTTCCAAATGTACAAAAAGGAAACCAACTAAGAAGAACCAACTCAGATCGTACCAAATTTGATCCCAAACAACTTGAGTCCGTGCAATGTCATGCATGCTCATGTTGGGTCATTATGCTAATGAATGTGCAAACACTCTTAGAAAATTTGGTAAGAACCTATGGGTTTCTCTTAGTGATGATGAAGAAGAAGAGGAAAGATATCATGAAATTGAAACACAAGCAATATTGGCCACTGCTTTGGAATAGTCTCTATGGGATAATGAAGATGTCGTATATAATGTTGTCTCAGATGTCACGACATTTGCTCCAACATCAGCAACGACATCAACATCCTCAGCGACAACCGAAAGGTATGAATTCTTTAACTATTCTGATGTTAACTGCTTTAGTGGTTCTATTTCTGGTAGTGAGGCTAATTGTATGGATCAAGTTGAATGCAAAGATGATATAATTAATGAATTACAAAGTATTTGTAATGTCTTAATCATATAATCCAAGAAACTTGATAAAAAGGTAAAATCTTTAACTCATGAGAATTTAGAACTAACAGGCACGATAACCCAACTTGAGGTTGCACTTACCAAAAAGGATATTGAATTTGGTAAGATTCGTGCAAGCTGAAGCAACCTTCCGCAAGCACAACACAGGGACTTCAAAATTGAATGAGATACTCAACCTTAGTAAACCTTCACATGCAGGAATTGGGTATGAAAACGCTCTTAAAACCATATGCTCTAATCTCTTTGATAAAAATGAGAAAATACGCCTTGTAAAAGAAAAAGGGATGAATAATAGGTTCTCATATATGTCAAATAATATGAAGTTTGTATGTCATCACTGTAACTCCCCTGGACACTTAAAATCATATTGTTTCAAACTTCAAAATTCTATGAGCAAAATGTTGCATAAATTATTGTCCAACATTCCGAATAAACATCGAAACAACATTTCTGAGCCAAAAGGTAAAAAAGAGTTTAAGAGAGTTTGGGTTCCTAAAAAGGATGTATGCCCTAACTTCATTAAGGACTAACATTTCAGGTTCTTGGTACTTTGATAGTGGATGTTCTCACCAAATGACAGGTACAAAAGGCTTTCTAAAGAACTATGAGTCATTCAATGGAGGAAACGTGACTTATGGAGGTGGCAGTAAAAGCAAAATAATTGGAAAAGAAATCTTAGATGTTCCTGGATTTTCTGCCTTAAGAAATGTCTTACACGTTGAGGGCTTAATGGATAATTTGATTAGTATTAGTCAACTGTGTGATGACAATCTTGAGATAAAGTTTAATAAGAATGCATGTAATTTTACGAATGAAGCTAATATATGTGTCATGATAGGTACAAGAACTAGTGATAATTGCCACCTTGTTGTAAGGCAAGAACATGCAATAATTTTAAGGTCGATGACACAACACTCTGGCATCAAAATTTGGGGCATGTCAACTACCGCAATTTAGAAAAATTAGTCTCATATGAAGCGGTTAGAGGCATACCCAAACTTAGCCATAAAGGTAAAATTGTCTCTGAAGATTGTTTGAAAGGTAAGCAAACTCATGTCTCTCATAATGTTGTCCAACGCGACGGACAACATTCAGGTACGTCTCACTATTTTTAATTACTGCATATGGATTTAATGGGTCCAATTGAAGTCGACAATCTAGGAGGCATGAGGTATTCCTATGTGATAGTATATGATTTTTCTAGATATTCATGGATATATTTTTTGAAAGAAAAATCACAAACTTTTGACATGTTTAAAATTTTGCACTCTAGAATTAGGAATTTGTTCTATTATCCTATTTTTTGGATTAGATTCGACCATGGAAAAGAATTTGAAAATAGCACATTCACAAAAAATTGTGAGAAAAAGGAAATTTTCATGAGTTTTCTGCTCCCAAAACTCCTCAACATAATAGGGTAGAAGAAAGGAAGAATAGAACACGGCAAGAAATGACTAGAGTTATGCTTAGTTCTAAAAGAATATAAAAACGTTTTTGGGCCGAAGTCTTAAATACTGCTTGTCACATCTCTAATAGAGTCTACTTAAGACCAGGAACAAAGATGAATCCCTATGAGCTTATAAATGGAAAGAAACCTAACTTGCGTTACTTTAATGTTTTTGGGTGTATTTATTACATTTTAAATGATAGAGATCATTTGGCAAAGTTTTGTTCTAAGAGTGACAAAGGAATTTTTGTTGGCTGTTCCCAAAATAGTCATGCTTATCGAGTATACAATCTGAGGACCAAAACTGTACAAGAGTCTGTAAATGTTATTTTTCATGATTTTTCTGATTTACAGGAAATACAGCTGAAAATAACACTATAGTTTTAGTGGAAAATGCGCAGACTGTTGAAGAATCAGATGTTGCCCCAAATGTTTCCAGACCCGAAGCAACATCTGAACTTAGAATAGAGACCACATAGGCCATGGATGAGGAGTCACATGCTGAATTATCAGATCAAGTTCGAAGGAACCCCTCATCAAGGATTAGGAAGAATCACCCCACTGGCTAGGTGATAAGGGGAGTTTTTGAAGGAATTAAAACAAGAGGGAAAGAACCACTCAACTACAGAGAAATGGTTAGGTATATGTGTATGTCTACCATATACTAAGAGGTTAGTCTTTCTTGTTTTATATCTACTTTATAACCAAATTTTTTTAGAAGCACTCAAAGACAATTTTTGGATTCAAGCAATGCAAGAAGAGCTTGAACAATTCTCTCGAAATGAAGTTTGGAACTTAGTTCCACGTCCAAATAATACAAATGTAATTGGAACTAAGTGGATTTTTAAAATTAAATCAGACGAATCGGGAACAGTTGTTAGAAAAAAAGTTCGTCTAGTTGCACAAGGATATACTCAAGTTGAAGGAATTGATTAAGACGAAACCTTCGCACCTGTGGCTAGAATTGAGTCAATTAGACTTTTACTTGCTATTGCTTGTTGTCAGAAAATTACTTTACATCAAATGGATGTAAAATGTGCATTCTTAAATGGTGATCTAGCTAAGGAAGTTTATGTTGAACAACCAAAAGGATTTGAAGATCCTTACCATCCACACTATGTGTACAGGCTCAATAAGGCTTTGTATTGGTTGAAACAAGCCCCTTTTGCATGGTATGGTCATCTAGCTAAGTTCCTTCTTGAATTTGGTTTTAATCTTGGGGAAGCTGATCGTACTTTATTCATTAAACGTCACGGTGTAGATATCATTATTGCTCAAATCTACATAGATGACATAGTCTTTGGTTCGACCTCACATTCTTATCTAAAGTCATTTGTTGAATCTATGTCATCGACATTTGAAATGAGCATGATTGGGGAACTAACTTTCTTGTTAGGCTTGCAGATAAAGCAAAGTGATGATGGAATTTTCATCTCACAAAGTAAATATGCCAAAAATCTAGTTAAGAGATTTGGTTTGAAGAATGCTAAACAAATGAAGACGCCAATGGGTTCATCGCAGAAGGTATGTAAGGATAATGTTGGTGAAAATGTCGACCCAATATTATATCGATCTATGATAGGTAGCCTTCTTTATCTTACTGCTAGTCACTCAGATATTATGTTTAGTGTTTGTGTTTGTGCACGTTTTCAAGTCTGTCCCAAAATGTCCCACTTAAATGTCGTGAAACGAATTATTCGATATGTTGCTGGCACATATGAGTTGGGAATTTGGTATTCCAAAGACACTAATCCTAACTTAATAGGATTCAGTGACTCGAATTGGACTGGATATGTGGATGATAGAAAAAGTACAAGTGGAGGATACTTTTATCTTGGCAATAATCTTGTTTCATGGTATAGTTGTAAACAAAAGTGTATCTCACTTTCAACTGCCGAATCTGAATATGTAGCAGCTGGAAGTTGTTGCTCTCAATTAATATGGATAAGACACATGTTAGATGACTATGGATTTACTAGCAACATTTTGATTTTGTATTGTGATAATTTGAGTGCTATAAATATTTTCAAAAATCCAGTTCGACACACACGTACAAAATATATTGATATTAGACATCACTTTTTAAGAGATTTGGTTGAAAAACAACTAGTTTAAATTGAACACGTTGACACTCTTCATCAACTAACTGATATATTTACAAAAGCTTTGGACCATGAGAGATTCTCTAGTTTGAAGAAATCTCTTGGTATTTGTAATCTCTAAAAGAAGGCATTTTTGGGGAATGTCGGCTGAAACATTGTCTAACATTTCGGTTGAAATTTACCTATGAAATATCACTGCATGATTATTGGTGCATAATTTTTGGTCACACAAGCATGATCCTTCAATAAGAATGTGATTCCAACGTGATACAATTTTCTGCGATGATATATAAATACATATATATCATAAAAAGAGAATATCAAAATAAGACAAAGCCTTTACAAATTCTTGGCAACTGTGCAAAATGGGCAAAATTCTTTAAAAGATATTGTTTCTATTCTATAGGAGTATCGAGTACTTCAAAAGAATTTTGAGAATACTAAATAAGTATTCTTATTTTGACACGAAAAAAATCTTTTGTATGTGTTATATGATTAGATCAAGGACACGATGGGAAAATGTTACATTAGTCCAGTGGTCAAACTCATAAAATACGTATAAAATATGTCTTAATTTGTTGCCAAAATGAAATGTTCTTATGGGATCAAAATACTTGTGTCATCCAAAATGTTGGCAACATTGTTGTTGACATTTTCAGCATGTGATATGTGTTGAGATGTTTTTCTTATCTGATCAATGAAATATCAGATCCTACTCCCTATTATATGCCTTGTTTACAGGAATTTCAAAAACTTAAAATGATAAGATTTAGATTTTATTCCTACTCTGATGTTTATTTGTTTAATCCCAATATTTTAGGTGTAAGTTATTGTGTAAAAGTGAAACACCTAAAACTAAGGTATTCTTGTTGTTAAGAAAGTTTGTCATGTATATAAATATTCCTCTCATTTGCTATTTTTTTATCATTTCCAATTTTCCCTAAAAAAATAAAAAATAAATAAAAAAGGGAAATCACATCACACCTAGGGATGGCAACGGATCGGATCCTACTAGATCCAGATCCAGATCCATTTTTCATACCTGAATCCAGATCCATCGGGTCCATAAAAATCATATCCAAATCCGGATCTATCGGATCCATCGGGTCCACGGATCGGATCTGGATCCACATGTAAAAAAAATTGCCTTGTTAAAATTATAACATTGCTAAGTTTTTTTTTTGAACTAACAAACGATTTTTGCTTAGCTAACAGTTTAATGTGTTCTAATTTTGAAATGTCCATATGAGATAATTTGTTCGTTGTCTCATTTTGATTGTGAGCTATTAATTGATAATGTTGGACAATGACAATAGTTGTGGAAAATGCTGACTAGTATTTCCACAATGCAGAACTTGCATGTGCTTGGAATCTTCACAAATGAAGTGAATAAAATTTTAACTACTTGTCTATGGAGATGTTAGTCATTCACTAATATAACATTGATTTTATTATTGAAGTTACCTATTTATTTTTTGGTTTTTGAGTTAACGCTGGGATAAATTAAACTTATTTTGAGAATTAAACTTGCAAGGATGTGCTTAGCAATTTTAAGAAAATACTTATAAAATTACATTCTAGGTTATGAATATATTTAATAAAAAATGGATCCACGAGTCGGATCTGGACCGGATACGGATCTCAAATACAAGATCCAGATCCAGATCCGATCCGTCAGAAATGGATCCGGGTCCGATCCGGATCCGTCGGGTCCAAATTTTGAAGATCCATATCCTATAAAACAGATCTGGATCCATCGGATCCGGACCGGGTCCAGGATCCATTGTCATCTCTAATCACACCTAGGGTATAATCCTACCTACCCGATGGAACCATCACCATTCCAAACTCCATTCTCAATCTCAAACCCTAAATTCTCAAAACCTTCTCCACAATATTCACCAATGGAAACCTCTCCAATGTCAACACCAATGTCAGCCAACACTCCAACCAACACACCAATGAATACAAGCCCTCTTATGAACACTGAATCTCCCGAGCACAATGAATCTCAGCAACATGACCAGTCATCTTCTTCAGACCCCCAGAGGATCTGTATATGTCGTTAGTGTTTAAAGGCTTTGATGAACCTTTAGTTATTAGCTACCCTGGAGACAATAATAACCCTATAGATGTTGATGAAACTGCTGATTTTACATCTTTGGGTAGAAGACCAAGGTCCTCGACCTTCTCTACTCGTCGATCGAGTAGAATATTTGAGAAAATAGTCCAAGAAGGACCGAGTAACAACAGGTCTAGATGTGAAACATCTATACCCTCTAACTCAAGCACTGCAAGTGAAGATACGGACGATGTATTCTCAACAGAGGAGAGTGAAGAAGAACCATCTTCTTCAGCACAGCCAAATATGCCATAAGAAAATGAGGAAATTCCTGATGAAACTCCATTGAAGCAATTCTTTCCTAAAGGAATTCCCCAATGTGCCAAATCGAGTGTTGCTCCAAATGTTGTCACTGATGCCACATCATCTCAGGCAACATTTCAGCCAACATCAGAAGAGACACAAATACCAACATCCTCCAACAATACAAAATACGAGAGTTCAGCTATGTCTGATTCAGATACTGAGGTATCTGCTTTTTCAGAAAAAATCTATTCTAAAGCTAAGTATGATAAATGGGACTAGTACAAGAATAGAGTAATTAGACTTGAGAAAGTGTTAGATATTAATTCATGTGCTGAATACGGCTTAATAGCATTCCTTGAGGATAGACATCTTCTCAAAGATAATCACAGAAAAAGAACCCTATATTGATGATGTGATTAAGTTGTTCTATGCTAATCTAAGTCTTACTATAGAGGATGTCTCCTCAAAAATTTTTGGGAAGGTATACTTCTATAACAAGATTTATCAGTTTACACCCTCAGTCATAAATCAATGTATATGACTTGATGTTGCAGAGAGAGTTAGAGATGCAGTACAAGTGACAGAAAATATGGATAAAATGATTGAATACTTCACTGGAGTTATAATGAAAAAATGAATCCCTAGATGCCCAACTTCAAAACTAACAACCTTATATTCTACCCTCCACGAAATTGCTATTCACAAGTGGCTTCTTTCCTTGAATGAGTCAGTTGTGACTTCTGAACAAGCATCCCTATTGTTTAAAATTGGGAAAGGTTTAAAAGTTAATTTAGGAAAAATGATCTTTTATCAAGTTGCCAACTTAGCTGAAAAGGAATCTACTTTAATCCTTCCATTTCCCTCTCTAATCTACCAAATCTTGACTACCAAAGACTTTGAACCTAAGAGTGAGGATAGTATAGGAAAGGCTCTTGAACTGTACACAGTAAACAAAACAATTTTAAAGAGCAAAGAAAGAGTGATTGACTTGCCCTGGAAGAAGGAAGCAGAAGGTGAGAATGTTGTCAGGAATGTCACCAACATTCAGGGCAACACTGGTTCAGGACAGTAAACACTGTCAATAGACTGGCTAGTGGGTCAAATAGCCAAAATCAACCAACAAATTTCAGAGGTTGATGCTGCCAAGGATGCCTTGGTTTAGGTCCGAGACCATTTCTTGCTCTTACTTTCTTCACAAAAAGAGGGAGATGATGTGCAGGTGGAGCAGGGGGAAGAGGCTGATAGTGCACATGGTGATATTGGTAATGCTACTGCTGTTGCTGAAGCGACTAATGCTGCTGTGCAAAAGAAAGAAGTTGTTGGGATAAAGGTGTTGCTGAAAAGGCTAAGGCTGAGGGTTGAAGTGAAGTTGTTATGTAGAAATAGAAAGTTGCTGGAAGCTGCTGCTGATGCATAATGAGCCAGGGAGAAGTGGACTGATGTGCTGCACCCATGATCTTTTAATGTTTGGTTTATGATTGTTTGAATTATGAACTGTTTTTGTTTTGGTTGATGTGGATGTTTACTTTTGACAATGATTTATTCTGACAATGGGTTCCTTCTTTTTCTGTTGTGTATATTGGATGATATGTGTATATATAAGTACACACATCATTTTCTAATCCTATGACTTGGTATACACTGGTATACACAAGCTTTGCTTGTGTGTCATCACATGTTAAGGGGGAGCTTGTCAGTAATCACAAGTGTTGGACAACTTTTGTGACAAAGAACTAAGTCGTTTGTACATTTTGTAATGTGTTTTGTGAAGAAAGGAAAAAAGGGGAGATTGTTAATGTTGGGTTTGGTGTTGTGACATTTGACCCAACATATCTTCTGAAGTATTGATTTGAATGTATAAAAATGTTGGGACAAATGTCATAACATTTGGATCAACATCTTCGAAAAACAGTTTTGTCTTACTTCACGGTAAGCAGTAATATTTTACTGTGAGGTAAAAATGACTTAGACATGGTGAATTGGAGCTGTGTAAAATGTGGAAGAAAGAGTCAAAGCTTGGGGAAGAAGTCGAGTATGGAACAAGTCAAAGTTGTTGAGATTTTCACTCCTTAATCATCTACCACAAGCTGCCCACATTTCTCTCAACTTCCATAACCGATCGATGAGACTTTCTAGGGAACTCTCTACTATAAATAGAGAGGCCACAACAATGAATCGATATCCAGAATCAGATTGCAAAAATACCAAGAGAGCTCTCGGGATTCCATCTCAGAAATCTGGATCACAAGTGTTACCTAAGTGTGTCGACAACATTCTGTCCAACATTACAATTGATGTTTAGATTCTAGATTAGTTTTGTATGGAGAGATTGTAATGAGAGGTTGTCTATGTCTACGTAGTTAGATTTTTCAGGCAGAAGTCATCTGCGACTTCAACTTTTAATTCCTTTCCATTTTATATTGTAAATCCGTAAAGAAAGAAATTTGTAATTTTATATATAATATATATATATAATACATCTGGTCATTGACCATCATAAGTTATATAATATATATAACTTATGAAAATTTTAAACCTTTGTATTTTTTAAATTCCGCTGCATTTACTCTTTAAAGTTTCTGTTTTGCTAAAGTGTTGTTACTGGTGTCAGACGACATAACTGCTGACATTCGAAAACAGAATTGACATTCGATTTATTTCATCTCTTATTTTTTACTTTAGTAGCTTTTGACACCCTTAATCAGTCTTTCTTTTTTCCCCGTTAAGTACACTGCCTTAAACACTTAGTTCATCACTCCTGATTCATCTCATAATGTGAATATATAATCCTAATCCTCGAATACTCTCAATTATAACATCATTTAACAAGTGTTATGATTATTAGGTATCAATATAATTTTCATGAGATATATAACAAGGCAGGAGATAAATATCATATAGAGATTATGGCTTGTTTGGTGGGCTCATTTCCCTTTTTCTCTTCTTTTGCCTAAGAGGTATATTAGTTGTTTGAAATTTATTTCTTTGATTGATAGAAAAACCCATACTGACATACAATGACTATGAAGACCTTACTAAAATATAAGAAAAAAGAACATGTAACTGGAACAAAAATATGAAACAACAAAAACGAAGGATGACGAGCTTATGTTGAAAAAGTATAATGAATATATTTACCCTTCTGTTGCTTTATGCTCATTGTCACAAGTGATGACGAGCAAAAGAGAAGGAACCGGATAAAGTAAGGCTGCCAGTGGGCCGGGTCGGCTTGATCCTGCCCCGACCCGGACATTTTTTTAAAAAAAATTTGCAGTATTGGGGCTCGAACCGGGACGGGACATGGTCTCGTCCCGACCCGGCCCAGTCCCACCAGGTCCGACCCGATCCCGCCCTAAATCCCTTCTTTGCACAAATAATCGTTGCACCAACGACCATTTTTACATTTTGGCCGTTGTGCAACAACCATTTTTGGACTCCTCCTCCCCCAACCCCCCTACCCCCTTAATATTTATTTTTAAGTCATATATTATTATATTTACACTTTAACCCAACTTTTCAACTATAAATACCTCATTTTCTCTTCATCTTTCTCTCAAATCTTCCTACAATCTCTCTAATGTCTCAATCTATCTCTCTACAAGTCTACATTGTCTACTAAATATTGAATTTTATTTATTCATTTGGGAGTGAAGTTGGCAACTAGCTTGAAGATCTTCAATCGAGCAAAGTTTCAAATTTCAACCTCTCGATTACACATCGACGTTACGTCGGCGTTTGATATATTCGTTCCTTCATTAAATTATTATTGTCTGTTTATTTTATTTAGCGCACTTAATTTCATTTACTTTAATTATTTATAAGTATAATTATAATGGAAGGATTTAAACGTATGCTTACGGGTAAGGGTCAGACTTCTTCTAGTAGGGGCAACAAGGGCAATGGTACTTCTTCTAGTCATCCTATTTCTAGACAGAATCCTATTCCTACACAAGATGATTTTATTAATACTGAACATTTTCCTACAATACCATTAGATTTAGACGATGAGCTATTTTCTGGAACTCAAGAAGACTTTAATTTAGACGATGATCTAAATGATACACCCACTAATGTAGACGACAACACACCCACTAGTGCACCTTCAACTGAAATGTCTCATATTCCCCCTAGTATGAGACGAGGTCCAGCAAAACGATCATTAAAATCATATCCATGGACATTTTTTATAGGGACGTACAGAATCAAGTAGCTAGATGTAAAATTTGTAAAGATGTTTTAAAATTTAAAACTGAAAAATGTCATGGTGGGACGGGGGTTTAATGAGACACGTAGCAAGGGCTCATCCAACTAGGTATGCCCAATACCAGGCTTCAAAACCGGGTGCGCAAACACCTGCTCCATCGGGACAAGGTTCAACACTGTCCCAGACCAAATACATGGTCAAATTAACCCCACGACGGGGGGAATTGTAGGCCCTAATTACAATAAACATAGAGATAGGGAAGCAATAGTAAAATTAGTTGTTGTGGAGGGTTTGCCATTTTCATTTCCTTCATCTCCTGGTTTTATTCATTACATTAGAGAAATGTATAATCCTATTTTTAACGATTTTTCTAGATCAATTGTTAAGAGATATGTATTTAAATTTGCACATGAATATCAACAGTATTTACGTTATTCATTATATCATTTTAATGGCAAAGTGGCTATCACTTCTGATATAGGCCATAGTACTAACGACCATGATTATTTAACGGTAACCTGTCATTAGATAGATTATAAATGGTCTATCCAAAACGTATCTTAGCGTATAGATATATAGATGATAGGCACACTGGTACTTTTATTGCAGAAAATATTTATCAAGTGTGCGATTATTACGGAATAACTGATAAAATTATGACTATTACATTAAATAACGCTTCTTCTAACAATTATGCTATTACAATTTTAAAAAATAGTTTAACTCCATCTTTTTCAGATCATTTTCATATAAAATGTGCGTGTCATATATATAACTTAGTTGTAAATGATGATCTATCATTTTTTGAAGACATTCTTAGTAAAATACAATTTGCTATAAACTTTATTTTAAAAATAATAAAACACAACGAAAAAAAGAATATAAAAAAACTTGTCACGATTGCCAACTACCTTATAGAAAAATATCAGAAGAAGTACTCATTAGGTGGAATTCTTTATACGAGCAACTACTTGTTGCTTATGACTATAGAAAACCTATAACTTTATTTTTTAATTCTCATAATCAAAATCCAGCTGATATGGTTATAGATAGCGACTGGGGAAAAATTTCCGAACTTATTGTAATTCTAGAGAAATTTTTTCAAGCAACAAAAGAATTTTCCGGTATATATTATCCTACTATTTCAACTATGTTGTTTTATATAACTCTAATATTTTTACTGCTTAATGAATATATGGATACACCAACTTATAAGGCAGCTATTAAAAAATATTTATCAAAATAAAAAAATATTTTATTCGTATTCCCACTATTTATATTATTGGTGTTGTATTAAATTCGACTATTAAAATAGACGGTACTAAATCACTTATTGAAACTATCTATGATTGTATAGCAGTACTACCACCTTCAAGTCCCAAAAATCCAAATCACCCACCACCTATTGAACAAACTAAAGAAGAAGTGTTATCTAGCGAGAAGACGAATGCAAAAAAGTATATGGGTTTCACCAACAAGAAAGTGGTAGTAACCTACCGGCTTTCATACCATCTTCTTCTTCTTCAACACCTCACAAAAGACATGTTGTTTCTACGGCTAGTATTGACAACATCAGAAATAGAATGTGCAGCTGTAACGCTACTAACCAAATTAGCGAGTTTAATATTTTTGTTTTGCAGGGTTCTGTACGGTACCAAACAGTTCTCAATGAAGAAGGACGTGGAGACTTGCTGAAATACTGGAGGGGGAATGAGAAGACCTTTCCGACACTTTCAATGATGGCTCGAGATGTTTTGAACATTCAAGCGTCATCAACGGCGTCTGAAAGCGCTTTTTCTGCCGGCAGATATCAAATAGGAGAGCACAAACACTCATTAGTCGGAGACAACTTGGAGATTGCAGTATTATTCAGAGATTGGATACGAGCGGAGCGAAGAAGGTGTGGTCAACTGGAGATCAACGAAGAAGAAGATGAAAAGTACAACGAAATCTTATCCGAAGGTGGTGGAAGCGATGTGTAGCAATTTGACCAACAAATATTAATTCCAACCGAAGAACCACAGGAAATTATCAAGAAACTAGAACAGGTTTTTTTCAAAATGTAATTTTTTAAATTGTAATTTACTATGTAATTTGCAACTTTTGAACACCACAAAGTTGCAATTTTGACAATTGTATTTGTATTACAAAAAAAATCATGTCTGTTAAATAATATAAGAGGCACAAAAACAGTCTTGAGATGTTTTTATTACAATTTCTTGTTCAATTATTGAGTTGTTTATATATGTTGTTTTTTATATTATGTGCAAAAAAAAAAATCCTGCCACGACCCGATTCCGACTGGACCAGGATCGGAACGGGACTTAGGCGAATCCCGCCCCTCCCCCGCCCGACCCGATCCCGCCAAACCCGCCCCGACTCGGCCCGTTGGCCACCCCTAGGATAAACTCGAGCTTAGGATTGAAACCTGAGATTTTGAGCTCCCTAAGGGGAAAATCTATGTAATCCAGGAGTTTTAGATAACCAGAGACTTTTTCCCGGTTTAGCTTGAACATAGAATTCTCTGAGAAGATAAACCAGAAACTTAATAAGTGCATATTTGTTTCCAAAAAAATTTATCATTTAACTTGATGGAGCTTCACAACTTACCTCAATATAAAGTCCTTGCAAATTCCGAGCACTTCTAACCAAGCAGACAACACCAGATATTTCATTTAAGCTTACACCTTTGAGTTTAAGAATCTTTAGGAGTTTGGTATTTCGATAGCATAGGTGGAACCGGAGTTTCAGCTAGGAGCTCTTCTTTTTAATCAAATTAAATAAAATATGAATTCTAGGAACACTTGTAACGTTAGTTCTGAACGAAAAATATAAACTTGACTATACATCTACGCCTTAGTCCCATACAAGTTTGCATAAGCTATATGAATTTTGACTTATCATTTAAGCTCATTTCGTATCATCATATACTAAATAACAAACTTGACCATATAAATAAAAATATAAAGGCATGCACAAGTATTTTTATACTGGTTCGGATCACCGGTATAGTGTCTAATCCAGTTTCCCTGGATTACAAGGGTTTTCTTAAAGCCTTGGGTAAATCTTGGACATATATGGTTCAAAGTGAACTATGCAACTTCTCTTCAATAGGATAGATTCTAGTTATCTTGGTCACAACCTAAACTTGTGTTTCTACTTATCCTCTCATTTTTTTTCCGTATCACTAGTATACTTAGAATGAATACAGTGCTTTTACAAGATGAAAGAGTGAATAAGATTTTGCTTGTACAATTGTATTCAACTAAGATAGTCTTCATTTATAAGCCTTCTTCTGATCTTGAGATGATGTGATGAGATATAGGGAATCAATCTTTTCATTAATTAATTTTCGAAGGCATGCTCTAAGGTAACCCACGGGTTTTGCCTTCAATCAAGGATCAATGTAATCCTTTGATTGGCAACTCATTTATATCTTCCATACAGTCATCATAGCTTGTTTCGTTCGATAGTTGACTTGGTTGATCTGCTTGTTGACTTGATTGATCTGATTCCATAATTCCTTGATTGTTTCTTCCTTCCTTCGGTCTTGAGTATATATCTTCACGCCTCGGTTTACCTTAAGGTTTCCTTTTGTCTTGAACTTTATTTCCAATTGTGCTTCCTTTGTGGATTGATTGATTTTCCTTTTGAGTCATTGTACGCCGATCACTTGATTTGCTTCCCTTTTTGGATCCTGCAAAAGTGTGCTTAATTAATAAGGTGTCATCATTAAAACATGATTAATAAATCTAACAATCTCCCCCTTTATATGATGACAATCAAAAAGGAGTTTGACATTTTACATCCCTGAATAGTAGCTCCCTCTGAATAGTTGACTGGTCTTCCAAAAAATGTGCTCCCCGTGCGTGGATGCTTTGGTGCCAAAGAATGTGCTCCCCTGAGTAGATGCCTTGATGCTATTTTTCCTCCTTTGACATCATCCAAAAGGAAAAACACAGGAGAATAATACAGAAATTAAGCAGATAACAGTGAGTTATATAACTAAGCAGTTAAACATATAAAATGAGGACACATACAATCCTCACACGTAGCCAAAATGTTAATAGTTTGTAAAAGTATCCCAAAAATAGCAAAAGAAACAACCAGAATTTTCCAAACTATAGGCCATACTAAATTAAATTGTTAACGCATAGCAAGGAAGTATTTAAGAGTGTGGATAACTCTCTCAGAGGAGTGACATGACTTTTCAATATTTTTAGACGGGGAGTAGGAATTCTGAACAGCCGCGGTGAGGTCAGTGTTTGAGGTTGTGGTTCCTTTGGTAAGTGAGTCGACTCTCTCAATCAACCTGTTCACCGTTTTTACACCTTCATTCTGGAGACCCTTCATGTAGATCCGCAGCTTTCCAACATCAGCACCAACGTTCTTTGATTAACTCAGCACCTTCTCAAGAGTATCCTGAATCTTCTGTAGATTAGCTTCCACAACAGCAAGACTTTGTTTCAATTCAGTAACTTCATGCGACATACTCGAGGTGGGTTCATTTTGTTGTTCTGGCTCAGTTCTGAGATCAATTTTCACACGAGTGACATCCTTCTTGGCCCATTGATCATCCGAGAACACATCCCACACTGGCAAACACACGGTTGTCATAGGTTGAATTAACCTCGTTTGTTAGATAATCTATGAGATCAACAAAATAAGCCTTCAGGATGCGAGATATGATCATTCCACAGGGAAGACTAGCAGTAGAGGAGGTATCTTCAGCACTCTCAAACATGTACTACCTGAACCATTTAGCCTAGTTTACTTTATACTTCTTGAGGAAACAGTAAACCACAAACACGTACTCATCGAGCCAATAGGAGGTAGCAGAGTAGTAGCAACAATGTGAGCACAAATTCTATTCTTAAAATACAGACTAGTACGTAGGTAAAAGTCCAGGGGATCAGAACTGTTGTGCGCAGAAGCAATAAATAGCGGTATAGGATATATCAAAGCAGTACAGCAAAACACACAGAACTACGTGATTCGGCAATTTGCCTACTTCCACATGAGGCAGTAGATATTATTAAACAAAGTAGGAAATATACATAGTACATATACAAATTTTCCACTAATAATATCTCTCAGGTGTTTCCCCAATACTCACATATACTCTCTTATACAGAATGAGTATTTCTCTCTTACTCCCAACAGATAGCTCTCTCTTTTCTGATTTTGGGATGTTATGATTATACAATAATCTCATCTATTTATAGATGAGGAAATGCCCCCTCCTTCACGTACAATGCATGAAGACATGCACATAAGTCTTCAATGGTGGATGGCCTAAACTCTTGGCTGCCAACTACAGCAATGATGGCTTCAACAAAAGGGGCTTGACCTTTGAGCCAATATTCAACAATCTCTACCTTGGCGAAATGTTCATAGCGCTGCCTCCAAATGCGCCCTAGGCGCTATAAGCTCGAGAGATGTTGATCAAGTTCAGACGGTGTTGAAACTTGATCCCAGTAACCACTTTCGTATCTGCAGTCCCGACTTTCTGAAGAATGACATTCCCTTCATCGATGATTTCCCGAATAAAATGAAATCGAACATCGATGTGCTTTGTGCGACCGTGATGGACTTGGTTCTTTGCCAAACAAATGGCACTCTGGCTATCGTAGAAAATCTTCACGTTCTCTGAACAATGCCTAAATCCTTGGTCAACCCGAGAAGCCAGATAGCTTCTTTGAATGGTTCAGTTACAACCATATACTCTGCCTCTGTAGTATACAAAGCTACAGTTGACTGCAATGTTGATCTCCAACATTCTAGTCCTCCTGCCATTGTGAACACATAACCAGTAGTAAATCGATGCTTATCCAGATCTCCAGCGTAGTCAGAATCCACATATCCGACTAGGTGCTTACCATCAGTCTTGTCTCTCTCAAACTTCAAACCAATATCCTCTCAAACTTCAAACCAATATCCACAGCACCATGGATGTACCGTAGAATCCACGTCACTGCTGGCCAGTGTTTTTTACCGAGGTTGTGCATGTAGCGACTCACAATACTAACTGCATGCGAAATATCAGGTCTGGTGCATACCATTGCATACATCAGGGCACCAATGACATTTGCATATGGAACGCGCTCCATTTGCTTCTTCTCATCGGCGGTACTGGGTGACATCTTTGCACTTAACTGAAAATGAGGAGCAAGTGGTGTACTTACTAGTTTGATCTTCTCATTGATGTCAAACCTTTGAAGTGCTTTCTTCAGATACTGAGTCTGTGTCAGACAGACTGTGCTTGCAACTCTATCTCTTGTGATCTCCATCCCAAGAATCTTCTTAGCTTCTCAAATATCTTTCATTTCAAATTCTGAACTTAGCAGAGCCTTCAATATGTTGATCTCCACCTTGCTCTTAGATGCAATCAACATATCATCAACATATAAGAGCAAATAAATGAAAGTACCATTTTGGAGTTTCCGAAAATACACACAGTGGTCAAACTGGTTGCGGGTATACTTCTGTTATTTGATGAAGCTATCAAAACGCTTGTACCATTGTCGCGGTGACTGCTTCAAACCATACATTGACTTGCTCAACTTGCAAGCCCAATTCTCACGTCCTGGAACTTTGAAGCCACATGTAGATCTCTTTGTTTAAAGTTCCATGGAGAAATGCAGCTTTGGCATCGAGTTGAACTAACTCGAGATCAAACTATGCTACCAAAGCCAATAGTATCCGAATAGATGAATGCTTAACAACAGGTGAGAATACCTCATTGTAATCTATTCCTTCTTTCTGAGCATAGCCTTTTGCTACCACTCTAGCTTTGTATCGGATGTTGTCTTTACCAGGTACACCTTCTTTCTTGGCATAGACCCATTTGCAGCCAATAGCTTTCTTTCCTTTGGGAATTTGAACCAAATCCCAAGTCTGATTCTGGTGTACAGACTTCATCTCTTCATCCATCACCATCTTCCACTTCACCTTGTCAACACTCTGCACGGCTTCTCTATAAGTGCATGGGACATCATCATCAATTACTGGAAGTACGAATGCTACCATGTCTGTGTATCTGGTAGGCATTCTAATCTCACTTCTCGGTCGAGTAGTGACAATAGATTCTGGTTGCTGATTGATCAATGGTGATGCTGAGGGAACCTCCACCTCAACTGAGATCTCTTCTTGATCTTCACTTTCACCATGATCTGTAATCGGAACAGGTTTTTCTATTGTCTCAAGCTCCACCTTAGAAAGAGCATTCAAATTCTCATTCTCTTTCTCTGAAGTTGTCAAATGTGACGTCTCGGCTCAAGACGATCTTCTTGGATTCACCACACCAAAGTCTGAATCATTTAACTCTTTCACTAGAGCCTAAGAAGACATCTTTCTTTCCTCTAGGATCTAGTTTGGATTCTCTGACATGAAAATATGCAGGACATCCAAATATTCATAAGGAATCATAATCAGAAACAGGTTGTCCAAACCATACCTTTTTAGGAATCTTCCCTGAATATTGGCTCAATGGTCAAACCCATTTTGTTGAAGCCATCATTGCTGAATTGGCAGCCAAGAGTTAGGTCATCCACCATTGAAGACTTATGTGCATGTCTTCATGCATTGTACATAGGAGGGGGCATTTCCTCATCTATAAATAGATGAGATTATTGTATAATCATAATATCCCAAAATCAGAAAAGAGAGAGCTATCAGTTGGGAGATACTCATTCTATATAAGAGAGTATATGTGAGTATTGGGAAAACACTTTAGGAAACACCTGAGAGATATTATTAGTGGGAAATCTGTATATGTACTTTGTATATTTCATACTCTATTTAATAATATCTACTGCCTCCCGTGGAAGTAGGAAAATTGTCGAACCACATAATTTTGTGTGTTTTGCTGTACCGCTTTGATATATCATATACCGCTATTTATTGGTATTTATTGCATAACAAATTGGTTTTAGAGCCAAATATAGTGGTATTTTATATCAAATCGAAGCTCTTGATGAGATGAATCCAACGCCGCAAGAATCAGCTCAATCAGAGGTCAGACGCGCAGCCAGGAGCCGCCGGAGTGCTGCTGTCAGTAACCTACCCAAGACGTCTAGCCGTTGACCACGCCATTGACTTTTTCTGACCGTTGACAAGTGAGTCAACTCAGCCAACAGTGATTTTTGGACCGAGTCGGACCGATTCCTAACAAATTGGACCATTCCGGATTCAACAGCGGACTCCATTTTTTTCAAATAAGGTATCAAAATTTGGAAAAACATTGTCTCAAGTTATAAGTTCAAAGTTCTGTCTAAGGAGGTTGGAATTTAAGTGATCCGTCTGTGACCCTCCAGTCTTTCCTAGGAACTTGCTTAGAGAGGTGGTTCTGTCTAGGAGACTGTCCGGATCTATCTTGTGTTGATAGGACTGCGGTATTTTTTACAGTCTTTCCTGGGAAATAACTAGTCTGTTATTTGTTTGCACTTATGGCTGACGACAGAGAGACTGAGAAAGGTGCACAAGTTGATATCGAAAGTTCTAAAGGACAACATCGTGACCTGAGAAGTTCTGGCGAACCAAGTGGTTCTAGAAGAAGAACCATGTTATCCAATGCAAAGTTTGAGGTGGAGAAATTCGACGGCACCAATAACTTTGGCATGTGGCAATGTGAAGTGTTAGATCTGCTTTTCCGAGAAGGATCTGATATTGCCTTAGAAACCAAGCCAGAAGATTATTCCAATGAAGATTGGAATTATGTCAATCGTCAAGCTTGTGGCACTATCCGATTATGTTTGGGAAAAGACTAGAAGTATTTTGTCATGAAAGAAAAGGTGGTTGCAGTCCTCTGGAAGAAGCCAGAGACAAGTACATGACAAAAAGTGTAGAGAACCGACTCTATCTGAAGAAGAATCTTTTTCGTTTTCAGTTCAAGAAAGGTACCCCTATGATATGAGCATTTAGATAATTTCAATAAAATTTTGGCTGATCTCCAAAATTTAGATGTCGAAATTATTGATGAAGATAAAGCGTTGTTGCTGAATATTTTACCGGAAAGCTATGAACATTTAACCGCAACTCTGTTATATGGTAAAGATGAGGTTAAGTTTATAGATGTTTCTAATGCTTTGGTGAATAATGAGTACCGGAAGAAGGATCAACAAGATCACAGAGACTCAACACTAGAAGCACTGACTGCAGCCAATGGCGGGTGGAACAACAAATTCGGTGGATCGAATAATAGGGGTCGATCCAGATCCAAGTCCATAGGAGAGTCATCAAGAAGACATCTTGCGAAGGACGAGTGTGCCTATTGTCACCAGAAAGGGCACTGGAAGAGAGATTGTCCCAACAAGGACAAGTCAACTGCAAATGTTGCACAGGAGGTTGATGAAGAAGAATTAGCCTTCACAGTTTCATCATCAGACACGTATTCAGACAGACGGATCCTTGATTCCGGATGTTCCTATCATATGTGTCCGAACAGACATTGGTTCTCGAGTTTTAAAGAACTCGACGGTGGAGTTGTGCTTATGGGCAACGATAATGCCTGTCAAACAAAAAGGTTGGAATAGTACGACTGAAGATGCACGATGGTACAATCAAACGACTTACGAATGTGAGGTACATTCCTGATCTAAAGAAAAACTTTATTTCTTTAGGTGTTCTAGATTTTGATAATTACAAGGTAACATTGGAAAATGGAGTCTTGAAAGTTGTACTAGGTGCATTTGTAGTGATGAAAGGTACCAGAAAGGCGAATCTATACTTCCTAGATGGGAGTACAGTTACAAGAAGAGTAGTTGTCTCTAGCAATTCTGAAAAGAAGACAACTAATTCTTCACGCCTTTGGCACATGCGCTTAGGGCATGCTGGAGAGAAGGCTTTGCAAGGCTTAGTGAAGCAAGGTCTACTGAAAGGTGCCAAGACTGGAAAGTTTGATTTCTGTGAACACTGTGTACTGGGAAAGCAAACAAGGATCAAGTTCGGTATTGTTGTTCATCGCACTAAGGGAACTTTGGATTACATCCACATAGATGTTTGGGGACCTTCCCAGAATGCGGTAACATTCATTGATGATTTCTCTAGATACGTTTGGGTATACACCATGCGTCACAAAGATGAAGTTTGGATATCTTTCTTAAATGGAAGAAAATGATCGAGACTCAAATAGACAGGAAAATCAGGAGACTCAGATCTTACAATGGTGGTGAATACAAATCAGATCCTTTCATACAAGTTTGCCAAGATGAAGGGATAATCAGGCATTTTTCAGTTCCCCGTATGCCACAGCAGAATGGAGTGGCCGAACGGATGAATCGTACTTTGGTTGAGAAAGTTCACTGTATGTTACCTCAATCCAAATTGAGCAAGGCATTTTGGGCTGAGGCTTTGTCATATGCAACCCATATAGTCAACAAGAACCTGGTTCAGCAACAAAAACTTTCGCCTCCTCAAGAAACACTTCAAAATCATCAGGCCATCCACCATTCATAAAATCAATTCTTTCAGAAAATTTAACCCCAAATACTTTTTCAAATAGATAATCATTGATAACAATTCTAGTTCCCAAAACAAGAGTTTCAAATTCACCACTATCTTTAGAAACCCTAAGATTAGCATAGAAGAGCTCTTCAAACACTTCATTTTCAGAGTTGAAAGACAAGGGGAAATTTTTGAGTTTTGAAAGAGGAACTTACATCACAGTGGAAATATTTCAACTATTCAAGGTTGATTATCCTTTCAGTTGCAATGCGACGTTTCTTAAAGAGAACAAATCTAGATTTTTCAGTAAAGACCCAAAGGTGTCGGTTCACTTCTTATAGGAATTCCCCTTGGAGAGAAGAGAAACACTTCTTTTTCTTTCAAGATTCAACCCTTCACTTTTTGTTTCGTCAAATTCCTATCGGTGATATCCACAAAATCTTCAGTGTCTGAGATTTTGAAGCCTTTTGCTCGTGCAACGGCTTCCTGATGCATCATTTCTTACTAAAACCATGGTGATTTAAGAGGAAGAGGTGAGTAAGAACAGTAGAGAGAAGAGAGGAGTGAGGAGCGGAAAGAGAGAGCGAATGGATGATATAGAAAAGAGGACAACAATGGACGTGATTTGCTAGTTTTGTCCCTTCAGTCACAGGGAAGAGGAGGATAATAAAGACGGTGCCCTGTATTCGATTTTTTTACACGCAACCACGTATTTAAATTTGGAAAATAAATATTTTCAACTTTTAAAGTCTTTCCAAAAATACAATAACTCCTATACTAGTGCGAAGGTAAAAATTCTTTCTTCCAATATAGATTTGTAAAGATATCAGCTAATTAATTTTTTGGGTCAAATTCTAATGCAAAATCACCATTTTAACATGATCATAAATAAAATGATGCTTAATTTCTATATTATTTTTCCTAGAATGATGCTCAATATATTTTGAGAGACTAATTGCATTGGTATTATCACATTAAATGGACACAAAGTAATAAAATAATTCGTAATTAATCAATTTGTGCATCGGAGTTAGTTCCATAACTACCTAGGCCAAGTATTCCGCCTTAGTAGTTGATAATGCAATTGAAGTTTGTTTCTTGCTATGTCAAGAAATGAGAGATTGTCCCAAATTTTGGCATGTTCCACTAGTACTTTTATTGCGTGTTTTGTCACCTACAAAATCAGCATCTGAATAACCAATTCGATCAAAATTATTAGAGTGGGGATACGAGAGGCCGAATTCTTGTGTCCCAATGAGATTGCGAATGAATCTTTTCACATCAATTAAGTGTGATTCCTTGGGAGCCGACTAAAACCTAATGCATTTTCATACACTGAATATGATGTCTGGTCGACTAAAAGTAAGGTATAGCAACGGCCTATCATTCCACGATATGTTTTTTCATCTATGTCTTTTCCAGGGTATCAGTTTAAAGACAAGTTGAGGGACTCATTGGTGTCCCAAAAGCCTTTGCCTTTTCTGTTCCAAACATTTTGATAATCTCTTTAGTTTACTTTGTTTGGCTGATAACTATGTTAGTTGTTGTACTAAGAAAAAGGTTAGTTCTCCCATCATACTCATTTTAAATTCTCTCTTCATAAGATCAACAAAGTTCTTGTACAGAAAAGGGTCAGAACTTCCAAATATAATATCATCATCATAAATTTGAACAATTAATCTTCAATTTGATGATCTTTGGATGAAAAGAGTAGTATCTATTTTTTCTCTTTGAAAATTATTTTCAAGTAAAACTGAGCTTAGGCATTCATACCAATCTTTGGGAGCCTGTTTGAGTCCGTAAAAAGCTTTTGTCAGTTTAAAAACATAATAAGGACAAAATGGATTTTTAAATCTTGAAGGTTGTTTGACAAACACTTCCTCCTTCATGAAATAATTTAGAAAAGCACTTTTCATATCTATTTGAAACAATTTGAACCTTTTAAAATATGCATATGCTAATAAAATACAAATAGATTCTAATCTTGCTATAGGAGCAAACATTTCATTGTAGTCAATATCTTCTTGTTCTGAATATCCTTGAGCAACCACTTTGCCTTTGTTTCTGACCACTATCCCAAATTGTTTAATTTATTTCTAAGACCCATTTTGTGCTGATTACAAATACATTTTTAAGTCTTTGAACAAGTGCCCAGACCTGATTTTTTAAAATTGATCAAGTTCTTCTTACATAGCTTTGATCCAAGATTTATCGTTTAAAGCTTTATCAACCTTCTTCGGCTGAAGTTGTGATATGAATGTGTTATTCTGCACACCTAGTTGTTTATCCTATGTGACGCCTAATTTTCATATATAGGATAAACACACATTACTCTACATGTTCTAAGCGTGGCGTATGCAGAATAGTAAAGAAACTAAAGTAAGGATAAAACAATATTTACGTGGAAATCACCCAGCTCATGTGGGCAGTAAAACCACGACCTACACCTCTGTAGGATTTATCACCAACTCCACTACAAAGTGAGCCTCTACAAATTCAAGTTACAAACTCTGTAACCTAGGAACTATAAACTCTAATTCCTATTTCAATAATCCACCCAGACTGTCGAGCCCACTCCAAGTTGATCCCCAACTTGAAGTTGAATTTGACTAACTATTTATACCTATTATAATTGCTTATATGAAAGAAGATAAAGGTACAAATTGATAAAAAAACCTAATACAAGAATCTAGACTTAAGAACTGAAAAATATTATTCAGTAGACCAACTCCTTCAATCTTCTTCGTAGTATTAGAGTCGCACTAATGAAATTGAAACTATCTCAATGATGCTTGGATGGTTTGCTTAAGTTGCTAATTTTTTCTCTTTGTGAGTGTGTGAGTTTCTTCATGGCAAGACTTGATATATATATAGCAATTGTCCTTATCAACGCGACTGACCTAAACACTGCTTGATATACCCTATCATGGTAGAATAAGGTTTGAGTTGGTTTAGGATTCTTACACATTCTCACATATTTAGTATCCTTATAGGGCTCTAAAATATCTTGAAATGTATGGTGCAAAATCCTGCCGCATTGTATGCAAAGTTTTTACCATAAAAAATCCTACTCGTGGTAGGACTCTAAGAACGAACACGTTCCTGGACATGTTCCTTGCATTTGTTCATGTCAACACTGTTTCGCTGCTAGGACTGAGAAGGAGCATGTTCTCAAACCTGGTTCATTCCACCTCTACTCTGATCCTGATTCGTTCAGCTCTGCACTGAATCTGTCCTTTGATAGATCAAGTCCATGGACCTGGTTCATTCTACTTGTGCCTTCTATATGTCAATCATCAAACTAATAAGTGTCATTCTTGCTAATGCCAAAAAATTTCTCCTTTTTGATGAGGACAAATTCATTCTTATGATTCCATTATATAACCATATTCTAAACATTCCACAGCCAAAAAGTTTGAACATAACACCACTAGGATTAACCAGGTTAGCATACATGGGTTATAAACATCACAATTACACATGTAATCTTCCCCCTTTTGGCATCATTAGAAAGTCATATCATAATATGCTTCAAAATAATATATGCAATATTAAGCTCATGTCCACATTGAAAAGTCATATCATAATATCCTTCAAAGGAATATATGCAATATTAAGCTCATGTCCACTAGGGCTATCACATACACATAATAGAAATGTTAGCTTATTAGATCTTTGCTGAATATTGTAAGCACAAAATGAACAAATAGACGTACGAAAACAACAAGTTACCATTATGTTTAAGCAGTACTACCAAAAAAAACATACAAACCAGGGCAAAAGAATCAAAGATAGAGGCCTAAGGCATTCTATGAGGTAGGTTTAGAGAAAGAGGATGCATCTTTGGTGAGAGCCTCAACAAGACTTTGGATGGTCTTGGTATTGTCTTTTTTTTCTTTCTCAAGTGTTGTCTGCAAGCTCATAACGTTCGCATTGAGAACATCCTGCTCCTCACTATACTTCATATGTAGTAAGTCTATCTTTTCATCATGTTTTTTTTTCATCCTTGTAATTTTAGCTTTCTTTGCTGCAAGCTGTTCTTTTAGAACTCGTACTTCCTTATTAGCACCCCCAACTAGAATGGACCATCTGACCTGTCCCAACTTCCGAATAACATCTTTGGTTGTTTGATATTACCAAATTTTAACTGGTACCTTGAAATGATAAAAAACATCAGCCAGCTAGAACCCATAAGCATGACCATGACCTTTGTTCTCTTGTAGGGAATTTTTGTGCATGTGATGAATCACGAGACTAGGCAAATTTATTTGGACACCAATGTCGAAGAGCTCCATAAGTGTCATGTACAAGAAATTTGTCGTAGTCCTTCCTTCTTTCCTAGGAACGATCATGCGATGAACTATTTCAAAGTACAGTTGATAAAGTTTAGGCATCTCCTTTGTCAATGCTCTTTTGTGTTGCTCGGGTGCCGGATTGTTGGTGAACTTCCGCATAATATCCAGTGCCTAACCATTCCATGAAGTGAAGGCCACTTATTCTTTACATATTTCGTCCATCCTTCATAAGGTACTTGTAGAATCTCTCCCAACTTTTGAGCATTCATATTGATTTCAACTCCCATAACAGTGCTGGTAATATGTCTTTCCTTGAAAGTTGCATCAATATAGAATTCGGTTACCTGTTGCTTGCATAATTTTCTCTTTTCCTCCCTTGACAGGAACAAGTAACTCCATCCTTGGTGCTCTATATTTTCCAGCAATGTATCCATCTTAGGTCCTCCAAGGCCTGTGACTACCCTTTCTCTCAACATAAATTGTCTCTTGATTGTTAAGACCCTCTGTTTGTACAAATCAATTAATTCTTCTGGGTCGAAGTAATACTCAATATCCCTAAGTTCTTGATCCTCTAACTTAGGTGATGATTCATCCTTTTACTCTCAGTTGGCTAATCCATCAGTTTGAACTGAGATTTACCTTTTAAAGAACTAGGTTTTCCAACCTATTTTTTATACCTTTTTTTCTTGACTGTGAAGCTTCCACAGCATTCCCTGTTTATTTCTTTTCCCTCGATGACTTTTTCTCTATTGATTCTCCTAATGATTCTGAATCGGGCATAATAGTGCTAGTTCTAGAGACAATGCATTTTTTAACTTGCATTATCTTTTTTAGTTCTTATTCAGCTCTCTTCTTTTTACCCCTAATGTGAGGAGTTTTAGGTTTTGCTGCGAGTTCACTTTCCTCTCCTACTTCTCCTTCAGACCTTAGACTAAACTCACCTGAAGCCTTTTTGAATTTTGATCTCGTCTTCTTCACAGTAAATTTTATGATGAGCAGCTCATCTTCCGTAGCAATCTACTCACTTGGACCTAGTTGAGAGACCTGTTCTATTTGAATATCTATTTCCATTGTTGAAGTTGGTGTCTCAACTTGTTCCACCGGAATATGGGTGTTTAAAGTGGATGACTCTTCTTAAGTGTTCTCAACTATCAACTCACCTATTTCCTCATAACCCCATACATGTTACCCACTACGTCTGCAATTTCCTCCTCTAAGAATTTTTTAACCACCCTTGGTTCTTCTACCAGTTCAATATCTTTTAACCTCTCAGATGAACTACTTTCTGCTATGACGATTCTTATGAATTCCCCCTCACTTTGTCTTTCCCCCTTTCCTTATGAACTTATTTTGTGTCACCCATCGCATTCTCATCAATTTTCTCTATTTCATCCCCAAGTCATCTATAGACTTTACTACATAAGCCACCCATGATTTATCACTACTTTAGGCACTTTGAGTTGAGTTACCTGTTTAAGTGGTCCTATGTAGTAAACTTCAAGCAATTCTGACATCTTATAGGTCAAATTATTGACTTCTTCACCCTATACTTTAAAAAAAATCCCCTAGAGTGCCTATAATATCATAGTGATAAGAAAATTCGACTAGGGTTGGGTTAAAATCGGAGTCATCGGAGCAGATGGACACATCTTTTCTACCCGTTGTGGCTTTGGTTCTCTTAACGGTTTGGTTTTGGGTATGTTCTGTAGAGGTAATAGGTGTGACATTTGTGGGGTTTTTGGTAGTGGTAGAATCTTGAGTGGCTAGAGAGGCAGTGCGTTCCATTGTTTTTTCTTGTTTAGGAAAAGACAGTTTTTGAGAGCTTTGTATTTCAAGAAGAATTTTGAATTCACTTGGTGGTTTCAACGAGGGAGGACAGTTTATATTGAAAGAGAGTGAGTGATTTGATATGGAAGCATTGCTTGTTTTGAGGAGTCTCAATTTGTTTTAAGTGTAATAGAAGACTTGATTGATGGTTCCCTTCCCTTTGAACGAAAATTATTATTATAAGGACACTTTTAGGAATAATAACGATTGAACCTGGTCCTTGATGATACACTATACGCAAAATAGAATAGGATAATTTCAAGGCTTGTATTTTAATTAATTTTGGCAAGAAGATGTTGTACATACCTTACCTTGATGGCTTTATTTGCGTTCTCATCATCCAAGCCATTTACTGTGACATTCAATATCAGTTAGATCCTTTTTAACAGATAAAGTAAAAAAGTTATATGACATACATCATAATGTATAAGACCGAGCAAAACATTTATTAAATTTAAGCATTCATTGCATGATATGAACATATTCTAACCAATTGTAGAGAAAAGAAAACTAATGCAATTCCAGATATTCCCAATATTTGTCCTATTTTTGTCACAACTTATTTAATTGACATTCTTAGGTGGTAGGTGTTTCAGCATATGTTCCCCCTGCCATTATGGGTTCCTTCATCTCCAATTCTATGAGTAGACAAATTTTCATCTAGTTTCAATTATAATGAGTAGACGTTTCTTATCAAGTTGTGTTACCTGCTTCTGTATGTCTTTCCTGTAAAACAATCAGGGATTAGTTTTAGGAATCCAAGTTAGCTTGGGTCCATTTCCTTGCATGATTGGATGGATCACATCTTTCTTTGTCCATTCTTACAGTGTTCTGGTGAACCTGTTCCCAGTGCCCGTTCCTTTCCTATTTACAGGTTTGGTGTTTGGATTACTCTTTCCCAGACTCATTTTCTTTTGCTTTAGATTATTTAGGCACACAATCTTGAGATGGCCAATCCTTCCACATAGTGTGCATAACTTCTCTTCATCAAGTTCTTCCTTAGAAATCCTATCTTATCCTAGACCAGTGGTAATGTTATGCGTCTGACTGGCGAGATTTGAGAGCAATTGCATCTAGCAGTTTTCTCTCTCTAGATTATACTCAACTTGAACAAGCTTTAATATCATGTCCTTGGATCTATACTTTTCAAAGTTCGATTATCTTCTTACTTTTCTCAGATCATCTTCACCTCTGAGCTGTCTGTAGTTGGCTTCACCATTCCCATTTTTCATGGTCATCGATAGAAAGACACATGAGCCAAGGTGAGCAACCTGTTCCTTCTGAAAGTTGTTCTCTTATTCAACCATAGATTTTCTTGTCTCGACTTCTACCAGTTCTTCTTTTAGACTGGTTAAGGCACTAAGGGACTCAACTATTTTGGTGCTCACATTTTGATACTCATCAATTAAGGTGAACATTAAGGATATGAGCCTTTTCTTTGAAAAAAAGATCCAATTTGTCTTTTAACTCAATAACACTTACCTGAAAGTCCTCCTCAGATTCTTTGACATCTTTCTCACAGTCAAAGACACGGTCTTCAATAGCCACACGAGCAGAATGATGATTATCATTCTTTGATTCATCATCTGACCCCCAAGCAGCAACCATTGACTTAGTAGTCCCTTTTTCATTATTTTCATGAGTTTGTTCCTTCTTCTACTTCTCTGCTTTGTTTTTATTCGACCCAATTTTCCATAATGGAATATCTTTAATCATGTGCTTCAGTTTATCACATTTAAAGCATCCACTGATCTGGGGCTTATTAGAGTTCCTTCCCTTCTCAAATAAACTAGTGCCACCATATTGTTTTTTTCCTTTGTGAGGAACTTTATAAACTTTATGGTGATCAATGTCATCTCATCTTCATCTCCGGCTTCAGAGGCCTTGAGTGCTAAGGATCTCCCCGCATTTGCTTCCTCATTCCTGGTATTCTCCATATCTATTTGGTATGTCTTTAAAATTCATACTATTCATCAATGGACATACTTCCTATGTTCTTAGCCTCCCGTATTGCGGTGACCTTCATTTTGAAGGTATTTGGTAGGGTCTTTAGAATCTTATCCACAGAGTCCTTGGTGGTAATTATCTTACCAGGAGATGTCAGCTCGTTCACAATAGAGGTATACCTGGTGAACATCTCAACAACTGTTTCTCCAGGTTTCATCTTGAAGTTTTCATAATCAGTGGCCAGCATGGCCTTCCTTAACTTCCTAACTTGACTAGTGCCTTCATGCACATTTTTCAGTGCATCCCAAATCTATTTTGCCGTAGTGCACCCATAGATTATGTTATACTTATGAGGTTCAAGTCCACATATTAACACGTTCTTGGCCTTAACATTCTTTCCAAGCATCTTGTAATCAACCTCAATGTACTCACCTTTTTCTTTCTTTACATTTATTCTATCAGTGCTCTGCTTGGTAGGGTTGTTAGCTCTCTCAATAACTTTCTCCCATAACTCATAGTCTTCTGCCTGGAGATGATCTTCCATGCGAGCTTCCCACCAAGCATAATACTGTCTATTGAACAATGGTGGTATCCTAGGTAATTGTCCTTCACTGTGCCAAACTGGAGGTGCAACATTCATCATGATCTTTCTCTTAAGGGTTAGCCTTCTAGAAGAGAACCTGCTCTGATACCAATTATTATTCTGCACACCTAGTTGTTTATTCTACGCGACAACTAATTTTTACCTATAGGATGAAAATGTCACTCTACCTATTCTAAGTATGGGATATGTGGAATAGTAAAGAACTGTAAAGTAAGGACAGCACAATCTTTGAAACCACCCGGCTCACAAGGACAGTAAAATTCAAGACCTACACCTTTGTAGGATTTATCTCCAACTCCACTACAAAGTGAGCCTCTGCAAATTCAAGTTACAAGTAATTCCTATCTCAACAATCTACCCGATGATCCCACTCCAAGTTGATCTCAACTTGAAGTTGAATTAGACTAACCATTTATACCTATTACAATTATTTCTATGAAAGAGGATAAATGTACAACTTGATAAACAACCTAATACAAATAACCTAGACTTAAAAACTGGAAGACATTATTCACTAGAACAACTCCAATCTTCTTTATAGTTTTAGGGTCGCACTAACGAAATCAGAACTCTCTCAATAACGCTTGGTTGGTTTGTTCAAGTTGCTAATTTTCTCTCTTTGTGAGTGCCTGAGTTTCTTCATGGCAAGACTTGATATATATATAACAACTGTCTTCACCAACGCAGCTAACCTAAATCCTGTTTGATATGGCCATCATGGTAGAGTAGGGTTTGAGTTGGTTTAGAATTCTTACACCTTCTCACATATATAGTTTCCTTGTAGGACTCTGAAATATCTTGATAAGTATGGTGTGAAATCCTTCCATCTTGTACGCAAAGTCTTTGCCATAAAAACATAAATCCTACTCACGGTAGGACTTTGAGAAGAAACACGTTCCTGGACCTGTTTCTTGTATTTTTTTCCCGTCAACACTGTCTCATGCTGGAATTGAGAAGGAACATATTCTTAGACTTGGTTCATTCCACCTCTGCTCTGATCCTAATTCGTTCATATCTGTACTGAATTTGCCCTTTGACGGATCAAGTCCATTCACCTCGTGCCTTTTCTTTGTCAATTATCAAAACTAACAATTGTTATTCATGATAATGCCAATAGAATGCAAGTAAGGATTATTGTTTAAGTGAAGCACTGGTTTGCATTTAGATTTCCAAGAATGAAATCATTTGGAAAACTTGTTTATATTCTCCATTCGCTATTAATATTTGTACACTGAGATTGTTGAGAGGTTTCCTTAGCATTTGCATTCTTAGAAGTTAACTGCTTTTCAATTTCTTGAGAGGTAACAATTCTTTCTTACGATCTTTCAGTTAGAGTTGACTTTCTTAATTCAGATTTTCACCTTTGTAAAGCTCGTATAGAGTCTTCTTAAAGATTGGTTTTATAAGCACCTGTTAAGAATATGACAGGCAATACTTACTGATTCAGCCCAAAAGTGATCTGGCATACTTTGTTCTATAAACATTGTTCTTGTTGTGTCTTGAAGGGATATATTCTTTCTTTCCACAACTCTATTTTACTATGGAGATCGATGAGATGAGAAGTTTTCAGTATATCTTTGCTGAGCACAAAACTCATCAAATGGTTTGTTTTCAAACTCTCTTCCCTGATCACTGTGAATAGTCGATATGAAATATCCCTTTTCTCATTGAAATTTTCTAAAAAAATCTCAAAATGGGTGAAAGCTTCATCTTTGTGAGCCAGGAAAATAACTCAAGTAAAATGAAAATAATTATCTACAATGAAAAATGCATCTCTTTTACAACCTATGATAAGCAGTTCTAACTGGTTTAAACAACTTTATATGCAATAGTTAAAGTAGTTTGGTCGTGCTAATAATATCTTTGGGCTTAAAAGAGGATCTAGTTTGTTACCCTAGTTGACATGCATCATAGTTATGGTCTTTTGAGAAATTCAGTTTTGGTAAACCTAAAACTAAATCATGCTTGGACGGTTTTTCAAGAATGTGTGTTCTAGCATGACCTAGTTTTCTGTGCCAAAGCCAAGAATCATCAAATGTGGATGCAATACAAGTAAGAGTAGGTTAATAAACATTGCTAAGAATATAAACATTTTTAAACTGTTCACCAAATATGGTAAGGTTCCTTGCAGCATGGCTTATAGTGCATTTTATAGTATCAAATAGGACGTGAAATCAAGCATCACAGATTTGACTGATGGTCAATAGATTGTGCTTGAGTTTTTTAACCAAGTATACTTCGACTAAATAACATGAGGGACTGAGTGTGATGCATCCAACTCAAATTACATCACCTTTTTCATTATCACCAAATCTAACCTGTCATCCATCTATCTTTTTGATGGTTTTGAAATTTCTTCATTTTCCCATCATATGTATGGAACATCCAGTGTCAATAACCCACATATTTTTCTTAACAGTCTTCTTGGGATATTCCTGCAAAACAAGGAATTCAGTTTCTTGTAGGTACCCAAGTACTCTTAGGTCCTTGAGAGTTAGTGGTGTTTTGACCTAAGGTTGTGTTTTTAGATCTCAACATCCGTTTTTCTGGCTTGGTAATTTTGTGCCTGCAACTAAAGGATTTATGACCTAAACCTCCACATGAGTATTATAAGAAGTTGTTTTGCAAAAATGATTTATTTGTAAAGAAAAATTCATTTGAGGACTTGTCAGAAGGAGCTGACTAAGTCTTAAAGGATTTTCCTTTGATGTATCTATTCAGATTAGAATTAATTGATCTTACTGAACTATAACTAGGTGATTTCCTAATGCTATTTGATTGCATTTTAATTCCACCAAGTTCTTCCTCGAGCATGTCCACTTTGATTTGATTAACTTCTAGTAGAACTTGCAAGTCTTTCTTTTCTTTACCCAACTAATTGTATTCATCAAGCATCTTTTGAAGGTCATCAGTAACCATGTCAAGAGGTTCTTGAAGTTTAATACATTTAGAACAATTATGAATTCTTACCTTACTTGTTTCTCCCATTGCCATGAAATAAATATTTGGCATACCATCTAGTTCTTCATCAGAATCATTTTCATCACTCCACGTTCCATAGGATCTAGAATTATTTTGCCTTTTATAGTTCTTCTTTTTCAGTTCAGGACATTCAGCCTCGATAAATCTAGGCTTTCCACACCGATAATATCTGTCATCATTCTTTTGATCAACGTTATTTTTGTATCCATGATGAGGCTACTGTGTTCTCTTCCTAATGATACTCTTTACTCCTCTGTTTATCATAGCTAGTGTTTCATTACTTTCATTGTAAACTTCTTAACTTTTATGAATTGTAGATTTTAAGGCAACTTCCTCAGAATACCGGTTGAGATGAGTTTTGCAAAAGCCATCAGACTACATCGAAGTCCATCATAAGTGAGATTATCAAAATCTCCACATTTCAGAATAATGACCTTTGTCTCCCAAGCTCTTGGCAGGCTTCTTATGAGTTTCATAACTTTCTGACCATTTGTGTACCACATTCCCAAAGATTTGAGTTTGCCTACAATCTTAGTGAATCTGTCGAACATTGATTCAATGTTCTTGTCCTCCTTCATCATGAATAATTTATAATAATGCACCGATGCATTGATTCTGATTTCTCTGACTTTAGAGGTGCCTCCATATATGACCTCAAGCTTGTCCCACATCTCCTTAGCAGTTTTGCATGTGGATATCTTCTCACATTCTTCTTAAATAATTGTACAATAAAGCAAACTTAAAGCTCTAACATTCGTTTGAATTACCTCTTCTTGATCCTTGGTGATGTCGAAGGATTCAAGATCACCTTTGCTCTTTGATACCTTTGCTTCAGTGGCATGAATATGCTTATGTCCTTTCTTGATTACACTCCATGTGTGGAAGTCAGTCGACTGAACAAAGATTCCGATCTTTCTCTTCAATGACTGTAATGCTATCCATTGAAATAGAGATGTCTATAGGTGGAGTGTCTATCTTGCAAAATAGCTCTTGGAATTTGTAATCTAGCCATTTGATATTTTCTGATGCGGTGTTAGGCAACTTGAAAGTGAGACCTCCTCTGATTTGATTGAAACACAATAGGGGGTGAATTGTAATTTCTCTTTAATTTATTAGTCAACTATCAATGCTTGAAGACGACTACCCTGTGTATCTAAAGAATTAGTTAGAATGAAGTCATCAATAGGTAAGAATAAACTAAAAGTAAATGACACAAGTATTTTTATTTCGAATTGTGGTACCTAATCCAATTCCCTTTGGTTACAAGGATTTTCTTGGATCCTTGAGTAAATCTTGGTTATAGAGATGGTTCAGAGTGAACCACACAACTTCTCTTCAACTAGACATATTTCAGTTATCTTGATCACAACCTCAACTTGTATTTCTACCTATCCTCTTTTTTTCTTTTCTTAGCATTAGTATACTTAGAATGAATACAGTGCTATTACAAAATGAAAGAGTGAATACGATTTTGCTCAAGTGAAGTTGTATAATTGTATTCAACTTGGATAGTCTTCTTTTATAGTCTAGGGAGGCTTTTAGCTTCTTCTGATCTTGAGATGATTTTATCAGATATGTAGAATCAATCTTTCAATTGATTGATTTCTGAGGTCTTGATCTAAGGTAACTCAAGGGATTTGCCTTCAATCAAGGATCAGTGTAATCCTTTGATTAGTAACTCATTTATATCTTCCTTGTCGTCTTCATAGTTTGTTTTCTTTAGTAGTTGACTTGATTGATCTGCTTGTTGGCTTGATTGATCTGATTCTATAATTCCTGTCTGGACTCGGATTGGTATTTCCTTCAGACTTGGTTTTTACTTCCTTCCTTCTAAGGTAGAATCACTTGTGGTTTTGATTAAATATCTTCACATTTGCCTTACGGTTTCCTTTTGTCTTGAACTTTATTTCCTTTTACGCTTCTCGTAAAACCGTTCATATTCCTTTAGTTTCCTTCCTTTGTGGATTGATTGGTTTTCCTTTTGAGTCATTATAAGTTGATCACTTGATTTCTTCCTTGATACTTGATTTGCTTCCCTTTTTGGATCCTTGCAAAGGTGTGCTCAATTAAAAAGGTGTCATTATTAATACGTGATTAATTGATATTGATTAATAAAGCTAACAATTAACAATTTAAAAATGTAAATGACATATAAAAACATTCTGGTCAAAGAAAAACTTGATTGGCGCTTGAAATTCCAATTGTCCACATAAATTGGGACATAGGGAGTATATATTAGTAAATTTATTATAGTTAAATCTAGAATTAAATAAATTGAAATACACTTATTAACTACAATTAGATATTACATAGATGATGATAGTTCAGTATGACATAGTGTTGATTGACGAGACTAGAGGGGGAGTTAATGCTAAGCTGGAGGTTTAGAGACAGACTCAGGAGTGTAAAGGGTTCAGGTTGAGCAGGACCAAGATAAAGTACTTAGAGTGTACGTTCAATGGTCTGACGCGGGAGGCATATGTGAAAGTAAGGCTTGAAACTCATGTCATTCCAAATAAAGAAAGTTTCAAGTATCTGAGGCCTATTATCCAAGAAAATGGTGAGATTAATGATTGTAATGACCTGTTAGGTCGTTATGTTGTTTTTGCTTATTTTCTCACAAATGCCCTTTCCCCTAGAATTTTTGTGGTGTATTTGATGTGTGGGGATGGGAGGCGCGATTCCCGAGGCAATTAGATGAGAATAACGGAAGAAAATCCAAATTTTGAGTTTTAAAAGTTCAAAGTTTGGAAAGTTTGACCAAGGAGTTGACTTTGAGTAAATGCGTCCGAAATTGAATTCCGATAATTCCATTCGTTCTGGAATATGATTTGTGACTTATGTGGACCGTTGGATTGTGTCCCGAGTGTTTTGAGAGGGTTTCTGGTTAGTTCGCGTAAATTGAAAAGTCTTAAGTTAAGAAATAAGCTTTAGATGCCCAAAGTCTGTAATGAGGGTGTTGTATCTTTTTTGGAGTTTCGTTGATTCTATCAAGTCTGGAATGTCAAATATGGTCTAGGCAAGTACTTGGTTTGGTTCTCGAGGCACTCGGGAGCATTTCGGGAGTTGAGTTGATATTTTAAGGCTTTATGAAGTTTTTAGGGATTTTGAATGAACTTTTTATTAAGATGACCTCGTATGATGATTCTGAGTGCGTGAATAGATTTGATGCGTGCCTTAGGAGTGGTTTGCATATTTGGATGTGTTCGGCGGGTCCCGAATGTGTTTCGAGGGTCCATTCCGAATTCGGAAGACACCAGATGTTTTTGGTGTCTAGCTGCTGGTGATCCCTTTCGCGACCGCGAGACACGTGTTGCAATGTGTCTCGCTGGTCTTTTTTTATGTTTGCATAGATCCAATCGCGTTCACAAAGGATTATCCTGGGCTAGGTCGAAGCGATGCTTTGCGATGGCGAGGCTGGGGCCCGCGATCGCGAAGGGGTTTTTCCCTGCCAACGATTTTAAATTGCCCAAAATCGATCTTTTAGGTCCCATTTCCATATTTTAAGCTCTAGACTTTGGATTGATAGGACTATTGAGGAGAACTTCAAATACCATCAATAGGGTAAGATTATAACTCCCTTTCTACATTTATGCCATTAATTAGTTGAGATTCCCATGCTAGAATTAATGTTTAAGATTAAGGATTTAGGGGAATAAACCCTAGGCTTGGAACTCAATAGTTTCTTCAATTAAGCATGATTTTGAGTAGAAATTTATGATATTGCATATCTTGGTTCCCTAGGCAATGGGTAAACCAATTTGAGAATAAAATTTCTATTTTGCCCTTTTGGCTTAGAAATCACTTTTTGGATGTCATTTTGGGTTTTGCTTTAAAGTATGCCAATATGGGTACTGTTGGGTTCGCGTGAACTTGTAGAGTATTAAATTGACCATATTAGCCCTGATTTCCTAGTATAGTTACGTATTTAACCTTGGGGGTTTAGATTGGGGTTTTGGGTTGACTTTCTAGACCCAAATCTGGCATAAGGTAATATGGGCATTGTTTGTCTCATTTTTTGAAGCATAATCTGTTTTTGAGTAGATTGGGACTGTGTGGAGACTATTCTAAAAGGGCAATGCGACTTCTTGACTTCAGACTCCTACTTCCAAGCATATTAAGACTATGAACCCTATCTTAGACATCTTGGTTGGTTTAAATGAATCAACTAAAGATGGGATAAATGGGGATAATAAGGGGGTGCCGATACTTGTGAGGTGAGGAACACTCATATCGGGTAATGTCATGCTTTGGGCACTAGCTGTTAGTATAGTACGATCCTTTGGATCCGTGATTGGGGTATAAAAACCGTACTTTCCACGTTGTTAGAATCTATATATATACTATATGACTGGGTGTCCCTATCATTTCCCTTTATACTCATTTAAAAGTGAAAAAAGCTAAAGATCGAGACGTTATTGTACAAATAACCGAGTTAGAACCTGTGTGGCCTACATTTGTTTCTTGTTGTCGTGCATATCATATTTATGCTTCATAATGTATAAACCCGTATGGCCTATATTTGCTTCTTGTTGTGGTGCATATCGTATTTATGCTTTATAATGTATAATCGTGTGGGGCAATAGACGAGTATAAGAGTTGTGTGATTAGAAATAAGTATTATGTGATCTTGCTGTGTGATTATACTTAGGTACTGTACTAATATTCTGAGTGGTATATAGACCTCGCGATTCTCCCATGGGTCATGATTCATTCATGTTCGAACATGTGTATACCGGTGATGAGAAACAAAGTCCATGCATTGCACATCATTCATTCATTCCTTGTTGCTTGATTGCCTAAACCTTGTAATTAGCCATTTTATCATGCTACTTGACTATTTGAAATGTTCATGAACAGTTAAAGTTTCTTACACTTAGGCTTAAATTTTGGGTTGATTAGGCTCTATTAAAATGTCTTGTGAATACCTTATCTGACTTGAGGAACTAGATGCTATAATCTAGGCTTGGACTCGTGGTTTGAGTGGATTCAGATATTGTACTATTTTTGTGAACTGATGGCAGTTAGTGTGGGAGTAGTAATCGGTAGGCCAACCCTCATCTCCATTTAAAATATGATCGGTCGACGATGCTGTTGAGTACCCATTATTTTTGTACTCACGTTACACATGCTGCACCTTTTTGTTTGCAGGATATATTCCTAGTTCTAGTGGATTTCATGACTATCCAGCCGTTGTGGAACTATATCGAGGGGTTCGGGGTGAGCTTAATGGCAGATTTATGACACTAGATTCTTCTTCTTTATTCCTTAATTTTGTTTTCTCGTTTCTAGATAACTATGTATTTAGGGATGTATTCCCAACCTGTATTCCTTAGTTAGTTCTTGTAAAAGTGACACCAGTATTGGGAGTTTTTAGTAATTTTCATATTAGTTATGTTATGAGACTTTTTAGTACTTAATTTTATTTACTTGACAGCTTCAGTACTTTATTTATCTATTTAATTTGGGTTAAATAGTTGTGGTTGGCTTACTGATCATTGGGGTTAGTGCCATCACGACTCGGTGGTTTTGGGTCATGATAAATTGGTATTAGAGCGTTAGGTTCACTAGTCTTACTACTACAAGAATAATGTCTAGTAGAGTCTTGTAGATCGGTACGGAGACATCTGTACTTATCTTCGAGAGGTTATAGGACACTTAGGAAAATTCCATTCTTTCATTCCTTATCGTGCGTATGTGATTCAGTTTAAGGTCTAAACTTATTTGTTACAGTCTCTGACTAATAGTAAGGATACGTTCTCGGGTTCACACATAAGTGGTTGGATGTGATGTCACATGGTATGGTAAGAGATGTGTCACCATGATGAAGACGCGTGACCATATTCAGATTACAACTATGATCCGAATTTCAGTTGGGTGATAACGGAGTTATGATTCAGACTCTCTAGTTTGGAGATACTTCTAAGAAATGGGAGTGATGTGCAAACAACTAATGGTATAACAAGTGATTAAAATAGATTTGATGATTCTAAATGGTATAATTAGCGAATTAACCAAGTGATGAGTGTTATGGCTTTCAAGACTACGCTTGAGAGGATTTAGCGTAACATAAAGATCCTCGAGATGCAAAGAGATGAGACATGTACTAATATTCTGAAGATAAAGGGAAACTTTGATAAATAATTTGATTGGACAAAGAATAGTTGATGAGGCTATGCAGAGAAATTTGTAAAGCATATAAACCTGAATGATGACCTTTTATGATATGGTATGAGGAAGTATGACTTCATATTGGGGTGCGTGTGAAGAGTCTTCAGTTACTCAATGGAATATAGATGTAATGAAAGGAATTCTAATAGATCATTTTTTCAGTTATAGGATGAGCACAAGTGGTGGATGTGCTCATCGGGAAAAAGTCACTATGGATGATTGAACCTTGTGGGAATAGTCGGGTGTAGTCTTTTAGAAAATGTCGTGTTTGAAGGTTCACTTGATATCCCGGGGTAGGGTGATAAGGAGTCATTTTGAACTATGTGCTTGTTGATTTTGTGAGACTACTCTGTTTATGAAGTGAATGCTAAGGAAGAAATAAGCAGTGACCGACTAATAGAAATGAATCTAGTAATGGACGAGTGTGATGATTTAATTACTTGAAGAGTTATCCGTTGTTGCATCTAATTTGGAGGAAAAATGTGGATATTATATATGTGATGCATTTGGCTTAGATGAATTTTTAGTTTTAAGGTTCGAGTGAGGCAAGAGAAACTTTCAGACATTTAAGATTATGGTTTACTACTACCTCCATGATTGACTTCACTATTTTTCACAATTTATGATATTTTAATCCACCCACGAGTGGGATTTGGTGACTTTCGATTGATAATGATAAAAGTGATTTTGAATGGATTACATGAACTGAAGAATTAAGATACAAACATCTTACTATTGATTTTGGAGGATTGAGGTTAGGCTTGAATTTAAAGCAGCTTGACTACTCTAATCATGTATGGGTTATGGTGACGTTATGTTATATTATTCAAATTGGGTGTAAAAGCGATAAGTATGATTGAGGAAGGAAGTTTATGGATAATTTGAAGTAGTGAATGACAAGTGCCAATGAGATTTTTGTGATTGAAGATTGATAAGGAGGTAACTTGTGCAGTACCAAGATGGGTGATTTCATTGTATCATTGAATGGACATGCTAGAGTTGATTGATAAAAAGAAATATCCACAATTGAAAGTTGAAGTAAGACTATGTTCGTAGTAGTAGATTGTGTTAAGGTGATGGTTAGATATTATGGTTGAGTATTTCAAATAAGAATGACTTGAGAGTATTCGTTTGTGGTAAGACACATGGATGGTAAGATTTGATACTCTTGGATTTGTTAAAGAAATAATAGGGTATTGTACTCAGAGATTTTATGGTTGTGAGTAGTGAAGTATGGGGCCATATGCCTTATATTAGAGTGTCGAGATGATTAATGAGTTTAGTGAAAGTACAGTGGAGAGGGTTCGATGTAGTTAGATTCCCTGCAGATTCAAAGTCATAAGGTATAGTTCATTGGTACTTGGTAGACGACTTGGGCAAATTTCAGAATTTGAGGTTTGGAATGATAGCACAAGATTGGGTATTCATGAATAGCAAATCAGGATGGGTCACCGCAGATTTATGAAAGACTTACTCTCTATTTTATAAAGGTTCAGAAATAGGTCGGATGATTATTGATGACATTCAGAGTATGGTGCATTTTAACCAGATCAGGTCCATTCATTTAAAGTCGAGTGGCGTATGGACATATTACCGAGAGGGATTCTTGGTTATTCTAGTAAATCATTTCTGAAGGATTGATGAGTTTTCTATTCAAAGAATAGGTATGGCGTATTTACCAAGTGTTATTATAATTTACAAGGAGGTTTGATACTATTTTCGTCAATGGTAGCTAACCATAATGTTTTAATGGTCCACATGGTTACTTGGTGATGTTTTGGAGGAGATACAAACAGATTTGGTAAGTAGAGTGATCGGTTGATTCTTACAAGTTGGCACGATAAGATAGTTATTAGGATGATGCGCGTGGGACATCATGGAAGGATTAAGAGGATTTGAAAGATGGTGGTGACTCAGGAGTTCTAGCTCGTCGAGACAGAGTTAATAGATTTAAAATTTGCACAATTGGCCTGGGTAGGATCAAATCTTGATGAAAATGCTTAGAATTAGTTCAGTACGAGCACGAAATGTTTTTGGTCAAAGAGAGTCATGATTGAGGCTCTTGGTGTGCGACATCATGTTTTACGGATTATTGGTGCTAAGGGAGACTTGGAAGGTCGGAATGAAGGATGATTAGAATGAGGTCATTTTACCGGTGCATGATTGTGAGTGGGTTGAGATTCGGCTAAAGGATTATGGTGATAGTTATTGAATCAACAAATTGCGTTAAGAGTTATGGTTGTATTAAAATCAGGAAGATTAAGTCAAACTAGATAAAATGTGTGAGGGTCAGACTATTGGACAAAATAAAAAGAAGATTTTACGAGATTTGATGGGCTAAGTGAAGAAGCGACTTTCTATAGACCTTGTGGTATGATTTCCACATGATTTGGGAAAGTTTGGTGCTACTTGTGTAAGTGTAGATTGTTTGACGAAGTTGGCTCATTCTGTATTGGTTTAGACTAATTTTAATTCAAAGGGGTTGGTCAAGATTTTCATTTGAGAGATAGTTAATTTCATGTGTCGCGCCCTATTTTGACATGCTCGGGTCAAAGCGGAGCGCGGACGTGTCCGTGATTCCTGGGTAAATGATTGAGGAGTCGCCACCTAATTATCTTTTACGGTGAATTAGGACACCTAAATATTAAACTAAATGCTGCAATGTAACTCCGATTTTAATGGTCTGCGAAACTAACGAGATTCTAGGTAAGGGTTCTTTATTATCCTAAAGGGAAGGGGTTAGGCATCCTTTAAGATCCGCTAACTTGTGGTTATCCGGTCAAACTCAGTTTAATTATTGCTAGAAAAATGCATGTTTTACAAGTATAATAGATTAAAAGATGTTTGCAAATAATTAGTAAATGATGCATTTTATACAAGTAGTATTCAGATGACATAAAAAGAATACATGTAAAGTTTTGGAAAATATACATTTGTGACAATAAATTATTTATACTACCAAAGAAGTAAAATTTTGGGAATCATTGAATTGTAAATTGACAAAAGATAAACTTATTCGGAATGATTAATAAAGCGAATAAAAGATGACAAAAATTGTTTTTGAAAATCTTGAATACGCGTGACGAGCCTAAAATAAATAACTAGCGAAGAATTTCTAAGTTTGAATTTAACCGAGCCTACAAATAAATAAGCTAGCGACGGGTTTCAAATCTTAAACTACCCTATGAATTAATCCTAAGTTTGCCTATTCTAAGCATTTCAATAATTACATAAGTGCGATAAATAATATTACAATACAAAGCTGGATAAAAGCTGAATTAAAGAAAGAAATAAAATAAATAAACACCGAGGAATAATCTGCCTTTATTTACTTTAATCCCCGCAAGTCGCCAAGAACAAAGCGGTTAGAAAGCGATTAAATACAAATAACTTCATATCCGTATTCAAAGCAGTGAATGTTTTGATCACGGAGGGCTCAGACTTAAATTTTGAAAAGAACATTCCAATCACGTCGTGGCTGCAAACATATGACTAATGTGGTTATTTTGATTGCCTCGCCTACTAAACGTATTGGTCTCTCGGGTGAAATAGAAAAAATCACTATAATCACGTCGTGGCTGCGAATATATAACTTGTTGGTTATTTTAGTCACCTCGCCTACTAAACATGTTGATCTTGGAAAAAGGTTTAAGCCTCATCATTGCCCAGAAGTTATATTTCCGTCTTTACGACTGTGGAGGCCTCAAAATCGACGGATATTTTTCATCGCCGGTGTAGTATCGTGTTCAAATCAGTAAAATTAAAATGAAACAAGAAGCAGCAGCAGATGGCGTAAACAGAGAGGCGAAGAAGAAAAGAACAGAGGCAATTTCCAAAAAAGACGCGATGTTTAGTTTAAAAGCAGAAAAAGCGATAAATCGGATATTTGAATGTCAAAGCGATTGGGTGAAACAGGAAAGCAATGTCCGAAAGGTGCGGTGTTTATTTTAAAGCAAGAAAAGCGGTAAAAGCAAGAAACAATAATCAATTCGAGCGATGGCCGAAGCGAGAAAATAGCGCCCGAGCAGACGCGGTATTTGTTCAAAACAAGAAACAATGATATCCGTCGCAAGAAATTTAAAGCGATAAACTTAATAAAACAATAAGATATCCGTTGCACGGATGTTTAAAACAGTTAAACTAAAAAAAGCGAAGCGAAAACGAAGAAAAGCGCGGCCTCAATTCAATTCCATCTACTTTAATGCGATATTAATAAACAAGAAACAAAGGCAAAAGAAACGGCGGTGAGCAATTTAAAATACCCGACTGAGTTACGAAATCCTGGAAATATCCAAATCGGTCGACCGACCGAATCGATGATTCAAATCCAAATTAGATTTCAAAGATTGCAGTTTGGATAACCAACAACAAGAATATGAAAATGCAAGAATTCTGAAAATGTCCAAATCGGGCGACCCGACCGTCGATGACTGACCGTCGATGACTGACCCGAATCGATGATCCAAACTCGAATCGATTTCAACACCAAATTCGGATAGCCAATAACAACAACAAAGAATAATGCAAGAAATTTAGAAATTCAAACCGTCGACCCGACCGTCAAGACTCAATTCGAATTGGAGATTCAACCCGAGCATCAAATAATTCCATCAATTCCGGATAATCAACATACAAAAATATGAAATGCAAGAATTACGAAAATATTACTCAACTCGTCGACCGACCGGTCGATGTTTTAGGACCGAATCGGGTAAAAATCCGAAATCGAATAATTCCATCAAATTCCAAATAACCAACATACAGAATATAAAAATGCAAGCGTTTTGAAATGTTACCCAAACCGTCGACTGACCGGTCGATGACTGACCCGAATCAAATTCAACCCGAAATCAAATATTCACCAAATTCGGATAACCAACATACAGAATATGAGCATGCAAGAATTAAAATAATACCCAAACCGATCGACCAGGTCAATCGACCCGACCAAATCTGAAGAACAACAAAAATGCAAACAGATTTTCGGACTCAAGTTCAAGAACGAAACTCACCTCCTTTCTTTCGAATCTTGGACCTATTTCGGACTTGTATCTTGAACAACAAAGACAGCAAATGATTTAAAATCTAGAACACAACAAATATTTTATGTATATATGGAATAGTCTTCCGAAAAATCCTTCGAAAATCTGTTTTTATCCCCAAAAAATCCCCTCCAAAATGAAGAACAACATGGGGTATTTATAGGTACTCACTGTAGCGCCCTATTTTGACCTGCTCGGGTCAAAGCGGAGCGCGGACGTGTCCGGGTGATTCCTGGGTAAAAAGGGTTGAGGAGTCGCCACCTAATTATTTTTACGGTGAATTAGGACACCTAAATATTAAACTAAGTGCTGCAATGTAAACTCCAATTTTAAGGTCTGCGAAACTAGTGAGATTCTAGGTAAGGGTTCTTTATTATCCTAAAGGGAAGGGGTTAGGCATCCTTTAAGATCCGCTAACTTGCGGTTATCCGGTAAAACTCAGGTTAATTATTGGTAGAAAAAATGCATGTTTTACAAGTATAATAGATTAAAAGACGTTTGCAAATAATTAGTAAATGATGCATTTTTATACAAGTACGTATTCAAATGACATAAAAAGAAAGATACATGTAAAGTTTTGAAAAATATGCATTTGTGACAATAAATTATTTATACTACCAAAGAAGTAAAATTTTGGAAATCATTGAATTGTAAATTAACAAAAGATAAACTTACTCGGTATGATTTAATAAAGCAAATAAAAGATGACAAAAGTTGTTTTGAAAATCTTGAATACGCGTGACGAGCCTAAAATAAATAAACTAGCGAAGGATTTCTAAGTTTGCGAGCCTACAAATAAATAAGCTAGCGACGGGTTTCAAATCTTAAACTAACCTATGAATAAATCCTAAGTTTGCCTATTCTAAGCATTTCAATAATTACATAAGTGCGATAAATAATATTACAATACAAAGCTAGATAAAAGCTGAATTAAAGAAAGAAATAACATAAATAAACTCCGAGGAATAATTGCCTTTATTTACTTTAATCCTCAAGTCGTCAAGAACAAACGGTTAGAAACAGTTAAATACAAATAACTTCATATCCGTATTCAAAACAGTGAATGTTTTGATCGCGGAGGGCTCAGACTTAAATTTTGAAAAGAACATTCCAATCACGTCGTGGCTGCAAACATATGACTGATGTAGTTTATTTTGATTGCCTCGCCTACTAAACGTGTTGGTCTCTCGGGTGAAATAGAAAAGATCACTATAATCACGTCGTGGCTGCGAATATATATAACTTGTTGGTTATTTTAGTCACCTCGCCTACTAAACATGTTGATCTCGGATAAAAAGGTTTAAGTCTTCATCATTGCCCAGAAGTTATATTTTCGTCTTTGCAACTGTGGAGGCCTCAAAATCGACGGGTATTTTTCATCGGCCAGTGTCGTATCGTGTTCAAATCAGTAAAATTTTAAATCGGAACAGAAACAAAGCGGCGATGCGATGAGTAGTAGCGAGCGTGAGCGATGAGCAAAAAAGCGAGGCGGAGGAAAAAAGCAGTTTAAAATGGCCGCGGTGTCTAGTTTAAAAGCGATAAAAGCGTAGAGAACGGTAATTTGAATCTTTGAAAGCGATTAATTTGGAGCAGGAAAGCAATGTTTGAAAGGTGCGGTGTTCGATTTAAAGCGGTAAAAAATGATAAAAGCAAAAAGCGATGTCTGAAGCGGGAGCAAAGCGAAGCGAGAAAAACAACGCCCGAGCAGGCCAGCGGTATTTATTCAAAGCAAGAAACGATGATATCCGTCGCAAGAAATTTAAAACGATAAACTTAATAAAAACAATAATATATCCGTTGCACGGATGTCTAAAACGATTAAACAAAAACAGCGAAGCGGAGCGAAAGAAAAGTGCGGCCTCGAATTCAATTTAAATCGGCCTTAATGCGATATTAATAAAAGCGGTAAAGCGATTGCCAAAGAAAGCGGCGGTGGCGGTTTAAAATATCCGACCGAGTTACGAAATTCGAAATATTCAAATCGGTCGCTCAGGCCGGTCGATGATCTGACCCGGATCGATGATCAAACTCGGATCAGATTTCAGCATCAAATTCAGATAAACAATAACAAGAATATGGAATGCAAGAATTCTGAAAATATCCAAATCGGGTCGACCCGACCGGATCGATGATCTGACCGGATCGGTGTTTCAACCGGATCGATTTCAACACCCAATTCGGATAACCAATAACAAGAATATGAAATGCAAGAATTACGAAAATGTTACGAGGCAAGATCGACCGACCGGATCGATGACCGACCGGATCGATGTTTCAACCCTAATCAAATAAATTCATCAATTTCAGATAACCAATAATAATAATAAGAATAATGCAAGAAATTTGGAAATTCAAATTGAGGCGACTGACCCGGTCGGTGACCGACGAATTGAGTTTCAACCCTAATCAAATAATTTCATCAATTTCAGATAACCAATAATAATAACAAGAACAATGCAAAAATTTGGAAATTCAAATCGGTCGATCGACCAGGTCAAGAATCTGACCGAAATCAGTGATCCAAATCAATTTTTAACACCAAATTCAGATAACCAACATACATAAATATGAAATGCAAGAATTCTGAAAATATTACCCAAACTGGTCGATTCGTGAATGGTCGACCCATTCAAATCGATGAAGAAAATCAGAGAATCAAAATGGGAGAACAAACCTTTTCGGACTTGATTCTTGAAACAACAAAGAAGCCAAATGCTTGAAATCAAGAACACAACAAAGATTTATATATTGAATCGTTTTTTCCAAAAATCCTCCGAAAAAAATCCCTTCCAAAATGAAGAACAACATGGGGTATTTATAGGTACTCAACCCAACGTTCCAACCCCTCATACCCCCCTTAAAACGAATTCAAATTTCAAAATAAAGGGGGAACAAAATCTGATTTTTGGGGCGTGTTCTTGGGGCAAGCGTTAGTGATGTCGAGGGTAGGGTGGTGGCAGTGGTGAAGTGAGGGGGGTAGGGGTGCGGCGATGTGGGGGTAGGGGCATAGGGTGCGGCGACGAGTCGAGGGGGTTAGGTTTTAGGTTTTCGATTTTGGGATTTGTTTTTGGGTTTTGGGGTTGGGTTTTGGGTTTTAAGAAAAGGCGTGGGTGGGTCAGGGGATGGGCCGGTTAGGGTTTCGGGAGAATGGGCTGGTCTTGGAGTCGACGGGTTGGGGGGAATTGGGCTGAGTCGGTTGGGTAGACGGGTTGGGGAATTTATTTTGGGATTGGGCTTGTGGGAATTTAACTTGGGGATTGGGCTTGGACGAAAAATGGGTTTTAGTTTGGGTTGGGTAGGAATTGTTTTGGGTTAGGAAATAAGAATGGGTTATGGAAAAAATATAAAAGAGGGGTTTAATATTAAAATATATTATATATATATATATTTTGTAAAAGATGTGAATTATTTAAAATAACATAACGACGTGATAATAATAAAATATAATATTCGCGAAATGCTTAATGCTTAATAAAAGGGAAATGCGATGCAATTTTGCGAGAAATAAAATATCATAGAATATTATGGATAACTTATGATTATTATAAAATGCAAATGATATAAAATATGCGAATAATAATAATAATACGAATATACACACATATATGCCTATATTTAAAAATTATTTAAAAAGTGAAAAAATATTAAAAATTACAAATAAAATCATAAAAGATGGGACAAAATTGGGTGTCAACAGATGCCCCTCTTTGGACGGAGACGATGAAAGAGTTTTCGGCCAAAGAAGTTGACTGAGTAGCCAATTTTGTCCCGATCATCAGAACTGCATGGTAAGAAATAGAATCCCCGGGGGGTATAGAAGTTGCAAAAAGATAGTGCATTCAAGAAACAATGCCCCAGTGTCGACTTAGGATGACACTGGTCGCAGATGCGAGAAACTAATGGGAAAAGCGGATCGACGTTCGAAGTAGGTCGTTGACCAATTTGCCTCGGTTCGCCGTAAGAGATAGTTCCATTTGTGATGAAATTCACGCAAATTAAAAACTCACGCAAACTAAAGCTTAAGATATAATTAGTGTATAGCTACTTTGAGAAAAATTGTAGAAAATAACTTAGAAATACCCGTTAGGAGGTGGGCGCATGGTGAAATTAAAAATACCCTCATTATAAGGTGGGCGCTGGTAAATTAAAATACCCGCATTATAAGGTGGGCGCTGAAATGACATCGTTGGATTGGCGTGTTGTGTTGAAGGCGTCGTTGTAATATTGTTGACGTCGTTGTAATTATGTAAAAGACAGGTTGTTGTCTTTGCATGTAACGTCGAGGGCGTTGTTGTAATCTTTGTTTCTTTGTAAAGATAATTGTTGTCTTTGAAGACGTCGTTGTAATCTTTGTTGGCGTCGTTGTAATCTGTAAAAATAAATGTTGTGCGTAAGACGCCGTTCGCGTAGGCGTGTTGTTGATAGCGCCGTTGTATGGGTAGCGTTCGCATGACATCATTGTAATGTTGTTGATGTCGTTGTAATGCTTTGTAAAGATAGTTGATTCTGCGAGACGCCGTTGCATAGGCGTGTTGTTCATGACACCGTTGTATGGGCGGCGTTCTTGGCGACATCATTGTAATGTTGTTGATGTCGTTGTTGTAAGAATGTAATTTGGGGTCGCCGTTGTATCGGCGTGTTGTGTTGAAGACATCATTGTGATGGCGTTGTTGCAAGAATGTAATGTTGTTTGTTGTAAGAGATAGGCGTTCTGTGAAAGACGTCGTTAAAATGTTGTTGACGTCGTTGTAATGTTGTAAAAAAAAAGGCGGCGTCTTTAGTAACGTCGTGGACGTTGTTGTAATGTAGTTTCTTTGTAAAGGTAGATGTTGGTGAAGGCGTCATTGTAATATTGTTGGCGTCATTGTAATCTTTGTAAAAATAGATGTCGATGTTGCCGTAACGTCGTGGGCGTTGTTGTAATCTTTGTTGAAGATAGTTGATGTCTTTGCGATGCGTCAATGACATTTTTGTAATCTTTGTAAAGATAGTCATTGCGTTGAAGACGTCATTGTAATGTTGTTGGCGTCGTTGTAATCTTTGTAAAAGATATTTGCTTTGCATTGCCGTAAAGATAGTCGTTGTTTTGAAGACGTCATTGTAATCTTTGTTGGCGTCGTTGAGATCTTTGTAAAGATAGTTGTTGTGTTGCCGTAAAGATAGTCTTTGCTATTCAGAGCGTCATTGTAGTCTTTGTTGGCGTCGTTGAGATGCGATAAAAGATAGTTGCCGCGTTGAAGACGTCATTGTAATGTTGTTGGCGTCGTTGTAAAGTCATAAAAATGATTGTCGTCTTTGCCATAACTTGTCGATGACGTTTTGAAATGTTGTCTTGTTGTAAGAGATGTAAGTGGCGTCCTTGCCGTCGGTTCTTTGTAATAGGGTTCCACGTTGTCTTGAATCTTCACGATCCAAACTCATGTGAATTGAAATGTCGTCCTGGCACGGGCGAAAATGTGATGCGACGTCTTTGCCGTCGGGTTTGCCTTGTTGTCGTTCTTTGTGATTTGAAATAACATCTTTGTGCAGACATAATAGTCGGGACCCTGTAGGTCAAGATGATGTCTTCGTATAAATGCAGAACAAGAACGTAATCCTTGTAGTAAGTTGTGGTGCCGAAATTCTTTGGGTAATTGATCATAACTGATGTGGCTTCCCTGCTTTTTCAACCTGAAGAACCTGTACTCAAAGAAAATTTGTGAGTTTGGGGAGGGGCGGTTGATTCGCGTTGACTTTGTAGCTTTAGCTCTTGATAGCTGCATGTCCTGCTGATTCGGACCTGTAGCCTCTGTCTGGTTCCCAGTCTTGGCTAACCGCTAATGAAAACATTTGTTGAAAATAATTTGTTTATAAGAAAGTATGCTTATCATTAAAAAGTTCTTGTCGAACTGCTAATGAAAATATTTGTTGAAAATGATTTGCTTATAAGAAAGTATGCATATTAGTAAAAATCTTGTCAAACTCTAATGACAGTATTTGTTGAAAATAAATTGCTTATAAGAAAGTATGCATATATGTAAATGTCTCACGAGCGGCGACATGCGGTGAAACAAAACAAGCGTCTTATCCAAAATCCTCTCAGTGAAGACTTAGTTTGCCGATGCTTTTCCATGTTTATCGGCGTCCTCGGCGGTGATCCCTTAAAAATGCCCCGATTTCGATATGTGAGAATGACGATCTTTTAAGCGGACAACCGAGTCTTGTGTAGATTGCTTGCACCTCTATCGGGGTGATCGGATGGGTGCATTTTATCATGTACGAGATAAAGGAGAAAATATTTCTAATGGTGGGACCGGTCGATTTAGGCCGCCTCGTATCCCCATGAGGGAATCAGGTCATGGCGTAGTTCATTACAAGTAAAGAGGGTTGTAAGGTTTTTCTAAAGATGGGGACCGGTCGATGTGGCCGCCTACGTATCCCGCCGAGGGAATCAGGTAATAACGTAGTTCAGGTGGCGCAAAGGAGATTGTAAGGATTTTTCTAAAGATGGGACCGAAGCCGATGTGGCCGCCTACGTATCCCGCATAGGGAATCAGGTCATAACGTAGTTCAGGTAAGCAAAGGTGATTGTAAGGATTTTTCTAAAGATGGGACCGAAGCCGATGTGGCCGCCTATGTATCCTGCCGAGGGAATCAGGTCATAACGTAGTTCATGGGCAAAGGAGATTGTAAGGATTTTTCTAAAGATGGGACCGAAGCCAATGTGGCCGCCTACGTATCCCGCCGAGGAAATCAGGTCATAACGTAGTTCAGGTCACAAGTAAAGGAGATTTGTAAGGGTTTTTCTAAAGATGGGACCGAAGCCGATGTGGCCGCCTACGTATCCCGCCGAGGGAATCAGGTCATAACGTAGTTCATGTGGCGCAAAGGAGATTGTAAGGATTTTTCTAAAGATGGGACCGAAGCCGATGTGGCCGCCTACGTATCCCGCCGAGGGAATCAGGTCATAACGTAGTTCAGGTAAGCAAAGGTGATTGTAAGGATTTTTCTAAAGATGGGACCGAAGCCGATGTGGCCGCCTACGTATCCTGCCGAGGGAATCAGGTCATAACGTAGTTCATGTCTCCACGAAAAAAAAATCCTAAATGTAGTATCTTTTCACCGCATCTGCGTTGATAGCTTTTGGCCAAACTTCGTCGTCCATTTCAGCTAGGATTAGTGTCCTTCCAGTCAGCATTTTGGTGAACCGTGTAAGGCCCTTGCCAATTCAAACTTATCTTTGGCTTCATCCTGGTGTAGGGATATGCGTTTTGACACCAATTGCCCCGGTTAAAAATCTTTGGCTATTCTATTCCGATAAAGTTGCCCCGGACAAACTGTGTTCATCAGCCTTTCCGTACATGATTTTGCATCCACTTGGCTGCGGAAGATATATCATTGCCCCAGTAGAAGTCCTGATTGTAGTGCGGTAGCCCAAGAGTACAAAGGGGAAATAACATGAGCCAATGCTTGTATTTATCAATCATATTGATGTTTCATCCAAATCTGGTTTTGACTTATTCCAAAAATGCCTCAATTCTTCCGCTTGTGAGTCTTCCTTATATTATTCGAAACCTTGCTTGTTGTTTGAGACTTTGTTTGCTTGTTTCATTATATGTCACATATTGCCGACAAATTAGTTTGCATGATGAAAAAAGAAAGGAAAATTATTAAACAAAGCAGATTTTAAAATAGCAAAAGCAATGAAGATTTGTCATTTTAAGCTTTCAAAAGGTGGAGGCAAAATACATTAAACTGCATAAAATGTGGTTCAGGCCTCAATTTAAATCGCATTTTTCATTAAGTACTAATACAATTTGGATAGGCATGATTGGGAAATAACAGATGGGGTGCTCCGCCAGTTTTAGTCAACACGAATCAACTTTTGGGGAAATAAATAAGGCAAAATGAATCTCCTGAAAAATGAAGAAAACCAAATTAGTATAAGGTGAGTAATTATTGATTTAAATAATATACACAGAGTGGAAAGCGATGAAAATAGCAAGCAAATTGTATATGCGGCGTCCTAATATACAAGGGCCTCTCTTATGCCAGAGGTGGGCCTAACGCTGATATGCTTGGGATTACGACAGATTTGATCCAAGCTGCTAAACTGCAATGCTTTGTCGGAAATGAGACAAAATGAATGTACATTTTCCAATTTCAGCATGTCATGATTAGTCTTGGATTAGTCTATCCTTATCACGCTACACATAATATGTTGATTGGTCGTTGGGTTGTGAGACCCGTAGACATCTTTGGCGGATTTCTTAATTGTGGAGTCGATACCAAGGATCCACCTAAGGTGTATGCATGCATGACTTAAAATAAAGGGTGGTATAGCTCTATCTTAAATTTTCTAAGATTTGGCTGACTAGACACAAGGTTCCCGAGCGGACTACTCGAGTGAGAAGGCTACGCGGCCACCAGATGGTCCGGTCACTCCGCGCATACGCCAACTCTCCTAAAATTTGGTAGATTGAAAGAAATTTGCGGGTGCATAAAACACACCTCGCGTGTAGTGTGTGATAGTGTCAATTTTCAGTGGAAGAAATATGAGCGACATGCCAATTTAAGATAAGCGGTAAAAATATGGAAATTAAAGCGATTATGCATGCAAAATTTCATAAAGGAAACAAATCAAAGCATATATCAAACAAAGAGTGAAAGTAAAGCACAAATAATTAACCTGAATTTTGCTATGGTTAAGAACACGAAAGTTCCCCGGTAATTAAGCCATCTTTGTCGCGCTTAGTTTTGACCTGGCTCGGGTCAAAGCGGAGCGCGGACGTGTCCGGGTGATTCCTGGGTAAAAAAGGTTGAGGAGTCGCCACCTAATTATTTTTTACGGTGAATGAGGACACCTAAATATTAAACTAAGTCTTTGCAATGTAAACTCCAATTTTAAGGTCTGTGAAACTAGTGAGATTCTAGGTAAGGGTTCTTTATTATCCTAAAGGGAAGGGTTAGGCATCCTTTAAGATCCGCTAACTTGCGGTTATCATTAAAACTCAGGTTAATTATTGGTAGAAAAATGCATGTTTTACAAGTATAATAGATTAAAAGACGTTTGCAAATAATTAGTAAATGATGCATTTTTATACAAATGCGTATTCAAATGACATAAAAAGAAAGATACATGTAAAGTTTTGAAAAATATGCATTTGTGACAATAAATTATTTATACTACCAAAGAAGTAAAATTTTGGAAATCATTGAATTGTAAATTAACAAAAGATAAACTTACTCGGTATGATTTAATAAAGCAAATAAAAGATGACAAAAGTTGTTTTGAAAATCTTGAATACGCCGTGGCGAGCCTAAAATAAATAAACTAGCGAAGGATTTCTAAGTTTGCGAGCCTACAAATAAATAAGCTAGCGACGGGTTTCAAATCTTAAACTAACCTATGAATAAATCCTAAGTTTGCCTATTCTAAGCATTTCAATAATTACATAAGTGCGATAAATAATATTACAATACAAAGCGAGATAAAGCTGAATTAAAGAAAGAAATAACATAAATAAACTCCGAGGAATAATTGCCTTTATTTACTTTAATCCCTCAAGTCATCAAGAACAAGCGGTTAGAAAGCAGTTAAATACAAATAACTTCATATCCGTATTCAAAGCGGTGAATGTTTTGATCGCGGAGGCTCAGACTTAAATTTTGAAAAGAACATTCCAATCACGTCGTGGCTGCAAACATATGGTGATGTAGTTTATTTTGATTGCCTCGCCTACTAAACGTGTTGGTCTCTCGGGTGAAATAGAAAAGATCACTATAATCACGTCGTGGCTGCGAATATATATAACTTGTTGGTTATTTTAGTCACCTCGCCTACTAAACATGTTGATCTCGGATAAAGGTTTAAGTCTTCATCATTGCCGGAAGTTATATTTTCGTCTTTGCAACTGTGGAGGCCTCAAAATCGACGGGTATTTTCATCGGCGGTGTAGTTTAGGTGTTCAAATCAGTAAAATTTTAAATCGGAATGTAAACAGCAGCGATAGCGATGCAGCGATAGCAAAAAAGCGAGGCAGAGGAAAAAAGCAGTTTCAAAATGACGCGATGTCTAGTTTAAAAGCGATAAAAGCAGAGAACGGTAATTTGAATCTTTGAAAGCGATTGGTGGAACAGGAAAGCAATGTTTGAAAGGTGCGGTGTTCATTTAAAGCGATAAGAAAATGATAAAAACAAGAAAGCGATGTCTGAAGCGGGAGCAAGCGAAGCGAGAAAAAACGCCCGAACAGGCGGTATTTATTCAAAGCGAGAAATGATGATATCCGCCGCAAGAAATTTAAAGCGATAAACTTAATAAAAACAATAATATATCCGTTGCGCGGATGTCTAAAAAGATTAAACAAAAAATAGAGAAGCGGAACGAAAGAAAAGTGCGGCCTCGAATTCAATTTAAATCGGCCTTAATGCGATATTAATAAAGCAAGAAAGCGATTGCCAAAGAAGCGAGCAATGAGCGGTTTAAAATATCCGACCCGAGTTCAAAGTGCGGAAATATTCAAATCGAATTACGCTCAGGCCGGAGTCGATGTTGACGGATCGATGATCCAAACTCGAATCGATTTCAAAGATCAAATTCAGATAAACAATAACAAGAATATGGAATGCAAGAATTCTGGAAATATCCAAATCGGGTCGACCCGGATCAGTGTTTCAACCCGGATCAGATTTCAACACCCAATTCAGATAACCAATAACAAGAAGATGAAATGCAAGAATTAAAATGTTACGGCAAGTCGGATCGACCGGATCGATTGACCGACCGGATCGATGTTTCAACCTAATCAAATAAATTCATCAATTTCAGATAACCAATAATAATAACAGCAACAATGCAAGAAATTTGGAAATTCAAATTGAGACGACCCGACCCGAGTCAGTGACCCGACCCGAATTGGAGTTTTAACCCGGAATCAAATAATTTCATCAATTTCAGATAACCAATAATAATAACAGCAACAATGCAAAAAATTTGGAAATTCAAATCAGGTCGACCGACCAGGTCAAGAATCTGACCAAATCGGTGATCCAAATCAAAATTTAACACCAAATTCAGATAACCAACATACATAAATATGAAATGCAAGAATTAAAATATTACGAAAGTCGATTCGCAGATGGTCGACCCGACCCGAAATCAGTGAAGAAAATCAGAGAATCAAAATGGGAGAACAAACCTTTTCGGACTTGATTCTTGAAACAACAAAGAAGCCAAATGCTTGAAATCAAGAACACAACAAAGATTTATTTATTGAATCGTTTTTTCCAAAAATCCTCCGAAAAAAAAAATCCAAAATGAAGAACAACATGGGGTATTTATAGGTACTCAACCCAACGTTCCAACCCCTCATACCCCTTAAAAGCAATTCAAATTTCAAAATAAAGGGGAACAAAATCGATTTTGGGGCGTGTTCTTGGGGCAAGCGTTGGCGATGTCGAGTAGGGTGGTGGCGATGGTGAAGTAGCGGGGGTAGGTGCGGCGATGTGGGGGTAGGGGCATAGGGTGCGGCTGACGAGTCGGGGGGTTAGGTTTTAGGTTTTCTGATTTTGGGATTTGTTTTTGGGTTTTGGGTTTTTAAGAAAGAGGCGTGGAGTCGGGTCGTGGGATGGGCGGTTCGGGTTTCGGGAGAATGGGCTGGTCTTGGGTCGACGGGTTGGGGAATTGGGCTGGTCTGGTTGGTAGACGGGTTGGGGAATTTATTTTGGGATTGGGCTTGTGGGAATTTAACTTGGGGATTGGGCTTGGACGAAAAATGGGTTTTAGTTTGGGTTGGGTAGGAATTGTTTTGGGTTAGGAAATAAGAATGGGTTATGGAAAAAATATAAAAGAGGGTTTAATATTAAAATATATTATATATATATATATTTTGTAAAAGATGTGAATTATTTAAAATAACATAACGACGTGATAATAATAAAATATAATATTAGCATAAATGCTTAATGCTTAATAAAGGGAAATGCGATGCAATTTTACGAGAAATAAAATATCATAGAATATTATGGATAACTTATGATTATTATAAAATGCAAATGATATAAAATATGCGAATAATAATAATAATACGAAGATACACACATATATGCCTATATTTAAAAATTATTTAAAAAGTGAAAAAATATTAAAAATTACAAATAAAATCATAAAAGATGGGACAAAATTGGGTGTCAACACTCACCCCAACGCTCCAACCCCTCATACCCCCCTTAAAACGAATTCAAATTTCAAAATAAAGGGGGAACAAAATCTGATTTTTGGGGCGTGTTCTTGGGGCATGCGTTCGGCGGTGTCAGGGTTGGGTGGTGGCGTTGGCGAAGTGGCGGGTAGGGGTGTAGGGTGCAGCGGCGTGGGGTAGGGCGTAGGGTGGCGGGGAGTTGAGGGTTAGGGGTGTTGGGGTTTGGGTTTTTAGTTTTGGGGTTTTTTTTTTTGGGTGGGGGGCGTTTTGGGGAATTAAAGGGGGCCGACCGGGTCGATTTTTGGTTGGGTCGGCGAGTTGGGTTGGAAGGGTGATGGGCCGGGTTTGATGGGCCGACGGGTTTGGGATTTGGCTAATGGCGGTTGGGCACTGGGAGTGGGCGTTGGGCTTTGGTTGTGGGTTGTGGGAATTGGGGAAATAAAGGGAAGGAAATGGGTTTGAATAAAAGGGGAATTTGGTTTTGGGCTTGTTTTGGTGTGGTAATAAAAATTGGGAGGTTTGTTTTGTTTTGTGGGGTATTGATTTATTTTGGGTGAGGGGAGATTAAATGGGTTAGAAATTGTTTTGGGTTTAAAAAATATAAAAGGGGTTTAACATTAAAAATATTATTTTTGTAAAAGATGTGAATTATTTAAAATAACATAACGATGTGATAATAAAAATATAATATTTTGCGGAATGTTTAATGCTTAATAAAAATGGAAATGCGATGCAATTTTGCGAGAATAAAATAACATAAAATTTTCGGATAAAACTTATGATTATGATAAAAATGCAAATGATAGTAAAAAATGCGAATGTTAATAATAATAAGATATATACACATATATGCCTATATTTTAAAAAAGTGTCAAAAATATTAAAAATTACGAATAAAAATCATAAAGGATGGGACAAAATTGGGTGTCAACAGATGCCCCTCTTTGGACGGAGACGATGAAAGAGTTTTCGGCCAAAGAAGTTGGCTGAGTAGCCAATTTTGTCCTGATCATCGGGACTGCATGGTAAGAAATAGAATCCCGAGGGGTATAGAAGTTGCAAAAAGATAGTGCACATTCAAGAAACAATGCCCCAGTGTCGACTTAGGATGACACTGGTCGCAGATCTTGAGAAACTAATGGGAAAAGCGGATCGACGTTGGTAGGTCGTTGACCAATTTGCCTCGGTTCGTAGTAAGAGATAGTTCCACTGTGATGAAATTCCTACAAATTAAAAACTCCTGCAAACTAAAGCTTAAGATATAATTAGTGTATAATCACGAGAAAAATTATAGAGAAAATAACTTGGAAATACCGCGACAGAGGTGGGCGCTGGTGATATTAAAATACCCTCATTATAAGGTGGGCGCTGGTGAAATTAAAATACCCTCATTATAAGGTGGGCGCTTTGGTCAAATTAAAATACCCACATTATGAGGTGGGCGTTGAAATTAAAATATCCGCATTATGAGGTGGGCGCCGATCAAATTAAAATACCCGCATTATGAGGTGGGCGCTGAAATAGCGTTATTGTAATGTTGTTTCTTTGTAAAAGATAAAGTTGTGTCAAGACGTCGTTGTAATCTTTGTTGACGCCATTGTAATCTTTGTAAAAATAAATGTTGTCTTTGAAGACGTCGTTGTAATCTTTGTTGACGCCATTGTAATCTTTGTAAAATAAATATTGTCTTTGAAGACGTCGTTGTAATCTTTGTTGGCGTCATTGTAATCTTTGTAAAATAAATATTGTGCGTAAGACGCCGCGTGGCGTGTTGTTGATGACGCCGTTGTATGGGCGCCGCGTTCTTGATGATATCATTGTAATGCCGCTGATGTCGTTGTAAGAATGTAAAAGATAGTTGGTTTGCGTAAGACGCCATTGCGTGGCGTGTTGTTCATGACGCCCGTTGTATGGGCGCGTTGTTCATGACACCGTTGTATGGGCGTGTTCTTGATGACATCATTGTAATGTTGTTGATGTCGTTGTAATCTTTGTAAAGATAGTTATTTTACAGAAGATGCCATTGCGTAGGCGTGTTGTTCATGACGCCGTTGTATGGGCGCGTTGTTGATGACGCCATTGTATGGGCGTGTTGCTGATGACATCATTGTAATATTGTTGATGTCGTTGTAATGCTGTAAGAAATAATTGTTGATTTGCAGAAGACGCCATTGCATAGGCGTGTTGTTCATGACACCGTTGTATGGGCGCGTTGCTGACGACATCATTGTAATGTTGTTGATGTTGTTGTTGTAAGAATGTAACGCTGGTGGCGTCGTTGTATCGACGTGTTGTGTTGAAGATGTCATTGTGATGACGTTGTTGCAAGAATGTAATGCTGTTTGTTGTAAGAGATAGGCGTTGCGCTGAAGACGTCGTTGAAATGTTGTTGACGTCGTTGTAATGTTGTAAAAAGCTGGCGTGCTGCCGTAACGTCGTGGACGTTGTTGTAATGTAGTTTTGTTGTAGAAGGTAGATGTTGAGCTGAAGGCGTTATTGTAATGTTGTTGACGTCATTGTAATGCTGTAAAAAATAAATGTCGTGTTGCCGTAACGTCGTGGACGTTGTTGGAATGCTGTTGAACATAGTTGATGTCTTCAGATGCGTCAATGACGCGTTGTTGTAATCTTTGTAAAAGATAGTCATTGCTTTGAAGACGTCATGGTAATACTGTTGACGTCGTTGAGATGCTGTAGAAGATAGTTGATGCATTGCCGTAAAAGATAGCTGTTGTTTTGAAGACGTCATTGTAATGTTGTTGACGCCGTTGAGATGCGGTAAAAAATAGTTGCTGCGTTGCTGTAAAAGATAGTTGATGCGTTGTCGTAAAAAATAGCTGCTGTTTTGAAGACGTCATTGTAATGCTGTTGACGTCGTTGAGATGCTGTAGAAGATAGTTGTTGCATTGCCGTAAAAGATAGTTGATGCGTTGTCGTAAAAGATAGCTGCTGCGCTGAAGACGTCATTGTAATGCTGTTGACGTCGTTGAGATGCGGTAAAAGATAATTGTCGTGCTGCGTTGAAGACGTCATTGTAATGTTGTTGACGTCGTTGTAAAGCTGTAAAAAATGATTGTCGTGCTGCCATAACGTCGATGACGTTATTGAAATGTTGTCCTGTTGTAAGAGATGTAAGTGACGTCATTGCCGTCAGTTTGCTGTAATAGGGTTCCACGTTGTGCTGAATCTTCTGCCGATCCAAACTCATGTGAATTGAAATGTCGTCCTGGCACGGGCGAAAATGTGATGCGACGTATTTGCCGTCGGGTTTGCCTTGTTGTCATTCTTTGTGATTCGAGATAAATCTTTGTGCAGACATAATAGTCGGGACCCTGTAGGTCAAGATGATGTCTTCGTATAGATGCAAAACAGGAACGTAATCCTTGTAGTGAGTTGTGGTGCCGAAATTCTTTGGGGAATTGATCATAACTGATGTGGCTTCCCTGCTTTTTCAACCTGAAGAACCTGTACTCAAAGAAAATTTGTGAGTTTGGGGAGGGGCGGTTGATTCGCGTTGACTTGGTAGCTTTGGCTCTTGATAGCTGCATGTCCTGCTGATTTGGACCTGTAGCCCCTGTCTGGTTCCCATTCTTGGCTAACCGTTAATGAAAACATTTGTTGAAAATAAATTTGTTTATAAGAAAGTATGCTTATCATTAAAAAGTTCTTGTCGAACTCTAATGAAAATATTTGGTGAAAATAAATTGTGTATAAGAAAATATGCATATTAGTAATAAAAATCTTGTCAAACTCTAATGAAAGTATTTGTTGAAAATAAATTGCTTATAAGAAAGTATGCCTATATGTAAAAGTTCTGTCGAGCAGTGACATGTCGTGAAACAAAGCAAACGTCTTATCCAAAATAAGGCTGAAGACTTAGTTTGCCGATGCTTTTCCATGTTTTCGGCATCCTCCGGCAGTGATCCCTTAAAAATGCCCCAGTTTCCGATATGTGATAATGACGATCTTTTGAACGGACAACCGAGTCTTGTGTAGATTGCTTGCCTGTCCTATCAGGGCGATCAGATGGGTGCATTTTTCATATGTTAGATAAAGGAGAAAATATTTTCTAATGGTGGGACCGAAGCCGATTTAGGGCCTACGTATCCCCATGAGGGAATCAGGTCATGACGTAGTTCATTACAAGCAAAGGAGATTGTAAGGGTTTTTCTAAAGATGGGACCGGGTCGATGTGGCGCCACGTATCCCGCCGAGGGAATCAGGTCATAACGTAGTTCATGTTACAAGTGAAAAGGAACTTGGGAAATTTGTGATCTAAAGAAACGGAACCCTACGTGGGTTCTATGCGTATCCCGTCGAGGGAGCGCAACTTTTACAACATAGAAAAAAGTATTACATAGAGAATAACTAATCTTAGATATGGTATCTCTTCACTGTATCTGCATTGATGGTTTTTGGCTATTCTATTCTGATAAGGTTGCCCCGGACAACTGCGTCCATCTGCTTTTCATCAATCAGTCTCTTAGTATATGATTCTGTATCCACTCGGCTTCGAAAGGTATAGCATTGCCCTAGTAGAAGTCCAGATTGTAGTGCAGTTGCCTAAGAGTACAAATGGCAAACGTCCGTGCCAATGCTTGTAACTATTAACCATCTTGATGTTTCATCCAAATCTGGCTTTGTCTTATTCCAAAAATGCCCCAATTCTTCCGCTTGTGAGTCTTCCTTATATTCTTCGAAGCCTTGCTTGTTTGGGACCTTGTTTGCTTGTTTCATTATATGTCACATATTGCCGACAAATTAGTTTGCATGATGAAAAAAGAAAAGAGAATTTTTGAACAAAACATATTTTATAATAGCAAAAGCAATGCAGATTTGTCATTTTAAGCTTTCAAAAGGTAGAGGCAAAACACATTAAATGCATATATGTGATTCAGGCCTCAATCTGAATCGCATTGTTTCATTAAATATTAATGCAATTAACTAGTTTCTGGGAGAAACAAGGCCAGGGCACATGTCCAATTTTCCCAAAACATCTCCTTGCTCTGCATCCCAACTGGTTGAGTCTCTAGCGTAATCACCGAGAATCATATTTCTTTTAGCTTCTTTTTCAGCAATGAAAAATCTTTTGAATCCCTTCACGAGGTTGGCTGCATTGTCCTCCTTTGATTCCTGAGTGGCGCATGCTTTGACGAATGACTGACTCAGAGGCGGAACAGGCTTTGGTAAAGAAGCATCTTCCTTCCTTCGGAGATTGGTTGATAAGACTTTTCCAAGAAAAGATGATGCCATGACCCGCGACTTTGGAGGAAGTGCTTCTACTCCGAACGGTGCCTTCACTTGGACTGTAATCATAGGGGTAATAAAGGTCGATGATTCAACCTTTTCCTTTCTCTGGACTGGCACAATAGTCCCTTCCAAATTGTGGTCTTCATCAACAGTAATCATATTTACGTTGGCATCGTCATGATTTGGCAAAGGGTTATTATTTACATTAAAGGAAAGTCCTTTCAGTTGGATAACTCCTTCTTTGATCAATGTCTCAATTTTGTTTCTGAGGGCATAGCAATTCTCAGTGTCGTGCCCAGGAATCCCCGAGTGGTACGCACAATGCTTAGTCTCATCGTGCCATTTTGGAACGGATTGGGGACATTTCCTGGGATGGTCGGAGTATTCCTGCGGTTTTCATCTTTCATATAATTGGGCTCGAGGTTCGGCTAAAGGTGTATAGGTTTTGGCTGGCTTTCTTTCGTATTTTGCGCGGGGTCTGGGTGCATTTGGTGTATGGACTTGTGGATGAGGCAAGTATGCGGGCTGATATTGTGGGGGATTTGGGTAGGCTGGAGTATTCCTGCGGTTGTCAATCGTTCATACAACTGGGTTCGAGGTTCGGCTAAAGGTGTATAGGTTTTAGCTGGCTTTCTTTCGTGTTTCTTGTGAGTGCAGAGTGCGTTTGGTAGATGGACTCGTGGTGAGAGGTAAGTATCGGGCTGATATTGCGAGGATTTGGATAGACAGTGCTCGAGGCGAGGCTATATATTGGTGGGTATGGTAGACAGTGGTAGGGACCAGTGGGTATTGATAATAAGTTTGAGGGCTTTGGATGTATGGGCTATAATAGGAAAGTCGAGCACTTTGGTTGTTTTGATTGTAGTAGGGAGGTGAGGTGATGGCATTTGGTAGGTTGATATTTGATTTGGCCTATGTTTCAACCATCATAACAGGGACACTCGTCCCTCTTCTTCTTTATTATTCCCCCAAATGAGTCCGACCGATTGCCTCACTCGTTGCTTGAAACGCTGCCAAGTTTGCAATTCTCCCGGTTTGATACCTTCTTCTATGAAATCTCCCATCCTTACGACTTGAGAAACTTCGTCCCCATGACGCTTATCATTCTTTCATAGTATGTCGATCTTTCAAAGATTGTACAAAGAGAGTGGCCATTTCACTTCCGTTATCGGGGTTGAACTTTTGTCGCTTCGCCCTCCACTTCATGGCATATTCTCTGAAGGTCTCGTGGACTTTTTCTCCAACTTCATCAAATAAAATCTATCCAAAAGCGTATCGGTGTTAAATCTGAACCTATCCACGAAATCACGTGCTATTGTGCCCCGGTCATGCCATTTTCGCGGGTCCCGACTTGTGTACCGCCTAGTGCTTCTCTGTCAAACTCCTTACGAACAACTTCATTATGATGGCCTGATTTTTACCTACCCCAATCGGTTTGTCGCGATGCGATCTCAAATGAGAGTAAGGATTTCCTTTCCCATCAAACAAGTCAAATTTTGGCATTTTATATCCGGCAGGCAATTCAATGTCGGGATGCATGCACAAATCTTCGTGACTCGAGTCCTTCATGCCCCTTGCTGGTTTGGATATTCTTGAATGCTTCTTTCAGGCTATGAATCTCTCTCGCCACACTTTCACCGGTTCGATCCTCACCGCTGTCCATTTCTTCACACCGCCAATTTCAAGAGTCATGTTTGGTACCGTGGTTGTAAAGGTTGAGCTTCCGTTGCATATATCGTGGCACGTCTTTGTTCGTTGGGATCAGCCGACGTGTGCCATCAATATGTGTTGGCACAGCTTGGTGATTTTGCATGGAAGAGGTGTTTTGGATGAGTGGGTTAATTTGGGTATGTGGAGTTGCGGAGGTCATTTTGTAGCCGGCTTTGTTGTGGACTAGCTTGCGGGTTAGTGTCTTTGTGGATCGATTTTGTTTAGTGGCGAATTTTTGGGGAGGTTTTGGGAAATGGCGATTCAGAGATGAAAAAGTTTGCGGTGCGATTGCATTCGTCCCTTGTTCAGGAGTGGGGTATTGGAGCTAATGGACAGGTTGGTGAGATTTTGGAGCCGCTCTATCTCGATCTGCATGGTTGTCATCTGTTATAACAGGTTAGATTTGTATTTTCTTGACGGTAGCATTTCTATTTTCCGAAGCCTCTGGTTCATCTCTGGAAAGAGTGATAAGTTCCAGTCGATCACTGTTCGGATGCATCCGAATCGATCATTTCTTTGAAGGATTGTGCCTTTGACCTCGTGAAGTAGGGATGATCCGCCAGTTTTAGTCAACGCAAATCAACCAGTGGGAAGAATAATTTAGGAAAAATAAACCTTCTAAAAAATGAAGAAAACCAAGTTAGTATAGGGCGAGTAATTATTGCTTTAAATAATAAGCACATAGTGAAAAAGCAGGAGAAAAAAACAAAATGATTGTAAGGCAATTAAATGCGCATCCTAATATGCATGGGGCCTCCCTTATGCCGGAGGTGGGCCTAAACGCCAGATATGCGAGATCATGATAGATTGATCCAAGCCCCTAAATTGAAATACTTTTGTTGGAAAAATGAATGTACATTTCCCAATTTTGGCATGTCATGATTAGGCTTGGATTTGTCTATCATTATCACGCTACACATAATATGCTGATTGGTCGTTGGGTTGTGAGACCCGTAGACAATTTTGGCAGATTTCTTAATTGTGGAGCTGATGCCAAGGATCGATCCACCTAAGGTGTATGCATGCATGCCTTAAAATAAAGGGTGGTATAGCTCTATCCTAAATTTTCTAAGATTTGGCTGACTAGACACAAGGTTCCCGAGCGGACTACTCGAGTGAGAAGGCTACGCGGCCACCGGATGGTCCGGTCACTCCGCGCATACGCCAACTCTCCTAAAATTTGGTAGATTGAAAGAAAATTGCGGGTGCATAAAAACACACCTCAGCGTGTAGTGTGTGATAGTGTCAATTTTCCATAGTGGAAGAAATATGAGCGAAATGCCAATTTAAGAAAAGCAGTAAGAGAATATAATATTTAAAGCATAAGCAAAATCTCATAAATGAAACATATCAAAGCATTAAATCAAATAAGGAACAAAAGTAAAGCAATAATTAATCCGAACTTGTAATGGTTAAGAACCTGAATTCCCCAGCGGAGTCGCCATGCTGTCGCGCCCTATTTTGACCTGCTCGGGTCAAAGCGGAGCGCGGACGTGTCCGTGATTCCTGGGTAAATGATTGAGGAGTCGCCACCTAATTATCTTTTACGATGAATTAGGACACCTAAATATTAAACTAAATGCTGCAATGTAACTCCGATTTTAATGGTCTGCGAAACTAACGAGATTCTAGGTAAGGGTTCTTTATTATCCTAAAGGGAAGGGGTTAGGCATCCTTTAAGATCCGCTAACTTGCGGTTATCCGGTCAAACTCAGTTTAATTATTGCTAGAAAAATGCATGTTTTACAAGTATAATATATTAAAAGATGTTTGCAAATAATTAGTAAATGATGCATTTTATACAAGTACGTATTCAGATGACATAAAAAGAAAGATACATGTAAAGTTTTGGAAAATATACATTTGTGACAATAAATTATTTATACTACCAAAGAAGTAAAATTTTGGGAATCATTGAATTGTAAATTGACAAAAGATAAACTTATTCGGAATGATTAATAAAGCGAATAAAAGATGACAAAAATTGTTTTTGAAAATCTTGAATACGCGTGACGAGCCTAAAATAAATAACTAGCGAAGGATTTTTAAGTTTGAATTTAACCGAGCCTACAAATAAATAAGCTAGCGACGGGTTTCAAATCTTAAACTACCCTATGAATTAATCCTAAGTTTGCCTATTCTAAGCATTTCAATAATTACATAAGTGCGATAAATAATATTACAATACAAAGCGGGATAAAAGCTGAATTAAAGAAAGAAATAAAATAAATAAACACCGAGGAATAATCTGCCTTTATTTACTTTAATCCCTGCAAGATGTCAAGAACAAACGGTTAGAAACAGTTAAATACAAATAACTTCATATCCGTATTCAAAACAGTGAATGTTTTGATCACGGAGGGCTCAGACTTAAATTTTGAAAAGAACATTCCAATCATGTCGTGGCTGCAAACATATGACTAATGTGGTTATTTTGATTGCCTCGCCTACTAAACGTATTGGTCTCTCGGGTGAAATAGAAAAGATCACTATAATCACGTCGTGGCTGCGAATATATAACTTGTTGGTTATTTTAGTCACCTCGTCTACTAAACATGTTGATCTTGGAAAAAGGTTTAAGCCTCATCATTGCCCAGAAGTTATATTTCCGTCTTTACGACTGTGGAGGCCTCAAAATCGACGGATATTTTTCATCGGCCAGTGTAGTATCGTGTTCAAATCAGTAAAATTAAAATGAAACAAGATGGCAGCAGAAGCGTAAACAGAGAGGCGAAGCAAGAAAAGAACAGAGGCAATTTCCAAAAAAGACGCGATGTTTAGTTTAAAACAAGAAACAAGAATCGGATATTTGAATGTCAAACAAATTGGATCAAACAGAAAGCAATGTCTGAAAGGTGCGGTGTTTATTTTAAAACAGTAAAAATGGTAAAAATAGTAAAACAATAATCTGAATCCGAGCGATGGCTGAAGCGAAAGCAGCGCTTGAGCAGACGCGGTATTTGTTCAAAACAAGAAACAGTGATATCCGTTGCAAGGATATTTAAAACAGTAAACTAATAAAACGGTAAGATATCCGCTGCACGGATGATTAAAACAATTAAACTAAAAAAAACAGAAGCGAAACGAAAGAAAAGCGCGGCCTCGAATTCAATTCCATCGGCCTTAATGCGATATTAATAAAACAGTAAAACAGTGCCAAAGAAACGAGCAGTGAGCAATTTAAAATACCCGACCTGAGTTCTGAAATTCTGGAAATATCCAAATCGGGTCGACCCGACCCGAATCAGTGATTCAAATCCGAAATTAGATTTCAGTACCAGTTTCAGATAACCAACAACAAGAATATGAAAATGCAAGAATTCTGGAAATATCCAAATCGGGTCGACCCGACCCGGATCAGTGATCCAAACTCGAATCAGATTTCAACACCAAATTCAGATAGCCAATAACAACAACAGCAATAATGCAAGAAATTTAGAAATTCAAACCGGGTCGACCGACCCGGGTCAGTACCCCGACCCGAATTGGAGATTCAACCCGACATCAAATAATTCCATCAATTCCAGATAATCAACATACAAAAATATGAAATGCAAGAATTCTGAAAATATTACTCAACAGGATCTGACCGTCGATGACCGACCGAATCAGGTAAAAATCCGAAATTGAATAATTCCATCAAATTCCAGATAACCAACATACAGGAATATAAAAATGCAAGAGTTTTGAAATGTTACCCAAACCGGGTCGACCCGACCCGAATCAGAAATTCAACCCGAAATCAAATATTCACCAAATTCAGATAACCAACATACAGGAATATGAGCATGCAAGAATTCGAAATAATACCCAAACCGGTCGACCGGGTCAGTGTCGATTCCCGAAATCAGTGAAGAACAACAAAAATGCAAACAGATTTTCGGACTCAAGTTCAAGAACGAAACTCACCTCCTTTCTTTCGAATCTTGGACCTATTTCGGACTTGTATCTTGAACAACAAAGACAGCAAATGATTTAAAATCTAGAACACAATAAATATTTTATGTATATATGGAATAGTCTTCCGAAAAATCCTTCGAAAATCTGTTTTTATCCCCGAAAAATCCCCTCCAAAATGAAGAACAACATGGGGTATTTATAGGTACTCACCCAACGCTCAACCCCTCATACCCCCTTAAAAGCAATTCAAATTTCAAAATAAAGGGGAACAAAATCGATTTTTGGCGTGTTCTTGGGGCATGCGTTAGCGGTGTCAGGGTTGGGTGGTGGCGGTGGCGAGGTGATGGGGGTGGGGGTGTAGGGTGCGGCGACGTGGGGGTAGGGGCGTAGGGTGGCGGCGAGTTGAAGGTTAGGGGTGTTAGGGTTTAGGTTTTTAGTTTTGGGGATTTTTTTGGGTGGGGCGTTTTGGGGGAATTAAAGGGGGCCGACCGGGTCAATTTTTGGTTGGGTCGGGCGAGTTGGGTTGGAAGGGTGATGGGCCGGGTTTGATCGGCCGACGGGTTTGGGATTTGGCTAATGGCCGGTTGGTCTGAGGAGTGGGCGTTGGGCTTTGGTTGTGGGTTGTGGGAATTGGGAGAAATAAAGGGGAAGGAAATGGGTTTGAATAAAAGGGGAATTTGGTTTTGGGCTTGTTTTGGTGTGGGCCAAAAATTGGGGGGTTTGTTTTGTTTTGTGGGGTATTGATTTATTTTGGGTGAGGGGAGATTAAATGGGTTAGAAATTGTTTTGGGTTTAAAAAATATAAAAGGGGTTTAACATTAAAAATATTATTTTTGTAAAAGATGTGAATTATTTAAAATAACATAACGATGTGATAATAAAAATATAATATTTTGCGGAATGTTTAATGCTTAATAAAAATGGAAATGCGATGCAATTTTGCGAGAATAAAATAACATAAAATTTTCGGATAAAACTTATGATTATGATAAAAATGCAAATGATAGTAAAAAATGCGAATGTTAATAATAATAAGATATATACACATATATGCCTATATTTTAAAAAAGTGTCAAAAATATTAAAAATTACGAATAAAAATCATAAAGGATGGGACAAAATTGGGTGTCAACATCATGGAGTGCCCATTTTTGTGATTTTGAATAGAGGCACGCAGTTCATATTCCATTTCTTGGGATCTTTGCAGAAGGATTTTGGTACTTGGGTATAACTTAGCACAACATTTCACCCTCACCCAGTTGGTTAGTCCGAGTGGACTATTCATGTCCTTGAGGACACGTTGGGGGCTGGTGTAATTTACCTCGATGGTCATTGGGATCAGTTCTTGCCTTTGGTTGAGTTTTCTTACAATAACAACAGTTACCATTCTAGCATAGATATGTCATTGTTTGAGGCGTTGTATGGTAGGAGGTATCGTTCACTTTTCAGTTGGTTTGATGTGTTTGAGGCTAGGCCTTGGGGTACTGATTTATTGCGTGATTCCTTGGACAAGGTTAAGTTGATCTAGGAGAGACTTCTCACAGCTTAGAGTCGGCAAAAGAGTTATGCGGACAGGAAGGTTCGTGATCTAGAGTTCATGATTGGTGAGTATAATCTGTTAGAGGTCTCACCTAGGAAGGGTGTGATGAGGTTCAGGAAAGGGGGCAAGTTGAGCCCCAAGATCATTGGTCCATTTGAGATTGTGCAGCATATCGACGAGGTAGTCTGTGAGTTGGTTTTGCCTCCAAGTTTATCGGATGTTCACCATGTGTTTCATATTTCCATGCTTAAGAAGTATCGGTCAGATGATTCTGATATGATTTAGTGGGATTCAATATTTCTTGATTAGAATTTTTCTTATGAGGAAGAGCCAGTTGCTATACTCGATAGGCAGATTCAAAAGTTGAGGTTCAAGGAGATAACTTATGTGAGGATCCAGTGGTGGTATCATCCTATTGAGAAGGCTACCTGGAAGACTGAGACACACATGCAGACTATATACCCTCATCTTTTCGGAGAGTTAGGTATTTCCTTTTCTTTTCACGTTCGAGGATGAACATCTGTTTAAGTGGTGGATAATGTAATGACTTGTTAGGTCGTTTTGTTGTTTTTGCTTATTTTGCTTACAAATGCTCTTTCCTCTAGCCTTGTTAGGGTGTATTTTATGTGTGGAGATGGGTGACGCAATTCCCGAGGCAATCAGACGAGAATAACGGAAGAAAATCCATATTTTGAGTTTTAGAAGTTCTAAGTTTGACTAAGGAGTTGACTTTTAGTAAATGCATCTAGAATTGAATTTTGATGATTCCATTACATCCACAATATGATTTGTGACTTAGGTGGACAGTTGGATGGGGTCCTGGGTGTTTTGAGAGGGTTTCAGGTTAGTTTGCAGAAATAGAAAAGTCTTACATTAAAAAATAAGCTTTATATGTCTAAAGTCTATAATGAGGGTGTTGTAGTCTTTTTTGGAGTTTCGTCAATTCCATCATGTTTGGAATGTTGAATATGGTCTAGGCGTGTCCTTGGTTTGGTTCCTGAGGCACTTGGGAACATTTCGAGTGTTGAGTTGATATTTTAAGGCTTTATGAAGTTTTTAGGGATTTTGAATGAACTTTTGTTAATATGACCTCGTATGACGATTTCGAGTGAGCTACCAGATTCGCTACGTATTTTAGGAGTGGTTTGCATATGTCCCAGATGTGTTTCGAGGGTCCATTCCTAATTCGGAAGACACTAGATTTTTTTGGTGTCCAACTACTGGTGTTCCTTTTCGCAACCGCGAGACACGTGTCTCGATCACGATGTGTCTCATCGATCTTCTTTGCATTTGCGTAAAGCCTGTCGCGTTTGTGAAGGCTTAGCTTGGGCTGGGTCGGAGCAATGCTTCACGATCGCGAGGTTGGGGCCCGGGATTGCGAAGTGTTTTTTCCTGCTAGCGATTTTAAATCAAAATCGATCTTTTAGGTCCCATTTCCATATTTTGAGCTCTAGACTTCGAATTGAGGGAAATTTTGAGGAGAACTTCAAGGACTATCAAGAGGGTAAGATTTTAACTCCCTTTCTACATTTATGCCATTAATTAGTAGAGATTCCCATGCTAGAATTCATGTTTAAGATTTTCTTGAAAATCAATAGTTTCTTCAATTAAGCATGATTTTGAGGTTAACAATTGATGATATTGCATATCTAGGTTCCCTAGGCTATAGGTAAACCAATTTGAGAATAAAATTCCTATTTTGCCCTTTTGGCTCAGAAATCACTTTTTGGATGTCGTTTTAGGTTTTGCTTTAAAGTATGTCATTATGGTACCGTTGGGTTCACATGAACTTGTAGAGTATTAAATTGACCATATGAGCCCCAATTTACTAGTATAATTATTTATTTAAGCTTGGGGGTTTAGAATGGGGTTTTGGTTTGACTTTCCAGACCCAAATCTTGCATAAGGTAATATGGGCATTGTTTGTCTCATATTTTGACGCATAATATGTTTTTGACTAGATTGGGACCATGGGGAGACTATTCGAAATGGCAAGGCGAATTCGTGACTTCGGAGGTGAGGAGTACGTATCGGGTAACAGTGATATGTATTGGGTAATTGTGCTTAAAAATTTCTTAGAAAAATGTCATGTTTTGGGCACTAGCTGTTAGTATAGTACGATCTTTTGGATTCGTGATTGGGGTATAAAGATCGTACTTTCCGCGTTGTCAGAGTCTATATATGTGGTATGTGACTGTGTGTCCCCATCATTTCCCTTTATACTCGTTTAAAAGTGTAAATAAGCTAAAGATTGAGTCTTTATTGTACAAATGACCGAGTTAGAACTTGTGTGGCCTACATTTATTTCTTGTTGTCGTGCATATCATATTTATGCTTCATAATGTATAAACATGTGTGGCATATATTTTCTTCTTGTTGTCGTGCATATCATATTTATGCTTCATAATGTATAAACTTGTGGGGCAATAGACGAGTGTAAGAGCTGTGTGATTAGAAATAAGTATTATGTGATCCTGCTGTGTGATTATACTTAGGTACTGTGTGTGAGCCTGAGTGGTATATAGACCTCGCGATTCCCCCATGGGTCACGATTCATTCATGTTCGAACATGTGTATACCGGTGATGAGAAACAAAGGCCATGCATTGCACATCATTCATTCGTTCCTTGTTGCTTGATTGCCTAAACCTTGTAATTGGCCATTTTATCATGCTACTTGACTATTTGAAATGTTCATGAACAATTAAAGTTTTTTACACTTAGGCTTAAATCTTGGGTTGATTAAGATGTATTGAAATGTCTTGTGAATACTTTATCTGACTTGAGGAACTAGATGCTATAACATAGGCTTGGACTCGTGGTTTGAGTTGATTCAGATATTGTACTATTGTTGTGAACTGATGGTAGTTAGTGTGGGAGTAGTAATCGGTAGGCCAGCCCTTATCTCCAGTTAAAATAGGATCGGTCGACGATGATGTTGAGTACCCGTTGTTTTTGTACTCACACTACACATGCTACACCTCTTTTTTTGCATGATATATTCCTAGTCCTAGTGGATTTCACGACTATCCAGCCGTTGTGTAACTATATCGAGGGATTCGGGTGAGCTACATGGCAGATCCATGACACCAGATTCTTCTTCCTTATTCCTTAATTTTGTCTTCTCATTTCTAGATAACTATGTATTTAGGGATGTATTCTTAACCTGTATTCCTTAGTTAGTTCTTGTACAGGTGACACCAGTCTTGGGAGTTTGTAGTATTTTTCGTATTATTTATGTTATGAGACTTTTTAAGACATAATTTGATTTTTCTTCACAACTTCGGCACTTTATTTATCTATTTAATTTGGGTTAAATGGTTGTGGTTGACTTACTGATCCTTGGGACTAGTGTCATCACGACACGATGGTTTTGGGTCCTGATAATGATAATGTCACACATCATATTGGTGTGGGGTGGATGAAGTGAAGGCTCACATCCAGAGTCTTGTGTGATAAGAAGGTGCCACCAAAACTCAACGACAAGTTCTATAGAGTGGTGGTTAGACCTACTTTGTTGTATGGGGCGGATTGTTGGCCAGTCAAGAAATCTCACGTTTATAAGATGAAAATTGTGAATGAGGATGTTGCGGTGGATGTGTGGGCATATTAAGAGGGATATGATTAGAAATAAAGATATATGTGACATGGTGGGTGGCCTTGATAGAGAACAAGATGCGGGAAGCGAGGCTAAGATGGTTCGGGCATGTGAAGAGGAGATGTCGGGATGTCCCAATGCGGGAGTGTGAGAGGTTGGCTATGAATTGCTTCAGGAGAGGTAAAGGTAGGCTGAAGAAGTATTGCGGAGAGGTGATTAGACAGGACATGACACAGTTGCAGCTTACCGAGGATATGACCTTAGATAGGAGGTTGTGGAGGACATTGATTAGGGTAGTAGGGTAGTGGATAGTAGAGCGTTCCATACTAGTAGTTGTAGTATTTTTTTTGTAGTTTCTTATCCTTCAATTTTTGTTAGTATATATTTATTGTATCTTGTGTCTGGCGTAGCATATTATTTTGTTGTAGTTACTGTTCTTTCTTCCAATTTGACCTTCTTTGTTAGTTTTCTACAACTTTATTGTTATTGTTATATTACTTTATTCTTAGTCTAGGGTCTACTGGAAACAAACTCCCTACCTCTCAAGGTAGGGGTAAAGTCTGCATACAACCTACCCTTTTCAGACCCTACTTGTGTGATTACACTAGGTATGTTGTTGTTGATAGTTTAAGTAAGAAAAGAGAATAACTGATAGAAGAGGTGTGAAACACGAAAAAAATGATAGTTCAACTGTATTATTTTATCATTATCTCTTAACCGAGTAAAAGATGATAAGACTGGAATAAGTTTTCCTAGATAAATCTCAGGTACGTAGTACTCATACTTATTTAGTCAATCTAGGAAATTTTAAGTGCTTTTATTAGCACTCACCTTGTTTGTGATAACGGTTACTAGTTACTATTATTATCTCTTATTTCCACTTAAAAAACACATGATATCCATCTTCAAGTTGAACTACTACTTTGTAATGTATCATCCAATTTCTTCGCTTACTTTTCAAAATTAACTCTGTTATGCGATATGGTCGATCTCCTTTGCATTGATGAGTAGTTGACTTCTTCATGTTGATATGATCCGGTCATAACGCGAAATATAAATTTATATATGTGTAACAATTTACTTAAATTGCAACACTAAAATAGATTTGAACCCATAAATTTAAAAATACAATGAAAAATTTTAAAACTTGAACACATAAAATTTAAATTCTTGATTCGCTTCATATCTCAGGTAAATATTAATCTTAGTTAATCAAATTCTTATATCATCAATAAAATGTTTTTAGGGTTAACAACGACTAAACCCTAGTTGAAGACTATGCGTCAATAAGATCACTAAAAGCCTTTGTGACATTACAAGAAACGTCAATGTACTGCTTAAATTTTCATTTTCTCCAAGACTTGTATTAAATTATTTCTTTATTTGATCATGGTGTGTGCGTACCTACGATATTTCTCTATTTCAAATGCGGACCATTCAGGGGGGGGGGGGGGGAATGACAAAATATATAGGACCAATCCTTCTTGGAACGCGTAAATCTTGACTAGATTTAGTTAATCTCACATGAGATGTATAGATAGATTTTGAATTTTGAATTTTGAATTAGAAATAAATTATGTTGCGAAATGCAAAAGGACATATAGAAGTTGGCTAATTGATATACTGGTTATAATTTAGGAGAAAAATAATTTCGTTGGGAGCTTTTTTAATATTATTTAAATTAAGTGATGAAGCAAAAATGAAAGTATTTATCAATAATGATAACCATAACACGTTTGATAAATGTATTATAAAAGAATAAGAGATTATTAAATTTCAAATAACCAATTTAAGTAAAAGGTTAGTGTAATAAAAGGTTTCACATTTTAAATGAATGGTAAATAATGGATCTTAGGCCTAACTCAACCCCAAAAGCTAGCTTAAAGGGAGGAAGATTGTCCAAGCCATATAAGAAGACCAATGACCACTTATCCCACCGATGTGGGAGAACTCAACACCCCGCCTCACGCTAGGGCTAGACATCTGGAGCGTGGACAATTTAAGAATCGGAAACAATGAATTGGGACAACGCAACACCCCGCCTCACGCCCAGGGTTGGACATCTGGAGCGTGGACAATATAAGAGGGGGGCCAACATCTTAAACAATGAATTGAGATGGGTCTGACTCTGATACCATTTAATGAATGAATCTTGGGCCTAACTCAACCCCAAAAGTTAGTTTATAGGGTGAGTATTGCCCATGTCATATAAGGAGACCAAGGACTTATCCCACCGATGTGGGAGAACTTAACATGAATATCCAAAAATGAAAAGAAAAAAAAAGCCAAAATCAGTCTCATTTTAAATTCAGAAATATGAGTGTCGTGATCTAGAAATTATTTTTAATAGAAAAAAAATAACTATTTGAGAATGAGGGATTTTGAAATTAATTTCTTAAAAAAATGAACAGAAAACAATTTATAAGTCAAGGTAAATATTATATTTTCTAGTGGGACACACATATTACATTTAAGATGTGACAAAAAATCAGTGTTTGAACTCTTTATTAGGCCTTATATAATTTCGCTTTACTATTTCTTGACTTCACAGCTAGTTTTTTTTTTGCACTCGAAACTATACAACACTTAGGGCCTTAACTTCAAAAGATGCAAGCAAATCAAAGGTAAGAGTTTTATTGAATTTTATAGTCTATTTTTTATTTTCTGTACTATTTGAATGAGGTAACTGTTTTTGATTGATTCTGTCTTTTGTTTTTCCTGGTTGAGTTTTTCAGAAATGTCTTCTTATGTTCTTTTTCTCTTGTCAATGGTTGGATATTAATCTTGTAGGTGTTTTATGCAGTTTTGGTGAGCGTTTCTTTTTTTTTTTTGTTTCCACCATACATGACCCGCTTTGAGGCTCGACTAATCAAAGCGTTTCTTTTTTTTTTTGTTTCCACCATACATGATCCGCTTTGGAGCTCGACTAATCAAAATTTATCATTTTTTTCATTCTCAAAGCTCGTTCCTGAAACCTCAGAGTGGAAGAATTTGGTCTATCTATCCCAACCATTGGTGATAGTTTTGTGTGTAACTAAGCTATTATTATGGGTTCCTAGCCAGCTCATGACAATTAGCCATGAACAAATTTTCTATTAAAAAAATTAGAATCATCATTATTAACGAACATTTTAAAAATAACTAAAAATCATGTGAATCCTACACATTTGTAAGTGATAAACATGAATCGACTTCTATTCCAGATCTATTTTTTTAAGCTACTCACCATATGGATTTCATAATAAATTTATTACATCTTAATTGACGGTCCATTTCTTTCATCAACACTAGAGATGTATCAATTTGGTGTGAATTTCCTCTATGTAGATGCAAATTTCTTTTGTTTTTAAACTTGATTTAGATAGGTTTTCCATGTTAATAATTTTTCTACATGTGAAATTATTTGAAGTTTTTTTCAAAAAAAAAAAATTACTAAAAAGGAATTACAAAGTTTCTTTCAAAAAAAAAGATTCTTTGTTTTTTTTGAATAAAATCCATCTAGGGTTATAAAGGATTTTGACAGACCATTGATAATTAACCTATGTAATATAAATGAAATCTCATTATATCTACAATAGAAGTCTAGTTATATCTTGAATATTGAAAGAGTTCTTGATACAATATAAATTGCGGAATTGAAAGAAAACAAGATAAAAGGAAGACACAAAGAATTGGAATAAAAAATAATCCAAAGTATATTAAACCTTGGACCTTAATTGATTAACCAAATCAAGCATCCAACCTATGAGATGGACCTCAAGGGAATTTAATTCCCAAGCAACTCAGATTTCTAAATACAAGTTCAATCACAAGCATAAACAAGCTCTCAACACTCAAAACTCTCTAAAAGTAGCAATAAGCAATAGTCAAGATAATCTAAGGAATGAAATGACTAAGTTCCCTATTTATAGTCTAGGACTAAGTTATTACACAAGAGGCTCAAAAGTGACACTCTTGATTTCCAAAAATAACCAAAACACCGAGCTGTCGTAGTCTGCTACGCCACCTGCTAATCGCATATATTGTCTGTGGCATGATCTGCGATTCACATGTCATGCCATTAAGTGGTTGTTCCGTCTGGGGCTATTTGGCACAATCTGCGGTCCGCAGACACCATCTACGATTCGCAGATGGTGTTTTCTTCACCATTTGTTGTCTTTTTGCCTTCTCATGCAATCTTCCGCACTTGCGATTCTCGGGATGGCGCTAATGCATGCTCACAACCTCCTATCTTCATGTGCAACCCTCGGGATGTTTGAAGTTCATGCTCTTGACTCCATATAGACGTTTTTGGGGCAACTAGGGTTGTATCATTCTCCCCTTCTCGAAAAAAAAATTTGTCCTCAAATTTAAAAGGTTACCTACACACAACCAACAAGAAGACAAAATACCACAACTATAAAATTTGTTAGTACTAGAGAGATCTGTAAGGATCATCTCACAATGACAATCATCATAAGCAAACAAGTGGAACACATTTAACAATGTTATACTACTAATGTAGCCATCCACAAATTCACTCACAACATCAAAGCCTTGTTTCTTTGCCGATGTATGGCTACTCGAATATGATACTACACTCATATCAGTACCAAAGATTTCCTCACTAGTATTTTTATCAAGAAATGGATCATAGTCAGAGGGATCACTTGAATGAAGCCATACATGAATGTCGTTATCATGAATAGGTGTGGCATCATAAAAAAACTCACAATCATAGGTACTAGAGGTATAATGATCACTACTAGGATTTCGCAAATAGTCAAGCAAATCAATTCCCTCATTAACTAGCGGTGCGTCCTTCCTTGGAATATCCATATACTATTAAGACCATCTACCCCAATAAGTGAAATGTTATCCCAAAGTGGGTTTTCATAGATTTTGTAGCCACTAAAAGAAGCCACACCAACATTATGACTTACAACTCCACTAGGAAAATTACTAGAATTGACAACATTATGACTTACAACTCCACTAGGCAAACTACTAGAATTGATCTCATTATCAATAAATATGACATCACCACTAGAGAGAGAATAATTACAATACATGGAATCGTCTAAGCATCTGTTATCACTCTTATTTAGATGAGAGTCATTCTTCAACTCACAACTTCCAATGTTAGATAGTACATCAAGCTTATTGCAAGGAACATAATAACTCACACTCAAATTGTCATCCAAATCACTCCAAGAAATAGGAGTACCATGAGAAAATGGATTACCTTGACGTTCATTAAAATGATCCTTCAGGAGGCTTTGATGAGCCGGGTGGTTGGGCATCCCCTCGTCGCCATAACCCTGTGAAAATAAAGAAATAGAACTAGACAAAGAAGGGGTTATTTCGTTAGATGGTAAAGAGTATCCCGATGCAAGGTAGGGACCATCTCAATTTGTTCATTCACTTCCTCCAAAATCTCCTTCAAACTCGCCATAAGAGTCACCTTAGCCCTTCCATTGAACTCCTTCTCTTTCTCACTACCATGTTAGCACCTTCTTGATCACTCTCATTCCTCTTACCCTTATATTTCTCCTTCAATTATCTCATATTTTCATAGGTTTCATTAACATGCAATGGTGCCAAGGGCTGTAGTATATGTGTGTGCCCCTCATACTCAAATGAGTACCGATTGGTCATCCTATCATGATTCGTAGCTCTATCATATTACCAAGGCCTTCCGAGTAAGACATAGCAAGCTTGCATAGACACTACATCACATAAGATCTCATCTTGATATTTCTCAATCTTAAACTTGATCATGACTTACCTTTGCACCCTTAACTCTCCAAGTTCATTCAACTATTGGAGCTTATATGGGGTTGAGTATTTGGTGGTCGCGACATTCAAGAATTCCACCAAGGTGGTACTTGCTATATTGGCACAACTCTCTCTATCAATGATTAATGAACATACATTCCCCTTGATGAGACATTTAGAATGGAAGAGGTTTCCCATTTGGCTAGGATCATCCATAGCCTTACTTATCATTTCCCTCCTCACTACATAATTTAGCACGGTGAGCTCCCCTTCTTGAGGCATATTCTTGATTAACAAGGCTCCCCTTTCTAACCCACATGTAATCGTAACATCCTCATCTTGCTCACTTCCCTCATCATCTACATAATCATCATCTTCTTGAGTAACCCTTTTATTAACCTCCTCATACTTCCTCTCATATTCATCACTACAAAGATCTTCAACCCCTATAACGAATTCCCTCCAGTTGGGACACTAACTCATTCTATGACCATATCTTTGACATTTGAAACATTAGATAGGTTTAACATTAGTACCTCTTTCTTTTGGCACAAAATTTAGAGCTTGTTTCTCAACTTGGTTATTCTTGACAAAGGGCTTCTTAGAATCTTGCATGTCGCCCTTGTTCTTTTGCCAATCAGAGGAAGAAGTTCCCCCTGCTTTGTTCTTGCTCTATGAAGATGAATATCCTTTGGGTTTGACCGATTTATCCTCGTTGAGACCCTTCTCAATTTCAATTGCCGCTTCAAGTGTCCCATCAAGATTATTATAATTGTGAAGCCTCATTTGGGATGCAATATCTTTGTTCAACCCGGCTCGGAATCGAGTTATAGCATTTAATTCTCCTTCTTAAAAATCAATCCTCATTTTTGCAAGTTGGAATTCATCATAATACTCTTCTACGCTCTTGATATTTTGTCTCAAAGTGTAGACCTTTTTTAATTGTTCTTGCTTGTACCGATCGGACACATACTTTCTCGTCATGATCATCTTCAATTCTTACCAATTAGGAGTTAGATGAAGTCCATAGGCCCTCCTAAAATTGACTTGCATTTCCCACCATGTCGAAGCGAATCCTTCAAATTGAGCATTAGCATATGATGCATTTTTCACTTTGGACATTTCATTGGTGAGGAAGATCCGATTTCATTGTGTGATCCAATCAAGGAACACATCCGGGTCACTACCCTATTTGAAGGTTGGAAGAGTGACTTTGATGGAGTTGAGATTCGTGTCTCGACCACCGATGTGTCCTTGGTTACCTTGGTATCCATAAAGTTCTTCGCCATATTCATCCACTTGGTAGTTTCATCCTTGGTAACCTACACGGGCTCAGTAACCTCCTTGCCTATCCACTTGAAGGATAAGAACATTCCTTCCACCTCTTCCCCGGTGTGGACTTTGATATGGCATTCGTTATCCCCTCCTTTGATCGGCAACTCTATCACCCCAATCTCATACCTCATCTTGCAAATCATCTTCAAGTGGGTGGATATGTCAGATTGGTTGACATATATTTGGTGGTGGTTGATGTGGAACATTTCATTTGGTGGTGGAGGGTAAGGTTCATTGGGTGGTGGTGCAATTGGGTTCTCATTTCGAGGTGGTGGTGGTGTGTTGTTTGGGTGAGTGGGTTGGAATATGAGGCAAAAAGTCTCGGGTGTCATGGTAAGGGAAGTATCACCTTGCGTTCTACTAGTAGATTCTTGGAGATTTTGACCTTGGGGTAATAATGCCGCTTCCCTACTTCGCCCTTCAACACCTCCCACCCGAGCATTCAAAATGGTCATTTGTCAGGTAAGTTGCGACAATGCATTCATTACATCAACAAGAGTAGGTCCCCCATTGGGAACCTGGGTTTCTTTGCCTGAATTCGCCATTGTACTTGTTTCAGATCACTCAACAAAACAAACAAAAACGTTAGGTTAGTAAAACTTAACCTCACAAGTCACTCGGGTATGCGCACCTTTGATTGCCTCACAATTTATCTTGGCAAGTGATTGTACCTTGCTTAGTCCGTTGAGTTACAAAGGCCAATTTCTACTCGAGATCAAGAGTGGATCTTTGTCGACTCAATGAAAGAATGATTCGACTCAAACTACTATCAGACTTGATTTAAGAAATGATCGACAAAGTTAAAAAGATAAAAGAATGAAAGAAGTAGCTGGAAAGAAAAATTAACGCTCAAGAACTAGCTAATTACTTTGTAAGGTCAATTACAAATATTAACTAGTTTAGATGATCAAAGAAATGGAATAGAAATCAAAACTAAATGAATTTTGAGTCAAAAACATGAAAAACGCGATCTGCTATTCAATGTGCACAGTTTGCGGTTCACAGATGCAAACTACGACATAGTTTACGTTTCGCAAATGCAAACTGCAAGTTCAAATTTTTCTATCGCAGTCTACGATTTCAGCTACGATTCGCAATAAATGCCTGCGGCACAAACTGCGATTTGCAGGTTATGCTTTTGCTGCACAACTTTGTGATGTCAAATATTTTTGGCGATCCGTTCTTTGGGCCTTTTTCTGACTTTTCCAACGACTTGGTCCCACTTTTCCAGATATTTTACTTCTTTTGGCCTAAAAACACCTTTTCACCTAGAAATTAGATTTTGGAAGATCAAATAATACCTTTTTGCTTCTTCCTCAAGAACAACTATGAAGGTCTTCAAAAACACTTGAAGATTCAAAAATTTTCAAACATTCATTCCTTTTTCAAATCACTCCAAATTTCAGATATCACAGCTTCTTCACTAGGAGAACAAAGCCCGGTGGTTTCTTAGCTTCAATTCCCCTTCCTTCAATCAAATTCAATTCAAGTTCTTAAACCTCTAAGCTTCAACAATGGTCAACAATGGTAGATGACTCAAATGACCTGAAACTTGAGATTTAGACTCTTCTAACACTAAGAAACTCAAATATATCAATAGAATCAACAAACAAACAACTATTTTTGGATTTTGGACTCTAGAACACTTTTTTTTATAGTAATAAAAAACTCAAGACAAAGATTGTTGGAATGACCCTTTAATCAAGTTCTGATACTAATTGATATAATATAAATTGAGGAATTGAAAGAAAACAAGATAAAAGGAAGTCACAAATAATTGGAATAATAAATAACCCAAAGTATATTAAACATTGGACCTTAATTGATTAACCAAATCAAGCACCCAACCTATGAGATGGACCTCAAGGGAATTGAATTCTCAAGCAATCCAAATTTCTAAACACAAGTTCAATCACAGGCTTAAACAAGCTCTCAACACTCAAAATTCTCTAAGAGTTGTAATAAGAAATAGTCAAGATAATCTAAGGAATGAAATGCACTAATTTCTCTATTTATAGTCTAGAACTAAGTTATTACACAAGAGTCCCAAAAGTGACACTCTTGGATTGCAAAAATAGTCAAAATGCCGAGTTGTCGTAGTTTGCTACGTCACTTGTGAATCACAGATATTGTTTGAGTCATGATCTGCAATTCATATGTGATGCCCTTCAGTGGTTGCTCCTTCTACGACGGTTTGGCATAGTCCGCGGTCCACAGACACTATCTGTGGCACCATCTGCGATTCGCAGATGGTGTTTTCTTCACTATTTGTTATCTTTTTGTCTTCTCATGCAATCTTCCACACTTGAGATCCTCGGGATAGCGCTAATACATGCTCACGAACGCCTATCTTCATGTGCAACCCTTGGTGTGTTTGGAATTCATGGTCTTGACTTCAAATAGACGTTTTGGAGCAACTAGGGTTGTATCAAGTCTTGTCAAGTGAATTGATTCACTCAGTGTGTAATAAAGTTTTTTCCTCGTATTCTCTTTCACAATTAATTAGGATATGATAAATTAGGTCATGGTAAAAAAACTAAAATACCTATAATATTTTAACTTTGGAATATGTCCTAGCGGGTAATTCTTTTATGAGGACTAATTAAAGTTTGGCTTGTTATTAACAAAATGATGAATGGGGTTGGTCGTGGAAAAATGATGTTATCGAAGAAGATAAGATAGACAAAATCTCTAATCTACCTAAAAATATTCTTGACAAAATTGTAATGAATGGATCTTGGGTCTAACTCAACCACAAAAACTAGCTTGTAGTGTGAGTATTGTCCAAGTCCATATAAGGAGAGTTCATGTTCCCATTTCATATCTGATGTGAGACTCTTAACATTCCCCCGCATGCCCAGACCTTGTTAACTGGAGCATGGATAATATAATTTGGAGGCCCAACATCGGTGAACAAAGAATTGGAATAAGTCTGGCTCTGATACCATGTAAAGAATGGATATTGGGCCTAACTCAAGCTATGACATTTTAAGGGTTTACAAGAACATGTGTCTTGTCACATAAATGGAAACTTTTTTGCGATACTCATCCAACCCCTAATGCTACTGGGGAGAAAATCCAACCCCTAATGCCGGATGGAGAATTCTTTGAAGAAATATGTGGTAACATGAAAATGATTGAATATAATTGACAAGATTCTCTTGCACCATGTTTTACCCATAGTCAAATTAGTGGCCTTGATTTGTGAACCACTTACGACCATGATCGGGATCTTGACCATTGTCAAATTTGGGCTCTATCTTTTCTGTTTTTTTTTTCAATTCAGTAATCGAAACTGGCGTTTGGTGCAACTATGTATATGTTCTTTAATTTTGTCGACGTGATTTTCAGCTTCCGTTGTGTTTATATTTGCCATGCAACCTTATGTAACTCTAGCCCTAGACTGTGAAACAACTAATTTTCCCAAGTTTAAAGGACCAATTATTGGACCCTTTTTTCTCCTGATTGTGTGGCTACCTATTTCTGGTTGGCTTAATATAGAAGCAAAAGGTAATGTACTACTCGTTTCTATTTTTATAAAATAAGATTTCCGTTAGAATAAGAAATTTGTATCCTTTATATTCATGATTGATGAAGTATTGAAGGAAGACTTACACACACCCTTTGTTTTCTTACAGTTATGGCATGTTAATTTAACAATCAAAACACTATGAGTAGTGTGTAGATAGCTTGGAGTTTCCTCATCTTTGTATTACTTTTTATTTTCTACAGGTTCTTATCGTTGATTAGTCTAATATGATGCCTCCTATGGAAAAAAGCAAATTTTACGGCCTCCGGATGTACTTGACAACCTTCCCAAGAATGTACTTGATGATATTCGTATGGGCTTGCCTTTACGAGATGCTGTGAGAACAAGCACCCTCTCCAAGAAATGGAGATATAAGTGGTGCAAACTTCTAGAGTTGACGCTTGATCAAACACTTTGTGAAACAAGAAGGGATTCAATATACCCAACAAATATCTTTAGAAAGATCATCCACAGCATTTTGACTCTTCTTGAGGGACCAATTACAAAGTTTTCCCTTAGCATTCCTACTTTGTCTAGGTGTCCAAAGATTGATGAGAGCTTGTTCTATTTCATCTCTAGAAATGGTATTCAACATCTTGTTCTTAGACTTCCGTTTATGGGCAAACCATACAAATTGCCTTGTTCATTTTTCACATGTTTCCAGTTGAGACATCTTACTCTCGAATGTTGTTCAATACTTCATCCTCAGTCCTTCAAAGGGTTTGATCGGTTAATTAGCCTGGAACTACGTGACGCTATAATCTCTTCCAAGTAGCTTGAAAGTTTCATATCTCATTGTCCTTTGCTTCAGAAATTGGTCCTGAAAACCTCAAACCACGATGTCATTGAAGTTAATGCTTCTTTGCTGAAATCCTTTGATTTCACAGGCTTGATAGAATATATCAGTGTAAAAAATTGTCCTCTTCTGGCAAAACTTTCACTTACAGAGGTGTGTAATATTGTGGGGTTAGGAAAATGGAATTCTGCCATGTTTTTATAGTCTTTTTCTGCTCTCGAGCAACTCCACTTGAATAACGAGAGTGTCAAGGTAAATGTGCTTCATCACTTCAATGGTATGCATTCTTATCTGTGGAACATCTATTGGGATTTGAGTCATTCTGAGACTTGGCATTTTGTATCTAGTACTTATTTGCTGCAGGAGCAAGTGAAGTACCAACAAGGCTTCCCTTTAATCTTGAATGTGTCAAACATCTTTGCCTATCTGGTATTAATCTGGGTTACTTGAGGGAGGTTTCATGTGCACTTTGCTTGATAAGAAGCTTACCATTTTTACAATATATGGAAATTAAGAAACACCATTGTGTTCAAACAACACATAAAAAGAGAACAAATTAAACATTATTAAGAACCTCAATTTCACTATCTTGTAAATACGAGGAGAGAAACTACTTCATCCAAACAAATCCAAGATAAGTAGAGACATTTAAGACAGTCAAGAGCATAGGAGAGCCTTCTTGGTACTTCTCCTGCACCTGAAAACAAGAACTAGAAAAAAAAATGCAAAAGATCAAAATGATTCAAAGACCAAAAGATGGTACATCTAGGAAAATGCAGCATAATACAACATTTACCTGGACACTCTAGGTCCCGTCGTCGCACATCTGAATACTACTTCTGACGACTCTGAGCGGTTAACAACTGTCCTTGGATAAGTTTCACATTCGCTATGGCTTGGTGCACTAGGTCAGGTCCAAATAATTCTGATTCGCCTACTTCGAACCATCCGATAGGAGATCTACATTTTCGTCCGTACAAAGCCTCGTATGGAGTCATTTTGATACTAGCATGATAACTGTTATTGCATGCAAATTCAATAAGGGGTAAATAATTATCAATACTTCCCTTGAAGTCCACTACGCGAGCTCGTAATATGTTTTCGAGTGTTTGAATCGTACGCTCGGCCTGCTCGTCTCTCTGAGGATGGAAAGATGTGCTAAGATTAACTTGAGTGCCCAAACCTTTTTTGAAATGATCTCTAGAAATTAGCTGTGAACTGCGCACCTCGGTCAGATATAATAAAACTAGGCATACCATGAAGGCGAACAATCTCCTTAGCGTATAACTTTACGTAGTCCTCGACTATGTATGTAGTTTTGACCGGTAGGAAATTAGCTGATTTGGTCAGTCTATCAATAATCACCCAAATAGGATCAGACTTATGATAAGAGTGAGGTAAACCGGTAATGAAATCCATATTAATCATTTCCTATTTCCACATCGGGACCTCAATGTTCTGAGTCACGCCGTCGGGCTTTTGGTGCTCTACTTTTACTTACTGACAATTAAGACACTGAACTACCACCTCCGCAATATTCCTCTTCATGTAGTCCCACCAATACATACCTTTGAGATCATGATACCTCTTAGTAGATCCAGGATGAATGGAATATCACGTGCAATGGACCTCCGTCATAATCTTATCTCATAATCCTGCTACACTAGGAATACACAAATGGACCTTCCACTTGGGGTCCCTCTCCCATTATGCTCGAAGGTTACGATTCTTTTTTGTTAAATATCTTCCCTGATCTTCTATAAAAATGGGATCTTCATCATGACGTTCATTTTTTTCCAGTATGAGGGATGACCCTGCTGAATTCTGAGTCATAGAGCTATCACTATCTGAATCCTCCAATCGCACTCCCACTTAGCTAACTGATGTGTTCCCTCAGATCAACTTCTTTCATTAGTCCTCACGTTAGTCAAGCCGTTTGTGGGTGAATGATTCTATTGTCAACTTAGCTTTGTTTACTAACTGGTGTGCTGAAAACTCTTATATTTATAGTATCTCAATCGTGAATACTTTATGGACAATGTCATCGAATCTGAAGTGCGCGTATCATCGTAGTTAACTCTCATTCATGGTCTGAAAGGAATCTGTACTTTCTCACTACTCGTAATTATAAATGACTTCCTTTCTTTACTTATTTTGACACTTGTTCACTCATTTTCTTACTTGTCGTACTCATCTTAATTCTAAAATATTCCGGCATACATACGTAATCTCTAATTTCAATCATTGGCGTTACTATCCCTTAAAGGATGAGTTGTTAACTTATTCCCTTATTCAGTAAGTAGAGAATTCTGAAGAATTGCATTACATGACGTTGACCTACTATATCCAAATCTGGTCGTTATACTTAGATTCGAATTCCTTTACTTGTCTCATGGTTAATTCTTCTTGTCAAGTACGTTTTGGGAAAAGATTTCCTTGATCTCGTTAAGTTGTAAACCAATTACTTTATCTACCTCGTATAACATTTGATCAGTTCAAAAATGCTCATAGACACCTGTATTTGCATGATATTTTATCTTCATTATGATGTCAGCAAATAAAAACAAGCTAAGAGTTGATCCTCGTTGTAACCCCATAATCACCGGAAAGTGCTCTGAGAAACCTCCCGCAGTCCTTACCCGACTCTTGGCTCCATCATACATGTCCTTGATTGCCTTAGTATACGTCACCGGTACACCTTTAGCCTCTAAGCATCTCTAAAGAATCTCCTTTGGAACTTTGTCATATGCCTTTTCCAGGTTGATGAACACCATGTGAAAGTCCTGTTTCCTATCTCTGTACTACTCCACCAGCCTCCAAACAAGATGGATGGCTTCTTTCGAGTGTCCTGGAAAGCATGAATCCGAACTGGTTCTCAGAAATAGACACGCCATTCCATACCCGCAACTCGACCACCCTCTCCAACACTTTCATAGTGTGGCTTACCAACTTCATCCCTCTGTAGTTGTTGCAACTCTGGATGTCACCTTTGTTCTTGTACAGCGGGATCATTATACTTCCCTTCCATTCTTCGAGCATTTTTGACGTCTTATAAACGACATTAAACAGCCTAGTCAGCCACTCTAAGCCTTTCTTACCCGCGCTCTTCAAAAAATTCATCGGGATCTCATCTAGCCTGGTCGCTCTTCCTCTACGCATCCTACAAATAAAACATTTAACCTCCTCAATCTTTATACATCTACAATACTCAAAGTTGCGACGTCTTTAAGAGAGTTCCAGATCCCCCAACACAATATTTATGTCCCTCTCTTCGTTCAAGAGTTTTTGAAAATATGCTTGCCATCTCTGTCTGATGAATGTCTCCTCCACCCATAGTCAAGTTACTCAATTTGATCCTTGGTCAATCCACAACCCTCGTTTACTTCTTCTTGATCTCCAAATCCATCACAAAGAGCTTATATTAGTTCATAAGACTCTTACTTGGGATAGCCTTGTAGTCTTACAAGCACCTTATCATCTTTCCTAATGAGCAAATAGTCTGTCTAAGTCCTCACCACCATACTACAGAATGTTACCAAGTGTTCCTCCCTCTTCGGAAAACTCAAATTCTCTACGACCAATCAAAAAGCGCTCACAAAATTCAATAGTAAGACTCCTTCGTTTCTGTCCCTGAAACTAAACCCACCATGCACATCGTCATACCCCCTGGAGTTGACCTGATGTGTCCATTAAAATCTCCTCGTATGAATAGCTTCTCGGTATTCAGTATGCCTCTCACCACCCCATCCAAATCCTCCTAGAATTGCACATTGTCCTCTACGCCCAAGCCCGCTTGCGGCACGTATGAACCAATAATGTTCAAAGTGAGCCCCCAACGACTAACTTAATTGCCATCATCCTATCATTGACCCGTCACACCTCTACCACATTCTCCCTTAGATCCTCCTCTACTAAAATTCCTACTACATTCCTATAATGCGAGCCTCCCGAGAACCACAATTTATACCCGTCCAAATCCCACACTCTAGCTCCTACCCATCTGGTCTCTTGTAGACAGGCTATACCGATCCTCCTCTTTTTAAGAATCTTCACTAGCTCTGTGGACTTCCCCGATAAAGTTCCAATATTCCAAGATCCTATTCTCAGCCTAGAAGCTCCTTTAACCCCGTTACCACTAGTAACCCTAGCATTTGTCCCCAACCGAGAATATGACCCTAGTCTACCATCGTGCATCAGAGCCAGTAAAAAACTAAACAAAGGAGTGCAGTAACAAGTCGGAATCACAACAAATAAAGCACAGTCAGCAAGGTAAACAGTTAAATGTGTCTAGGGGTAGGGATCAAAATATTATGAATTAAATTCTACAGCACAATCAGAGGTAAATTAGGAGCAATAAAGGACCAGAGAGATAGAACCCGAATGCTAGGCGGAAGAATGGAGAGATAGAATCCGGATGTACGTCGTGGCAGATATGGTGGTAACTGCAAAAAACAAAGCAAGAGAAGAAAAAAAGGGGGGGGGGGGAGGGGAAGGACCGCTAGAGACTGATAGAAAAAATTTGTCGGCGAAGTAGTGGTGACCGGTGTGGAAGCTAGTGCCGAGGAGTAGTGAGCGGGAGCTGCTTGCCCAGTCCAGTAGGTTCCCAATAAGGACCCTTGACTTCGCCGGAAACAGTTCGTTTAGACGAACCATCGGTGAGCTTCGCCGAAAAATCAAGTGACTCATAGAGCCATCGGAAATTACCAACGATACAGACCGTGAAAGAGAAATCAAGCGACTCATAGTAGTATAAGTGTTAAAACTAATACTCCTTCCATTGGACAAAAGGGCAATTCTTTCGCTCCAACTTAAGCCCACAAATTGGTGTAGATAAACACACTCATTAAGGTGAAATAGGAGTTCAATAGTATTTAGATGAAAGTGGTGGTCGAAGAGTTGAAATGAAGTTGATTATTCCAGGAATATGGATATGGGTCCAAAAGTACTTTTATAATGCAAAAGTATTGATAAATGTGAATAAAAAGTGAAAAGTAGACAGGAACATACTCCCTCCATCCGTTCATATTTACTTATCCACAATATTAAAAATATATTTTTATTTTTACTTGTTCACTTTAGTATATCAAGAAAAACATAAACTTTTTTTCTTATTTTACCCTTAACATTAACTATTCATTTCCAAATCATTTTTAAAATCTATTAAAACTATACACCAATTAAATATGGATATTATGGTAAAACGATGTAGGCATAATACATAAATATGCTCTCAAACTTAGCCTTATTTTTTTAGTATGCCCTCCTATTTTGTGTGTGCACAAGTAGGCACCTCAACTAGTAAGAAATTGAACACGTAAACACAAATGCTGACATGACACATAAATTTTGGAGGTGTCTAGATGATCATTTTGAAAGTTAAAGTATTCAACTGATAAAGTGGAGACAAGTTGAGGTGTCTATTTGTGCACACCCGAAGACATACTTAAAAAATGGGACCAAGTTTGATGGCTTGGGATTCTTCTTTCATTTCTTTTTTAACTTTAGAATATAGTCTTTGTATTTCTCTGTTTTCATGTATTCCCTCCGTTTCTTAGTTTGACTGAGCACAGAGTTTAAAAAATAAAGATAGACTTTTGAATCTTGTGGTCAATTTTGTGGTCTTAAACTTGCCGAAACTTACTAAATATAGAAAGTGACACTCTGTTTTCTTTTTGGGACATATTAAAAACGGAAGTAAGACACTTAAATTGAGACGGAGAGACTAGTACTTACGAATGACATCATTGCTGTAAATTTATGGGTGATTTCAGTTCTTACATTTTTGAGATGTTAATATGCCTAGATAGTTTGGACATTACTCATCTTTATATTATTGTTCATTTTCTACAGGGTGGTTCTATGATGCCTCATGAGGCTAAAAAACATTGTTGTCAATCTTGTTGGAAATTTGCCTTTGGTGGGGAGGTTGCGTCCACCCATATTTAATGACTTAAACACTAGGGTTCCGCATATTGGAGGCTTTGTCTCTTCACACGTGCATAATCTACTAAGTGAGTAGATGACCGTAGGGCCAAGGATCGTCAAATTTCGTTAAGAAATGAAAGAGATATTGGTCCACGAAGTAAGGTGTTTGAGGCATGAAAATATGATGTGGGACAAATCTACCACATCGGTGGAAAAAAGAAGAATTGTTCTTGTTATAAGCCTAAAAATAGATAAAGGTTTGGGACCCCAAGGGGTAACCCATGTGTTTGAAGGAGGGAGGACCTAGGTGTACTTGGGTTCGAGGCTAGCACCACACGCGCGTCGCCGCCGCCTGCCCGTCCCGTCCGGGCTCGGGTCACGAGTCGTGGGTCGTGGGCTTCTGGGCCCTGGAGTTTTAGAAAGCCAATAATTTATGGCATTAAACAGACTGTTGGGCTTCTTCCTGAACTTTCATTTTGGTCCTGGAAGTTTCAGGTAAAACAGAAATAATGAATCTGATAACAGAAACATTCACTCTGAAGTTAGAAAGCCAACAGTTGGAAAATCAACAGTCTGAAAGTGGAAGTCATATTGAAACAAAAGTCTCGATATGAAAGATATGAGTATCACAGATGACATCTTAGGAATTGGGATTTCTAAGACATCTAACGGACTGATCTAACTCCAAACTTAGTTGTGAGATAGTTGACAGTCTCGTTGAAGCCACCAATGGATATGAATCATAGAACTGATTGGAATCATGATGCACCCATATACAAGGAGTGATATGCGCATGTCACATGTAGTTCAATGTATGTTACACACTACAATCTTCCTGGTATCAGCCTACAAAGCAGATCAGTTGAACTAAGGTTCACTCATAATTTTAATAGATGATTAATAGAAGGCGTTAAGTCAGATATGACGATATCTGAAATATTCACTTATCTACAGATTATGGTATTCTGGATGTCCATCGGTTCTGGGAGAACACAGTGATGCAAACTAGACATCAGACTTGAAGAACACCAAAACCACAAGTAAATGTGTATGGTGGGTCTTGGAAAATCCTCTAAGCAAACTTGATCGGCCGATTCATGATGGAATCGGAGTTTATCGCTTTAAACAAAGAATGAGAATAAGTTGAGTAACTTCACGACTTCTTAGAGGACGTCCCTTATTGGGAGAAACCTGTACCTTCGGCAGTTATACACTGTGGCTAGCCGGTCGGCTTCAGGAAGGGCAAGGATAACGGCATCTGGACATATCGGTCGGAGACACAAGACCGTATGACAGTTGATCATCACGGATGACACTTTCTTGATTACTAATCAAATGATATAGCGGACCCTTTAACTCAGGGACTACTCGAAGATCAAGAATTTTTCCTATCTAGGGGAATGGGCTTAAAACCCAAACAATACAAATCTTTGCGGTGGTAACCCAACCATACTGACTGGAGATCCCAAGAATTTGGTTCAATGGAAAAACTAAGCTGTAAAAAGGTTCAGTTGAGCGCTTCGGTGGAAGTAAGAGCACTTTAGATAATGATTTCTGTCAGAAAACTTGAATCCAAAGTTGTTCCCGCGATAAACATTAAAGTGCTACCTGCATGGTGGGTAAAGGTTAAGCTTCCAAACCTTTAACGATCCTCAAATGGTTGAGGTTAAGGTTGGGGAAACTTTTAATGATTTCTAACACTTGTAAAGTGGGGTATAGAAGGATACCTTGTAGGAGATCACCTATTTAAGTGCGAGGACAGGCCGCCTCAAATGAACGCACTTAAGAATCCAAGTGTGTCCACAGCCACAACGGACAGAACAATAAGAATGAAAACGAATAAGGGGAGTTATTGTGTTGGTATCATTGTCTTGGCTAACACTAAACACTGACGGTTCAAGACATCACGTTCACCGCGCAGTAAGTAAGTCCGGTGGTATTCAACTAGGGAAGGTTCAAAGCAGAAGCTACCTCTCCTGATGCAATATCTTTTCGCTGAAAGATTGCTGAAAGTAGTCACCTTGTGTGTGCACCAAAATCTCTTTCAAGAGGGGATTGTTGGAAATTTGCCTTTGGTGGGGAGGTTACGTCCACCCATATTTAATGACTTAAACACTAGGGTTTCGCATGTTGGAGGCTTTGTCTCTTCACACGTGCATAATCTACTAAGTGAGTAGATAACCGTAGGGCCAAGGATCATCAAATTTCATTAAGAAATGAAAGAGATATTGGTCCACGAAGTAATGTGTTTGAGCCATGGAAATATGGTGTGGGACAAATCTACCACATCGGTGGAAAAATGAAGAATTGTTCTTGTTATAAGCCTAAAAATGGATAAGGGTTTGGGACCCAAGGGGTAACCCATGTGTTTAAAGGAGGAAGGACCTAGGTGTGCTTGGGTTCGAGGATAGCACCACACGCGTGCCGCCGCCGCCCGCTCGTCCGGTCTGGGCTCGGGTCTTGGGTCGTGGGTCGTGGGATTCTTCTGCTTCTGAAACGTTTTGCACTTACTACAAATGATTACACCTCTTAAAGGGCCTCTTAATCACCTCTCCTCATCCTAAACACTATATAAACTTCTGAAACAGATCTGAGGGAACAAGAGAGAGGACGAAAAAACAAGAGAAAATATGTCCAAAAGTGAGAAACAACAACAGAAACTCTTCCTTCCTTTTTCCTCTAAATCAGCAAGTCGTTTTGTGTTCGTTTCCTTCGTCAGAATCAACCTATTTGCTTTGTAGTGTTGATTAGTTGTTATTTTATGTTGGGAGACTATTGCCCGCAAATGTAAAAGCATATATACGGGGCAATCTTGTCTTAAAGACATAGATCCATCTCTCGACTCAGCCACAGTTGTAACAATCCAGATTTAGTGTTTCTTGATTTCAGGTTATCAAGATTCAAGACTCAATAAGCTTGCGGAAATTCTAAATATTGGTTGTTTGTTCATCCTTTCGAACACTTGTAATATTTATTTACTTCCCGTACTGCAATTATCTCCAACAAATATTTACCTCTTGATGTACTTAGCAAACTTCCGGAGAATGTAATTGATGCCATTTTTATATGTTTTCCTTTTCGAGATGCTGTGAGAACTTGCATCTTATCAAAGATATGGAGAAATAAATGGTGCAGACTTCCAGAGTTGACACTTGATGATACTGTTTGGAAAACTAAAAAGAATGTAGCATTCCATACGACTGAAATTATCCAGATTATCTACCACATTTTGATAAATCATGCAGGACCAATTACAAAGTTTGTCCTTTGTGTTCCCAAGTCGAGAAGTTGTCCTATGATTGATGACTTGATATATTTCCTCTCTAAAAATGGCATTCGACATCTTGTTCTTAGACTTCCATTCAAGGGTGACCCACATGTAGGGATTTGTTGGGTTCAAAATACATAAGTAAGGCACAACGAAAGTTTAAAATTTTGTTCTTACTTACCCCAACAATTACTTCTGGTATGGTTATATGACAATCAAAGACCTATAACATGAAATATGAACACTTACAGGTTGTATTATCTGGAGTCTTTATCAACTGTGGGTTCGCACGCGAAAGCCCTTTCGATTGCAAGCTCCAAGCTTCAATGTATTTCTCTTTCGGAAAGCTAGGAAATCCGGCAGAGGTTCGAGAGAGTATTAGAATTAAAATAACAATCTAAAATTAGTATATTGAATAATGAAATGATTGTCTGTATTTATAGGTGAAAAATTAGGTCAAACTGGATTAGGGTTTGACCTTGGGCCTGGCCCATAAATTGAGACATATTAGGTCATTAGCGTCGCGGCCCTAGGGTATGAGCGTCGCGGCCCTTGACGTGGCCCTGCCCATCTCGATTTATTTTCCGCACATTCTTAATTAAATCCAAAATCCAATTTTCACTTAATTAAAACAATCATTATTCATTTAAATATCTCGATTCTAAATCGAATATTTAATACTCTCTCAATACATCCTTAGATCGAAAAGACAATCGATATAGTGTGACCCTACAGGCCTTCACATATCGACATTAATCAAATTAAGGTCTACGCGGAACTCCTAGACGGCGCCGCAAGACGAATTCAATATGTGAAGTACATTTACACGAATCTAGTAAACTTAACCTCTATGTGGTAAGATAAAATTCTTTCATTCACGACACACCCGATCAAGCTTAGAATTTGTCAAGTGTCTATCCAAATGGCTTAATCATTGTATCTCATCTATATTAGTTGACAACTAGACCATACCACCTTTAATCTACATCATAATGTACCAAATACAAGTCGTATCTCAACCTATAAGGCATTTGAGCTTGGGACAGGATCAAAGTACATTACTTTGTAGACAAGGTGCGTATTGACCTCAAGTCTAAGGACTTCTCTCTCCCACACGCTGATCATACTTCAGACAAGTATAACAAACAATATATCAATAGGGTATACCAATACTTCCAAAGTATCCATGTGTCCATCACAAGTAGTCATTACTCGTAGTAGGTGAGACATACTACATCCTCTAAGGATGTGATGCAGACCACATGTCGACTTATCACATATCATCGATATCCCATTCTCGATGATCATTAGTCGAGGCTATTTTAAGAGTTACGTTATAATATTAATATCTCACATTATCAATAACAGCGTAACCTCCAGGGATGCATGTTATAGAATATTACAAACAATCAATTAATAATTCAATAATTGTAAATGCCAAAATATTAATCTCCATTAATAATAATACGAATGTATGTAAAGTACATTTGTCCTAATATAGATTGTCTCTAGGACATAAATATACTTTCACCATACGCATTGCCTCCTTCATTTTTCAAATGTGTGCAGTTGAGGCGTTTGACTCTCCAGAACTGCTTAATACTTCCTCCACCGACCTTCAAAGGATTTGATAGGCTAATTAGCCTGGAACTTTGTGAAGTTACAATTTCTTCCAAGTTGCTGGGAAGTTTAATCTCTCATTTCTTGTTGCTCGAGCATTTGGTGCTGCATATTGCAGATTTTTATAGCAATGTCATTGAAATTAATGCTCCCAGGCAGAGATCATTTTACTTCGCAGGCAGTATGAGATCTGTCTTCTTAAAAATATCCTTCTTCTGGCAAAACTTTCACTTACATATAGTGAAACAGATTATTTGGGGACAGAAAAATGGGATATTGTGAAGTTTTTTGAGTCTTTTTCTGCTCTTGAGCATCTCTTCTTGAATATGGTAAATGTTGCTTCCTGACTTCATTGTAATGCATTTTTTTTAATCTTTTGGGTTTCATGTCATACTGATGTTTTAATATTTTCTTCCTAGTTATTTGCTGCAGAAGCAAGTAAAGTACCAACAAGGCTTCCCTTTAATCTTAACTGTGTCAAAAAACTTGACATAAATGTTGATCTGTATAACTCGACTGAGGTGTCATGTGCTCTTTGCTTGATAAGAAGCTTCCCATATTTAGAATATATGGAAATTCAGGTACTATTCTTTCTCTTTATTATTGGCTTTTTTATTTTCATACTACTTAAATCATCAAAAAGTTCAGAGAATAGAGTTTTGTTAATTTTTTGTAGGAGGCTTATTATAAATATGATATAGCAGATTATCGAGTGGAACTTCCCTCGGATGTGATGTTTAAGGCTGGCCAACGGGGCGGGTCGCCCCGGTCCAGCCCCGACCCTGCAAAAAAAAAAACTCAGAACGTGACTCGAACAGGGACAGGACCTGGGCTCGTCCCGCCCCAGTCCCGTTTCGCCCGACCCACCCCGATCCCTCCCCTTTGCAAAAAATGACCTTTGCACAACGACCATTTTATATTTTGGCCATTGTGCAACGACCATTTTAAAATAGAAGGAATAAGAGGTATGTTTAAGGGTAAAGATAAGGGTGCTTCTTCTAGTAGGGGTAACAAGGGCAGGGTACTTCTTCTAGTCATCCTATTCCTAGACAGGATAATTTGGTTGATTACACACATATAGATGAAACTGAATTTTTTTAATGATATACCATTAGAGTTAGACGATGAGATATTTTCTGCAATTCAACCAAACTTTAATTTAGAAGATAATCTAGATGACACACCCGCTAATCTAGATGACACACCCACTAGTGCACCTCTAACTGGAACGCCTCTTATTCCCCCCTAGTATGAAACGAGGCCCAATAAAACGAAAATTAAAATCAGATGCATGGATTTTTTTTATAAGGACGAAGATAATCAAGTAGTTAGATGTCAAATTTGTAAAAATATTTATAAATTTAAAATGGAAAAAGGTCAAGGTGGGACGGGAGGTTTTATTGAGACATGTACAAAACTTTCACAAAGCTAGGTGGGACCAATACCTGGCTGAAAAATCGGGTGCACCAATGCGCTCTCAGTCGGGACAAGGTTCACATATTGTCCCGGACCAAGTACATGGTCAAATTAACCCTATGACGAGGGGAATTGTAGGCCTTAAATACGATAAACATAGAGATAGGGAAGCAATAGCAAAATTAGTTGCGGTGGAGGATTTGCCTTTTTCATTTCCTTCCTTTTCTGGTTTTATTCATTACATTAGAGATATGTATAATCCTTCTTTTAACGATTTTCCTAGATAAACTGTTAGGAGAGATGTTTTTAAATTTGCACATGAATATCAACAGTATTTACGTTATTCATTATATCATTTTCCTGGCAAAGTATCTATCACTTCTGATATAGGCCGTAGTACTAACGATCATGATTATTTAATGGTAACATGTCATTGGATAGATTATAAATGGTTTATGCAAAAACGTATTTTAACGTATAGATATATTGATGATAGGCACACTGGTATGTTTATTGCACAAAATATTCATATAATTTGCGATTATTATGGCATAACTGATAAAATTATGACTATTACATTAGATAATGCTTCTTCTAATAATTATGATATTAGAATTTTAAATGATCTTTTAACTCCATCTTTTCCAAATCATTTTCATATAAAATGTGTGTGCCATATTTATAATTTAGTTGTAAAGGATGGTCTATCACTTTTTGAAGACATTCTTAATAAAATACAATTTGCTATAAACTATATTTTTAGAAGTAATAGAATACAATAAAAAAAAAGAATATAAAAAAATTTGTCACGATTGTGGACTAGCTTATAGAAAAATTCCCGAAGAAGTAGCAACTAGGTGAAATTATTTATACGAACAACTACTTGTTGCTTATGATTATAGAAGACCTATAACTTTATTTTCTAACGCCCATAATCGAAATCCAACTGATATGGTTGTAGATAACGATCGGGAAAAAATTTCAGAACTTATTGTATTTCTAGAGAAATGTTTTCAAGCAACAAAAGAATTTTTCGGTATATATTATCCTACTATTTCAACTATGTTATTTTATGTAGCTCTAATATTTTTATTACTTAGTGAATATATGGAAAAACCAGTTTATAAGGCATCTATTAAAAAATGTTTATCAAATTTAAAAAATATTTTATTCCTATTCCCACTATTTATATTATTGGTGTTGTATTAAATCCGACTATTAAAATAGACGGTTGTAAAACACTTATTGAAACTATTTATGATTGTATAACAATACTTACACCTCCAACTCTAAAAAATCAAAATGACCCACCACCTAAGGAACAAACTAAAGAAGAAGTTTGTCTAGCATACAAGATGAATGCAAAAAAGTATATAGGCATTACCAACAAGAAAGTGCTAGCAACCAACCGGCTTCCATACCATCTTCTTCTTCTTCAACACAACCTCAAAAAAGACATGATGTTTCTGCAGTTAGTATTGAAAGCCTTAGAAATAGAATGTGTAGTGGTACAACTACTAATCAAGTTAGCGAGTTTAATTTTTTTGTTTTGCAGGGTGTTGTACCGTATCAAGCAGTTCTCAATGAAGAAGGACGTGAAGACTTGCTGAAATACTGAAGGGAGAATGAGAAGACATTTCCGACACTATCAAAGATGGCCCGAGATGTGTTGAACATTCAAGCGTCATCAACAACGTCTGAAAGCATTTTTTCTGCCGAAAGATTTCAAATAGGAGAGCACATACACTCATTAGCGGGAGACAGCTTGGAGATTGCAGTATTATTCAGAGATTGGATACGAGCGGAACGTAGAAGGTGCGGCCAACCAGAGATCAACGAAGAAGAAGACGAAAACTACAACGAAATCTTATCCGACGGAGGTGGAAGCGACGTCGAGCAATTTGACCACAAATTCCAATTCCAACCGACGAACCACAAGACATTATAAAGAAGCTAGAAAAGGTGTTTTTAAATATGTAAGTTTTTTAATTGTAATTTTACTATGTTATTTGCAACTTTCAACACCATAAAGTTGCAATTTTGAAATTGTATTACAAAAAAATCATATTTCTATTAATTAATATAAGAGGCACAAAAACAACCTTGGGATGTTTTTATTACACTATCTTGTTCAATTTTTGAGGTGTTTATATATGTTATTTTTTAAAATTAAGTGCAAAAAAAAAATGGAAAACCTGATCCCGCCCCGCTTCGATAAGACCGGTCCCCTTTTTCTGATGGGACCGGGAACAGGACGGGACATCGGCGGATCCCGCCAGTCCCGCCGGAGGACCGGTCCCGCCCTACCCCGTCCCGTCGGGATCCTCCCGGCCCCGTACCCGCCCCGTTGGCGAGCCTTAGTGATGTATAATCACCTTAGGGATGTTAAGCTAACACTTGCTAGTGGCTCAATCACTTTGGCGTCACTTCGGTGCTGGTGAGAATGCTATTCAAGTCGTGCAGTTAAAGGATCTGCAACAGTAAAAAAGCTCGTTGCTGAGCTAACAAAATTTCATTGTGCATCACCTAATGCAGAAGTTGTCTTCATTGAAAACTAGTGCATGATTACAATCCTGTTTATTGATCTTCAGGAATCTTTAATCGGACCATGATGTTTGGCTCAAATATGTTGCAAGTTAAAGTGAATAGCTAGAAACTCTGAACATTAGTTGTGGGAAAATTTGCGAATCTGGATGGATGATTTGATTTGTGCGTTGCATAATTTTTCATTACAATACGAAGTATTCTTGGACTCACTTCCGTCTTCTCGAGTTGATACCCTACGTGGTTAATGTTTATTGTGAGTTTGTTGTGTGTTATTTTTCTACTTGGTCATATCCGTATTCATGGCAAGCATAAAGTCTTCTGAAATTTGAGTGACTTCTTGTTATAAAAAATAGTTTAGTGATTTTCGTGATACTTGGATAAAGTGTTTCCCACCAAAGACGACTCCATTCTCAGTGCTCGAACCCGAGGCCTCTGGTTAAGGATGGAGGGATACTTCAACATAATTATGTGAAGTACACTTAGTAATGCTGAATATGACATTATTTTTCTGTATGTAGTAAAACTTCTTGTTTGACTTCATCCATATTGTTGGAATAAAGTAGCTCAATAGCAGTGACGCCGAAGTACCATCGCAGCTTTAAATTTCTGCTGAAGTTAGGATGCTCAACAAACTTCTATATTCTGGTCTGACCATGTGTTCTGATGATGCTAAAGAAATAATTTCCAGTAGTTATATCCAAAATACATATGCCTTGAGCTAATTGGTTTATAACTAATGATGCACTCGAGCTACTATTCAGACATTTTTTAGGGATTGTATTTGTTTTTGGATTGTGAAAAATTGGTAAAGTTGCTGCCATGTGACCAGGAGGTCATGGGTTCAAGCCAAGGAAACAACCTCTTGCAGAAATGTGAGGTAAGGCTGCGTATAGACCCTTGTGGTACGGCCCTTCCCCAAACTCCGCGCATAGTGGGAGTTTAGTGCACCGGGCTGCCCTTTTCTGTATTTGTTTATGGATTGTGAAACCTGTCTGTTACCTTATCCTTTAAATTTGATTTATTTGGGGTGCTGCGCTCACTTGTTGCAGTTGTCCTGTGTTTGTGTGATCGGAGTTTGATCATTTCTGATTAAGGTCGGTTTGCTCTTTACTTTAAGTTTTCTTTAACTTCCAGTCATTTCTCTAGTTGGCTTTATGGACATGTTTTCTTACGTTTGGATTTCGTTCGGGTAAGAGATCAAGCAAATGATTTGGCATGTTTCCTTGCTCAACTGTTCTTTAACACCTCGTTATCCATCTTGTAGTGTTAAGAAAGTGAGGTTTTTTTCGGAGGTGTTAGAATTCATTTGAATCTAACCAGGACCAGCAGCAGTGCATGTCAATTCCTTCTACTTCGTGTGCTGCAAGAACTGCTAGTGTTTGTCCAATCAATTTCTCATGTTATAATAAATAAGCTATTAATCCTCTTGTTTCATTCTCGTCTATTGCTGGTAATATAGGATTATGTTGCCTGCAATTTTTTTTGGTTCTATGCAGAAGTTATTTATCTTTGGATCTTGGTGAGCTTTATATGTGCTATTGATCATTTTTATCTGTTGCAAGTTTTTAGTAATACTTTGGTTGTTTTATTCTCTTTTATTATGTAGTTCGATTCTCCACTTTTATCATATCACTATTGAAGCCAGAGTAAAGTTGTAGTTTGAATCTCCTCCTTGATCAATTCACTATGGCAGGCATGGCATGAATCTTTGTCTTCAGAATTTCACTTAGTAAAAGTTGAAGCTTGGAGATTTTATATATATTAGTGCTAAATTATTAATCTTCCATTAGTCAGCATTCTACGCAACTTCATTAATTCAATGTGTTGGGTATGGTACTTATTTGATCAATCATATGGAGTTTATCTTGTTTTTCAGGCTACACAAATATTTATTTTCGGTTGGATGATCTTTTTCTTATATTCAATAAGGTATTCAACTATATCCGAAACTTAAACTACATTCTTGTACTACCACAATGAACAAAAAAACATCCAGGTTATGGTAGATTTGCAGATTCAATATTTAACCACGAAGGAGGTCTATATTCATCAACCTATTGTCTATATTCAACCCTCTTTATTGGTTGTTAATCGACCTCCTTCATGGTTGATTATCAATCTATAGTCAATAATCAACCACTTTCTTGATCGATTATCAAGCAATTGTCGATAATCGATCCCTCCTTTTTGTGTATTATAAACCACCTTCGTGATCGATTATCAACTTATAGTCAATAATGTTAGGATTTTACCGTCCAAAATCCTACTTAATCAGAAAACAATAAATTCAACGAGGAACAAATAACACACACAGATTTATAGTGGTTTATCCTCAATGCGAGAGCTAGTCCACTTGTCGCTACAGATTTTACTATAACGGAGTTTTGAGTTACAATTCTCTCTTTCTCTCTTTTGTCTCACTACCGCTCGACTACAATCGATTATGCTTACCAGCACTCGAGAAAAACCCTTACAGAGAAAACGGCGCCCTAGACTATATATAGAGAAAACTAGGGCAAACACAATACAAGCCTAAAATTCCCAAATTACCCTCCACTAATAACATTACACCGACTAATGTCAACCCCCCACGATCGGCTAATTCCAAACCTCTGCGTAGGGTCTTCATAGTGTCGGTAAATGAATTAGGCTCCACAACTCAACAATCCTCTATTTGCAGACAAATATCAATCATCTGTCTACATCTGCAGCGGCGACTCCAATTCTCATCCAAGAAGTCCAACTGAAGTTGCACACAACTTCAGTTTATCATTCAGCACGGTCTTCGTCAGCATGTTGGTTGGATTCTGACTCTCTGGAATCTTCTCAAGCACTAACACTTCATCTTCCAAAGCCGATCGGATGAAGTGGTACCGAAGCTGTATGTGCTTCGTGCGAGCATGGTAAACAAGGTTCTTTGCCAAATGAATGGCACTCTGGCTATCACGGTATAACACACTCCTCTCGTGGTCCTAATCCAATTCCCGCAGAAAATATTGTAGCCACATTATCTCTTTCGTGGCCTCCGTCACGGCAACGTACTCAGCCTCACAGCTAGAGAGAGCTACTATCTTCTGCACCTTTAAAACCCAGCAAATCGCAGTACCTCCGAAGGTGTAAACATACCCGAATGTGCTCTTTCTACTATCGACATCACCACCATTGTCAGCATCAACATATCCCTGCAATCATGTCTTTGGCTTTCGGAAACACAAAGCTAAACTCGAGCTGCCCTTCAGATATCTGAAAATCCACTTCACAACCTCTCAGTGTTGCTTTCCCGGATTGCTCATAAATCTGCTAACAACTCCCATTGCATGTGAAATGTCTGGCCTCGTACATACCATCGCATACATAAGACTGCCGATAGCAGAGGCATAAGGCACCTTGTCCATATGCTTCATCTCGTCTTCGGTAATCGATGACTGATCCTTTGACAAATGAAAGTGTCCAGCCGATGGAGTACTGACTGGCTTGGCATCATCTATGTTGAACCTCTTGAGAACCTTCTTCACGTATTCTTCTTGTGAGAGATTAAGGCCCTCCTTACTTATGATGATTATCATCCCAAAAATTTGCCTTGCGGCTCCCAGATCCTTCATTGCAAATTCTTATGACAACTTCTTTTTTAGCCGATCAATCTCATGTAGGTCTGCCCCTACGATCAGCATGTCATCAACATAAAGAAGCAGTATCATGTAGGAGTCTTCAAATCTCTTAAAGTAACAACAGTGATCTTCTTCTCACCTTATGAATCGGCTTTCTTCATAAAGTTGTCAAATATCTTATACCATTGTCTTGGAGCCTGTTTCAGTCCGTACAAGCTCTTTTAAAGCTTGCACACCAGATTCTCTTTCCCTTTGACCTCAAATCCCTCAGGTTGTTTCATGTAGATTTTCTCATCTAAATCACCGTGAAGGAAAGTAGTTTTCATGTCCATCTGTTGAAGATGTAGATCTTCTTTTGCTACCAGCCCAAGAATAGTTCTGATTGTCACCAACTTGACTACGAGAGAACAATTCACGTCCATCTGTTGAAATCCCTTCATAACCAGCCTTGCTTTATGGCGCTTACTTTAATCGTATTCTTCCTTTATCCGATAGACCCATTTGTTCTGCAATGCCTTCTTCTCATCTGGTAACTTAGCTAACTCCCAAGTATGATTTGACAATGGTAAGTCCATCTCATCTTTTATTGCCAACTCTCACTTGATCGATTCATCAACTTGCATTGCTTCTTCGTAACATTTCGGCTCCCCTCTGTTAGTGAGCAGAATGTAGTTGAGGGACGGAGAGAACCTCTGAACATGCTTACTGATTCTGGATGATCTTCGTAATTCTGTGATTGGCGTCTGCTGATTTGTTTCAAGATCAACATTTTCATCAACCCCGCCATCACTCGCTTGTTCCTCTGCCTCAGTAGTACCTGGTTGTACCTCGGCTTCCGAGAAGTCTCTCAAATCAGCTGTTTTCGATTCCTTGTTCTTACATTCTGAACTCTCCCACAACTTGTCATTGTACAATACCTGTTCATTGAAGACGACATCCTACTTCAGATGATCATTCGATTTTGGTCATCCTAAAATCGATAACCGAACTCGGTGTCACCATAGCCGATAAACACTTCTTAGATTTCGGATCAACTTTACTTCTCGTAGTAGCATCAATATGAACATAGGATAAGCAACCAAACACTTTCAGAAAAGAAAGATTTACCCTTTTTCCACTCCAAGCCTCTTCTGGAATTCTGAGACCCAAAGGAACAGACGGTCCTCTGTTAATTAAGCAGGTTGCGATATTGATTGCATCTGCCCAGAATGTCTTGGGCAGTCCAGCGTGTATTCTCATGCTTCGTGCACGCTCATTCAATGTTTGATTCATCGTTTCCACTATTCCATTTTGTTGGGGCGTTCCAGGAATAGTATTCACCATCTTGATGCCATTATCGACACAATACCGTTTGAAGTCACCATCAATGTATTCTCCACCGTTTTCGGAGCTCAGGCTCCTCAACTTGAGGTTTTTCTTATTCTCGACCATGGCTTTCCACCTTTTGAATACAATGAACACGTCGGATTTATTTTTCATAAAATAAACTCATAGCTTTCCGGTTGAATCATCAATGAAGGTCACGTAGTAATATGATCCTCCGAGTGAGGGGATAGTGGCAGGTCCCCACTCCTTAGTGTGCACCAATTCAAGCTTCTCAGCCTTCAATTCCCTACATGCATTTGAAAAACTTACTCATTTCTGTTTTCAAGAATGCAGCTTTCACTCATATGATGTTCCACTGACTTCAGCTCAGGAATCAAGTCGTTAGTCACCAAAAGCTTCATTCCTTTCTGGCTCATATGCCCCAGCCTGCAGTGCCACAACTATGTATTCTTTGTGTTGTCAACAACATCGACCATATCACAACAACTAGTCATCATATAAAGATACCAGTTTTCTTACCTCGACCAACCACCATAGAGCCCTTCGTCACCTTCCAGGACCTATTACCAAAGTTAACATTATGTCCCTCATTATCAATCTGACCCACACAAATCAGGTTACACATCAGCTTCGGTACATGTCTGACCTTTGTGATATTCCAGACGTGTCCATTTGATATTTTCAAATTAATGTCTCCAGTACCAACAATGTCTAAAGGCTCACCATCTTCCAAATACACTTTGTCGAGATTCCCAGTAACATAATTCGTCATTATATCACGATGTGGGTGGTGTGGAAAGACGCTCCTAAGTCAAGCACCCAAAATTCGATCGGGTTGTCAACCGCCAACAACAACGCATCACCAATGTCTTCAGTGGCAGCATTGATTCCACTCCCCTTGCTTTCCTCCTTTGGTGCCCTGTAGTTCTTCTTGATGTGACTTGGTTTCCCACAGTTCCAACACTCAAGTGTTCGCCCGGATCTGGATTGACCCATGTCATTCCTTGACTTCGACTTGCCCTTATTTCGGCTGTGGTTTCTGTCATAATTTCTACCTCTATTCTTAACATTCAAGGCAGAACTTGTTGATGTTTCTCCAGAATCTATCCTGCGAACCTCCTCGGCAAGGATAAGATCTCTAACATCATTGAATTTCAGTTTATCACTGCCGACAGAATTACTAACAGCTGCTCTTATCGGCTCCCAAATGTTCGGTAGAGACGCCAATAAAATTAGGGCTTGCACGTCATCGTCAAACTCGATTGCAACCGATGACAATTGATTAACAATCGTGTTGAATTCATTCACGTCCATTGCAACAGGAGCAGTTTCTTCCATCTTTAGATGAAAGAGTTTCTTCATGACAAATACTTTGTTGTTAGCTGAAGGTTTCTCATACATGTCGGACAAAACCTTCATCATGCTGGCGGTGGACTTCTCCTTCGCCACATTGTGAGCAACGTTCTTCGACAACTTCAGTCGGATTACTCCCAGAACTTGTCTGTCAAGGAGATTCCAATCTGCATTATTCATCTCCTCTGCTTCTAGCTCAGCGGTTGATGAAGCTTTCTGCTGTACAAATAGTCTTCAATCTGAATTCTCCAGAATGCAAATTGTCTTCAATATTCAATTTACCGATACCGTGTGCCGAACCATCTTCGCCTCCCATTGTTTTATGAATCACAACAAAATCCTGTCGCTCTGATACCAGTTGTTAGGATTTTACCGTCCAAAATCCTACCTAATCAGAAAATAGTAAATTCAACGAAGAACAAATAACACAGATTTATAGTGGTCACCCTCAATGTGAGAGCTAGTCCACTTGCCACTGCAGATTTTACTATAATGAAGTTTTGAGTTACAATTCTCTCTTTCTCTCTTTTGTCTCACTACCGCTCGACTACAATCGATTATTCTTACCAACACTCGAGAAAATATCTTATTGAGAAAATGACACCCTAGACTATATATAGAGAAAACTAGGGCGAACATAACACAAGTCTAAAATTCCAAAATTACCCTCCACTAATAACATTACACCGACTAGTGCCAACCCCCCACGATCGGCTAATTTTCAATCGACTGGTTCCCAATTGGTTGATTCCAGTCGGCTGATTCCAAACCTCTGCGTAGGGTCTTCATAGTGTCGATAAATGAATTAGGCTCCACAACTCAACAAATAAATCGACCTTTTTCGTGGCCGATCATCGACCTCCTTCTTGGTCGTTTATCGACCCATGATCGCTAATCAACCTCCTTGGTCAATTATCAACCTCATATTGGTGAAAAAATATCATATGAGTGAATGACTAAGTAGTAGGGACACCAACCTATGGTCGACAATCGACCTCCTCATTGGTAGATTAAGGTCATTTCCTTAATTTCAAACTTACGGGAAGAACAAAAATGAAGGTATTTTAATTAATTGAAGACTCATAGAGGGCGTATAATACACCATCTTCTCTGAGATTACCATTTGTATTTATTTTCTTGTTGTCCTACTTCAGAAGGTTTAAAATTTTCATTTATCTAGACCCAATCCAGTCATATTTAATCCACTTTTATTATAGTAATAGTAAAGACGACATCATATTAAAGTTATCCTTCCTGTGCAACAATAATTTCTTGTTCCATCAGTCATAAACATCAATACTGATAGAAACTGTAACAACAAATTCTTGTGTAGTTAGGTTTCTTACCTTATTTTGTAAATTCTTGTACAAGTGTAATTAGGATATTAGTATTATAGTAGGAATAAAATTTTCCATATTTAGAGATTGTATATTGTATATATAGACCTCTTCATTAATGAAAATGAGGATAGATGGGGCGATTCGGGTGAGATCCAATGTAGATCCAACTTTCGATTCAATCAAGGGATTATTTCTTTCATGGTATCAGAAGTCTATGGAAAAATTTCTTCTCCCAACTATACTTCCGCCTCCTAGTACCCTAGGAATCTGCGATTCCGACACTTTTTTTTCTTCTAAAATTTTTCCTATCTTCCCAAAATCTCTTCGTTATCCCTAATTCTTCTCTTGTTCTTTCATTATGTCTACCTCAAAGAACACGTTTCATCCTGCCCTTACCGTCTCCAACATCAAGAGCCACATCGCTATCGTTCTTGAGATGGAAAACGTCCAATATGTGACGTGGGCAGAATTATTTAAAGTTCACGCGCACTCGCATCAAGTCCTTCACCACATCATCCCCGTGGATACAGGCAAGGAGAAGGTGCCTACCGCTAATGATGACCCTGTGTTATGGATGATTCTTGATGCTACCGTACTCCAGTGGATATATTCCACAATCTCTACAGACCCTTTGCAGACGATTATTGAACACGAAGCCACGACGATGGATACTTGGAATAGGGTGCGTGATATATTCCAAGATAACAAACATTTTCGTGACATCACTCTTGAGCAGGAATTCTCCCATATCAATATGTAGGATTTTCTAAATGTCTCAGCTTATTGTAAAAGGCTAAAGGAATTGGCGGATCAACTCAAGAACGTTAGTGCGCCTGTCACAAATGACCGTCTTGTTCTTTAGATGGTTGTCGGCCTATCCGAGGCCTATAATGGTGTTGGGACTATTCTTCGTCAAATCATCCCTCTTCATCCGTTTTATCAAGCCCGATCTATGTTCACCCTTGAAGAGGAAGGGTTGGCTAAAAGGCCACAACTAGAGCAACTTCCGTCATGATAGCAGCATCCCCACAAAATTCCTACTCTTCATCATCTTCGGATAATTCCACTCTAAATTGGAACAACGGGGTCAAAATCAGAATTCCAACGGAAAAGGCGGCGGCAAATGTGGCAGTAGCAGTGGTCAGGGTGGCAGCCGGCAGAGGCAACGTAAATCAAGCAAAGGGGATACGGTTTTCACTCTAGTTGAATGATGTTATAACAACCGAAATGTCATGGTCTTTATTCCATAGACTAAGGTGATGTAAATCCAGCGATTCAGTTGCGGTCTTCACTCTAGTTGAATGATATAATTACAACCGAGAGATCATGGTCTTTATTCCATAGACTAAGGTGATGTAAATCCAGCGATTCAGTTGCGGTCTTCACTCTAGTTGAATGATATAATTACAACCGAGAGGCCATGGTATTTATTCCATAGACTCAGGTGATGTAAATCCAGCGATGAGGTTGCGGTCTTCACTATAGTTGAATGATGTAATTACAACCTAGAGGTTGTGGTCTTTATTAAATAGAGCCATGTGATATAAATCCAGCAATAGGATTGCATGTCTTCACTCTAGTTGAATGATGTAATGTCAGGTAAGGGCAGTGGGCCAACAGTGTTGCTGGCCAGTGAGCCTGGCAGTGGCCCAACTGACCCGCCATTACTTTCCACCCATCATACCCAAATTGGGTCACCAAAAGGCCCAATTCACGCTAGCCAAATCGGCTGTTGGGCCTTGTCAGCAGGCCTTCATGGCTGTGGGCCCCACAATAGTTCTGACACCCACGGATATCGAGGCCGTGATGCATACACTTTGATTAAATCCCCCAGACACAAATTGGTACATTGTCACCTGAGCCACTTCTCATATGACGTCTGCGCAAGGTAATCTCTCATCTTATTTCAATTTAAGCAAAAATCATGGCATAATTGTTGGTAATAGAAATTAAATTCCAATTCCTGGTTATGGTCACATAAATTTGTCCCCCCACATCCACCTGTCGTCCTAAAAAATGTCCATGCCCATCACTTAATTAAAAATTTGGTGTATGTACGAAAATTCACAACTGATAATTGGGTTTCGGTTAACTTTGACCCTTTTGGATTTTCTGTAACGGATTTCAAGATGGGAATACCTCTAATGAGGTGTAATAGTCGGGGAGAGATTTATCCAATCACCACCACCACCATTTCCACGAGTCAAGCCAAACCTTCCACATTTGCCTCTCTTGCTCCTTCCTTGTGGCATGCCCGTTTGGATCATCCGGGGTCGTCTATTATTTCTTCTCTTAAAAATAATAATTTCATTGATTGTAAGAGTACGCGTAGTACTCATATTTGTCCTTCTTGTCCTCTAGGAAAACATGTTAGATTACCGTTTGTCGCCTCTACTTCTAATACGTCGATGCCCTTTGACATTATTCATAGTAATTTATGGACATCTCCCGTTTTGAGTTCTTTGGGCTATTGTTATTATGTTTTATTTTTGGATGATTATTCTAATTTTTTGTTTTGCAAACAACATTACTGGTAGGGCACAAAGGAGGATGTACAGTTTCGGATATGGGTTCAGCATAACCTAGTAAATTTTATACAAAATCATGCATTTGTTTTAAAAATTTATTTAATATGTACAAATTATTAACTTAGACCCAGTAACTTACAACGGCTAAAATCCTAAACCTCCAAATTTCAAATACTGGAACCGCCTCATGACTCACTCGTGCATATTACAAAGCTAGCGATCAAAAATTGTGATTTTATATTGACCAATATATGCTTGTTTGCCATTGATTTGCTATGTTAACCAATCTTCTTCTTCTTCCTCTTTTGCAGTTTTGTTCATTTGAACCTCCTTTCAAATCTGGTATTGTAAAACCAACGTTAATGAAGAATGGCGTGGATGAGCCATTTTTATAACAACGATGACATAAATGAGCTAAACTATTGACGAGTGGTATAAATTAGTCATTTCCGATAGTTCGATGGCATATTTGAGTCTTTTTCATAATATATATATATATATATATATTTCCCTCCAATGAATTTTCGTCAAGGGATTTAGATTGTACTCATTCCAATTACCAGACTCAATGAGCCCGGTATTGTTATTTATTGTCACTATCTCCCCGTGTCAAGATTAGGTAATTTGCGCGCATGCTGCCTTCATTGGATGTGGTAGCTGTTTCTCAGGCTCCCTCTCCGGAATAGAACCCTAATTATCCTTCACCCGTCACCACCATGATAGGTCACTATCCTACCATCGAAAGTTGATAGGGCAGAAATTTGAATGATGTGTCGCCGGCACGATGGCCGTGTGATCCGTATATATATATATATATGCGTGTGTGTGAATATTATTACCTCAAATCTCATCACAGAGCTATGGAGCATCAATTAAAGATTGAACCTAACAAAAAATAGGATACGAAGAATTGGGAATGGAATTGTTGTCAAGCTTATCAAAAAGGAGTACATACAATTAATGTCACCCTTTTATAGCTATAATGGAAGTCAATCAGACCACTATCAAACATATCCAGAAGAAAGCGAATCAATATGCAAACTAGCTTTATGGCAAATGAAGGCTACAAGTACAAAGAAGATTTGATAATTTGGGAGAATATTCTAATGAAATGAAGTTTCTTCCCTAACAAATTTAAGACGTATGCCTTTTGAAAACTTTTAAGCGTTTCATAGTTAAATTTCAGTGTACCTAATAAAAGAATCTTGGCTTTGTCTCTGCATTCAACTTAGACATGACACAACGATTTAAAGTTCGGAACAAATTCATATGAATATATAACAATCATAAATTACAAATTAACAAAATAGAACAAAACAGTAAAAGAAACAAGTAAATAAAAAATTCAGAATAAACCGAACTAAGTTGCAAACTTGCAATCTAAGAAATCCAAAAGGGTCTGATCCCCCAAAACCCCCCAAAGAAGAAAAATTCCACAACCAAGACAATTGGTGGGAGCAATTGATCAAACATGGAACTCATACTCCTCTTGCAAAAACTTCTTTACACATTAGTAGTGGATGTAGCTTATTTTCTATGAGTCCAACTGAACTCAATATTTCAACACAAAATATATAAAAAAATTATTTTTTGTCTCACACGACTGACTCAAGTTGTGTGAAGCTTATTTTTATTTCACAATAAAAAATCTTATACTTTTGGATCCACAAAATTTGGGTCCACCAATGCGTGAAACAAAAAGAGACTGCCTCATATGCAAAACATAAAAAAAAATCATGAATATATATATACTAGTTTTACGACACGCACGTGTATCCCATGCTAATGTGTTAAAAATTATAATAAGTGGAGTTGCACTTAAATTGAAGGGGAAAATGCAAACTCAAACTGATGAATGATGAACCTATTTGACTGATATTTATATTTATTGTCATGGCAAAGCATAATTATGCTGAAAAACTTATATTGAAGCGTAATGTCACGACTTCAATTATGTGATTCTTATAATATATCAAGTATTCAACTTGACAGTACTTTTTATATGAAAGAATAAATCTTAAATTTACAGATGTTGAGTAATTACATAATTAACGAAGGAAAAAAAATATGACTCTGAAGAGAATGTGGTTTACTAATCACGTTTAACATAAATTGATTTACAAAAAGAATGACGTAAAGCTAATGAGAGGAAATTTAATTGAATATGTATGACCTTTTTTTTGCTCCTCATCCGAAGTCCCACTGATCCTAAAATCTTATACTTTTGGATCCACAAACTTTGGGTCCACCAATGTGTGAAACAAAAAGAGACTGTCTCATATGCAAAACATAAAAAGGTATATATATATATATATATGTATATACTAGTTTTAGGACATGTGCGTTGCACGTGTATCCCATGCTAATGTGTTAAAAAATTATAATAAGTGTGCAATGAGTTGCACTTAACGAAGGAAAAAAATATGACTCTGAAGAGAATGTGGTTTACTAATCACGTTTAACATAAATTGATTTACAAAAAGAATGACGTAAAGCTAATGAGAGGAAATTTAATTGAATATGTATGACCTTTTTTTTTGTTCCTCATCCGAAGTCCCACTGATCCTAAAATCTTATACTTTTGGATCCACAAACTTTAGGTCCACCAATGCGTGAAACAAAAAGAGACTGCCTCATATGCAAAACATAAAAGAGTATATATATATATATATATATATATATATATATATATATATATATATATATATACTAGTTTTAGGACACGTGCGTTGTACGTGTATCCCATGCTAATGTGTTAAAAAATTATAATAAGTGTGCAATAAGTTGCACTTAAATTGAAGGGGAAAATGCAAACTCAAACCGATGAATGATGAGCCTATTTGACTAATATTTATATTTATTGTCATGGCAAAGCATAATTATGCTGAAAAACTTATATCGAAGCGTAATGTCACTGTAAGAAATATTTCCTTGATTCTTTCATTTCAAAGTGGTAGTAAATATATTATAATACAGGCACAATCCTAGGCTACAATTACGGTAAGTAATGACTAAATATACACCTACCATATAAGAAATATACATAATAAGGACAGAATATATTATCCTATTCTATCACACCCCCGAGTCGAAGTGGGAGGTTGGTGTATGCTGAGACTGTCCCGAAAGTCTTCAAATAGAACCAACGGAAGACCTTTTGTAAAAATATCGGCAATCTGATAGCGTGACGGGACATGTAAGACACATACTTGTCCACAAGCAACCTTTTAGCGAACAAAGTGAATATCCAGCTCAATATGTTTAGTGCGTTGATGTTAAGCCGGATTCCCTGAGAGATAAATCGCACTAACATTATCACAATAAATCAATGTCGCCTTCAGAACCGGACATTGGAGCTCCAAAAGAAGGTTTTGTAGCCAACAAGATTCAGACACCACATTGGCGACTCATCGGTGTTCTGCTTCGGCACTTGATCTGGATAAGTTAGCTTGCTGTTTGGAGGACCAAGATATCAAATTGTCACCGAGAAATACACAATAACCAGACGTGGAGCGTCTGGTATCCGGACATACACCCCAATCAACATCTGTGTATGAAATAAGAGTGGTTGTCGAAGACGGATATAAATGCAAGCCATGATCGAGAGTGCCCTGAATATAGCGCACAATGTGTTTGAGAGAATGCATGCGATCCTCCATTGGGTTATGCATGAATAGACAAACATGATGCACATCATAAGATATGTCGGGCCTCGTGAAAGTAAGATATTGCAGGGCACCTGCAAGGCTGCGGTAATGTGATGGATCGGCATATGGCTTGCTGGAAGAAGCACTCAACTTTGGTTTAGTATCAACCAAAGTGGAAGACGACTTACACGAGGACATGCCAGCTCGTTCAACGATCTCTTCTGCATACTTATTTTGAGACAAAAATAAACCACTTGCATGACATGTTACAGCTATCCCCAAGAAGTAACTTAGTGGCCCTAGATCTTTCATTGCAAATTCTAAGCCAAGAAGAGACATGATAGACTTGCGAAGAGCATCAGATGAGGCAGTTAATATAATATCATCCACATACAGAATAATATAAGCTATATCAGTACCCCGATGGTATATTGTGTGCGCGCCCGCTTTTTACCAACAGTCGTGACGCACGTGCGTTTTCCTGAATTGATTAGGCTGTTAAGGAGTCGCCACCTAATTATTCTACGGTGAATTAGGGCACCTAAATGTTAATATAAATGCTGCAAAATAAACTCCGGTTAATGGTCTGCTAAACTATGAGATTCTAGGTAAGGATTCTCTATTATCCTAAAGGGAAGGGGTTAGACATCCTTTATGATCCGCTAACTTGCGGTTATCCGGTCAAACTCAGGTTTAATTATTATGCTAAGAAAATGCATGTTTAAAAATATCAAGTTAAAAGGATGTTGCAAATAATTAATAAAAGGATGCATTTTTTACGACGTTAAAGATTTTTACCACTTATTCCTTTGTTGCAAAAGCGGTTGTGATTTTGAGAAATAAAATCTGAAAAGTAGGCATGACATTGTTTATAAAAATTATATGTGAAATTAATTTTTTGGATAAAGCATGCATTTGTAAGGCATTGTTTATAAAATACATGCAAAGTTGATTTTTGGATAAAGCATGCATTTGTAAGGCATTGTTTATAAAATACATGCAAAGTTGATTTTTGTATAAAAGTATGCATTTGTATGGCATTGTTTATAAAATATATGTAAAGTGATTTTTTGAATAAAAGTATGCATTTGTATTGCATTGTTTATAAAATACATGTAGAGTTGATTTTTGGATAAAAGTATGCATTTGTATTGCATTGTTTATAAAATACATATTTTTTGGCAATTGATAGTAAGGAGAAAAACAAGTTGTTTGTAATGCAAAGAAGTGATTTTTATAGAAAGTCATTTTAAGTCGCAAATCGGATGAAAAATGAAACCTTATTTGCATGATTAATAATGCGAGTAAAAGATGATCAAATTGTCTGAAAGTTTTAAAACATGAATGACGAGCCTAAAATAAATAAACTAGTGGCGGATTACCAATTTTAAACTACCCTATTAAATTATCAGTTCTAGGCCTAACTCTTCTAAATATTCAAACAATCACACAAGAAGAGTAATTTAAATTACAATACAAAATAAAAGAAAGGCGGAATTAAAAGAAGCTAAAATGGTAATGGCTAAAGCGATGATAGTGTCATCTCTTGGGCCTTGGACACATGTTCGGCAATCTGTACTCTTTCGTCTCTGTAGAACCCCACTTTGCTATCCCATATTGTGTTAGATGTTCCTTGCAAGGTATAAAAGAAAAGATAGTTAGAAATAAATAAATGCGAGTAAAACCTTCGGATCCGTATAAAACAATAGAAGTTTTGATTACGAAAGGCTCAGACCTATTTTTTAAGCAAAAAAAATTCAATTCATGTCGTGGTTGCGAACTAGAGACTCGTCAGTCAATCTAATTGCCTTACCAACGCATGTTGATTTCTCACATGTGGTTTTTTATAAGTCTCATCATCGCCCAATTCCGAAGTAAAGCAAACCGAGGGACAACCTTTCAAAAGGAACATAGCCTCAAAATCATTTTTCATCAGCCCAAGTGTAGTATTGCGTTCGCATCAGTGATATTTCACTAAGTGTAGTGATCTGTTCAGTTTGCAGCAGTTCATGGGCCAAAACATAGCAGCTTAGCCTCAAAATATAGCAAAAACTCGACTCAATTTGCAGCGATGGTTCAGCTCAAATGCAGCAGTAAGTCACACCAAAAATGAAGTGTTAAACGGCCAATATGCAGCAGCTAATGGCAACCAATACAACACCAAAGCAGCAGCTCATGGCGATCAATACAACAACAAAGCAGCAGCTACTTGCTTTATCAAGTGTTCTTTTTAATTCAGCAGCACCTCGAATATGGTACCAGTCACATATTGCAGCAACAAACATGCCAAACCAGTAGCAGCTCGCAAAGAAGTACCAAGCATAGTAACGGAAACTCGAAGGCAGCAACATGTTCTCATAAAAAGGAGTAGAACCAATTTATAATGAAGCAGTAGCCATGGCTTCAAAGTACAACAACAAATCATCTCGAGGGCAATAGGAATTTTAAAATTCCCCAGATCATGCAAAGAAAAGAGGGAGAAAAGAATGAGAATTCTAGTCACAGAGTAATTTCAGTCAAGTAACAAATGAGAAAAAAGACATTCATTCATCGAGTGATCATCACAACTTAATCAGGTTTTAACATATTAGGCGAGGTTCAAGATTCTTAAAGTAGACGCGCACGTAAAATGTTAATTACCAGAAATAAAAGTGCATTTGGACTCTAGTTAAATATCAGAAAACCAAATTTATTCCTCAAAACAGGAGACCATTTCTTAAACAGGATAGGGAGTGCTTATTTAAGTCAACCATTTCATTTATTTAAGACTGGGAAATATTGCTCAAAACGAACTAGGAGTCACACAAAAATCAGTACTATCATGCTTTAGAAGTACTTAAAGGGATCAACATTAGCCATTCTTTTACTCATTCTCATGTTAATTTAAAAGAGATTACTGAACTAAATCAACATAATTATAATAAGGAATAAACCATTAACCAGCAACTTAACATACATATTTAATCTAGACTAATTAAATCACATAATGCTGAATATAAGCCTGACCTAGCATGTTTAAGTATTAATGATCAAACTAGACAAATTGGCAAACAACTACAGTAGCAAATGTCATGACATGCTTAACTAATCAACATCCTGCCCTTATTAAACAACATACTTGGCGTATTACATTAAATATGAACCTAAGAGTTAACTTAATAAACAAAATGAACCTAGATTAGCTAAAACAGGCTAAACAGTCATCATATTAAGGCACGAATGAACACAGTAATATGAACAAGCGTAACCAACACATGATTAACCAAAAAACACACATAAATACAGAAAGAAACTATAGTTGAGAGGAATTTGAGTTTACGGACTCGGATTCAACCCGACCCAGATTCTGACCCGACCCAGATTCTGACCCTACCAGGAAATAAAGAACAACCAAAAACAACCGGGAAACATGAAGAACGAAAGGAGAGTTTTTGGTTAAATTAGGAACAAGAAAGAGTATTTTTACAACCAAAATTAGGAACAATTTTGACCCCAATATCGAGTTATGATGACACCGGTTGCAGATGTGGCAAAATATTGGGAAAGAGCATAATGACGTTCGAAGTAGGCTGTTGATCTTTGCTGGGAAGTCTAGCTCTCCAACATATTGCTTCGGTTCGCTGTAAGAGATAGTTCCACATTGTGCTGAACCTCCTGCCGATTCAAACTCCTGCGGACTAGACCTAAGATAAAAAATTAGTGCGTAACTATTGAAATACAATGGGTAAATGAGAATACAACCCTGTGAATTGAAATATCGTCCTTGCACAGACTAAATGTTATGCGACGTCCTTGCACAGACGTAGTGCAAATGACGTCCTTGCCCAAACGTAATGTGCTGACGTCCTTGTCGTCAGTTCGCTGTAAAAGATAGTTGCACGTTGTGCTGAAGCTCCTGCCGATTCAAACTCCTGCGGACTAGAGCTAAGATAAAAAATTAGTGCGTAACTGCTGAAATATAATGGGTAAATGAGAATACAACCCTGTGAATTGAAATGTCATCCTTGCACAGACGAAATGTTATGCGACGTAGTGCAAATAACATCCTTGCACAGACGTAATGTGATGACGTCCTTATCATTGGTTTGCTGTAAGAGATAGTTCAACGTTGTGCTGAAGATCCTGCTAATTCAAACTCCTGCGGACCTGAGCTAAGATAAAAAAATAGTGCGTAACTACTGAAATATAATGGGTAAATGAGAATACAACCCTGTGAATTGAAATGTCATCCTTGCATAGATAAAATGTGATGCGACGTCCTTGCACGGATGTAGTGCAAATGACGTCCTTGCCCAGACGTAATGCGATGACATCTTTGTCATCAATTTGTTCTAAGAGATAGTTCAACATTGTGCTTCATGTTCTGCCGATTCAAACTCTTGCGGACTAGAGCTAACATAAAAAATTAGTGCGTAACTGCTGAAATATAATGGGTAAATGAATACAACCCTGTGAATTGAAATATCATCCTTGCACAAATGAAATATGATGTGATGTCCTTGCATGGACGTAGTGCAAATGACATCCTTGACCAAACGTAATGCGATGACGTCGTTGTCGTAGGTTTGCTGTAAGAGATAGTTGCACGTTGTGCTGAAGCTCCTGCCGATTCAAACTCCTACGGACTAGAGCTAAGATAAAAAAATTAGTGCGGAACTGCTAAAATATAATGAGTAAATGAGAATACAACCATGTGAATTGAAATGTCATCCTTGCACAGACGAAATGTGATGTGACGTCCTTGCACGGACGTAGTGTAAATGACGTCCTTGCCCAGACGTAATGCGATGACGTCCTTGTCATCAGTTTGTTATAAGAGATAGTTCAATGTTGTACTGAAGCTCCTGCCGATTTAAACTCCTGCGGACTAGAGCTAAGATAAAAAATTAGTGCATAACTGCTGAAATACAATGGGTAAATGAGAATACGACCCTGTGAATTGAAATGTCGTCCTTGTGCATACGAAATGCGATGGCATCCTTGTACAGTCGTGATGCAAAATGTCATCCTTACACAAACATAATGCGATGATGTCCTTGTACAGACGTGATGCAAACTGTTGTCCTTACCCAGACGTTATACGAAATGGCATGACCCTAAAGTCGAAACACTATGTTGAAGTTCTTGCAAACTAAATCTGGAGGAAAAGTTAATGCGTGGACATAGGCAATGTAAGATGAGGGTGATAATGTGACCCTATGAGTCAAAATAATATCCTTGCTCAGACATAACGCAGTTGGGACCCGGTAGGTCAAGATGATGTCTTTGTACATATGCTAAACATGAATGTGATCCTTATGGGCCGCACTGCGATGCGGAAGTCCTTTCCGAAATTAATCATAAATGTTGCGGCTTCCCTGCCTTTGTCAACCTGAAGACTTGTACTCAAAGAAAATTTGTGAGTTTGGGGAAGGGGCGGTTGATTCGTGTTGAATTTGTAGCTTTGGCTCTTGATACTTGCACGTCCTGCTGGTTCGGACTTGTAGCCCCTGTCTGGTTTCCAGTCTTGGCTAGTTGTTAATAAAAATATTTGTTGAAAATTATTTGCATAAATAATAAAGTATGCATGTCAATGAGAATTTTGTCGAACTCTCGAATAGTGACATGTAGTGAAACAAAGCAAACGTCCTATCCAAAGTTCTTCTTCTGACTGAAAACTTAGTTGGCCAATACTTTCCATGTCTATCAATGTCTTCTTGCAGTGAACCCTTAAAATTTGCCCCAGTTTCTGGTATGTAAGGATGTTGAACTTTCAACTAGACAAGACCGAGTCTTGTGTGGGTTGCTTGCATGTCCTATCAAGGCGATCTGATGGGCATACTTCGTTACATGAAAGATAAGAGGGAAAAATTCCTAATGGTGTGACCGAAACCGATTTAGGCCGCCTGCGTATCCTAACAAGGGAATCAGGTCATAACGTAGTTCGTTACGAGCAAAAGGGGATTATAAGGTTTTTCTAAAAATTGGACCGAAGCCAATGTGGGCCACCTACGTATCCCGCCGAGGAAATTAGGTCATAACGTAGTTCATATTACAAGTAAATGAGATTTTTGGAGAAATTTGTGCTTTAAAAGATCACGCCAAGTGAGCGCAACTTTTACAACATAGAAAATGCGTTACATAGAAAATTCCATAATGTAGTATCTTTTCACTGCATCTGCGTTGATATCTTTTGGCCATACTTCACCGTCCATTTCTGCTAGGATTAGTGCCCCTCCAGTTAGCACTCGGTGAACCATATAAGGCCCTTACCAGTTAGGTGCGAATTTTCCTTTAGCTTCATCTTGGTGCGGGAATATGCATTTTAACACCAACTGCCCCAGTATAAAAATCCTTGGTTTCACTTTCTTGTTGAAAGATTTTGCCATTTTTTCTGGTAAAGTCGCCTGTGACAAACTGCATTCATCCGCTTTTCATCAATCAACATCAATTGCTCGTACTGATTATGTATCTACTTGGCTTCGCCTAACTCGGCTTCTTGCATAATTCTCAGAGATGGTATTTCTACCTCTGCTGATAACACAACTTATGTTCCATAGACCAAAAGATACGACATTGCCCCAGTAGAAGTCCTGATTGTAGTGCGATAACCCAAAAGTGCAAAGGGCAAATACTTATGCCAGTGTTTGTAATTATCAACCATCTTGATGTTTTTATTGGCTGCCTCGACTGCTCCATTCATCTGAAGTCAATCTGTGCTCAAACCTGGAATATCATCATAAGACTACGCAGATACGTCAATATATTGCCTCAAAAGATCCACTAACTCTTTCTTTTGTGCGGTGCTCAGATGGACGTTGATTCATGTTTCCTTCACATGTTATGCATCTCCCAAATTTACTGCCTCTGTTTCATCCAAATTTGGCTTTAGCTTATTCTCAAAATGCTCCAACTCTTCGGTCAATTCTCATATTCTTCGAAGTCTTGTTCGTTGTTTGGACTTTGTTTGCTTGTTTCATTACATGTCACATTCACATTACCGACAGATTTAACAATTTGCATGATGAAAGAGAAAAGAAAATTATTTTTCAAAAATAAATTTTGAAATAGCAAAAGCAATGCAGATTTATCATTTAAGTTTTCAAAAGGTAGAGCCAAAACACATTAAATGCATAGATGTGATTCAGGCCTCAATCTGAATCACATTGTTTCATTAAGTATTTATGCAATTTCTAACAAGCTTCCCAGGAAAACAGGGCCGGGGCACAGGTCCAATTTTTTAAAACATCTCCCTGCTCTGTATCCCAAATGGTTGGTATCCAACGTAATCATCCAGAATCATATTGCAATATGCTTCTTCTTCAGCAATGAAAAGAGTTTTGAGTCCCCCCACGAGGTTGGCTGCATCATCCTCCTTTGATCCTTGAGCGACGCATGCTTTGACAAATGACTGACTCAGAGGCAGAACAGGCTTTGGCAAGAAAGCATCTCTTTTCCTTCGGAGATTGGTCGATAAGACTTCTTCAGGAAAAGACGGTGTCATGATCCGTGGCTTTGGAGGAAGCACTTCTACTTCAAACGGTGCCCTCACTTGGACTGTAATTATAGGGGTGATAAAGGCCGATGATTCAACCTTTTCCTCTCTCTGGATTGGCACAATAGTCCCTTCCAAATTGTTTTCTTCATCAATAGTAATCATGTTCACATTGGCATTGTCATGATTTGGAAAAGGGTTATTGTTTACATTAGGGGGAGCTCATTTTAGTTGGATAACTCTTCTTTGATCAATGCCTTAATTTTGTCTCTGAGGGCATAGCAATTTCCAGTATCGTGTCCAGGGAATCCAGAGTGGTATGCACAATGCTTAGTCTCATCGTACCATCTGTAAATAGGATTGGGGATATTTCCTAGGATGGGTTGGAGTATTCATGCGGTTCTCAGTCTTTTATACAACTAGGCTCGAGGCCCGGCTAAAGGTGTATAGGTTTTGACTGACTTTCTTTCGTGTTTTGCACGGGGTATGGGTGCGTTTGGTGCATGGACTCGTGGCTAAGGTAAGTATGCGGGCTGATATTGTGAGGGATTCAGATAGGCAGGCGCTCAAGGTAGGCTATATATTGGCTGGGTATGGTAGACAGAGTATGGAGCAAGTGTGCATCACGGCGGTGTCCATGTACCAGTTGGCGTCTGGCGGGTTGAGCCCAAGAGTGTGCATCATAGCCTCGATGTTGGTTAGGGAAGCCACAACCGCATGGGCATGCTGCTACTGGTTCGGCAGTGGCCCAAAAATGTTGGGCCTAAAACTGTTGATCTGCTGGCAGATGGCTGGACTGTTGGCCAAAGACTGGGTCTGGCCCAATTTCCTTAGGGGAAGGGGCAGGAGGGTACAACCCAAGGCCACTGTCAGGCCCACGGTACCGGTCCACTACCCCATTGGGCCCTCGGCTGCTACTGGCCGGTGTGTTGTTGCTGGCCGCCGCTTCTGTCGCCACCCCCTCCACGGCGATTATCGCTGCCCTTTCCATCACCGCGGCCACTGCCAAGGTTTATTCCTCCATTATTGTCATTTCACCCCTTCTGACCACAGTTTGTCGGCAAATTTTCAAATTGTGAAGAGTTATCATCGGACGGAGCGGCGACCATGGCGGAATTCCACACAGTGGCTGTCTTTTTGGCAAAACCCACTTCTTATAGTATGAGCATAGAATTGGCTTGGTAAAACAGCGAAAGAGGGTTGCTTTGGAGGATGAGCGTACCTACTCCACTATATGCATCAGTGAGGCCGGTAACATGAGCCGATTGTTAGTTACCGGTGCCCCGACGTTCTTGAGTTGGTCCGACAGAACCTTGATTCGTTGACAATATGCGGACGCATAGGAAAAATCTGCCATGACTGTGGTGGAGAATTCTTGCTCAAGTGTGACAACCCGGGAATGCTTATTGTCTTGGAATATGTCATGTAAGCATTCCCAAGCCTCCATAGCCGTGGAGTCGGGCTCAATAATAGTATGCAACAAATCACTTGAAATTGTGGCATAAATCCACTAGAGAACCGTCGCATCAAGAGTCAACCATAGTTCCATTTCATCATCGGTTTTTGGCACTTTCTCCTTGCCTTTTTCTGGTGGAATGACGTGATGGATAACTCTGTGTGAGCGACAATGAATTTTGAAAAGCTCTGCCCATGTCACATAATGGACATTTTCCATCTCAAGAGTGATAGAGATATGAGATTTAATGTTTGAAACTGCGAGGGCTCGATAGAAATTTAATTTCGAGTCAAACATGACTGACGGAAGAGGGAGGGAGTCGGCAGCACAAAGAGAGAGAAGGGGGGGTGTCGGCCGACGGTGAAGGAAGAAGGTATTAAGTAATATATCTTGGGCCTAATTCAATCGGGCCTAATTTAACCCCAAAAGCTAGCTTGTAAGGTGAAGATTGTCCAAGTCCATATAAGGAGTCCATGTTCCCATTCCATATCCGATGTGGGACTCTTAACACTCCCCCGCACGTCCAGACCTTATTAACTGAAGCGTGAATAATATAATTTGGGGGCCTAATCGATGAACAAATAATTGGAATGGGCCTGGCTGTGATACCATGAAGGAATAGATCTTGGGCCTAACTCAACCCCAAAAAGGTGAGGATTATCCAAGTTCATATAAGGAGTCCATGTTCCCATTCTCTATCTAATGTGGGACTCTTAACACTCCCTCCCTTGCACGCCCAAACCCCGTTAACTGGAGTGTGAATGACATAATTTGGTGATCCAACATCGGTGAACATAGAATTGGAATAGAACTGATTCTGATACCATGTAAAAAATATTTTTCTTAATTCTTTCATTCCAAAGTGGTAGTAAATACACTATAATACAAGCATAATCCTAGGCTACAATTAGGGTAAGTAATTACTAAATATACATCTATCATATATAAAATATACATAATTATGACCGAATATATTATCCTATTCTATCAATCACGACTTCAATTGTGCGATTCTTATAATATATCAAGTATTCAACTTGACGGTACTTTTTATATGTTATAAATCTGAAATTTACAGATGTTGAGTAATTACATAATTATCGAAGGAAACAAATATGACTCTGCAGAGAATGTGGTTTACTAATCACGTTTAACATAAATTGATTTACAAAAAGAATGACGTAAAACTAATGAGAGGAAATTTAATTGAATATGTATGAGACCTTTTTTTTTGTTCCTCATCCGAAGTCCGACTGATCCGGATTTTGCCGAAGTCCCACTGATGAAAAGATACAGTATTATTAGAAACAACTTCTTAGACTACTTTAAAACGCAAGTTATAAATAATAATATTTTTAGCTTACAAACGCCTTGTAATAAATAAATAATACTAAAAAGAGTATTACCAATACATACATTAAGATTGTGTAACATGATAGATAGGAATAATAACCTAAAACTATTAAAAGAAAAATATCTCAATATATTAAAAATTTGGAGAAAATCCAATACAACTATGGAAAAAAGAAAAAATATATGCTAAAATCAAGCTAATAAATTCCAATGACACAATTAGATCTAAATCCATTAGACATAGTCCAACAAATTAAAAAAGAATTTAAAACTCAGATAAAATAATTATTAGAGTTAAAAATGATACAACAAAGTAAAAGCTCACATAGTAGTCCAGCCTTTTTAGTAAGAAAACACAGTGAACAAAAAGAGGAAAGGCTAGAATAGTAATTGATTATAGAGATTAAATAAAAATATAATATTTGATGGATACTTTTTACCATATAAAAGAAACCTTATTAACACATTAGAAAATAAAAAATGGTTTAGTAAATTTGATTGTAAAAAGGATTTTGGCAAATTAAATTAACAAATGAATCAAAACATTTAACAGCCTTTAGTGTCCCTCAAGGACACTATGAATGGAATACACTACCATTTGGATTAAAAAATGCACCTCAAATATTTCAAAGAAGAATGGACCAAGTTTTCATAAAATTAACATAATTTTGTATAGTATATGTTGATGACATATTAATATATAGTGATGATTTGAAAAACCATATAAAACATCTAGAAGAATTTATAAAAACTGTGAGACAACATGGAATATTATTATCTGAAAAGAAATCTGAAATCTTCAAAAATAGTATCGAATATTTAGGATACATTATAGATAAAGAAGGATTACAATTGCAAGAACATGTTGTAACAAAAATAAAGAATTTTAAAGATAAATTAGAAAGTAAAAAAGAAGTACAACAAGTAAATTATGCTTCAGACCATATAAAAGATTTACCACTCTTAAGAAAACCATTGCAAGAATTAACTAGAAAAAATATAACATTCTAATGGAAGGAAGAACATACTAAAGCCATAAACGAACTTAAGGGAAAGGTAAAAACCTTGTCAAAACATAGAATTCCAACGGAACAAGATCAACTAGAACTTTTTACTGATGCTAGTGATATAGGATGGGGAGCAGTCCTCATAGCTTATGATAAAAATGATATAGATAAAGAAAAACCACTAATTTGTGGATATGGAGGTGGAACATGGAAGTCAAATGAGAAAAATTATCATATCAATGAAAAAGAACTATTAGCTATAAAATTTAGAATAAAAAGATTTCATTATCACCTATTACCAGTGAAATTCGTTGTTAGAACTGATAACACCCAAGTAAGAGCTTTTATTACTAATAAAATAGATCATTTACCATAATTAAATAAAAGAAGAAAATGACAATCATTCTTTTGTTGTTATGATTTTATTGTTAAAAATATCTGTGGAACTAAGAATATTTTAGCTTATTTTTATTAGCAGGTACAACGATGTCATTCACTAGTAACAATTTTGAAGAATATATTACTAAGGTTGTAGAAGTCATCAAACAAAACTATGAAAACATTACAACCAAATTACAAGAAAATACACATCTGGTAAATCAGCTTACGGAATCTTTCCGAGACTTTCAAAAACTACAAGCCTTAAAATTCTCTCAATCTACTATAGAAAAACCAAACATTCCTACACTCCAAAAAACTTTTACATCCAAGCTTTCAACCATGCCATCTACTATACCATCCTCCATAACAGCCTCATCTTCCCAAGAATCAACAACTGTGACAATGAGTTATAAGTTAAAACATGCACCTGAATATATTACCGCCTATGAACAAATAAATAAATTTTATGATTACAAGTCCAACCCACAGATTTTACGCGGTGCAAAGCTTTTCAAATATCTAAGACTTTTGTGTAATGAAAATTCTAACCCTGAAATAGTTTATAAATTATTTACTTACGGTTTTATTCACAATAATAGTAGATGAATTTTTTTATAATATTTCTAAATTACCTACTATTATAGTAGACTCTGCTAAAGCAATGATGGAATCCTTTGGAAAAGGAATATATGAAATACAACTATTTGATGTCTCAACAGATCTAACCGGAAAACCCATAGTAATATGTCAATTATTTAAAACTGAAAAAAATAAAAATATCAGTGGTGATGATGAAGATCTCAAAATGAGGATACCATGTACATTGAAAAAATTTCAAGAATGACTAAGTGCCAAAAGAGCTATTGGACTGTCAACTCTGAAATCAAAGATAGAAGACATGGTAAAGGCTAAAAAGGCTTGCATCATTGGAACAACCAAAGGCGGAGAAGTTGAAGAACTTATTACCCTGTACTATAACAATGACATATTATCTCAAGACACCATGGAACTGACAAACATGCACGACTGGATCATGAACATGAAACATAAACATTCCAAAGCAACTATGGAGCAATACCAACTTTTAACAGGACAGAGGAAAAGACATGTAATCAGCACTAAAAATATTACCAATACTACCCATACTATTAAAAAGGAAGGATTTTCTAATCCTTTTGCATAATGCGGCTCAATGTAGTTTGACTACAGCAAGCCAAAATGTAATACTTTGATACGGCCCAATGTAGTTTGACTATAGCAAGCCAAAATGTAATACTTTGATACGGCCCAATGTAGTTTGACTATAGTAAGCCCATATATTACCATATTACAAATCATACTACTATCATATTATTCAACAAAAAAACAAAGAAAATAAAGAAACCAAGAAACAAGACGTATCAAGAAAGAAGATAACACAGATGGAGACAAGAAGAAAAGATAATAGCAACCGGACCTACAAGGAAAAAGATGACAACTTTGACAAATCTACAAAGAAGACAAACAACTTTAGAAAAATATCTTAAATTATGGCAGACAAGATACTGTACACTTTTAGACATTTGGAACTTATATTTTTAGACTTTTGTCATTTTGCAATCATGTAATCAGCCGAGATTATCTATATAAGGAGCCTCAATGTAACATTTGAAACCATCTTTTGAAATATAACAACTTCAATCTTCTAAATATCTTTCTCTCATGTTTAGCTAAACCCCCTCTTAGTCTATAATCAATACCAAGAATAATATCATAATAACCGAGGAAAAACACTTTGAAAGTTTATACTTAGAACCATACTAGTTCATAAACCTTATCTTAAAACAGAATTCTAGAAAGAGTTTGTCGAATAACTCCCAGCACCTAGGCCATTAATCCCGCAAATTCAATGGAAAAGAAGGGAAAACAGTGTCAGGGTGGGTCGAGAATTTCCAGTGATCTAAGATTCTGCTATGATTACTGAATTATGTATTTTTAATTATAATCTTGATAAGTGTAGTCCCTGCAATTATGATATTAATATTGGTAGAAGATTATAGATTTTTATTTAAATGAATTTTGAGTTAATAATAACCGCTTCCATACTACTTGTTTGTTATTTGATAGGCTTTGTTAATAACTTGAATCATACTACCATCTATGTTCCTACCCTCTTTAGGGTTATTAGATGATGAAAAGATCCCCACAGAGATTGGTGAACAAGAAAATACTATTACAACCTTAAGAAATATGTTAGCACTAAAAGATGAATTGTTAAGACAAAAAGAGGAAGAAATTATGAAACTAAGAGAAGAAAAATTGAGAAAATAATTAGAAGAGATAATGAAATAAAAGGCCAAAAAGTCATTATAGTAGAACAATATAAATTTATTGACAGATTAAGAAATCGATAAAGGAAAAGAAGTAGAAAAAAACTCTAAACAAACATATTACCAAATGAATGCATATGAAGGAGGAATAACACAAACATTAAGCTTTAAACCAGAAATATATCAAAAAATACAAGGTAAAAAGAAGAACTATCAATTTCTAAGATATTTAAAACTAAATGGTTTGAAAGAAATAAAGAAATAAGATATATAGCACAAAAACATGAAAATATAATTGACACAACTAGTGTAAATGCTAGAACAAAAATAAACTTGATAACAGATGAAATAATAAAAAGGGAATTAGCAAAACTATCTACTAAAGAAGTAAAAAAATATAGAAATATATACTTTGAAGGAGTAGAATTTACTATAAAAGCATATTTTCAGAAAAATATAGATACACCTATACAAATATACATATTAGATGATATGATATTAGGAAATTTACAAGATGCTTTAATATCAGTAGTAAAAGGAAATTTAATATATCAAAAACTAAAATTTACAGTATAACCAGATTTTTGTATATCATTAAAAGATGAATATAAAGACTTAGCTCTAACATTATACTATAAACTAGATGGAATAAATATGCCCCAGATAGTAAAGTTATAAGTATTGAAACAAAAATGATATATGCCCTAACAGGAAATCATCATGTAAAGAAACAACATGAAATGAACATTTTAGTACCAAAGATGTACCAAGAAATATTAGAACAAATAGAACATAAAGAGAATTTTAAAATAACCATACCAGAAGAGATATATATGGATTTTAGTACCAAAACCCTAACACCATAAAAAAGATTAATACCAAAAATAGAAGGATCTAGACTAAGTATCAAAAAAGAACCAATGACAACAAAACAAACTAGCTTAAGATTTATACAACCCAGAAGATTAGATTTAATAAATATACCCAGTAATAGATTAAGGATTAAAGTAATAATATTCAATGGTATAATAACAACCGATTGTATAGATGAAATAAACACAGCAGCTATTAAAAGTTTTATACATATAAGTAAGATCAATAAAAAAATTGTAATATAATAGAACCACAAACTTATAATTATCCTGAAAATGAAAGAGAAATAAAAATTACCAAAAGTATTAATTTAAGATTCAAGATTCAAGATCCAAGATCTAGAATATAAAATAAATATAGGAGTAATAGAATATGATAGTTTTAATGAATTACTATTAGGAAGTGAATTTTTAACAATGATAGATTACAAAATTAATAATGAAGGAATTGAACTAAATGACCAAGAAAAAAATGAGATTTGTAAATAAAATATGAATATCCAACAAAAAATACAAAAGAAAAAATAAATATTAAAAATAATAAAAACAGCCTTATCAGAAGAAATATTTTCTCAACTTAAATACCTAAAATATAGTGTAAAAGAAATAAAATTAGACAATGATATAAAACAATTAGAACAACAATGTGAAAAACTTGGAAAAATATGGATAGATATGAGAAATGGATAGAAGAAAAGAATAAATAATGTTGGGTAACTTTAATGAAAAGGTTGATGCAATATGGAACGAAATAATAGTAAAAGAACAGATAAAAAATACCCTGATAATAATGGATGAAGTAAGAGAAATCAAACACAAATGCAACAATTAATAAGAGAAGAATTAACAAAGTTATGGAACGTATCTGAAGTACCAACGTTTAAAATAATATTAGAACAACTTAACATATTAGTAGCACATATAAACAAAGGAAAACAAGTAGAAGAAGAACCTAGTACAAGTCAAGAAAGAACAATTGAAAAAATAATTGATACTACAACTAAACAACCAAAATTAGTACCAATAGATGCATGGAGAAGAAGTAAATAACCTATAATGGTAGATATTAGTAAAATAAAACCTAAATTACCAGATAAGTAGGAAAAATGTTAGATAATCTAGCAATATTAAATAAAAAGGGATAATTTTAATGGAAAACCAAGAACATAGTGTAATAACATTTCTTAAAAATCATGAAAAAGATATAATAGAAAAAAGAAAAATACAAGTATGAATCTATAAGAAAGAAAATCTCTAAAAATACACCAGATACTAAAGGTGAAAATGTATATATAACTGACATAGAAAAAATTGAATACATACACTTAAAGTTCGAAAAACAAGAACAACAAATATCAAAATTACAAAAGGAAAATACAAAATTAAAATCACATAATAATGAAGAATGGATGAGTAAATATAGAAAATATAAACATAAGTTTAAGGAAACAAAGAAAATATTAAAAGAAACAAAAGTAGAATTAAAACAAATAAAAGAAGAATTAAATCAAATAAAACAAGAAATGGAAGAATTAAAATAAGAGTTACACATTTTAAAAGAACAAATGACAAGGTTAAAAGGAAAGAAGAAAGTAAGGAAAATAAATAAAACAAGTGATGAAAGTACCACTAGTAGTGAAAAAACTGATAGTGATACAGATAAAGATAGTAATACTAATCTTGAATTAGCTGACCAAGAAATACAAATAGCAAAATTTATAGAAGAAGTAGATGATGAGGAAAACTCAGATGAAGAAAAAGAAAATAATCAAATAATGAGAGCTTTGAAAAATTTTAAAAATGTAAATGCAATCATAGAAGAAGTACCTGAAAGCGATGTAGAAGATGAATTTAATAGACTCATAGAAACATAAATAGAAACGGATGATGTAGTATGAAGATGCAAATGATTATCCTGAAGAAGAACTAATAGACCCAAATTTAGAAATGATAACAAGAAGACGTACTAAATTACCAGAACATATACCTATAGGATAACAAGCTGAATTTAAAGAATTTGTAGGATCAATGTCACAAGGTGTAAATTTTAATGGATACTTCCTAGATTTAGATAATGTTTATGATGAACAAGAAATGTGTAGAAGAATAAATGATTGAAATCTTGGAATGTATATAGCATTAATAAACTCTACACACACTGATAACCTAGATTATATTTATGACTTAATATCTAAAACGTTAATTGGAAAAGTAGCATATTGGATGGAATCTATAGAATATCAACTAAAAGGAGAAGTATTTAGTCATGCAAGAGATTGGAAATTTATGTTAATGATATTTGATATTGTACTAAAAAGAGAATTTTTAGGGGAAAAATGGTTAGTAGCGAGAGAAAACGTAATTGTAGAAAGAAAAACTGAAATAATAATGAATCTAAATAATATGAAATGTTGTAAAATTAATAAATTATCAGAATATACTATAAGGTTTAGTAAATTCTTTTATGAAGCAATATTTTTACCACAAGAAGGTTAATATATCGACAACTTTATTATGAACACTTACCAACACCTTATAACACTGAAGTATCAAAAGAATATACCCAACTAAAACCAAGAGAAAACACATTAGGAGAAAGGATAAAAGTACTGAGAGCATACTTAATGCGAAAATGAAAAGAATATAGAGTGCAACAAAAAATTAAAAAAGATAAGAAATTAGGACTAAGAGAAATATGTGGATTCACAGAAAGAAAACTAGTATTTGGATGTGATGATAAAACGAAAGAAAAAAAAATATAAGAAAGGTCATAAAAATAAAAAATATCAAAGAAAAAGATATCAAAAATATAACAATTACAATAAACAATATTACAAACCTTACAGGAAAAAGAAGTTCAAAAGATATAGAAATACCCCTGAGACCAGGAAAATATTTAGACACAAAAGAAAATTTAGAAAACGAAAGTATATAAAACCGTTAGAAGAAAAACCTAAAGAATGTAAATGTTGGAATTGTAACGAAAAAGGACATTATATTAATAAATGCCCGAAGCTAAAAAGAAAGGTGTAAAATATATAGATACAACACAATTTATAATGAATCTACAACAAATAAAAGAAGATAATAATAAATTGTATGAATATGAAGACTTTTATGTCAGCCAAATTGATGAAGAAAGTGAAACAGAACAAAAAAATATTAACCTTATTAATCAATACTCAGATAGTGAAAATAGTTATGAATAAATCGGAATGGCAAGAAGAAAAAAGAAAAATATTAGAAGAAAGAGATTACTGGATACAATGTGAAAGAGAATATGCCTATAAACTTAGTACAATTACCAGTAAAACAGGTTATAAATACTATCATGATAGATACAAAAAGATTGCTAAGAACCTTAATAGAATAAGAAAGGGATTAAGTGAAATAAGATGGCAAGAATTAAGAGAAATCAGTAAAATAATAAAAGAAATAGAACAAGATCCTAATATTCAACAAGAATCAAAGAGATAGAAGAAATCAAAAAATTAAAAATCTAATGGTAGAAATTTATATAGAAGCTCATATAGAATATAAGCCTAATAAAATGATAAAACACAGAATCTTTATAGATAGTGGAGCAGACTTATGCCTAGCAAGGAAAGAAGTGTTAGAACCACACAGATGGAAAATGTCTAAACCTCATAGAACAAAAGTATCATGATTTAATGAACAAACGAAAGAATTAGATATAATAGCAGAAAATATAAGAATAAGATTAGGAAAAACAATATTTCTACTACCGATAATATATTAACTTAACCAGATGAAACAACAAGTATCATTAGGAAACAACTTCTTATACTACTTTAAAACGCAAGTTATAAATAATAATACTTTAGCTTACAAACGTCTTGTAATAAATGGATAATACTAAAAAGAGTATTACCAATACAAACATTAATATTATGTAACATGATAGATAGGAATAATAACCTACAACTATTAAAAGAAAAATATCTCAATATATTAAAAATGAACTTTGGAGAAAATCCAATACAACTATGGGAAAAAAAAAAATATATATATATATATATATATATATATGCTGAAATCAAGCTAATAAATCCCAACGACACAATTAGATCTAAACCCATCAAATATAGTCCAACAGATCAAAAAGATTTTGAAACCCAGATAAAAGAATTATTAGAATTAAAAATGATACAAGAAAGTAAAAATCCACATAGTAGCCAGCCTTTTTAGTAAGAAAACATAGTGAACAAAAAAGAGAAAAAACTAGAATAGCCATTCATTATAGAGAATTAAATAAACATATAATATTTTATGGATACTTTTTACCATATAAAAGAAACCTTATTAACACATTAGGAAATAAAAAATGGTTTAGTAAATTTGATTGTATAAAGGATTTTGGCAAATTAAATTAACAAATGAATCAAAATATTTAACAGCCTTTAGTGCCCCTCAAGGACAATATGAATGGAATGCACTACCATTTGGATTAAAAAAATGCACCTCAAATATTTCAAAGAAGAATGGATCAAGTTTTTAGAAAATTAACATAATTTTGTATAATATATGTTGATGACATATTAATATATAGTGATGATTTGAAAAACTATATAAAACATCTAGAATAATTTATAAAAACTGTGAGACAGCATGAAATATTATTATCTGAAAAAAATCTGAAATCTTCAAAAATAGTATCGAATATTTAGGATACATTATAGATAAAGAAGGATTACAATTGCAAGAACATGTTGTAACAAAAATAAAGAATTTTAAAGATAAATTAGAAAGTAAAAAAGAAGTACAACAATTTCTAGGAGTAGTAAAATATGCTTCAAACCATATAAAAGATTTACCACTCTTAAAGAAACCATTGCAAGAATTAACTAGAAAAAATATAACATTCGAATGGAAGGAAGAACATACTAAAGCCATAACGAAATTAAGGGAAAGGTAAAAACTTTTCCAAAACATAGAATACCAACGGAACAAGATCAACAAGAACTTTTTACTGATGCTAGTGATATAGGATGGGGAGCAATCCTCATAGCTTATGATAAAGATGATATTGATAAAGAAAAACCACTAATTTGTGCATATGGAGGTGGAACATGGAAGTCAAACGAGAAAAATTATCATATCAATGAAAAAGAACTAATAGCTATAAAATTTGGAATAAAAAATTTCATTATCACCTATTACCAATGAAATTCGTTGTTAGAACGATAACACCCATGTAAGAGCTTTTATTACTAATAAAATAGATCCTTTATCAGAATTAAATAAAAGAATAAAATGACAATCATTCTTTTGTTATTATGATTTTATTGTTAAAAATATCTTTGGAACTAAGAATATTTTAGCTGATTTTCTTAATAGGTACAACAATGTCAATCACTAGTAACAATTTTGAAGAATATATTACTAAGGTTGTAGAAGTTATCAAACAAAACCATGAAAACATTACAACCAAATTACAAGAAAATACACATCTGGTAAACCAGCTTACGAAAACTTTCCGAGACTTTCAAAAACTACAAGCCTTAAAATCCTCTCAATCTACTATAGAAAAATCAAACATTCCTACACTCCCAAAAACTTTTACATTCAAGCTTTCAACCATGCCATCCACTATACCATCCTCATCTTCCCAAGAATCAACAACTGTGACAATGAGTGATAAGCTAAAACATGCACCTGAATATATTACCGCATATGAGCAAATATATAAATTTTATGATTACAAGTCCAACCCACATATTTTACGCAGTGCAAAACTTAGCAAATATCCAAGATTTTTGTGTAGTGAAAATTCTAACCCTGAAATAGTTTATAAATTATTTACTTACGGTTTTATTGACAAAATAATAGTAGATGAAATTTTTTATAATATTTCTAAACTACTTACTATTATAGTAGACTCTGCTAGAGCAATGATAGAATCCTTTGGAAAAGGAATATATAGAATACAACTATTTGATGCCTCAACGGATCTAACCGGAAAACCCATAGTAATATGTCAATTATTTAAAACTGGAAAAAATAGCAATATCAGTGGTGATGATGAAGATCTCAAAATGAAGACACCATGTACATTGAAAAATTTTCAAGAATAACTAAGTGCTAAAAGAGCTATTGGACTGTCAACTCTGAAATCAAAGATAGAAGATATGTTAAAGGCTAGGAAGGCTTCCATCATTGGAACAACCAAAGGTGGAGAAGTTGAAGAACTTATTACCCTGTACTATAACAATGACATATTATCTCAAAACACCATGGAACTGACAAACATGCACTACCGGATCATGAACATGAAACATAAACATTCCAAAACAACTATGGAACAATACCAACTTTTAACAGGACAGAGAAAAAGGCATGTAATCAGCACTAAAAAAATTACCAATACTATCCATACTATTAAAAAAGAATTATCTTCTAATCCTTTTGCATAATGCGGCTCAATGTAGTTTGACTACAGCAAGCCACAATGTAATACTTTTATACGGTCCAATGTAGTTTAAATACAGTAAGCCCATATATTACCATAATACAAATCATACTACTATCATACTACTATCATACTATTCAACAAAAAAACAAAAAAAAATGAAGAAACCAAGAAACAAGACGTATCAAGAAAGAAGATGACACGGATGGAGATAGCAAGAAAAGATAATAGCAGTCGGACTCAGCAATTATAAAAGTCGCCGGACCTACAAGGAAAAAAATGACATGACAACTTTGACAAATCTGCAAAGAAGACAAACAACTTTAGAAAAATATCTTAAATTATGGCAGACAAGATACTGTACACTTTTAGACTTTTGGAACTTATCTTTTTAGACTTTTGTCATTTTGCAATTATGTAATCAGCCGAAGTTATCTATATAAGGAGCCTCAATTTAACATTTGAAACCATCCTTTGAAATACAATAACTTCAATCTTCTAAATATCTTTCTCTCATGTTTAGCTAAACCCCCTCTTAGTCTATAATCAATACCAAGAATAATACATAATACCAGAGGAAAACACTATGAAAGTTTATACTTAGAACCATACTAGTTCATAAACCTTATCTTAAAACAGAATTCTAGAAAGAGTCTGTCGAATAACTCCCAGCACCTAGGCCATTAATCCGGCAAATTCAGTGGAAAAAGAAGGGAAAGCAGTGCCAGGGTGGGTCAAGAATTTTCAGTGGTCTAAGATTCTGCAAAAAGGTATGATTACTGCACTATGTGTTTTTAATTATAATCTTGATAAGTGTAGTCCCTGCAATTATGATATTAATATTGGTAGAAGGTTATAGATTTTATTTAAAAAATGAATTTTGAGTTAATAATAACCGCTTCCATACTATTTGTTTGCTATTTGATAGACTTTGTTAATAACTTGAATCATACTACCCTCTATGTTACTATCCTCTTTAGGGTTATTAGATGATGAAAATCCCCACACATATTGATAGCTATTCCATTCCAGAGCTTGAACTAAAGATATCTCAATGTTACTTATAAGTCACTGTTTAAGAGATATCCACGTGATATTGATATTGGAAAAGCCGGAAGTGTTGTATGCAAAACCTTTCGTACTTGTAGCTGCTTGCTGCCATCCTGCAGCTCCATTTTCCCAACACTGATCATTTTCTGATCCGTCAATATTCCAAATCTCTGCCCATGTTATAATATAATTTGCAAAACCATCATTAATTTTCTTCATTTAGTACCTGAAAATGAAAAGTTATCGGAAATGAGAGGTTACATTTTTGAAAATGAAACTTGATCATTTCAACATTTATTTTTCTGAATATCTACTCTCCTTAATAATTGAGTAATGAACTAGAACGGTTTCAATATAGAGAAACGGTTTTTTATTAATGAAATGTATATACATTACAAGCAGATCACAGGATTGTCAATCCAATTGATGTGCAACAGTGCAAGATGAAATATTTATCTCATGCTTTGTCCACTATTCCATCATAACCCATGAATTGAAACTTATAACATGTAATCAATATTCAAGTCTTTTGGCCTTTTCTTAGAATTTGGTGCTAGGATTAAAGAGTATTAATGACTGGAAAGTGGAGAGACTAAGGGGAATATTAAGATAAATGTTACTTTATAAATGTATTTACTGTTATGTATATTATTACTAATATTAACTGGTTAACACTATATTTTAAAAGGATATATATATAAATGTCCGTCAACATTTAGGGACAGTGTTTTAAGAGGCGGAGACGCGAGGCTAGGCGTTTTACGCAGCACGGGGCGAGGCGTAAGCCCCGAGACACGAGGCGTAAGTCCCATGGATCTACGGAGCGTATGTCTCAGGTATCTTCAATTTTATAATTTTAATACTAACAAAATAAGCAAAAGGTAAAATTTTCATTAAAATTCTGTAAATAAATTCAAATAAATCACCAATATTATTAAAAAAATTATAATAATAATAATTTTATGAGAAAGGTACCAACACAAAAAATGATACTCCGTAATTGCCTAGATAATATTTAAACTAAAATCTTCATATACTTCGTCATTAATCTCCACATCTACTACTTCTTTCCATTCTCAACTAATATGTGCACTGATTTTTATTTATATATTTTAAAGAAGGAGAAGGATGAAAAGTGTAATAGCAACGACAAAAATGAAAAAATTTGTTTCAGCAATAGTGCTATGAAATCTCTATCATACCAATTTCAGACATAAACATTTAATTTTTTTATTTATGGCAGTGTTATTTATATATTTTAAAACAAATCGCTACAACACGAAAAATATAATAACATAAAGTATAAGTATCATTAAACCAATAATAAAAATTATAATCTATAGCAAAAATAATTTTAATTTAAAAAAAATCAAATTTAACGTCCGGGGCATACGTTTTATGCCCGGGGCTTACGCTTTTGCGCCCGAGACTTACGCCCCAAATTTTGGGGCATACGCCCTATGGAACTACACCTTTTATTTACGCCCATGATCATTTTTGGTACGCCCCGCCCCGGGACTCGCCCCAAAAACGCCTTTGAAAACATTGTTTAGTGATATTACTACATATTGATTTACTGCAGGGGTGAAATCATATCCAACTTTGAACATAAGACCTTCCTACCTCTAGTATAACATTTAGGGATATTACTACGTATTGATTTATTGCAAAATCGTAATAAAACTATACGATTCGTCAGAAAAGGGCAACTCTACCCATATAGAACATAGATGGGGTATATCTCGCCAAATTGGATAAAGCTATTATTCTAATCTAGACTCTAAAAGAATATGTATGTTGATTCATATCAATTAATTCAAAATTAATTCTAGGTAAGAGAGATCCATACAAATTAATCATGTGCCAGGAACCAGATTTGAACTAGTGACATGAGGATTTTCAGTCCTCTGCTCTACCAACTGAGCTATCTCGACCATTTCCAATGTAGTATCCTCATTTTATTAGAGACCAATATAATAAAAGGAACAGACAAAAAAAAACAAAATAAATTATAATAATTGTCTAAGGAAATTCAAAGGGTCCAAAATCTTGATAACAAATGTAAGAGTAATTCATCAAAAACATATAAAACTCATAACCTTTATGGTTACAAATAAACTGCTTTTGGTGAAGCTCTAGAATAACGCATCAGCTCTATAATTATGTTCCTTTCTTGAATTGAACTAAAATTTCGTTCCTTCTTAATGCTCATTCTTACTAGACTTGGAGTAGCAGCAAACAACTTTATGAGTAGCAGTTCAGGTTTTGAATCGTTAAAATGCCGAATTATAACTTGTTTCAGATTTGGAAGTGCACGACCAAAGTTGTGTGGTGCCTTTAAATAATTCAAAACATCTTCAGTAGAATTGTAGGTATCATATACCTATAACAGAGAAAGAAAATATATAGTAACTTGCTTTAGCAAGATATATGCACTGACAGTGTAATAAATTTTTATTAAGTTTATTGTAATAGGTAACATGTCTTATTTCCAGGTTACTTATTAGATCTCACTTGTATGAACCTATATTGTAGTTATCATTTTGGTGACTTGATTATAGTATAATAACTCATTTTTACTGTCGTTGTACATAATAGAGCTAGTTTAACTTTTATAAGTGTATAAAGAACATTGACATGTGTAGCTAACAAGCTATGGAATCAAATGAATTCAATAGTTTTAATAGGAAGCTTAGATAAATAGGGTTGATTTCATAAATGATCACTCAACTTTAATTCACTTTATTGCACTACAATATTAAACTAGTTTTCATATTAAAAATTCATTCAATTTTACCTAAGTATAACAAAATTAGTCATCCATCTTTGTTTTAGTATCACAAAAATTACTAGGAGGAAACAAAAGAGATATTTCAAATGATTCTTACTCAAAGTTGAATAATCTTTTGGTTCCAAAAGAAATTATTTAGTCACTTGCTAAGCTAAATTCACTGATTTTTTTTGTTTCAGAAATAGTCTAGTTGAGTAATTTTTAAGTTCCGAAAAATAATTTAGTGATATTGGTGCAATAAATAAAAGCTAAGCCACCATCTATGAAATCAACACACACACACACACACACACACACACACATATATATATATATATATATATATATATATATATATATATATATATATATATATATATATATATCATCAAATTTTTAATATATAAGTATGACATTTTGCACTCATAGTTTTAAAAGTGTAATGGGTTCAATGTTAAAAAAATGATGATTGAATCTGTCACGTTAAAGTTTTGAATCTGTCTCTGCTAAAAAAATTTACACTATCAAATTACCTAAAAAGAACTACAAGTCACTGCTTGTAATAAGCGGAATATTTAACACAAAAAGTTGACCCACAACCTACTTTATCAAGTTAAATTATAGTATGAGTTAAATTCATTATTAAAATGTGACAGTAGATTCATATATATAGTGTATGATCAAATTAATATATATATCTTACTCAAATCTGAAGCATCTGAAAATTGAAAAAGCACTGGATGAAGAGAAGAGCATAAGAGATCTGAGCCAAATTAGTAAGCTCTATACTTAGCAGGATATGCCTTGAGCAGTTTCGTACAACAGGAGCATTCTTTGGTACAACTGGAGCTTCGCCCAAAAAGTAGATGGTAATTACATATAGATGACGTTGGAGTAGATTTTACAAATTAGTAGTTATGTATGGAAGTGTTGAATCCGATAATAAGTAATGAATGTATTTATTTTCTTTTTTGTTAAAGTGATTAAAATATCCTTAAAGACATTTACAAAGAATATATATTGAAAAGTATTTTTACATAAAAATGGACGAATGATAAAAATAGAATGGACAGATAACTAAACATTATGTTTAGGAAGATCATTTTTGGAGATTAGAAAAGATATTAGGGATAAAATTATAAAAGAATTCGTCGAATTAAAAGTGCATATAAGCTGTAAAATCATAAGTTCGAACCGGGGTGATCAACTTATGAATTTTTACTCATTTTAGCTTATAAGTATTTTTTGTTTATAATAAGCGTGGATAAGCAAAACAAAACCAAGAAGAGTGACACATTTTTATATTTAAAAATAATTTAATTTTAAACTTCATATTTTACTCTTATGAAAGGCTTTTATGGTTAAGAAATGTTATAGCATGTTCATGAACACAAATTTAAAATTTTTTCTACTTTTCTTGAATTCCACATGAAACAGACCGCTTCACTTAAATAAAATAAATGAGGTATTATTTATGTAAACAATAATCAAATCTTACTTTGAGATAAAAAGTGTACAGATAAAGTTTTCTAAGTATGACAAGTAAAAAATGAGCTTCAACAAAGTTGAGCTTTCATCTTGCGTAGGATTCTCCAACACTTTGCATGATGAAAGGCTTACAGTACTCAAACTTGTGCGGTTCATGAAACGATTTAGCTCACGATATTGACTCTAAACAACAAATAAGTAATTTAATTGGGATGAAATGATAGTCAAGAATTCAATACCGCTGCAGTACATAATGGTTAAATTGGCTAGAACAGGAGATCTAAGAATATAACTCAATCTGGTAGCCGCAAATGTGATCTCTTTAAGATATAGGGTCTTCAAATTTAGACAGCAAAAATGTAATTTGGTGGCTCAAATGAACAATTGAAGAGTGTCAAATGTGTCAAGTTTTGACAAGAACATAAATAGGAAGGGAGTTCATAGATATCGTTTGAAAAATCGAGAGTGAGTTCCCTAACACCATTTATAATAACATATTCTATTCACCTATCAGTGTCAAAATATGAAATAAATTGACTTTTGAGAAATCAAGAACAAACTTGATAATGTTCCCAATATGTTGACGAAGGATTCTATAGATTATGGGATAGAAATTTGAAAGAAATAATCCCTTAATTATTTTCATTAATGAATTGGGTATATATACAAGTTACAATCTCCAAATATGAAAAATTCTATTCATGCTATACTTCTAAATTCTAATCATACTTGTATAAGAATTCTACAACTATGGTAAGTTTGTACACTAGTTAAATTACAATCTGTTGGGTATTTTTGCTCTATGGTACTTTATAAAGAAGTACGGGAAGTATATAACTATTACAAGTATTCGAAAGGATAAACAAAGATTCAATAATTCAACTAGTAATCTGAAAACTACAAGATCACCACAAAACTGAAATTACAATTTTGTTGAAGACGGAAAAATGGAAACTGGTTTTGCTGAGTCGAGTGTGGCACTCTGTCCTTAAGACAATATTGCCCCGTATGTATCCTTTATACGTCCTGGACAATTTGTCTCCCAAGATAAAACAGCAATGGAACACTTGAGGAAAGGAAACTCAAGAGCTATCGTGAAGAATATTGAGTAACGAAATGATGCCTTGGAAGGTGTAGGAAGAAACTGTTTTGCTTGTGTATTTTTCTGTATTTTCGTGTATCATTTATGTATGTTGTTCGTGCTCAACAATGGTGTAAGGGGGTGTTTATATAGGTGATGGAGGGGCTGAAAACTGCCTCCATAATAGCCAAATAATGGCCATTATGGAGGTAGTAAAGTCACCAACATAAATGGTGAAAGACCAACGGATTTGGCCATTATAGGAGGAGTAATTCAGCCAAAATAAATGGCTGAATTGAGTGCTTGGCGTTTCTGCTTTGGATCGTCCAAATTCGGCGTTACGAAACTTGAGGACCAAAGCGTACATCCTGGAACTTTTGGGATCAAACTGTACTTCTGACAAATTTCTCTGGCGCAAAAAGATAATATCAGAAGGCCCACAGCCCACAGCCCACGACCCACTACCCGTGAACCCGAGAACCCAGAACCCGGAACTCGGAACTCGGAACCGGAACCGGACTAGACGGGCGGGCGGCGGCGGCGCGCGTGTGGTCTTTCCTTGAACCGAAGCACATCTAGGTCCTCCCTCCTTTAAACACATGGGATACCCCTTGGGGTCCCAAATCCCAAACCAACTTCGAGTCTTATATACACAACAATTCTTTCTTCCTCTACCGATGAGGGAGAATTGAACACAATACCACACTTTCCATGCTTCAAACACCTTACTTCGTGGACCAATATCTCTTTCATTTCTCAATGAAATTTGACGATTCTTGGCCCTACGGTTATCTACGTACTTAGTAGATCATGCATGTGTGAAGAACCGGATTCTCCAACATACGTAACACTAGTGTTTAAGCCGTTAAGGTTGGTCGGTCGCAACTCCCGCCAAAGGCAAATTTCCAACACAATCATAATCTTATTTGAGCACGGTACCGTGCTATATTCTCACACCACCGCAGTCGTAGCCGGCGGTTGTCTTACGCTGAGATTGTCCTTAAAATCTTCAAATAGAACTGAGGGAAGGCCCTTCGTAAAGATGTCAGCAATTTGGTATCTAGAGGGCACATGTAAAATGCGTACTTGTCCACGAGCTACCTTTTCGCGAACAAAGTGAATATCCATCTAGATATGTTTAGTGCGCTGATATTGGACCGGATTGCCAAAAAGATAGACTGTACTAATGTTATCACAATAGACCAAGGTAGCTTTCTGATTAGGAAAGTGTAATTCAAATAAAAGATTATGCAGCCAACATGATTCAGATGCCACATTAGCCACACCTCGATACTCAGCCTCTGCATTGGATCGCGATAATGTAGCTTGGCGTTTCACAGACCACGAGACCAAGTTATCCCCAAGAAACATACAATAACCAGATATCGAACGTCTGGTATCAGGACAGCCACCTCAATCAGCATATGTGTATGACATAAGAGTAGAAACGGAAGAACGATATAAATGCAATCCATAATCAAGTGTGCCCTGGATATACCGTATAATGCGTTTGAGCACATGAATGTGCTCTATCCGTGGGTCATGCATGAATAAACACGCATGCTGAACTGCATAAATAATATCAGGTCTCGTGAAAGTAAGATACTGAAGTGCTCATGCAAGACTGCGATAATGGATGGGATCCCCGTATGGTGTGCCTGACGTAGTACTCAGCTTCGGTTTGGTATCAACCGCAGTGAAAGTAGACTTACAAGATGACATACCAGCTCTCGCAATAATCTCTGCAGCATACTTCCTTTGAGATAAAAATAGACTACCTGAATGACATGTGATAGCAATGTCCAAGAAATAACTCAAGGGTCCCAAGTCTTTCAATGCAAATTCAGAACTGAGAAGTGACATGATAGACTTGTGCAGATTATCAGATGAAGCAGTCAATATAATATCATCTACATACAATAAAATATATGCCAGAGAAGTACCACGATGATATATAAATAAAGAATGATCAGACCGGATGTGAGAAAACTCAATAGTAGATACATAATATGCAAACCTCTTATACCAAGCTTGCGGGGTCTGCTTAAGCCCATACAATGACTTCTTCAGCAAACAGACATGATGAGGATGATTGGAATCTCGAAAATCCAAGGTCTAATGCATATAGACTGTTTCCTTAAGATCACCGTGTAAGAAAGCATTATTTACATCCAACTTATGAATAGGCCATGCTTTTGAGAGAGCCAAACTAAGAACAGTGTGAATGGTAGCTGGTTTGACCACCGAACTAAACGTCTCACCACAATCCACGCCAACCTGTTGAGTTTTACCATCACCTACAAGACGAGTCTTATGCCTCTCAAAATAACCATCAGAATTTTCTTTATGAGTAAAAATCCACATAGACCGAATAATATTAACACCAGATGGATGGGATACTAACTCCCACGTCTTATTTTCAATAAGAGCATTACATTCGTCAGTCATAGCCAATTTCCAATTTGGGTCATGTAGTGCAGACACAGGGTTACGTGGTAGTGTGGATTTAGAGACAATAGAATTGAGATTAAAATGTTGTTTTGGTCTAAAAATATCCATTTGACTACGAGTAACGGGTCCTTGACTCGAGATAGAGTTGGGTGGATTTGGGGCAATGTGCAGGACGATGACAGAACCTCTATCATTTCCTATCCACATCCACTGCCAGTGTCAACCCTCCCACATACTGCCCATGTCACTCCTCCCACGCTTTAGCAACAATCTCTCCGTCAACCTAGCACAATAGACTTGGACACCCAGGAGCTCTTGTTTTTAATTTTCTGAGAAGCAATAATTTAATTCATTTTAATAATGGGAAACTTGCCCAACAGTGTTTTTCTTGCCCTTTAGGCAAACATGTTCGCCTTCCTTTTCAGTCTTCTTTAAGTGTTACATTTTCTCCTTTTGACATTGTTTATGCAGATTTATGGACATCTCCCATCACTAGTTCATTGGGTCATAAATTTTATCTCGTCTTATTAGATGATCATTCTCACTTTATCTGGGTTTATCCACTTAAATTCAAGTCTAAAGTGTTTGTCAGGTTTCTTGAAATCCGTGTCTATGTCAAAACGCAATTTGAAAAAGACATAAAATTGTTTCAATGTGATAACGGTCGTGAGTTCAATAATTCCACATTTCATAAATTTAGCTCTACTAATGGCATGGTTTTTCGGTTCTTGTGTCCACACACCTCCTCCCAAAATGGAAAGGCCGAACGAATCATTCACACTATCAATAACATGGTTCATACGATCCTATTTCATTCCTCTCTACCCCTTTTTTTTTGGGTCTATGCTGTTAAAATAGTTGAATACATTCTAAATATTTTGCCCACCCAAATCTACAAAATAGAATACCTACCGAAATTATATTCCGTAGGATCCCGACTTATGAGCACTTATGGATTTTTGGCTGCCTGTGCTACCCGAATCTTGCCTCTACGACCCCGCATAAACTTGCACCCGCACCACTCCTTGTGTGTTCTTAGGCTTCCCGCTAAATCATAGAGGCTATTTGTGTTATGACGTATCTTCCCGCAAAATCATTGTGTCTCTTCATGTCTCGTTTAATGAAGCAATCTTCCCTTTTGCAAATATCCAGAAATTTCAAAACACGGATTATACATTTCTATGCGAGTCCGCAGTCTCCCCCATCTACAGCACATTACTACGCCGTGACACCACTATTCCGTCACGGCCGAAACCCACTGCTCTGGTACTTCCAGATTCCGCAGCCGCCACCCCCGCCCCGTCTTGTGTCCCACCACCGGCATCACTCCAGTCCACCACTGCATCCACTATTTCGGCAGCCACCGACAACCACCCTGCCACGTTTCCAACAACCGCTGCAACCCATCCTGCCACGGCTACCTGGTCACATTTATAATCATGCCACTGTTCACACCGTCCAGCCAACGAACACCCCCACCACCGTCGTTCTAATCATATATAGTTCCCCACATCCATCCATCTCCGGCGACACTCCCGCACCCAAACCACCAGTCACAGACACCCTTACCCCACCGTACACCGGAACCCCATCCACCAGTACGTCCTCAAACCAACAGTCCTTGTCACTACACATTCACCCCACCGTCGACCACCCCATATATTCGACCCCTGCCACTCAGTCGACACAGATACCAAACCTGACATCACCCACCCTTCGATCACCACAACCAAACCCTACCCTGTCACAACCCATCGATTCCACCTACCCACCTCGGTCACCAGAACCCGACACCCATCACACACCCTTCGTCGACACCTCCTGACACCCACCCGCCGTCATTGCCTCAACCAACCCTACCCAGACGCTTAACCCGAACCTGATACCCCACAAATCTGCCCAAACTGTCCTTACCTCTACGCACCCAATAGAAAACCATTCCCAACACGGGATTTTCAAACCCAAAGTCCAATTTAACCTATCCACACAAACCATATCCCCAATTTCTAAAAACCCAAAAATAGCCAAGCTTGACCCAAATTGGAATACGACCATGCGTGAGAAATTTAATGCTTTAACAAAACAGCACACTTGGGATTTGGTTTCTAGAACAGATATGGTAAATGTGATCCGATGCATGTGGATATTTCGTTACAAATTCATAGACATCGGTGATTTAGAGAGATATAAGGCGAGACTTGTGGCTAATGGTACTAATCAGTAGGAGGGTATTGATTGTGGTGAGACATTCAGTCTGGTTGTTAAACCGGCCACCATTCGCACAGTTCTTAACATTTCCATGGGTAAGCATTGGCCGATTCATCAGCTTGATGTGAAGAATGCATTTTTACATGGGGACATGAAAGAAACTATTCACATGTATCAACCGCCAAGCTTTGTCCATCTGGAGGCCTCTCAGTATGTATGATGTCTCCGTAAGCCACTTTATGGTTTGAAACAGGCCCCAGAGCGTGGTATGAACGCTTTGCTAATTACATTATGCAGATTGGGTTTGTATGCAGCAAGTGTGATAATTCTCTCTTTATTTTTCATCGAGGTAGTAACATTGCTTATTTGTTGTTATATGTGGATGATATTGTTTTACTGCCTCATCTGATGTATTGAAAAATGAGATCATTACACTGCTTAAAATCAAATTTGCTATGATTGACTTGGGAAAGTTGTGTTTTTTTTTGGGGATATCAGTGACTAGATTTACAGATACTATATTTCTGTGTCAGCGTAAGTATGCAGAGGAGATTGTGTACAGGGATAAAATGGAGAACTGCAAGATTATGCCCACTCCGGTTGACTCTAAATCAAAGCTCGGTGCTATTGATGGTGATCCAGTGTTCGATCCCACTCTTTATAGGAGTCTGACAGGTGCACTTCAGTATCTTACTTTCACCAGGCCTGATATTTCTTATATTGTTCAGCAGGTGTGCTTGTTTATGTATGCCCCTAGGAAGCCTCATTTTACTGCTCTTAAACGTATCATTCGATACGTTAAGGGCACACTTGATTATGGGTTGCATCTATACCCCTCTGCACGGACCAGGTTGTTATCATATACGGATGCAGATTGGGCAGGCTTTCCGGACACGCGACGCTCTACCTCCGGCTACTGTGTGTTCTTAGGGGATAATCTCATTTCATGGTCTGCTAAGAGGCAAGCCATCATATCATGTTCGAGTGCAGAAACAGAGTATAGAGGCGTTGAAAATGTTGTTGTTGAGATCTGCTGGCTCCGAAACCTTCTTTTAGAGCTCTAGTTTCCCTTGCGTAAGGCTTCTTTGGTGTACTGTGATAACATATCAGCGATATATTTATTTCATAATCCGGTTCATCATCAACGAACCAAGTACATTGAGATAGATATACATTTTGTTCGTGAGAAGGTTGCTATAGGTCATGTTAAGGTGTTGCATGTGCCTTCTTCGTATTAGTATGTGGATATATTCACCAAAGGACTTCCTAGACAGCTATTCCTCGACTTCAGATGCAGTCTCAGCGTCCAGACTCCTCCCGCTCCGACTGAGAGGGTGTATTAGTGAATATTAGAAAATATTCCCCATATATTTTGTAATTATTAGTGTTGTATAAGTATGATAAATATAGGATCTTATTGTATTAGGATTCCACATTGTACACACTATATATATTTGTATTAATGAGAAAGATTCCCTAATGAGACATTAATACGATTCTACAGGGAGTTTTTTTACTTTTTCAAAAATTTATATTATTAGTTTTTATGCATAATTATAATTGTATCCAACTTAAATACACTTTTGTTCTAAAACCTATACTAATAGTATAAGAAAAATCAGAATTATAGACGGAACAAGCCGATAAAACGAACTATAAAGAAGATTAATGGAATACAACTATCATGAACAAATTCATGAATACCCTAGTATAATCCAAGACTGACGACAGATGTGAAAGCTTTTAAAGCAATCCTTCGTGTGATACAAATAACCCTTCTGTTTCTTTGGACTCAAATATGTTGATTCACATACAACATAGTACCTACATAATTTTGAATTTTATATAAAAAAAATTAGAGGAGAAATTTTATGAAACTCACTGTACGGAGTCTTCTTTGGCTCCCTCTTCCGGCTCCTTTTGTAACCATCAAAATTTTTAATTTACCTACAAAATAAGCCAATTTACTCTTATATATCCATCTCAATGATTAAAAGTTAAACAAATAATAATATGTTATCAAAATAAATGTCTCTCTAGAAATAAAAATCGTAAGTCAATATGCATAACAAATAAAAACTAAACAACATATACTTTCAACATGCAGCATAAAATTGTCAAGAAAGCATACAATTATTAATCATGAAATACAACTACGCACGTTAGTACTAACCTATATACCAGCAAAGCATAAAATAGATTTATACACAATTGAATCAAAACTCATTCACTCATCAAGAGTTATAATAAACTGAGGAGTGCTTATGTCCTAGTAAACAGAGGAGTACGTACGTCTTTATATTAGAACTTTAACTAAATTTTTCCAAAGCAAAAAAGAACTCACATGGCAGTTATTATTCTACCAAAAATAACGATATTCTTTTTACTTTTTCAAAAAATATATACCAAAGTCAGAAAGAACTATAAAAATAACGGGGAGTTTTTTTACTTTTCCAAAAACTAAAATAGGTGAAATATTATAAAATTAATTAAATAAAATTTGAGGAAAATAGTAAATGACTATTTTATCTATTTTAGAGTCTTTTAATGAAGGGCAAAAATTTCAACAACATTTCTAAGGCCATTCGTGCTTTTAATATAATATATAGATATAGATATATAGATATATAGATAATATTCTTGTCTTAATCCTACAAAATTAATCCCTTAATATTTCTGCTGACCATGTTGTCTATATATTTGATTCAATTAATATGATATTTTTATATATTCTCACTTTACATCTATTCAATTAACCCCTTTCATTCGCGGTGGTAGTCATGTTATCTGTTTTTCAAATTAATATAATATTATTTATTTATTTTCATCCTAATTAATATAATTAAGTTTATTCGTTTGTTGTGATGGTGTTTTCTGTATCGTAAACTGAAATATCAATGTTATATTTTGGGGGAAATATATAACTAGAAAACCTTATATAATTATATTTCTGTTAGTGTGTGTTTTGAATTACTTAATGAAAAAAATCAATAAGTCACAGTTTCAAAGCTTACCTAAAAACGTATCAAAGCTTGCAATGCAGGAATATTTCCATAAACATATCCATTTTGTTTGATAAAATAATTTTCGTTAGCGATTTCTTTCATTATTCACAATATATATAGTTGTACAAAGGTTGATTCCTAATACAGTACGAATCCTAACTTACCTTAAATGGTTAATTCCTAATACAATAAGAATCCTAAGTTACCTTAAATATACATCTATCATAATTACAAAATATACGGTGAATATTCGGAGAATATTCGCTAATACTCCCCCTTAGACGGAGCGGGAGGAGGTCGAACACTAAGGCTGGATCGGAAGTCGGTGAAGAGCTGTCGCGGTAGTCCATTTGTGAAAATGTCTGCATACTGATAAGAGGAAGGCACGTGTAATATTTTGACCTGACCACGGGCAACCTTCTCTCGCACAAAGTGGATATCCATCTCAATATGCTTAGTCTGTTGATGTTGGACCAGATTATGAGATATATAGATGGCAGATATGTTGTCACAATAGACTATAAACGCCTTTCGTAGTGGACACTGGAGCTCCAAAAGAAGATTTCGTAGCCAACAAATCTCAGCAACGACATTAGCAACTCTGTGATATTCTGCTTCAGCACTCGAACGGGATAGCGTGGCCTGCCGCTTGGCAGACCATGAGATAAGATTATCCCCAAGAAATACACAGTACCCTGAGGTGGAGCGACGTGTGTCGGGGCATCCTGCCCAATCTGCATCCGTGTAGGCGAGTAACTTGGTTGTGGCAGAGGGGTATAGATATAATCCAAAGTCTAGTGTGCCCTTAACGTATCTGATAATACGTTTGAGGGCGGCAAAATGGGACTCTCGGGGGTCGTGCATTAACAGACACACCTGCTGAACGGCTAATGCAACATCAGGCCTAGTGAATGTAAGATACTGAAGAGCACATACAAGACTCCGATATAGAGTGGGATCAGAAACTGGCGCACCATCATTGGCACTAAGCTTGGATTTTGAGTCCACCGGAGTTGGCATAATTTTACAATTTGCCATCTAAGCCCTGTACACTATCTCTTCTGCATACTTACACTGACGCAAGAACATAGTGGCTGCAGATCTGGTCACCGATATACCCAAAAAATAACTCAGCTTGCCTAAGTCAGTCATAGCAAATTCAGTTTTGAGTAGAGCAATGATTTCATTCTTCAAACCGTCAGATAAGGCAGTAAGAATAATGTCATCGACATATAATAGCAAATATGCGGTGTTGCTACCTCGGTGAAAATGAAGAGAGAGTTATCACAACTGCTACATATAAAACCAATCTTCAGAAGATACCTGGAAAAACGATCATACCAAGCGCGGGGTGCCTGTTTCAATCCATACAATGACTTTCTGAGACGACATACAAACTGCGGAACTGCCGGATGAACAAAGCCAGAGGGCTGATACATGTACACAGTTTCTTTCAAATCCCCATGAAGAAATGCATTCTTGACATTAAGCTGATGAATTGGCCAATGCATGCCCATAGCAATACTTAGAACAGTCTGAATAATATCCGGTTTAACAACCGGACTAAATATCTCACCACAATCAATACCCTCCTGCTGATTAGTGACATTGGCAACTAGTCTTGCCTTATACCTCTCTAAGTCACCACTGTCTCTGAACTTGAACCGACAAAATAGCCACATACATCGTATAACATTCACACCGTCTGGTCTAGGTACCAAATTCCAAGTGTTTTGCTTGGTTAAAGCGTTAAACTCCTCACACATAGCCGCATTCCAATTAGGGTCCAGTTTTGCTAGTTTTGAATTTTTTGGAATGGGTGATAAGGTTTGTATGGAGAGATTGAAGTGAACCTTGGGTTTGAAGATCCCGTGTTGTGCACGAGTCTCCATGCGATGAGAGGGTAGTAGTGGGAGGTCGGGGCTGGGAGGTTTCAGGTCCACTGGTTTTGGACCAGTAGGCAGCAGTGCTGCGGGCTTATGGTTTCTGGACTTGTAGGTTGCTGGGGGTGTAGGAGACACTGCTGCTGGGGTGCAGGAGACACGGCTGGATGCAGCAGAGGTGTAGTTGGGGTGTTGGACTGAGAGCAGGGATCTGTTTGGGTGGTGTCGGACAGTGTTAGGGACGGGACTGTCGGAACAGTGGGATGTTGATGGTATAGAGTTTGGATGGCCGGGGACAGACTCGGTTCATCAAGAAAGATGTAATCGATGGTCTGATATTTTTGGAGATTTGAAAAAGGAAATATCGTCTCATCAAAGGTGACATGATGGGAGACGATGATTTTGCGAGTGGCATCATAGCACATGTAGCCCCGATGATTAGGAGATAGACCAACGAAGACACAGGGCAAAGTGTGAGGGACAAGTTTGTGAGGTGCATTGAAAGCTATGTTGGGGTAGCATAAGCATCCAAAAATATGTAGGTGATCATATGATGGTAGCCTATGGTATAAGATTTCGGTAGGGGTCTTGTTTTGGAGAGTGCTAGTTGGTAAAATATTAAGAAGGGATTCTACCATTTTAACAGTATAGACCCAAAAAGGCGGTGGTAAACAGGCATGAAACAGAAGGGTGCGAACCATGTTATTGATGGTACGTATAATTCGTTCAGCCTTTCCATTTTGGAAGGAAGTATAGGGACAAGAAAAATGGAAAACCATGCCTTGTTTAGAACAAAAATTGTGAAATGCCGAGTTATTAAATTCACGACCATTATCACATTCTGGTTTGATAGATTTTTCAAATTATGTTTTAATGAATTTTTGAAACTCAAGGAATTTGGCAAAAACTTCAGATTTGAATTTCAGTAGGTAAATCCAGACAAAATGTGAAAAATCATCTAAGAATACTAGATAGAATTTGCGACCCAAAGAGCTAACAATCGGAGATGTCCACAAATCAACGTGATCAATATCAAAAGGAGAAAAAGTAACATTGTTTGATGACATAAATGGAAGACGAGGATGCTTGCCTAGTGGGCCTGCTGGCTTGAATTGAGCACGGGAAGGACTGTCTGGGTCTGTGGGTACTAGGCTAGCCGGTGTCTGCTGGTCCAGATCCCGAGACAGGGGCCAGGTCAAATGGTGGATCCATCGTCCCGAAAATTAGAGGAATTAGACACAGAATTATGCAACTTAGCAAACGGAAATTGGGTTTCATAAAAAATTACATGACAACTAACGATGATTTTATTAGAGGATAAATCATAACATTTATAACCACGATGATTAGACGGATAACCCAAAACACACAAGCGGTAGAGCGAGTTTGTAGTTTGTTTATTGTAGTGGGGAAAGAGAGTGTAGCATAAACACCCTAAGATGAGAATAGGACGAATCTTTGTAATAAATAATTTTGAGTGTAGATTGGTATGCTTATCCTTTACTAGGAAATATGTTAAGAAGGTAAGTGGTCATTTGCATGATGCAAAATGAAGGTGGTAAAGAAGCATGGGCTAGTAATGTTCGAACAATATTATTAATGATGCGTATTTTTCGCTCGACTTTCCCATTTTGTGAGGATGTATGTGGACAAGAAAACCGAAAAGATATACCATTAATGTTACAAAATTCTCTAAATGGCCCATTATCAAATTCCCTTCCAATATCACATTGAATGTTTTTAATTTGTCATTCAAATTGGGTACGGATGAATGCTCTAAACAATAGGAATGTGGAATAAACTTGAGACTTTTTAAATAACGGAAAAGTCCACAAAAAATTAGAATAATCATCCAAAAATAATACATAATAACGGTGGCCCAAAGAGCTCAAAACGGGAGATGTCCACAAATCACTATGAATAATATCAAATGACAACAACGTACTAGAATTTGAGGCAACAAACGGTATTTTAACATGTTTCCCAAGCGGACAAGAAGGACAAACATTAGTACTACACGTACTATTACACTCGATAAATTTATTATTTTTAAGAGATGAAAGAACATATGCTCTCGGATGACCCAAAAGTGCATGCCATAAGGAAGGTGCTAAAGCGGCAAACGTAGACGGTGTGGCTTGATTAGTGGTGATGGGATATAGCTCGCCCCGACTATTACATCTCATTATAGGTATCCCCGTTGTGAAATCCTTCATAGAAAATCCAAAAGGGTCAAAGTCAACAAAAATCCAGTTATCAGTTGTAAATTTACGAACAGACACCAATTTGTTTTTATTAGTTGAGGAGCATGAATGACATTTTTCAAGGCTAAAGGTGGGTTCGGGGGAGATAAATTTGTGAACCATAACCACGAATTAGAATTGAATTACCATTACCAACAATAATGCCACCATTTTTGCTCAAATTGAAATAAGACGAGAGATTACTTGGTACAGACGTCATATGAGAAGTGACACCGGTGTCCATGTACCAATTTGCATCCGGAGAATTTAATCCAAGTGTGTGCATCGCTGCCTCGATATCTGTGGGAGTCGGGGCCGGTGCTGGCCCGCAGCAGCGAGGCCCAAGCAGGCCAGCCTGCTGCCAGGGCCCATTCTGTGAAGCCCATGTCTGTTGGAATTCGTTGGGCTTGGCCCAATACGGTGTTGGACCAGGCGGAAACTGTGGATTGGGCCACTGCCTACTGGCCCAACCCTACGACCACTGTGCACTGGCCCAAGGCTGCGGCCACTGGTGCTACGGCACAGTCTGCTGGCCACTGCTGCCCCGTCCTCCGCCACTGCCACCCTCACCGCCGCCACTGCCACCCTCACCGCCGCCGCGCCTGCCACCACTGTCGCGTCCGCCACCACGGATTTTGCTACCATTTTTCTGATTTTGGCCCTTTTTACCGCCACCGCTGCGGGAAGCACAAACATTGGAGTCGATTTTGGTCACTGGAGATCATGATTTCGTCATTGGAAAAAATGGTGAAAAGGTAGGATACAAGCATCACATCTTGGTATATTATTGTTTCATAGAACATTGATCCTTTATTTGTCTTAACCTATAAACGTCGAATTGATGTAGGTGTAGGTACTTTGTTCTGACTCTTAATGTTTTCCAATGAATTTAACAAAGAACTGCACTTATCTGTAGCATATAAGTATGTACAGCTGTAAGCCGAATCCATGTGACATAAGTCATGTTTACGTGAGATGTTGGAGCTTTGGAGTTCCACAATCATCTTCTGTAAAATAAATTTAGGCATGAGATGTACCTTCTACACATGTTATTCACAATGCTTTGATTTCTATACTATGATTAACATGACTCTCTGTCTGTTGATACCTTACTCTTATCCTTAACTTCAAAAAGTAACCAAAATTTCTCTTTGTAGATCTTGGTGTCTGACCTCGTAGGGAAGAATATTCTGCTTTACTTCTCAGCACATTGGTGCCCGCCATGGCATACTTTTACACCAAAGCTTAAAGAGGCATATGAGACGATTAAATCCACAAATGGTCCATTGGAAGTGATTTTCTTATCTAGTGACCAAGATCAAACCTCATTTGATAGCTATTTTGCTACAATGCCATGGCTGGCTCTTCCGTTTGGTGATGGAAGGAAGGCGTCCTTGAGTCGCCTATTTAAAGTTCAAGGCATACCAACATTGGTTGCTATAGGGCCATCAGGCAAGACTGTTACAACTGAAGCCAGAAACTTGATCATGTGTCATGGTGCTGAAGCTTTTCCATTCACCGAGGAGCGTATGGAGGAGATTGAGGCAGAAATAATGGCAAAGGGGTGGCCTGAGAAACTGAAGCACAAACTTCACGAGCATGAACTTCTGCTTACTAAGCGTCTGGCTTACATGTGTGATGAATGCAATGAGTCGGGAGAGGTATGGTCATTCTATTGCGAAAAGTGTGACTTTGATCTGGACCCAAAATGTGCTCTAGAAGAGAAAAAGAAAACATGAATCCTGAGGAAGATCAAAAGGAGCAAAAAGCAAATGAAGGATGGATTTGTGATGGTGAAGTTTGTTTCAAAGGTTAATTTGTTAATATGGTTAGGTGGTTTTAATCTTTTTTTATGACTGTACAACGGGTCTTATTTAGACAGAACTATGTTCATAAGGTACATCCCATAAAGATCATTCTGTGGTAGTGGTTTTGAAATCGTTCTTTGTGAGACACTATTAACTTGAAATAATTTGGTTTGTAACTTTTATGCAATACAAGTTTAATTAAACGTTATACCTGTATTTGATCCAGATTATACTGTTCTATCTCCAGTTAAATCGTCACTATGAGTCAAGTGTGCAAAGGATATGACATTGATTTGCAGAATTGGAGTTCAAACTTTTCTTTTCTCAATGTGAAGATTATCTGCTCCATCTATGATAAGCTTTTCGAAATTTCAGAATTTCTGGTAGAGAATGCAATGGTTTTGGAGATGTTTATTATCTTACCATCTTAGTTAAGAGAAGAAAATGCAGGAACTGTTCAGAGAACTGTGTCTGCATGTTCATCACAATTTGCTGCGAATCTGTTACGTCCTATGTTGCTCGGACTCTTCACTTTCGGTGCCTCACCCGTGTCGACATGACATGGGTGTGCGTGTGGGTGTGGGATCTGTACCTGATCTGGTCAACAGATTTTGGATACTTTGACCAAAATCAACATAGAAATTCTGGACAGATTCAATGATTTCTTTAATCAAAACAAAAACTAAGATGAAATTGAAGAAAATGAAATACCTTGTATATAGAAATTCCTATGTCACTCCTTTTCCTTTTACTCTCCTCCGAGATTCTCCTCTTGATCAATATTTTGTCCTCAAGGTTTTCACATAATATCTCATAATTTAGGTTTTATAGCTCTATTTTTATATATTTAAATTATTTTTAGCCGAATCCCTGTACGCGTATCCATAGCTGGATCTGTATCCCCGAATCTTAAAATTTAGTTCAGGAAGATCCGACCTCTAGATCCACACCCGTATCGGACATCCGCACCCGAGTCCGAGCAATTTACGTTACGTCCACAATTTTCCAGTTTTATGATGATGTCCGTGTATCAGATTTTAATGACTAAAGTGCAACAGATTTCGTTTATTGACATTAAAACTTGCGCTTTGTATTGTGATTTTATCCTAAGCCTTTGTTTGTTTCACTCTAAGATGATGTTCTTGTGTTTGAAATTTTCTTGCAGTTCTTTTTTTCGTGGACCTTTCAGGAAAAAACACATCTTTATTGATAATTAGGCTTTGGAAAGGTTTTGTTTTGCAACCTTTGTCAAATAGCAATGAAGTTTTATGACTGCCAAATAGCATCGAACCTTTAATAACTTTCCGTTCTAGAAACTGTGCTGATGTTTTTCTTTGATATATTCCTTCAACAATCTTTGAAATCTATCTTGGAGTCACAAACAAGAAACTATTGATGAGAGGACTTTCCGTTACTTTGAGCTCTCTTACCTTCCTACCTTAGTCATCATTGGAACAGACTGGAAGACTCTTCGTTCGTGCCATTCTAGCATATTCTTATACACCTGAGAAGTTTTCTGAAGTTGAGCAGATAGAGAAAGCTAGGCGAGAAGCAGACACTGGAGACAATTTTGGTCACTGGAGATTGTGATTTCTGTCAATGGAAAAGATGGTGAAAAGGTAAAGATGCAAACATCATATCTTGGTATTGTATTATTGTTATGTGATAGAATTCATGAAAGTCTTTTATTCATAACATGAATTCTTACAAAGCAATAACAAGATAATAAAATAATACTATTCTTGAGAGCTAAAAGTGCAAGTTAAAGAAAAGCAAGTAAAGCCCTTTATATAGGGTCTATTACATGAGATACAAATGTGTTTTTCCAATGTGGGACAAAAGCAAATGCTAATATCTCCTCTCAAACTCGCGATGGTGTGACGAAGCATCGAGAGTTTGCTAAGAGAAGAACCGAGTGGCGCTTTAAGGTATGCGCCTTTGTGAAGAAATTGCAAGTTGCATCGGGAAGATGACAAATGGCAAAGATAGAGTGCGTTCTTGAAGATGATATCGAATAATATGACAATCAATCTCAATATGCTTGGTACGTTCATGAAAGAGCGTGAACATTTGTGCGCAATCTGAATAGAACTCTTATTATCACAATACATCGGTGTTGGTGAAGAAAGACAGACACCCATATCAACCAATAACCGACGTAACCATACAATCTCACACGTAGTGAACCGTATACGATCTGCTGCCTCGTTGAAGAGCGAAACCACATCTTGTTTCTTACTTTTCCATGAGATGAGGTGAATCTCCTAAAATACACAATAACGATGTTGATTTTGATCGGTTGGTCACCAATCTGCATCGCAGAAGAAAATGCCAACTCAGGATGAGGTCGATGGAAACAAGAGACTCGATAAATCGTTCATCGAAGATAGCGAGAATACACATAACTACAGTAATGTACGATGTAGGAAAAGCAAACAAACCGGATCGACAATGTGAACAAGATATGCGATGTCGGGCGAGTAATGGTGAGGGTACACCGGACTCCTACAATCGAACGATATAAAGTGGGATCGGGAAGAGGATCCCCGTCAGGTAGGTGTATATCGAACATTAACCTCAAGAGGAGAGTCAACTATACGAGTATCCGTGAGACGCGCCAAGAATCTGGGTGTACTTGACCAGGCAGAGAAGATATCCCTTCTCGAGAATAAGCTACCTCAATGCCTAAAAATAACGTAGATGACCTAAATCTTTCATCTCAAAGCGGCGAGATAAAGTAGATTTTAGGTTTGCAATACCATCAATATCATCACCGTAATGATCATGTCATCAACATACAACAAAAGCAAAATACAACTGGGGATGATTTAACAAATAACTTGAATCATGAAAGCTGAAAATAAACCCAGAGATGATACTGCATTGAGAACTTGTCGAACCAAGCTCTTGGAGCTTGTTTGAGACCATACAGAGCTTTCTTAAGCCTCCACACTTGTCCTGTGCTATGTGAAACACTGGTGGAAGGACCATGTAGACTTCTTCTTGAGATCCCCATTTAAAAAGCATTTTTAACATCCATTTGTGAAATATGCCAATGACGAGCGAGGCCAATCTTTGCAATAAGAACCTGACGGATGTCATCTTTGCAACAGTGCAAAAGTCTCTTCATAATCCATACCATATTCTTGAGCAAAACCCTTTGCAACCAAAGCGAGCTTTATATCGCTCAATAGAACCATCGACTTTGTCTTAATCTTGTACACCCATCAAGAACAATAGTTTTCTTACGGGTAGAGAAACCCAAATCCCAAGAAATGCAGTTTGTTCAAAGCACCAATTCCTCATTCATAGTCTCTTGCCAAAGAGGATCACGAGCCGCTCGAGTAGGATGTAGGCTCACGAGAGAATTAATAGAAACTAGAAATAAGCGAATGATGGAGCATAGCAAGAATAATCAAAATCTGACACTGAGTAGATCGGAGAGTGTGTTTAGGATAGCGAGGTGGATGCGGATCTGCAACCACAAGAGGTTACGAAATAGGCGTAGGAGAGGTGAGTATCAATATCATGGGACACTGGAAGGCGAAGGAGCAGGATGATATAGATATAGAATCGGATGGACAATCGATTATCAAAGGGATCAATATCAATAAGGTCATATTTTGTCATGCCATGTGAGGTAGGTGGGATGGAAAAGAAAGGAACATGCTCAATAAAGGAAACATTCACGAGACACATACAATTTTTCCGTGAAACTGGATCATGACAACGATAACCTTTCGCTGACCCATATCCAAGAAAAACACAAATGGCGACCACGAAGATAACTTGGTACGCTCGCATGTGGGACGAGAACAAAACATGTAGAACCAAAAACTCTTAAATGGGAATATAGTGGGAGTGTGACCAAATAGTCTAGCATACGGAGAAATCTCAGAATTATGAGAGGTAGGGATCCTATTAATAAGATAAAGCGAAGTAAGGAGCGACTTCTCCCCAAAATTCACTAGGTACACTAAAGCGGACAAAAGCATGGATCTAGCTATCTCAACAATATGCCTATGTTTCTCTCGGCTACCCCATTTTGTTGTGGTGTATCGACAAGACGATGTATTGTACCATCACTTTGAAAATACCGTAAAGATCCCCACTAGTATATTCACCTCCACAAATCACCTGAAAACATTTAATAATGGCGAATGTTGAGTTTTCTACATGGGCACAAAACTCAAAGATAAGTATGAACAAAATCGAGCGTCTTTTCAACAAATAAACCCAACAATGACGAGTATAATCATCAATAAAGGAAACATAATATCTGGAGCCACCCTTAGTAGGGATAGAGCCGCCCCCAAACATCCGAATGAACTAGATCAAATGGTGCGAAGAAGTAGAAGTACTAAGATTAAAAGGCAAAGCAGAAAATTTTCCAAGTTTACATCCACTACAATCGAAATATCATCGGATTGTAAATCACCAAGAACACCAAGATTACACATAAACGCAGTAGAACCTGATACATGACCAAGTCTAGAGTGCCACAAATAAAACTTCAAGAGGAATATGTTAAATGAAAAGAAAAGTTAACGGCATAGTTGATGTGAGTAGGAAGATCTGACTCATCCAAAACATATAGACCTCTCCCCTTTTCACGCTGTCCCAATCACTCTCTTGGATTTTAGATCCTCGACATAACAAGAATTAGGGAAGAATCCAATAAAACATCCAGGTCACATATTTGACCAAAAGCAAGATTTATATGTAATTTTGGAATGCAATAAACATCGGGTAATGATATAGTGGATGTATGAATGGTGTCAATGCTCACATGGCATAGGTGTGCCATCGGCTACAACCCAGTGGAAGGAGTCGGAAGACATAGATACAAATACGGAAGAATCAGAGACATATGATTTCGGCTCGAGTCCAAAGATCCGAAGAAGGCGAAATGATACGAACCAATAGATGGTGATGAGCCGCGAAGGAGTGAAGAGCATAAGGCGAGAATTTTGTTGAAGCTGGAAGGCGAGGAACTTCAAATTGGTCGCTACATAATCGATTTGCGACTCCGAGGCTCCTGGTGGTGATCAAGAGAGGGCACAAAGGCGACTGAGTCGGTGGATACAAGTTCGAATTGACCCCAGGAATATGGCTTCTATCGAGAAGGCTTACGTCGCCTTCCGACGCGAGGCTTAGAACACAGCCTGTAGTAGCTCAGACATTGATTCTTCTAGTGTCCCGGTTCTTGCAATAATTACAACTACCTATGATAAATGTTCTATACCGTCTTGGTGGTGTAGACCGGCAGTGGCGAAGGAAATTTGCCCGATAAAAGTAAGCCTGTACCACTTTTAGAGTCTTAAACATGTTTCTTCACCATAAGTTCATTTACCACATCTTCAACAGATGGTAGGGTTTGGTGCAACAAGCTTTGACGACATTCTCAAATTACTAAGACCCATCAATAGTCGAACAAGACGATCTTCATCTCTCGCATTTAATATAAGCATCGCATGCTTGCAATTCAATAGATTCTGCCATAGCTAATCGATCCCTAAAGTGGTCATTGCAATAATCTTGAATGCCCAAGTCATTTTTGTACTAGTCCACGGAATTTCATATTGTAATCGATATTTAACGGCAAAATTATTCTCAGCACAAACAATCTTGACAAATAATCCCAAATCTCTGTGCGATTTGAACTTAGCCAATTGAACACCATTCTTTGTTCAACAGAGTTATTAATCCAAGTAATAATCTTTGAATTATTGGTCTCCCAAGTCCTAAATAATTCATCAAAATTTTCATCTCCAAATTTAGGGCATTTGGTTTTTCCGGACATATAATCCCAAAGCCCCTTTCCCTTCGAAAATTTACCATGACATAGCTCCAATAGAATAATTTTTCCCATCTAACCTAACACCAATAGTTTGCAAAGAATCATCACCTCCGGCCATTATGAATTTTAAGCAGAAAAATCCCAAATAACAAGCGGCAATCCCAAATAACAAGCAAAAAAAAAAGGCAGATCTACTTAATTAGATCACGAAGCCAAAAAGGCGAAACCCGGATGTGAAGCCAAGATCGAGAGCACGAGCAACCAAAACAAGCACGAGCTTCCAAAACAAGCCAAAAAAATTTTAAGCGATACAGCGTCGCATGCGAACCCCCAACTAACTCACCACGAAGTTGGATCCGCGATCGAGCTAAAAATATTAACTTGTGCTCTTGGCTTTGATACCATGATAGAATTCATGAAAGTCTTTTATTCATAACATGAATTCTTACAAAGCAATAACAAGATAATAAAATAATACTATTCTTGAGAGCTAAAAGTGCAAGTTAAAGAAAAGCAAGTAAAACCATTTATATAGGGTCTATTACATGAGATACAAATGTGTTTTTCCAATGTGGGACAAAAGCAAATGCTAATATTATGTTCTATGATACATGGTCTATGGTATACTTTGTTCAGATCCTTCAGCATTCCCCAATTAACATGACGAGATACGCATATTTCTGTACCAGATACTCATAATCTGCAAGTTGATCCCATGTAATATAAGTTATGCTTACATGAGATCGTGGAGCTTCAGAGTTCTACAATATCTTCTGTTAGGTCAATTTAGGCATGAGCTTTACGCCGTATACATGTTATTCACAATGCTTTGAGTACTATGCTATAACTAGTAGCCCTTCCCCTTGATGCTTTAATCTTTTTCTTTTTACAGCAGGTGACCAAAATTTTCTCTTTGGAGAGGCTGGTGTTAGGGAAGAAATTCTTCTTTACATCTTTGCACATTGGGGTCCACCCCTTCCGTACTTTTAAACCAAAGCATAAAGAAGCATACAAGAAGATTAAAGCGAAAAATAAACAATTGGAAGTAACTTTCATATCAAGTGATAAAAAAAAAGGCTTCCTTTGATGACTATTTTGCTACAATGCCACATCTAGCTCTTCCGTTAGTGATGAAAGGAAGCAATCCCTGAGTCACCTTTACAAGTTTGTGCTGTCCCAATGTTGGTAGCTATAGTGCCATCAGGAAGGATTGTTACAACTGGAGCGTGAAATTTGATCATGCGTTATGGTGCTGATGCTTTTCCTTCACCGAGGAATGAATAAAGGGGATCGAGGCAGAATTTGCACAAATGGAAAAGGGGTGACCTGAGAAACTGAAGCACAAACTTCACGAGCATGAACTTCTGCTTGCTAAGCGTCGTATCTCTTACAATTGTGATCGATGCAACTGAGGCAGGACGGATACGGTCATTCTGTTGTGAAGAACGTGACTTTGATTGCACCAAAAATGTGCTCTAGAAGAAAAATAGGAAACAACATGGTGGTGAAGTTTGCTTCAAAGGTTAATTTGTTGATTACGGGTTTTTAGGTTTTAATCTTGCTTTTACAACTATGTTTTATGACTTTAGGTACATATATTATATAATGATGAGAAATTTCTGTTTACTACGGTCCAAATGCTCTCAACTCTCTCAAATCTAATGGTAAGTCTTAAAATGAGATGATTGACATCAATTAGTTTGTGAAGTTAGAAAAGTTTACTTTTCTCCTTCAGATGATAAACTAAATATGTACATGAGACATCATATGATTAATTAATGAATTTTTTTTTAGTATAACAAGCTGGAATTTTAGTAGTATTAGGCTATTAGCAACAGCACAAGGGTTAAATAAAGAAGAAATTGCACGGTTTTCCCTTCAAATGGGTTAGTCTTTAATTTTTTTCCCTTCAAATCGACTGGTCTTTAATGTTTACTCTTCAACATTGAATTTATGCCTAGCGGGGCATAAGTTCTTTAAGTGCGCGGGATATTATAATGCGAAATTATAAAGTTATGCCCCGCAAAAAAGTTGTTTGGCTTGAGGGGAAAAAGTTGAAGACCAGCACGAAATAGGGACCAAAGTGCAAATGACCCTAAAATAAACCCTCTCAACATCATATAGGAAGTAGTATAGTTATGGATCAAAGATTTGCTCTCACCTTTCAACTTATGGGGTTAAAGAAAGTACTAGCTGTAACAAAGTTAGCATTTTTTGATCAATCCCCCACTCAAACAAGATACAGAAATAAAGAAAATGTTGTTTCTGCACATGGAATTTTAATAATGGTTGTTTGGAGAAGCCGGCAGGCAAAAGATATAGTATGAGACAAAGCAGCATATATGAGGAATCTTGGTCAGTGGAGAAATCAAGATTCCACTGTCCATTCAAATAATAACATACCATTTCATTTGTCACTATTGTATAGTCTATTTGATTGTTATTAATATTGTAAGACATTGTAATAAAATATCCTTCAAAGTTTAGTCTAGGCAGCTATTACTTCTAATCCATGTTCACAAGACTCACTAGAAAAGGCTAATTAAAAACCTTTTGAGGGGATTAACTTATTCAATAATGGACTTAAAACCAATTTTATATGTATTTGTGACAGGGCCGGCCAGGTTGAAAGTTCAGATGAAATTGACTGGCAAGTGTTCACATTCACTGATAAGGTTATGCATTTTCTTTAAGAGTGAATCAAACAGAACACATCAACAGAAACATGTTGGATATTGTACATTTTTGAGAGATAAGAATCAGTAACTGATTGCTATGGTAATTGATCAAGAAAGTTCCCCTATTGATCTCGCAGTTGTACTGTCTTCAAAGGAAAGAGACTTTATAATATGTAGAAACGGCGAACAGGTATGTTTAAGTTTATTTCTGTAGAATTATTGATTTGCATATATACTTCCTTTATAATCTTATTTAAGAACAAGAAAGATTGAACAAAAACCAACTGGATCACTGCTTTTATTCGGTCGAAGTTCTCTATAACAACCTGGTTTGTTCGGATTCTTTTTGGCTACTATAGCGAAATGTTGTTATAGAGAGTACATAATATAACATAACATGAAAGTCTGTTCCAAAGAAAACTTGGTTGTTATAGAGGATGACTGTTTTAGAGAGGTCTGACTGTACTTGCTTTGTAGGTTAAGGGTAGCAGCATAACAGGAAAGATTGTGGGCTTGTATTTCTCCGGTTCGTGGTGTGGTCCATGTCGCCAGTTTACACCAAAGTTGGTGGAAGCCTATGACAGTCTTTATCCTAAAGGTGAATTTGAAATAGTGTTTGTTTCATCTGATAAAGATAACGAATCATTTAATGAATACTTCGGGAAAATGCCATGGCTTGCTGTTCCATTTTCTGATGCTGAGGCGCGGAAGAACTTAAAGCAGTTGTTCAAAGTAAGGGCAATTCCACATCTTGTGATTCTTGATGGCACAGGCAGAGTTTTGAGCAATGAGGGTGTTAAATGTATCAAGAACTTTGGTCATGAAGCCTATCCATTTACATCTGAAAGAGTTGATTACTTGAGACAGGAAGAAGAGAAGGCTAAAGAGAATCAGTCTTTGAGGTCTCTTTTAGTCTATGCATCCCGCGATTTCTTGATCTCAAATGAAGAGATCAAGGTAATGGTTTTTTCCGTATTGAAATCCTTAAATGTCCTTGAGTTGATCATTTCGACGCATTGTAGTTTTTGTGCTTATTTTCGACATGCTTGTTTACAGATTTCTGTGTCTGAACTTGAAGGAAAAACAGTTTGCCTATATTTTGCAATGAGTACTCATAGACGGTGCAAGAGTTTCACCTTGAAACTAGCAGAGGCATACGAAAAGCTTAAACAAAAGAATTTTGAAATTGTGCTGATTTCTATGGATGAGAAATATGAGGATTTTAAAAAAAGCTTTGAAGCAATGCCATGGTTGGCTTTACCTTTCAAAGACGAGAGCTGTGAGAGACTTGTTAGGTACTTTGAGCATAAACTCCTACCACAGCTTGTTATAATAAGTCCGGATGGGAAGACTCTGCAGCAAAATGCAGTTAAACTTGTTGAAGAATATGGCGATGAAGCGTTCCCTTTCACACAAGAAAAGCTTGTTACTTTGGCTAATCTAAAGAAGAAAAAACTCGAAGCACAAACATTAGAGTCCATTCTTGTTACTGCAGATCGAGATTTTGTCATTTCAAATGAAGGTTTAAAGGTAAATCTAGTGGCTTGAAATGAGTGACCGAAAATGTGAATTCATTTTACTAATCATGTTATTTTTCCTTGTACTTGTTTAGGTTCCTGTGAGCAAATTAATGGGGAGAAACATTTTACTGTACTTTGCAGCAAGTTGGAGTCTCCCAAGTCGAGAATTTCTACCCAAAATCGTAACTGCATACCAGGAAATCAAGAAGAACGACGCAAATTTTGAAGTGATTTTCATCTCTAGTGATCATGATGAACCTTCCTTCAATAACATCTTCTCAAGTATGCCCTGGTTAGCACTCCCTTTCGACGATGAGAGGAAGGCATTTCTGTCGCGCAGATTCAACATAGTAGGCATTCCAGTGGCCATAGCCATTGGTCCTAGTGGCTGCACTGTGAATACACAAGTAAGGCAGCTGTTAGAGACGCACGGTGCAGGAGCCTATCCCTTTACGGAAGAACACATAAAGAATTTACAGCAACAACTCGACAAGAATACAACGGGTTGGCCTAAGAAAGGCAGAGATGAAATTCACAATGAGCATGAACTTGCACTCATACATCAGCAAGTGTATCTTTGCAGTGGGTGCAAGGAGATGGGGTACGGGTGGGCTTTCTTCTGCAAACGTTGTAATTACAGGCTCCATCCAAAATGTGCTCCAAAACAAGAAGAGATGAACAGAATAAGTGTTTGATGAAAATCCCCCAAGCCCCTTTTAGTAGCATAGATTCTCTTTAACCTTGTATATGACCTCTAATTCATCTTATGATCAAAATCTGGCTCATATTCAAAATAATGATTTGTATAATTTGGTTCATTTTTATGGCTGAGCTTCTAGTAACTAGTTGTTAGTTCATGATAATTATGTAAGTGGTTCTTTGGATCGATCACAGGTTCTTGGCCCTGCCCTTTGGCTTCCCCTCCGGTTGACCACTCTTGTTTCCATCTCACAGTGAGATGATAGAGAGCAAAATCAACCGTCAATTCCAACTGCCCTTATAGATAGGAAAAGCCACCTCCTCGATAGATTACACAGCTACCAAGCTTCCCTTAAAGAAAAGTAGTAGAAAAACGAGAGAACGGAATGTGTCGAGGCAGCGAACAGGACAACTACCATAAGGTGCTAAATGGACTAAAGTCAAACAGGATAAAGAAATATCTTAATTTGTTTGATGTACTAGTATTTCTTATGTTGCTCGGACTCTTCAAATATCCTACCGCACCCGTATCGAATACTTTAAAAATGTGCTACTTTTGAAGAATCCAACACATGCCCCGAAATTTTTCAAGAGTCTGAGCAACATGTGTCATGGGACAAATATAACAAATAAAAGGTTATAAAAATTTGCAAAACCTAAATTTGAAATATTATCTACCCATAGTCACTAATCTTACACATTGGAACTTCCCAAATAATAATAAATTTCTACCTAAACTATCACCAACTAGTTAGCAAAACACACCTCAACTATCAATTTTTTACTTTTTAAATGCTGGAAAAGGTTTATGGAAAATTGTATATTATTATTGAAGGCATAATCTGTTTAACTAGAGTTACAGGAATTAAAGAAGACTCCTAACTGAACACTAATAATGTATCCTAACTAAATAGTGAAAGCTGAAATATAATCATAAACGAACAACTCGCCTAAAGTACTGATCGTATCCAAACATCTAGAGTATCTAGAGTGATGGACATATCCAAACACTGTCCAACGTGTAGTGTTCCAATACACCCCCTCAAGTTTGGCGGTGGGTCACTAAGCCTAACTTGAATAGATTTCTTTCAAATGCAGGCTAAGGCAGTGCTTTAGTGAGAGTATCAGCTAGCTGGTCAGCACCATGGACATGAACAACATGAACTTTTTTGTTTTTGACATGGTTGCGGAGAAAGTAGAAGTCCACTGCAGTATGCTCCACGCAGCTATGGAGGACAAGATTCTTGCTCAGGAATGTGGCTCCAAGATTGTCACGATAAATGGTAGGAACCTCATGGACTGGAAATCACAGCTCACTCATGAGGTTGGTGACCCACAAGGTTTCAGCAAGAGCATTGGCCACCACCCTGTATTCAGCCTTTGTGGAGGAGCGAGCGACAGTCTTTTGTTTTTTTAGGACCAGCTAATCGGGTTACTGCCAAAGAACAAGATGTAACCAGATGTAGAGACTCTATCACTGATGTCGCCCGCCCAAACCACGTCAGAGTACATGTGCAGATTGAAGTCATCAATGGTAGTTACACGGAGGCCAAGATGGATTGTACCACGAAGGTACTGAAGAACACACTTCACAACTTTCCAGTGAAGGTCCGATGTGCCTTGCATGAATTGAGACAACTTGTTGACCGCATATGAGATGTCTAGCCATAAAAAAGACAGGTATTGGAGTCTACCTAAGGCTCGACGATAACGAGTTGCATAGGTGAGGTGAATTCCATCAGATATGTTGAGCAACTCAGAAGCACTCATTGGCGTGTGGACACTTTTGTTGGAAATTTGCCTTTGGCGGGAGTTGCGACCGACCAACTTTAACGGCTTAAACACTAGTGTTACGTATGTTGGAGAATTCGGTTCTTCACACATGCATGATCTACTAAGTACGTAGATAACCGTAGGGCCAAGAATCATCAAATTTCATTGAGAAATGAAAGAGATATTGGTCCACGAAGTGAGGTGTTTGAAGCATGGAAAGTGTGGTGTTGTGTTCAATTCTCCCTCATCGGTAGAGGAAGAAAGAATTGTTGTGTATATAAGACTCGAAATTGGTTTGGGGTTTGGGACCCCAAGGGGTATCCCATGTGTTTAAAGGAGGGAGGACATAGATGTGCTTCGGTTCGAGGTAAGACCACACGCGCGCCGCCGCCGCCCGCCCGTCCGGTTCCGGGTTCCGGGTTCCGGGTTCTCGGATTCACGGGTTCACGGGTTCACGGGTTCTCGGGTTCACGGGTTCACGGGTTCATTGATATTGCTTACGCACTCAATAAGTTGGCTAGGTTCACCCGTAATCCGAGTGATAATCACTGGAAGGCGTTGAATTGGGTATTACAATACCTGAAATACACGTTAAATTACGGGCTGCACTATTCGAGATATCCAGCTGTACTAGAAGGGTACAGTGATGCAAACTGGATATCTGATATAGAGAACACCAAGTCCACCAGTGGGTATATATTTACAATTGGTGGTGAGGCCGTGTCTTGGAAATCCTCTAAAAAACTTGCATCGCCCGATCCACAATGGAATCGGAGTTTATCGCTTTAGACAAAGCAGGAGAAGAAGCTGAGTGGCTTCATGACTTCTTAGAGGATGTTCCGTGTTGGAACAAACCCGTACCTTCGGTAATGATCCACTGCGACAGTCAGTCGGCTCTAGGAAGGGCACGGAATACTATGTACAAGGGCAGGTGTCGTCATATTCGACGAGGCATAAGACCGTTAGGTAATCGATCACCACGGGTATAATATCCATTGATTACATCAAGTCAAAGGATAATATAGCAGACCCATTGACAAAGGGCCTACTCAAGGATCAGATGGCTTGCCTGTCTAGGGGAATGGGCTTAAAACCCAAAATATAAGGACCAATACAGTGGTAACCCAACCTTACGAACTGGAGATCCACTAATTTGGTTCAATGGGAAAACGGTTGTAAAGGTTCATTGACCGCTTCTGGAAGTATGAGCACTTCGGATAGTGATTTCAAAAGAAACACCAAATCCAAAGCCGTTCCCGCGATAGACGTTAAGTGCTATCTGCAGTATGGGTAAAGGTTAAGTTTTCAAAACCTGTAATGATCCTCAACAGTTGAGGTTAGGTTCTTGGGAAACTTTTAATGGTTCCTAACACTTGTGAAGTGGGGTATAGCAGGATACCTTGTAGGAGACCACCTATTTAAGTGCGAGGACGGGCCGCCTCAAAATGAACGCACTTAAGAATCCAAGACGTTGTCCATGGCCAAAACGGACAAAACATTACGAAGAAGAGAGTAAGAGAATTTGTTGTGTTGGTACCATTGACTTGGCTTACACTAAACACTGACGGTTCAAGACATCACGTTCACCGCGCACTAAGTAAGTCCGATGATATTCAACTATGGAAGGTTCAAAGCTGATGCTACCTCTCCTTATACAACATCGGTCCGCTGAAATATTGCTGGAAATGAAAAAGGCACCATGTGAGTGCGCCAAAATCTCTTTCAAGAGGGGATTGTTGGAAATTTGTCTTTGGCGGGAGTTGCGACCGACCAACTTTAACGGCTTAAACACTAGTGTTACGTATGTTGGAGAATTCGGTTCTTCACACATGCATAATCTACTAAGTACGTAGATAACTGTAGGGCCAAGAATCGTCAAATTTCATTGAGAAATGAAAGAGATATTGGTCCACGAAGTGAGGTGTTTGAAGCATGGAAAGTGTGGTGTTGTGTTCAATTCTCCCTCATCGGTAGAGGAAGAAAGAATTGTTGTGTATATAAGACTTGAAATTGGTTTGGGGTTTGGGACCCCAAGGGGTATCCCATGTGTTTAAAGGAGGGAGGACCTAGATGTGCTTCGGTTAGAGGAAAGACCGCGCGCGCGCCGCCGCCGCCCGCCCGTCCGGTTCCGGTTCTAGGTTCCGGGTTCACGGGCTATGGGCTGTGGGCCTTCTGATATTATCTTTTTGGGCCAGAGAACTTTTCCAGAAGTACAGTTTGATCCCAGAAGCTTCAGATGTACAGTTTGGACCAGAATTCTTTCAGATGTACAGTTTGGTCCCTGAAGTTTCCAGAAATTCAAAATTTCAGCAGACACGAACAGAAATGTCCAACACTCAATTCAGCCATTTATTTTGGCTGAATTACACCTCCTATAATGGCATCCGTTGGTATTTCTCTCCTTTAATTTGGTGGCTTTACTACCTCCATAATGGTCATTATTTGGCCAATAATGGTTGTTATGGAGGCAGTCAAAAAGTCCCTTCCTCACCTATATAAACACCCCTTACACCATTGTTGAGACACACTTGATATACACGAAAATTTACAACCAGAAAATTAGTTCTTTCTATAACTTCCTAGCATCATTTCATTATTCAATATTCTTCACGGTAGCTCTTGAGTTTCCTTTGCTCAATTGTTCCATTGTTGTTTTATCTTGGGAGATGAATTGTCCGGGACGTATAAAGGATACATACGGGGCAATATTGTCTTAAGGACAGAGTGACACACTCGACTCAGCAAAAATCAAAGCAGTTTTCGGTCTTCTTGTTCAACAAATATTGTAATTTCAGTTTTGTTGTTATATTGAATCTTTGTTTATCCTTTGAACTTGTAATAGTAATTTCAATTCTTACATAAGTAGTTACTTGTAATTTCCGTTTCTTGCAAATCCTTGTAACCCAACAACTTTTGCAGTCGGACAGTAGCTCATCATTCAAGATCTCTTTCACATAGTTCGCTTTGGTGAGAATTAAACCTGCAGAGCTGCGTATCACCTCAACACCAAGAAAAAAGTGAAGATCACCCAAATCTTTAATTGAGAAGCGAGAAGCAAGGGAAGCGATAACCTGATTGACACTGGAGGGGTTTCTTCCAGTGACAATAATGTCATCAACATAGACGAGGACGAACAATGTGACACCAAGACCATGCCTGACAAGTAGTGAGGTATCTGATTTGGTCTTAACAAAACCCATAAATGAGAGATAATTGGTGAGAGCATTGTACTATGCCCGAGGAGCTTGTTTCAAGCCATAGATCGTATTGCGCAACCGACAGATATGATTTGGCTTATCATCGCAAGAAAACCTTAGAGGTTACGCCATATACACTTCCTCGTCTAGGTCACCCTAAAGGAAAGCGTTATTGACGTCAAGTTGACGGAGGGGCCAACTGTAGTGAAGGGCCACAAAGAGGATGATGTGAACTGTGGTAGTCTTGACGACCGAGCTAAATGTCGCATGGAAATTAATGCCCGGCCTCTGAGTGAAGCCTTTTGCAACCAAGCGCGCTTTGTATCTGTCAATTGACCCATCTGCTTCCTTTTGATCCTGAAAAGCTACTTCCATGATACAATATTTTTAGTCGGATCAGATGGAACAAGTTCCCAAGTCTGATTTTTTATTAAAGCATCTGTTAATCATATCAAATCATCAATCATATCAATGTAATTATATTCATTATCATAGAATTAGGATTGTCAAAGATAATTAGGATATGATTAGGATAAGTCTTCCTTAATAGTAGTCATAGATTGATATTGTATACTTGTATATAAATTGTAATCTTGGAATGCAATAAAGCATAGAATATATTTCCTTCATGGTATCAAGAACCACACAATAATCCTCCCTTGTCTTGCCCTAAACCACCAAAATTTTTCTTGTTTTCGGCCTCCACTTAACAAACCCTAATTAGGGTTTTACCCACTAACCACTGAAAACCCTAATCGTTGGCTAAGTTCAACATCCAAACCATAATTAGGGTTCTTACTCCAATCACCAAAATCTTCTCATCTCCTTCCTTTTTTTTCTTGTTTTCTTGTGTAACAATGGTCGACCAACACAAATTCCATCCAACTCTTGCCTTAAACAACTTCAAGAATTTCATTTCGGTGATTCTTGAGATGAAAAAAGGCCAGTACTCATCTTGGGCGGAGTTATTCAAAATTCATTGTCGCGCATACCAAGTTATATACCATATTCTTCCTCCTAAGTCTCTGTCGGAGGACACCAATATCGACAAAACTATATGGTCTCGCTTGGATGTTATAGTCCTTCAATGGATTTATGGCACAATTTCTAATGACCTTTTGCACACCGTTTTGGAACCGGATTCTATGGCTCAACAAGCTTGGGAACGTTTGCAAAATATTTTTCAAGATAATAAAATTTATAGGGCAGTATATCTTGAAAACCAATTCAATAATGTTAATTTGGATAATTTTTCAAACGTTTCCACATATTGTCAAGAGTTGAAAATGTTTGCCGATCAACTCTCAAATGTTTGTGCACCGGTGACAAATCAAAGGTTAGTTCTCTAATTGATTGCGAGTTTGAATGAATAATTTGATAGTGTGGCTACGTTCATTCAACAAAGAAATCCCTTACCACTATTCTATTAGGCCCGTTCGAGGTTGATTCTTGCAGAAACTCGAAAGGTGAAACATGCGGAGTCAGCGGAAAATAGTGCCTGCACCGCCCTTCTTTCTACCAACGTGTCTACAAATGATTTTAACCCACAAAATTGGGATTTTAAATCGCAACAATAATGGATCTAAAAGGGGTCAAAATCGCAACAACAAAGGTATAAATAATGGTGGAAGAAGGCGGGGTCAGGGCGGCGAAAACACCTCCGGCGGAGGCGGAGTCTGCCGGCAGCAGCAAGGTCAAACCCACTTGAACCGGCAATATTTTTCTAGCAAGGGGCAGTGGGGTCAGATCTCGTTGTGGGCATGGAACCCGCAGTAGTGGAGCCCACACTACCATACCCAACAAATTAGTGGGCTCGGCCTAATATTTCAAACAAGCAGCCCAGTGTTTTAGGTAGCCGTCCACACCAAGCATTTTCAGCCTATGGACCATCATCGCCGAGTTATGCTCCAATGGACATTGAGCAAGCCATGAACAACATGAGTATCAATGTTCTCGATGACTCATGGTACATGGACACCGGGGCAACCTCATACATGACGACATCTCAAGGTAATCTCTCGTCTTATTTTAATATGAACAGTAATAAAAATATTGTCGTTGACAGTTGGCAGGAAATTCCAATTTGTGGTATTGGACAATTAAACCCCCCCCCCTCTCACCCACATTTACAGTTGAATAATGTCCTACATGAACCCAAACTTATTAAAATTTTGATATATGTGTGTCGGTTCACTACTGTCAACAATGTTTCTGTTAATTTTGATCCGTTTGGGTTTTTTGTGAAGGATTTTCATACAAGGATACCAATAATGAGGTGTAATAGCACTGGGGATTTGTATCCCATCACCGCCACTACCAACAACCAAGTCACCACTCCATCAACGTTTGCTACTCTTTCTCCTATGTTATGGCATAACCGTTTGGGACACTTGGGAGCACCGGTGTTCAATTCTCTTAGAAAAATAAATTGGTTGATTGTAAACAGTGTTTGAACTCTCATGTGTTGTCATTCTTGCATTTTCGGGAAGCATGTTAAATTCCCTTTTTCTTTATCTTCGTCAAATACTATTATGCCGTTTAATATATTATATAGTGATTTGTGTACATTCTCAATTTTGAGTTCGACATGTCATAAGTACTATATGCTTATTTTGAATGATTTCACTAATTTTTTGTGGACATTTCCAATTGGACAAAAATCACAAGTTCCCACTATTTTCAAACAATTTAGTGTTTTCATCCAAACCCAATTTGAGAAGTCCATTAAATGTTTTCAATGTGACAATAGAAGGGTATTTGTAAATGACCAATTTAAAGATTTTTGTGACAAAAATGGTATGTCATTACGTCTCTCATGTCCACATACTTCTTCTCAAAATGGAATAACCGAAAGAAAAATATGCATAATCAACAATTTAATGCGCACACTTCTTGCGCATTCGTCCATGCCACCATCTTTTTAGCATCATGCCCTTCAAATGACCTCATATCTTTTAAACATTCTTTCTAGCAAGCTACTCTCAAACATATCACCCATTCAAATGATATTCCATCGTATTCCGTCCTACAGACATTTGCGAGTTTTCGAGTGTTTGTGCTATCCATTATTTCCATCCATAACAATAAACAAACTTCAAGTCCATTCCACTCCGTGTGTATTTTTGGGATACCCACAAAATCATAGGGGCTATAAGTGTTATAATATGTCTAATGGGAAAATAATCATCTCTCTCCACGTTGTGTTCGATGAGTATACGTTCCTATTTGCTACCTCTCACACATCTTTCCCACCTTCATATGATTTTTTGGATGACGGGATGAATCCAATATTGAGATACCATTTACAAAACCCATCTCCACAAACCCAAATGAGGAAGCCCATTATACCCTCCTTATCGTCGGTCCAACCAAGTGACTAGATTGGACCGGCCCATTTACGGCAACAAACTGCCTCGGTCCAGCAACATCCTCGAATTGGGCCAGTCCAATTAAAGAAGCCCTCTGCTCTCTCTTCTGTTCCATCGGCCTAGTTTGCCTCACCACCCCCTTGGCCCAAATAAGGGAGCCCTCCAACACTACACAAATCCAAATTGTGATCCCAGCAAACCAATCACAAACAGTTAATTCTTCTCGTTCCGACTCTGTTTCTAAGACTCTACTGCCACGTCCCAAGTTTCATCCCATCCTCTGTCCGTTGAAACCCATGCAATGCATGAGATTTTTTGGCCCAAGCATCATTTTAACTTAACATCCTCAGTCCAACTATCACCTATTCTGAAAAATTTGAAAGCTGCTCTAACCGACCCGAATTGGAAAGTTGTCATATTAGATGAAATTGATGCTCTTATTAAAAATAAGACGTGGGATTTGGTGCCCCGTCCACATAATGTGAACATAATACGTTCTATGTGGATTTTTTTCATAAAAATAATTCTGATGATTCTTTTGCGAGGCACAAAGCTCATCTTATTGGTAATGACAGGTCTCAGCAGGTTGGCGTGGATTGTGGTGAGACGTTTAGCCCAATAATATCTCACATCATTAATAACAATGTAACCTCTAGGGATGCATATTATAGAATATTATAAACAATCAACTAATAATTCAATAATTGCAAATGCCAAAATATTAATCTCCATTAATAATAATACGAATGTGTATAAAGTACATTTATCCTAATACAGATTGTCTCTAGGACATAAATGTACTTTCAATCTCCCACTTGGCCTAGAGCCAATCTCGAACATATCTAATGCCCATATTCTCAAAATGACCATTATGATTGACTAAACTTAATGGTTTAGTGAATGGGTCAGCTAGATTATCGTATGTGGGAACATAGTCTAATCTAATCTCTTCAGTCTCCACCATCTCCCTGAGTATGTGGTACCTCATTGGTACATGTGTGTTTCTGTTTGTTGATCTTGGTTCCTTAGCATATGCAATCGCACCAGTATTGTCATAATAAATAGTTATTCAACAACTGGCACTCGGAACTACCCTCAGTTCCTTCAGGAACTCAAAAATCGCGACAGCTTCCTATCCAGCAATGTACTCAGCTTCTATTGTCGAATCAGCAGTTGTAGCTTGTTTGGAACCTTTTCAGCTCACTGCTCCACTATTGAAAATGAACATGTACCCAGACTGAGATTTGAAGTCATCAAGATCCTTCTGGAAGCTAGCATCAGTGTACCCAGTAGCAGCTAGCTTTTCTTCCCCACCATAGATTAAGAAGTAATCTTTAGTTCGTCTAAAATACTTAAGAATACTCTTGACTGCTTTTCAGTGTTCTTCCCCAGGATTCTGCTGGAATTTACAAGTCATACTAAGTGCAAAGGCCACATCTGGCCTAGTACAGGTCATGGCATACATGATCGATCATATAGCTGAAACATATGGGATCCTCTTCATGTGTTCAAGTTTTATAGTATTAGAAGGACTGTCCTTCTTAGATAACTTGATGCCTTGGCCTATAGGTAGACCGCCTTTCTTGAAATTTTTCATAGAAAAATGTCTAAGCACTTTGTCTATATAGACTGACTGTGACAGCCCCAACAATCTATTAGGTCTATCTCTATAGATCCTAATACCCAGAATGTAGCAGGCTTCACCTAAATCCTTCATCATGAAGGTACTGGACAACCACTCATTGACTGACTGCGGGAGAGTCTTATTGTCTCCTATTATCAATATGTCATCTATATATATAATAATGAAGGCAATACTCCCATCCTTGCGTTTACTATAGACACAAGGATCCTCTTTGCTTCTGACGAAATCAAATGACTTGATAGCCTTGTCAAAGAAAATATTTCAACTCCTCGAGGCTTGCTTAAGCCTATAAATGGACTTTTGCAGCTTACATACAATATTTGGTTTGGACTCAAGCGAAAAACCCTCAGATTGTTTCATATAAACCTCATCAACTAGATTACCATTGAGGAAAGCAGTTTTGATGTTCATCTGCCAAATGTCATAGTCATAATATGCAGCTATTGCAAGCAAAATCCGAATTGACTTAATCTTAGCAACAGGTGAAAAGGTTTGATCATAATCGACCCCAGGCCGTTGATTATAACCTTTAATCACCAACCTTGCTTTATAAGTCTGTACATTTTCAAATACATCGATCTTCTTCTTGAAGACCCATTTGCATCATATGGGTTTAACCCCAGCTGGCAAATCAACCAAGTTCCACACTTGATTGATGTACATAGATTCCATCTCGGATTTCATGTCTTCTTGCCATCTCTTCAAATCAATATCCAACATTGATTCACACTTGTAGGCTCATCGTTATCGGAATATCTATCTAACTGTGTTTCCACAAGTAGATTTAGTTTTTCAGGAGGAAGATAAGTCCTAGTAGACCTACGGAGTTGATTGCTTTGCAGTTCAGTGCTTGGTATATTCTGACTGTGAGAGGGTTCTTGTGTGTTGGATAATTCACTAACTTGAGAGCTTTCAGGAATATCATTTTCATGTATTTCCTGAATGGGAGGAGGTGCAACCATTGCATCTACTCCCAAAGGCTGTGTAGGAGGATCTTGCATTTCTGCATTGTTCGTGAACACTCCCATTGGCCGGGCGTGCCTTGAAGTACCCAATCTTAGCCAAATACTCCTACTGAATTCTTGCCTTGGTCATTCGGCAAGGATTCAACATCTATGTTATCTTGCAGTTCTTGAATTTCTTCAAGTTCTATCTCCCTTGTAGACATATTCTTCTTCAAGGAAATTTGTGTTCCTAGAAACAATGACATTACGTTATCCAGGATGATAGAAGTAGTATCCCTTAGTTTCCTTTGGATACCCCACGAAGTAACATTTCTCACTTTTGGATTCCAACTTGTCAGTGAGCATCTTCTTAACATATGCAGGGCATCCCCAGGGTCTCATATGTTTAAGAGTTGGCTTCTTGCCACACCATATCTTATAGGGTGTCTTTTCTACTGACTTGGAAGGAACCCTGTTCAGAACATATATTGAGGTTTATATAGCATGTCCCCAAATGTATGTCGGTAGAGCTGAGAAGCTCATTATGGATCGAATCATATCTAATAAGGTTCGATTTCTCATTTCGGCAACACTATTCATCTGTGGTGTTCCAGAAGGTGTCCACTCTGATTGGACTACATGTAGCTTTAAGTAATCTAGAAAATCCTTGCTCAAGTATTCACCTCCTTGATCCGATCGAAGGGTCTTGATACTTGTTGCAAGTTATTTCTCTACTTCCGACTTGTACTCTTTGAACTTCTCAAAAGCCTCAGATTTATATCTCATAAGATACACATATCCATACTTTGTGAAGTCGTCAGTAAAAGTGATGAAGTACGGGAAACCTCCTTTAGCTTGAGTCGAAAATGGCCCACATACATCAGTATGCACCAATTCAAACACCTCTTTGGCTCGCACACCTTTCCCAGAAAGTGGCTTATTGGTCATCTTTCCTCTCAAGCAAGATTCGCAATTACCATAAGACTCCAAGTCAAATGGTTCGATGTAGTCTAACTTCCTCAACCTTGCTATCCTTGATTCATTGATATGACCAAGTCTGCAATGCCATAAGTAGGTAGAGTTTCTATTACTTATCTTATCTCATTTATTTTGTACATTGAATATTTCTCGACTACAGTTAAGTGTATATAATCCATCCACAAGAGGAACAGTTCCATATATAACATTATCAATAGACAGTACTTGACTTTCATTATAAATATATGAGGAAAAACCCTCCATGTCCAAAACAACGATAGAAATGATATTCCTCATTAAGGAGGGTACATGGTAACAATCATTTAACACTAGACAATAGCCAGAAGGCAAATTTAATCTATAAGTTCCTACGCGCTCAACATCCACTCATGCTCCATTTCCAACGCGTAGGTCTACCTCTCTTGGTCCAACCTTTCTGCTATCAGTTAGCCCCTGCACATTGGTACAAATGTGTAAGCCACAAGCGATATTCAATACCCAGGAATGAGAGTTATTTATAGATATATTTATTTCAATGACATACATACCTTGTCCACCATAGGTAGAAGCACCTGGTGTTTTTCCTCCTCCTGGTGCAGTGCAGTCCTTCTTCCAATGCCCCTTCTTGTTGCAGTTGAGGCATACATCCTTAGTCGGATTCACCTTCTTCTTCACACCTCCCTTAGGCTTCATAGTTGAGGGCACAACGACTGCTTTGCCCTTCTTCTTCTGTCATTCCTTACCTTTCGGCTTGGGTCGGCTAGTAGAGCTCACCATGAGCACAACTTTGCCTTTGGAAGTGGAATACTCAAAGGTCTTGTGCATGTTGTGCAGCTCCGACAGACTCGCCTTCGTTCCATTCATATTGTAATTCACTATAAAGTTTTCCAAGGAACGATGGAGAGAGTTCAGGATGAGAGTTGTGGCGACATTCTTTTGTAGCTTTGTTCCAATTAAAGCAAGTTTCTCTATTAGCCCTATCATCTTCAACACATGCTGCGAGACCTGGCCTCCTTCATTGAGCTTACACTTAAAAAGTTCTATCAGTAACTCATATTTCATAGTCTGGGATTGTGAGTCATAGAGACTCTTCAAGTGTTCGAGCATCTCATTGGGACCCATGTTCTCATGTTGTCTCTGAAGTTCCATAGACATAGAAGACAACATCATGCACTGTGCTAAAGTGGCATCATTTATGTGTTTTTGGTAAGCATCCTTATCAAAAGAAGCATATTCAGCAGAGTCTATAGCAGGGACTGTTGGGAACACCGTGTCCAACATGTATTCTAATTTCTCTTGTCTCAGCACTATTTACAAACTTCTTAGCCAGTCAAGGTAACTAGGTCCAGTAAGTTTGTTCATTTCAATCAACATTTTCAATGATAAGCTCGACATCTTTGATAATCTGAAGAATTAGATAGACTGGAAATCAAACTCAAAATTTATTTCCTATTATACACATCGTTTAGGCTAATCAACATGGTATTTTGTTTAATTAGCTCCCATTATTTTAACATACTTCTACGACCCCATTGTAGATACAGACCTATATTAATTAAGGTCATAATGGGCCAAGATCTAAGCCTATGATATCTCCGCGTTTGCTTTGGTTGATAACTTTAATAACACATCTTGGTAGGTTCTAAACCAATTGCAAAACTTATTTGCAACTCTTGGTTGATCAAATATTATATTTAATCTTACGTCCTTAGATTAATCCGACACTTTGGCGCCAAGATTTGTCTAAGCAAGTTAACCCCATTACACGACTGCGTTTACACGACTGCGTTTATGTATCTAAGTAAATTTGTCATTTATGAGCAAACACTTTGGTGTAAATACCCACAAAAGTTTATCGTTTACCTTTACATTTAAAACACATCTATGAAAGCGTTTGGGTCCTCATAGACTTAGAGCAAATGCTTTGGCATAAATACTCGTATCACCGAAAAGGATTTTGCACTCTAACAATTATAATGGACGACGCGTTTATTTTAAATGAGACTTGTATTAAATTGTGGGGAGCATTTTAATTTAGGGTTTTAACCAAGATCAACTCTAGCATGCTATGTCAAACAAAGCATTTTAATTAGCATGCAAATGACAAAGCATATATTGGGTACCGCCTACCCAAGCATGATATTAAGCGGTTTAACAAATACTGGACGCCGCCTACCCATACAATTATTTGCGGACACTATTCTAGTAATATAAATGACAATCATATATCACATAAACAATATACTTATAAATATATTGTACAATAATAATCATGGGTTAAACATTCTGAACAAACAAAAAATATTTTTTTTGGATCGATGGGGCCGCGGCACCAGTGAGGCAGAAGCCGAAATTCTTCTTCTGCAATGCATTAGTGTCGCGACTCTCCACCATGGGGCCGCTGCGCTTTCAAGGCAGAAACCTTCGGCTTGCATTAGGACTGCGACGCTCAACCATGGGGTCGCGCTGCCTAATGTCCAGAAAGTGCGGCACTTAAAAAAAATGATTCATTAGCGTCGCGGGGCTCCACCATGGAGCCGCGGCGCCGCCTTGAAAACCCTAGTAAGCACTGCGGCGCCCTACCATAGGGTCGTAGTGCCGGCGTCCTGACAAAACGTTTCTGTGTTGATTTTTCAAAATCGTTCGAGCCCTAAATCCAATTTAGGGATCAAATCACAGATCATTTATCCTCACCCACCATTATCAATAACGCACATATCGATCATCATCCATTCATACTCGTTCTTCGCCGTGCACCGTGCAATGAGCCGGATATCCGCACTTTTGGCTTAGTTCGAGTTAGAACGGAATGACTTCCTCGAGTTATTGTAGGAGATAATTTAGGGTGATATCAAAAGGTTAACATTCAGTCAAGATATGTAGGATTTCAAGAAGCCTTGTTTTAATCTAATTTTATGTTTAATCCATATTATTATGTTATTCAATTGTTACATAACCATTGAACTAGCCTTGACTTTGATACCACTGTGGCTTTTGTTGGGTTCAAAACACATAAGTAAGGCACAGCGGAAGTTGAAACTTTTGTTCTTACTTACCCAACAAATTCTTCTGGTTTGATTATGTGATAATTAAAACCTGTAACATAAAATACGAACACTTACAAGTTGTATTATCTAGAGTTTTTACTTAGGGATTACACGTGAATGTCCCTTCGACTGCAAGCACAATGCTACTGTGTATTCCTCTGTCACGAAAGCTAGGAAATCTTGGCAGAGGTTTGAGAGAGTTTCGTCCTAGACTCTAAGTCTAGAAAGTTTATAGAATTGGTGCAATTCTTGTGTGTCATTTAACAAATGAGAGGTACTGTATATATAGCAAAAAAAACTAGATCAAAAATCAGATTTGGATTGGGCTCAAATCTGGCCCAAAACCGAGGTGCAGTGGCCCAGTCGAACTGGGCCTGCTACCAGTCAGGCACCGCGGCGCCACACGTCAAATTTCGGTTTACGGTTTTCTTTTATATATTCAACACATCCAATTAAATCCAAAATCAAATTTTGACTTAATTAAATAATTTCCATCTAATAGAAATTTATCCCACAGTTATTATTAATTTAAATATCTCGATTCCAAATCGAATATTTAATATTTTCTCAATACACCCTTAGATCGAAGAGACAATCGACATAGTGTGACCCTATAGGCCTTCATAAATCGACATTAATCCAATTAAGGTCCATACGGAACTCCTAGATTGCGCTGTAATACGAACTCAATATGTGAAGTACGTTTACACGAATCCAGTAAACTTAACCTCTATGTGGTAAGATAAAATCCTTTCATTCACGACACACCCGATCAAGCTTAGGATTTGTCAAATGTCTATCCAACTGGCTTAATCATTGTATCTCATCTATATTAGTTGACAACTAGACCATATTCAAAAGATGGCTATTGCGTTGGCCAACGACTTAGTCAACCTAATATCACTGAGAAGCTGAGTGTTCTCTCGAATATATATTCGAGGAATGAATCCTAATCTTGGCACAACTACCACCTTTAATCCACATCGTAATGTACCCAATACAAGCTGTATCTCAACCTATAAGGCACTTGAGCTTAGGACAGGATCAAAGTATATTACTTTGTAGACAAGGTGCGCATTGACCTCAAGTCTAAGGACTTCTATCTCCCACACGCTGATCATACTTTAGACAAGTATAACAAACAAAGATATCAAATAGGTATACCAATACTTTCAAAGTATCCATGTGTCCATCACGAGTAGACATTACTCACAGCAGGTGAGACATACTACATCCTCTAAGGATGTGACGCAGACCACATGTCGACTTATCACATATCATCAATATCTCATTCTCAATGATCATTAATCGAGGCTATTTTAAGAGTTACGTTATAATATTAATATCTCACATTATTAATAATAACGTAACTTCTAGGGACATATTAAAGAATATTATAAACAATCAACTAATAATTCAATAATTTCAAATGCCAAAATATTAATCTCCATTAATAATAATATAAATGTGTATAAAGTACATTTGTTTTAATACAGATTGTCTCTAGGACATAAATATACTTTCAGAGTTGACCCGGGACTCTTCAGGAGAAGAAGAGGACGATTGTTGCGAGTCTGCTTGTGTTCGTGCGCTTATTCCAAAGGGGGAGGCAGATTAGTAATTATTGGAAGTTTAGGGGTGGGGTCTGAAATATCTGAAATTGTGATATGTGCCCATTCCAAGTGAAATGGTTTAATTGCAATACTGGAGAATAAAGTTTTAAAAGGAAAAAACATTCTCGATAAATTGCACATCTCGAGATAAATACACCTTTGCAGAAATTCGGTCAAAGCACTGGTGAGAATATGAGATAACGAGAATATGAGATAGACACATGAGGTAGATTTGGGTTCAAGTATATTTTTGGAGTATGGTTTAAGCCATGAATAGCATAAACAACCAAAAATCCGTAGGGAGCTAGTCGTTGAAATGTGGATTGATTATTTAAGTGAGAAGTGGGCAACAGTTTTATGAGATAGACTATATGATGACACAGAAAGGACCAGAATTGAGGTGGAAGGGACGCCTCATTTAGGAGCGTTCTTGCAGTTTTGATAATATGGTGATGTCATCGTTCTTCAAGGGCAACTCGTTGAGGCGTATAGCGTGGGGTGGAGAGGTGTTCAATACCGTGAAGAGAAAGATAAATGTAAAGACTTATATACTCTCCTCCGCCATCAGTGTAAAGAGATAATATTTTGGTGTTAAAATATTTTTCCATGAGAGGATAAATTTTTTGAAAGAGCTCTTTAACTTCACTTTTATTCTTTAGCATGTAAAGCTAAGTGTATTTCGTATATTAATCAACAAAAATACAACTTCTAATCAAGACATAAAACTGGTGATGGCCCCAATAAATCACTAAAAATAATTTGAAGCGGTGTAGAGTTACACAAAGATAAGATAATTGGGTAAATAGATGTCGATGGGCTTTATTAGATAAGAGGAAATTACAATGAGAATCTCGCTCATGAAATGGTAGAGAGAATTTACTCAAAATAAACCTAAGAACTCTAGAGTGGGATGACCTAGTCGTTGATGCCAAATAGTGAGCGGGGTGGATGAGACGAATATTTGAGCTCGGGGATGTGAGACATGCCTCATACAGTCCATTGTTGTTCCGATCATGCACCAATAATTTGCGCGTTTTTAGATCATTCTCAAAAAAATCAAAGGGAAAAAATTCAATAGACTTTAGGTTATCTTGGCAAAATTTGGAAACAGATAGAAGCTTGTGTTGAATGGATGGAGCACACAGAGTGTCAGTTAGCTTAAAATCATTATTTGATGCATCTAATTGAGTAGAACCAGTGTGTGAAATGGGAATTTTGTTACCATCGCCCATGGAGACATCCGCGTTACCGTGGTAGGGCTTTAGGTTGTGCGGCTCAGTTGTGATATGGTAGGTGGCTCCTGAGTCGACTATCCAAGGGTTGGTGAAGGCATTGAATCCAGCAACATAGTTGGCGTGGGATTGAAGGTAATTGTGTGACTTAAAGCGCCAAACATTTGCGGTGTGGCCAATCTTGTTACGAGTTGGCAACGAACAACAACATTTGGGTTCGTGTTTGACTTTCACTATTGTTGACTGTTGGAGCGTGGATTCTGGTGCACGTTCTAGGAATTATTGTTCTGCCTACGGTTGTTGTAGTAGTTGTTATTTGTGGCAACTGCGGTAGTGATGGGGCTGGATAGTTTCTTAGCATCCTTGTGACGGAGGAAGAGTTCATGGTCAAGTAGTTTTCAAACAATTCTTCATAGGTGACTGAAAGAAATAATCCCCTTGATTATTTTCATTAATTGATAGGCTATATATACAAGTTACATATTACCATAATAGGAGAATCCTATTCCTATTCTATTTCTAAAACCTTATTCTACCATAATTCTGCCTATACAATTATGGTAAGTGTATAACACTAATTAAGGTAACATTTACACTACAATATACTCCAAATATATATACCATATATACAATATTGTCTTGCATGTAATCTGGCCGAGAATTGCTTTGTTTAACACACCCCCGCAGTCATAGCGGGCGGTTTTCTAAACGAGACTGTCCCTAAAATCTTCAAAGAGAACCACCGTAGACCCCTTTGTAAAGATGTTCCGCAATTTGATAACGAGACGACATGGCATACGCCGAACTTGACCTTTGCAACCTTTTCACGGACAAAGTGAATGTCCATTTCGATATGTTTGGTGCGCTGGGTGTTGAACTGGTTACCCGAAGGTAGATGGCACTAATGTTATCGCAATATACCAAGGTTGCCTTTTGAATGGGACAATGAAGCTCCAAAAATCAAATTACGTAGCCAACATGACCTGAGACCACATTCGCTACCCTCGATATTCTCGCCTTCGCACTAGAGCGTGATAGAGTTGCTTTGACGCTTTGCCGACCATGAGACCGTTGCTTGTTGCCAAGGAACATACAAGAGTGGTCGCAGTCGACCCGTGCTCGGTTCAACCACCCCAATCGCATCCGTAGAGACAAGTGTGGATGTAGATGACGGATACAAGTGTAACCCTATAGTCCAAAGGTCCCCTGGATATACCGAATGATGCATTTTATTGCATTCATGTGCTCAACTCGGGTCATGCATGAATAAACACACTCCGCCGAACCGCATCACGTGAATATCCGGCCTGGTAAAGGTAAGATACCGGAGAGCCCCGCAAGACTGCGAGCACGGGTCGCCCTCGTGATGGTGCACTCGCCGTGGCACTTAGCTTTGGGTTTGCATCAATCGCGCGGAAGTGGACTTACAGGGGATGACATCTCACCCTCTCGATGATCTCAAAGAAGATACTTCGCGGAGACAGAAACAACCTTCCTCGAATGACGCTTTGACGCACTCCCAAAAATAACCTAAGGGCCCCAAGTCTTTCATAGCAAATTCGTGAATCGAGCATGGCCACGATAGATCAAGCAAAGCACTGAGAGGCGATCAAGATGATATCATCCACATACAATGTATCGTAGGCCAAGGACGCAACCACGCGTAGATGAACAAGGAATTGTCTCGATCAAGCTATGAGTGAACCCAATAGTTGAAACAAAGTCGCAAACCTCGTGGTACCAGGCCCTGAGATCGCTAAGCCCGTATAAGGACTTCTTCAACAAACATACATGACGGGACGGCTTGATCCTCGAAACCCAAAGGCCGATGCATATAGATCAAGCTTCCTTTGAGATCACCGTAGGAAAGCATTCTTGACATCCAACTGATGAATTGGCCAAGTCTTTGATAGAGCTAAGCGTTAATGGTAGCGGTTTGACCATCGACTAAACGCCTCACCACAATCAATTCCAAACTGGCCGAAGTCTTACCATCACCAACAAGTCGTGCCTTATGTCGAACAAATGACCCATCCGAATTCTCCTATGAGCAAAAATCCACATAGACCCGATAACATTAATACCATATGGACGGGCACTAACTCCCACGCCTTATTATCAATAAGAGCATTATATTCATCACCATAGCAATTTTCCAATTAGGGTCATTTAATGTTGACACAGGATTATGGGCAAGGGGATTTAGAGACATCGAAAGTAAATTAAAATGTCTTTTAGGTGTAAAAAATACCCGCTGACTACGAGTGACCGGCCTATGACTCGAGGAAGAATTAAGGAATTTTGGGAATTTTCGCTCGACGGATCGCCAATAGCAGCTCGCCGCCCAAATCTCGCACAAGTTGAATCGACCGGCCTGCACGAATGGGTCTCGCCCAATAGCCGAACTGCTCTGGTCAGAATCGCGTGGCGACGATATCAGGTCCAGCAAAGGTCTACTGGAGGATTTTTGGGTACGAGATGTCCGAAAATCTAATAATATACGGGGATATTTGGTCATCCAAAAAACTATATGACTTAGGTTCGGGAGTATGAACTTTCGTAAATACGGGAATTGAAGTTTCATCAAAAATGACATGGCGATTGATTCCTGATTTTCTTGGAGGATAAATCAAAACACTTATAACCACGATGATTTGATGGATAACCCAAAAAAACACACTGCAGACCGAGCCTCAAGTTTGTTAATTGTGATGGATGGGATTAACGGATAACACAAGCACCCAAAAATCCAAGATGAGAATAAGAAGGGTTCTTATTATATAGGATTTTGAGGGGAAGAATATGTCGACCTTTTGAGGGGAATTATGTTAAGAAGATATGGCCAAGGCTTTGTAGCATGATGCCAAAAAATATGGAGGTATGGAGGCATGAATTAAGAGAGTTCGGATAATGTTATTGATGGAAACGACTTTATGCTTCTACTTTCCCATTTTGTGAAGATGTAATGAGGACATGAAAACCGAAATTGATCCCATTTTTTTAGCATTAGAAATAACTCCCTATTGTCATACTCTTTCCTATTATCACATTGAATATTTTTTATTTCTCTCTTTCGAATTGAGTACTAATGAATGCTCTAAATTGATGAAGACGGAAAACACTTGTGATTTATTCGCAATTGGAAACACATCCACAAAATCTAGAATAATCATCTAAAAGAGAACATAATATCTATGACCCAATGAACTGAGAACATGAGACGCCCATAAATCACTATGAATAATATCAAATGGCATCAAGTATGAGAATCGAGTCTGCTAAATGGAAGCTTAACAATTTTTCCTAATGAACAAGACTACAAAGTGGAGTACTCGTACTGCACTTTACAGAAATAAAGCTATTTTTATCTAAAACTGATAAAATAGAAGATCCGTGATGATCCGTGAGGCATGCCACATGGAAGGAGAGACGGCGCAATAGGCGATGGCATGGTTTGACTCGATAAACCGAAACCAGTGCATGATAGGATATAGATCCCCTACTATCACACCTCATGAGATGACTCTCGTCTTGAAATCCTTCACGTAAAAACCAAAAGGATCAAACTCAACGGAACGGAATTGTCAAGTAGTGAACTTCCTGACAGACACTAAATTTTTAATCAATTTAGGAGCATGTAAAGTATTTTTCACAGAGAAGGGGTGGATTGGGAGACAACGTTTCGACCATAACCCTAATTGGAATAGAGTTGCGACATGTAATTATACCCTGAGGGTGCTCAAATTGGAATAAGAGGAGAGTACCGATTCGAAGTCATGTGAGTAGTCGCCTGTCCATGTACCAATTTGGGTCCGATTGAGTCAACCCCAATGTGTGCATCGCGGCCTCAATATCGCTCCAGTGGGGCTGCCGCATGATGGGCTTATGGAGGACGCCCAGGACTCCATTCCGCGATGTCTTCGCTGGCCAGTAGGTGCCGTTGGGCCATCGCCACCGTGCCACCGCTGGGCGCTGGGTTCGATCGCCGCCACCATCGCCGGAAACCGCCGGCCATTGCCGGGCTGTGGATATACGGTTCCATCGCCATTGGCCCCACTGCTGGGCCCATGGCGGTGGTGAAACATCAGACTGGTGGGACCCACCACCGTTTGTTGACCACCAAACCGCCACTGCACTGGCCTGCTTGCTCGCGATTTTGTTATTATTTTTGGCGATTATTCTTGCCGCCACCATTATTATGGTTTTGGCCCGACTATTCACAAAACCTCAAGAACTAGGAGGACGCCACCATGACAACCGGGCTTGCCCCGACGCTTTGTTAGCAAAACCCGCTTCTTTCAACGTAAGCATGAGCGGGCTTGATGAAAGTCTGGAAGAGGGATTGCTTTGGCGAAGGAGAGTTCCAACACCATTATAGGCCTCAAAGACCGCAACCAATCTGAGAACTAGACGATTATTTGTTATGGCGCTAACATTACTGAGTTGATCCGCCAACTCCTTTGGTTTCTTGCAATATGCGTAAACGCGTTTGGAAATTCGTCCATTCTAACGTAGAGAGAATTCTGCTCGAGTGTGACGACACGTGAATGTTGGTTGTCTTGGAATATGTCACGCAATCTATTCTATGCAGCCATAGCCGTGGTATCCTAGCTCCATAATCGTCTGTGAAGATCCAGCTGAAATAGTGGTGTATATCCACCTAAGAATCCAGAGTATCAAGTGTAATCCATAACTCAGATCCTCCGCAGAAGGGCTCCAGCGAGAGGAATGATGTGATGAAGAACTTGATAAGATATAGCGTGAATTTTAAACAACTCTCGCCACGTTGATATTGAACGTTTCCATCTCAAGAACAATGGGATACTTAGCTTGATATCGAAACCATGAGGGTAGGGGTGAAAATTGTTCTTAGACATAAGAACAAAGAAGGAGGGGAAATTTAAGAGAGGTTTTTGAGAGCTGAAGACTAGATTTTTGGAGAGAAACCCGAGTGAGAGTGGGGGTCTCTACAAAGGAGGCAAGAGTTTGAGAGAAGAAAACTTTTGTTTAGACCTAGTCTTTTGATACCATGAAAGAAATAATCCCCTTGATTATTTTCATTAATTGAAAGGCTATATATACAAGTTACATATTACCATAATAGGAGAATCATATTCCTATTCTATTTCTAAAACCTTATTCTACCATAATTCTACCTATACAATTATGGTAAGTGTATAACACTAATTAAGATAACATTTACACTACAATATACTCCAAATATATATACCATATATACAATGTTGTCTTGCATGTAATCTGGCCGAGAATTGCTTTGTTTAACAATGACATTTGTGTCACGTGCACGAATGGCAGCAGAAATTTGACGAAACTCAGGGCCTAGACCACTGAGTATTCTGAACTGGACATAAGGGCAGAAGCGGTGGCTAACTCATCTAAGAAGGACCGAATAGTTTGAAGATATTCGGTGATGAAGCGAGAGTCCTTAGTGATATGGGCATGTGTTATCATGTAGGATGAAGACCCTGGTTTGAGACCTGTTTGCATAGGTGGTATGCAAGGCATCCCAAGCCGTTTTAGGCGAGTCGGCTACAACAACAGTGGAGGCAATGGTGGGTTCAAAAGAGGCCATAAGAGCTTTCTGAATGAGTTGATCCTGACGGAACTAAGGTAAAAAAACAGGATTGGGAGATATGTTTGTGTCAATGGTGATGGTGCGACTTGGAGCCGAAGTGGTCCCGTCGAGATGGCTGAAGAGATTGTAGCCATACATAAGCATGAAAAATTGAGCTTTCCAGATGGCGAAGTTGTGACCATCACTGAGTTTGATGGGTAATTGGAAAGCAAAATTGAACTAAATAATGATATTGGTACCGGTTGTGTTGTCAGCATTGACAACTCTGAAGTTGTTGCCGTTACCGTTGGTACCCATCAAGTGTTTTGGAGGAGAAGAAAAAAAATTGGATCTTACTCATTAGAGTTGTGCATTGGCTGTGATGCCATAAAAATACTGGAAGAAGTTTATGAAAAACTGTATATTATTATTATTATTATTATTATTATTATTATTATTATTATTATTATTATTATTATTATTATTATTATTATTATTATTATTATTATTATTATTATTATTATTATTATTATTATTATTGAAGGCATAATCTGGTTAAATAGAGTTACAGGAATTAAAGAAGACTCCTAACTAAACACTAATAATATATCCTAACTAAACAGTGAGCGCTGAAATATAATCATAAACGAACAACTCATCCAAAGTACTGATCGTATCCAAACATCTAGAGTGTTGGACATATCCAAACATGTCCAACGTGTAGTATTCCAATATTTGGAAAAGTGAGTAAATAATAGTTTGGATGTATTTTGTTAATTAATTGATGATAGTTTAGGTAGCAAACTCTCACACCTGATAATTTAGGTGGGCAATTAAAAAAAGTGATATTTAAAGTGTATTTTTTGAACCTTATCTATGAATAAATAAAAAAGTTTGTCATAAGGCCCATAAGTTGTGTCTTGAATAAGGCTGGCCAGTGGGCCGGGACGGCCCAACCCTGACCCCGACCCGAACCCACCCCGGTCCCGCCCCGACTCCGCTCAAAAAAGAAAACGGTGGCGGGACTCGAACTCGGGACGGGACAATGTCTCATACCGCTGCACTGAGTCCGCCTCAGCCCGCCTCGACCACCCCGCCCTTTGTCCCCTTTGCAAATATGGTCGTTGCACCAACGGTCATTTTAGATTTTGATCAGTCCAACGGCCATTTTAGGCCTCCCACCTCCCCAACCCCTACCCCTTAATATTTATTTTTAACCCATAAGTTATTATATTTACACTTTAACCCAATTTTCCAACTATAAATAACTCATTTTCTCTTCATCTTTCTCACAAATCTTCCTACAATCTCTCTAATCTCTCAATATATCTCTCTACAAGTCTACATTGTTTACTAAATATTCAATTTTATTTATTCATTTGAAAATTGGGAGTGAAGTTGGCAACTAGCTTGAGGATCTTCCATCGAGCAAAGTTTCAATTTTCAACATCTCGATTACACGTCGACGTTACGTCGGCGTTTGGTACATTCGTTCCTTCATTAAATTATTATTGTTTGTTTATTTTATTTAGCGCACTTAATTTTATTGTCTTTAATTATTTATTATCATAATTAAAATGGAAGAATTAAAAGGTATGTTTAAGGGTAAGGGTAAGGGTGCTTCTTCTAGTAGGGGCAACCAGGGCAAGGGTACTTCTTCTAGTCATCTTATTCCTACAGAGGATGATTTTGTTGATACTCAACATTTTCCTACAATACCATTAGATTTAGACCAGGAGCTATTTTCTGGAACTCAAGAAGACTTTAATTTAGACGATGATCTAGATGATACACCCACTAATGTTGATGACAACACACTCACTAGTGCACCTTCAACTGAAATACCTCATATTCCCCCTAGTATGAGACGAGGTCCAAAGAAACGACCATTAAAATCGGATGCATGGACATTTTTGATAGGGACGTAGAGAATCAAGTAGCTATATGTAAAATTTGTAAAAATGTTTTAAAATTTAAAAGCTGGAAAAGGTCACGGTGGGACGGGATTTAATTAGACACGTAGTAAGTGCTCATCCAGCTAGGTATGCCCAATACCAGGCTTCAAAACCGGGTGCGCAAACGCCCGCTCCATCGGGACAAGGTTCACATACTGATACTGTCCCAGACCAAGTACAGGGTCAAATTAACCCTATGACGTGGGAAATTGTAGGCTCTAAATACAATAAACATAGAGAGAGCCAAGTAATATCAAAATTAGTTCTTTGTGGAGGGTTTGCCTTTTTCATTTCCTTCATCTCCTGCTTTATTCATTACATTAGAGATATATATAATCCTGCTTTTAACGGTTTTCCTAGATCAACTGTTAAGAGAGGTGTATTTAAATTCGCGCATGAATATCAACAATATTTACGTTTTTCATTATATCATTTTAATTGCAAAGTATCTATCACGTCAGATATAAGTCGTAGTACTAACGTCCATGATTATTTAACTGTAACTTGTCATTGGATAGATTATAAATGGTCTATGCAAAAACGTATTTTAGCGTATAGATATACAGATGATAGGCACACTGGTACTTTTATTGCAGATAATATTTATCAAGTGTGCCATTATTACGGAATAACCGATAAAATTATGACTATTACATTAGATAACGCTTCTTCTAACAATTACGCAATTACAATTTTAAAAAATAGTTTAACTCCATCTTTTCTAGATCATTTTCATATAAAATGCGCGTGCCATATATATAACTTAATTGTAAAGGATGGTCTATCACTTTTTGAAGACATTCTTAGTAAAATACAATTTGCTATAAACTTTATTTTTAAAAGTAATAAAGTACAACGTAGAAAAGAATATAAAAAAACTTATCACGCTTGTGGACTATCTTATAGAAAAATTCTACAAGAAGTATCTACTAAGTGGAATTCTTTATACGAGCAACTACTTGTTTCTTATGACTATAGAATACCTTTAACTTTATTTTTTAACTCTCATAATAAAAATCCAGCTGATATGATTTTAGATAGTGATTGGGTAAAAATTTCCGAACTTATTGTATTTTTAGAGAAATTTTTTCAAGTAACAAAAGAATTTTCCGGTATATATTATCCTACTATTTCAACTATGTTGTTTTATATAACTCTAATATTTTTATTACTTAGTGAATATATGAAAAAACCAGCTTATAAGGCAGCTATTAAAAAATATTTTATTCCTATTCCCACTATTTATATTATTGGTTCTGTACTAAATCCTACTATTAAAATAGACGGTACTAAATCACTAATTGAAACTATTTACGATTGTATAGAAGTACTACCACCTCCAAGTCCCAAAAATCTAAATCACCCACCACCTATTGAACAAACTAAAGAAGAAGTGTTGTCTAGCGTAGAACACCAATGCAAAAAAATATATAGATTTTATCAACAAGAAAATGCTAGTAACTTACCGGCTTCCATACCATCTTCTTCATCTTCAACACAACCTCACAAAAGACATGATGTTTCGCTAGTATTGAAAGTCTCGGAAATAGAATGTGCGGTAAATACCTCTACTACTAACCAAATTATCGAGTTGGATATTTTTGTTTTGCAGGGTTCTGTACCGTATCAAGAAGTTATCAATGAAGATGGACATGAAGACTTGCTGAAATACTGGAGGGGGAATGAGAAGACCTTTTCGACACTTTCATTTATGACCCGAGATGTTTTGAACATTTAAGCGTCATCAACTACGTCTGAAAGCGTTTTTTCTGCCGGCAGATATCAAATAGGAGACCACAGACACTCATTAGCCGGAGACAGCTTGGAAATTGTAGTATTATTCAGAGATTGGATACGAGCGGAGAAGGTGCGGTCAACCGGAGATCAACGAAGAAGAAGATGAAAACTACAACGAAATCTTAACCGAAGGTAGTGGAAGCGACGTGGATCAATTTGACCAACAAAAACCAATTCCAACCGAAGAACCATAGGAAATCATCAAGAAATTATAATAGGTTTTTTTGAGAATGTAATTTTTCTAATTGCAATTTTATTATGTAATTTGCAACTTTTGGACAACATCACAAAGTTGCAATTTAGATTTTAGACAATTGTATTTATATTACAAAAAAATCATGTATATTAAATAATATAAGAGGCACAAAAACAGCCTTGGATATTTTTATTACACTATCTTATCTTGTTTATTGAGTTTTTTTTTATACATATGTTATTTTTTTTTAAAAAAAAAGGAAAACCCGACGGACCCCGACCGACCCCGCTTCGCCTGATATCGACGGATCGGGCGGATCTGAGCAAATCCCGCCAGACTGACTCCACCCTTCGCTCGTCCCGCCTCGACTGACCCCGCTGCACTGCCCGCCAGACCCGAGCCCGGCCCACTGGCCACCACTAGTCTTGAATGCTCTTGTTAGTTTGTGGCTATTAATTTCCTTATGGCCTAATCAAAAACAGGGAAAATTGTGAGGACAGGATATTCCAAGTCACTAAGTAACTAACAAATGGATGGCTCAAAATTGAAATCAACCCCAACAAAACCCCACAGCAAGCATTTCATCCTCTCCACCAACACACATAAAGTGTTTGAGGAAAATACAAAGTCAGGTAAAAAAAGTTGGGAAAGAAGAAGAATAATGGAAGCTCTATTATCTTCCACTACACTTCAACTCAAACCCCTTCATCCACCCTCTTCTTTCTCTTCTCTTCACTCTTCATGTTCAGTTCTTAGAGTAAAGGGTAGTAGAAAAGTTGAAAATTGTACTCAAAGAAGTCAATTTTCCACTGTTTCGCCACTTAGAGTGTCTGCTAGTTCTCAAGCTGCAACTACTGAAACATCTACAAGTACTTCTATTCCTTCTGAAATGAAAGCTTGGAGTTATACTGATTATGGAAGTGTTGATGTTTTGAAGTTTGAGTCTAATGTTTCAGTTCCAGATATTAAGGAAGATCAAGTCTTGATTAAGGTTGTTGCTGCTGCTCTTAACCCTGTCGATTTTAAACGCCGGCTCGGAAAATTTAAGGCCACTGATTCTCCACTTCCTGTAAGTTTTGGCACCCTTTTTCTTGTTATCTTTGAGTTTGGTTTGATTTCCATGTTTTAAATTGTAAATTTGCATTTCTCATCACTTGTGTTATAGTGTTAGTGCAACTTTTGTCCTTGGATTTCAGCACATAAAGTGTTCAACTGTTTTTCGCGTACATTTCACTTCCATTACTAGTGTTTAGATTCTGTGACATGTCTTAAAAATTCCATCTTTGAAATCATTGGAAGCTAATATTAAATTAGAGACTATCTGCAATATCCTGAAACTATTGAAGATATAAATAATTAAATAAAATAATGATATTCCTAATAGTTTAATCCTTTAGATGAGACGGACACACAGTTTAACATGATGTTAGAGCAAGCACAAACTCGAGGTTCAAGTTTCTCCGGCATCCATTATAAAAAAGAATTCCTATGTGCTTGGCTCATGGAAAACAATTAGACACGCACGTGAGTAGCCGTGTTAAAGTTATAATTAAGCAAATAAAAATGTACCCTCAATAACCATTTAATCTTTTAGAAGAGATGGTCGCACAATTCAACAGTAACAAAAATCACATAACTTTTCCTGTTGTGGAATTTGTGGTTTATAAAGTGTTCTCTGTTTTCTTTTTGTGTAGACTGTGCCAGGTTATGATGTTGCTGGTGTGGTAGTGAAAGTAGGTAGTCAAGTAAAGGGGCTAAAAGAAGGGGATGAAGTGTATGGAGATATACATGAGAAAGCATTAGATGGACCAAAGCAATTTGGATCATTAGCTGAGTACACTGCTGTTGAAGAAAAACTAGTTGCACTGAAACCCAAGAATCTGAGTTTTGCAGAGGCTGCTGCTCTTCCTCTAGCTATTGAGACAGCTTATGAAGGTCTTGAGAAAGCTGGATTTTCTGTTGGCAATTCCATTCTTGTTTTGGGAGGTGCTGGTGGTGTTGGATCCCTTGTTATCCAGGTATGGACATTTCAATAAGTCTCATTTGAATGTACAGAAAAGACCTCTCTATAACAGTCATCCTTCATAACAACAGTTCACTATAACAGTCAAGTTTTTTTTTAGAACTGATTTTTCATGTTTTGTTATATTATATGTTCTTTCTAACAGCATTTCGCTAGAGCAACCAAAAGATATCCAGACAAACGATCTTGTTATAAAGAGGTTTGACTGTATTACTCTAGGAAACTGTTCAAGTGACCTAATGATAACTATGAGTAACCGTCCATAAAAAGTGAGAATAGTAACTTAGAAAATAAAATAGATTGTCCACTATAACTGGTTAAAATACATTGATGCTAGCGTCATACCTATATTAGGAGATACCATAGTGACTTGGCTTTAAGAGGGTGTGAATGTGTGGAGGGGAGGGGGGTTCTCTGCAGAGAGTGCCTCATTAAATCGTTCTAAATCTTCATCATTCACTCCCCATAATTTAACAGTCGCCCGTCTTCTTCATATGGTCACATTACATCATATGGATCCAATAATCCATTGGGTGTTTCAGAGATGGATAAATTGTTGAAAATTTACTAATGTGGGATTGAGTTTATCCCGTCTTTAATGACTTAAACACGTGGGCCTCGCATATCGGAAACATCATTTCTTCGCACATACCTAATCTACTAAGTGAGTAGATGATGTTAGTGTCAAGTATCGTCAAATTTCATTAAGAAATGAAAGAGATATTGGTACACAAAGTAAGGTGTTTGAGACATGAAAAGATGGAGAGTTTTTGGCCAAAAATGACAAATCTCCCTCTTTGGTAGAAGATGAAGAGTTTATGCAATATATAAACTCTAAGTTTGAGTAATGGTTTAGGACCCCAAGGGGTAACCCATGTGTTTAGAAGGGAGAGGACCTAGGTGAGCTTGGGTTCGGGGCTAAGCCCCACACACACGCGCCGCCCGTTCGGTCCGGGCTCGTGCCTCGTGTCACGTGTCACGTGTTCTTGGGCTGTCTTCCAGATATTTTCTTTTTGGTCCCTGAAGATTTCCGAAACATTGCAACGGTTCGGAAGATTCCAGAAACGTTACAACGGTCCTTCTTCTTCAACTATAGATTGAACTCTAACGTTCAGTTTAAAGAATATACACATGATGAAAAATCTTTTCTGCTTCTGATCGATATATAGAGAACAGAAAACAAAACCCTTCCTCTTTCGAAACAAGGAAACAAAAACGTTTCTGTGTTTTGTCTGTTCTTTCGAAACATAAAACATAAACTCCTTTCTTCTGTTTTAGCAACAAGAATATACAGAAATAAAACTCTTTTCTTTTCTTCTGTTTATTCTGTTCGAAGCACAGAAACTCTCATCTGTTCTGTTCTAAACACAGAAGCAGAATCAACAATCTGTTCTATATTTATTTCTTCAATAGAATCAACTATATTTGCTTTGTATAGTTGATTGTCGTTGTTGTATCTTGGGAGACTATTGTCCATCACCGTAAAAGTATTTATACGGGCCAATTTTGTCTTAAAGACAGAGAGTCATCTCTCGACTCAACGTTTCATTTGTTTAACCTTTCAGATACACTTAACACCAATTTTTTACCTACAATTTTAAGACAATTTTACTTAGTGTTCGAAATATGTCTGTCAACAATTGTGTTTTCAGTTCTGGTTTTAATTCTGGGTTTGGCTATGTTTCCGCCAACTGTTCTGTTAATAATTTTGTTGGTAGTTCTGGTTCTACTCTTATCAACAGTTTTGTTTCTAGTTCTGTCGTTGTTGTTCAAGGCACTGCTACTGTTAAAGGAAATGTTTTTGTCCCTGCTCCTGACAGTTTCCAAACCAAATGCCCAGGTAAGGTTTTGGATAACAATTACAACAAGAGAAGGAGACTAAAGATGTTTTATTTTACTATGTTGAGCCTGTCACGATCTCATACAGAAGATCCTCCTTCTGGTGGGATGTAATGGACACTCAGTCTAACACAACGACTGAAGTGGGCCAAAATATCAAAGTCACAAATGACCTGAAGGCCAAGAACAAACGCAAGGCAGAGGCTAACGTTGTAAAAGACAAGGGTAGTCCTCCGGATCTTGACGACAAAATTGTGGATTTCTCGGCAGTGGTGTTAGAGGCAAATTTGGTGGAGAACCCAAGGCAATGGTGGATAGACATGGGTGCAACCCGTCACATCTGCTCTGACAAGAATGCATTCTCCTCTTACGCCCCAGTCACGAGCAAGAAGTTGTTCATGGGTCTTTCCCATTAAAGAAGTATAACTCCAAAGCCGTTCCCGCTATAGACATTGAGTGTTACCTGCATAATGGATAAATGATAAATTTCTGAAACTTTTAATGATTCCTAACACTTGCGAGTGGGGTGGAGCAATATACCTTATAGGAGATCACCTATTTAAGTGCGAAGACAGACCACTTCAAATGTACGCACTTAAGAATCCAAGCGTTGTCCGTGGCAACAACGGACAAAACAATGAGAAGAAATGAATAAGGAAAGTTATTGTGTTGATATCATTGTCTTGGTTTACACTAAACACCGACGGTTCAAGACATTGCGTTCACCGTGCAGTAAGTAAATCGGATGGTAATCGACTAAGGAAGATTCAAAGTCGAAAGCTACCTTTCCTGATGCAATACCTTTCCGCTAAAAGATTGCTGAACTTTGGCACTCTGTGTGCACCAATTCTCTTTCAAGAGGGGATTGTTGGAAATTTATTAATATGGGATTGAGTTTATCCCGTCCTTAATGACTTAAACACATGGGCCCCGCATGTCGGAAACATCGTTTCTTCGCACATGCCTAATATACTAAGTGAGTAGATGATGTTAGTGCCAAGTATCGTCAAATTTCATTAAGAAATGAAAGAGATATTGGTGTACAAAGTAATGTATTTGAGAAATGAAAAGATGGAGTGTTTTTGGCCAAAAATGACAAATCTCCCTCTTTGGTAGAAGATGGAGAGTTTATGCAATATATAAACTCTAAGTTTGAGTAATGGTTTGGGACCCCAAGGAGTAACTCATGTGTTTAGAAGGGAGAGGACCTAGGTGAGCTTGGGTTCGGGGATAAGCCCCACATGCGCGCCGCCCCCGCCCGTCCCATCCGGTCCAGGCTCGGTCTCGTGCCTCGTGTTCCTGGTTCTTGGGTCATTGGTTGTGGGCTGTCTTCCGAATATTTTCTTTTTTGGTCCCTGAAGTGTTTCCTATTTACACTTTGGTCCTTGAAGATTTCCGAAACATTGCAACGGTTCGGAAGATTCCTGAAGCGTTGAAACGGTCCTTCTTCTTCAACTATAAATTGAACTCTAACGTTCAATTTAAAGAATATACACATGGCGAAAAATCTTTTCTGCTTTTGATCGATATACAGAGAACAGAAAACAAAAACCCTTCCTCTTTCGAAATAAGGAAACAGAAACTTTTCTGTGTTTTGTTCTGTTCTTTCGAAACACAAAACAGAAACTCCTTTCTTCTGTTTTATCAACAAGAATATACAGAAATAAAACTCTTTTCTTTTCTTCTGTTTATTCTGTTCGAAGCACATAAACTCTCATTTGTTCTGTTCTAAACACAGAAGCAGAATCAACAATTTGTTCTATATTTATTTCTTCGATAGAATGAACTATATTTGCTTTGTATAGTTGATTGTCGCTGTTGTATATTGGGAGACTATTGTCCATCACCGTAAAAGCATCTATATGGTACAATTTTGTCTTAAAGACAGAGAGTCATCTCTCGACTCAGCGTTTCATTTGTTTAACCTTTCATATACACTTAACACCAAATTTTTACCTACATAAATAGCTTCTTACCTTATTATTATGGTCCTAACTTTTTGGGACATCACGACAATTATATACTTGCTTATCCGATGTTTACCCTGAATCATATTGTGCCAGAATGGGATTTCTTATTGATCCATGTTAAATCCTTTTTTATTTTCATGTGTCTCTGCTGCTAAAAAACGAAGCTGAATTGATATTTTTCTCTTATGCAGCTTGCTAAACATGTATTTGGTGCTTCGAAAGTAGCAGCTACATCCAGCACAGGGAAGCTGGAACTCCTGAAAAGCTTAGGAGCTGATTTAGCTATTGACTACACCAAGGAGAATTTTGAAGATCTGCCTGACAAGTTTGATGTTGTCTATGATTCAGTTGGTAAGCACTTAGTTTCAACTTATACAATGTCCACTCTAGTATACACATTGGCAGGATAAAATGCACATACAAATTTAAGATAACACAGGCAACTAAATGTTTTAACAGTTACTAATTCATTAAATTCGTGAAGCTTCACAAGCGTAAAGATCAAAACTGCATATTTTGAATTAATTGTAGGTCAAATGTGCTTAACCATGTATGGGAATTCTAAAGTGGGATAATAGCACTTTTAGTCCCTTCGTTATTAGTGAAAAGAAATTTTGGACCTTGTAATATTTGACTAAACATATTTAACCTTTATTTAATTGAAATGTGTATTGTAGTCCCATTAGGTAGGAAATATGTTGTATTTGGACTATTTCAGAACTATATTACCGTCAAATATGAAGTAACACCACAAACTTATCATAACACATGAGTAATTAAGAAGTGGAACGATTAATAATTATGGTAAATTTGTGAATATTCACTAGCAAAAGGGTCAAAAGTGCACATTTTAATTAATTGAAGATTAAATATGCCTAATCATACATCACAAGGACTAAAATCATAATGTACTAATAGTTGAAGCACCAAAAGTGCTATTCACCCATCTAAATTTCTTGATATTTCAGGGACTAAAAGTGAAAATTTTCCATATTAAATTTTGAACCCATCATTTCAAAAGTATAATGTTTTCAGTGCTAAGAATCTTAAAAATTAAATCTATCGAGTTTAAATATTGAATCCGCTTTTATTAACAACCATTTTTTTCACTTGGTACCAACTACAGGTCAGGGCGAAAAGGCGGTGAAGGCAGTGAAGGAAGGTGGGAGCGTGGTAGTGCTAACAGGGGCAGTAACACCACCTGGTTTTAGATTTGTAGTGACATCAAATGGAGAGATGTTGAAGAAACTAAACCCATACTTAGAGAGTGGGAAGGTGAAACCAGTGATAGATCCAAAAGGACCATTCCCATTTGACAAAGTTGTGGAAGCTTTTTCTTGTATTGAAACTGGAAGAGCCACTGGAAAAGTTGTCATTCATCCCATTCCTTGAAAAGTAGCTCTCATGTTGACAATTTCAATTTAGGCTGCCTTAGGAAAAAGAGAAGTTTTTGTACCTCAAAGCTAATAGTTGCATGTAGTAAATAAAAATAACATGTATTGTTAATCATGTTGGGCATAGAGAACAAAATTCCTGAGGAGGATTTGTATTGACTTCACTCTTTCTGTCGTGTGGTTTTCCTATTTAATTTTCTCTAGTTGTTATTTTCTTCATGCTTGTTAATTAGTAGAAGTTTGTTACATTATTCGGATTAGTAAGGTAAGGTCTAGGTCCCCTTACTTGTACTCTTTTCTGTGAGGTTCACTTTTATTTGTTAATAAAAGCTAGCACCCCTCCTAGCGAATTCGCTTTAAAAAAATAATCTTAGCTAAAGGAAAACAAAGAGTAATAGTAGTAAATGTCAAAGTCAAACTGAATAACCATTAAGAGGGAGGGAAAATAAGGGACGGAATAAATGGTGTGGGAGCTTTCACAAATGGAAAGATAAACGGAGGACCAATGTATAACAAATTGAATATTGCAAGGATAAATTTGAACTTTTTCCCCGGTCATATATATGAAAATGGGAGGAGCAAAATATATAATTGATTATTTTGGTATGCACAATAATGGCATGGTTGGTTTGTGTTTCGATTAATGCACTATTTCGTTGTTGTCACTATTCTCTTATCTGAATGCTCTATTTTGCTTTTCTTATAAGTTGTCTTATCTTCTTCACCGCCGCATTTCCATATTCATCGCTACTTTGATTTGCGATACTTGAGCCGAGAGTCTTCCGGAAACAGCCTTTCTACCTCCACTAGGTAGGGGTAAGGTGCATATACTCTACCCTTCCACACTCCACTTTGTGGGATAATACTGAGTATGTTGATGTTCTATGTCAGTTCATAAGAGCTATTTTCAGAAATAAGAGATAATTTGGGCTATTACAAATATAGCAGCTTATAGAACTATACAAACTTAAAATACATATTACAAATTTTTAGCATCATTCTCAAATTTACATTCCCTAGCATATTTCAATCCATAAAAGGAATCCCTATTGGACCCCAAACCAGTCACTTGCTATTGTTTAGCTAGTTTGTGCCCCTCAACTAACTCACTGAATATATTATATATTATTTCTTATTAATATAGATATCAAATAACTCTACGCGGCCGGATGAAATGGTGGTGGACCATTCCCATTGAATAAGTTTGTGGAGGCTTTATCTCTTATCCTGTAACAGGCAGAACCACTAGGAAAGTTGTTATTCACACATTCATTAAAGATGGCTCTCATTTTGAACAGTTCTCATCTAGAATACCTTAGAAAAAGGCAGTCTCTGTTCCTCAAAGATTAATTATATTAGCATGTATGAAATAACATTTACTTTTGATCATATTGGCCATAGAGAGAACAAAGTCCTAATGAGGATCATCTGTGTTCATAATTTATAAACCATGGTTTTGCTTAATATTGTGTTTACTTTTACTATAACATTTGGTTAGTGAGGAAAAGGAAAAGTTTTTTTTCTTTTTTTTCTTATCGGAACGATAAAAGATTGCATCTCAGTGAATTATGGCAACAAGACTATTCTATCACTTATAATACCCCCAATTAAGAAATGAAGTAATAATAGAAAAAAGTTTTACGTTACACCTAATTGGGTTCCAATGGTTAACCCAGATTCTGATCTAGCAATATATTCCATCCGTTTTAATTTATGTGGCATCATTTGACTTGACACAGAATTTAAGAAAAAAAGAAAGACTTTTGAAATTTTTGGTTCTAAATAAGTCTTAGATATTTGTGTGGCTATAAATCATCTAATAAAGTTAAATTATTTCTAAATATAGAAATGTGACAACCAAAAAGGAAATGATGCCACATAAATTGAAACGGAGGGAGTATTAAAATTTAGCAGTGAGATGATAACTCCAAAATGAAAATGCCAAACAATCTACGCCTAACTTCAAGACAACAGCTGTTTGGTGAATGAAAGATGTTTAAGTTATGTACATAGTTAGTATAAGAAATTTTTACACTATCAGGTAACTCAAAGGTTAACGACAGGCAAGCCTCCTTGAAACGTGAGATGTTATAAACTTGAAATAATATAGATTACCTGTTACAACAAGTAAAGATGACCTATAGTGTAAAAGTAACGATGTATATAACTTAAACTCTATCGCGAAAATATTGTAACTGGTTAGTAACCTTTGGCTCATGGAAAAGAAAGGTTGTGGATAACAGAAGAGATAATATATATTTAGCACAAAGCTGATCAAACAGCCAGTTAACATTATTTGTGTGACATACATTGTTGTTCAGTAATGCAGAGTGAGGGGAAAAAAAAACTAGAACCACAGTTACAATTGTTACATGAAAAGTTGTAATTTTGCTTAGTTTAGAGTGAAACAGAAGGGGTAAGTTTGAACTCTGTATTCCATAGCTCAAAGGATCCATTCACAAAATCATAATGTCCACCTTTTAGTGCAATGCTTTTACTCACCACAGCTTCTCTCACAAATGGATATGTCAATAAGTTGCCTAATGATACATTCACAGCCTCCTGCTCAACATCATACAAAAAATTAACATTAATTACATGTATATATAAGTATCTAAAATGTTAAAAGTTTTATTAGTGATCTAAAGTGATAATAACACTTTTAGTCTCTCAGTTATTGGTAATTTCTGATTTTAGTCCTCTTGATATTTGACCAGCATATTTAATGTTAAAGTAATTGAAATGCATGCTTTTGGTCCCCTTATGTAGGATATATGTTATATTTGAAATTTTTTAAAATTATATTACTGTCAAATATTACGTAATAGTACAAGCTTAACACAATACATGGATAATTAAGTGGTGGAACAATTGATAATCATGGTAAATTTGGGAATATTCACAAGCAACGGGATCAAAAATGCACGTTTCAAGTCAAATATGCTTAGTTAAATATCATAAGGACTAAGATTAGAATTTATCAACTGAGAATCAAAAGTGTAATTAACCCTTATCTAAAAGATATCATAGTTTATAAAATAGTTAATTACCTTTTCCAATTTTGTGCATTGTTCAGTGGGATCCAAATCGCAGCATTCTGCCTTAATCTTTGTCTTGGCTGTTAAACAGATTTTCACCCATTCTTCAATGAAGTCACTGCAATTTGATGTAGTCAAAGTATAAGACCTTGGAATATACAGCAATTTTTTCTGTCTTTTTTATACCAATTTACTCAACAAGCTTTGATCACTTCTTGACACCAGTGTTTTCAGAGGCGTTTTCGGGGCAAGTCCCGGGGAGGGGCGTACCGAAAATGCTCCGGGACGCAAAGAAAATGCGTAGTTTCATAGAGCGTAAGCCCCATAATTTGTGGCGTAATTCCCGGGAGCAAAAAGCATAAGCCCCGGACATAAAAGCGTATGTCCTGGGCGTTAATTTTTTTTTTAAATTAAAAATATTTTTGCTATTGATTATAATATTTATTATTGGTGTAATGATATTAATACTTTATGTTATCATATTTTCATGTTGTAGCTATTTTTCCTAAAATTATGAATAACATTGCCATAAATAAATTTTTTAAATCTTTATGTCTAAAATTGGTAGGATAAAGATTTAATAGCACTATGTTGCTGAAACAATTTTTTTCATTTTTGTCGTTGCTATCACACTTTTCATCCTTCTCCTTCTTTAAAATATATATATATAAAAATCAGTGTAAATATTAGTTGAGGGTGGAAAGAACTAGTAGATGTGGAGATTAATGACGAAGTGTATGAATATTTTATTTTAAAGATTATCTAGACTATTACGGAGAATTATTTTTTGTGTTTTTACCTTTATCATAAAATAGTTATTATAATATTTTTTTTATAATATTTAATTTATTTAAATTTATTTGCAGATTTTTAATGAAAAATTTACTTTTACTTATTTTTTAGTATTAAAATTATAAAATTGAAGATACCTAAGACATACGCCCCGTAGATCCATGAGACTTACACCCATGTCTCGGGGCTTACGCATCACCCTGTGCTGCGTAAAATGCCTCGCCTCATGCCCTCGCCTCTTAAAACACTGCTTGACACCCATTGAGAATAATTATTTCATACTCTTCTAAGGAAATTAAAAATAAAACGAAAGAATCTAAAAATACAATGATAAACAACATATTTAATTTCACTAGAATAATTCCAAGACACATTTCAATTTCTGCTGTTTGAACAACAAATTTGTTCGGAAAGCATTTTCTCACTTGTGAGTTAATTTCTTTTTCTTTTTAAAATTTTTTGCCAGTTCAGGAGTATTTATCAGAGTATAAAATTCTAAATTCGTTTTTATTCGTTGCTTAAGGTTTTGACATGTCCGTCAAGAAAACCATTTAATAGCATCAATTTATAAGGGATATTGAATTAAATTACCCATTATATCTTACTGAAATGTGTAATTAATAATTATTTGCCTAATTAAAATAATAATTATTAAATTAAAAACTCTATAATTCATTTTTAAAGTAACAAATATCTTGGACTTTTATTTTAATTAAAGCGACAAATACAAAGGACGAAAGAGAGTAATTTATATTATCTTTTTATTAAATGAACAATGCATTTGGACTGATCTGAAGAGCACCCGTGAATGTCATATCCGTTATAATTATCATCATATTGATGACTAGTAGACGTGCCATTTAAAAGTCAAGTGGACTGATCATATTTTATTTATCAACAGCTTATAAGGGTGAGTATTTGCTTATTGATAAGCCCGTTTCATTCTCAATCATTATCAAGCATCTAATTAGGAAAATAAACCCAACCTGTTAGTGGACCCATCGTCAGGGATAGACATTAGACCTTTTATACCTCCACAACAGCTGTGTCCAATCACCAAAATACTCTCCACCTATAATTGTACAAATTGATTTTTTAAATTCACATTCTACAAATAAATAGGAGCCAAAGCAAAAGTACAGGTTATTAATTAAAAAACTTTAAGTTAGTAGTAATTGATTGTACTCATATCTATTACTTTCGTCTCAATTTATGTGAAGGTATTTGATAGTATACGAAATTTAAGAATAAAAAAAATTAAAATTTATGGTCTAAAATAAGTAATAGATATTTGTACGACTGCTATAAATTGTATTATTAAGAGTAAAATGAAAAATTTTAAATTAAATTATTACTAAATATAAAGAAATGTTATTTTTTTTTTGAACTGACTAAAAAAAAGCGTCACATAAATTGAGACGAAGAGACCAGTAGTACTTCCTTAAGGCTGAAGTTAAGAAGTGATGTAATATTTATATTCTGATTTCCACTTGTTGTACATGTTTTTTGTTTAAGTCACAACTCCAAATAGATAGGAAAAAGGAAAAGTATAGACAATTAAGAATTAGTATAAGTTTTCGTCTCAAAAAGATTGACATTTTTCACTTTTCGAGAGTTAAACGAGTTTTTCTTTGATGTAATTGTTTTCAAATATCTTTTTAATTATTAATTATGGTGAGTTATAGTATATTTTACGTAGTTTTCAAATATTTAAATTTTATTTTAAATATTAAAATTCTGTTTGCATTATAAATAAACTTCTTTAACTTTGGATATTATAAAAGTCAATGTCACCAAGTTGACATTTCCAATTACATAAGCATGGGGAGAAAGTAAGAAAGGCATCTCTTTAATAGTTTAATTTAATCAGGTAGCTTTGGACCAATGGACCATAAATGGCAGGCTAAAACACTTTGTTCTTGCCCTCATTAATTGAATTAAGGATAAAATGAGCTATCTTTATCTAAGTACTACTCCCTCTCATCCATTTAGCCATTTGTATCCCTTTAAGAAAAAATACTAATTCTTAGATAAAAATAAATAATTTGATTAAAATATCCCTAATTAAATAGGTATTGTAATTTGGTCATCTAATACTTAATAAGGACAAATATGAAAAGAAAAAAAAATTCTTAATTTGATAAGTGAATACTCTTTTTGAACTAAAAAATAAAAATTAAGTGGACACTCTTGTGGATTCCGAAGGAGTATTAATTAAGCAGACGTGTAAAACCAAATTTCAATTGTCATCTAGCTAGGTGTATAAAAATGACTGACCTTCAAGTGGACAACTGCATATTCGACTGCTGCACCCACTCCAGAATATTTTGTCTGTATCACAAAATTAGAGTTACTTAGCGTTTAAATACTGTTCTCAATTAGAATAACGTGCAAAAAAGTACAGGATAAATAATGGGTTAAAGATGCGCCCCACTGTAACATACATGTTTCAGAATTAGAAATTCAATTACGAATAATGTATAGTTCATAACTTTATGCCATATCTACAACTTTTATTTAGTTCCTATTACTTTTTTGGTTTTTGATTCTTGTTGATTAAGTCCCCAGCATGGTAGTACATATACAGAATATTACGTTCTTTTATTTTGCCTTTTCTAAGGCAAATAAATAGACTACTACACTTACTGTTCCTTACTTCCTATTGTGGCAAAGATTAAGGACCCGCGTTTAGTAAGAAATATTATTTACTTTTTTCTGAAATAATTTTTCAGTTTATTTGAAAATTAGTGTTTAGCCATGAAATTTTTAAATCCAACTTGAAGTTGTATTTAAAATTTGAAAACAGCTTATATACTACTCACTTTTTACTTTTAAAATTATATTTAAGTACATTCAAGCATTAAATATTATTCCAAATATATTTTTTTGCGGAAAGTGTAACTAAACACAATTTTATCTTCAATTTTAACTCCATAAATTTCAAATAAAATAAAAAATATTTGAAATCTATAAATGGCCAAACGCCTACTGTAAACTTAGCGTAAATTTATTTTTCATTCTAACATCAATTCTGCCTAAAACAAATTTTACAGCAAATCACTTACGAGTTCAACCAGTCTGTGGGCTAGCTACCTTAAACTTTTCCTAGATTCAACTTGACTATTTTCTATGAGCAAATAAACCATTTGGAATAATGAAAGAAATTACATGACAAATAATAAATAAAGATAATTCCTATAACAAAAAAAAAGACTAAATAAATAGACAATTAAGACTATAATATAGAGTAGTAAAAGTCACCTGATCATAAGGAGGGACCATGTTGGCAATGTTACGGACCACAAAAGCTTCCCCTGGTTCGAAATTGAGGATGTGCGATGGGCATACTCGAGAATCGGAACAGGCAAATACCAAGAACTGCACGTAATTTAGTCACATATTATAATTGACGTGCCTTAAACGTCATGACCATTGTTGTGCAGTTCAAAGAATAAAATTAAGCACAACATTCAGGAACAATTATGTTCACATTGCAAAGGAAAAGTTATTTCTCTAAATCGGGCCGGGACTTTCGACGAAAAAGGATGACCCGATGAAAAGCCCTTTCCCCCCAAAAAAGGCCCGGATCGCCTATTTATTTATAGGGACGGCAAGTATTGACGTTGATTTACATTAAAATATTTTGGGGAAAAGAAGGGGATCATGATTCTTGCCGAAGAATTTGCTAGAGAATAATTAGAGAGCTTTGGAGTACTTAACTTGCTTTAATTACTAGTTGGAGGAAAAAGACTTTAGAAAATGATAATTCACAAAAAGGGTCATGGTGACGGTAAAGAATGGATCTTGGGTTTGACTCAACCTCAAAAGCTAGTTTGTAGGGTGAGGATTGTCCAAGTCCATATATGGAGTCTATGTTCTCATTCCATTTCCGAAAGCTAGTTTGTAGGGTGAGGATTGTCCAAGTCCATATAAGGAGTCTATGTTCCCATTCCATTTCCGATGTGGGACTCTCTATGTTCCCATTCAATTTCCAATGTGGGACTCTTAACATTCCCCCGCACGCCCAGACATCGTTTATTGGAGCATGGACAATATAATTTTCCATTTCCAATGTGGGACTCTTAACACTCCCCCGCACGCCCAGACCTCGTTAACTGGAGCGTGGACAATATAATTTTCCATTTTCAATGTGGGACTCTTAACACCCCCCCTCACGCCCAGACCTCGTTAACTGGAGTGTGGACAATATAATTTTGGGGGCCCAAGATCGATGAACAAAGAATTGAAATGGGTCTGACTTTGATAACATATAAATAATGGATCTTGGTAGGGGTGAGCACGGGTACAGGGTACCTAGATACCCGACCGGAACCGATACTAACGGGTAGGTTCCGGGTAGATATATTATAATAACGGGTAGGTTCCGGATAGTAAAATTAGGAACCGATCAATGTCGGGTCCGGTTCCGGTTCCGGCAAGTAGAGACAGGGTATCCGGACCCGGAATCGATACCCGAAACCTATGAATTATTAAATATTTTTACCTTTTTAATTCTATTATTTTTTAGTTAATAATAAAAAAAATGTCATACTAAAGTACAACATTTAAGGGGAAAAAAACAAATGAAGAACAATCACTTTCACCATCAATAAATAAATCAAATAATACAAAGTGACAATCATAAGCAGACAAAAAGCCAAAAGCGGTAGAAAAGTGAAAAACTGAATTTTTTAAACTATGTACTCCTTTAAGTTATTGAAAAAGAAAGTTGAAACGAAAACAAAAGCAAATCTTTGAAATATTCTTGGGATATTTGCTCCGAAAGGATTCTTTATGGGTTTTGTGGCACTGACTTTCAGAGGATAAGCAGACGAGTTTATTTCTAAACCAAAACTGTTATATGAAGGCATTATTTTGCACAAAGAAACACCGATTCCAGGTACCCGGGAACCTATCCGGAACCGCAGGGTCCGGGTAGGTTCCGGGTAATGATTGCTACGGGTAGGTTCCGAGTAGTAAATTTAGGAACCGATCTTTTACTGGGTAGGGTCCGGGTAGTTCAAAAAAGTTGGGGTACCCGGACCCGCTCACCCCTAGATCTTTGGTCTAACTCAACCCCAAAAGCTAGCTTGTAGGGTGAGTATTGTCCAAGTCCATTTAAGGAATCCATGTTCTCATTCCATTTTCGATGTGAGACTCTTAACAGTGACAAATCGTGGTTAAGGATGATTATATTTCTAATATCCTTAGGGTAGTAATTTTTCCAATAAACTTTTGAAGTTAGGCAATATGTAACTACATCAACCAATTAATGATATGATTAATAATATTGACCACATCTTGCCAATATGAATTACCTTAGGGCTTTGACCTTTGGCAAGCTGTCCATACAACTCCGGATTTTTCCTATAAATAAAGTGCAAAACTAAGGTTAAGAATTCTCAATTATTAAACATGATTATTTTTGGCATAAAAATTTACTAAAATTACCTGCAGAAGCTTTTCAAATTAGAAAAAAATCTTTAACTTTGACTAGATATATAATTTAACCATACAAATTACATAAGAGAAGATGATCGTGTCTCTTAAAACAATACTCTCTCCGGATTAAAAAGAGTGTCCATTTAGTTTTTATTTTGAGTTAAAAAGAGTGTTCAATTATCAAATCAAAAAAGAATTAACTTTATTTTTTCAGATTTGCCCCTATTAAGTATTATGCGATCAAATCTCAATACATATTTAATTAGGGTAGTTTAGTCAAATTATTTCTTTTTGTCTAGGAGTTAATATTTTCTTAAGGAGTGTGCGACTAAGTGGACACTCTTTTTTATCCGGATGGAGTAGTAAAAATCTATATTCCTTTTAATTTCTTTCACATTGTTAGACAGGGAATACTTAAAGGGCACATTTTATCATTTAAGAGTAGGATATCAAAAAAAAAAAAAATCTGCTCGTTTCAAAGCAAAAATAAAGTTCCCAAGTTCTTACATTTTTTAATCAAATTTAAATTTCTTTACTTTCAAAAATAAATAAACTTAAAATTCTCTTTTGAAACAACTTTTTTCTTTTCTTTTTAGCTGAACTTTTATGTACAAGACGTGCCATATTCTACTCCATTTAATTTGAAGGTCTTTTATTTTTTTGATATCCAGCTTCCCGGCTTACGCCAGATTATTCCTGGAGATGATAGTCCCGGTCACTCAACACTACTACCAGTAAATCGCGTGATATGCCTGAATGACCAGAGTTTGAGAACAGAACAACAGATATCATCTACAAAGTCCTACTCCAAAAGAGATCAAATTGCTCCCACCAGGGTTCGAACTCACGCTGCAAGCCTGCAGCTGGATTTTAAGTTTCCCTCATTTGCCATTAAGTTATGCATGGGGACTTGAAGGTCTTTTTTCAATGTAGGACCATGATTTTATACAAGAAGAAATAGTGGGCATAAGACTAGACTTCGATGATCAAGATTCCACTATTTTCCAGACCCAAATTGGACACTTGGTAATCCACTCATATAAAAGTTGTTTTCCGCAACTTTCATTTCTAGACCTACCAGGATCTTAGTTAATATTATTCCATTCTAAAACGAATTTATATGTGAAAACTCTTTTTGTATAAGTTTTTTTTTTCGTAATGACAAGCTTTTAACGACCGACTGATGTTGAAGGATAATCACATAAGTTGTGGTTAGGGGTGAAACGTCACTCGAACATAGAGCTAATTGTTTCTCCTCATATATATATATATATATATATATATATATATACTTTTATATTTATCAAAAAATGTCCAACTCTTTAAACTATGATAACTTACTTTCCAGGCCACTTTTTCTGGCACACCTATGCCCTTGAAATTTAATTAATAACATCAGTTATATAGCGGGGTTGACTAAATTACTTTTATTTCATTTCTAAAGATGTACTCCGTAATTAATAGTACATGACTTGTTAAATTAGTTTAATACCTTAAAGAATAAAGTCATTAATAGCTTCTTGGTACTATTACAAAATGACATAGACTCGATCAACAATTATGAAATCTCCAACAGGCATAGACAATGTATAGAAACATCAACTAACCTACAATTTAGATTAACTTTTTTTAAATCAAAGTATCAAATAAAGAAATTGGAGGGAGTAATAATTTTCAACCACTAATAATTCAACGGTGTACCATTTTCATACGGTCAAGTCAAACGTCCAACCTTCACTAGTGGAAGGAAACGTAATATTTTATATTTAAAAGTAATTTTATTTTATTTTATTTGTAATAAAATAATTTACAACTATATAAATATTTATAACTCATTTTAGATCATAAGTTTTAAAAATCTTTCTTAAATGTCGTGTCTAATCAAATATAACACATAAATGGAGATGGAGAGAATATTCTTTTTTATTCAATTTTAATTAATGCAAAATAAAAAGAATTTAAGATTTTTTGGCAGCATATTCGAGAATGATGCAATTTTTTTATACCACAAAGGTTCAGACAGCACTTCTAATGGCACATAGGACACAATTCTTTTACGGTAAAGTACTAACTCATATTTCTCCGACTTGAAATGAGCGAATCCGGTTCGGATCTTCTCATCTGGGTCAGACTTTTTCCCGCTGGCACGTTCAACTAGCTCCGCCGTCAACTGCCGTATCTTCACAGCAGCTGCATCTTCCAGCTCATTCTTCTCACTACCACCAACCACAAAACCAAAAAATATTTAAAAAATAAAAATAAAACCGTGTGGGACCCACAGTGGGTAAAATGGTTAGGATTGCTCAAAGATGAGATGATGAAATCAGGTTGGTCCGTTTTTATCGGAAATTGCGAAATGACGGATCAGGGCAAAATTCAATGCACTAATTACGTTATAGAAAAGGATAGAAAACGGAAAATGCAAGGAAAAGTTTATACTCCTCTGTACCTGAGAAGCTTTTTCAGTCCTGCAATGGCATCTTCATATGAATCCTCTGCCATTTTCGTAACCTGCAAGTCAGAAAATAAAAATAAAACAAAAATCATATTTACAACAACAACGTTGTTACAGACCAAATCTCACCTTAATTTCACCAAAACATCATATAATCATGTAATCCGACAACAACAACAATCCATCTCGTGTTTTTTATCTTACTTAATTTCGATAATTCTACAAAAAGAGATTAAATTAAATGGATTAAATTACATTTTTTAAATTTTCTTAAATTTCCGAGTTAGGCATGATTCCAACCAATATATTTACCAAAAATCATAATTACACGCGGAGGACATAAATTACATTTTAATAAGCTTGAAGGCACTTATTCGAAGATCGAAAAAATTAGAATTCAATAAGAATTATGGAGATTTGAATGTACCTCACGTTGACTTGTGGAGAATAAAGTCATGTTGATTTTTGAAGGAGGAAGGAGAAAGATGATGTTTTTTTCTACCAGAAAAATAAAACGCTCAACCGTAAACAAACATGTTCTCTGTATCGTAAAGGATAATGTAGGGACTATTTATAGAAAGTGATTTAACTATGGTTAGTTGAGGAGTTAATACATGGTTAATTTTGATCTTGTGAATGGATTGAAATTTGGAAAGTACATTTATTTCGATTGAAAATGAATATTCAACGCCTTAATGGAAGGAACATGTGTACATGTAAAGGGCGTCAGCCAATTTGCAGTGCGGTTATGGGGGAATGGGCCACTAACTTCACTTTCTCCAATTTTTATTTCAATTATGACCTTTTATAAATTAACAATTTCCTTTCCTCCAATCAAATTCTACCATGTAGTGTTACTGTTATTGTAATAATCTTGTCTATTAGTGAAGAGAAATTTGCCCCGGGACACATGCGAGTTGGTAAATGGTAAGGTGATTGGGGTACAATTACTCCGATGTCAAGGGTTCGAATCCGTGTGGTGACAGTCTTTGCTGAAATATTGCAAGAGATGTTGCTGGATTCGTGTCCTGTTGGTACTCTCCCTTGCAGGACTGTCACTCGCGCATATCCCTCGATTTACATCTCATCTAGCCAAGGGGTCTTTGGTACAGATAGGGGGTTTCGCGTTTGGGACTTTCCCCTCCACAAAGTGAAGAGAAATTTAATTTGTGAGTCTCGTAATCAACAAGCGGATCCATGAATCCCACACACTACTTTAGAACAGGTTATAAAAAAGGCAACATTAAAATTTAATATTTGTTTTTAATTAGGATGTTTAGCTAGAGGACAATAACAGAGAATTAAAAAGTAAAAGAAAATTGCAGAGGCAATGACTACATAGTAAAATCGGCTGTATTCTGCTGCAAGGTATGGTTGCTAGTTGAAGATTTTGTTGGAAATTTGCCTTTGGCGGGAGTTGTGACCGACCAACTTTAACGGCTTAAACACTAGTGTAACGTATGTTGGAGAATCCGGTTCTTCACACATGCATGATCTACTAAGTACGTAGATAACCGTAGGGCCAAGAATCGTCAAATTTCATTGAGAAATGAAAGAGATATTGGTTCACGAAGTAAGGTTTTTGAAGCATGGAAAGTGTGGTATTGTGTGTAATTCTCCCTCATCGGTAGAGGAAGAAAGAATTGTTGTGTATATAAGATTCGAAATTGGTTTGGGGTTTGGGACCCCAAGGGGTATCCCATGTGTTTAAAGGAGGGAGGACCTAGATGTGCTTCGGTTCGAGGAAAGACCACACGCGCGCCGCCGCCCGTCCGGTTCAGGGTTCACGGGTTCACGCTGTGGATATTATCTTTTTGGTCAGTTTGCCAAGCACTCAATTCAGCCATTTATTTTGGCTGAATTACTCCTCCTATAATGGCCAAAACAGTTGGTCTTTCTCCCATTTATGTTGGTGACTTTACTACCTCCATAATGGCCATTATTTGGCTATTATGGAGGCGATTCAGCGATAAACAGCCCCTCCCTCTCCTATATAAACACCCCATTACACCATTGTTGAGCACTAAGACATATGCACGAAAATACATAAACAGATGCAGCAAAACAGTGCACGAAAATACACAACCAAAATAGCTTTCTTCCTACAACTTCCAAGCATCATTTCGTTACTCAATATTCTTCACGGTAGCTCTTGAGTTTCCTTTGCTCAAGTGTTCCATTGCTGTTTTATCTTGGGAGACAAATTGTCCAGGACGTATAAAGGATACATACGGGGCAATATTGTCTTAAGGACAGAGTGCTACACTCGACTCAGCAAAAACAATTTCAATTTTTCCATCTTCTACAAAACTGGAATTTCCAGTTTTCGTGTGTAACTATTGTAATTTTCAGATTCCATGTTGAATTATTGAATCTTTGTTTATCCTTTCGAATACTTGTAATAGTGATATACTTCCCGTACTGCTTTATAAAGTACCATAGAGCAAAAATACCCAACAGATTTTTCATTTTAGCATTCAGGTCCAATTCAAAGGCATGAGAAATTTTTACTCATAATGTTAATGGCACGTTTTGGTAAGTTATTTTTAACAAATGATATTATAATTTTTTTGTTACTTTATTGCTCATATTCAAACTTATCGTCCCAATAATTTTAATTTCTTTTTGGTATAGGTATGTTCAATAAATTTTCGGTAATTATTTTAGCGTCATCTTAGAATCACATTATTATTAAACTATCTGATTTTAAAAAATATAAATAATAACAAGCTTTAATATAATGCAAAGGATAACAAGGTGTTAACGTTCTTCAACTAAAAAATATAATGACTGCTAAAATAAAGATCTTCGAATAAAAAATATATGAAGCTAAGAGTTTACCTTGCAGCTATTAGAGTTACATTTTAATTGTGTTATAAATATAAGAAAAAGGAAAGTAAGTAAGATAAATGAAAAAGTTCACTTTGGAGTTTGGACTTAAGCCTGCGCGGCTTTAAAATGTGTTGTTAAAGTCATAAGCTTATTTTCTTATACAAACATCATTTGTGCCGTCTATTATCTATGTAAATTTATTTAAAGTGAAGAGAAGAAAAGAAATGATTGGATTCGAGGCGAAACCTTTCTCCTTATAGTTAAGTGATTCAAGTTCCGCTTGTTGTTTTTCATTTGATAGAAATAGGTGTTTGGCCGTTGTCTACTAAATGAGCCTTCAATCTCCTATTTCAGGGTTATTTGTATTAGTTAGGCCTAAAGATCACCGATTAGTCGAATGAGCTCATCTCTCTAGCTTATTATTTGTTGGTCAATCCGGCTGGAGGTATCTCTGCATCTCTAGAACCTATTTCAGGTTCTTATTGAGTGTGACAAATCAAGGTTGATGATAAAGTCAGTAAAATTTTCATAGTGTTCTACCTTTACGTTGTCTCGATCCACAAGTCCTTTTTAAAATATTTTTTATTATTTTCAATTAAATTTCTTTTATTTTCACATACGTCCCTCCCCCTTTCCCTTTTAAACAACGTTCTTGTAAGATTTATTGTGGGACTTTTCTAAACTCAATTTAACGCAGGGATGTTCAAGTTTGCACGCAAAGTGTGTCAAATTAGGCATTAGGTCTAACTCACACACTGAAAACTAGTTCAAAGGGAGGAGGATTGCCCAAGCCTCACCGATGTGGTACATTTACCCCCCCCCCCCCACGCCTAGATCCGGACATTCTTTTTATCTGGGGCCTTCTATCTGGTTTTGGAGCGTGCACATTTATGGACAGGAGGCATTTCCACCTCCCATCGGTCCGGGACCAGTCAGTTGGTCCGAGGGCATTCTGCCCCTCTTTTTTTCCGAATGCCTACATCGGATCGGACTTGGGTCTGACTTTGATACCATGTCAAATTAGGCATTAGGCCTAAATCACACCCCAAAAGCTACAAAGGGAGAAAGATTGTCCAAGCCTTTATAAATTTCTTTTGTTTTCACATACGCCCCTCCCCATTTCCCTTTTATACAAAGTTCTTGTAAGATTTGTTGTGGGACTTTTCTAAACTCAATTTAACGCAAGGATGTTCAAGTTTGCACTCAAAGTGTCTTATACAAAACTTTTTTTTACTAGTGTGTACTAAGAGCATTTCACAACATCCTTTGTACACACATATTTTGGGAAGAACTTGTGAGTAAGAAAAAAGTATGCGTTGATAGTATAATTTAATATATTATAACAGGTTACTATTTATTTTAGATTACCAATCAATGATATTAAGTATAATTACTTGAAATTATCTTTTAAATAACCTGATTACATAAATACTTTTATCCTAATAATGCATAGATCTTGATACATATCATTATAGTAGAACTTCACTTCACTATCTGTTGGAAATTTGCCTTTGGCGGGGAGATGCGTCCACCCATCTTTGATGAATTAAACACTAGTATTCCGCATGTTTGAGGCTTTGTCTCTTTACACATGCATGATCTACGAAGTGAGTAGATGACCGTAGGGCCAAGAATCGTCAAATTTCGTTGAGAAATGAAAGAGATATTGGTCCACGAAGTAAGGTGTTTGAGGCATAGAAATGTGGTATGGGACAAATCTACCACATCAGTGGGAATAGGAAGAATTGCTCTCTATATAAGTCTCTAATTGGTAAAGGGTTTGGGACCCCAAGGGGTATCCCATGTGTTTAAAGGAGGGAGGACCTAGATGTGCATGGGTTCAAGGCTAAGCCCACACGTGCGCCGCCGCCGCCCGCTCGGGCTCGGGCCGCGGGGACGCTCTGATATTATCTTTTTGGATCAGAGAACTTTGCCAGATGTACAGTTTGATCCCTGAAGTTTCTTATGTACAGTTTGGTCCCTGAAGTTTAATATTTTACAGTTTGGTCTCCAGAGTTTCTAGGAAGGTGACAGAAGGCAGAAAGCCTACCGTTGGGACTGTTTTTGAGGCATTAATCAACCATTACTTGGCTGATTAACTCCTCCATTAGCTTCAGCAAGTCGATTCATATTTGTTTTATTCGGCAGGCTCAACCTATTGGCTTTGTAGCGTTGAGATTAAAGTGTTGTTTTATCTTGGGAGACTATTGCCCGCTAACGTAAAAGCATATATACGGGGCAATCTTGTCTTAAGGACAGAGTGCAATCACTCGACTCAACACACAACGTTGTAACCATCCAGATTTAGTTGTTTCTTGATTTCAGGATATCAAGATTCAAGACACAACAAGCTTGCGACAGTTCTCAACATTGGCTTTGCAAGGTTATCAAGATTCAAGACACAACAAGCTTGAGGCAGTTTTGAAGATTGACCATTTATTTATCTTTTCGAACACTTGTAATAGTTATTTACTTCCCGTACTGCTTTATAAAGTACAATAGAGTATCAACACTATCATCCTCATTGACATTTAACTACGCCTTCACTTTTGAAAAAGTGCTGTTTAGTCTAACAAAGTAGTATGAATTCAACTCAAACACCTAAAAAGTATATTTGTTTAGAAAGTACTTCTGTTTTGACAAACTTTATTAGAATGTCACCAACTATATACACACAATATTAAATGAAAGAAATTTGTAGGATTGATCTGTTTACTCAATACTTTGATAGTTACACTTCTGTTTGGCATAATTAATAAGAAAGAAAAACTCAACTGGATAACATGACAGTTATTATGTACCTTTGAGTTAAAATTATGACCTCTGATCACTGAGATGTAAAAATCAAGTCCTTAAAAAGGTGTCAACTGGATCAGTGGCACACAGGCACAATACATTAATCCTGAAATAATATTTATGTCCTACCGATCATCTATATTAGAACAAATGTACTTTATACACATTTATATTATTAATGGAGATTAAGATTTTGGCATTTGCAATTATTAAATTATTGTTTGATTGTTTGTAATTATTCATTAATGTGCATCCCTTGAGCTTACATTGTCATTAATAAAGTGAGATATTTTATAATAGAGCGTAACTCTTAAAATAACCTCGACTAATGATCATCGAGAATGGGATATCGATGATATGTGATAAGTCGACATGTGGTCTGCATCACATCCTTAGAGGATGTAGTATGTCTCACCTGCTACGAGTAATGGTTACTCGTGATGGACACATGGATACTTGAAAGTATTGGTATACCCTGCTGATATATTGTTTATTATACTTGTCTAACGTATGATCAGCGTGTGGGAGATAGAAGTCCTTAGACTTGAGGTCAATACACGCCTTATCCACAAAGTAATGTACTTTGATCCCGTCCTAAGCTCAATTATTGTTGGGGTTTGTAAGAAACAAAACTTTTAAAACTTTCGATGTGCCTTACTTATGTGCTTTGTACCCAACAATTCCCTACAATGGTATCAAGAGCTCAAGCTGGTTTAATGGTTATATAACAATTGAATAGAATAATAATATGGGTTGAACATAAAATTGGATTAAAACGAGGTTTCGTGAAATCCTACGTATCTTGAACAAATGTTGACCTTTTGATATTACCCTAAATTATCTCCTACGCTAACTCGAGGAAGTCATTCCAATCTAACTCGAACTAAGCCAAAGTGCGTTGTCCGGCTCATTGCACGGTGCACGGCTAAGAATGAGTAAGAACGGATGATGGTCGAATGGGCGGTATTGATAATAGTGGGTGATGATTAAGGACCTGTGAATTGATCCCTAAATTGGATTTAGGGGTTGAATGATTTTTTGAAAATCAACACAGAAACGTTTGTCAGGACGTCGGCGCTGCGGCGTTGGCTAGGGTTTCAAGGCGGCGCCGCGGCTCCATGGTGGGGCGGCGCCGCGGCTCCATGGTGGAGCGTCGCAGCGCTGATACATCGTTCTGAAAACATGAACTCACTGGACAACAGGCGTCGCGACTCCATGGTGGAGCGCCACAGCGCTATTGCATTTGCAGAGGCAGAAATGTTTCTACCTCTACAACGCCGCGACGCTAATGTAATTTTTCAGAGGTTAAAAGGCTACTGTCTCAGTGGCGCCGCAGCGCTAATCAATAGCGTCGTGGCCTCACCTGTCCAGAAACAAAAAAAATCAGTGTACAGAATGTTTAACCCAAGATTATTATTATACAATATATTATTTGATAAGTATACTGTTTATGTGCTAAATGTCAAAAAAATTTGTCATTTACATTTCTAGAATAATGTCCGCTATAACTGTCTGGGCAGGCGGCACCCAGTGTTTGATTAAACCATCTTATATCATGCATATTGGGTTGACGGTTCCCTAACTATATGTGTCGTTAGTTTTGCATGATGTTAAGATGTCATATTGGATATGGCGTAAAAGTGTTGATCTTGGTTAAAACCCTGAATTAAAATATTTCCTAAAATTTTAATACAAGTCTCATTTGAAATGAACGCATCGTCCGTTATAATTGATTGTAGTGCAAAATCCTTTTCGGTGAGATGAGTATTTATGCTACAATATTTGCTCTAAGTCTACGAGGACTCAGACTCTTTCATAGATGCATGTTAAATATAGAAGTGGGTGATAAACCTTCATGAGTATTTACACCACATTGTTTTCTCTATAAGGAAAAACTCACTTAGATACATAATTGTAGTCGCATAACGGGGTTTACTTGCTAGGATGTCTTGGCGCCACAGTGTCGGACAAGCCGAGGGACGCAGATCGATTGTTTAGAACATTCGGTCAACCATGAGTTACAAATTGTTTGTAATTGGTTTAGAAACCTACCAGGTTGTGCTGTTGAAGTTATCAGTCATAGCAAACGCGGAGACAACATGAACCTGGATCGGCCCATTATGACCATATTTGATATGAGTCTGTATTCTTTCATAGGGTCGAAGAGTATATTAAAATAGTGGGAGTTAATTAAACAAAATGCCTTGTTGATTAGCCTAAATGAATATGTATAATAGGAAATAGTTTTTGAGTTTGATTTTCGGTCTATCTAATTCTTCAGATTATTAAAGATGTCGAGCTTATCGTTGAAAATGTTGAATGAGATGAATAAACTTACTGGACCGAACTACCTTGACTGGTTAAGAAATCTGTGATTGGTGTTAAGACTAGAAAGAATTGAGTATGTGTTAGACACAATATTTCCCACAGTCCCTGCTGAAAAGTCTGATGAGTATGCCCTGTTTGACAAGGTGGCTTATCAGAAACGTTTGAACGATGCTACCTTAGCAAAATGTATAATGTTGTCTTCCATGACTATAGAGTTACAGAGGCAAAATGAAACCATGGGCCCCAACGAAATGCTAGAACACTTGAAGAGTCTCTATGAAAAACAGTCTCAAACAATGGAGTATGAACTGTTGAGAGACCATTTCAAATGTAAGCTGAACGAAAGGGGATAAATGTCAGCGCATGTTCTAAAGAAGGACTACACAACTCCAAGAGGAGGCAAAACACTAGGTGCTTCTACCTCTACTGGACAAGGTATGTTTGTAATTGAAATAAATATGTCTACAAGTAACTCCCACTGCTGGGTATTGGATACCACTTGTGGCTCGCACATTTGTAGTAATGTGCAGGGCCTAATTAACAACAGAAAGGTTAGACCTTGGGAGGTGGACTTGTGCGTTGGAAATGGAGCACGAGTAGATGTTGAATGTGTGGGAACTTATAGACTAGATTTACCTTCAGGCTCTTGTTTAGAACTAAATAATTATTATTTTGTTCTCTCATTAACGAGGAATATCATTTATATCCCAATGTTAGATATTGAGGGGTTTTTCTCATTCATTGCAAATGGCAGTTATGTATTGTCTTTTAATGGTTTTGTTTGTGGAAATGCTCCACTTGTGGATGGATTGGATATTTTAAACTATAGTCGTGAAATTTTCAATATGCAAAATAAACGAGCTAAGATAAGTAATCAAAGAAACCCCACCTACTTATGGCACTGCAGACTTGGTCATATCAACGAATCAAGGATAGCAAGATTGAGGAAGTTAGACTACCTCGAACCATTTGACTTGGAGTCTTATGGTAACTGCGAATCGTGCTTGAGAGGAAAGATGACCAATATGAGATATGGAATGGCAAGAAGCCAGCTCATAAACATATGAGACCCTGGGGGTGAACTGCATATGTAAAGAAGATGCTTACTGACAAGTTGGAATCTAAAAGTGAGAAATATTATTTTGTGGGGTATCCAAAGGAAACTAAGGGATACTACTTCTATCTTCCTGGAGAACATAAGGTCATTGTTTCTAGGAACACAACTTTCCTTGAAGAAGAATATGTCTACAAGGAACATAGTTGCACAGAGATAGAACTTGAAGAAATTCAAGAACCACAAGATAACACAGAAAATGAAACCTTGTCGAATGACCTAAACAAGGATTCAGTGGGAGTATCTGGTAAAGATTAGGTACTTAAAGTACGCCCTTCAGCCAGTAGGAGTGTTGTGAGAGATAGTGTAGAAATGCAAGACTCTCATACACAAACCAATAGAAGATGATACAATGGTTGTACATCATTCCATACAGGAAATACATGAAAATAAAATTCCTGAAAGCTCTCAAGGACCTTCTCACAGTTAGAATACAACGAACACTGAAGCGCAGAATACTCAACTTCGTAGGACCACTAGGACTCGTCGTCCACCTGAAAAACTTAATCTCCTTGTTGAAACACACAATGAGATAGATATTCCTGATGACGATGAACCTACAACCTACAGTGAAGCCATATTAGACATTGATTCGTAGAGATGACAAGAAGCCATAAAATCTGAGATGGACTCGATGTACATAAATCAAGTTTGGAACTTGATTGATTTGCCAACAGGGGTTAGACCCATAGGATGCAAATGGGATTCAAGAAGAAGATTGATGCATATCGCAAGGTACAGACTTATAAAGCAATACTGGTGGCTAAAGGTTATAATCAACGGCATGGGGTCGATTATGATGAAACCTTTTCACATGTTGCTAAGATTAAGTCCATTCGGATTTTGCTTGCAATAGCTGCATATTATGACTATGACATTTGGCAGATGGATGTCAAAACTGCATTCCTCAATGGTAATCTAGTTGAGGAAGTGTATATGAAACAACCTGAGGGTTTTTCAATTGAGTCCAAACTAAATATCGTATGTAGGGATGGCAACGGATCGGATCTGGACCGGATCCTACTAGATCCAGATCCAGATCCATTTTTCATACCTAAATCCAGATCCGAATCCAAATTCGGATCCATCGGATCTGCCGGGTCCACGCATCGGATCTGGATCCACATGTAAAAAAATTTGCCTTGCTAAAAATGTAACCTTGCTAAGAATTGTTTTTGAACTGGCAAACGATTTTTGCTTAGCTAACAGTTTACTGTGTTTCAATTTTGAAATGTTCATATGAGATATTTTATTCGTTGTCTCATTTTGATTATGAGCTATTAATTGAAAATGTTGGACAATGACAATAGTTGTGGAAAATGCTGAATAGTATTTCCACAATGCAGAACTTGCATATGCTTGGAATCTTCACAAATTAAGTGAATATAATTTTAACTATTTGTCTATGGCGATGTTAGTCATTCAGTAATATAACATTGATTTATTATCGAAGTTCCCTCTTTATTTTTGGGTTTTTGAGTTAACACGGGGATAAATTAAATTTGTTTAGAGAATTAAACTTGCAAGGATGTGCTTAGCAATTTTAAGAAAATACTTATAAAATTACATTCTAGGTTATGAATATATTTAATAAAAAATGGATCCACGGGTCTGTTACACCTCGTAAGATTAAGACGATAATTAAGAACGTCATTAAGGAAGTAAGATTCGGATATTGAATATAAGGAACGCTTACATATGTTAATACGGGAAATTAGTGTATAAACGGATGTTATCCCGGAATAATTTTTCTTTAGTGCTATACACGTGACGACGAGAATTAATCCTAGTAGTTGAATTTATTCCAATGGAGTTATGGAATAGTATTGTATTATAAAATTATGACATTGAGGATACGAGGCTTTATAAAATTCTCGGAAATTAAAAGAAGTGGGTTTGAGATTTATTAATTGAAGAACTTGGGGGCCAAAGTGAAAAAAAGAAAATTCAGATTTTTTTTATAACCTACACTCTTCATCTTTCATCTTCTTCATTCCAAACTTAACACAAACTCTCCTCTCCTCTCCTCCCATACCCTAGCCGAGAACCCCCCCAACCCCATAGCCAAATTTGAGGTTTTTATCTTCTCTTCCTAGACTACATTTTTCACCAAAAATTAGAAGCAAAACAACACCAAAAACAGTGGCAAAACAGCCACTGCTTGGCCGAAAATCTGCCCAGAAAATTAAGATTTTTGGGATGCAATTTTGGAAGAAAAACGTGTAGGGATGATGGCTTAACATTGTAGAACATTTGCATGTCAATTGGAGTTGAAGATGTGAACAAAAAAGAGGAGAAAAATTACAAAATAGTGGGGATTTTCGGACAAACAGTGGGCAGAAAATTGCGGATTGTTTTGGACGAATTTGAGGTATAAAAATTCTTCTTTCTATGATATAATTGGAATGCATGTTGTTAGAATTAAGGTAATGAATTTGTGTTAGACGATTGGTATAAGATTAAATTATGGTTGGGACAGATTTTGGTGTTGTTGAATTCGTTGGTTATTGTTGTTATTATTATCACTAATTGCATGATGAAATTGAAAGGAAACATTGAGATTTAGTTGGAATTAGTTATATGGAAGTATTGAAATCCGAAATTGGATTATAGGAATTAAGATAAGAGTTATGGAATTATGACATGTTGTGGCCAAGAACTTGCATGAAATTGTTGGACATGTTGTGATGTATATGGAATGTTTTAGGGACTGTTTTATGGTGTTATAATTCTGAAAATTTAGTCACCATTATGCATGTTTAAGTGTGGTAATTCCTAAGGTAAGTCCTAAAGGAATAAGGGTGTAGAAAGGCATAGAAAGACTTCACATTCTACCCTCGTTGTTGTTGGAACATGGACTGTTTTGTGGGCTGTTTTTAAGGTGGATTAAGAGGCTAAATTTACATGAGAAGTGGGTGTATAAATTCTCTTTATTGTTGTTTTGGTTGTTCCCTTAATTGGTGCTTGTTTATTGATGTTATTAGCCTCATTTGGAAGTTGTGGAAACATGTATAAACAGGGGAAGTGCTGCCCGAATTTTTATAGAATAAGAAGTCGTTATTCGATATAAAGTATGCTAGTGATCATAGAATTGACGAACGTATTACCATTATTATAGGTTGAAGTTCTAAATCGAGACGTACTCTAATATAGAGTTGATTAGTTCGTCTAAGAGGTATGTGAACTATTCCTTCTTTCTTTGGCATGATTTTTATTTAATGAAGGTACGGCGGACGTACTTGATTCTTATACAGTTTAATTCCTAAAGAGGATTGTTATGAGAAGTGCCTATGATTTTTCAGCAAAGAGTTTATTATGACATTATTATAATGATTTTATTGAGAGTCAGATGATAATTTTTACTTGCATATGGTTACTCATGATATCTACTCGTGCTAAGTGTTACTACTTCACCTCACCGAGTCCCGGGCCGGGTTACGTTCGTGCACAGCCTTGCATTTTTCACCGAGAACCTCACTAGAGGGTCGGGTTACGTAGGATGGATCCATGATGAGATATGACTTTATCAAGTTCCAGTATGGGCTGGATTATGATATGATTCCACCGAGTCCCGCACTAGTGGGCCGGATTACGTTACAGATATATATATATATGTATATGGACAGGCACTCATGTTTTCTTGACTTGACTCTCATTTTTATAAGGCAACTGACTTCTATTGTTATGGCACAGTTGGATTTGAATCCTGATTTTTTATACTGATCTCTTGTTATCCATTGGCTACTTATGATCTCATTTGCAGTATTTCATGTTTACATACTCGATTACATTATTTAAATCGACCCTCTTTCCTCGGGGGGCTGCGTTCATGCCCGCAGGTACAGGTGCTCAGTTTGGTGATCCTCCGGTTTAGGTTCCTGCGCAGCTGTTTGGGAAGCTCATTTGATCCAGAGCTTTACCATTTTTGTACGGAACCCTATCTTTTTTATTTATGTATATTTAGGGGAACGACGGGGCCCTGTCCCATCATATGTCGTTATCCTTCTTGTAGAGGTCTGTAGACAGTTGTGGGTTGCACTGGTGTAAGGGTCAGAAATCTGTTTCGGTCAGCCATATTATTGTACTCTATGTTGGGGGTGTTCCCGTGTATATGTGATATTATTTGTTGGCAGCCTTGTCGGCTTGCCTGTTATATTGTGTTGGCTAGTTGTGACTCCTCAGGAGGCAGGTACATTCGGGGGTAAAGGCAGCCTTGTCGGCTTGCCTACCCTAGCATATGTTGTTATTGCAGCGTTATGCTGCCGGATTTCAGGCTCATTAAGTGTTAGTTGGATTATGTGTGACATGTTAGTATAATGACGTCATTAGGGCGGTTAGTCGCGGCCCGTCGGAATGTCAGAGCAGTTAGTCCTCGGAATGTCTACAGACCGTGTCTAGTAGAGTCTTGCGTATGGGTATGTTGTGCACCATACTTATACGCAGGAGGCTGCAGGGCATCTAGGATTGGTTTCTATTCTTTCATCTCTTAGATCGTGCAATAGAGCTATGTTATTAGGATAATTCCTTTCTGATGACTTACTATGTTTACAGCTATGCCTCCGAAGAAGGCGACAGCGGCCCAGAAGGGCAGGTATACAGCGGGGGATACCAGCCGGATTCAGAGAGTTACTAGGTCCCGTACCCAGTCTATGCCGGAGACTATGCCCAGTCGACGAGCTCTGCTTCATCGCCACCACCAGAGGCTCCAATTCAGGGGGCAACATCACTAGTTTCCGAGGCCCCAACACTTGAGCCTCCATTCTTCACCAGGCGAAGGGGCAGATTCATGAGAGATGCGATTCAGTGGGCGACTAAGCTTGGTGGCGGCGAACGCAGACAGGGACAGTCGACCCTAGGTCCGGCGGTTTGAGGGTTCGTGATTTCTTGAGTTGTAACCCTCCGAGTTTTTTGGGTCTCGGCCAGGAGGACCCGCATGAGTTTATCCCAGGCAGACGCAAACACTCGAGGGTAATCAGGCTTCGTAGACCGAAGTCTGTGGAGTTGGCTTCATATAGGATGCGGGATATAGCTACAAACTGATATGAGTCTTGGGAGTTGTCCAGGGGAGAAGATGTTCCTCCAGCTACATGGGATGAGTTTACAGAGGCCTTCCTTGGTCACTTCTTGCCTCCAGAGATGAGGAGGTCATGACAGGGACCAGCATAAGAGGGCTAGGTCGGCAGCTTATTCCGGTGAGTCTCGAGGCAGACAGTTCTAGCAGCACGTCAGATATTCATCTCAGCCAGCACATAGTGCTCCTCTACAGTCTACGGGCAGGAGGTTCGACTGCCCCGGGTATTCAGGAGCCGGACAGAGCTCCAGGACTTCGGGTTCTCAGAGGAACAAGGGCTGTAGTCAGTTGAGACCACCTTATCCTCGGTGCTCTAAGTATGGTAAGCTTTATATTGGGGAATGTCGTTCGACCACAGGTGCTTGCTTCTCTTGCGGCTGTCAGGGACATATGATGAGAGAGTGTCCCAACATAGGTGGTTCAGGTGGGCTGGCTCGGCCTACGGGGTCGGGTGCTGGTTCGTCGTCATCTATAGCTATGCGCCCCATCGGGTGGGGTAGTCAGACGCCAGCAGGCTGTGGTAGAGGTCGTGGCAGAGTTTCTAGTTCCGGCGGTCCTTTGAACCGCATATATGCTTTGGCCAGTAGACGTGATCAGGAGGTGTCACCAGATGTTGTTACAAGTATACTATCGGTCTTTTTCTGTAATGTATATGCTTTGATAGATCCAGGTTCCACCTTGTCCTATATATCCCCTCTTGTTGCTAATAGAATAGGGATAAAATCTGAGCCGATAGAACCATTCGGGGTAGCTACACCGGTAGGAGATTCGGTTATAGCTGAGCGTGTGTATAAAAATTATTCGGTGGTGATATATAGCTGTCATACCTTATCAAATTTGATAGAGTTGGATATGGCCGACTTTGATGTCATTATGGGCATGGATTGGTTGGCTTCTTATTTTGCCAACGTTGATTGTAGAGAGAAGTTGGTTCAATTTCAGTTCCCAAGTGAGCCAGTTATAGAATGGAAAGGGAATGCATCATCGCCGAGGGGTAAGTTTATTTCATACCTCAAGGCAAGGAAGATGGTCAGGAAAGGTTGTATCTATCATTTGGTTCGGGTGCATGATACAGAAGCGGAGGTACCGGCTCTTCAGTCAGTTCCGGTAGTTAGTGAGTTTCCGGATGTATTCTCGGATGATCTTCCAAGTCTCCCTCCAGAGCGAAAGGTAGATTTCAGTATAGATGTATTGCCAGGTACCCAACCTATATCCATTCCTCCTTATAGAATGACACCTGCAGAGCTGAAGGAATTGAAGGAGCAGCTGAGAGACTTGTTGGAGAAAGGTTTTATTATGCCAAGTACATCTCCATGGGGAGCACTAGTGTTATTTGTGAGGAAGAAAGATGGATCACTGCGGATGTGTATGGATTATAGGCATCTGAACAAGGTAACCATCAAGAACAGGTACCCCCTTCCCAGGATTGATGATTTATTTGACTAGTTGCAGGGTGCTAAGTGTTTCTCGAAGATAGACTTGCGGTCAGGTTATCATCAGGTGAGGGTAAGGGAGGCAGATATTCCAAAGACAACATTCAGAACCTGATATGGACATTATTAGTTTAGGGCGATGTCTTTTGGACTGACCAATGCTCAAGCAGTGTTTATGGATTTGATGAACCGGGTATTCAGGCAGTTCTTAGACATGTTCGTCATTGTATTCATTGATGATATCCTAGTTTATTCCCTTTCAGAGCAGGAGCATGCAGACCATTTGAGGACGGTACTTAGGGTCCTCCAACACCAGCAGTTGTATGCCAAGTTTTCCAAGTGTCAGTTCTGGTTGACTTCGGTGGCATTCTTGGGGCATATTATTGGGGCTAATGGTATTCGGGTGGATACACAGAAGATTGAGGCGGTGAAGACTTGGCCCAGACCTACAACACCTACTGAGGTACGTAGTTTTCTGGGGCTAGCCGGGTATTACAGAAGGCAACTAAGTTTCAGTGGACGGATGCTTGTGAGCACAGTTTCCAGTTGTTGAAGGATAAGTTGACTACGGCTCCAGTTCTGACTCTTCCTGAGGGACCGGATGGTTATGTCATTTATTGTGACGCTTCAGGCATTGGGCTAGGTTGTGTGTTGATGCAGCATGGCAAAGTTATAGCTTATGCCTCCCGACAGCTCAGAAAGCATGAAAAGAATTATCTCACTCATGATTTGGAGCTAGCAGCGGTGATTCATGCCTTGAAGATTTGGAGACATTATTTGTATGGGATTCATGTTGATATTTATACGGATCACAAGAGTCTCCAATATATCTTTAAGCAGAAGGAGTTGAACCTACGGTAGAGGTGGTGGTTAGAGTTGTTAAAGGACTATGATGTTGATATCTTGTACCACCCAGGAAAAACCAATGCCATGGCAGATGCTGTTAGCCGTAGATCCATGGGTAGATTGACGGATGTGCAGCCAGACAGAAGGAAGATGGTTCGTGAGATACATAGGCTAGCGAGTCTTGGAGTCCGGTTGGCGGATTCGGGAGATAGCGGGATTCTTATTCGGGATGTTGCGGAGTCCTCTATCGTGGAAGAGGTAAAGAGACGTCAGTATGAGGATCCTGTTCTGGCCCGGTATAGAGATGCAGCTCTCCAAAAGGGAAGGACTCTATTTGAGGTTACACCTGATGATGTGCTGAGGTATGAGGGCAGATTATGTGTACCTGATGTTGTAGGGCTACGACAGTAGGTTATGGGAGAGGCATACAATGCCCGTTATTCCATTCATTCAGGATCGACGAAGATGTACCATGACTTTAGATGCTTGTATTGGTGGGATGGCATGAAAAGAGACATAGCAGAATTTGTTACCCAGTGCCCGAATTGTCAGCAGGTTAAGGTTGAACATCAGAAGCCTGGTGGATTATTACAGGAGATTGAGATCCCGACTTGGAAGTGGGAAGTGATCAATATGGACTTCATTACAGGTTTACCTCGCACTCAGCGGAAGTGTGATTCCATATGGGTTATCGTGGATAGGCTGACGAAATCAGCCCATTTTCTTCCAGTGAGGACTACTTATTTAGCTGAGGACTATGCTAGGCTGTACATTAGGGAGATAGTGAGACTGCACGGGGTTCCCACATCTATTATATCAGACCGAGGAGCTCAGTTTACAGCTAACTTCTGGAGATCATTCCAGAAGGGATTGGGGACACAAGTGAGTCTCAGCACAACATTTCACCCGCAGACGGACGGGCAGGCAGAGCGTACTATCCAGATATTAGAGGATATGATGAGGGCCTGTATTATTGACTTCAGAGGTAGTTGGGATGACCATTTACCAATCATTGAGTTTGCTTATAACAACAACTACCATTCTAGCATCCAGATGGCACCATATGAGGCTTTATATGGGAGGAAGTGCAGGTCACCTATTGGTTGGTTTGATGTAGGTGAGACTAAGTTGATCGGCCCAGACATGGTTCAGCAAGCTGTTGATAAGGTGAAACTCACTCAGGAGAGGTTATTAGCGCACGCAGTCGGCGAAGTCATATGCTGATAATCGACGTCGACACTTAGAGTTTCAGGTTGATGATTGGGTGTTCCTAAAGGTGTCACCCATGAAGGGTGTGATGAGGTTTGGCAAGAAATGGAAGCTTAGCCCAAGGTACATTGGGCCTTACCAGATCATTCGTAGGATAGGAAAGGTTGCCTATGAGTTGGATCTACCGCCTGATTTGGAAGCAGTACATCCAGTCTTCCATGTATCTATGCTGCGTAAGTGTATTGGTGATCCTTCCAGAGTCTTCCCAGTAGATGACGTCCAGGTGACAGAGGAGCTGTCCTACGAGGAAAGCCCCGTAGCCATACTTGATCGCCAGGTCAGGAGATTACGGACGAAGGATGTGGCTTCCGTCAAGGTATTGTGGAGGAACCACAATAGGGAGGAAATGACTTTGGAGGCAGAGGATGAGATGAAGAAGGAGTATCCTCATTTGTTCCCTGTGCCTCCAGGTAATTCAATTCAACTCCCCATTTGATTATTGTAATTTGTGAATTGCATATGTGTGATATATTGTGGCCCTGTGTGGCATCTGTTGGTTGGCTGAATATAGGCGGATAGGCATAGTTATAAAGGAGACTCTGCCGAAATATTTCTAGCATTAGACTTATTATGAACATTCGAGGACGAATGTTTCTGAGGACGGAAGTATGTTACACCTCGTAAGATTAAGACGATAATTAAGAACGCCATTAAGGAAGTAAGATTCGGATATTGAATATAAGGAACGCTTACATATGTTAATACGGGAAATTAGTGTATAAACGGATGTTATCCCGGAATAGTTTTTCTTTAGTGCTATACACGTGACGACGAGAATTAATCCTAGTAGTTGAATTTATTCCAATGGAGTTATGGAATAATATTGTATTATAAAATTATGACATTGAGGATATGAGGCTTTATGAAATTCTCGGGAATTAAAAGAAGTGGCTTTGAGATTTATTAAATAAAGAACTTGGGGGCCAAAGTGAAAAAAAGAAAATTCAGATTTTTTTTATAACCTATACTCTTCATCTTTCATCTTCTTCATTCCAAACTTAACACAAACTCTCCTCTCCTCCCCATACCCTAGCCGAGAACCCCCCCAACCCCATAGCCAAATTTGAGGTTTTTATCTTCTCTTCCTAGACTACATTTTTCACCAAAAATTAGAAGCAAAACAACACCAAAAACAGTGGCAAAACAGCCACTGCTTGGCCGAAAATCTGCCCAGAAAATCGAGATTTTTGGGATGAAATTTTGGAAGAAAAACGTGTAGGGATGATGACTTAACATTGTAGAACACTTGCATGTCAATTAGAGTTGAAGAAGTGAACAAAAAAGAAGAGAAAAAACACAAAACAGTGGGGATTTTCGGACAAACAGTGGGCAGAAAATTGCGGACTGTTTTGGACGAATTTGAGGTATACAAATTCTTCTTTCTATGATATAATTGGAATGCATGTTGTTAGAATTAAGGTAATGAATTTGTGTTAGACGATTGGTATAAGATTAAATTATGGTTGGGACAGATTTTGGTGTTGTTGGATTCGTTGGTTATTGTTGTTATTATTATCACTAATTGCATGATGAAATTGAAAGGAAATATTGAGATTTAGTTGGAATTAGTTATATGGAAGTATTGAAATCCGAAATTGGATTATAGGAATTAAGATAAGAGTTATGGAATTATGACATGTTGTGGCCAAGAACTTGCATGAAATTGTTGGACATGTTGTGATGTATATGGACTGTTTTAGGGACTGTTTTGTGGTGTTATAATTCTGAAAATTTAGTCACCATTATGCGTGTTTAAGTGTGGTAATTGCTAAGGTAAGTCCATAAGGAATAAGGGTGTAGAAAGGCATAAAAAGGCTTCACCTTCTACCCTTGTTGTTGTTGGAACATGGACTGTTTTGTGGGCTGTTTTTAAGGTGGATTAAGAGGCTAAATTTACATGAGAAGTGGGTGTGTAAATGGTTGTTTCCTTAATTGGTGCTTGTTTATTGATGTTATTAGCCTCGTTTCGAAGTTGTAGAAACATGTATAAACAGGGGAAGTGCTGCCCGACTTTTTATAGAATAAGAAGTCGTTATTCTATATAAAGTATGCTAGTGATAATAGAATTGATGAACGTATTACCATTATTATAGGTTGAAGTTCTAAATCGAGACGTACTCTAATATAGAGTTGATTAGTTCATCTAAGAGGTATGTGAACTATTCCTTCTTTCTTTGGCATGATTTTTATTTAATGAAGGTACGACGGACGTACTTGATTCTTATACAGTTTAATTCCTAAAGAGGATTGTTATGAGAAGTGCCTATGATTTTTCAGCAAATAGTTTATTATGACATTATTACAATGATTTTATTGAGAGTCAGATGATAATTTTTACTTGCATATGGTTACTCATGATATCTACTCGTGCTAAGTGTTACTACTTCACCTCACCGAGTCCCGGGCCATGTTACGTTCGTGCACAACCTTGCATTTTTCACCGAGAGCCTCACTAGAGGGCCGGGTTACGTAGGATGGATCCATAGATGAGATATGAATTTACCTAGTCCCAATATGGGCCGGGTTATGATATGATTCCACCGAGTCCCGCTCTAGTGGGCCGGGTTACGTTACAGATATATATAAATATATATATGTATATGGACATGCACTCATGTTTTCTTGACTTGACTCTCATTTTTATAAGGCAATTGACTTCTATTGTTATGCCACAGTTGGATTTTAATCCTGATTTTTTATACTGATCTCTTGTTATCCATTGGCTACTTATGATCTCATTTGCAGTATTTCATGTTTACATACTCAGTACATTATTTTAAATCGATCCCCCTTTCCTCGGTGTCTTTGCGTTCATGCCCGCAGGTACAGGTGCTCAGTTTGGTGATCCTCCTGTTTAGGTTCCTGCGCAGCTGTTTGGGAAGCTCCTTTGATCCAGAGCTTTACCATTTTTGTACGAAACCCTATCTTTTTTATTTATGTATATTTAGGGGCACGACGGGGCCCTGTCCGTCATATGTCGTTATCCTTCTTGTAGAGGTCAGAAGCGGTTGTGGGTTACTGCTTGGTGTAAAGTCGAAATACATTTGATCGACCATATTATTTTATTCTATGTTGGGGGTGTTCCCGTGTATATGTGATATTATTTGTTGGCAGCCTTGTCGGCTTACCTGTTATATTGTTTTGGCTAGTTGTGACTCCTCAGGAGGCAGGTACATTCGGGGGTAAAGGCAGTCTTATCGGCTTGCCTACCCTAGCATATGTTGTTATTGCAGCGTTATGCTGTGGGATTTCAGGCTCATTAAGTGTTAGTTGGATTATGTGTGACAGGTTAGTATAATGACGTCATTAGGGTGGTTAGTCGCGGCCCATCGGGTCGGGTCGTGACAGGGTCGGATCTGGACCGGATACAGATCTCAAATACAAGATCCAGCTCCAGATCCGATTCATCAGAAACGGATCCGGGTCCGATCCGGATCTGTCGGGTCCAAATTTTGAAGATCCATATCCTATAAAATGGATCTGGACCGGGTCCAAGATCCAGTGCCATCTCTAGTCGTATGCAAGCTATAAAATTTCATTTATGGGCTTAAGCAAGCCTCGAGGAGTTGAAACATTTGCTTTGACAAGGCTATCAAATCGTTTGATTTCGTCAGAAGCAAAGAGAATCCATGTGTTTATAGTAAACGCAAGGATGAGAGTATTGCCTTCATTATCATATATGTAGATGACATATTAATAATGGGAGACAATAAGACTCTCATGCAGTCAGTAAAATAGTGGTTGTCCAGTACCTTCATGATGAAGGATTTAGGTGAAGCCTGCTACATTCTGGGGATTAGGATCTATAGAGATAGAACTAACAGATTGTTGGGGCTGTCACAGTCAGTCTACATAGACGAAGTGCTTAGACGTTTTTCTATGGAAAATCCCAAGAAAGGCGGTCTACCTATGGGATAAGGCATCAAGTTATCTAAGAAGGATAGTCCTTCTAATTCTATAGAACTTGAACACATGAAAAGGATCTCATATGCTTTGGCTATAGGATCGATCATGTATGTCATGACCTGTACTAGGCCAGATGTGGCCTTTGCACTTAGTATGACTTGCAAATTCCAGCAGAATCCTGGGAAAGAACACTGGAAAGCAGTCAAGAATATTCTTAAGTATTTTAGACGAACTAAAGAATATTTCTTAGTCTATGGTGGACAAGAGAAACTGGTATGTACTGGTACACTGATGCTAGCTTCCAGACAGATGTTGATGACTACAAATCTCAATCAGGTTACACATACATTTTAAATGGTGGAGCAGTAAGCTGGAAAAGTTCCAAACAAGCTACAACTGCTGACTCGACAACAGAAGCTGAGTACATTACTGGATCGGAAGCTGGTAAAGAAGCTGTCGCGATATCTGAGTTCCTGAAGAAACTAGGGGTTGTTCCAAGTGCCACTTGTCCAATAACGGTTTATTGTGACAACACTAGTGCGATTGCGCAAGCCAAGAAACCAAGATCAACTAACAGAAACCAAGATCAACCAACAGAAACAAGCATGTATCAAGAAAATACCACATACTCAGGAAGATGATGGAGACTGAAGATATTATATTAGATTATATTTTCACATACGATAATCTAGCTGACCCATTCACTAAACCATTGAGCTTAGTCAAGCATAATGGTCATTTTGAGAATATGGGCATTAGATATGTTGGAGATTGGCTCTAGGCCAAATGAGAGATTGAAAGTATATTTATATCCTAGAGACAATCTATATTAGGACAAATGTACTTTATACAAATTTATATTATTAATGGAGATTAATATTTTGGCATTTGCAATTATTGAATTATTATTTAATTGTTTATAATTATTCATTAATGTGCATCCTTGAGCTTACGTTGTCATTAATAGAGTGAGATATTTTATGATAGAGCGTAACTCTTAAAATAGCCTCGACTAATGATCATCGAGAATGAGATATCGATGATATGTGATAAGTTGACATGTGGTCTGCATCACATCCTTAGAGGATGTAGTATGTCTCACCTGCTACGAGTAATGGTTACTCGTGATGGACACATGGATTCTTGGAAGTATTGGTATACCCTGCTGATATATTATTTGTTATACTTGTCTAACGTATGATCAGTGTGTGGAAGATAGAAGTTCTTAGACTTGAGGTCAATACACGCCTTATCTACAAAGTAATGTACTTTGATCCCGTCCTAAGCTCAAATGCCTTATAGGTTGAGATACGGCTTGTATTGGGTACATTACGATGTGGATTGAAGGTGGTAGTTGAGCCAAGATTAGAATTCATTCCTCGAATGTATATTCGAGAGAACACTCGGATTCTCAGTGATATTATGTTGACTAAGTCGTTGGCCAACGCAATAGACATATTTGGAATATGGTCTAGTCGTCAACTAATATAGATGAGATACAATGATTAAGTCATTTGGATAGACACTTGACAAATCCTAAGCTTGATCGAGTGTGTCGTGAATGAAAGGATTTTATCTTACCACATAAAGGTTAAGTTTACTGGATCCGCATAAACGTACTTCACATATTAAGTTCGTCTTCCGGCGCCTTCTAGGAGTTCCGTGTAGACCTTAATTTGATTAATGTCGATATGAGAAGGCTTGTAGGGTCACACTATGTCGGTTGTCCGTTTCGATCTAAGGATGTATTGAGAGAGTAATTAAATGTTCAATTTGGAATTGAGATATTTAAATGAATGATGATTGTTTTAATTAAGTCAAAATTGGATTTTGGATTTAATTAAGAATGCATGAAAAATAAAGTCGAGCGTCGCGGCGCCCATACCCTAGGGTCGCGACGCCTCTGCCTCGATTTTTGGGCAAGGCCCATGGTCAAACTCTAATTCGATTTGACCTATTTTTAACTATAAATAGAGGCATTCACCTCATTATTCAACACCAATTTTCTGAAATCATTCTAAGCCTTAGAGACTTAGAATCAAATAATCTCTCGAACCTCTGCCGGATTTCCTAGCTTTCCGAAAGAGAAATACATTAAAGCTTGGAGCTTGCAATCGGAAGGGCAACCACGTGTGCACCTTATAGTAGATAAAGATTCCAGATAGTCATAACTTGTAAGTATATGTTTTATGTTACAAGTTTCATTGTTGTATAACCATACCAGAAATTATTATTGGGGTAAATAAGAAACAAAACTTTTAAAACTTCCTATGTGCCTTACTTATGTGCTTTGTACCCAACAATGCCCTACAAATCCAACATAATAGAATCATGCGTTGTCTCCTAATTGTATGACTAAGTCAAAAACAGGAATATGATCATTAATTATTAATTTATCTGGATAATGATTATTAATTATTAATTTATAAGGTACTATTAGGTAAACGGCTAATACGTGCAATGTGGCCTTCCTGGCTAGCGGGTGGTTGTTTGATTCCCATGGGCAAGTCAACCATGGAGTGCAACCACATATATACACCTTCTATTTTTTGCTTTTGGAGTGAATATTGATTCATTTCTTCAACATTATGTGTTCTTTAATAATTAATCATATCTTGTTGGAACTATACATTTAATTAACATCCAATTGACTTTTTGTCTTCATAGTAGTTGTCTTTTTTCGAGCTCCGGTTATGTAAGAAGATGTCCATCATCAATAGATTGATAAACCTTTTTGCTTATTGAAGGTCATTTGACCATTCTTCAATGATAACTAAGGTAGGCTATATTTGTCTTTTGAACATAGGGAAATGGTAAAATTTGTGTAGGAAATATTTTCCATGATCTCTTTATTCCTTTAAGGCATTACAAGACTAATATTTAGGCTATAATTATGGTAATCTAAATAAGAATAATTTACATTTCTAATATATAATATAAACAAAGATTATGGAAATAATAATCTATCATTCCCCCGCAGTCTTAGCGGGAGGCCTTCGTACACTGAGACTGTCCCTAAAATCATCAAAGAGTATACGCGGAAGCCCTTTTGTGAATATATCATCAATCTGATATCGGGACGGGACATGGAGAATACGAACTTGTCCACGTTCAATTTTTTCACGGATAAATAAAATATTCATCTCAATATGTTTAGTGCGTTGATGTTGTACGGGGTTCCATGACAAATATATCACACTCACATTATCACAATAAACCACGATGGCCTTTTTGATCGGACAATGAAGCTCCAATAGAAGATTACGGAGCCAACACGATTCAGAGACAACATTCGCAACCCCTCTATATTCGGCTTTAGCACCAGACCAAAATAACGTGGGTTGTCGCTTCGAAGACCACGATATCAAATTGTCTTCGAGAAAAATACAATAACCAGAAGTGGATCGTCTGGTATTTGGGCATCCACCCCAATCAGCATCGGTATACGAAGTGAGGCCAGAGATGGCAAACTTATAAAGATGCAAACCAAAATCAAGAGTACCTTGAATATACCGTAGATTCCGTTTGAGAGCATTCATATGTTCCTCCTTCGGGTCATGCATATGCAAACATACTTGTTGAACAACATTTGATATATCAAGTCTCGTGAAAGTGAGATATTGCAATGCCCCTGCTAAACTGCGATAATTTGTCGGATCGCCGTATGGAGACCCTGAAACGTTACTCAACTTAGCCTTTGTATCAACCGGCGTGGGTGACGGCTTACATAATGACATGCTGACTTTGTCAATGATTTCCTCAGCATATTTTCTTTGACAAAGAAATAGACCATATGCATGTTCAAAGGACCCAAATCCTTCATAACAAATTCAGATGCAAGGAGAGACATAATAGACTAGCAAAGTGAGGCAGATGATGCTGTGAGGATGATGTCATTAACATAGACAAAAATGTATGCCATGTCATTTCCTTTCTGATAAATGAACAAAAACTGATCGAATTTGCTATGCGAGAAGCCCAGTGTAGAAACAAACTCAGCAAACCTATTATACCATGTTCGGGGGGCTTGTTTGAGACCATATAAAAACTTCTTCAACAAGAAAACGTAATCTGGATTAATAGAGTCTCGGAATCCCATAGGCTGGTATATGTAAACTGTTTCCTAGATGTGACTGTGCAGAAACACATTTTTGACATCCAACTAGTAAATTGACCATGATTTTGATAGAGTCAAACTGAGAACCGTCGGGATAGTCACCGGTTTAACAACTGGGATAAACGTTTCATCACAATCCAAACCTACATGTTGAGACCTGTCATCACCAACAAGACGACCTTTGTACCTCTCAAATGAACCATCAGATTTATTTTTCTGACAAAAAATCCACATGGAACGAATTATGTTTACATTTGAAGAACGGGGCACCAACTCCCACATTTTATTTTTAACAAGAGCATCAATTTCATCTAACATGACAAATTTCCAATTCAGGTCGGATAGGGCAGCTTTCGTGTTACGGGGAATTGGGGATGGTTGAAACGAGGATGTCAGATTAAAGTGACGCTTAGGCCGAAAAATCCCATAGGTCGACTTCGGGGAGAGCCAAAGGGAAGTTCAGCTTCTGCATGCTACGGGTTTCAATGGACCTGGATTGGGACTGACCCGTAAAAGGCTGTTGGAGCAATGGGGCTGTCGGGATAGTGTGGGATGGCTGGATGGTTACTAGGCCCAATAGTGGTAGGAGAGGAGCTTGGTCAATCTGCAGTGAATAGAGACGTCCAAGGAGTAGGAATTGGTTGGGATGGGTATCAGGTCTGTTAAAATAGACAATTGGACCGAGGGAGGGGACATGTTGGGTTGGGCCACTGGACATTTTCGGCAAGCACTGGACCTAGGGAGAAGGAGTAGTGGGCTCCCTATTTTGGGCTTGAGCTGTCGGGCAGTTTAATTGGATCGAGGGAGAGGGGGCAGTGAGCTCCCTTATTTGGGCCTGAGCCGTTGGGTTGTTTAAGTGAAATTGCACTAAGGGATGTGGCCCAGTGTCCAAAAAATCATATGAGGGCGGGGAAGAAGTGTGTATATTGACAAACGAGAATTGAGACTCATAAAAAATAATGTGACAAAAGATGAAATTTTTCCACTAGACATATCATAACACTTATAGCCCCGATGGTTTTGTGGGTATCCCAAAAATACACATGGAGTGGAATGAGCTTGAAGTTTGTTTATTATTGTGGAAGAAAATAGGGTAACATAAACACCCGAAAACCCCCAAATGTGTGTAGGAAGGATCCTGATGATAAAGAATTTGTGTGGGTGATAAATATGAAAGTAGCTTGCTAGGGAGAATGTTTAAAAGGTACGTTTCCATTTGAAGAGCATGATGCCAAAATGATGGTGGTATGGACGAATGAGCAAGAAGTGTGAATTAAATTATTTATTGCTCGTATTTTTCGTTCGGCTTTCCCAATTTGAGGAGAAGTTTGTGGACAAGAGAGACGAAATACCATACCATTTTTGTGACAAAAATCCTTAAATTGGTCATTTATGAATTTCCTCTCATTGTCACATTGGAAACACTTAATAGACTTCTCAAACTGGGTTTGGATGAAAGCACTAAATTGCATGAAAATATTGTGAACCTGTAATTTTTTTCCAATGGAAAATGTCCATACAAAATTATAGTAATCATCCAAAATAAGCATGTAATACTTATGACCGGTCGAACTTAAAATAAAAAAATGTCCATAAGTCACTATGCATGATATCAAACGACATAATAGTGTTCGAAGTAGAGAAAGAGAAAGATAATATAACATGTTTCCCAAAAAACGCAAGACTGACAAACAGAAGAACCCAAAGATTGTTTACAATCAATAAACTTATTTTTTCTAAGGGAGTTCAACACGGGTGCTCCCAAACGATTACGACATACAGTAGGAGAAAGAAGAACAAAAGTTGATGGAGAGGTGACTTGGTGGTTGGTGGTGTTGGTGATAGGATACAAATCCCCATTGCTAGTACATCTCATTAGTGGCATCCCCGCCAGAATGTCCTTCACAGAAAACCTAAACGGATCAAACTCAATAGAAATATTATTGTCAGTTGTGAAACGTCGTACATAAATATCAAGTTTTTAATAAGTTTGGGTGCATGTATGACATTATTTAAATGTAAAGGTGGGTAGGGGGGAGGTTTGATTTGCTCATACCATGAATTGGAATTTCTTATCTACTGCCAACCACAATATTTTTATTACTGCTCATATTAAAATAAGACGAGAGAGTACCTTGAGATGTTTCAAAACTAATATTTAGGCTACAATTATGATAATCTAAATCAGAATAATATACACAAGGATTATGGAAATAATCAAAAATTATTTTTATAATCTATCATTTTGTCCTTCAACTTTGTGAAAATGTTTCAGATTTATCTATTGTCATTAGTTGGGGTCAAATCTATTTTTGTCGTTGGCAAAATTGACTAGAGTTGCCACATAAGCTAGCTTTTCAACATATTTCTTAAAAATTAGAAATTAGTGACAGGACAAATTTGCTAATAATTTTATTTAGCGATGAATTATCAAAAATATATTAGCTAAGAATAATTTAGCGAAGGATTATCTATGAAGTTCATAGTTAATTTCAGACTCTTTTTCGTAGTAAATACGTGAACCTTTTTTGTAAGGAAAAAGGGTCAACTCTACCCTTGAATTACGTGAAATGATCCCATATTTGCACCTAAACCGTGAATAATTGGATCATTGTTTCGGCAGCCACACCACTGATGATCAGTTGTCTATTCTCAAGCTCAACCATTAAACTCAAATAAAGTTCAAACAATGACCAATTGCACCATCAAGTTGAATTCCACCTCATTGGAACTCCGTCGGAACAACTCTATCGTCAATTTATTAGACATCCAATAATTGGGCTAGAGCTCCACATAATGCTAAAACAATCTTAGGTATACATAATTCAACTCCTAAATTATTTTACAATAGTACTATTGTGGGGGTTAAGGTGGGATTACAATGGTTGAAGGCTAGTAGTCTGCTCAAGGAAGTAGAATGGTGTATGTTTAGGAAAAGTGGTAATGATGAAGGTGTGAAGAAGATCATATCAATGAGTAATTTTTGTGTGGAACTTTGTATGTTCTTTTTAGTGTCATGAGAGTGCCAAGTGGTGGTGGAGTACTAAAGATGATATTCAAATAGTGATTTTTAGAGTAGAGAGAATTAATTATTATGATCGTGGATGATTTAGAGGCTGAGAGATGAAATATTCCAAAAATTATGGTAAAATCTGGATTATTTCACAAAGTTTAAAGCTAAAATTGAATCATTTCACACAACATAAGGACAAATTTGGACACGTCCTCCAAATGAGGAAAAATGACAGAAATTTCAGTTACTGAGTACGGAGTATTTGTTTGTACCCAAAAATGAAACTATTTTGAAATAGAAACACTAAAACTTGTACCTAATCCTTATCCCATCAATCTTAATTCTTAATATGTCCAAACAACAGCGATAAAAGCAATTCCCAAAATGTCAGAGTGATTGTTTTAATGAGGTTGTATTTGTGTGAAACTTTTGTAGTATGTTCGTTTCGTGAGTGAAAAGTGATGATGGATTTGGTGGTCTTAAAATGGTGTTTATTAATTTTGTGGCGGTGATTAATAATTAATTTAGAGGATGAATGATGCCGTTTGAGAAAAATATTGGTTTAATTTGAACTATTATATAAAGTTCATAAACAAATTTAAATCTTTGGTATGTTTCCAGGGAAAATTTTATTTCATTTTCGTTATTAAAAAAAGTCCGCATAATGATACACTTTTGCCATTAGTCAAAGACAGATAACTTTAGCCCACTTTTATATTAGGAAATGATAGTTAAATTTGAACCAATTCATAAAATTCATGTGCAAATTTAAACTAATTCCATCTGTTTGGACCAAAAAATGAAATGATATGGAATTAAAAGACTAATATTTTACATAATCCTTATCCTATCTATCAATCAATTTCAAAACTAAAGTACAGCTCGACGTATTAAACTTTTGCTATGCGCGAAATTCGGAAAAGAAAATTACCAAAAGGGTCTAATGTCCAAACTGAATTTCGAAAATAAAAGCAATACCAAAAATACTTTTGGAATTGAAAAGGGTATGTGGAAGTTCATTAGCCAGAAGAGGTTAAGAGGATTATATGGCACCTAAATGGGAAATGACGAAAGAGGAACAGAAGTAGAAGAAATGATAATTTTGCTCTTAAGGAAGTCCAAAAGGCAATTTCCCAATTTCAACCTTACCATTAATCCATCTATTCCAAAACGAATGACTCACTTTCCTTTTTAGTTCGTTCCAAAAAAATGATATATTTTCTTATTTGATAATAATTTAAATTTAAACTTAATTTTTATACAAAACGAGATGATTTATAACCACATAAATATCTTTGTCTTATTTTAAACTATAAAATTCAAAAGTCTTTATTTTTTAAAATATGTGTCAAATAAAAATACATCACATAAATTGAACCGGAAGGAGTATATAACTTTGATACTCGTGACGTGGCACCCTTCTTTGTTCTTTTTTTCTAGTGAGCTCCTCTCTAGAATAACTTTTTTTTTTTTTAAATATAGCAGAATTTTATGGAAGTCCTAGCTATAAATGATCAATATTTACCGAGCTTATGTAGCAAACAAGTGTTGTAAAAGAAAATTCAATGACCCAAAATGCTAATTTCCTTTACCCGTTTTAAGTGATACAGTTTTTTCGTTAGTTTACTTCAAATAAGTGATACATTTGTATTTTTCATATCAGAAACTTTAAAAATCTTTATTTTTCAAGTTGAATTTTATTGAGATTTGTTTATAAAAAAAATAAAGTGAGTCTATTAATTTTTGAAGATTTGAATGAATCTATAATTGAAAAATATTGGGATTGACCGTACAAGGCTGAAAATTAAACTTGGAGTTGATTTATATCAATTTCGAAGTAAATATATTGCTGAAATTTCCACACAACAAGTTATGGTGATTGACAGAATTTATGACCAAAATCATGACAATCACCATAACTTGTTGTTGAGGCAAGTCTTGTGACCATTTATCAGAATTTGTGACTAAAATCTTAACAATCACCATAACATTTTATTAAATGAACCAATTTCAAGTAAAAAAAATTGGCGATCCGCCAGAATTTTGCTCCCGCTTCTGGCGAAACGATTATTTTTAGGTTATTTTTTCTTAATGAGGTTAATTTTTTAATAATGACACCAAAATATCTTATTTGTGCAAATCACCTCTAAACGTTTGAGTTTAAGAAGTTTGGGCTTGTCGATCTAATTAAAGTATAACTTAAAGATACACTAAATATATTGATAGCCCCTTAAATTTTTTAGTAAATTTCATTATACACTCGAATTATGATATGTTCTAATTGAGGCGCACCTGAACACATAATAAAATATTACTATTAGACACTTTCAGTTCATATTTGTTTTTAAAAAAAACCTACGCATATTCACAAGACTCATTAGATAGATGTTAATCACATTAAATATGCCTCCTCTTTTAAAAATAAATATATATATCATCATCAATGAAAATTTATGAGGTTTTATGGCTTAGTGAGGTTAATGCGTATAAATAAAAAAATATTTTAAATGGTTAACTTATCTACGTAATGACATTTGAAAACACGCATAAAAGTTTTTTCAATTTTTTGAGTTGAAAGTGTCTAATAGAAATATTTTATTATATATTCAGATATTCAATTAGAAGATGCTGTAATTTGAACGTCTACATAAAATTTACTGATAATTTTAAGGGGCGGTCGAGTATTATGCCTACCTTTCCGCTGGATTTTTCGTATTTAAATTATGTACTCTTTTATGGGGTAGCTCAACAGAACCAATAATTTAAAACGAGAATGTCCAAAAGGTATTACTCAACTTCTTTGGGGGGAAAATGAAAACTAGAAAAAGTAAAACTTTTATTTCATTAACACCCCTTTTCATATCATTTCGTGTATATTTCTATTTATTTTGTTTTATCGTTTTATACTCCCTTCGGATCAAAAGAGTGTCCACTTAGCCTTTTTTCTTGAATAAAAAAAAGTGTTCATTTGTCAAATCAAGAAAAAATTAACCTTATTTTTCCAGATTTACCCCTAGTAAGTGTTATTTGATCAAATCCAAATACATATTTAATTAGAGACAATTTAGTCAAATTACCTATTTTTTTTTAAGAATTAGTATTTTTTAAGAGGTGTGCAAAAGGTTAAGTTAACACTTTTTTTGATCGGGAGGAAGTAGTAATGGATTTAACCACTCGCTGGCAGTTGGTACTTGGTACTGTATTTTCTTTTTAAGTGAGGGCAGTAATATGGAAAAGGAAAAAAAACCAGTTGAAATATAAAACAGTGCAAAGACCAAGAAATGGTATAACCAAAGACTTGAAACCATAAGTAGCTCAAAACTGTTGGGCCTGTTGGTCTAAATAGAGTATGTTAGTGGGCTTTTTGACCCACAATACTTCACCGATCATCAAAAGTGTCTTGTAAAATTCACAGATAATTACTTTTCAGCTCCTATAACTGAAAAATAATTAAGTTTTAAATTCAGCGGGTGAAACTCTAAGATATTGTCATGAAATTTCATTTGTAGAATTTGAAAATCCATAACAATGGTTATTTTCAATTACAAGGGGGTCACTGGCACTTATGCTCTTATTTTGTGTTGGTCTTTAATTTTTTCCCTCGTAACAAACAACTTTTCCGCAAAGCCTAAATTTATATTTGTGCATCATAATATCCCAAAAATTATGTCACGTTCCCTTAAAAAGCTTATGCCACTAGGCATAAATTCAATTACTAAAGGACAAAAATTAAAGACCAAATCCATTTGAAGTATTTATGCAATTTTTCGAGAAGTGGTCAAGTGGTCGCTAGTTCTACAAAGTTCCTACATTAACTTGGGGTTGTTCGTCTAATCAAAGTATAACTTAGTGGCCCAATTTGACTTCAACTCTTCGTCATTTGACCTTTGTTGTATGTTTATTAAACAGAAATCGAAAAGAAATGCAATGTGGGTATCCAACCCATGAACATATGATAGAGGGCCCAAATAGGTTAGGGCCCATAAAGATTTTGTGTGACTATGGAGAAAGAGACAAGCTTATTTCCTTGTACGACAAAAGAAAACTAGAGTCGAGCAATTATCCTCTAACCTTAATAATTTGTTTGATACTTTCACTAAATTATTCAGTATAAGTCAAAGTGAAGAAGTATGTATTTGATAATATTAGTTAAAATTTACATAGTTTGAACCCAGGGAAAACGCAAGTGTATATCAAATTTTTTTGTGATAGAGGAACGTTTATTTTATGGACTTCCCTTTATTGTGTTAGTATTTGTAAATTCTTAATTATTTGCCTTTTCGTTTAAACGTTTGGTCAGACCTACATTGGTTACGTTAACAGGCACAATTTAAGGATATTAGGGTGTCTACACAGTACCACATTACCATCACTATTTGACTCAAAATAAAGGCAATAAAACTTAAAAGGGGCAGAGGTCTAGAGTTAATTACCTGATTGAGAGACTTTCTTGAACAACACAGTAGCATGCATTTCCTGAATTTTCCAGCCACAATTGATAAGAATCCTCAATATACTCCTGTAATTCAGCCAGTTATCATACGTTAAATTAGTTAAACAATATTAATATGCAAAACCACACATGTACCCACATCCCAACAGTAAAAAGTTTTCATTTAAAAAAAAAAAAAAGATCTAAACTACGTACCTAACTTAAGAATATATAATTTTCTATCTTAATGCAAGAAAGAGGGAAGAGATGACGTCGGCATGAGTGTAAAAATTCGATATTCTTAGTGTGGTACCAATCCTGCACGGTATTACCAATTTATGTCTGATATAAGAAGTTGTCTTTTTAAGTGACCTGATAGTATAAAATTTTCATACACTTTAGGATATATTAGTTAAACTAAGCTAAAAGTTTTGCCCTTAGTTCAATGCATTTGTGTGTGTGTGAGAGAGGAGAGAAGGGGGGGGGGGGGGGGAGAGAACCTAATTAGTTCTGCCATGCCTCATCTGAATAGAACTGTTAGTGTTGTTCGGAATTAAGGCATACTGAATTTATTGTGATAAACTGTTTCCTCTTATTAGAGACGTTGTATTGAATAGTTGCAAGATTCAGAGTTTCAAATTCATCAGATGTTTTCTTTGCTCTTACACCTGTTGGAGTGGAACCAGGATTTTTATGAAGGTGGCAAATATATAAAGAAATAAATATATGAAGAAGTAGAGAGATTCAACATTTACCAGATATACATAAAAAATAATTTTAATTTTGTATGCACTGTGAATTTTTTCGACATAAGGGATTGAATAAACCCCTTGTGCCTCTAGTTAGTTCTGCCATGCCTTCACCCTCCTCTATTATTCACGAATCTGACTCTCAACTCCCCAAAAAAAAAGAACAAAGTGAAAAAGAAAACAAAAAGAAGTGTACTCTTTATCTTTTAGGGCTCGTTTGGTTGGGAAACAAATTATCCCGGTATAACTAATTTCGGGATTAGTTATTTCACCCTCAATATGGGATAAAATAACATTATAATTATCTTGGGATTAGTTATTCCGAAAATCTATTCCAACCTAACATGAGATAAAAAAGTACTAAAATTTTATCCGGAAACTATTTTTGCTTATCTATCCTACCAAATGAACCCTTTGGACTTTAGATAAACTGTGACAACTCTTATCTAGGTGGAGGATTGGTCTTTTCAAGTATTCCCAAAAAATGGGAGGTTTGAAATAAGACTCATTGACAAAGATAAACGATGACTATAAAGATGTTATTATATTATGAAAAATCCCTTGATTATTTTTATTAATAAAAAAGTATATATATAATTTATAATTTTTCATAATAGGAAAATCTTATTTCTATTCTACTCTCAAAACTCTATTTTAGTTGTACAAGAATCTTATAATTATGGTAAGTGTACAATACTAATTAATACAATATTTACACTAATTAAAATCTTCCAAAAAACCGTGATATACATGGGTTTGTATACCGTGTATACCACGGTTACACATATGGTAATATGCCTTGTGAAACTGTGATATACATGGTACACAAACCCATGTATATCACGGGTATAACTAACACACCCCCGCAGTCATAGCGGACGGTCTTCGTACACTGAGACTGTCCCTAAAATCTTCAATGAGTACTGACGGAAGACCTTTGGTAAAGATGTCTGTAGTTTGATACCTAGAAGGGACATGACAGATGCGTACTTGTCCACGAGCTACCTTTTCGCGAACAAAGTGAATATCCATCTCGATGTGTTTAGTGCGTTGGTGTTGAATCGGATTACTAGAAAGGTAGACGATACTAATATTATCATAATAAACCAATGTAGCTTTCTGGATATGACGATGAAGTTCTAAAAGAAGATTACGTAACCAACAGGATTTTGAGACCACATTGGCTACCCCTCGATACTCGGTCTCTACACTAGAGCGTGATAATGTAGACTGACGCTTCGCAGACCATGAGACCAAGTTATTACTAAGAAACATACAATAGCCGAACGTGGAGCGTCTGGTATCGGGACATCCACCCCAATTAGCATCTGTATACGAGACAAGTGTAGACGTCGATTAAGGATATAAATGTAAGCCATAGTCAAGTGTACCCTGGATGTATCGAATAATGCGTTTGAGCGCATTCATGTGCTCAACCCTGGGATCATACATAAACAAGCATACATGTTGTACGACATACGTAATATTTGGTCTCGTGAAAGTAAGATACTAAAGAGCCCCTATAAGACTGCGATAGTGGATCAAATCCTAATACGGGGAGCCAGCCGCAACACCCAGCTTGGGTTTAGTATCAATTGGAGTGGAAGTAGACTTGAATGAGGACATACCAGCTCGCTCAATGATCTCAGTTGAATACTTCCGTTGTGATAAGAATAACCCACTTGCATGACGAGTAACATCAATCTCCAAAAAGTAACTCAAGGACCCTAAGTCATTCATAGCAAACTCAGAACTGAGCATTGTCATGATAGATTTTCGCAAAGCATCAGAAGAGGCAGTCAAAATAATATCATCCACATATAATAGGATATAAGGTAGGGAAGTACCACGATGATATATGAACAATGAATTATCAGACCTGCTGTGTGAAACCCCAATAGAGGAAACATAGTATGCAAATCTCTTATACCAAGCCCGTGGGGCCTGCTTAAGCCCATACAAGGACTTCTTCAATAAACAAACATGATGAGGAAATTTAGGGTCACGAAAACCCAAGGGCTGATGCATGTAAACGGTCTCCTTAAGATCACCATGTAAGAAAGCCTTCTTCACATATAGCTGATGAATAAGCCAAGCTTTCGAAAGAGCCAGACTGAGAACAATACGAATGGTATCCGGTTTGACCACCGGACTAAACGTCTCACCACAATCCATACCAACCTGCTGAGTCTTACCATCACCTACAAGACGAGTCTTATGCTTCGCAAAAGAACCATCAGAATTATCCTTATGAGTAAAAATCCACATAGACCGAATAATATTAACACAGGAAGGACGGGGTACCAACTCCCACGTCTTATTTTCAATAATTGCATCATATTCGTTGTTCATAGCCAATTTCCAATTCGGGTCATTTAATGCAGACACTGGGTTACGGGGTAGGGGGATTTCAGAACGTTAGAATTTAGATTAAAATGTCACTTTGGTTTAAAAATACCCGTTGACTACGAGTGACCGGTCTGTGACTTGGGGGAGAATTGTGTGGATTTTGGGACAAAACTGACGGGGTGACGGACACTGCCTGCTGGCCTAATACTGGAATCAGAAATAGAAGATGGACCGAGAACTGTAGCAGGAGATGGACCGAGAACTGTAGGTCCAGCGAGCAGTGGGCCCGCTGGCGAAATCGAGGTGCGGGACAAGTCCGATAAATGGTGGATAATATATGGAGAGACATCGTTATCCAAAAAATTATACGAACTAGGCATGGGACTACTCACTTTAGAAAACGAAAATTGAGTTTCATAAAAAATAACATGGCGACTAATGATGATTTTATTATATGATAAATCAAAACATTTGTAACCACGATGATTAGATGGATAACCCAAAAACACGCAAGGGGTAGAATGGACCTGAAGTTTGTTAATTGTAGTTCACAGAAATAATGGATAACATAAGCACCCAAAGACCCTAAGACGAGAATACGAAGGATTTTTATTATAGAGGACTTTAAGATGAGACTCATTTGCCAACCCTTTGGTAGGAAGTATGTTAAGATGATATGTCGCCATTTGTAGAGCATGATGCCAAAAGGAAGGGGGTACGAAAGCATTGACCAATATAGTTTGGATAATGTCATTAATGGTACAAATTTTGTGTTTGGCTTTTCCATTTTGTGAGGACGTATGAGGACAAGAGAAACGAAAAACTATGCCATGAGTATCACAAAAATCTCGAAACATCCCATTATCATATTCTTTGCCATTATCACATTGAATATTTTTTTGTTTTCCGATCGAATTGGGTACATATGAATGCCCTAAACTTTAAGAATGTGGAAAAAACTTGTGATTTTTCGCTAACGGAAAGGTCCATAAAAAATTAGAATAATCATCCAAAAATATAACATAATAACGATGACCCACAAAACTTAAAATGGGAGATGTCAATAAATTGCTATAAATAATATCAAATGATATTAAAGTAGGAGATTTAGAGTCTACAAACGGTAATCTAACAAGTTTTCCTAGAGGACAAGATTGACAAGTTGGAGTACTATGCGTACCCTTACAAGAAATAAAATTATTTTTATGTAATGGAGAAACAATAGACGACCCAAGGTGACCCAAACGTGCATGTCATAAGAAAGGAGCGAGGGCTGCAAAAGTATATGGCAAGACATGATTCGAGAGACCGGATGTGGACGGGATAGGATAAAGATCTCCCGTACTATCACATCTCATGAGAGAAATCCCCGTATTGAAATCCTTCACAGAAAACTCAAAAGGATCAAAGTCAACAGAAACCCAATTATCAGTGGTGAATTTATTAGGGGCATAAAGGGTATTTTTTAAGACAAGAGGTGGATTGGGGGGGGGGTGGGGAGACAAAATTTTATGAGCGTAACCACGAATTGGAATTTAATCTCCATTACCAATAATTATGCCACGATTGTTGCTCAAATTAGAATAAGACGAGAGAGTACCTTGGTCGGACATTATGTGAGTAGTGGCGCCGGTGTCCATGTACCAATTTACGTCCGGAGAATTTAATCCAAGTGTGTGCATTGCGGTTTCAATATCCGTCGATGTGGGACCCGCAACGTGATGGGCCTGGGCTGGCCGAGGCCCAAGCACACTGGCTTGCTGCCCCGGCCCAGAGTGAGGTCTCGAACTGTACTGCTGGCCCAAAAACTGGGCATGTTTGTGTGTGGAAATTGGGCCCAGTTTCCTGGGTAGGCCGAAGAAGGGCAATAGGGGCTATTGGTTCAAGGACTGCTGGCCCAGATCCAAGGCAACGGACCCCAGGGCTGCGGCCAGTTTGTGTGGGCCCGTTGCCCAGAGGCCCACCCCCGTTATTTCCACTGTGGTTTTCGCCGTTGTTTTTCCGATTTTTACCATTTTTGCCTCCACTGTTGTTGCGATTTTGGCCTGAAGAGGGAGAGATTTTCGGGTATTCGGGTGGTATGTGTAATTGGGGGGGGGGGGGAATGAAAGACTCCCATAAAACCCTTTATTTTCTCGACTATCCGCCATAGAGGATGAGTCCCGCCGCAACATGTCAGTTGTAGCAAATGGGTGTACCGCCCCAGTGAACTTGGCCTTTTTCTCTAGACATGTCGTAGCAACCCTGTCCGCACTTGCATCGTTCACCCCGACGGATCACCTTCCGCAGGGGTGGATATACATCCTACTTGTGCCTTGTGAGTTTAATATTTCCACCGTAGTATAATTCGAGCCTATTTCCTACATGATACTATCCTAGTAAGCGTTGCAAGTTTCTAAGAGGTAGTATATTACAATTCTATTAAGTTAAGTAGGATCTCCGGTGTTGGTATCCTCATAGGACGTTCTGCTAAATTCTATCCGGATGTGAACGGTCCCTTTCCTTCCGTAAATGAGAGGGGATTAGTAGACGGGGGTTAGTGTCTTTAAGTTCCAATACCAATTAAGGTGTCAACCCTAGATGTCTCACACGGTGAGTTGCATCAGCCCTATTTACCTCTTTTCCATTCCTTGTTGTTCGAGGACAAATGATTATTTAATTGGTATCTCATACGATAACCCGTTTGGCCGTCACATAAATTTCTCTCCCCTCGTGACCAAATCATCCTTGACCAGTTGTACCCGATAGTCATACACGAGGAGATTTCAGCTATGTGGGCCCTTAGACGAGTTACAAAGTGATTAAAATCAACGTAGGGGGACCCAACCCCTTAACTTCGCCCTAGCGGAGGGTGGATCATGCCCGCGGATCCCCCCTAGCAAGTCATCTTTCCATCACAGCAGAGGAAGAGAATATTCCAGTATCCGCTCCTATGGGCAAACACGCACCACAATAGGGTCCGCCATAGCGGACACAACCAACCCCAATGAGATAGTGTTGGGCAGACCTAGTATTTAAAGCTCATTTTTGGGATTTGGACTCATATTTCACCCAACACACTTTTCCAACCGAATATAGAGCTAAAAATGAAGAGAAGTTCCATAGAATCTTGGGAAAAGTAATCTCTAAAACCCCAACAACTTGATTTCTTTTAATTAATTTCATCACTTAGTAGTGTTTGATTTTAGGGTTGATAAAATGGAAGTTTTTAGCTTGGGAAATCATATATAGAGGTTAGTAGGTTGTGTCTTGAGCTTGAAGGTTTGAGAAGTGAGGAAAATAATGATTTATTACAATAATAGACCTTAAGGTTAGAGTGTTCATCAATGGTGAAACCTAGAAAATTAGAGAAGGAAAATGGGTTTAGTTGTTTATCTCACTACTAGACATTTAATGGTTAAAATGGATACTATGATTAGATTTAACTAATATAAGCTTGGAAATTACCTAGGCCATCACCTATGGATTTGAGTCCTCCATTAGAGTTGTGAAGTTGATTACGGAAAGCTAGGGTTTACGCCTAAAAATTGAGGGTTTTACATTATTGGTGGAATTGATCAATACCTTAGCTAAATTAATACTTGGAAAGTAGATGTGAACCTTAAAATATTAGATTACCTAACTCGCTAATGTATGACCGTTTTACCCTTTTTCGATAGTCGAGTTAGAATCAAGAGGTAATCTAAATGTATGGGTCTTGTGGTGTCCGATCTAACCTAGATTTCTATCATTGGCTAGACCTCGAGTACTATCGCGATCTTCGGAGATGCAAGGCTCAAGTGTGATTATTGTGACCCCCGCTCGGCATCTAGGTAGGTTACGACTTATCTTCTGGTTAGACTTCGGTTAGCTAAGCGTATGTGTAGTTAGATTCTGTTGGAGAAAGCATATAAGCCTTCGGGTACGAAGTTGGGCTGGTTACTGTTGGCGAATTATGACTTGTTTCCTCTTTGTGATTTACTGGACTTGTATTTAGTTTCATACTGTACATGTGAAGTAGGTGTATCTCTTTTATCTTGATAAATGTTATGGATAAAGGAAAGCTCGAAATTGGATACTGATGTTGTGATAGGTGTCCTTGTGTGGCATGGTTAGATACTTGATATGATACACGTTATATTGTCATTGCATTTCACTCATCCTCATTTCCATAATATATTTGATACTATCTGTGATTGGTGTAACAGTGATAAATGAGAAGAAAACATCTATGATTCTTATGACATACAATATTGCGTAGCCATCTCTATGATGTATGATACATAGTGGCTAGCGGGATGTTTGGTAGAAGAGTCATTCTAGGCTGTGTGATATGGAATGATTGGTACATGGACGTCGCAAGTCCCTTATAGGTCATGACTATGAGACGATGAGATATTCCGTCAGTAACATGTATGTACGGAGATTACATTTGGCCATTACATTGAATTGCATATTTACTCATCATTATATTCATATACTTAGATTCTGACTTGATTCTCCACACTTGGACTGATTTTCCTTAACTGTGATTATTTTGAGGGATACTGAAAACTTGGCAGACTTGGATTTAAGTGTTTCACCATAGGCTATGATATGTGTATTGATTTGTTGGTACTTGATTGCGGGCATGTCTATCTTTCGGTTTCTTTCTATGCATATGTCAGCTAACTGTTGTCGGTCTATGAAACCTACCGGTACATAGTGTATGTACTGGTACTACATTGCTGCATTCTTTTATGAGTGCAGAGTTTATGAAGGTGTCTACTTCATGTCCTCTTGGCTAATTCCTGTGGCTTACTATGAAGCATTTAGGGCGAGTTCATGGAAGGATGCACAACCTGGGTGTTCCTTTAGTTACTTGTCTCACTTGTCCCCGGGACAGTACTGTACTTACATATTTTACTTTTATATTCAACTTGTATCTTTTGTATATTAGTGGCTCTTGTACTGCCTTAGACCTTACTCATTGGGTAGAATTTGTAATTCCGCACTTATGATTAATTATGATTTAGACTTTCTTTCAATTGAATTATTACTCGCGATTGTTAATTTGAGGATTAATGGGAAGGGTTTGCCTTCCAATGTGGGAAAAGGTAGGTGCCCTCACGATTAGGTGATTTGAGTCGTGAAAAAACTACCTTTGGCTAGGTCATGAATTACCAATTTCTTACGCAGTGGCTTTGTTATGTCCATCTCAATTAGAAGTCTAGCATAAGATATCCTTTCAAATGAGGAAGTACACTCATCAGCATGAAGAGGCTTCCCAAGTGCACTCCCTCTCTTATTGAGAGTTGTTCTACTCCACTAATTCAAAGGCAATTTAGGAAGTCGGACCCATAGTGGTATAGTTCTTAGCACTTCCTTATCAAAATCAAACTCTGGAGTCCATTCCATCAAAATGATAGGTCTATTACTGAACATGTAAGGGCCAGAAACCTAAAATGCATTCTTATCTTCAACACTATTAAGTTTAACAAAAAAAAATCATTGTTATGGTAGTAGACTTTTGTCTTTGTGACAAAATTCCACTCAGCTGCTATAAATCGCATAATAACTCCTATGGATGGTGTGTTACCTACAACATATAAGATAATAGTAGTTTTCTATATCTCACACCCAGCTTCAGCATCTGTTTCGGTTAATTGACCAATCACCTGACCCTGATGTATTATCGGTGGCACATATTCCAAATCCATCCCTCTAACCCCTAACCTAGAGTTGTGAAACAAACCTTATCCATGTTTTCCTCTCGGCCTTGTTGGGTTCTGAATCCACCTTATCTGCCTCCTTTGACTGCTCTCTAACCTCGTCAATTTGAGCACCTAGCCCATTAGAGTTTAGGAATGAGTACGCCACCAATTGAACCACCGAACAATGGTTGTGGTCCAGATCCACCCTCCAATTGCACCGGTTTAATTGGTGTGGGCACTGGAGTCACTGTTCCATTGAGATTCCCAAGTTTCACCTGCGATTGGTGTTGTCCTGTAGACTGCTGCTTCGAATGATTGGAATTGAGTATCACCTCCTTCATCAGTGCATTTTGATGCACTTGATCTTTTTCTTTCCGGGGTCGTCCCCTCCCCATCGCCGGAGGCGTACGTTAGCTGCCTTACTTAACGTGTGCTGAGATAAACGAGAAGAGAGAAACTGAGATATTACACAACTTTTACATGCGTAAAATATAATGTTTCTGAATGACATTCTTGATTTAACAACACTATGCTCGCTTTTGACCGCTTTATATGATACACTTATATAATGAAACTTTTATATAACTCATTCTATTAAAGAACTCACATTTTTAAAATTTCTAAAAATATTACATTTAATAGTTGGTTCAGAAATAGACAAAAAGGCGAGGGTAGCTCAAGAAATCCTCATAGTAGGATATAAACAAACACAATTGAATCATAATTTGAAAAAGAGATATTAGGATATTGCACGGATTTATCTGATGAAAAATGGTATGGTGTTCTTCGTCCCTTTGAAAATCAACCAATTTGTATCAATATTGATTTAAAAGTTGTTGGACACATAATTGAGGGTGACGCACACTCCTCAAACTCGAAGGAGTTATAATTTGGTTGTTAAAAGCTTCAATGAGTTCAATTATATTCGAAAAAGGTATGATTATGAGGTATTATATCGGTTGCATAGTTTAGTTGTGACACAAATTTTGTCTGCTGCATTTCAGACCTCCAAATTCAAAAATGAACCGCTGGTTATCCAACACTGGATGAAAGAAATTTTAAAAATGCAGAAAACACTATACATGTATCATGTTTTGGACGATCTTAATTTTCGAGGAGCGGATGAAGATGATCATTAGAAACTGTTAGAAAATAAAAATCTTCATCGAGACTCTTTTTATTCAGTTTATCCAATAATTCAAGAATGGATAGGTCTTCCAAAATATTTACCACAAACATTAGATTGTGGAGTGTCATATTGTTGTGTCAACCAAGCAAGTGCTCCTAATGATGATAGTTGGGATCTAGACTACAATAAGGATGATGGAGAAAGAAATGAAGGGGAAGAAGATGAAGAAGAGAATGCAAGTAAGGAGGATGATGAAAATGATGACGACGACGAGGTGATTCCAGAAAGCAGCGAAGATTAAATTACTTTTCTAATTTTTGTATTTTATTAAATTTTTCAATAGAATTTTCTTGATGATAAAATGCTTAATTCAAGATGCTTTATTGAAAAAACTACATCATTCAGGACAAGAATAAAAATACTTAAGATTCATAATTCAAGACAATTCGAATACATTAAGAAGAATTAAAATACATTCATAAAATTATGAGGTTTTTCCACCACCAGAGGTACTTACACCACGATAGGTACCTCCATCACGTTCTCGTAGGGGACACAAACTCTTATCATGGCCAAACTCCTTACACATCGAGCACTTTCGAGAATATGTCTTATCCGAAATATCCATTTGATTTGGAATCCGAGTTCGTGCATTAACACGCAATTTACAAATATACTGTTTGTTAGCAATCATAGAAAATGGCTCTTTTGGCCAATAAGCCTCATCACCAAGTGGGTATAAACGACCGGCATACGCTTTAAGATAACTTTGCACGTTGTATTCCGATGTCACATAATTTGATGCCCTCTTTCCAATTGTCTAAAAAAACTTGAAGGCATGAGAACACGACATGTGATATGATTTTCATTTACCACAAGTGCACATTTTCGTAATCTCATAAATGTTATGAATGTTGCCTCCCCTGATCTTGGTAAGAATCTGTCTTGATTTCAAATACATGTTCAACATGGTTATACTCTACCATCGTGTGTTGCTCACTTTTTTTCTATGATGCTCGAATAATTTTGCAGGATTTGACATCCATTTCCCACCATCTGCTAATATGGCTTTGGCCTATTTTTTTCTAGCGACAAACCGCTCCAGAACTTGCTTGAAAGTCATTCTCACCAATGCAGTAGCGGGCAGTCCCCGTGCAGATTTTAGCAAACTATTGAATGAATCCGAGTTGTTTGTTGTTAGTATCCCACATCTTCTACCTTTATCCACATGTAATGTCCATTTGTCAACAGGGATTGCCTTCAACTATTCATAGGATTCCACCTTCGCTGTTTTGATTATCTCCATCCGCTAAAGAATTTTTTTTTGTTGATGCTCTGCTGCAGCCGTCCACATCCACTTATTTAGTGTGCTGTTTTTAAAGGTCGTTTGAAAATTTACCTTTATATGCCTTAAATAATAGCGATGGTAAGAAAATGGAGGCCGTCACCCCTCCAAACGAAATATATTGTTCAATATACCATAATTTCGATCATATAGCATGCATATTCCCATTCGATCCTTAATAACGAATTGCCTTAAATATGTCATAAACATCCCCTATGTATCGTTGCTCTCGTTAGCGGCAATGGAGAAAGCAAGAGGGAATATCTACTCATTGATATCCATTCCTACTGCAATCAGTAGCTTGATGTCGTATATCACGTACATATGCGTGCCATCTATGGATATTACTGGCCGGCAATGAGCAAAACCAACAATGCATGATTTGAATGTCCAAAATACAAAATTGAAAATATTATCGGGCACACCAAGTTTGGTGTTAATCTTCCACTCTACAACAGTACCAGAATTGAAGTGTTGTAGAGCTACCATATACCTCAGCAACTTCTGGAAAGAGCCCTCCCATGTACCATAAATCATCTCAAAAGCGCGCCTACGTTCGAGATGTCCTTTTTTTCCTGCTTATCGCTTTGCGATATACTCTCAAAACTGTTCTAATGCATTATTTGATGGAAAATCTGGACAAGTTTAAACAAACAATATTTAACAATGATAATTTAATTGATGTCAAAAACTAAAATGAACTTGGTCGAATAGGGTAACATTGGGGTTTCGGCAATGTCAGCAACTAACACTTGAGCAATAATATTTATATCTAAATTAAAATGATTTGCTCGACAATCATCCATATCACAAGTGTGTCGTGAGCGGAATTTTGAGATAGTCCACATACTATCATGAGTCTCCTTACCCCGAAACATCCATTGACAACCTTAATACTCACGTCTTCAAACCAATCGCCATAGCTTTCAGGTTGAATCATCAACTCTAAATTTCCTTATTTCTTTGATGATATAAATTTTAACGATCCTTTGCAGTGCCTTTTTGGAGGAGAAAGTTATGCCTTTTTAAAGTTTGAAGAACCTTTTACAAGATCGTCCGGTTCTTTCCACTTGCTTGGTGAATATGATCATCATCTCTATTAAAGACAAAGGCATCAGGACGACCTTGAAGATTATCAATATATGGAATCACGTCAGAATTCCACTAGATTGAGGATGCTTGCGGAACCGATTCTTGTTGGTGAATTGGGCTTTCTGCCATCGGTTCTTGCTGGCGTGACCGACTTTGTATCATTTCTAGTAATTGTTGTTCCTGCCTATGAGGATTAATATCGACCTCACTATCCTATATATTTATTTCATCATCATTGAATACATCTACATTCGGTATATCATCGCTATCACTCAATGTTGTTTCTATATATTATGATGTTATTTCTATACATTCGGTATATCATTTCTATCACTCATCGCTATCCCTTTTGCAAAAATAATCGTTGCACCAACGACCATTTTACATTTTGGCCGTTGTGCAACGACCATTTTGGCCTCCCCCCTCCCCAACCCCCTACCCCCTTAATATTTATTTTTAACCCATAAGTTATTATATTTATACTTTAACCCAATTTTTTAACTATAAATAACTCATTTTCTCTTCATCTTTCTCACAAATCTTTCTACAATCTCTCAATACTCAATCTATCTCTACATTGTCTACTAAATATTCAATTTTATTTATTCATTTGGGAATTGGGAGTGAAGTTGACAACTAGCTTGGGGATCTTTCATCGAGCAACGTTTCAATTTTCAACCTCTCGATTACACGTCGACGTTACGTCGGCGTTTGGTACATTCGTTCCTTCATTAAATTATTATTGTCTGTTTATTTTATTTAGCGCACTTAATTTCATTTACTTTAATTATTTATTAGTATAATTTTAAATTTATAATGGAAGTATTTAAATGTATGATTACGGGTAGGGGTCATGCTTCTTCTAGTAGGGGCAACAAGGGCAAGGGTCCTATTTCTAGACAGAATTATATTCCTACACAGGATGATTTTGTTGATACTGAACATTTTTCTACAATACCATTAGATTTAGACGAGGAGCTATTTTCTGAAACTCAAGAAGACAAAATTTAGACGATGATCTAGATGATACACCCACTAATGTAGATGACAATACACCTACTAGTGCACCTTCAACTGAAATGTCTCCTATTCCCCCTAGTATGAGACGAGGTCCAGCAAAACGACCATTAAAATCAGATGCATGAACATTTTTTGATAGGGACGTAGAGAATCAAGTAGGGCTGGCCAGTGGGCCGGGTCGGCCCGGTCCCGGCCATAACCCGATAATTTAAAAAAAATACTCGCGGTAACGGGACTCGAATCGTGACGGGACATGGTCTCGTCCCGACCCGTCCCGGCCCGCCCAAGGCCCGCCCGAAACTCCCCCTTTTGCAAAAATAATCGTTGCACCAACGACCATTTTACATTTTGGTCGTTGTGCAACGGCCATTTTTGGCCTCCCCCTCCCCCAACCACCCTACCTCCTTAATATTTATTTTTAACCCATAAGTTATTATATTTAAACTTTAACCCAATTTTTTAACTATAAATACCTCATTTTCTCTTCATCTTTCTCACAAATCTTCCTACAATCTCTCTAATCTCTCAATACTCAATCTATCACTACATTGTCTACTAAATATTCAATTTTATTTATTCATTTGGAAATTGGGAGTGAAGTTGGTAACTAGCTTGAGGATCTTTCATCGAGCAAAGGTTCAATTTTCAACCTCTCGATTACACGTCGACGTTACGTAGGCGTTTAGTACATTCGTTCCTTCATTAAATTATTATTGTCTGTTTCTTTTATTTAGCGCACTTAATTTCATTTACTTTAATTATTTATTAGTATAATTATAAATTTATAATGGAAGGATTTAAACGTATGATTACGAGTAGGGGTCATGCTTTTTCTAATAGGGGCAACAAGGGCAAAGGTCCTATTTTTAGACAGAATTTTATTCTTACACATGATGATTTTGTTGATACTGAACATTTTCCTAAAATACCATTAGATTTAGAAGAGGAGCTATTTTCTGGAACTCAAGAAGACAAAATTTAGACGATGATCTAGATGATACACCCACTAATGTAGATGACAATACACCCACTAGTGCACCTTCAACTGAAATGCCTCCTATTTCCCCTAGTATGAGACGAGGTCCATCAAAACGATCATTAAAATCAGATGCATGGACATTTTTTGATAGGGACGTAGAGAATCAAGTAGCTAGATGTAAAATTTGTAAAAATGTTTTAAAATTTAAAACTGGAAAAGGTCACGGTGTGACGGGGGGTTTAATAACACACGTAGCAATGGCTCATCTTGCTAGGTATGCCCAATACGAGGCTTCAAAATCGGATGCGCAAACGCCCGCTCTATCGGGACAAGGTTCACATACTGATACTGTTCCGAACCAAGTACAGGGTCAAATTAACCCTATGACGGGGGGAATTATAGGCCCTAAATACAATAAACATAGAGATAGGGAAGCAATAGCAAAATTAGTTGTTGTGGAGGGTTTGCCCTTTTCATTTCCTTCATCTCCCAATTTTATTCATTACATTAGAGATATGTATAATTCTGCTTTTAACGATTTTCCTAGATCAACTGTTAAGAGAGATGTATTTAAATTCGCACATGAATATCCACAATATTTACGTTATTCATTATATCATTTTAATGGCAAAGTGGCTATCACTTCTGATATAGGCCGTAGTACTAACGACCATGATTATTTAACGATAACTTGTCATTAAATAGATTATAAATGATCCATGCAATAACGTATCTTAGCGTATAGATATATAGATGATAGACACACTGATACTTTTATTGCAGAAAATATTTATCAAATGTGCGATTATTACGGAATAACTGATAAAATTATGACTATTACATTAAATAATGCTTCTTCTAACAATTACGCTATTACAATTTTAAAAAATAGTTTAACTCCATCTTTTCCAGATCATTTTCATATAAAATGTGTGTGCAATATATATATAACTTAATTGTAAATGATGGTCTATCACTTTTTGAAGACATTCTTAGTAAAATACAATTTCCTATAAACTTTTTTTAAAAAAATAATAGTATACAACGAAGAAAAGAATATAAAAAAACTTGTCACGATTGTCAACTACCTTATAGAAAAATTACAGAAGAAGTACCCACTAGGTGGAATTCTTTATACGAGCAACTACTTGTTGCTTATGACTATAGAAAACCTATAACTTTATTTTTTAACTCTCATAATCAAAATCCAGCTGATATAGTTGTAGATAGCGATTGGGTAAAAATTTCTGAACGTATTGTATTTTTAGAGAAATTTTTCAAGCAACAAAAGAATTTTCCAGTATATATTATCCTACTATTTCAACTATGTTGTTTTATATAGCTCTAATATTTTTATTACTTAGTGAATATATGGAAAAACCAGCTTATATGACAGTTATTAAAAAATGTTTATCAAAATAAAAAAATATTTTATTTCTATTCCCACTCTTTATATTATTGGTGCTGTATTAAATCCGACTATTAAAATAGACTGTACTAAATCACTTATTGAAACTATTTACGATTGTATAGAAGTACTACTACCTCCAAGTCCCAAAAATCCAAATCACCCACCACCTATTGAACAAACTAAACAAGAAGTGTTGTCTAGCGTAAAAGACCAATGCAAAAAAGTATATAGGTTTTACCAACAAGAAAGTGCTAGTAACCTACCGGCTTCCATACCATCTTCTTCTTCTTCAACATCCTCACAAAAGACATGATGTTTCTGCGGCTAGTATTGAAATCCTCAGAAATAGAATGTGCGGCCGTACCTCTACTACTAACCAAATTATCGAGTTGGATATTTTTGTTTTGCAGGGTTCTGTACCGTATCAAGAAGTTATCAATGAAGATGGACATGAAGACTTGCTGAAATACTGGAGGGGGAATGAGAAGACCTTTCCGACACTTTCAATGATGGCCCGAGATGTTTTGAACATTCAAATGTCATCAACTGCGTCTGAAAGCACTTTTTCTAACGGCAAATATCAAATAGGAGACCACATACACTCATTAGCCGGAGACAACTTGGAGATTGTAGTATTATTCAGAAATTGGATACGAGCGGAGCGGAGAAGGTGCGGTCAACCGGAGATCAACGAAGAAGAAGACGAAAACTACAACGAAATCTTATCTGAAGGTGGTAGAAGCGACGTGGATCAATTTGACCAACAAATACCAATTCCAACCGAAGAACCACAGAAAATTATCAAGAAACTAGAACATATTTTTTTCAGAATGTAATTTTTTTAATTGCAATTTTACTATGTAATTTGCAACTTTTGAACAACACCACAAAGTTGCAATTTTGACAATTGTATTTGTTTTACAAAAAAATCATATGTCTATTAAATAATATAAGAGGCACAAAAAACAGCCTTGTGATGTTTTTATTACACTATCTTGTTTAATTAATGAGTTTTTTTTATATATATGTTATTTTTTGAATTAAGTGCAAAAAAAAACCCGGGATCCCGATCCCGCCAAACTCGGCCAGCCTTTCCCGAGCCCGGCCCACTGGCCACCTCTAGTTTACACTTATTCCATCATCGGTATCTACTCCCATGTCTTGTAAAAATGCTGATTGGAGTGGATGTCCAGTCACCAGATGTTCGACATCTGGTTATTGTATGTTTCTTGGTGATAACTTGGTCTCTTGGTCGGCTAAACGCCAGGTTACTTTGTCGCGTTCCAGCGCGGATGCCGAATATCGAGGGTAACCAATGTGGTGTCTGAGTCCTGTTGGTTGCGTAACCTCCTTTTAGAGCTTCATTTTCCTATTCGGAAAGCTACCTTGGTCTACTGCGATAATGTTAGTGCAATATCTCTCTCTGCGAATCTTGTCCAACATTAGCGCACTAAACATATCGAGATAGAAATTCACTTTGTTCGCGAAAAGGTAGCTCGCGGACAAGTACATGTCTTGCATGTCCTTTCACGGTATCAAATTGCCGACATATTTACTAAGGGCCTTCCCTTAGTTCTGTTTGAAGATTTTAGGGACAGTCTCAGCGTCCGAAGACCGCCCGCTACGACTGCGGGGTGTGGTAGAATATATGTAAATATATTCTTTTGATATAATTAGTTATTTTGTATATCCGTAATTATTGTAGGAATATTTTATATTAGTTAGGTGGATATTTAATTTCCACAATTATAGCCTAGAATTACTATTGTATATCATGTATATAAACCATTTACATTAATGAAATCAGCAAGGGGATTATTCTCTTTCAGGTGTAAATTAATAAAAATGGGTGAACCAAAGAAGCAGCAACCAGTTTTCACTAAGGTTGATCATCTTAGACCAATGGCAACAGGGCTAAATCTTACAGTGAAGGTTAATACAAAAATGGTAGTGCCATGTGGAAATCAAAGCCGACAGATGCGATTGGCTGAATGTTTGGTTGGTGATGAAACTGGGATGATCATTTTCACTGCTAGAAATGATCAAGGTATTGGATTTGGTATCTCATTTTTTCTTTCAATCCAAAAAAATGGTAGAATAAAATTAATTACTAACTCCGTCGCTAATCTGTTGCTGAATAACTCGTCGCTAACATATTTTTTTGATAATTTATCGCTAATCGGTGCTAATAAATAAGATTAGCGATGAATTTTCCTAGTTAGCTACATAATTTGTCAATCGCTAATTCCTATACTTTCGGTGGTGTTTTCTTTTCTTTTAACAGTCCAGCATTTAGTATCTATCTGTAAAAGGAGAGAATCCCGGTGTGTAATACTAACATTTTCGAGGGGCTCACAGTGGTGACAAATTTGTGTAGTTATTCTAGTTTGCTATGATATTCGTTTGAGATTAATCTAGATAATAGCGGTATAATGATAGTAAAGACTGTATCTTTAATGTTAGTTGAGTGAGCAAAGGAGATGGTCTAGATTTTGTGTTTTGGTGGTCCAATCGTACATTGTTTCTGTGAACTTGATGTGCTAATGCTGTTGAAGGGGAAAAACAGTAAGACCGATGAATTCCTCACCATGTACTCAAATACGGTATGTCAGTGTGATCTAATGCTTTGGTGTCTTTCCAATTAAAACGTCTTTGCATTTGTATTTAAGGCCATGCCATTGAATTTGTCTCTTAGGTGCTTATCGGGTCTAAGGTCTAAGATACTAGCACTTGGTTCTTCTGTAACCTTCTTTACAGTTGTCTAAAGACAGATCATCTCTAAAATCTAGTGTGCATAATGTGGTACATACTTAAGCCTTTGTATCCTATTTAAGGTCCAAGATGATAGGAGATACTATTGGTAGATTACATCAAATTTCTATTCCAAGTTATGTCTATGTCTCGAGGCTTTTTCCTAGATACAACCTTAGCTTTGGGATGAAGTGCTGATCAGGAAAAGGTATTGGACCTCGGCATAAGATAGGTTTGGCCAACTTTAAAAGCTATAAGAATTTTAAGACAACCAATGGGAGTATGTTCAGAATGATTGCTCTCACAAGGTGAAACTGAGTCCTTCGAATATGTGAAAAGCTTTTAGTGGTCAGTAGTTGGAAATAATTGCTCGTGTTAAATATTTTATTTGTCCCCTGATGCAGAACTTTAGCTAACGTGTTTAGTGTTGGTACTCTATTGTATAAAGCAGTACGGGAAGTAAATAACTATTACAAGTGTTCGAAAGGATAAATAAAAGGTCAATCTTCAAAACTGACGCAAGCTTGTTGTGTCTTGAATCTTGATAACCTGAAATAAAAAAAACAACTAAATCTGGATGGTTACAATGTTGTGTGTTGAGTCGAGTGATTGCACTCTGTCTTTAAGACAAGATTGCCCCGTATATATGCTTTTACGTTAGCGGGCAATAGTCTCCCAAGATAAAATAACACTTTAATCTCAACACTACAAAGCCAATAGGTTGAGTCTGACGAAGAAAACAAATATGAATCGACTTGCTGAAGATATGGAAAAGAAAGGAAGAGTTTATGTTTTCTCTTCTGTTTTGTCTCTGTGTATATAGTGTGTCTCTGCTGTGTATATCTTGTGTATATGAGTGTTTTTGTACACTGTTTTGTGCTGCTATTTCGTCACTGTTTCGTGCTATTTTTCTGACTGAAAGTGCACTATTTTTCGTGATGTATGTGATAATTTTCAGTCACGTTATTGAGCCAAAGAGACATCAATATATAGCATGGATGAGGGACTCCTCAACTCCCACAAACATGGTTGTAAATAGTCATTAGGAAGGCTGTTAATGGCATTAGAGAGGCTGTTAATGGCCATTTAGAGAGGATGATTTATGGTCATGAAGGAGGGCTTTTATGGAGGAGTTAACAGCCAAGTAATGGCTGGTTAATGCTCCAAAAAATAGTCCAAACGGTAGGCAGAAAGTTTCTGCCTTCCGTCTTTCCCAAAATCAACTTTCCAGAAACTCTAGGGACCAAACTGTAAATATTAAGCAATTTGGGGTCCAAAAAGATAATATCAGAAAGTCCCCACAGCCCACAGTCCACGACCCGAGACCGGACGGGCGGCAGCGGCGCGCGTGTGGGCTTAGCCTTGAACCCAAGCACATCTAGGTCCTCCCTTCTTTAAACACATAGGATACCCTTGGGGTCCCAAACCCTTTACCACTTTAGAGACTTATAAAGAGAGCAATTCTTCCTTTTCCCACCGATGTGGTAGATTTGTCCCACACCATATTTTCATGCCTCAAACAACTTACTTTGTGGACCATTATCTCTTTCATTTCTCAACGAAATTTGACGATTCTTGATCCTACGGTCATCTACTCGCTTAGTAGATTATGCATGTGAGAAGAGACAAAGCCTCCAACATGCGGAACACTAGTGTTTAATTCATTAAATATGGGTGGACGCACCTCCCCGCCAAAGACAATTTTTCAACATTTAGTGTGTGATTGTTGCTATTGTTATTATGTGAGTCAAGAGGAATGAACCCAAGGACTAACCTTTTTGCTGGAAAAGAGTTCATAGCTCTAGCTGATTGTCAAATTAAAAAATATTAATTTCTCTGGTGTTTACGCTTTCCCAAAAGTAGAACCAAGCAGTGAAGAATTGGAGAACTTTAGGGTTGTAGTTACTTGGACATGGTATAAGGGCTGATGAAATAAGTTCACATCTTGCCAATCTATGATTCATGAATATTGGAAAAATAAAGATCAAAATACCTTATCTTAACCTTAAAAATTGCCCAAACTGTTGTTAATTTAGTTAGACTTGAGCAACAATCAACTTTGGCTCAGTCCTGAACTGGTTTGGGGTCCATAATATGAATCCTCTACATCCTGCTCTGTTTGGTATTTCATTCCGATACTAGTAAGTACTACTCCCTCTGCCCCAATTTATATGATGTAATTTGACTGGATACGGAGTTTAAGAAATAATGAAAGACTTTTGAATCTTGTGGTCTAAAATAAGTCAAAGATATTTGTGTGGTTATAGATCATCTCGTTAAACATAAAAAGTAAAGTTTAAAGTTAGATTGTTGCCAAATAAGAAAATGTGTCAGTCTTTTTGGGACTGACTAAAAAGGAAAGTGTGTCATATAAATTGATACAAAGGGAGTGTCTTTTAAGGCAAGTTAGGAGTTCTTACAGGAGTTCGTTTATATCTCACATTTATTCCTGCCCAGACCTGATGTAAATGAAACAACAACATCTACTACGACCACTAAGCCATAATCCAAGCTAGTCGGTATCGCCTATATGGATCATTTGATATCATTGCTATTTTTGTTAGATTTAAGCAATTATTTCTGATTCTGTTTTTGACTGATTTTAATTGCCAAACTAGTTATGATGTTTTAAGTAATTGAGACATACCTGAAACTTCACTTATCTGTTCAAAGTTAAAAAGAAGGGCAAAAACACGCCTGTATACAAGTGTACTAAAAACTAGAAAACCTTCCGAAAAGCTCACGTTGCAGTATTGCTGTTGAGATTTTACTTGAGTGGAATGTGAATGAATCAGGGCAGTCAGTTGGAATTCAACATGTTATCCTTCTGAATAGCTCTACCTTTGAGCCATTGAAGTCAAATAACTTTCTGATTTTCAAGAAAAAACGCTATTCGAAAACCTAAATCACTAATCTAATTTTCTTGAGGAAAAAAAATCTTCATTTTTCATTTCCAAGATCAGTGGAGAAAGTGGAAAGGCGAAGCCCATAAACTCTTCTCTGTCAATGACTAACATAAGTAATGAAAGGCACACCATCAAGTAGGCATACGTAATTCTGCACACCATGTATCTTGAATCTCTCTGGGTTTTCCCCTTGACCACTGCTTCTATGGATTCTGTTAGATATCATGGTATCTCTTTATCTTATCCTTTCTGTTAACTCGAAGATTTTCTCTTTCAGTCGACATGATGAAAGAAGGTGCTACTGTAATTTTGCGCAATTCAAAAATCGATATGTTCAAGGGGTCAATGAGGTTTGCAGTTGACAGGTGGGGGCGTATTGAAGTTACCGAACCTGCTAGTTTCTCTGTCAAGGAAGACAATAATCTGTCCCTTATCGAGTTTGAACAAGTGACTGCTGTTGAACAGTGACTCGAGGCAAGCCATCGCAATGGGTAATGAGGAAAAACTACTTGTTTCGCTAAGTCAGATTTTTTTTTTTGGAGGTGACTGGGCCAATGTTTTTGTAGATAGCAAGGCATGTAGCTGCAATAAACAGTAGTACAACTTGCTTGTTCCTTTATTTGGAGGATTGTTTTTCACAGTATTATGCACCTTCTTGTTTTGTTTTGTAGCCACCATAGAACTTATTATATCTAGTGCTTATCACAACTTCTTTCCCTTCTTTTTTTCAATAATCGAGAAATTTTCGAAGGCCAGCTGGTTCACTGTTCAACACTCTGGTGAATAAGGAGTCCGTCCTTTTTTTCCGGTTCTAAAAAAAGTCTACTTTTTATTTATTCTCTTAAATATTCAGTTTTTGTTTGAACTCGTGAGGTGTGCCTAACCATACATGATACATGATGTCTGTGCTTTTATCACCGGACCAAAGTCCTAGCTCTTGAGAAAGGTGATATATTTGGCTCTTCTTCCATCGTCTTGAACCAGAATTAATAAACAAAAACTAACAGTAGAAACTATCATAGTGGATAAATTGCAAATATAACGCTGATTCTATGAGGGCTGAAGATTTGGTTTCGAAACAATAGAATTGTAATGATGATCTCAAACCAATCACATGGTTTGTTAATTATGGTAATTGGAGTCTAAAGTTGCTTTCCAAGTGCCAAAAGTTCTACTATTCCCCGTTCCATAATAAGTGTAGTTTTAGCAAAACAATTATCCCATAATAAATGTTACTTTAGAAAACCAAGACATAAATTGTCTAGTTTTTTCAATTCTACCCTTAGACAAAAATTGATAAGTTTAAGTAATATCTAAATGATGATTGGAAAAGTCACATAATAAATTGGTAATGTTGGATTTCCAATGTCAAAAAAATTTCTACTTTAGCATGCTCTAATCACGAGGAAAAACTAATTTATTTTTATTATAAAAGAGCAATTTGACAAACTTTACATTGCATTATTAATTTTTTAATATATGTATTTTTTATTAAAATAACACTTATTATAGAACGGAGGAAGTAATATTTAACTGAGCTTACTATTACGAGTAAATGTACGCTTTTGACGCAGTCATTCCAGTTTAAAGCAATAATATGATGTGGCGTAAAACTTGCTACTCCTTTTGTCCAATGTGGAGTCAGAAAATGCACATAAAAGTTAAGCGAATTCAACATATTATATATATACGTAATTTTTAACTATCTGGACTATAATATTTTAGCCAAAGGTCAATTGATAGACTTAGACAAGGGTGGCTTCGCCACAGCTTCCGTTAAATTTGTGGTTTAAAAAAAATATGAAAAAGTTGCATGTAGCCTTGAAGTCCAACTTATAAAAGGAAAACTTTCATACTATTTTTAGTCATAGTGGAGAAAACATTGATAAATAATAACTTAAGTTATAAAATATTATTTGGGTGTGTTAGAGGATGGGGAGAAATGAAGTGATATTTGTGGAATTTATTTTCTTAAAAAAAATATTTTAAATTTTTTTTATCCAATGAAACATGAAAAAAAAAAAGGAAAATGTTTTCTTCAACACAGAAACCAATTAATAACCTGAAGGAGTAGGTACTGATTATATATATAGATGACTTTATCCCAATCACGTGATGTATTTAATTTTCTCCTGGAAACTATGATATTACGTGTCATATTCATGCCCAAACAAAATATATTACTAGTATATTAACTATTATTGCATGAAGTTTCAACTTGTTTGAACATTTCTCCCTTTCCTCTTATTAATAAACAAATTTTAACTCGTCCTTTCCCTTGTTTTTCTCAGTACTCCTTCCTCATTTCTTTCGTAGGTAGAATGAGTTGAGAATCAATTAAGAAATATTCCAATAAATAGATTAAAATTGACTATACGAATAATCTATATTCATTTCGATCTATTCATATCCATTTGCTTGAAGAGTTTTCTTACATAAAATTCTCAAGATGGGCGTAGAATGGGATGAGGCAAAATTAGAGGAAATTGAAGCGAATAAACCAGTGAGAATGAAAATCACTGAACCAAAAACACCATATCATCACCCAAAGACCGATGATGATAATTTTGAAGAATATGGCAATGGTAGCGATGATATGGATGATGATATCGCGTCGTGTTCAAGTAAAAGTAGATCTCCTCATGAGGATGATGATGATAATGAAGAAGATGATGTTGATGAAGATTCTGAAGAATCAGAGAGGAAAAGGAATTTCATAGAGCATAGAAGAGGGCATTATGATGAATATAAGAGAATCAAAGAACTACAAAGAAATGGATCCCTTCTTCAAGAATTTCCTGATGATGATGATGATGATGACGATGACGATGACGATGGTGTTAGGAGCAGTGAAATTGAGGAAGAAAAGGCAAATACTTAATTCTGCCTAGTCATCTTATTTCAATGTATGTTATTTTTTATTTGAACATTGGATATCTGAAACTCATAGCACAATCTTGTTTACGCTAAATAGGTCAAGCTTAACTTTTTTGGTAGTATGCACTTTAGGCCTATTTAGCGCAAAGATGAAAGCTCACTGATCTGACTAATCCAAATTTGTGACGGACAAATCTACTGAGAAGGTAAAACATTTTCTATCAATATGTTTTTTTATTTCTGGATTCCCATCCCAAGACATGAATGTTGTTGTCATATCACCATTGTTGGTGAAACTGCTTTTTCGTTTTCTTTTTTTTCCTTCTTTTTCATGTGTATATTTTTCTTTGTTAAATATACACAATATGTGTATATTGTGTGTATTCTCTCTTGGAAAGTTCTCGGATTTCAGCCCATTTGTACCGTGTATATGGGTAGATATTTTAGTTCCTAGTTTAGGTTTCAGCCCATTATTTTCGTCGACTTCCCTCCACTTCCGAGACGTTTTGCTCTCGGTTTGTGTGCCGACGGGAACCCTTTTCTTCCCAATTTTTTCTCCCAAATCCCTCATTCTCATATTGTTCTATCAATATGTCTACATCCCGGAACACGTTTTACCCTGCCCTTACAGTTTCTAACATCAAGAATAACATCCCTCTCGTTCTTGAAATAGAAAACGTCTAATATGCGACGTGGGACGAACTGTTCAAAATTCACGCACGATCGCATCAAGTCATCCATCACATAATCCCCGCGGCTCCTGAGGATACGGAGGTGCCAAAACGCGAGGATGATCCTAAGTTGTGGACGACTCTTGATGATACCGTCCTTCAGTGGATATATTCCACAATTTCTACCGACCTTTTGAAAACAATTATTGAGCCTGACGCTACGGCACATGCGACTTGGGATAGACTGCGTGATATATTCCAAGATAATCATAATTCTAGAGCCGTTACCCTTGAGCAGGATTTCTCCCACGTCAATATGGAAGATTTCCCTAATGTTTCGGCTTATTGCAAAAGATTAAAGGAATTGGCAGACCAACTTCGCAACGTTGGCGCGCCAGTTTCGAACGATTATTTGGTCCTCCAAATGGTTTCCGGCCTCTCCGAGGCCTATAGTGGTGTTGGAACACTTCTTCGGCAAAGCAATCCGCTTCCGTAATTTTATCAGGCTCGTTCTATGCTTACACTCGAAGAAGCAGGCATGGCAAAATGAGCTGCTACCGGTGCTAGTCTCGTAGTCATGATGACCGAGTCCACGGTGTATCCTATAGTTCCAACAACTCGGGCCAAAACCGCAACAACGGTGGCGGCAAAAAAAGGTGGAAATAAGAAAAATAATGGCAAGAACTGTGGTGGCAACAACGGCGGCAGCCGGCAGAATGGTGGTGGCAGTGGGGGTCCTCACTGTGGTCAGCAGCAACAGGAGTTCTGGGGCCCACAGTGAGCCCCTATGCAGTGGTAATAGGCCCCACAGCAGCAGATTGGGCCCAGCCAGTTTGTCTCTCAGCGGCAGTTTCAGCCCAGCAACTTCTCGCCCAACTGGCAGTGGGAGGCCCAGCAACAGTCCAGGCCCAATTCAGTCTGGTTCATATACAACCAACAGTCTGGGACGAGATCGCAAGCAGGGGTGCTTGGGCCTCGGCCCCCGCAAGCCCATCATGCAGCGGCACCCACGCCTACCGAAATCGAAGCCGCAATGCACACGTTTGGTTTAAATCCTCCGGACCCAAATTGGTATATGAACACCGGTGCCACTACCCACATGACATCCGATTCAGGTACGCTCTCGTCTTATTCCAATTTGAGCAACTCTCGTGGTATAATTATTGGTAATGGTAATTCTATTCCAATTAGTGGTTATGGTCATAAGACGTTATCTCCTCCTCATCCACCTCTTATCTTGAAAAATACCCTACACGCCCCTAAATTGATTAAAAACTTAGTCTAAGTCCGTAAATTCACTACTGACAATTCTGTTTCTATTGAATTTGATCCATTTGGTTTCTATGTGAAGGATTTCAAGACGGGGAGTCCTCTCATGAGGTGTGATAGTAGGGGAGGTCTTTATCCTATCATACCCAGTTCTGGTCCATCGAGTCAAGCCCTGCCATCGGCCTTTGCATCCATCTCTCCTTCCTTGTGGCATGCTCGTCTTGGTCAACCGGGATCATCTATTTTGTCGTCTTTAGATAAAAATAATTTTATTTCATGTAAGGGTACAAATCGTACTCCAAATTGTCAATCTTATTGTTTGGGAAAAATTGTTAAGTTGTCATTTGTAGACTCAAATTCTCATACTTTAAAGTCATTTGATAATATTCATAGCGACTTATGGACATCTCCGGTTCTTAGTTCTATGGGTCATCGGTATTATGTTCTCTTTTTGGATGATTATTCTAACTTTTTATGGACGTTTTCGATAGCGAAAAAATCTCAAGTTTTTTCCGTCTTCTTAAAATTTAGAGCATTCATTAGAACCCAATTCGAATGAAAAATTAAAAATATTCAGTGTGATAATGGCAAAGAATATGACAATGGGGTGTTTCGGAAATTCTATGCTAATAATGGGATCAATTTTCATTTTTCTTGTCCTGATACGTCTTCACAAAATGGGAAAGCCGAACGTAAAATTCGTTCCATAAATAACATTGTCCGCACTCTATTAATTCATGCTTCCGTACCCCCATATTTTTGGCATCATGCTCTTCAAATGACTACATATCTCCTTAACATAATTCCTTCCAAAGATCTGACATATTTTTCCCCCCTTCAAATTTTATATAATAAGACTCCTTCTTATTCTCATCTTCGGGTTTCTGGGTGTTTATGTTATCCGTTATTCCCATCCACCACAATTAATAAACTTCAGGCCCGGTTTACTCCGTGTGTGTTTTTGGGTTTTCCATCTAATCATCGTGGCTACAAATGCTTTGATTTATCCTCTAACAAAATCATCATAAATCGCCATGTCATTTTTTATGAATTCCAATTTTTATTTTCTAAAGATAATACTCCCGTGACTAGTTCGTATAATTTTTTGGATGATAATATATCCCCACTGATCTGTCGCCCCTTGCCTATACCAAGACTCACCATCGACCAGCCGATTGGGCGGCTACCCAAATTGCTGGAACGGGTCCAATCACTACTCCAGATTACCGAGTTGGGCCAGCAGGCCCACTGCCTGCTGGCCAGTCCGTCCCGAACCCAACAAATTCCCAAAATCCATCTAATTCTCCCTCGAGTCATAGACCGGTCACTCGTAGTCAACATGGTGTTTTTAAATCAAAACGACATTTTAATTTACATTCTAATGTCCCTAAAACCCCTTACCCCGTAATCCTATGTCTGCCTTAAATGACCCGAATTGGAAAATTGCTATGACTGATGAATATAATGATCTTATTGATAATAGGACGTGGGTGTTGGTGCCCCGTCCATCTGGTATTAATATTACCAGGTCTATGTGGATTTTTGCTCATAAGGAGAACTCAGATGGTTCGTTTGCTCGACATAAGGCGCGACTTGTGGGTGATGGTAAGACTCAGCAGGTTGGTGTAGATTGTGTTGAGACATTTAGTCCGGTAGTCAAACCGGCTACCATTCGCACGGTGCCAAGCTTGGCTTTTTCGAAGGCATGGCCTATTTATCAGTTAGATGTAAAGAATGTTTTCCTACATGAGGACCTCAAGGAAATAGTCTATATGCATCAGCCTTTGGGATTCAGGGATCCCAAACATCCTCATCATGTCTGTTTATTGAAGAAGTCCTTATATGGGCTTAGCAGTCTCCCCGGGCCTGATATACAAGGTTTGCTGACTATGTTTCGACTATTGGGTTCACTCACAGCAGGTCAGATAATTCCTTGTTCATCTACCATCGTAGTTCGTCCTTGGCTTACATTCTGTTGTATGTGGATGATATCATTTTGACTGCCTCTTCCGATGCCTTACGCCAGTCTATCATGACCATGCTCAGCTCTGAGTTTGATATGAAAGACTTAGGGCCATTGAGTTACTTTTTGGGGATTGCTGTCACTCGTCATTCCGATGGATTGTTCTTGTCTCAACGGAAGTATGCAGATGAGATCATCGAGAGGGTTGGGATGTCATCCTGTAAGTCCACTTCCACTCCAGTTGATATGAAGCCCAAGCTTAGTGCCGCGGCCGGCGTACCCTACGAGGATCCGACCCTCTATCGCAGTCTTGTAGGGGCCCTTTAGTACCTTACCTTTACGAGACCTGATATTTCATATGTTGTCCAGCAGGTGTGTTTGTTTATGCATGATCCCAGAATTGAGCACATGAATGCACTCAAACGCATCATTCGGTATATTCATGGTACACTTGATTATGGGTTGTATATATATCCTTCCTCGACATCTACACTTGTCTCGTATACAGATGCTGATTGGGGTGGCTGTTTCGACACCAGACGATCTACGTCTGACTATTGTATGTTTCTTGGCAACAACTTGGTCTCCTGGTCAGCGAAGCGTCAGTCAACTCTATCCCTCTCAAGTGCCGAAGCTGAATATCGAGGGGTATCTAATGTGGTCTCGAAATCATATTGGTTACATAATTTGCTTTTGGAGCTTCATTGTCCCATTCAGAAGGCAACCTTAGTTTATTGCGATAATATTAGTGCCATCTACCTTTCTGGTAATCCGGTTCAGCACCAACGCACTAAGCATATCGAGATGGACATTCACTTTGTCCGCGAAAAGGTTGCTCGGGGTCAGGTACGTGTCTGTCATGTCCCATCAAGATATCAAATTGCAGACATCTTTACAAAGGGTCTTCCCTCGGTCCTTTTTGAAGATTTTAGGGACAGTCTCAGCGTTCGAAGACCGCCCGCTATGACTGCGGGGGTGTGTTAAATATACACACAATATACATGTGTATATTGTCTCTTGGAAAGTTCTCGGGTTTCAGCCCATTTGTACCGTGTATATGGGTAGATATTTTAGTATCCTAGTTTATGTAATATTGTAATGTAATTAGTATTGTACACCTACCATAATAATTGTATTACCATAAATGTATAGTTAGTATCAAAGTAGAATAAGGTTTTAGGAATAGAATAGGAATATGATTCTCCTATTATGGAAATATATAACTTGTATAAATAGTTTTTCAATTAATGAAAATAATGAAGAGATTATTTCTTTCATTCTTGCGAGTTGTATGGCATATCTCCCTTTATCAATTGCTGCCATGACTTTTGCTAAGAGAAATGAATTATTGATGTTATGAGATCACAATAGTAGAAGATGTTCCAAGGTTCTTTGCACTACAAGAAACGTGTATGATAATTTTTTGGCAGATAATATGTGCTGACGATCCTATACGGAAAATAAAATTCCTCAATGTTAGCATATTTTACCTGGGAATTTCGATAAATGTTGCTTTGTTCCCCTTGGCTTCATTAGCCTATGAAGAATTACGGTTGTTTAAGAAAGTAATTTTCTTCATTAGCTTTAATTTCTTGTTATTATTTCTCGAGTAAATACTTTTAACAGCTTGTTCCGGTTAGTGTACATGGCAGAAAGGTGTACCTTGTATCTATTGTTTTTGTGTAAAATCGAGTGCGAGCGAGTTTTGAATGTCTCTGTGACTCTGTCCGTGCTCCACCCGGTGTAATAATTAGCGACAAATATAGTGACTGGATGTACTTCAAGAACTATTAGGACTAAACTTAAGTTTTAAGCTTTTCTGATTACCAAGTTAAACAATTCCAAACGAACTAATAGCGCTAATGTTCCTATCCAAATTTATTCATAATGAATGTCTCATTTGTCCAAGTACATATAAGGATCGGTGAACATAGAATTTGAATGAGTTTGACTCTGATACCATGTAAAGAATGAATATTGGGTCTAACTCAATCTCAAAAGCTAGTTTATAGGGTGAGTATTGTCCAAGTCCATATAAGAAGTAAATGTTCCCATTCCATTTCCGATGTGGGACTCTTAACACCATTTATTATAAGTGAAAAAATCTTGTACTGAGAACTAGTAAAATTATATCCGAAGCTAGTGTGGCTTAGTCATTTTTATAGTTACTACTTGCTGGAATTAATCGATTCATAGTTTCTGCAATGGCTAAACGAAGAGGATCTGAGGAAGAAGGAGAAAATTACACCGTAGGTCAAGCTTTTAAAGTTAGGCATACAAATAGCACAACTCTTAAAGTTCTTCAAAAATAACAGATTTTATTATCTTTATGACATATTTTAAAAGATATTACACTAAAAAGAATCCCCCTAAAATAGGTATTCAATTATATTAGCTTATTCTTTATTATTATTTATTTCCCTTTCTTTAAGGGATAAACACCTCTCTAATATTATTTATCTCTCTTCTTCAACAGATAAACTTCTATCTTTCTCACTCTCTTATACACCCCTCATCTACTACTACTCATCTTCTCTTTCATTTCCATTTTACTTTTATGGCTGCTGCGAGTTTCAGAAGATTTGCTCAAGGCTAATTAGGTTAGAAAGAAATAGATTGACTTACGCTAAAAAAAGACTCATTAAAGTTATTTGATTCACATACAAAATTATACGAAGCATATAAACTTTATTATACAAGGTATAATAAAACTATGCGAGGAATATTAAATGTATACAAGGTTTATTAAAATTATACGAGGTATATAAAATTTATTATATAAAGTATATTAAAATGTATTATATAAATTTATTTTTGTTATAAAAAAAAGTTACAGAATAATTTGCATATTCATGATATATATTTGATATAAATTTAATTTAAAATATTACGTATATCATATTTAATCGGAATAATTACACCCATGTGTATTCTCATTATTCTGTATATTAATAACAACTAGTACTTATAATACAATGTATATCTTTTATATGCCTTTAATAAGGATGAAGAAGTTATGGTATTGAGAAATAGATTTAGATGTAACCATTATAGAAGATGTGGGCGAAAAGGTAGGAACGTCCTGGGATCCCCTCCAGTGAGTTTTCAATACACACTTAGATTCATTTTCGTTAGTTACTACTTTTTATTTATTTTAATTAACTAAATAATACGTATGTAAAACTAAGTATCTTTCTTCCAGACGCCATATATTCTTTTCGTTATCTTCATTTTGTCCTTTAATTTCAACCTAAGTATGTTTCTTTAATGGAAGTAATCAGAATTAACTCATATTATTTCTTCTAATATATATCCCATTACAAATGAGCATAAAAATACGTATACATGGAGATTCTAAAAAGAAAATTGTTGTTTGTTTGAGCTAATAATGAAACTCAATTTTACAACTTATGACGTGTTTGAAACTAGGGCTGGCCAGTGGGCCGGGACGGCCCGACCCCGACCCGCCCCGGTCCCGCCACGACCCCGCTAAAAAAATATAAAAAAAAATAACGGGGCGGGACTGGTCTTGACCGATCGGGACGATGTCTGCCCGCTGCATCTCGAACTCCCGCTTCAGCCCGCTAGCTCCCGACCCTCCGAAGCCCGACCCCGACCCCGCTCTTTTCCCCTTGTAAATATGGTCGCTGCACCAACGAATTATTTAGATTATGGTCATGGCCAACGCCATTTTAGGCCCCCTCCCCTTAATATTTATTTTTAACCCATAAGTTATTATATTTACACTTTAACCCAATTTTTCCAACTATAAATAACTCATTTTCTTTCATCTTTCTCTACAAATCTTCCTACAATCTCTAATTTCAATATATCTCTACAAGTCTACATTGTTTGCTAAATATTCAATTTTATTTATTCATTTGGGAATTGGGAGTGAAGTTGGCAAACTAGTTTCGAGGATCTTCCATCGAGCAAAGTTTTAATTTTCAACCTTCGATTACATCGCCGACGTTACGCCGGGCGCTTGGTACATTCGTTCCTTCATTAAATTATTATTGTCCGCTTATTTTATTTAGCGCACTTAATTTTATTGTCTTTAATTATTTATTATCATAATTAAATGGAAGGATTAAAAGGTATTGTTTAAGTGGGTAAGGGTGCTTTCTTCTAAGTAGGGCAACCAGGTGCGTGCTTCTTCTAGTAGGGCAACTGTGGCAAGGGTACTTCTTCTAGTCATCTTATTCCTACACATGATGATTTTGTTGATATTCAACATTTTCCCACAATACCATTAGATTTAGACCAGAGCTATTTTCTGAACTCAAGAAGACTTTCATTTAGACGATGATCTAGATGATATACCCACTAATGTTGATGACAACACACCCACTAGTGCACCTTCAACTAAATACCTCATATTCCCCTAGTATGAGACGAGGTCCAAAGAAACGACCATTAAAATCGATGCATTTGGACATTTTTGATAGGGACGTAGAGAATCAAGTAGCCATATGTAAAATTTGTAAAAATGTTTTAAAATTTAAACTCGGGAAAAGGTCACTGACTGGGGTTTAATTAGACACGAGTAAGTGCTCATCCAGCTAGGTATGCCCAATACCAAGCTTCAAAACCGGTGCGCAAACGCCCGCTTCCATCTGGGACAAGTGTTCACATACTGATACCTCCCACTGGCAAGTATTGTGGTCAAATTAACCCTATGACGGGAATTGTAGGCTCTAAATACAATAAACATAGAGATAGGGAAGGAATATCAAAATTAGTTGATGTGAGGGTTTGCCTTTTTCATTTCTTCATCTCCAGGTTTTATTCATTACATTAGAGATATATATAATCCTCGCTTTTAACTGCTTTTCCAGATCAACGTTAAGAGAGACGATTTTTAAATTGCGCATTTAATATCAACAATATTTACGTTTTCATTATATCATTTTAATGGCAAAGTATCTATCACGCCCTGATATAGATCGTAGTACTAACGCCATGATTATTTAACTCAGAACTTGTTATTGGATAGATTATAAATGGTCTATGCAAAAACGATTTTAGCGACATAGATATATAGATGATAGGCACACTGGTACTTTTTATTGCAGAAAATATTTATCAAGTGTACATTATTACTTTAATTACCGATAAAATTATGACTATTACATTAGATAACGCTCTAATAACAATTACGCAATTACAATTTTAAAAATAGTTTAACTCCATCTTTTCCAACCATTTTCATATAAAATGCTAAGGCCATATATATAACTTAATTGTAAATGATGGTCTATCACTTATTGAAGACATTCTTAGTAAAATACAATTTGCTATAAACTTTATTTTTAAAAGTAATAAAGTACAACGAGAAAAGAATATAAAAAAACTTGTCACTTATTGTGGACTACCTTATAGAAAATTCCACAATATATCCACTAGGTGGAATTTTTATACGAGCAACTATTTGTTGCTTATGACTATAAATTACCTATAACTTTATTTTTTAACTCTCATAATAAAAGCCACCGATATGATTTTAGATAGTGATTGGAAAAAATTTCCTAACTTATTGTATTTTTAGAGAAATTTTTCAAGCAACAAAAAGAATTTTCCTAAGATATATTATCCTACTATTTCAACCATATTATTTTATATAACTCTAATATTTTTATTACTTAGTGAATATATGGAAAAATCACTATAAGACAAATTATTAAAAATGTTTGTCAAAATAAAAAAATATTTTATTCCTATTCCTCTATTTATATTATTGGTTCTCAGATAAACTTACTATTAAAATAGACTAGATTAAATCACTAATTGAAACTATTTACGATTGTATAGAAGTACTACCACTTCCAAGTCCCAAAATCTAAATCACCCACCACCTATTGAACAAACTAAAGAAGAAGTGTTGTCTAGCGAGAACACCAATGCAAAAATATATATAGATTTTATCAAAGAAGAAAATGCTAGTAACTTACTCGCTTCCATACCATCTTCTTCATCTTCAACACAACCTCACAAAGACATGCCGCTTCGCGCTAGTATTGAAAGCCTCGTAAATAGAATGTGCGGTCGCATTCTTACTACTAACCAAATTAGCGAGTTGGATATTTTTGTTTTGCAGTGGTTCCTGACTGCATCAAGAAGTTATCAACGAAGACGGATACATGAAGACTTGGTCGAACATCGAGTGGGAATGAGAAGACCTTTTCCGACACTTTCATTGACGGCTCGAGATGTTTTGAACATTCAAGCTGCCATCAACGCGCCTGAGCGCTTTTTCCGCAAAGTGCATATCAAATAGGAGACCACGTGACACGATTAGCCTGGACAGCCTTGGAAATTACAGATATTCGTGTAGATTGGATACGAATGAGCTTGGAGAAGGCGCAATCAACCTGAGATCAACGAAGAAGATGATGAAAACTACAACGTAAATCTTAACCAAGGTAGTGGAAGCGACGTGGATCAATTTGACCAACAAATACTAATTCCAACCAAAGAACCACACGAAATCATCAACAATTAGAATGTGTTTTTTTGAGAATGTAATTTTTTAATTGCAATTTTATTATGTAATTTGCAACTTTTGGACAACACCACAAAGTTGCAAAATTTAGATTTTAGACAATTGTATTTATATTACAAAAAAATCATATGTCTATTAAATAATATAAGAGGCACAAAAACAAAGATTGGATGTTTTTATTACACTATCTTGTTTTTTGTTTATTGAGTTTTTTTTTATACATATGTTATTTAAAAAAAAAAAGGAAAACTCCGCAGCATTCGCCCAGCCTGACCATTCGACTGATATCGATTTGATCGGATCGGATCGATCGACGGATCGAGCAAGTCCCGCTGCACTCGCCGACCTCGACCCCCTTCTCCCGTCCCGCCTTAACCCCTAATTCGACCCTACTGCACTGAGTCACTAATCGCCACCTTTATTTGAAACAATGTTAGGTGCATGAAGACTGGAATCATTGTTATGGTGCAGTGAGTTTCTTTTATAAAAAATTTAGCAAATAAAATTAATAATAAAAAGTAAATGATAAACAAAGTGAATCCAGTCCATTAATTTTTATTGCCTACGTGGCTTGCATCTAAGTGTGTATTGATAAATACCGGACGAAAACTCTGTTGGAAATTTGTCTTTCGTGGGGAGGTGCGTCCACCCGTATTTAATGACTTAAACACTAGGGTTCCGTATGTTGGAGGCTTTGTCTTTTCACACGTGCATAATCTACTAAGTGAGTAGATGACCGTAGAGCCAAGAATCGTCAAATTTCATTGAGAAATGAAAGAGATATTGGTCCACGAAGTAAGGTGTTTGAGACATGGAAATATGGTGTGGGACAAATCTACCACATTGGTGGGAAAATGAAGAATTGTTCTCTTTATAAGTCTCAAAATTAGCTAAGGGCTTGGGACCCCAAGGGGTAATTCATGTGTTTGAAGGAGGGAGGACCTAGATGTGCTTGGGTTCAAGGCTAATCCCACGCGCGCGCTGCCGCCGCCCATCCGGGCTCGGGTCTCGGGTCTTGGGCTTCTTCTGATATTATCTCTTTGAACCCCAAATTGCTTAATATTTATAATTTGGTCCCTAGAGTTTCTGGAAAGCAAAAATTGGAAACGACGGAAGGCAGAAAGTTTCTGCCTGCCGTTGGAGTTGATTTTTGGAGCGTTAAAACTCCATTAATCTGTACCTTAAACCTCCCTAACAGCTCCTTTATGTTGCACATTAAATCAGTCATTACTTGGTTGATTAACTCCCTCACTAATGGCCATAAACAGTCAAACTAATGGCCATAAATTGCCATCACTTAGCAGTTGAGGAGTCCCTCCCCTTATGCTATATATTGGAGCCTTTTGGCTCAATTGCAGACAAGGAAAATATACAATATACTACACAGAAACAGAAGAGAGAACAACACAAATTCTGTCCAAAACGTGACCAGAAACAGTGGACAAAAATAGAAAATTCTTCCTTCCTTTTCCATTATTCAGCAAGTCATTTCGTGTTTGTTTTTCTTCGTCCGAATCAACCTATTTGCTTTGTATTGTTGATTAGTTGTTGTTTTATCTTGGGAGACTATTGCCCGTTAACGTAAAAGCATATATACGGGGCAATCTTGTCTTAAATACAGAGAGTCATCTCTCGACTCAGCCCACAGTTGTAACAATCTAGATTTAGTATTTTTTTATTTCAGGTTATCAAGATTCAAGACTCAACAAACTTGCGGCAGTTCTGAACATTGACTTGTTTGTTCATCTTTTCGAACACTTGTAATATTTATTTACTTCTCGTATTGCTTTACATATCCAACAAACTCACTGGAGGAGATCCCATCCCCTGATGTAGCTGCCACGGAATGTTTACTAGATAATCCTGCTAACAATTTATAATTATTTTTAAAATATTCAACAATTATGTTTTTTTCCCTGAGAAAGAAAGCATATGGGCTTCTTCTTTTTACGGGTGGGCCACTTACAATAGTTTACTGGACTTTGGCCAGTAATATCACATGGGTCATTCGCGCATAGGCCCTTATTTCGGGGTGGTGGTCTTTAATTTTTGTCCTTCGGCATTTTTAGCTCAGTCATAAAGTGGATCCGTTTGGTCATAAGAATTATTCACTTTTTTCTGAATATTTTTTTTACTTTTTTTAAAAATCAGTGTTTGGCCATGAAAATTTCAAATACAACATTTGATAAACAACCAAAACCTTATTTTTCATTTTTTTCACAATCAAAACTTGTTGAATTAGTACATTTCAACTACAAGATATTATTTGCAAAAGTTATGGCCAAACACAATTCCAACTTCAAAATTTTCAAAAAAAAGTGAAAACCTTTTTGGTTTCAATGGCCAAGCGCCTACTTAGATTTCGGTCGGTAAAGTTATGCAGTAGAGTTAGTTTCGGCAGATGTATTATAACATTCCACAAATTATGCCGGACAAGACAAACTTTCAACACTCAACATAATCTGAAAAACACATCTTATGTCCCATAACTTAATTTCTATCGAACTTGTGCTGTCGAGTGAGACAAAAGTCCAGTTTTCGAAGATTAAAATAGTACAAAACTTATGTCGAATGAAGCATATCTATTTTTCATTAAATAAACAACGACGACAAAAATTAAAGATCATAGATATGACCGGGGGGGGGGGGAATAAATACTGGTGCATTTGAAGGGAAATCCGTGCAAAAAATTCATATCACATCTACTCTCTTTTATGGCCCAAGTACTTTTCAGAAACAGCAATTAGAAGTATTTCCTTTTACAGGATTCTACCAAGTCTGCCAAGTGTTCCATATCCTTTAAAATCTATATTCACATGAGGTTAACTTCAAACCTAAAAAATTAAAGGTATTCTTGCTACAACAAAGTGGTATTTGTAACCTAAAAAAATTAGATAAAACTTATTTTCTACAAGAAGTTAAACTATATTGATAATGTGAAAAAAATTAAATTGCCTATATATATAACTCAAGTCTTTTTTACACATGCAAAATCAACCTCGGAGTCTACTAAAAATGTATGTGATGTTGCTAATGTAATATTAGGCATGAAGAGGAAATTCGGCCCTTGTGTATTATTGCATCTAACAGGGTACTCATAAATTCAATATGGACTAATTATAATTACATACTGCCTTTCATGCATTAGATGCCTTTGGTTCATGCTTTTCCAGCATTCAAAACTTTGAAATTAAGTATACGTATATTCATCGATTGTGTGGGCTGATTGATCGAGTTTTTTAATTACAAAAACATATATCATGTGTTCGAGTATTTCTAGTCTTCCCTCTAGTTTGATAGGCCTCTCAAGTGTTTAGACTTCCCCTAATGATGTTATTTGAAGCCTTTTCATTATAGGAATAAGGTAAGTTATTTATTGTTAAGGTGAGAGCAATGCCTCGTCCTTGTATTTGAGGGTGTTGAATAGTCATTTCGTTCTTCGGGACTTTCTTTTTCCTTAAAACAAATACAACTGAAAAAAAAAAAACTGTTAAGAAATTTAGACTCTACCACACCTGATCACTCATGTTGTTTCTTCCAGCCATTTTATTCTTATATTAATAATATATATTATTAATGAAAAAAAAATACTGATTTGGACACACTCGCGCTGCCTGGTAGCTAAAATCATTTTGTGCCCGCACCACGTAGGCACAAAAATGTGTTATTTATACCATCAGATAATTAACAATAGGGGTCATATCCCCTGCAGAGCTCTAGTATCTTCTCGAAAAACAGGTACAAGTTCGGGGGTTTTCTCCCAAGAAGAAACAATAAATTTTAAGATATGATACATATGTAACATCTCTATAAGTTGTTACGTATATCCTATACATCAGCAGGATGGACTTTGCTGCTTTTTGTATTTCCCCTACCAGGTTCCTCATAATTCTTACTATAAAAGTAACAAGAAAATGAAAGAAGCACAACACTGTTAACAACACAAATTGACAATGCAGTAACCCAATTCTGATCTTGATTGTCCAAATAGGCCTTTTTGCACGCATAGCACTCGAAACAAAGCTTGTTGGTATCACTACTCCATTTACGAAAATCTTCGTCAGTTTCATTAGATTTTTCTTGTCGATTATCAGTGTTGGCTGGGAGACCGTCATATGTTTCCATCCAAGTGAGAGTGTTATGCGTGTTTGTGCTCTCATTTTCGGATGAATTTTTACCTTTGTCACATATCTTGGGATACTTGCAACAAGCGTCCTAAAGACAAAAGAAAGTTCGATCTACATATTTATTATGTTAAATTACTAACAATTCAATGACAAATAATATAGGAAAATTAATGCGGATGCCCATATGGTCAAAAGAATTAGGCAAGAATACCCCTTTTAAGAAATATTACATTTCGTACCTATTTAGGGAAAATATTTACAAAATACAACATATATGTACTCGTATAATATCAGCGTATACAATTCACATATATTATATATCTTGATGGTATATAATAGTGTGATTCAATTATTCTTATATTGTATATCTTTAGAGTATACAATTATATGAATTGTATACCCTAAGGTATAAACCGTATATTGTTAATTATTTAAGGGGAGAATTTTGTAAAGTAGATAGAATGTTTTTCACTCTGCCGGATAATTATGTAAAATCCCAATAATATATATACAGACGAAATAAGTAAGTGGAGAATAAGAAATCAAATTAATTGATGGAAGATGTCTAGTGTTAAATATCATAGTAGTTGAATGAAGTGGTCTGGAACTATATATACCCTAGACATACTTATTGTAGTGCATGGTTGCAATTAGAGGTGGCAAAATAAATTCATTCATTTATAACCAGTTCAACACTTATAAATAAAAAAATTAAAAGTTTAAACGGGTTAGATCATGACTCGATTATTAACTTGATTCAACATGTTGACTTTGAAATGACTCGTCAAAATCTCAGGTCAAAATGTATTGAAACCCAATGGGTTTTAATCCAACCTAAACATCAACATAATAAATCAAATTTTCATGATTCGACAGAACTTAGGTATTATGTTAATTTGGAGATTGAGAATTATGTAAAAAAAAACGACGAGGAGAGACTGCTTCATGTTGGAACGGTTGGGTTAAGATCCATTCTTGAATTATTTATTGACTCAATCCATATTGACTTAAGTAAATTTTGGGTGGGATGTTGTGACTTGTTTATTAATTTGACCAATGTTAACCAGCTCAAATTGATGCTATCCGCCCATATTCCATTTCTAGTTGCTATCTCTCTCTGGTATGTTTTCCTTTTCTTGTATGCTCAGTCGTATAAATGGTTATTGATTCTATGATCGATATCTTTTTTTAGTTTCTTTGGATATTCACAATTCAATGATTCGATTAATTCACATTCACGCCGAATATGTCCGTTAAGGGATCAAAGTGCTCCCAGCCAAAAAGTCTTTTTCATTCTACGATGAATATATATATATATATATATATATATATATATATATATATATAAAACAAATGCATGTAAATTTTATATAAAACAAAAACTAAAAAAGAAATACCTGAAGTGAATGTGAAGCAAATGGAGAAAATATCTCCAATCCATGTCCTAAATTTCTTTGACAAACTTGTTTCTTCACCATACAATTCTTGAAAGATTCCCAATCATAATATGTGTACATACGAGAATCTGTTCTAGATTGCCACCATGCCATTGTCCCCAAAATAACTACTATAAAAAGTATTAAAACTTGTGACCTCATATAAATAAATTCTTGAAAACCAATTCTCCAACAACATAATGAACTTATAAAACCTGCCAATGACCATGTTAATATCATGATTCCAGCAATTAAAAACATTGACATTGAAGTTTCACGACAAAATCTGTCATGTGTTACGAGGGGGATAATTATTATGGGAATTGATATAATAATTCCAAATAAATTGAGGATGAGCATGATAATGTAGCCATTTTTTCCAATATCCATCTTGATAAAGAATATTCGATTTACCACACTTTTTCATTTTGGGATATTTTCAGTTTGATTTTCGTGGTTAAGGTTCTTAGCAGTTGCTCTCATTCTTGAAATTGAAAATAACCTCCTTTTTTGGGTCATTTGTGGTCTAGGTTCAGAAATAAAATAGCACAAACACGTACATACAAAATTAGTTTTGATTTACCAAATATGGTGGTTTGGTTATATATACGTTAAAATTGTGAAATTGGTAGGCCTAACGGTAAAAACTAATTATCTATACCCGGTGTTTCCACTAAATTTATCAATATGGTTAAGTAAGAAAATAAGGTGAGGATGAATATTACAATTAATTATAATTTAGTGATAATAATGTATGTCAAGACACGTGTCATGTGTTGATTTGGTAGGTGTAAAACCGGGTGCATAAATTGTACCCTGCTAATATATGGATTATGATTAAAATATGTAAAAAATAATTTGAATGGACACATGCATTGCATCAACTAAAAAAAAGTAAATACTCCAACAAGAATTGCGGTAGAGTGGTAAGTACTCCTTCATCTTTTACAAAAAGTATCGGGTTCGAGCCCTAGTAGGTATAGAGTCGCATCTGTCAAGGAGCGTTTTACACACTCCCCACCTTCTAAATCAATGTGAGACTTCGCTGCACGAATCTAGATTTAGCCGGGCCGTCCAAAATCAATTTGAAACTTCACGACATGAATTCAAATTTAGCCAGGACGCAATACGGATACTTGTACACCGTGGGAAACAAAAAAAAAGAGTAAAAACAAATAATAGCCTAAAATTTTAATTGCCTAAATCTTAGGGCATATGAAAAATGAAGCAACTTTTGCAAAGCAACTTCTGATTCATCATCCTTTACATAAAGCTAATCCTAGTGCTCTATCATCATAATGTGGCCAAAGTTACAGTTTATAAAATATGATGGATCAGTCGAATTCTTTTTTCTATGATTAAAAGATGGACCTTTTACATGAAATCAGAAAAATCTTTAATTCCTTAAGACTTAGGAGTATAAAGGTATTAAAGGTTGTACCGAAAAATAAAGCTATTAAAGGTGAAAAAGATAACAACCGAATAAATAGACGCACGCCATGTTTTGTCCTCCTCCATAATTCTCAAAGTTCACGGCGGTGCTTTTCAGGTAAAGTTTTTGGCATAACGATAAGAGTTATTATGTTATAACCAGAAGATTACGAGTTCAAATTATGAAATATCCTCTTACATAATGCAATATAAGATTGCGTATGATAAATCTTTGTGGTCGGACCTTTTTTCTTAAGAATACATGTAGTCGGAGCTTAGCTCACCAAATTGTTCTCAGTAATAGATGATGCGGTGTATATGTAATAAGTTCAATAATTAGTATTTTCAATAATGGAATATAGGTACATGTGTCAAAAAAATACAAAAAGAAAATATATGTGTTACATTTCTGATTCTTAATTTTAAAAAATGATGGGTTCAATAAAAAGATCCAAATTAAAATCGAACTCTTCAACTTTAAATATTGAATCTGCCTCCGACTGCTCTTTTCTCCCTCCATCTGTTAGTCGTAAGGAATTTTCTTAACATCTTCGTGCAATTTTTGGGAGATGCTTGAAAATAACAAATAACCTGCAAGTAGCTCATGCAAAAAAATTTAAAAGCAGCTACCTGAAATCCCTTGCAGTAAAGTAAGTAGCTCGCAAATAGTTCATGCAAACATACTTTTAAGAAAAGCCTTACAACAACTTTTTAAAGAGGCTTGTAATTAAGTAAGTAGCTTATAAGCAGTTTTTTGTTAAATCTAATAACAAATTATTTTCTCCTAGAAATAAAAACTTAAATCAATTCAATTTATAGATTAATTTTCAAAAAATAAAATCTCTCTCCCCCTCGAGATTATGTCTCTACATGCTTTGTATTTTCATTTTTTCATCACAAATTTCTCATCTTTTTGTTCTTTTTCTAATGATGACAAATGAAGGAAGATAAGTTAATTTTTCGTAGCCACGAGTAGTAGGAATACAGGTCCCGATTGTTATGAACATCTTACGTATACGTGATCGTCATCTCTTTGGGATGTCTCTGAAGTGGCCAAATTAGAAGAATTTGGTTATTAGAGTCAAAATGTGAATTGTGGAATAACTAAAATTGAAAAAAGAAAATCCAAAAGAGAGATGTAATTAGAAAGAAATTCAATTCTGAACAGAACGCTATTGTGCAACGCATACATGGACAAATATTTTAAGATACAATTATGCAGATGCTGTTATGTTTTTTCTCTTTTTAATAATCATATGATTGTAGGTTTTTGTTGGATTGTTGTACGCAGCGGATATTGAAAACTTGTTTCAAACCCAATAAACGTAGAACTGTTTGACTATAGGATAATTTTAAACTGTAAACATAAGACTTGAATGGTACTTACATGTTTACAATATCTGAAATCTTTATCAATTGTGGGTGCGCACGCGAATGCCCTTTCGATTGTAAGCTCCAAAATTTAATGTATTCCTCCTTTGGAAAGCTAGGAAATCCGGCAGAGGTTCGAAAGAGTATTTTGATTCTGAGTCTCTAAGACTTAGAATAATGATATGAAAATCAAATGTATTGAATAATGAAGTGTAGGTCTTAATTTATAGGTGAAAAATTAGGTCAAACCGGATTAGGGTTTGACCTTGGGCCTGGCCCAAAATTCGAGACAGATTAGGTCATGGCGTCGCGGCACGATGGTGTGGGCATCGCGGCGCTGATGTGGCCCTACACAATCTCATTTTATTTTTCGCACATTCTTAATTAAATCTAAAATCCAATTTTGACTTAATTAAAACAATCATTATTCATTAAAATAGCTCGATTCCAAATCGAATATTTAATACTTTCTCAATACATCCTTAGATCGAAAAGACAATCGACATAGTGTTACCCTACATGCCTTCACATATCGACATTAATCAAATTAAGGTCTACGCGGAACTCCTAGACGGTGCCGCAAGACGAACTCAATATGTGAAGTACGTTTACACGAATCCAGTAAACTTAACCTCTATGTAGTAAGATAAAATCCTTTCATTCACGACACACCCGATCAAGCTTAGGATTTGTCAAATGTCTATCCAAATGGCTTAATCATTGTATCTCATCTATATTAGTTGACAACTAGACCATATTCTAAATATGTTTATTGTGTTGGCCAACGACTTAGTCAACCTAATATTACTGAGAAGTTGAGTGTTCTCTCGAATATACATTCGAGGAATAAATCCTAATCTTGGCTCAACTACCACCTTTAATCGACATCTTAATGTACCCAATACAAGTTGTATCTCAACCTATAAGGCATTTGAGCTTAGGACAGGATCAAAGTATATTACTTTGTAGACACGGTGCGCATTGACCTCAAGTCTAAGGACTTCTATCTCCCACACGTTGATCATACTTTAGACAAGTATAACAAACAATATATCAGCAGGGTATACCAATACTTCCAAATTATCTATGTGTCTATCACGAGTAGCCATTACTCATAGCAGATGAGACACACTACATCCTTTAAGGATGTGATGCAGACCACATGTCGACTTATCACATATCATCGATATCTCATTCTCGATGATCATTAGTCGAGGCTATTTTAAGAGTTACGTTATAATATTAATATCTCACATTATTAATAACAACGTAACCTCTAGGGATGCATATTATAGAATATTATAAACAATCAACTAATAATTCAATAATTGCAAATGCCAAAACATTAATCTCCATTAATAATAATACGAATGTGTATAAAGTACATTTATCCTAATACAGATTGTCTCTATGACATACATATGCTTTCAATCTCCCATTTGGCCTAGAGTCAATCTCCAACATATCTAATGCACATATTCTCAAAATGACCATTATGCTTGACTAAGCTTAATGGTTTAGTGAATGGGTCAGCTAGATTATCGTCTGTGGGAACATAATCTAATCTAATCTCTTCAGTCTCCACCATCTCCCTGAGTATGTGGTACTTTCTTGGTATATGTTTGTTTCTGTTTGTTGATCTTTGTTCCTTAGCATGTGCAATCGCACCAGTGTTGTCATAATAAATAGTTATTGGACAACTGGAACACGGAGCTACCCTTAGTTCCTTCAGGAACTCAGAAATCGCGACAGCTTCCAATCCAGCAATGTACTCAGCTTCTGTTGTCTAATCAGCAATTGTAGCTTGGTTGGAACTTTTCTAGCTCACTGCTCCACCATTGAAAATGAACGTGTACCCAAACTGAGATTTGAAGTCATCAAGATCCATCTGGAAGCTAGCATCAGTGTACTCCGTAGCAGCTAGCTTTTCTTCCCCACTATAGACTAAGAAGTAATCTTTAGTTCATCTAAGATACTTAAGAATACTCTTGACTGTTTTCCAGTGTTCTTCCCCAGGATTCTGCTGGAATTTGTAAGTCATACTAAGTGAAAAGGCCACATCTTGCCTAGTACAGGTCATGCAATACATGATCAATCCTATAGCCGAAGCATATGAGATCCTCTTCATACGTTCAAGTTCTATAGCATTAGAAAGACTGTCCTTCTTAGATAACTTGATGTCTTGTCCCATAGGTAGACCTCCTTTCTTGGAATTTTCCATAGAAAAATGTCTAAGCACTTTGTCTATGTAGACTTGCTGTGACAGCCCCAACAATCTATTAGGTCTATCTCTATAGATCTTAATTCCCAGAATGTAGCAGACTTCACCTAAATCCTTCATCATGAAGGTACTGGGCAACCCTTCCTTGATTGACTGCAGGAAAGTCTTATTTTTTCCCATTATCAATATGTCATCTACATATATAATAATGAAGGCAATACTCCCATCCTTACGTTTACTATAAACACAGGGATCATCTTTGCTTCTGACGAAATCAAATGTCTTGATAGCCTTGTCAAAGCAAATGTTACAACTCCTCGAGGCTTGCTTAAGCCCATAAATGGACTTTTGTAGCTTGCATACAGCATTTGGCTTGGACTCAAGAGAAAAACCCTCAGGTTGTTTTATATACACCTCCTCAACTAGATTACCATTGAGGAAAGCGATTTTGACGTCCATCTGCCAAATGTCATAGTTAGATTATGCAATTATTACATGCAAAATCCGAATGGACTTAATCTTAGCAACAGGTGAAAAGGTTTCATCATAATCCACCCCAGTCCGTTGATTATAACCTTTAGCCACCAACCTTGCTTTATAAGTCTGTACATTTCCAAATGCATCGATCTTCTTCTTGAAGACCCATTTGCATCATATGGGTTTAACCCCAGCTAGCAAATCAACCAAGTTCTACACTTGATTGATGTACATAGATTCCATCTCGTATTTCATGGCTTCTTCCCATCTCTTTGAATCAATATCCAACATTGTTTCGCTATAGGTTGTAGGCTCATCATTATCGAGAATATCTATCTCACTGTGTGTTTCCACAAGTAGATTTAGTTTTTCAGGAGGACGATGAGTCCTAGTGGACCTACGGAGTTGATTGTTTTGCAGCTCAGTGCTTGGTATGTTCTGACTGTGAGAGGGTTCTTGTGTGTTGGATAATCCACTAACTTGAGAGATTTCAGGAATATCATTTTCATGTATTTCCTTAATGGGAGGAGGTGCAACCATTGCATCTACTCCCAAAGATTGTGTAGGAGGATCTTGCATTTCTGCATTGTTCCTTGTAACACTCCCACTGGCTGAAGGGCGTACTTGAAGTACCCAATCTTCGCCAAATACTCCCACTGAATTCTTTTGGATACCCCATTTCTCACTTTTGGATTCCAACTTGTCAGTGAACATCTTCTTAACATATGCAGGGCACCCCTAGGGTCTCATATGTTTAAGAGCTGTCTTCTTGCCACACCATATCTCATAGGGTGTCTTTTATACTGACTTGGAAGGAACCATGTTCAGAATATATATTGAGGTTTGTATAACATGTCCCCAAAGGTATGTCGGTAGAGTTGAGAAGTTCATCATGGATCGAACCATATCCAATAAGGTTCGGTTTCTCCTTTCGGCAACATCATTCATCTGTGTTGTTCCAGGAGGTGTCCACTCTGATTGGACTCCATGTAGCTTTAAGTAATCTAGAAAATCCTTGCTCAAGTATTCACTTCCTCGATTCGATCGAAGGGTCTTGATACTTGTTGCAAGTTGTTTCTCTACTTCTGACTTGTACTCTTTGAACTTCTCAAAAGCCTCGGATTTATCTCTCATAAGATACACATATCCATACCTTGTGAAGTTGTCAGTAAAAGTGATGAAGTATGGGAAACCTCTTTTAGCTTGAGTCGAAAATGGCCCACCTACATCAGTATAGCCCAACTCAAACACCTCATTGGCTCGCACACCTTTCCCAGAAAGTGGCTTATTGGTCATCTTTTCTCTCAAGCAAGATTCGCAGTTACCATAAGACTCCAAGTCAAATGGTTCGAGGTAGTCTAACTTCCTCAAGCTTGCTATCATTGATTCGTTGATATGACCAAGTCTGCAATGCCATAAGTAGGTAGAGTTTCTATTACTTATCTTAGCTCGTTTGTTTTGTACATTAAATATTTCTCGACTACAGTTTAGTATATATATAATCCATCCACAAGAGGAACAGTTCCATATATAACATTATCAAAAAAATAGTATTTGACTGCCATTATAAATATATGAGGAAAAACCCTCCATGTACAAAACAGGGATAGAAATGATATTCCTCGTTAACGATGGTACATAGTAACAATCATTTAACACTAGACAATAGCAAGAAGGAAAATTTAATCTATAAGTTCTTACGCGCTCAACATCCACTCGTGCTCCATTTCCAACGCATAGGTCCACCTCTCTTGGTCCAACCTTCCTACTATCAGTTAGCCCCTGCACATTGGTATAAATGTGTGAGCCACAAGCGGCATCCAATACCCAGGAATGAGAGTTATTTATAGACATATTTATTTCAATGACGTACATACCTTGTCCATCAGAGGTAGAAGCACCTGGTGCTTTTTCTCCCCTTGGTGCAGTGCAGTCCTTCTTCCAATGCCCCTTCTTGTTGCAGTTGAGGCATACATCCTAAGACTGATTTACATTCTTCTTCTTCACACATCCCTTAGGCTTCATAGTTGAGGTCGCAGCGACTGCTTTGCCCTTCTTCTTCTGTCATTCCTTACCTTTCGTCTTGGGTCAGCTAGTAGAGCTCACCATGAGCACATCTTTGCCTTTGGAAGTGGAAGACTCAAAGGTCTTGAGCATGTTATGCAGCTCCGGCAAACTCGCCTTCGTTAATTCATATTGTAATTCACTATGAAGTTTTTAAAGAAATGAGGGAGAGAGTTCAGGATGATGGTGGTAGCGACATTCTTTTGCAGCTTCGTTCCAATTGAAGCAAGTCTCTCTATCAGCCATATCATCTTCAACACATGCTGCGAGACCTGGCCCCCCTTCATTGAGCTTACACTTAAAAAGTTCTATCAGTAACTCATATTCCATAGTCTGAGATTGTGAGTGATAAAGACTCTTCAAGTGTTCGAGCATCTCATTGGGAACCATGTTCTCATGTTGTCTCTGAAGTTCCATAGACATGAAAGACAACATCATGCACTATGCTGAAGTGGCATCATCTAGGTGTTTTTGATAAGCATCTTTATCAAAAGAGGCATATTCAGCAGAGTCTGTCGCATGCACTATTGGGAACACTGTGTCCAACACGTATTCTAATTTCTCTTGTCTCAGCACTATTCATAAATTTCTTAGCCAGTCAAGGTAGTTAGGTCCAGTAAGTTTGTTCATTTCAATCAACATTTTCAATGATAAGCTCGACATAATTTGAAGAATTAGATAGACTGGAAATCAAACTCAAAATTTATTTCATATTATACACATTCGTTTAGGCTAATCAACATGGTATTTTGTTTAATTAGCTTCCACTATTTTAACATACTTCTACAACCCCATGGTAGAATACAGACCTATATTAATTAAGGTCATAATGGGCCAATATCCAAGCCTATGCTATCTCCGCATTTGCTTTGGCTGATAACTTTAATAACACATCTTCGTAGGTTCTAAACCAATTGCAAAACTTATTTGCAACTCTTGGTTGATCAAATATTATATTTAATCTTGCGTCCTTAGATTAGTCCGACACTTTGGCGCCAAGATTTGTCTAAGCAAGTCAACCCCATTACACGAATGCGTTTATGTATCTAAGTAAATTTGGTCTTTGTGAGCAAACACTTTGGTGTAAATACCCACAAAAGTTTATCGTTTACCTTTACATTTAAAATACATCTATGAAAGAGTCTGGGTCCTCGTAGACTTAGAACAAATCTTTGGCATAAATACTTGTATCGCCGAAAAGGATTTTGCACTCTAACAATTATAATGAACGACGTGTTTTAATTTAGACTTGTATTTAAAATTTTGGGGAATATTTTAATTCAGGGTTTTAACCAAGATCAACTCTTTTACGCCATATCCAATATGACATCTTAATATCATGCAAAACTAATGATACATATAGTTGGGAACCGTCAACCCAATAGGCATGATATAAGATGGTTTAATCAAATACTGGGCACCGCCTGCCCAGACAGTTATAGCGGACACTATGCTAATTATTAAATTAAAACATTTAAACACTTAGCATATAGTTCGTATATTATTCAATAATATACAATTGATAATAATCATGAGTTAACTTGTCTAAACTCTAACATTTAAGTCTAATCCAAACAGTCCCTTAACAATTTTCTGATTTTAAAAACTGATTTTCAGTATATTTCTGTAAGTTCCAGAATTTCAGAATTTACATTTTAGTCCCTCAAGAATTTAAAAATTCAATTTTGAACCCCTTTAAATTCAGAAAATCCAATTTTAATTTTCAGAAAATATTTTCAGATTTCAGGGACCTGTCTGTAATTTCCAAAATTTTAAATTAATTACAGATTTGGCCCAAGGGACCAAATCTGCTTTTCTGAAATTTACAGATTTGCCCCAAGGACCAAATCTGATGAGTTTTAAAACTTTTCCAGGAACCAAATTGCAATTCCAGAAACTTCTAAATTTTCATATTTGCCCCAAAGGCTAAATTACAATTTTGAATCACATCGCCAGCGATGGCGCCACTGCTCACGCCGAAAAGTGATCGCCGTTCACGCGAACAAAGGATCGCCGCCATCGCTCACGTCGGTTCATCGTCATTGTTCACGCCAGAACAGTGATTGCCGCACTGTTCACATCGGTTCATCGCCATTGTTCACGTCGGAACAGTGACTGCCGCATGTTCAGTGCTCCATCGTGGAGTTGCGGCGCCTCCGTCTCAGAAGCATAAAATTCACATTTCTGAAACCCTAAAACAGGTTCAGGATCAGATTTCCAGATTCATCTTCGTTACCCTTCACTATCAAACAATACGTTCATCGACCATCATCCAATCCCTTCTCGTTATTCGCTTCAGTGCACCATTTTCGCAATGAACCGGTTACGCACATTGACTTATAAGAGTTAGATCGGAATGACTTCCTCGATTACATCATTGTTTAATAGTTTGAGAGATAAGGATGATGTGCTTTTAAGATATTAGGTTTTCAAGCTTTAAACGATATAAATTTCAGATTTAAACAAATTCTAACCCATATAATTATTAACTAATTACCTTATAATCACACAAAACAACTCTGGCTCTTGATACCACTGTAGGTTTTTATTGGGTTGTTGTACGCAGCGAATATTGAAAACTTGTTTCAAACCCAACAAACGTAGAACTGTTTGACTATAGGATAATTTTAAACTGTAAACACAAGACTTGAATGGTACTTACATGTTTACAATATCTGGTATCTTTATCAACTGTGGGTGCGCACGCGAATGCCCTTTCGATTACAAGCTCCAAGCTTCAATGTATTCCTCCTTTGAAAAGCTAGGAAATTCGGCAGAGGTTCGAAAGAGTATTTTGATTCTGAGTCTCTAAGACTTAGAATAATGATATGAAAATCAAATGTATTGAATAATGAAGTGTAGGTCTTAATTTATAGGTGAAAAATTAGGTCAAACCGGATTAAGGTTTGACCTTGGGCCTAGCCCAAAATTCAAGACAGATTAGGTCATGACGCTGCGGCCCTATGGGTGTGGGCGACGCGGCGCTGACTTGGCCCTACACTGTCTCGTTTTATTTTTTGTACATTCTTAATTAAATACAAAATCCAATTTTGACTTAATTAAAACAATCATTATTCATTAAAATAGCTCGATTCCAAATCGAATATTTAATACTTTCTCAATACATCCTTAGATCGAAAAGACAATCGACATAGTGTTACCCTACATGCCTTCACATATCGACATTAATCAAATTAAGGTCTACGCGGAACTCCTAGACGGTGCCGCAAGACGAACTCAATATGTGAAGTACGTTTACACGAATCCAGTAAACTTAACCTATATGTAGTAAGATAAAATCCTTTCATTCACGACACACCCGATCAAGCTTAGGATTTGTCAAGTGTCTATCCAAATGATTTAATCATTGTATCTCATCTATATTAGTTGACAACTAGACCATATTCTAAATATGTCTATTGTGTTGGCCAACGACTTAGTCAACCTAATATTACAGAGAAGTTGAGTGTTCTTTCGAATATACATTCGAGGAATGAATCCTAATCTTGGCTCAACTACCACCTTTAATCGACATCTTAATGTACCCAATACAAGTCGTATCTCAACCTATAAGGCATTTGAGCTTAGGACATGATCAAAGTATATTACTTTGTAGACACGGTGCGCATTGACCTCAAGTCTAAGGACTTCTATCTCTCACACGTTGATCATACTTTAGACAAGTATAACAAACAATATATCAGCAGGGTATACCAATACTTCCAAATTATCCATGTGTCCATCACGAGTAGCCATTACTAATAGCAGGTGAGACATACTACATCCTTTAAGGATGTGATGCAGACCACATGTCGACTTATCACATATCATCGATATCTCATTCTCGATGATCATTAGTCGAGGCTATTTTAAGAGTTACGTTATAATATTAATATCTCACATTATTAATAACAACGTAACCTCTAGGGATGCATATTATAGAATATTATAAACAATCAACTAATAATTCAATAATTGCAAATGCCAAAACATTAATCTCCATTAATAATAATACGAATGTGTATAAAGTACATTTATCCAATACAGATCGTCTCTATGACATACATATGCTTTCAATCTCCCACTTGGCCTAGAGTCAATCTCCAACATATCTAATGCACATATTCTCAAAATGACCATTATGCTTGACTAAGCTTAATGGTTTAGTGAATGGGTCAGCTAGATTATCGTCTGTGGGAACAAAGTCTAATATAATCTCTTCAGTCTCCACCATCTCCCTGAGTATGTGGTACTTTCTTGGTATATGTTTGTTTCTGTTTGTTGATCTTTGTTCCTTAGCATGTGCAATCGCACCAGTGTTGTCACAATAAATAGTTATTGGACAACTGGAACACGGAGCTACCCTTAGTTCCTTCAGGAACTCAGAAATCGCGACAGCTTCCAATCCAGCAATGTACTCAGCTTCTGTTGTCTAATCAGCAATTGTAGCTTGGTTGGAACTTTTCTAGCTCACTGCTCCACCATTGAAAATGAACGTGTACCCAAACTGAGATTTGAAGTCATCAAGATCCATCTGGAAGCTAGCATCAGTGTACTCCGTAGCAGCTAGCTTTTCTTCCCCACTATAGACTAAGAAGTAATCTTTAGTTCATCTAAGATACTTAAGAATACTCTTGACTGTTTTCCAGTGTTCTTCCCCATGATTCTGCTGGAATTTGTAAGTCATACTAAGTGAAAAGGCCACATCTTGCCTAGTACAGGTCATGCAATACATGATCAATCCTATAGCCGAAGCATATGAGATCCTCTTCATAATGCTCAAGTTCTATAGCATTAGAAACACTGTCCTTCTTAGATAACTTGATGTCTTGTCCCATAGGTAGACCTCCTTTCTTGGAATTTTCCATAGAAAAATGTCTAAGCACTTTGTCTATGTAGACTTGCTGTGACAGCCCCAACAATCTATTAGGTCTATCTCTATAGATCTTAATTCCCGTAATGTAGCATTTCACCTAAATCCTTCATCATGAAGGTATCGGGCAACCCTTCCTTGATTGATCAGAAAGTCTTATTTTTTCCCATTATCAATATGTCATCTACATATATAATAATGAAGGCAATACTCCCATCCTTACGTTTACTATAAACACAGGGATCATCTTTGCTTCTGACGAAATCAAATGTCTTGATAGCCTTGTCAAAGCAAATGTTACAACTCCTCGAGGCTTGCTTAAGCCCATAAATGGACTTTTGTAGCTTGCATACAGCATTTGGCTTGGACTCAAGAGAAAAACCCTCAGGTTGTTTTATATACACCTCCTCAACTAGATTACCATTGAGGAAAGCGATTTTGACGTCCATCTGCCAAATGTCATAGTTAGAATATGCAATTATTACATGCAAAATCCGAATGGACTTAATCTTAGCAACTCTAGTAAACTTAACATCTATGTGGTAAGATAAAATCCTTTCATTCACGACACACCCGATCAAGCTTAGGATTTGTCAAGTGTCTATCCAAATGGCTTAATCATTGTATCTCATATATATTAGTTGACAACTAGACCATATTCTAAATATGTCTATTGTGTTGGCCAATGACATGGTCAACCTAATATCACTGAGAAGTTGAGTGTTCTCTCGAATATACATTCCAGGAATGAATCATAGTCTTGGCTCAACTACCACCTTTAATCCACATCGTAATGTACCCAATACAAGCCGTACCTCAACCTATAAGGCATTTGAGCTTAGGACAGGATCAAAGTATATTACTTTGTAGACAAGGTGCGCATTGACCTCAAGTTTAAGGACTTTTATCTCCCACACACTGATCATACTTTAGACAAGTATAACAAACAGTATATCAACAGGGCATACAATACTTCCAAAGTATCTATGTGTCCATCACGAGTAGCCATTACTCATAGCTGGTGAGACATACTACATCCTTTAAGGATGTGATACAGACCACATGTCGACTTATCACATATCATCGATATCTCATTCTCGATGATCATTAGTCGAGGCTATTTTAAGAGTTACGTTATAATATTAATATCTCACATTATTAATAACAACGTAACCTCTAGGAATGCATATTATAGAATATTATAAACAATCAACTAATAATACAATAATTGCAAACGCCAAAATATTAATCTCCATTAATAATAATATGAATGTGTATAAAGTACATTTGTCCTAATACAGATTGTCTCTGTGACATACATATACTTTCAATGATATGGGGAGTTACTATCTCTCTAGGGGAATGTTAGTAGCTCTGTTGATTGACTATCTAAATGTTCACCTTGTTGGCGAGGGTTCGATTCTCCACCTTATAATCCCATTCTCATTTCCCCTACCCCTATGTAATTAAAAAAAATACTATCTCGACTAATCTAAATTCATGACGCATAATGCGTTTAAAGTGGAAACATTGCCTATCATCAAATCAAGAGTTTTATCATTTTTTGGGTTCAAATCCAAAATATCGGATTAAGAACGGGAAAATCTCATCCATCCTAACATAAAAAAATCCAATTATGTAATTACATGGAAAGATTATCAAATAATGTGATTATTACTGTAAAAGATGACTCACTTTTTTGTTGCAAATAAAAAAAATTGTGCATGTGATCCGATTGATTGCCTTTGTTTTGGAATCTGATTCCCATTCTTGGAAAGCTATCATATCATAAAATTGATTTCACGTGGAATGAGAAGAAATAGCAAATCGAAATACAAAGAGGAATATTAATTTTGTGAATGCATGTATTTGTATTTGCTCGTTAATTTATTCCAGATGAAAAGGAAAGATAGCACTAATTTTGTTTCTTACTGTGCTATTTCCTTTTTAGCATTTCCTCACTTTCTTACGTTGTTTTTTTCGTTTCTTTCCGTTAGAAGACAAAAATTTCTTATTCAATTATGTTTATTTGTATAATATTATCTTCAAATGACCAATAAAATTGTGGTGAAGTGGTAAATATTTTTTCAACCTTAATCAGAAGTCTCGCGGTTCGAGTCTTGAGTATGACATCGCCTTTATTAGGGAGCAATTTACCCTCCAATGTAGGATTTTCGGTGCGAATTCAAATTTAGTCGGACCTCAATATAAATACAAAACACCAGCTGGAAACCAAATTAGAAAAAAAAATCTGGCACCTTATAATGACAAACATAGGTTAGTGATCGTAGGGACGCTTCCTTATTATCTTTTTGGTTAAGCCTATTGAGTTCGATGTTTATAGTGGTGGCTCCACTTTTTTTTTCATGGCTAAAACAAATCTTATCATATCCTTTGCTGGATTATTTTTCAACAAAAGCATATGTAATGATGAAAATTGAAAAAGAAAAATTCAAGAAGTTGAAGGTGAGTGGAACTGAAATACCTTGCATTTCTAGTGTCATGCAAATGTGTTATATGCGTAATTATAAGCGGAGACGAATTGAGGAATTGAAGTTTATGGATATAAATTTTAACTCTCCTGAATTATTGAATTCTAAATTAATAATTAATATAAATTTCTTAAAGCGAATATAGAATTTGGATCAAAGCTAGGCTACCTTCTATTCTACCTCCGAATTTGTAAATAGTGATTGTGATAAGTTACTAGTATCAACTCTTTCCGGTGCGAATTTGCTCACATTACTGGTTTCGTGCTCAAATGAAGGAGGGTGATTGTAACAGATAGGTCGACGACTAACGTAAATAATCTTAGTCAATTTCTACTTGGGATCGGATCAAAGACCTGGTTGTTGTTGTATTCTTTAGAAGTTTAATTTTACGTGAGATTTGTTTAATGTCCGTTATGTGGGAATAATAATTAAGCTAAAAGGATCTTTATTGTTTGATGGCAGCGGCATTTCGTAAGCTATTTGGATAAGTTCCTTTTGCATTAATGATCAATTAATTACCTGTTGGAAACCAGAATCATAATCGCATAACAAAAGTGAAGAACAAAAGAGAAGTTAGAGTTTCATAGAGAGATATTTTCGTTGGGTTCACCGACTCAAAATTAGTCTTTACACCTGGATATTCTCTTATTTATACATACAAGATATTTGCAAAATCTAGACACTAATTCAAACAAGACTAATTATTACAATGGCTAAAAATTAAATCTGCACAACTCAGGTATTTTGGGCCTTCAGCTGTTGAGCCTCACTTGGGATTGCTGTGGACTGATATTAATGTCAACATTACCAAAGATAATGGAATAAAACTAATCTAGCTAGGGCTTCTATCAGTTTTCACCTATGTCCTGTAAATTAAATATTGTACCTAACTTAGGCTTTGTATTTATATTTATATTTATCCGAAACACTTAGTAAATATATATGATCACTACTGTCAAAGACAACTATATTTGTCACGTAAAAAAGTTTTGCTTGTGATATGATTGATTATATACCTTACTCTATAGAATCTTTTTGTCCTTGGAAAGCTATCAATTTCATGAAGAAAGAGCGAAAATGTGATTAAAAAAAACTACGATAATATATATACGATCATCATCGTAATTATAAAACAAATGATAAAATGTTCATCACGCCGATATTCTCTTCTATTTTTTTTGTATCTCCTCCCTTTCATTTTCTATTTGTATTTATTTATCATTGCTTCCATTGAATTCTGTATTCTATAACGACAAAATCTCTTATTTTATTGATCTTCAAAATCTAAAATTTAGGGAGGGGTGATACCCGTTGGTACCGGATTCAAGGGATTAGTCCACCCTTCAAAACAACATAACAACATTCCTTTGAAAACAAAAAAAAGAATCTATTCGAGGGGGGAGATGAGAGATATTTTGTTCCACCCAGAAAATTATTTGATTCTTGTCTTTCAAAAAAATTCCACGACATACCCGAAACGACTAAAATTAAATTGTTAAGAGTCTCACATCGAATATGGAATGGGAACATGAACTCTTTATATGGACTTAGAAATTTCTCACCCTACAAGATAATTTTTGGGATTGAGTTAGGCCCAAGATCCATTCTTTACATGGTATCAGAGTCATACACATTTCAATTCTTTGTTCACCGATGTTGGGTACCCAAATTATATTATTCACGCTCCAGTTAACAAGATCTGAGCGTGCGGGGGAGTGTTAAAAGTCCCACATTGGATATGAAATGGAAACATGAACTCCTTATATTGACTTGGACAATTTTTACCCTACAAGTTAGTTTTTAGGTTAAATTAGGCCCAATATCCATTCTTTACATAAATATCATCAAATAAATATAGTGAATATATTTAGCTCGTTCAAAATGAAAAGGATATTTTTTATGGAAAGAAATCACTCTGATGTTTGTGTTTCTCCACTAATTTCTTAGTTATCTTTCTTTCGTTTTCCTTTTCGTTAAAGACAAAAACAATTTAGTATATTTCTCATTTCATATTGTTTGTTATAAATATCAATAAATGATAGATCTAACGACCATTAAATCTTAATAACTTTTAGTTGGATCGTCCTACAAGTAAGAGTGCAATATATGTTGATGGTGGATTGGCTCCACCTTTATTATATCATCGCTGAATAGCAAAGAACTTTCATATTCCAAGTTCGACTATTACCAATAAAAGCGAATGGAATGATGAAACTAAGAAAAAGTAAAAGGTCGTTAAATGTGAGATCAAATTAAATTAATATAAATGCAATTCTAGCGTCACGCAGACATGTTGTATACGTAATTTGTATCGCCTAATAATTTTCAATTTTACATGAGGAATATTTTCTAATTTCCTCGTTTGGTTGCATTAAAATTTCGTGAAAATGTCTTCTAATAAGGAACTTATTTTTTTGAAATCAGTGGAAAATGCCTTTCCTAATGAGCCCATGGAAATCATTTTTCATATTTTTTAAAAATAAAAAAGTGTTAGAAACTCCATTTTTCATCCCCCAAACCCAATCCAACACTCTAGCTTATTTAGATGGTTGTTACCTATTGTATTGTATGGTATTATTACTTTAAATATAATATTATTTTGATTGTTGCTTAAATTTATTTTATTAAATCGTTAAATTCATCATTATATAACGGTCAATTTGGTGTGATCAAGTTTTACCGTTATTTTCTTCTTCTCTTTTTGCCTTTGCTTATTATTTAAGTAATAATCTTATTTAATCCTACCCTACCTTTATTACTACATGTTCCTTACTTTTCTTCATAATATCTTTACTTATTATTAATCCTGTTTTATCCTTTACTACCTTTAACTCTAATGTGCACCCTACTTTTCTTTATGAGTAACTTACATAAATAACTACAGTTTCTAGACTTTTAACCAATAGTCTGTATTACATTTCGTAGCTATATTATACATATTTCGTGTGTCTTTAAGTGTATTCAAATATACAGTTTCGTATGTATTCGATTGTATTCAAAAACAGTTTTAAAATATAGTGAGCCAAATACATATACCTTATACTTATAATCAGTCAAATACATCTAGTTTGCCCAAATATACAATCAGTCAAATACTATACCTTATACTTACACTCAAATTATGATAAATTCACTCAACTACACTCAGATCTGAGGATACAAGAAATAAAATACACATAAAATACACTTAGATCTAAAATATAAGAAAAAGAAGAAACTATGGATTTTGGCTAAAGATGTAAAAGCCTTCCTCTCTAAATCTGAGATCTCAGTTGGGTTTTGGCCTCTTAGGGCTCCATTCGCAAAAAATCAATCCCTCTACCCTTCGAATTGCTTTGACGTACAGGGATTTTGGCGTCGTATGAGCGAAGATGACCCATTCCCCAATTCAGACGAGCTTGTGGGTGTTCCATTTTTTAAAAGAGGTGTAGAGCTTTGAAGGTAAGGAATAGACGAATTTGATTTAGTCGAAAGTTGGGGGAAATCGGTGACCATGGTGGGGGAGTTAGGGGAATTTGGTGGAACTGCCGATAAGTCTACCATGAGGAACATTTTGGAGTTTGTCGGAGCAGACCTAGGTGACCATTAGGGGTGAAGAGGCTAGCCTTTAGTGAGAGAAGAAATTAGGATAGATGAAGGCTTTTGGAGTGTACGAAGGGCCAGAGCTTCTGGGGCAGGTTGCGACAGAGGTAGTCGATGGCACCGCCAAGAGGTGATAGGGAGAAGACAAGAATGACGGAGAAGAGAGAGAAAGAGATGAGAACACACTGGATTTGAGATAAAATACAGTATACATATATAGCTATGAACAATAAATTGAAAACAAAATATAGCTATAGATTGTAATTTATTTAAAGTACAGTTATTATACGTAAATACCTTCTATTGTTAGCTATATCATGTAAAAATTAGTATTGTAAATTTATTTCTCAAATTGTTGATGTGTCATTTACATAATAATAGTAAATGATATAATCTATTCAAACATTATGTTATTCAAAATAATACAAAATACAATACCTTATGAAAGGATATGTAAAAACCATCCACACATTTCCATCGCTATTTCTTACTCTCCTTTCCGTTTTAGGATTTCCCACTTTCTTATTCTCTTTCCTTATTTTTCCTTTGAGCATTTTCCCACATTCTTATGCTCTTTCTTTTTCCTTTTGGTTATTTTCGATACAAGTTGCTAGAATAAAAAGAATCAAACATTTCTATAATTATTTGTATATGATAATTGTAAGATTGTATTAATTTCTCTTAGGGAGCCTTTCTCATTAATACAAATATATATATATATAGTGTATACAATGTGGAATCCTAATACAATAAGGATCTTATATCTACTACAATTGTACAACACTAAATATTACAAAATATATACTGAATATTTTATAATATTGCTAATACACCCCCTCAGTCGGAGCGGGAGGCGGCTGGACGCTGAGACTGGATCTGAAGTCAAGGAATAACTGTCTAGGAAGGCCTTTCGTGAAGATATTTGCATATTGATACGAAGAAGGCACATGCAACACCTTAACATGACTGATAACAACCTTCTCACGAACAAAGTGTATATTCATCTCAATGTGCTTGGTTCGCTGATGCTGAACCGGATTATGAGATAAATATATGGCGGATATGTTGTCACGGTAAACCAAAGACGCCTTACGCAAAGGACACTGAGATTCAAAAGAAGGTTTCGGAGCCAGCAGATCTCAGCAACAACATTAGCAATGCATCTATATTCTGCTTCTGCACTCGAGTGGGATAGGGTGGCTTGCCTCTTGGCAGACCAGGAAATGAAATTATCCTCTAAGAACACACAGTAGTCAGAAGTGGAGAATCGCGTGTCCGGACAGCCTGCCCAATCTGCATATATATATGATTGCAACCTGGTCGATGCAGAGGGGAATAAATGCAATCCATAATCAAGTGTACCCTTAACATATGGAATGATACGCTTAAGAGCATTAATGAGACTCCTTTGGGGCATGCATAAACAAACACACATGCTAAACAACATAAACAATATCAGGCATGGTGAAAGTAAGATATTGAAGTGCACCTGCAAGACTCCTACAAAGTGTCGGATCGGACACTGGATCACCATCAGCGACACTCAACTTTGATTTAGAGTCAACAGGAGTAGACATGATCTTGCAATTTGCCATTTTAGCCTTGTATACAATCTCATTTGCATACTTACGCTGACATAGAAACATAGTATCTACAGATCTAGTCACTGATATCCCTAAAAACTAACTCAACTTCCCTAAGTCAGTCATGGAAAATTCAATTTTAAGCAGCGCAATGATCTCATTTTTCAAAACATCAGATGAGGCAGTGAGCACAATATCATCCACATATAATAATAAATAAGCAATGTCACTACCTCGATGAAAAATAAAGAGAAAATTATCACACTTGTTGATGCATGTAAACAGTTTCTTTCAAGTCCTCATATAAAAAGGAATTTTTCACGACAAGTTGATGAATTGGCCAATGCTTACCCATGGCAATGCTCAGAACTGTGTGAATAGTAGCCGGTTTAACAACCAGGCTGAAAGTCTCAACACAATCAATACCTTCCTGCTGATTAGTACCATTAGCCACAAGTCTCGCCTTATATCGCTCTAAGTCACCACTATCTCTGAATTTGTGAAAAAATAGCCACATCATTGGGGGTAGGTTCGATAATTGTATGGGGTATCGGGTCTTGGTTAATCTGCAAGTTTGCTACCAGTGATACAATGTCTGTCAAAGTTTGGTGTTGGGATAGATCGACTGGGTAGGGGATGTGGCTGGTGGTGTCGGGTGTCAGTGACAGGCTGGTGGTGTCGGGTATCAGTGACGAGCTGCTAGTGTCGAGTGTCAGTGATGGGTTGGGTGATGTGGGGGATCTGGTGGGTCTAGCGAGGGTGGGCATGTGAGTAGAATGTGATTATTTTGATGGGTAGATTTGTGTCGGGTTGTTGGGATGGTGACTGTTCCGATGGGTTGGTACGGTATCTGGGTTGATTTGGGTAACTAGAGAAACTGCGGGTGGTGGTGACACATCGGATGGTCGGTGGGTCAATGGGACGGTGGTGGGGTTGTTCTAGGGACATCCAACCGATTGCCGGTGATGGCAGTGGCAATTGGCAGTGGTGGAGGGTGGCCGAAAATAGTGTTGGTGATGGTAGTGGTGTTTTGTAGCGACGGGGATGCATGGATGGTGGTGGCTGTTCAATAGAGTTCGGTGAGTATGGCGTCTAAAAGGTATAGTCCGTGTTTCAAAAGTTTTGGATGTTTGCAAAAGAGAAGATTGCTTCATTGAATATGACATGATGAGACACAATAATTTTACGGGAAGACACGTCATAACACAGATAACCCCTATGATTAGGCGAGAAACCTAAGAACACACAATGAGTGGTGAGTGGTGCAAGTTTATGCGGGGTTGTGGAAGCAAAATTCAGGTAGCACATGCAGCCAAAAATTCGTAGGTGCTCATAAGTTGGGATCCTACAAAATTGAATTTCGATGGGTGTTCTATTGTGAAGGGTTTGGGTGGGCAAAATATTTAGAATATATTCGATCATTTTAACAGTATAGACACAAAAAATGGGGAGAAGCATGAAACAGGATAGTACGAACCATGTTATTGATAGTGCGAATGATTCATTCGGCCTTGCCATTTTGGGAGGAGGTGTGAAGACACGAGAACCGGAAAACCAGGCCATTAGTAGAGCAAAAATTGTGAAACGCAGAATTAGTGAACTCACGACCATTATCACATTGAAGTGATTTTTTGTCTTTTTAAAATTGTGTTTTGACATAGACACAAAATGCAAGAAACTTGGCAAACATTTCATACTTGAATTTAAGCGGATATACCCAGACAAAGTGAGAAAAGTCATCTAATAAGACGTGATAAAATTTATGACCAATTGAGCTAGTAATGGGAGATGTCTATAAATCTGCATGAACAATGTCAAAGGGGGAATATGTAACACTCAAAGAAGACTAAAACGGAAGGCGAACATGTTTGCCTTAAGGATAAGAAAGACATTGTTGGGCAAATTTTCCATTATGACAACGAATTAAATTATTGTTTCTAAGAAAATTAAAAATAGGTGCTCCTGGATGTCCAAGTCTACTGTGTCAGGTTGACGGAGAAATGGTTGCTAAAACGGTGAGAGGAGTGACATGTGTAGTTAGATATGTGGGAGGGTTGGAACTAGCAGTAGACGTGGATAGAAAAGGATAGCGATCACCCTCACTATTGCATCTCGTAAGGAGTTTCTCGGTACGTAGGTCCGTTACGAAAAATCCAAACGGATCAAAATTAATTGATACAGAATTATCGGTGACAAATTTCCTAACATAGATTGGGTTTTTGATAATGTTAGGAGCATATAAGATGTTATTTAGGGAGAAATGGGGAGTGGTGGGGTTAGTGTGTGGCCAAACCCTTGAATTGGAATGCGATGACCGCTTCCAACCATAATAGATTGTGGAGTATTTAAACTTTGCAGTTGAGGAATATTACAAGATTTGTTGGTGAAGTGAGAGTTGTCGCCCGTATCCATATACCATGCATTATTGGGTTGCCGATGAGTCAATGTGACTAAAGCTGGGCCCAAATTGGATTAGGAGAGGCTTGGAGCGGACTGCTCGGCTCTAGAAAATAGGGCCGAATTACTATGACCCATTTATTGGCCTGGGGCGGACTAGTAGGCTGCTTAAAATTGGGCCCAAAATTGGTTTCCAGAATTTGGATTGTTAGGCTGCCAGAGGTTGGGCCGCGGATGTAGCCCCAAATACTGCTAGGTCGCGACTGCTAACTGCATGTCCCTGAATGCTAGGCAGTGTTGTGTCAACGCTACCATGAGAGCTTTTTGGAGGGTAGGTGGGGCCGTATACGAGGTGTATAACGGTTTGTATAGGTTGTATACGAGGGGTGTACGACATGTTGAAGATATATGGAAGATATGAGAGATGTATATCAACGTATATCCATGTTGTTGGCAGTGTTAGGGGGGCTGGTAAAAAAATAATTCAAAAAACAGTTATGTTCGTCTGACCGGATTGAACAACAAAAAAATATACAAGCTCTTTTGTTCTTCTCGGTAAAGTGTTTGGCCCAGTGGCCAATACATTAGGGTATTGCTGTCTGAGGTTCCGTGTTCGAGTCCTCTGATCAGCGAGAGTGGAACTGTGTTCCCCCAAAAAAATTCCTCCATACGCCGTAGGCTGCGGTGTATACTAATCCGTAGGGCCAGGCCGGAGGTGGGATTTTCTGGGGTATGGGGCCGTAATGCGGTGGGACCAGTCACTTTAAAAAGTTTACCCTACCACAGTTTTGTCCTCCGGGGCATAGTCCAGTGGCAAAGCCTGGGCGCTATAAGGCGCTCTGGCATGGATAGCGTGAGTTCGATTCCCCGCAAGCACGAAGAAACTCTGCATGTTGGAGAATTTGACCGTATCTCATTGATCAGTTGTACGCTCCCAGAAAACTGACCACCGGAGCACATCCCGCGATTTACCTGGTAATAGTGTTGAAGGACCGGTGCTATTACCTCCAGGACGTCTGGGTAATACCAGTGAAGTAGTCAGGCGCAAGCCTGGAAACCTGGATTATCAAAAAAAAAAAAAAAAAAAATTGTTGTGTTGCTGACAAGGTGTTGTTCTCGAGTTAAGAAAAAAACAGAGAAAGAATAAAAAAAAACTGGTCTTCTGACAAACACTGTTGTTCTCGGATGAAGAAAAAGCAGAGAAAGAAAAAAAATTGGTCTTATGACAGGAGGGCAGCCGCCGTTTGGTGACGGATGAAAGAAATAGTTTTGGGCTCTGACACCATGTAAGATTGTATTAATCTCCCTTGATGAGTCTTTCTCATTAATACAAATATATATAGTGTATACAATGTGGAATTCTAATACAATAAGGATCGTATATCTACCATAATTTTACAACACTAAATATTACAAGATATATACCGGATACTTTTATATCTTTTATCACATAAAAGGCATTCAACTTTAAAATTTATTACTTATTTTTTAAGGTGTTAATGAAATTTACTATACAAATGAACATATTAGTAACTAAAAAATAGTCAAATCATATTAGTAACGAGATGTTTTATACAACATGAATGGTTCCTGAGATGTCCTAAAAGTGGATTGGGAACTTCAGAAATTCCAATTCCAAAATAGTTCAAGTTTGACATACAAAATTTTTAAAATCGTCAGTTAAATGTACATGTCACCAAAACGAAAATGAACAAGTGCAATCCCCCAATTAGAAATCTCAAAAGTTCTGCTTTCCATATGAAATGTTCTTAAGATTCTGTTCAGAAACCATTTAACCAAGCTTACCTCCAGTCTTCTTCTAATGCACTCCCATATTATAGCAAACTCATTATGGTCCTTAGCACTGTGGAAGAAAATAAGAATATAGTCAATAATGCATCGCTGAAAATAATTAAGTATGATAATGACATAATGTGTTTTATTTATAGAACACAAAGCAGAAAGATGAATCTGGATAGTAAATCCTGTTCTATCTTAAGATGAACCTTAAATAAACATTAATAAAACAAAAAATAATATGAATGGGTCGGGGTCGGGTCGGACCGGGTCGGACGGGTAAAACATTTCTGACCCTGGCCCGACCCTGATCGGGTCCCCGCTTTTTCGGATCAGGCGGCTCAAGGGACAGATATTAACTGACTCTGGCCCTCGTTTTTTCGGGTCAGGTCGGGCTGGCCGGGTCCCCGACCCGATGGACAGGTCTATTGTTGTTGTTGTTAGTGGAAGGGGAGAAGAGGGGGTGGAAAACTTTTTTTTTCAATTTATAAGTATAGTCTTTTTCTTTTTGTAAATTTTTGGCATTTTAACACATGTTCGTTGGTGATTGATGCGTGAAATTACTTTCTTACTCAAAAATAGGATTGTCGAAAAAGGGTATATTAATACCAGTTAAAAATTATTTGGGAGGTAATAAAATTTCCGCAAAATTAAAATATCTTTTTGAATATAACGTACAAGTTCATGGGGTAATGAAGTATTTTTTCTATTAAAAATAGACCTTTGAACTAACAATCATCAAGATCATAAGATTCTGAATATCTTGTATATATAAATTAAAGTTTCTGCAGAATATTGCACTTTGATTATAGTATTTAGTTGTTTTGATTTAATCGTGGGTCGGGTTATTTATGATTGGGGTTAGGTGCACCAAAAAATTAATGCTACCTATTTAATTAAATTAAAGTATCACACGTGCCATCTCATAATTTCATTAATTAAAGCATCAAATCTGTCATCTCATAATTTCATTAAAAGGATGGACTTTCGAGATATCATCAACTTTCCAACTTTTCTATCTCGAGTAAATCTCCTACTTTCTTCGTCCCAATTTATATGATGTAGTTTGATTGAACACGAAGTTTAAGAAATAAAGAAAGACTTTTGAATCTTGTGATCTAAAACAAGACAAAGATTTTTGTGTGATTGTAGATCATATCGTTAAGGGTAAAAAATAAAATTTAAAGTTAAATTATTACCAAATAAAAAATGTGTCATTCTTTTTTAGAGTGACTAAAACGAAAAATGTGTCATATAAATTAAAACAGAGGAAGTAGTACTTTCTTTGTAACACTCATATCCTTCATCTCAAACTCCTCACCTAGCTGCTTCTTCAATCGAACAATGTGTGACATGCTTTAGCAGTAATAAGCACGTCATCCACATACATAACAAATACACAAAAAAACTATTAAAAGTCCCACATCGGATATGGAATGAAAATATGGACTCCTTATATGGACTTGGACAATCATCACCCTATAAGTTAGCTTTTGGGTTGAGTTAGACCCTATTGGAAATTTGCCTTTGGTGGGGAGGTGCGTCCACCCATATTTAATGAATTAAATACTAGTGTTCCGCATGTTGGAGGCTTTGTCTCTTCACACATGCATAATCTACTAAGTGAGTAGATAACCGTAGGGCCAAGAATCGTCAATTTCGTTGAGAAATGAAAGAGATATTGGTCCACGAAGTAAGGTGTTTGAGGCATGAAAATATAGTGTGGGACAAATCTATCACATCGGTGGGAAAAAGAAGAATTGCTCTCTATATAAGTCTCATAATTGGCTAAGGGTTTGGGACCCCAAGGGGTAAACCATGTGTTTAAAGGAGGGAGGACCTAGATGTGCTTGGGTTCAAGGCTAAGCCCACACGCGCGCCACCGCCCGCCAGTCCGGTCCGGGCTCGGGCCGTGGGACTTTATGATATTATCTCTTTGGACCCCCAAATTACTTAATATTTACAGTTTGGTCCCTAGAATTTCTGGAATGTTGAATTTGGGAACGACGGAAGGCAGAAAGTTTCTGCCTACCGTTGGAGTTGATTTTTGGGGGCGTTATTGTGCATTAACCATCCATTACTTGGCTGAATTACACCCTCCTTCAATGGCCATAAACAGTCATTACTTGGAAGTTTACTCCCTCCTTCAATGGCCTTAAACAACCATGTCTTGGACAGTTGAGCAGCCTTCCTTCTGCTATATATTGGAGCTGTTTTGCTCAATTGTGTTAGACGAAAAACACACAAAACAGAATATAAACAGACAGCAAAAACGAGACAACATTTATATACACAGAGACAAAAACAGAGGAGAAACAACATAGATTCTGTCAGCGGAAACAATGTCAAAACAGAAACTCTTCCTTCCTTTTCCATTTCTTCAGCAAGTCATTTCGTATTTATTTTCTTCGTCAGGATCAACCTATTTGCTTTGTAGTGTTGATATTATGTGTTGTTTTATCTTGGGAGACTATTGTCAGTTAACGTAAAATCATATATACGGGGCAATCTTGTCTTAAGGACATAGTCCCATCACTCGACTCAACACACAGTTGTAACCATCCAGATTTAGTGTTTCTTGATTTCAGGTTATCAAGATTCAAGACTCAACAACTTTGCGGCAGTTCTGAATATTGGCTATTAGTTTATCCTTTCGATTCGAACACTTGTAATATTTATTTACTTCCCGTACTGCTTTACAATATGCAACAGGCCCAAGATCCATTCTTTACATGGTATCAGAACCAGACTCATTCCAATTCTTTGTTCACCGATGTTGGCCCCCAATTATATTATTCACGCTCCAGTTAACAAGATTTGGGCGTGCGGGGAAGTGTTAAAAGTCCCACATCGGATATGGAATGGGAACATGAACTCCTTATATAGACTTGGACAATCTTCACCCTATAATCCAACTTTTGTGGTTGAGTTAGTCCCAAAATCCATTCTTTACCAGAACCATCTTCAAGCTTCTTGTAATACACAAAACTACCATATGCACGTCTAGAAAAGGCATTCTAAATCATAAATGTATCAAATCTTTTATACCACTAGACGTATATTTCAGACCATATAGATTTTGTAAGCAAGCAAACATAGTTTATCTTAACTGGAGTGATGAATCCCTCGTGTTGGCACATATAAATCTATTCTTCCAGTTCACCATGCGAGAATACAGTATTCACATCGATCTAATTGTTCTAGCTCTAAGTCATGAAGAGTCACAAAAGCTAGTAAGACCTGATAGAGCTATGTTTCACCACTGGACAGAACACTTCATTGTAATTTATTCCCTCCCTCTGTATGCCACTTCCCAAACAAAATTAGAAAAAGACAACTTTTGAACATGAGATAATTTTTTCATCCAAGCATGACAGTGATCTTTGTAGCCTTTTCACCGAATACAAATTATAATTTATTTTAAAAGCCATGTCAAGTAATCGATTATATTCTTGGTGATTGGATGTGCTTCTCCGGCTAGAGTAATTTTGTAAAAGAAAATTTATTAATTGAGTGATTTTATTGATACAAAAATAAATTAAATGTCCTTACTAAATAATTTTACATACTTGAGTGGTTGTTTGACAAATTTATTACTATTAATCACATGCTTTTGAGATTTGTTGTTACACAAATTTTTGTAACTGAAAAATTGATTAAACTACTAGTAAGAAGAGCTAGCTTTTGCTTTGTTGATTCCCTTTTGTCTTAATAGTTTAATCATAAGATATATGGAATCACTATTTCGACTAGTTTAATTTCGTTTCGCAAAAGTAATTTTATGGGAAAAAATACTGTATTACCCTATCAATGATTAAAATCTCATTGATACATGAAAAGAGATATTTATTTTGCTCACTAAAAAGGAGTTCATTTAAGGTTTATTTTGTTTATTCATACGATCGCTTCAGAAGATGATTGACACATTTTGTTAATCTATTTTTCTCCTTTGTAATTTGTAGGAGCAAAGAAAAATAATATTCCTTCCGTTCTAATTTATATGATATAGTTTGATTTGGCATAAAATTTAAAAAATAAAGGAAGATTTTAAACTTTATGATCTAAAACAAGCTAAAATTATTTGTGTGGTTATAAATCATCTCGCTAAGCATAAAATTTAAAGTTAAATTATTGTCGAATAAGAAAATATGTCATTCTTTTTTGGACTGATTAAAAAGGAAAGTGTATCATATAAATTGAGACATACAGAATAATTATTAAATGCCAAATCATCTAGCAATAACTACTCCGACTCCTCTGTCCACTTTACTTGCTCACTATATTTAAAATAGATTTTTCACTTTTACTTGTTTATTTTATCAATATCAAGAGAATAATAATTTTTATTATTTTGCCTATATTAACTATTCATTTCTCAAGTTTATTAAAACTATACACCAATTAATATAAATATTATAATAAAAATATTTATTTTATTTATTTTTTGAGAGAGTGCAAATTCGATTGTGGATAAACAAAAGTGAACATATGAAGCACATTGCTTTGCCCAAATATAAATAGAGAGACAACAATAGAATAATTATTATTGGCCACGTGGTCTCGCCAGCACTTGGTGCTCTTTCACACTCGCTTAGAGCATCTCCAATAATCTTTGCAACAGGAGAATCATTGGCCACGTGGAAAATTTTCTTCACCTCAGCAATCTTGGAGGTAGAAAATGGTAATTTCGCAGCAATCACCCGGGGCAAAAATGACTTTTTAGGCATCTTATCCTTTATATCTGGCATAGGCATAACTGTACCACTCTTCAACATCTTCTCCCGGAAAAACTTTCCAGGCTCAACCCACCTGTTATTTACCTTTTTGCCACCATTGACCTCGGTCAACGAAGCCAAAACTTGGGATGATTTGTTATGGTAGTTGGAAAATGTGGCAGTATCTTTGAAGGTGTTGTTAACCCCATAAGTTTTGAAATTAACATAGTGGGTATGAGTGTTATTTTCCCAAAAAAACCGAGCAGATGAAATTCTCGATTTGGTAATTGTAATTTATTTTTCCGTTCCGATACACGTTTTTATACAAATTTGTGTGTAATAATATCTCTAAGTGGCATGTTTTAATTAATAAGAACCTACTGAGTTCGATGTTGATAGTGCCTCCACCTCTTTTTTTCCATGTCTAAGACTTATCATATCCCTTGCTTCATTATCATCAGAAAACGCACATGCAATGATGGAAATGAAAAGAGAAAAAAGTTTAAGTTGATGGTTAGATCAAAGAAATTAAAAATACGTTGCATTTCTAATGTCATGCAAATGCATCATATTCTCATGATTATGATCCACGAATCCTAATTAGAAGTTCAATTTTACATGAGGTTTGGTAAATGACCAAGATGTGGTAATTATAGATTAAGCTAATTAAAAAGGATATCGTGCTTTGTTTCTTTTGCACTAATGATGTAGTATTCAATTATCAAAGCTAGCTAATCAATCAGAATTGTAAGTACGAAAAAATAGATGTTACAACTAACAATTATCACAGGTACAAAAAATTACTCAATAAGCTTATGTCCCAACAAGGTCATTATCACGTCAAAAAATTGACTAATTATTGGGTGTTAATTTCATTACGTACTTTATGATACTTCTGTACATATTTGAACAAAAACTAGTTGAAGAATTAACATAAATAGCCGTTCACTCAAATTTTATATTACTAATAGCAGGCGGAGGTTTATATATATAAAGTATGTGTATAACTGTATATGACCAATGTATTTTCTATAAATACCTGTTAGGAAAAGTAAACAATAAATTCAATCAGCTATGTATGTAAACATCCCGAGGATAGTTTGCTGAAAAGAAAAGAAAATTCTCTAATGTCAGCTGTTAATTTCTTGCTTTCATTTTCGCCACCTTCATAGTGCTCTCTTTCATTTTCCTTTTTGTTACCGACAAAAGGAATTGAATATAAATTCTTATTTCCCTTAATATTTGTTGTAATAAAGAGGCACGTCATAAAAATCTCTAAATGATCTTATGAGGATGCTTAAGTACTAGTACTACTACTAGAAATTGGCTAAATTTAGATGGAGATTTCCGAGGGAAATTATTTCTGTCGCTATTCCGAATGAATATCATAGCTAGCGTCTCTCACAAAATGAATTTTTTAAAAAAATCTTTTAAATATTTCAGGTAGGAAATATGTTGTAAATGTTACCATCTAATTATTTCCCTACGAATTCTATCGATAATATTAGCGAATATTCTCCGAATATTCATCGTATATTTTGTAATTATGATACATGTATATTTAAGGTAACTTAAGATTCTTATTGTATTAGGAATCAACCATTTAAGGTAAGTTATGATTCGTATTGTATTAGGAATCAACATTTGTACAACTATATATATTGTGAATAATGAAAGGAATCCCTAAGGAAAATTATTCTATCTTACATGGTATCAAGAGCCTAAACCTAATCCCTACTCTCTCTCAAAACAGCCGCCGACACCCCCCCTCCCCTATCGAATTTCCCTTCGGCCGGCGGCAAGACCAACAACCACCATGTCTTCCCCCACAAATTCTAGTTCCTCCACTGGCACTTTTGACAACTCCTCTCAACGATCATCGTCCTCTTTTCACCCGACTTTCGCCTTTACAAACATCAAGAACTCTATCCCTATAATTCTTGATCAAGAAGACTGTCAATATTTCATGTGGACTGAACTGTTCTATATTCATGCATGTGCGTACAACGTGCTCGACCATATTGATACTCTGTTCCTCGTCCCACCGACATTGCCGAATCGACATGGCGTCGCCTTGACGTCATCGTCAAACAGTGGATATACGACACCATCTCAAAAGACTTGTTGTGTACCATCATGAAAACAGGTGCTACGGCACGTGACCTTTGGGTGCGGTTGGAAGAAGTCTTTCAGGACAATAAAAATACTCGGGCTGTGTATTTGGAGGAGCAATTCAACAATACGCGTCTCGAGAATTTTAACAACATGTCCGAATTTTGCAAACAACTGAAACTCATAGCCGACCAACTATCCAACGTCGGGAATTCTGTTTCTGAAACCAAGATGGTACTTCAACTGGTTGCTGGTTTACCGAAAGGTGAATACGATACACTTGCAACGATGATTCAACAGGCCGACCCACTACCAAGTTTCACCAAGGTACGGTCACAAATATTGTTGGAAGAAACCCGACGTGCTAAAGAAGAGGAACATAATCAAAAGGCGTTAGCCGTTGATGGGATGATAACACCGGCGGCCAACACCAACCCGCCACCACCGCAAGACCACCAGCAACAGCAGTACCGCGGCGGAGGGCGTGGCGGCAGAGGCCGCGGCAATAATAACAAAGGCAAGGGCCACAAACCCGTGGCCTGGACAGCAGCAGGTCTGGCCCAACCAGCAGAACTGGGCCTCGCTTGCATGCCCATACCCGACTGCAGGGCCCCAGTTCCAGCAGCTAGGCAGGCCCACCAGTAGCAGTAGCAGGCCCAGCAGCAGCAGCCGCCACCTTGAGGGACTCCATGGGAAACTTTCAAAAGCAATCAAATATTTTTATGTTTATTTGTATATAATAATATCTCTAAGTGGCACGTTTTAATTAATAAAAAAATATTCGAAAATGATCGTAGGACCCTAATTTCTTATTAGCTATTGGTTGGAACCTATGGAGTTTGATGTTGATATATAGCGCCTCGACCTTTTTTCCATGTCTAAGACTCTTATCATATCCCTTGCTCCATTATTATCCGCAAAAACACATGTAATGATGAAAACAAAAGAAAAGGTTGTGTTGATGGTGAAATTAAAATAATTGAAATGCATTGCATTTCTAGCTATAGTGTCATGCAAATGCCTTAAGTCAAGTAATGGTCTTTAATCAAAGCTGGCTAATCCATAATATTAGAGTTGATTAATTGAAAGGGTAGTAGTAAAATTAGACCTTTGAACTAACATTCTGATCGTACTACCATAATAAATGAATTAAAAATTCTACAGAATATTGCACTTCGACTATAGTGCTTTAGTGGAGTTGGCTCCCCTCCAGTTGTCAATCTCTCCATTTCACATGCAATGAGAAGAAATAGCGAAAGTGAAATGAAAAGAGAGGAAATATTATAAATTAATGATCGAATAAAATATCATCATCATAAATTCATAATTGCAGAAATAAATAATGAGAAAATGTTCATCATGCCTATGGATAACCACAATATATCAAAGTAGGGACCAAGTATATCATCAAATAAATATAGTGAATATATTTATTAGTGCGTTCAAAATGAAAATGAAAGAAAGCCCTTTAATCTTTGTTCTTTCTTGCTTTCACTTTCTTTATAACATCTCTCCACTTCCTAATTATGATATTTCTTTCATTCTTCTCTTTGTTAACAGCAAAAATTTCTTATTTCCTTAGCTAATAAAATATTCTGAATTTTCGGTGGTTGACTATAAAACTAGTTTTTATCGAAATATTTTTAATTTATAAATGAAGCTTGGAAATTCATCTCCGTCTGAATAAATGACGATGCGATTGTCGAAAATGCGACCGCCAATTATTGAGGGATTTAACGTCAAAATCCGAGTATTTCCGGCGGTGCTTATATTTTTGTTGTAACATCTCTAAGAGGCTCGTTATAAACATCTCTAAATTTTCTTAAGAGTACACTTAATATATTTTGGTTGCAGCCTATATAATCTAAATTACTTTAAAAAGTTAAATAAGAAAATGTCACACATTTAAATATATAATTGAGGAAATGGAGAGAAAATATAAAGAAGAAGGACCTGATCAGATCATCTGAATCCATACAACCAAAGAATTTCAATTTTCCATGAATTTTGTAAAATGACCACGATAGGGAAATAATTAAACTAATTAATTAAAAGGAATGCTTTAAGTCTTTTTTTTTTTTATCGTTTTGATATTTCCTCATCACTTCCATAACCACACAACATCTATCATCAAATACAAATTTTGTGCGTATATTTACTCGTTAATTCCGCATGAAAAGGAAAGATAACACCTTTAATGTTTGTAATTAATACAAGTTGTAATTAATTACGTTGATAGATAAGACCCATTTTTATGTTTGTAATTAATATTTCCCCACTTTCTTACACTTTTTCTCTATTTCTCCTTTTCAATACAAGTTGATACATAAAATCAATCGAATATTTTTCTCGTTCACTTATTTTACTTATTAAATACAATTTCTCTAAGTGACACATACGATATATGACCAACATGAAACATATGTAAATGATATATCGTAGGATTATTATCAATATATTTGGTTGGAGCCTATTGAGTTCGATGTTGATAGCGTTTCCATCTTTTTTGTTATTTCTAAAAAATACAAAAATCCTATCATATCTCTGTAGTTGTGAAAACATTGGAAGGCCTGACTGATAGCGAGTATATTTTATATATTCCACGTGTATTTTGTAATTAATACTTTAGTGTAATTATGTAAAGTAGAGATCCTCTTCCTATTAGGATTACCATTGCACACTCTATATATATTGTATTAATGAGAGGACTCCAGGCAAGGAGATTTACAATATTTTACATGGTATCATTACACTATGAATTGAGGCCTTTGGCTCAATTGTTCACAACACTTAGAAAAGAAAATACTACAGAATTTCTGAATTCGTCTTCTTCCTCTCTAGCAAGTTTACTATACTCAAAGTTCTTCAAAAGTAACACTTGAGTTTCATTTGCTCAATTGTTAAGTTGTTGTTGTATCTTGGGAGACTATTGCCCGACAACGTAAAAGGAGATATACGAGATAATCTTGTCTTAAAGACAGAGTGTCATCACTCGACTTAGCAAATCACACAAGGAGTTTGTTTCATTTTTGATTTCCAATTTTGTTGTAATCTTTAGTTTATCCTTTCTAGCAATTGTAATATTTACTTACTTCCCGTTACCTACAATTGTTGTATTCCACAATTTATTGGGGTCGTAATCTATTATTTTATACTTATTTAGTTAATTTCTTAATTAGCTAAAGCTATATTGTGTTAAGAACTTCAGATGAACCCGTACACTATTCACTAAATCCGCCCCCGTTTGAGGAGTAACAAATTTATTGTACTCTTTAAAACGAATCAAAGATATGGGGAATTGTCAACGCTATACTAATTTAGCAGAAAAAAACAATTAATCCTGGTGTACAGTCTACAGATCACTTTCGTTCATGGAATCTAAAGAGAAACCATATAAATCAAAGTCCAAAGACAATAAAAAGTTATCCACGTTTCAACACTAATAATTTAGCACAAAGAAACAAATTAAATCCTAGTCATGTGAGATCACTTTTATTTTCTATGTGGATTCAACAAGCCAAGGGTAGTAGAGAAGTATATAGACATGATAACATAAATATGTAGGCTAATTAAGAAAATGGTAAAGATGAGCATGTGGGGTTGATCAATTGTGGATCATTTATTCTGGAATTGTATAACTAGAAAAAGTAATGATGATTTATATTCAGAATTGTTATAGTACGAATATTCATAAGATAGAGTTAATGAACCTGTTTACTATTTTTTATTTTCTTCTTTGTATATAGTTTTTTTCTCGTACCTAGTCTTCGGCATCCATATTGATTAATGAACCTGTTTATGTTTTATTATGTTCTTTGCATATGTTTTTTTTCTCCAACCCCAGGTTGGAAATTAGTTTTTGACGGGAGTTGCGACCGACCAACTTTAACGGCTTAAACACTAGTGTTACACATAATGGACAATCTGGTTCTTCACACATGCATGATCTACTAAGTACGTAGATAACCGTAGGGCCAAGAATCGTCAAATTTCATTGAGAAATGAAAGAGATACTGGTTCACGAAGTAAAGTGTTTGAAGCATGAAAAAGTGTGGTTTGGGATCAATTCTCCCTGATTGGTGGAGGAAGAAAGAATTGTTGTGTATATAAGACTCAAAATTGGTTTGGGTTTGGGACCCCAAGGGGTATCCCATGTGTTTAAAGGAGGGAGGACCTAGATGTGCTTCGGTTCGAGAAAAGCCCACACGCGCGACGCCGCCCGCCGGTCCGGTTCCGGGTCCTCGAGTGTTATCTTTTTGGGCCAGAGAACTTTATCAGATGTACAGTTTGATCCCTGAAGTTTCATATGTACAGTTTGGACCAGAATTCTTTCAGATGTACAGTTTGGTCCCTGAAGTTTCAAAATGTACAGTTTGGTCCCTGAAGTTTCCAGAAAGTCAGAATTGGCAGAGAAGATCAGAAATGCCACAGCACTCAATTCAGCCATTTATTTTGGCTGAATTACTCCTCCTATAATGGTCAATCCGTTGGTCTTTCTCACCATTTATTTTGGTGGCTTTACTACCTCCATAATGACCATTACTTGGCCAATAATGGCACTTATAGAGGCAGTTAAACAGCCCCTGCCTCACCTATATAAACAACCCCTTGCACCATTGTTGAGCACACTTTATAATACACGAAAATACACAAGCAGAAAACAGTTCTTCCTACAACTTCCAATCATCATTTCGTTACTCAATATTCTTCACGGTAGCTCTTGAGTTTCCTTTGCTCAATTGTTCCATTGCTGTTTTATCTTGGGAGACAAATTGTCCAGCACGTATAAAGGATACATACGGGGCAATATTGTCTTAAAGACAGAGTGTCACACTCGACTCAGCAAACAAAGATAGTTTCCAGTGTTTCTTGTTCAACATTTCTAATTTCAGTTTTCTTGTTGAATTGTAATTTCAATTCTTACATTACCAGTTACTTGTAATTTTCGTTTCCTGCATCCTTTGTAACCAACACCCCATATTCAGTACTCGTATTGAAACCCCCCAACTAATTCGGATTCGCGTCATGTAAGGTCCATGGGGAAGCGCTCCTTAACATGATTTTTTTTCATACCAAAAACTCGAATCTGAAACCTCTGATTAACGGTGGAGGAATCCTATCCATCTCACCACTACCCATAGGCCCGCCACCCCCAAACCCCCACTCCTCATCCCATACCAACCCTATAGCATTTTGTTAAATTACATATAGTAAATATTTTTGAGATAATAGTTATTTACTAAACACTATAAAATAAGTAAGAAACAATTTATTTTTCAAGAAAATATTTTCTATAAAAAATATTTTCCTTCCTAACAAACACACCCATCGTGTCGGTTTTCATGATGGGTTTGACCTTCGTCCAAAGAATGCGCACCCCAGCAATGGGATCTCTCTTATTCTTTTTTTCTTTCTAATATCACTATCACTATATGTGAAAATGATGGATCGTGATAAGAACTTTAATCATAAATGCAGTATACATCCCGATTTTTATTATTTTTGCCGATAACAAAGTTGTCCTATCCAAAAGATTAGTCTATTAGGTTGCAGAACCCTTTCGATCCATAATATATTATTTCCTCCTATTCATATTGTTTTATCTTTTTCATTTTGATTCAAAATAAATGGTGTTTCACATGATCAAGAAGTTATTAGTTGTTTTCTTCCAAATTTACCACTATCAAGATAAGTAGGTTTTTATGTAATAAAAAAAACTATATTAAATATCTACTCCTACTATTTAATTAAGGTTAAATGAATAAAAACACTTCTTACTTTTTAGGAGTCCGTAGATTACTTAATGGTGTGCCCAAACTAAAAACACCCCTTAATATGAATTGGAGGGAGTACTATTTTTTCAATTTAATCCATGAGAGACGATTGACACAATAATCGCCCCCACTTGAGGACCACTGACCTCGTCGGTCACGACTAACACCACTTCTTTGTCATCTCATTCTTTTTCTTTTTGGGGCATAGTCACCTCTCTTCGCCATTCGATGCTTCCGCCTTCCCTTTCTATAACATACCCAGGCGCCCTCCTTTCCAATCACTAAGAAAAAAAAAAGAGAAACTCCCGGCAGATGGCCAGTGGCCCAAATTCCACTCTCCTCTGTCTCACTCAAGTGAATTGGTTTCGAGAGCATTCCGTGACTAGTACCTCTCATGTGTCAGGCCACGACTTTGAGTCGCGAATCAAGCGTTGATTGACCTACTGTAGTATCAATCCAAAGACTAGACTATTAGGTGGGAGAGACCATCCAACCTGTAAATGCGTTAATATTTGTTGTTGTAATCAACGAGGGACAATTAACACGCAAACATTGTCCCACTTGAGGATCAACGACCTCGTTAATTGGTTATCGTTGACACCATTACTTTAGCATCTCATTCTTTCTCTTTTTTGGGCCTGATTGGTCATGATGACTAGCACCTCTCGTGGGTTCTGGTAGCCACGACATCGAATCGCGATCTCAAGCATGCTACTCTAGTACTATTTGTTATAGACGAGACAAAAAGAGCGCAAACCAAAGACCAGTTATTAGGTGGTAAAAGTCGATCAACTTATAAACTCATTAGTAATTCTCTTTTTAATTAACGAAAGACAATCGTCACACAACATGGTATTTAATAAAATTCAAACAAAATAAAGGCCTCTGACTGAGATATTCACCACCAAGAAAAAACAAGCAAAAGCATATCATCATGTGGGCTATAAGTGGTAGATGTTGAAAATACGAAACCCCAAACTGTAATTTCAAAAAAGTTTGAAAATGATTTATCTCCACATGTTTAATTAAAAGCTTTATATGCGTATCTTCGTTGTCCTCAAAGGGTATTCTATGCATTTATCTCCCGAAATATCTGGAAGAAATATTAATTTACAGTGACAGCTAGAATAAGCAGATGAAATGTTAATTAATCCACGTATTGATGTGAAAATAGGTTTTTTCATATAATTGAAGCCAACAAGAGTCAAAACATTAGATGTTGACAAACAATAGTGTCATGATACATCATGTGAATGATGAATTAATTAATTACTATAAAAGACAAGTTACATTTGTTAATATGTTAAAATGTTTAATACAAATCTTTGTCAGGTTTATCCATGAGGTTCACACCAATGGGCAATCACGACAAACAAGAAGCATCTTTTTCTTACATAAAATTTAATAATTCAGTAAAATGGACTGAGGTCTGGAAAATTGGAAATTCAGAATTCTTCACAAGGATAACCATAAGAGCATCTTTTTTCTTAAGGAAAGATTATATTATTTGAATTAACTACGACAATAATTTATTTCTTATTTGGTATCATTCTCGAAGAGAGCAATGACGTAACTGATAAAGTTTGTTGTCATATGACCAAGAGGTCACGGGTCTGAGGCATGGAAAAAGTCTCTTGCAGAAATATAGGATAAAGTTTCATACAATAGACCCTTGTGATCTGGCTCTTTTCTGGACCTCGCGCATAGCGGGAGCTTAGTACACCAGATTGCCCTTTTTTTATATCATTTTGTATTTTAAGAGTAGGAATTTAGGATTTTTTTATATCATAATAATGGTATTATTTTTTTAAAATGTGAAAAAAATTATGAAATTAGTAATCTCGAGATAAAACATCAAAATAACACATTAGCTTCTCCAAAGTTCTTCTCTCAAAATCCGTTAAAAAGCTAAGATTCAATTGAAAATAGAAATTTATCCCACTTTATTATAGTTTAACCTATTACATGTATATTATATTTCGTATATCCCATTTTTAGTTCATAAATACTAATAAAAGTAATCCACTAGAAAATAATTGCGTCAATTATATATTACAGTAATTCTGAAATAACTTGTGCCCAAATCAAACGAACGTTAAGGAATTTTTTTCTGATTTTTCACTCGGTGTACCCACATTGGAGTTCGAGTAGATTCGAATTCACACATAAAGTTTCATTCTTGAAGATAAAACGCTCCATAACAAAAATGACTTTGTACCCCCACAGATCCTAAGGAATAAATGTACACTAGCATCTGATTCTCTTGAATATATTAGTAGCTGATTTTTTCTACACATGGTTAGCAGACCAAAAAAAAGTGGTCCATTTGCACAAAGGTTAAAAACCATCCTTCCAAAAGTACATTTTGTAAAATATGATTCTACATGAAGTAATATCTTATTCCATTTGGTGGGATCAAATTTTAAAAAAATCAGAGTCCCATACTCCTTCAGTTGGGTTTGGTAACTTGAAACAGATATCTTTAATTAATTTTGTGTGGCAGGAATCTTGATGATGGTGAAGTTGGGAGGTTGAAGTTTCACCTATTTTTCAATAAATTTTCTATGTCACAATTAATGCTTTTTAGAGCATATATAAATTAATGTGAGGTACTTGTATACGAGTGAACTTTTCCTTTTTCTTTTTTTATAAGAATATTTTTAAGGTGCGAGTTATCTCATGAAACAAGAATGAGGATAGGAGAAGTAGAAGGAAAAATCGAACCGAGCGTATGAAAAGGGAAAGAGTGGCATATTACTTTGCGTCTAATTTCACCTAAAGCCAGTAGCAGCACGATAGGACGACTTCTGCATTTAATTAGTAAACCTAAAAGATAATTATAAAAAACTGTTGACACTCAATTTTATCTCATTTTTTTATTTTTTTATTTTATTTATAATTTTAAATATTTTTGACACCTCAAAATAATTAAAATATAGACATATATATCTATATATATCATCATTATTATTATTATTTGTATTTTTTACTGTCATTTGCATTTTAATATGATAATCATATTTTTATTCTAATATTATATGTTATGTTATTTTCGCAAAACGGCATTGCATTTTTATTTAAGCATCAAGCATTTCGCAAATATTATATTTTTATCATATTGTCATCTTTACAATTTATAATTTTTGCAAATTTTTTTTATATATATAATAAAATTCCTTTTTATATTTTAAACTCATAACTCATTTCAACCTTTTTTTTATCTTAACCCAAACTCATTTCCCCCAAAACAAAACCCCATTTCGGACATGCCCAACCGGCCAACCCCCCCCCCCCCAAACCGAAAAAGCCCAACTCCCCCTTTCTTATATTCATCCCCACTAACCCTAAACCAAAAAGAATCCCTAAAAAAACACTCTCCTCTCTTTCTCTCCTTCACCAAACACACCCTTTCCGTCGACAACCCCCATACCCCACACCCCCGAAACCCGCCGGTCACCACCACCCTACACCACCTACGCCGCACCCATCACTTCACTCATACCTACACCCCCAAAACCCGCGATTTCAACCCCTAAAATCTGCAACTTTTTACCCCTTTATTTTTTATTTCAAACTCGGTTTTATGGGGGATTTTGAGGTCCGAATCCATCTATATAACCCCCCCCCCCTTTGTTCACTATTTTTGGGGTCGGAGTTTTGGTCGCTTTTGGTGGAATTTTGAGGTCCGAAAATCGAGCATTAAGTTTTGAAACTCGAAATCTTCTTAAGGGTATTTGTTCTTCTTTGCATGTGTTCTTCATCTTGAAAAGTCCGAAATATATCCCGAAAAATCTGCTTTTGTTGTTGTTCTTCACTATTTTTGGGTTTTCCGATTTGGTTCACTGTTCGGGTCGGGTCAACCCAATTTGGGTAAGATTTCCAAATTTATATGCTTGATATTTTGTTGTTGGTTATCTTAAATATGGAAAGAAATCGATTCAGGTCGGGTCGGGTCGACACGGTTTGGGTAGATTTCTAGATTTATATGCTTGATATTTTGTTGTTGGTTATCTGAAATTTGGAAAGAAATCGATTCGGGTCGGAACCCCTGATACTGGTCGGGTCACCGATTCGGGTCGACCCGGTATGAGTAAATTTCCAGATTTTGTGTTTTATATCTTGTTGTTGGTTATTTGAAAATGCAAAAAAAAAAAAAATTGATTCCGGGTCACCCTAAACTCATTTTTCACCGAAACACGGTCCAAAAAAATTCTTTCAACTTGAGGCGATTTTCGGCGTGTCATCTTCCCATAGCCCGCGACCAAATTTCGGCCACCCTGGCCGTGATAACCACTGGGTGGCCTCCCCCCGAGGTCACCCAGCCTTCAACAACCATTCCCTAACCCTGCATACTCCAACATTGTCACCAACACACACACAGTTTGCGGCGACAATGGTTTTGCCGAGACCTCTCTTGGCCGAAACCCTACCGTAGCAATCCCTCAAAAACCAATCACATATTTACACGGAGAGCCAACTATTCGTTTTAGTTCACAAAAAGTTGCGACGTTAATCGAGCAACAAGAGTTGAATTATGCCCTAGTTGGCAAATTTAGTCATGGAATGCCCGCAATTAATTTCTTGAGGATGACAATTCCAAAGCAATGTAAATTGAAGGCAGAAGTGGAGATTAGGCTTCTACACAATCGGCATGTATTGATTCGATGTTCAATCGAAGAAGATTATGTCACTTTGATGTCGAGACCTAGTTTTTGGATTAAGGAGAACAACAAGTCTTTTTTTATGAGAACATTCAAATGGGATATGTGGTTTATTCCGGAAGAAGAGACAAGCATGGCGGTGATTTTGCTTTCATTTCCCAATTTGCCTCCTAATTTCAATTGTCAATCAACTTTGTTCTCAATAGCTTCATCAGTGGGGAAACCTACTGCAATAGATGCGACCACTTTGAACAAAACAAGACCTAGTTGTGCTAGGGTTAAGGTGGAGGCTGATTTGTTTAAGGAGCATCCACAAAAATATAACATCCAAATTATGAAAGGGGAAGAAATTTAAACAATTTCATACAAAATTCGTTATGATTTCTTGCCAAAATATTGTACTACTTGTAAATTACAAGGGCATGATGTTCATGGATGTTGGAAGGAGCATCCGGAATTGCAATCGGAAAATAAGGTCGACGGCACCGGAACAGTGGAGGCGGCGGCAGCAGGTTAGGTCTCTAACCCTAACCCATCTTTTACGAACCCTAGACATCAAATCCCTACTCCCAACCCACTTTCTACAACCCCTAATACTGCCCAAGACTGGACCACCGTCACCCACAAAAAACAAAATCAAAACAAACAAAAACAACCAATTCAATTGACTGAACATACTGTTTTGGCGGCTGAAACAGTGATTCTGATGGCTCTGGCTGCCGGAAACACTGCGTCATCGTCAAAACAGCCTCTCATCGATCAAACCTATACAGAAAACATTGTTTTGACGGCTGAAACAGTGATTCCGATAGCTTTGGCCGCCGGAAACATTACGTCAACGTTAAAACAGCCCAACCCCGATCAAAACCCTACCGGAAACCCCCAGGCTACCGGAACCAAACCTAAACCCTAATACTGCCCCCCCCAAAACCGGGTCTAGGAACCCTAACCCTAAAGCACCCACTTCGTGGCCAAGCCCAAATGCAAACTCGGCCCACGAATCCTAACCTCGGCAACCACAATTGCCAGAAACCGTACTGGAATCGTGGAATCCTCACCGGAAACCATCCCGGACTCCGGCGCCCACCAAAACCCTAACCCTCCAATACCAACGCAAAACCCTACCCAAAACCATGCCCGAAACCCTAACTGAGAAAACCCTACCCGAACCCAAGCCCAAAACAATCCCGACCCGGAACCCAGCCCAACAGTCCACCCGAACCCATAACCCAATCCTCAATCCGTAATCCGCAACCCGGCCCATCCCCTACACCTAACTCAAACCCGAGCCCAACCCCCTTAAACCCAAAGCCCAACAACCACAACTCGGGACCCCCAAACCCGAGGCCAACAAACCCGAGGCCAACAAACCCAAATATAAGCCCAAGCCCACCTAACATCTCCAACCCGAGCCCATCACTAAAGGCCCAGGTATTTCTACCTCACCGGCAATCGCCTCCATGTAAAGAGTTGGTTGTGCTAAATCAACCATCTTTTGAATTGCCCACCACTAGTAGTGAAGGGAGAAAATGGGGTGATGATGAATATGAGAAAGTGGCCGACAATGAAGAATATTCTCGGGGCACCGAGGGACATCAAACGCTAAGGGAACGTATGGAGTGTCAGGCAGGTGAGGATATGGCAGAATCCTCCACACACAAGGGTGAGGAAGAGGCAGCAACTGAGGAGCACCTGATGGCCGAACAAGCCGCAGAGGCGACGACCGAGAATAGTACGACCCCCATAACTATTCCAAGAAGAATGCCAAGTAGGAAAGCGAGAAATAGGGCAATAGTCAGGGCCCACTCATTGACATACGTCTGTAAGTGATGATTCAGTTTCATACATACATGGAGGATGAGACAGAAAATATACACCATATTGAAGACTTTATAAGGCCAGAGGTAGCTTGCAGCTTTGTTCTTATATATTTCTTTCATTATGTTAGTATCATCTTGTGTAATATCATCATAGAGTGTGTTATCAACTCTGTGATGATCATAGAATACTTGATTTTCGCTAGTTCTTTTTTCTTACATTCTGGTTAGGTTGAGGTGTGTCTCAATAGGAGTTGTCTTGTACTTCCCCTTTGGGGCCCTTATTTCTTATTTGGTATTAATAAAATATCACAAGCTGAGACGCTGTGGCTTATATAAAAAAAAACCTAAACATTATTTCGGGTTGCATTTCTCGGGTCGGGTCAACCCAAAATCCAGGTCATCTATCCAGGTTTGTTTTTCAGAATTGGGTCGAAATACCTAATTTTATTTACTGTTTTTGTCAATATCCAGGTTGGGTCGAATTTCAGAATCCAGGTCGGGTTTTCAGAAACATTCTGAACCCTGCTTTGGTCCAAAAATTTCAGAATTGGGATCGTACGTTTTAATTGCAAACTGTTGGTTTATTTTGGCATTCAAACATCTGTACACAGATATCTTATTGTTTTACTGATTTGAACAAATACTACACTTAGGCCAATGAAAATTGAATTTGAGGTCGTGCTCCTTCAAAAAATGATCTTCTGTTTCAGTTTGTTGTTTTTGGCATTTAAACATCCGTACACGGATATCTTACTGTTTTACAGATTTGAACAAATACTGCACTCCGGCCAATGAAATTAAATTTGAGGTCGTGTCCCTTCGGAAATTATTTTCTCAGTTTCTGTTTTTTTTACTGTTTTACTGATTTAAATAAATACTGCACTTTGGCCGATGAAAAAATATCCATCGATTTTTTAGGCCTCCACAGTTGGAAAAACGAAAAATAAAACTTCTGGGCAAGGATGAAACCTAAACATTTTTCCATCCGAGAGACCAACATGTTCGGTAGGCAAGACAACTAAAATGACCAACGAGTCATATGTTCGCAGACATGACGTGATTGGAATGATCTTTTCAAAATTTAAGTCTGAGCCCTCCGTAATCAAAATATTTACTGTTTTGGATACGGATCTGAAGTTATTTATATTCAACTGTTTCTAACCGTTTGTTCTTGACATCTTGCAAGACATATTTATGAAAGTTAAAGAAGACAAGATACCTCTCGGAGATGATTTATTTTGTTGTTGTTTTTACTTTCTTTAATTCAACTTTATTTCATTTTGTATTGTAATATTATTGTACTCGTGAAATTATTGAAATGTTTAGAATATGCAGACTTAGAATTAATTAATATGGTAGTCTAAAACTTGAAACACATCGCTAGTTTATTTATTTTTAGGCTCGATTAGTTTTAAAATCGGAAATCGCTAGTTTATCTATTTTTAGGCCCGTTTCCCATAAAAAAAATCACCTTGCATATATTTTATCAATTTTCATACAAATGCATACTTTTTTTTTCAACTTTACATGTATTTTAACGCCATACAAATGCATACTTGTACAAAATGCATCATTTTATTAACTACTTGCAACATTATTTTTATACTTATAAAAACATGCATTTTTCTTAGCGTAATAATTAAGCTGAGTTTGATCGGATAACCGCAAGTTAGCGGATCTTAAAGGATGTCTAACCCCTTCCCTTTAGGAGAATAAAGCACCCTTACCTAGAATCTCATTAGTTTCGCAGACCACAAAATTGGAGTTATTTTACAACATTTAGTTAGCATTTAGGTGCCCTAATTCACCTTAGAATAATTAGGTGGCGACTACTCAAAGCAAGAATTTTTTATTCAATCAAGAGGGAATCGACCCATCACGTCGCGAGCCTCGGGTTAAAAACGGGTGCGACGGCATTGCGACTCCACTAGGGAGCTTCAGGTTCTTAACCATAGCAAATCCAGGTTAATTATTGTTGTGTTTTACTTTGCTCCTTATTCGATCTACTGCTTTAAATTGTTTCCTTTTGGAACTTTGTATGTTTAACTGTTTTAATTGCTATTTTGTTTACTGCTTTTCTTAAATTGGCATTCCTCTCATATTTCCTCCACTTCGGAAAATTGACACTATCACACATTATACGCGAGGTGTGTTTCGCGCACCCGCAAATTCTTTCAAATTTCCAAATTTTAGGAGAGTTGGCGTATGCGCGGAGTGTCCGGACCATCCGGTGGCCGCGTAGCCTTCTCACTCGAGTAGTCCGCTCGAAAACCTTGAGTCTACTAAGTCAAATCTTAGAAAATTTAGGATAGAGCTATACCACCATTTATCTTAAGTCATGCATGCATACATCTTAGGTGGTTCGATCTTTGGTATCGACTCCACAATTAAGAAAACCACCAAATTGTCGACAGGTCTCACGACCCAATGATCCAACAACATATTATGTGTAGCGTGATAATGATGGACGAATCCAAGCCTAATCATGACATCCCGAAATTGGAAAATGTACATTTATTTTGTTTTCATTTTTGACAAAAGCATTGCAGTTTAACAGCTTGGATTAATCTGTCATAATCTTGCATATTTGGCGTTTAGGCTCACCTCTGGCATAGGAGAAGCCCCATGCATGTTAGGACGCGCATTTAATTTCTGCACAATCTATTTGCTATTTTTGTGCTTTTCACTCTGTACATATTATTTAATGCAATATTCACCTGCTTTAATTATGTACATATCATGCAATGTCGCTTGCAACTCTGGGCATGAACATTTGCCCTTTGCACTTTTGGCCTATTGAACTACAATCAACTTCTACTGGGGAAACGCCATATCTTTTGGTCATCGGGACAGAAATTGTGTCACCGCCTAAGGATAAAGCATTTTTTAACATCAAGACTCAGACCTTGTGAAGCAATCAGGGGAGTCTTTGATCATACTGTCACACTCCTACATTTTATTATTTTTGCGACTTTCCTACTTTCATACATGTCTCTCATTTTTGCAGGAAGACCGTCCTCGCAAACAGTCGAGGGCGGTCATTATAAAACATCATCCCTGGAGATACTCCAGGAGAGCAAAAAAAAAAAAGAGGGGGGGGGGGGGTTTACAAAGATAACCGGGAGATATTTCGACTGAAAGAAGTCATCCAACCTCCGGTCCGAACAAACCAATCAGGGGAGTTTTTTACTATACTGTCACACTCCCACATTTTATTATCCTTTCCGTCACTTTCCTCCTTTAACCCAGTGCTTTTATTTTTGCAGGAAGACCGTCCTCACGAACAGTCGAGGGCGGTCATTCTAAAATATTATCCCTGAAGATACTCCAGGAAAGAACAAATCAAAAAGTTTTCACAAAGATGACCAGGAGATATTTTGACTGGAAGAAGTCAGCTAACACTAGATTCAACGAGGCATCGCTCTGAGTTTATCTATACTTTTTTTACATATTTGCAAATTCAATTGATATGCTTAATTTTCGTTACATAATTCCTTTATATCATACATATTACAACATATCTTCACGAACTACGTGTGTTTGATTCTCACCCTACGGTGTGATACGTAGGTAGGCCTTCTCGGGTTCGACACCCCAAAATGTAAATCTAGTCCTTGCGGAACGCTACCCAACGAAAGTGGAACGAATCTGAAAAAGGGATGCTCTTCTCTGCCCACCTGAAAAATAGACGCATTTCTCTGTTTACCATAGAAAAGGAAGAACTTCCGCATCCACCTTAACAATGGATGTACTCGTCTTGTCCACCATAGAAAAGGACATATCTGGCTTACCCATCTTTTCATTCATCATGTCATGGACAATCATTTTTTCATTACATTCATCCTATTGTGGACAATCATTTTTTCATTGCGTTCATCCTATCGTGGACATTCATTTTACTTTGCATAAGTCCCATAGTGGACAATCATCTGTTTTATATAGTTTTTACTCTTACTATCCTATCGTGGATGGATTTTTTTCAGGCGTATATTTTTATAACCTATCTGAACGAACTACACACACTTGATTCTCGTTAAAGATGAGATACATAGGCAGCCTTAGTTGGGTTCGGTACCCTTTATTAAAAAAAAAACCTTTTAAGTATCATTGGTAGACTTGGTTGATACCAACACAGTTAGGAGTGTGCATAGGAAAGAACAAGTAACAATCTGTATAGTGGAGAGGACTAATTTCGTGGTAAATCATAGATTCTTTTGGTACCTTTCATCCACACATGTAGTGACATTTGAAATATTGTCTTGCTTGCTTCCAAGATATGAACAAAACCAACCTCATCATTTCATGTGCATTGTGTGGTAAGTTTTAGAATAATTTCAATTGCATTGCATTATGATCTAGAACTTGGCTCGAATGTTTGTTGAGGCGAAATCCTGAGTAACACTTGGTATAGGAAAGGATCGTAGGCTTTCTTTGATCCGTTTGAGCCTTTCTAGCGTACCAAATAACATTATCCGTAGCACTTCCCCTTTGAGCCTAAATCCTATTCTTTTAACAACCACATCTTATGCCTATACCCTTTCTAAGTGCGTACACACACTATCCCTCTATTGGCCCGACCTCCTTGAGCGCATAAAAAATGTGCAAATTGCTGAAAAAGATCCGAGTTGAAGTTGCAATGTTCCCAAAAGAGGAAAAGAAAACAAAACAAAAGGACGACTTCACACAAAGAAGAAGTCAAAAAGCCCCGACAATATCAAAAACAAAAAAAATGAGGAAATAACTCAGAAAGGGGGAAAAGCTCCAAACAAAATATTCAAAAGAAGTCAGTAAAAAACAAAGGGAACAAAAAGAAGCAAATCGGCATCAAGGCACACAAATACCAAGCGCGGACATATTCCAACGCTCAAGAAAGGATTAGTCACTCCTTACCCAAATGATATACCTTCTTTTCACCAAGCCTACATTACAAACCCATAACAAGCCCTACATGATCCTATACAGAGGGTTCTCACATTAGTGGATACTCACATGATGGCCAAGCCTATGGTATAACAATTAAATGCATTGAATATCTTTCTGAGGGTAAGTGTACTTCTCTAGACATCCCAGAGTTCAAAATACTGAAATACATGTGAGGAAGAGACTTTCTTTCAGTGAGGGCATTTGAAACATGAGGATGCATATATGTCAAAACCTTGGCTTGAAGCAAGTGTCGATACTCAGGTATGTCTGAGGTAGCATATGAAGCTATAGGAATTACCCTGGAATCAATCTCGGTTAGATAAAAAGAAAATAACAGGAGCCCATCAGCACAATACTAATTGTTGGTACCAACTAAAGTAAAGACGTGATTCTGTCTTTTTCATATTTTCAAACAAAAAATCAAAAAATATTGCATCATTTTTCAAAACTCTAATCACTCTCTTTTACCAAAAAAAAACATTTTACAAACTCAAATTCATTTTTCCCGCAAAGTCTCGGATAAACAACCCAGAATTTGATTTCCATTCCTCGATAGCAGACATGAACTACGTTATGACCTGATTCCCTCGGCGGGATACGTAGGCGGTCGCATCAGCTTCGGTCCCATTTTTAGAAAATCCTTACAAATTCATTTCGCCACATGAATTACGGTATGACCTGATTCCCTCGACGGGATACGTAGGCGGCCACATCAGTTTCGGTCCCATTTTTAGAAAATCCTTACAAATCTCTTTTGCCACATGAACTATGTTATGACTTGATTCCCTCGGCAGGATACGTAGGCGGCCATATCGGCTTCGGTCCCATTTTTGGAAAACTTCACAATCCCATTTTACTTGTAGCGAACTACGTTATGACCTGATTTCCCTGGTCGGAATACGTAGACGGCCTATATCGGCTTCGGTCACACCATTGGTAATTTTCTTCCATTATCTTGCACACAACGTAATAGGCTCACCTGATCGCCTTAATAGGACAAGCAAGATGCCCACACAAACTCGATTTTGTGCAGTTGAAAATTCAACATCTTCATATATACCAGAAACTGGGGCAAATTTTAAGGGTTCACTGCAAGAATACGCCAATTGACCTAGAAAAATGCCATACAACTAAGTCTTCAATCTAAACCAGTTTGAACTTACAAGCGTCAAGAGCCAAGAACCAAAGCTACAAAGTCAACGCGAATCAACCGCCCCTCCTCCAAACTCACGAATTTCTTTGAGTGTAGGTCTTCAGGTTGGCAAAGGCAGAGAAGCTGCAACATGTGTGTTTAATTTGGCAAAGAACTCCGGCATCACAGTTTAGGCCCAACAAGGATCACGTTCCTATTGGGCGTCTGTACAAAAACATCATCTTGACCTATAGGGTCCCAGCTGCGAAGTCCGTACAAGGACGGTATTTCGACTCACAGGGTCATATTCTCATCCTTATCCATTCCTTTTACATCGTTTATGTCCACGCATTAACTTTTAATCTAGATTGATTACATAGCAATTCGACCTTAGGGTCACACTTTGCATCACGTCTAAGCAATGACGTCATTTCATTTTGTGTATGCAACGACGATATTTGCATCACGTCTAAGCAATGACGTCATTTCATTTCGTCTATGCAACGACGACATCAGCATCACGTCTAAGCAATGACGTAATTTCATTTCTTCTATGCAACGGTGACATCTACATCACGTCTAAACAACGACGTCATTTCATTTCGTCTATGCAACAATGATATATGCATCACGTCTAAGCAACGACGTCATTACATTTCGTCTATGCAACGAAAACATCTGCATCATGTCTAACCAATGGCGTCATTACATTTCGTCTATGCAATGGCGACATCTGCATCACTTCTAAGCAATGACGTCATTTTACATTTCGTATGAGCAACGACGACATCTTTGCATCACGTCTAAGCAATGACATCATTACATTTTGTCTATGCAACGATGACATTTTCATCACGTCTAAGCAACGACGTCATTTTACATTTCGTCTGAGCGACAACGATATCTTTGCATCACGTCAATACAACGACGTCATTTCAGGCACGCACCTCATAATGCGGGTATTTTAATTTCAGTCGGGCGCCCATCTCATAATGTGAGTATTTTAATTTCATTCAGGCGCCCACCTCATAATGCCGGTATTTTATTTTCAATAAGGCGCCCACCTCCTAATGCGGGTATTTTAATTTCAGTCAGGCACCCACCTCCTAATGTGAGTATTTTAATTTCAATCAGCCGCCCACCTCCGAATGCAGGTATTTTAATTTCAATCAGGCGCCCACCTACTAATGCGGGAATTTTAATTCCAGTCAGGCGCCCACCTTTCAATGCGGGTATTTTAATTTAAATCAGGCGCCCACCTTCTAATGCGGGTATTTTAATTTCAGTTAGACGCCCACCTCCTAATGCGGGTATTTTAATTTCAATCAGCCGCCCACCTCCTAATGCGGGTATTTTAATTTCAGTCAGGCGCCCACCTCCTAATACGAGAATTTTAATTTTAGTCAGGTGCCCATCTCCTAATGCGAGTATTTTAATTTTAGTCAGGTGCCCACCTTCCAATGCAGGTATTTTAATTTCAGTCAGGCGCCCACCTCCTAATGCGGGTAATTTAATTTCAGTCAGGCGCCCACCTCCTAATGCGGGTATTTTAATTTCAGTCAGGCGCCCACCTTCCAATGCGGGTATTTTAATTTAAATCAGGTGCCCACCTTCTAATGCGGGTATTTTAATTTTTAGTCAGGCGCCCACCTCCTATTGCGGGTATTTTAATTTTAGTTAGGCGCCCACCTTCCAATGCGGGTATTTTCATTTCAGTCAGGCACCCACCTTCTAATGCGTGTATTTTAATTTCAATAACGCATATGCAATGGCGCCATCTGCATAACGTTTAAGCAAAGACGTCATCTCATCACGCCTATACAACGACGTAATCTACATCGGGGAAGTACTTCGAACGTTGTTCCGCCCTTCCCCAGTATCTCGCCACATCTGCAACCAGTGTCATCATAACTCGACTCTGGGGCAATGTTTCTTGAATCTGCACCATCTTTTGTAACTTCTCTCCCCCTCGGGATTCTATTTATTCCCACGCATCCCTAACCTTCCCTCGAGTCCCGATGATTAGGACAAAATTGGCTACTCAACCAACTTCTTTGGCTGAAAACTCTTTCATCGTCTCCGGCCAAAGAGAGTCATCTGTTGACACCCAATTTTATCCCATCTTTTATGATTTTATTTACAATTTTAAATATTTTTGACACCTCAAAATAATTTTAAAATATAGGCATATATATGTATATATATCATCATCATTATTATTATTTGCATTTTTACTGTCATTTGCATTTTAATATCATAATCATACTTTTATCCTAATATTATATGTTATGTTATTTTCGCAAAACGTCATTGCATTTTTATTTTTTATTTAAGCATCAAGCATTTCACAAATATTATATTTTTATCATATTGTCATCTTTACAATTTATAATTTTTGCAAAGCTTTTATATATATATATATATGTAATAAAACCCTTTTTTATATTTTAAACACATAACCCATTTCAACCCTTTTTATATCTTAACCCAAACTCATTTCCCCCAAAACAAAACCCGATTTCGGACCCCACACGCACGCCCAACCGGCCAACCCCCCAAGCCCAAACCGAAATGAACTCCCCTTTATTATATTCATCCCCACTAACCCTAAACAAAAAAGAATCCCTAAAAAAACACTATCCTCTCTTTCTCTCCTTCACCAAACACACCCTTTCGGCCGACAGCCCCCATACCCCACACCCTCGAAACCTGCCGATCACCTCCCCTCTACACTACCTACGCCGCATCCATCACTTCACCCATACCTACACCCACAAAACCCGTAATTTCAACCCCTAAAATCCGCAACCTTTTGCCCCTTTATTTTCGATTTCAAACTCAGTTTTAGGGGGGATTTTGAGGTCCGAATTCATCTATATAAACCCCCCTTTGTTCACTATTTTGGGGGTTGGAGTTTTTGGTCGGTTTTGGTGAAATTTTGAGGTCCGAAAATCGATCATTAACTTTTGAAACCCGAAATCTTCTTAAGGGTATTTTTTTTTCTTCTTTGCATGTGTTCTTCATCTTGAAAAGTTCAAAATATAATCCGAAAAATCCGCTTTTGTTGTTGTTCTTCACTATTTTCGAGTTTTCCCATTTGGTTCACTGTTTGAGTCGGGTCAACCCAATTTGGGTAAGATTTCCAGATTTATATGTTTGATTTTTTATTGTTGGTTATTTGAAATTTGGAAAAAAATCGATTCGGGTTGCATCACCGATCCGGGTCGAATCGACCCGATTTGGATAGATTTCCAGCTTTATATGCTTGATATTTTGTTGTTGGTTATCTGAATTTTGGAAAGCAATCGATTCGGGTCGGGTGTGGTCGGGTTGACCCGGTTTGGATAAATTTCCAGATTTTGTGTTTTATATCTTGTTGTTGGTTATTTGAAAATGCAAAAAGAAAAAATTGATTCCGGGTCATCACTGTTTCGGATTGCATTTCTCAGGTCGGATCGACCCGAAATCCAGGTCATCTATCCGGGTTTGTTTTTCAGAACTGGGTCGAAATACCTAATTTTATTTACTGTTTTTCTCAATATCCGGGTCGGGTCGAATTTCAGAATCCAGGTAGGATTTTCAGAAACATTCCGAACCCTGCTTTGGTCCTAAAATTTCAGAATTCGAGTCGTACATTTTAAATGCAAACTGTTGGTTTATTTTGGCATTCTAACATATGTACACGGATATCTTACTGTTTTACTGATTTGAACAAATACTACACTTTGGCCAATGAAATTGAATATGAGGTCGTGCTCCTTCAGAAAATGCTCTTATGTTTCAGTTTGTTGTTTTTGGCATTTAAACATCCGTACACGGACATCTTACTGTTTTACAGATTTGAACAAATACTGCACTCTGGCCAATGAAATTAAATTTGAAGTCGTGTCCCTTCGGAAATTGTTTTCTCAGTTTCTGTTTTCTTTACTGTTTTACTGATTTAAATAAATACTGCACTTTGGCCGATGAAAAAATATCCGTCGATTTTTTAGGCCTCCACAGTTGCAAAGACGGAAAATAAAACTTCTGGGCAAGGATGAAACCTAAACATTTTTCCATCCGAGAGACCAACATGTTCGGTAGGCAAGGCAACTAAAATGACCAACGAGTCATATGTTCGCAGCCATAACGTGATTGGAATGATCTTTTCAAAATTTAAGTTTGAGCCCTCCGTAATCAAAACATTTACTGTTTTGGATACGGATCTGAAGTTATTTATATTCAACTGTTTCTAATAGTTTGTTCTTGACAGCTTGCAAGACATATTTATGAAAGTTCAAGAAGACAAGATACCTCTCGGAGATGATTTATTTTGTTGTTGTTTTTACTTTCTTTAATTCAGATTTATTTCATTCTGTATTGTAATATTATTGTACTCGTTAAATTATTGAAATGTTTAGAATATGTAGACTTAGAATTAATTAATACGGTAGTCTAAAACTGAAAACCCATTGCTAGTTTATTTATTTTTAGGCTCGGTTAATTTTAAAATCGGAAATCGCTAGTTTATCTATTTTTAGGCCCGTTGCCCATAAAAAATCACCTTGCATATATTTAACTTTTTTTTTCAACTTTACATGTATTTTTAACGCCATACAAATGCATACTTGTACAAAATGCATCATTTTATTATGCAACATTATTTTTATACTTATAAAAACATGCATTTTTCTTAGCGTAATAATTAACCTGGGTTTGATCGGATAACCGCAAGTTAGCGGATCTTAAAGGATGCCTAACCCCTTCTCTTTAGGATAATAAAGAACCCTTACCTAGAATCTCATTAGTTTCGCAGACTACAAAATTGGAGTCAAAAATCATTTTTATTTGCTTGTTCCTGAAAATATTTTATGGTCTAGATGTCGTAGAGAATTGAGAATTCGAAGTTTTTTTTAATTCTTTGAATTGGATAGAATTTAGGTGCCCTAATTCACCTTATAATAATTAGGTGACGACTCTTCAAAGCAAGCATTTTTTATCCAATTCAGAGGGAATCCACCCATCATGTAGCGAGCCGCGGGTTAAAAACGGCTAAGACAATATCTTACTGCCTTTAATAAGTAGAAATAGTTACATATAAATTAAATAAAGTTAATAGCCTACTATGATATTGTTAAATTGAATCCTTTTGCACAACTTTCAAATATTCAAATTGAAACTTGTGGTGTGGTGGGCAAAGGGTTGATTTTTTTCCCATGGCCAAATAGTTCAAAAAAAATTAAAAGCAGACTAATTAAGCGGGAATAAAGGCGCTGACTTGGCTAGATAGAGTGATAGACTGGTTGAAATTCCCCCACCAGAGAACATGTAAAGATACATCACAAAAGGTTCACTATACCTAAAGTTTTCGGTCAAACTATAAATACTTATTCATATTTAATTAAAAGTATTGAATTTGAATCTTGAATATAAAATTAACTTTATTAGCGAGCGATTTACTTCTCATATGAGATTTTTTAGCACCAATCCAAATTAATCGAACTTTAATGCGAATATCAAAAACTGAATAAAACAACAAAAAGCAAAAGGTTGAGTGCATTATTATATATATCAACTTTAAAGGAAAGGTTTTTTGTTGCCTTTATTTCAATTTGGATTATGTTCTTAATAATCGTAACATGATATTTGTGGCCATTAAAACAGACCAGATTTTGAATCTACAAGTATCAAAAATAAACCAGCCATCATTAAAGCACCTCCACATGTAGTTATCCATATCCAATTTTGTACAAGTATATTTCCTGTTAGTCAATTACTATTATTTATCGTAGCCAAAAAAATATGATGTAATTGATTCGAACATTCTGCTTGGCTTTTCAACTGTAGGTTGAAAATTGAACAAACTGATGTAACAAGAAACCAGACGAATAATTCTTAAAAATGAATAGGAAAGTAGATGTAAACAATTCAAAAAGATTTTGGAAGCATTCCAAAAAATGCTAGCTTTAGTTATTGGGTAAATTTCACATATGATCACGTAACTATAACTTATTTTCATAATAGTCATATAATTATATTTTCTAACAGAAAAATCACAAAACTTTCATCCTACTAACACAAAAATCTAGGAAAGTAGATGCAAATAATTCAAAAAGATCTTAGAAGTATTCCAAAAAACTCCTAGCTTTAGTTATTAGGTAAATTTCTGGTCACAAATCTATGGTTTATTTTCATAAAAGTCACATAATTATATTTTCTGACATAAAAATTACAAAATTTTCACCCTACTAACAAAAAATCACTACAAACAACAACAACAACAACAACATACCCAGTGAAGTCCCACAACGTGGGGTCTGAGAAGGGTAGAGTATAAGCATACATTACCTTTACCTTGGTAATTAGAGAGGTTGTTTCTGAAAGACCCTCGGCTCAATACAAAGCATAGGCACAAGCAAAGCAAGAGAAACGGTCAGACCCGGACAATAAATTTAAAGAAGTATGAAAATGATGGTAACAAAAGCGAATAAGTCATGCTAAAACATTCTGAAAAAAGAAGCAGTAACTATCGCAGGTACATAAAATAAACAAAGTACACGAAAGAACATACATCAGCAGAAATCAAATGACAGGGGACTATAAAACAATACTGCGCCTACTAGTATGATAGGCTAAGCAGGACTACAATAATAACACTACAACTACCAATATGTAAACGTAAGTAGGACTACGCTCAATTACCTATTACCCTAATCTGTGTCCTTCACAACCACCTATCTAAGGTCATGTCTTCAGTATGTTGTACATGCGCCATATCTCGTCTAATCACCTCTCTTCAATACTTCTTCAGTCTACCTCTACCCCTCATGAACCCGTCCATAGCCAACCTCTCACTCCTCCGCATTGGGGTATTTGTGCCTCTCCTTTGCACATGCCCGAACCATCTCAACCTCACTTCCCGCATCTTATCCTCAACGAGGCCACTCCCACTATGTTCCGAATATCATCATTTCTAATATTATCCCTCCTTGTATGCCCACACATCTATCTCAGCATCCTCATCTCAGCAACTTTCATCTTTTGGATGTATGTGAAGTCTTGACTGGCCAACACTTTGCCACATACAACATAGTCGGTCTAACCACCACCCTATAGAACTTGCATTTAAATTTTGGTAGTACCTTTTTATCGCACAAGACTCCAGATGTGAGCCTTTATTTCATCCATCATGCACTAATATGATGTGTGACATCGTCATCAATCTCTTCATTCCCTTGGATAATAGACCCGAGATACTTGAAGCTTCCTTTTGGAATGACCTGAGTACCAAGCCTCACCTCCACGCATGTCTCATGGTCTCTCCTGTTACTGAACTTGTACTCCAAGTATTCTGTCTTAGTCCTGCTTAACTTGAACCCTTTAGACTCCAAAGTCTGTCTCCAAACCTCCAGCTTAGTGTTCACTCTGATGCGTGTCTCATCAATCAGGACTATGTCATCTGTGAATAACATACACCATGACACCTCTCCTTGAATTTATCGCGTCAGTCCATCCATCACCTAGGCAAATAAGAATGTGCTAAGAGTTGATCCCTGTTGTAGCCCAATCATCATTGGAAAGTGCTCTGAGTCTCCTCCTACTGTCGTACCCTGGTCTTGGCTCCCTCATACATATCCTTGATCGCCCTAGTGTACGCCACAGTTACATCTCTAACCTCCAAACATCTCCATAGAACCTCCATATGGACTTTGTCGTATGCCTTCTCGAGGTTGATGAAAACCATATGTAAGTCTCACTTCCTCTCCCTATACTGCTCCACCAACCTCCTAATAAGATGAATCGCTTCTGTAGTTGAATGCCCCGGCATGAATCTAAATTGGTTCTCAAAAATAGACTCGTCTCTTCTCACCCTCATCTCCACGACCCTTACCTAAACTTTCATAGTGTGGCTTAGTAGCTTGATACCCCTATAGTTATTGCAACTCTGGATGTCACCTTTGTTCTTGTACAAAGGAATCATTGTACTCCACTTCCATTCTGTGGGCATTCTTTCCGTCTTAAAAATGACATTAAACAACTCAGTCGGTCACTCCAAACATGCCCTTTCTACGCTCTTCAAAAATTCAACTGGGATCTCACCAGGCCCGGTCGCTCGTCCCCTGCGCATCCTACGAACAACACCCTTAACCTTCTCAACCTTAATACTTCTACAATATCCAAAATCCCGGTACCTTCTGGATTGCTCTAGATCTCCAAGCACAATGTCTTTTATCTCTTTCTTCATTCATGAGTTTATGGAAGTAAGACTGCCACCTTCTTCTAATACGTGTCCTCTCCCTCGCCTTGGCTAGTCTGTACAACTTCTTATCCCCATTTGTTTCCTCTAATTCCACATACAAACGTTCAAAAGCCTTCGTTTTCACCGCTGTAACCGGTTATTTTGCCTCATTCCTAGCCATCTTATATAATTTCCTATTCGTCCACCTCATCTTTGCTTACAACCAATTTCACATACGCCACTTTCTTTGCTTCTACCTTCTTTTGAACAATACCATTCCACTGCCAATCCCATCGATGCCCACCATGGCTACCCCGCAAAACCCCTAGCACTTCTCTAGCTACCTCCCGAATGCAACTGGCTGTCCTTTCCCACATACCAGTCGCATCCCCACTATTCCTCCAAGCCCTTTGGCCATCAACCTCTCCTCATCTCTTTTGCACTAGCCATGGTCAAACTTTCCCATTTGATTAACCTATCATCCACAACCCTCATCTTATTCTCCATCTTGATCTTCAAATTCATCACCAAAAGCTTATGTCGAGTTGTAAGATACTCCCTCGGAATAACCTTGCAGTCTCTATAAGGACCGTTGTAAACTTTCCTAAGAAGCAAAAAGTCTATCTGAGACTTAGCCACCGAACTGCAGAAAGTCACCAAGTGCTCCTCTTTCTTCAGGAACCTCGAATTGGCTATCGTCATCCCTAAAGCTCTAGCGAACTCCAAAAGTGAGACGTCTCCCCCATTCTTGTCCCCGAGGCCAAAGCCTCCATGCACGTCGTCATAACCCTTCGAAAGTAATCCGATATGTCCATTGAAATCCCCTCCTATAAATAACTTCTCAGTGGGTGGTATATCACCCACCACCTCATCCAAATCCTTCCAAAAGCGCCTCTTCTCCTCTTCGTCCAAGCCTGACTGTGGCACATAAGCACAAATAATGTTCATAGTGAACCCTCCAACTACCAACTTAATCGCAATCATCCTGTCATTGACCCTCCTAACCTCTACCACCTGATCTCTTAGCTCACTTTCTATCAAAATGCTTACCCCATTCCTATACCTCGACCTACCCGAGAATCATAACTTATACTCATCCACATCCTTAGCCTTAGGTCCTATCCATTTGGTCTCCTGGACACAAGCTATATTAATCCTCTTATTCTTAAGCATCTTAACTAGCTTTATGGACTTCCCCGTTAAAGTCCCAATGTTCCAAGACCCTATTCTTAGCCTAGCACCTCCCTTACCCCACTTACCCCCCTAACCCTCGCCCCCGTCCTCGACCTCGACCTCGACCGAGAACATGACCCTAGTCTACCATCAGTCCCCAAAGCCACTAAAACGGATATAAACTAATAGACTAATCAAAGGTTTACACCTAAAACATGAATGCCAAGAATGATATAACTAAAGGCAAGAAGAGAAAATGTAAGAACGTAAAGGAAAGAAGCAATATAGTGAAGCGTCAAAATTTAAATACAGGAATAAGAACAAAGAATAGATACGAGCAATCGGAGGTACCAACTCTGGTTGAACCGAACCTATTTGCCGTTGCAAGTCATTGTTCAATGCGGGCAGTTACTGTTCACTCCGGAATTTACTGCTCGCCACCGAAAGTTACCCGAAAACTCAAGTATCTGCAGAGACCAAATTATCAGCTCGTGTGTGTGTATACAGAGATGAATATGTATAGCTAAGGTTATGTATGTATAGAGAGAGAAAGTGAGGTTTTTTCAAAATCACTAATGCAGGAGAATCCAACTTCTGATAGGTAAAAGTTTTTACTATTTAAAATTTTTAATTTAAAAAATATAAATTTAATTAAAAGAGACCCGACCTGACCAAAAATTTATATGCGGATGTTAAAATACTACTTCCTTCTATGTATATTATTTGGTGTTTTAACCTTTGCTCCCAGAAATTAAGAAGGATTTTGACTAAACCAACCTTGGTTGAATTTGCACCCTAGTAAGTTGATAACAGTAAAGAGCACAGGGAACTGAGACATATGATAATTGCACTTACACTATCTCTTAGTTGAATTTATATCTATTAAATTAAAAATACAAAAAGAGTAGTAGTGACTTTTATATTAGTAGTGTAATTTTTTATGATTTTTCTGTTAAAAGATATAGTTATATGAATTTTATGAAAAGAAGTCGGGATTACATGATCCTCTGTGAAATTAGCCCTTTGGTTATTTGATTGCTCTGATTTGCTGGAGTCAATAGAGATGAACATAACCACTTTTTACATGATGTATAAATTGGAAAAATCCCATTGTACCAACTGAAATCATCACTCTCGTCTGTTCTAGAAATTAATGATCCATGTTAAGTTCAACCAATTTTTCAGTGTTAGCATGTGCAACTTTGCAAACTTTGCAGTAGTGATGGAGCAATTCATGTGGTTATAAAATCAGAGGGAGATGCGAATTCAGAATTTGACGTGAAATTTTGTCTGTTATCCTTTTTGGGTTAATTGTTTAGAAATAATATTTCCCAAATATTCTTACATTAATTGTATATCTTTTATTTTAGGTAGAATTGTATTCTTATGGTAATTAGGTCTCCTATTTTAGGTAGAATAATATTTCATATTGTAATTAGGTTAATTAGTTATCTAGTTTAGATATTCTTGTACTACTTTATATATTGAACATTATTGATGAATAAAATCAAGGAGCATATTCCTTTAGGGTATCAGTAGACTAATCCTACACAAATATACCCACCACGCCGCCAACCCCCTCTCGGCCGCCACCCCCACCCCACCCCCCATGACGGAACCTAGTTTTTTCGGCCACTCTCTCTTCCTTCTCCTCCAAAACTCATCCTCCATTGCTGACAAAACCAAATTACATCCTGCACTTGCAGTCAACAACATTAAAATTGCAGTCAACAACATTAAAAATTTCATCCCTATGACTCTTGAGATGGAAAATGGTTAATACTCCTCGTGGGCGGAAGACTTTAAAATCCATTGTCGTATCTACGAAATTATCGACCACATCATCCCTCCTAAATCGAAGTCCATATACCCACCCGCGACTTCGACTTCTGATGATGCACTTTGGTCTCGTTTGGATGTCGCAATCCTCCAGTGGATATACGACACGATCTCTAATGATTTGTTGCACACAATCACTGAGACCGATGCCACTGCCCGCCAAACGTGTGAACGTTTGGAAAGTATTTTTCACGACAACAAAACTCAATGTACGTTATACCTTGAAAATAAGTTCAAGGACGTTCATCAGGAGGATTTTTCTAACGTATCTGCATATTGTCAAGAACTCAAGATGCTTACCGATTAACTCTCCAACGTTGGCGCACCAGTCACTAATCAACGATTGGTCATGCAACTAATTGCAGGCTTGAACGAATCCTATGACGGCGTTGCTACCATCCTTCAGCAATGCATGTCGTTACCACTGTTTCATGAGGCTCGCTCGAAGCTAATTCTTGAGGAAACACATAAAATCAAACATAGCACCACTCAGGCCAGCATTTCAGACGCTACCCTCACCACCACCGTTGGGCCCTCCACCGACGGCAGGGCCTCCAATTCCGACAGCCAGCACCGCCAACCCGAAGACCTGCAGCAGGACAGATCAACCCGTAACAACCGTCAAGGGAGGCAGTCCGGCAAGGCTCGCGGCAGATGGAATTCTGGCAGCAACGCGGTGGGAAGGGACAGTCCCCACCTGCAGGAAACAGTCAGCAGCGACTGCGACAGTGGAAGCAACCTCCGTCGTTGGCTGCCTACCGGTCGTGGGCCGCGTGGGCCCACCGTCATGGGCCTCTCCTCCTTGTCCGTATCTGACATCCTCATGGACTCCACATCCGACCCGACAGGCCCAACCTGGCATACTCAGCACACGTCCATAACAGATTTACACATCACATGCCCCCATTCCCCCGCCCCTCAACTTATGCACCAACTGACATTGAGGTAGCTATGAACACAATGTCACTCAACGCTCCAGACGAAAATTGGTATATGGACACATACGCTACATCTCACATGACGGCATCACAAAGTACTCTCTCGTCTTATTCCAATTTGAATAATTTAAATCGGAATATTATTGTTGGTAGTGGATAAAGCATTCCTATTTGTGGTTTTGGTCATTCATCTGTATCCCCACCACATCCACCACTAATTTTAAAAAATGTCCTCAATGCCCCTAAACTCATTAAGAATCTAATCTTTGTGCGACGTTTTACAACTGATAATAATGTTTCCCTTGACTTTGATCCTTTTGGTTTTTCTGTGAAGGATTTTAAAACAGAGAGATGAATAATGAGATGTGACAACACCGACAATCTCTACCCTATTTCAAACGCCGTCAACAAACCAACCTCAGTTCATCAACCTTTGCTGCTCTTTCGTCTTCCTTACGACATTTTAGATTAGGACATCCGGGATATTCTGGTTTACGCTTTCTTAAGAACAATAATTTTATTCAATGCAATCGTATTTCTAAGACTCCTATATGTGAATCTTGTGTTTTTGGAAAGTTAAATTACCATTTTATGCATCCACAAATTCTACTTTAATGACTTTCGACATAATACATAGTGATTTGTTGACTTCCCCTGTTTTATGTACAACTGGTCATCAATATTATGTGTTATTTTTGGACGATTATTCTAATTTTCTATGGACTTTTCCAATTGGTAATAAATATCAGGTATACCCCATTTTTCTCATTTAGTGCTTTCGTAAAAACACAATTTGAAAAGAGCATTAAATGTTTTCAATGTGACAATGACAGGGAATTTGATAATAACCAATTCAAACAGTTTTGGGCCAAAAACGGTCTTACCTTTCGTTTTTCCTGCCCTCACACTTCCTCCAAAAATGATAAAGCCGAACGAAAAATTCGAATCATAAACAACCTAATGTGTGCCCTACTTGCCCACACCTCAATTCCCCCTCAATTCTGACATTACGCACTCTCCATGGACACATATCTCCTCAACATAATCCTAAACAAGTCTCTAGCTCTACGGTCGCCCACTCAAGTTTTATTTTGTAGGAACCCCTCAGACCAACACTTGCGTATTTTCGGATGTTTCTGCTATCCTCTCCATCGGACCACTCACAAACTCCAACCCCGATCTTCTCCGTGTGTTTCTGGGTTACCCCACAAATCATCATGGTTACTCTTGCTATGACTTATCAAGACGTAAAATAATTATTTCACGTCATGTCCTATTTGATGAGTCTCAATTTCCTTTTGCCTCACTAAACTCGCCACCTTGGCATTCCTACGATTTCCTAAATGATGGATTGAACCCCTTATAATACATCATTTACATAATCTGATGTCCCAATTCCTGGCACCTGAACACACCACGGTCAGCCCGGGACATGCTGCTGACCCGGTTCCGCCGACGGTGGCTCGGAACATCCCATCTCAGGCAGCCACCTCTTGGCAAACCGAGCCTCGGCTAGCCGATCCTGCCACTCTTGCCCTTCCTCCTCTTCCCGGCAGTTCTTCGGCACCTTCCTCCTCCCATCCCGCGTCCCGAGGCACGCTCTCGGATAATGGAAACCTGTGCCATGCACGAAATTTCCAAAACTAAACGGATGTTTAACCTATCCATTTCAGTTGTCCCTTCGCATGTCCCTCGTAATACAAAGGAAGTCTTGTTCGGCCTAAATTGAAAAGCCGCAATGATTGATGAATATAATGCTCTTATTGATAATAAAACGTGGGACCTAGTACTCCGTCCACCTGATGCTAACATTATTCGTTCTGATGCTAACATTATTCGTTCTATGTAGATTTTTAGACATAAAAAAGAAATCTGATGGTTCTTTTGAGAGGTATAAGGCCCGTCTTATAGGTGATGGTAGGTCTCAATAGGTGGGAGTGGATTGTGATGAAACGTTTAGCCCGATCGTAAAGCCCACAACCATCCAGACCGTCCTCATCATTACTCTATCCAAGTCTTGGCCCATTCATCATCTTGATGTCAATAATATTTTCTTACATAGGGATCTTCATGAAACAATATATATGCATTAGCCTATGTGTTTTAGGGATCCTATTCATCTGGATTATGTGTGTCTATTGAGAAAATCGATGTACGGACTAAAACAGGCTCTTCGAGCATGGTACCAGTGGTTCGTCGATTATGTCTCCTCTAGCGATTTTTCACACAGCAAATCCGATCATTCCTTGTTCATCTACAACAACGGTCCAGACATGGCTTACCTCTTATTATATGTTAATGACATCATCCTCACCATATCATTTGATGCCCTCCGCCGGTCCATTATGTCTCTCATTTCATCTGAGTTTGCTATAAAGGATCTGGGCCCCCTGAGTTATTTCATCGGCATCTCTGTCACTCGCCATTCTGGTGGCCTATTTCTATGTCAGAAGAAATACGCCGAAGAGATCCTTGACCGTGCAGGCATGACGTCTTGCAAGCCATCACACACGCCAGTGAACACCAATTCCAAGCGCAATGCTGATTTCGGCCCTCCGTATTCAGACCCGACTCACTATCGTAGTGGGGCTCTGCGGTACCTCACATTCACAAGACCAAACATATCCTATGTCGTGCAACAAATCTGTTTGCACATGCACAATCCGACGGAAGCACACATGCATGCCCTCAAATGTATTTTACGATACGTCCAGGGCACACTTCACTTCGGCTTACATCTATACAGGTCCGCACTCGTTGGCCTCACTACTTATTCTGATGCTGACTGGGGTGGATGTCTTGACACCCGATGCTCTATGTCTAGTTACTGTGTTTTCCTTGGAGATAACCTATTGTCTTGGTCTTCCAAAAGGCAACTACATTATCCCGATCTATTGCCGAAGCAGAGTACATATGTGTAGCCGACGTTGTCTCTGAGTCATGTTGGATCCATAACCTTTTACTTGAGCTTCATTTCCCGATTCAAAAGGCAACACTGGTCTACTGTGACAATATTAGTGCGATATAGCTTTCCAGCAATCCCGTCCAACATCAGCGCACCAAACACATTGAGATGGATATTCATTTTGTTCGCGAAAAAGTGGCTCGTGGTCAAGTTCGTGTCCTTCATGTTCCTTCTAGATATCAGATTGCCGACATCTTCACCAAAGGACTTCCGCACATACCGTTTGATGATTTTCGAGCCAGTCTCAGTGTTCGTGAGTCTCCCGTTTCGACTGCGGGGGTGTAATAGAATATTCATCAAATATTCTTACATTAATTGTATATCTCTTGTTTTATGTAAAATTGTATTCCTATTGTAATTAGGTCTCCTATTTTAGGTAGAATTATATTTTCTATTCTAATTAGGTTGATTAGTTACATAGTTTAGATATTCTTGTACTACTATATATAGTGTACATTATTGATAAATAAAATCAAGGCACATATTCCTTTAGAAAATACAAAATACATAATTATATATAAGCTGCTGTTGCGCCCTCTATATGAAGGACAAAGTGGAAATTTAAGTGCCATTATTATTTGGTACTACCTTTTTTTCTCTTGCTGTATGAACAGAATAGCATGCAAAGAAAGCAAAATTTTAACACTAAGGACTCACAAATTTTATAAAAATCCAATAGGCCATCTGCAGTTAACAGATAACAATGGTGGAAGCTAAAGTTGACTTGTTAGCAAACAAACAAAGTGAAAATTAAAGACTGATCAAAGTATTGATGCCATCGCGCGCCGTTGGTAAGTCCATCGGTCCATACAATTATTCATGTACAAGAAGATTATAGCCTTGCAAGATGGTTCTTGGATGCTACTCAAGTTAGAGCGGAAGTTAGTATAATATTTTCGACTACTAGACTTTCTCTATCTAAGATGCAATATTCGAGCTGCTTCGCCGGTAGTTGTATTAAAAACATAATCTTAGTAGTTGGCAAGTATGAAGAAAGCATAGTAGTAGAAGAGGTGCCTTATTTCCAATATTGACATGCCTATGGTGTCTTAACTGTATTATTTTGTCCCAACACATAATACAAACAAAATTTGCTTTCAAGACGCAAAATAAAAGATTGGATTTTTACTCTGGGCTTTGTAAATTTGGCAGTTAGTAAAACTTTTAGTACTATTGTTTTTACTCTTTTGAGTTTTAGGTCATAACTAGATTTCATTTTTTAGCTTGAAAAAGTAATAATGCAAATATAAAAATACCATGATACATGTGAAAATAATTAATGTTATTGACTACTGCCGTGGGAGCTGGAAAAAAAAGGTCAATTATCTCTTCATAAGAACCTAAAGGAACACCTTTCTTTCACGAAGAAGCCCACAAACACAAAGTCAAAATATTGACTTCTCGAGGAAAATTACACCAACATTATCAAAATTCAGAAGCGACTTTTACTTGTATTTACTCTCTGATTACTAAAAATAGTTATCTCAAATTATTTGTCATTTTAAAAGTTTAATGCGCTATTAATTATTTCTGTCTCATTTAATTTTACGCCTAGTAGAATTTTATCATTAATAGAGACAACACATAAATAAAGTAAATTATTGAAGTGTGTAACCATCTCATCCATCTCATCTAAAAGCTTAAGCTGTTAGAGAGACCACACTTTAAATATTTGATTATATTTTCAACACGCCCCCTCACGTGCTGGCGTGATTTTTTTTCATGGTCCAAGCACGTGAAAATTCTTTTTTGATAATGAGTGGTGGTGAGGTTCGATCCCAGGACCTTTGGCCTGCTCTGATATCATATTGATGTGTGTGACCATCTTATCTAAAAGCTTAAGCTGTTAGAGAGACCACATTTTTAATATTTGATTATATTCTCAACATAAATATTTAACTAAGAAAGATTATAACGTAGACATAAATAAGGGTAAAAGTAATCAAATATCCTTCCACCTAATTAATATTTTTAAAGAGGCGTGTAAAACAAAAAAAATGATAAATAAATTGAGATGAAGGGGGTATTTGATTAATTTTCCATGTTATTGGATGGAGGAAATATTAGGAAAAAGAAAGAGCAAATTAGAGCATGGCACCGTTTACTCTGGGCATATTTGAACTATTTTATCACATTATCTCCTGAATTTGGTAGTTTGACAGTCTTCACCTTCTGGATGACGATATGGCACGCGATGGTACATTCTTTCTTAGGCGGCTGAGTATGAAAATTTTATAAAACGTAAAGTAGCTTTCAAATGAAACTATTTTTCAACCATTAATTATTACGTAATTCAGGCCACATTTATGAAATTACACGGGCATGGTGTTATTGTTGTTGTTATTCCAACTAAAAAAGAAAAAGAAAACATAATTAACTGCATAAAGTGGGAGGAAATAAAAAGGAGCAAAAAGATAGAAAAAAAGAGAATAAAGTAAAAAACACATAATGACAGGATCGGGTACAAAAAGAAATCATAAAATGCAGAAATTTAATTATTACAGTATCTTTTTTTTTTTGACGAGGGTAGTGTAACTCTTTCGCTAGCAACAGTCATTGCTTTATTGAATGGTCTAGACTCTAGGGGAAGGTGGACAACAAACTCCATTTTTGGTACACATTCTATAGCTCCCTGAAGTATCAATTGCTAATAAAAGTGATGATCTTATAGCTTCTGAAGTTTTATTGTTTCACTATATATGTTGTAGTACTTCTTAGACACAAATTTGACTAGCGGCTTCTTATTTTAGGGCTTCCTCTCTCCTCTCTCCTCTCTCCCTTCCCCACAACGGTAACACACACACCCCACCCTCCTCTCCGACGGAAATCTCATCTTGGTGCGCCACTCCGGCCGGTGATCGGTGACCAGGGTCCCGTTCGTCGACGGACATCATTGAATTCCGACCAAGTTTCCGGTCAGATCTACACAAGTCTCAATTAGGGATGGCAAGTGGGTATAATTTTGCGAATTCCGCACCGCACCCGCCCCAGTTGGGGCGGGTATGAATATAACTTAGGCGGGTATGGGTATTGAAAATGTATCTGTCACGGGTAGGAGGGTAGGTGGTGGATTTGCAGTCATACCCGCCTACTCGCCCGCCTACCCGCCCCAAGCCCAAAATATTAGCAGCCCATAAGTCACGACAAGTCTCTCATTCTCCAACAAAACTCAAAATCCTACGCCTCTTCAGTCCTTCACGCATCCCTCTCGCGTTCCCCTTCACACCTTCCCTCCTCACTCTCTCATTCTCGACGTCTCTGCCTTTTTCTTTAAAGGAAAAATCACAAATTTTTTTCACGAACCACCTCGACGTCTCTGCCTTTTTCTTTAAAGGAGATGTTGATCGGAAAATATTGGAAAATATTGATGTCTTTGCTTTGTGCTTTGGGGTTGTCTTGGTGAGGTCAATTTTTGTGAATTTGTTAAGTTTTACCTATTGGGTTTCTGGAGTTCAATTGAAAAAGTTGAAAAACTTTAGCTTATATAGCTGAAATAATATCTGAGTTTTGTCTATATTTATAATTTATAGTTATTTGGGTGGATAATTTTTGGGTTTTCGTGAAAGTTTTATTTTCTTGATTCTTTGTTGTGCAAGGGGGAAGATGTGAAAAAAATAGGGAATTCTGATGGTGAAAAAATCTGGAATTCTCCTTCCTCTCCCAAAGAAAATGAGACCATGACAATATTGATTCTTGACTCAAAATTTTGGGATAATTTTTGGAATTTGGATTTTTGGGATCATGTTGATCACTAATTGATAAAAAATGAATTGATTACAAAATATGACAGGCAGGTACAGACGGGTATTGACGGGTGACGGATATCCACTTGGGTGGTGGAGCGGGTGTGGATTTAGAAATATACCCGCCTAGGCGAGTATGGATGTTGAAAAGTGGCGGGTAAAATATTTTCTGGCGGGTACGGGTGCGGGGAGGTGGTACCCGCCCCCGCCCCGCCCAATTGCCATCCCTAATCTCAATTATACCGACAGGCTCCAGGGCGAACAATGATTTTTCGGCAGGGAACAGTAATCCGGCAGTGACTTTCCTGTGAACAGTATTCTCTGACAGTGAAAAGTATCTTACGGTAGTGAACACCGCCAAACACCTGCACGACGCTGCTCCGACCAGGACTCGATTTTATGGTGAAAGAACCGGCGAACAGTACCGGCAACGTTCCCGGCCAAACCTTTCTTCTCTCTCCTCCTTTCTTCTTTTTGTTCTTTTTTGTCATGACCCGACCCGACGGGCCGCGACTAACCGCCCTAATAACGTCGTTTTCCTGACCTTCCACACATAATCCAACTAACACCTAATGAGTCTGAAATCCGGCAGCATAACGCTGCAATAACAACATATGTCAGGGTAGGCAAGCCGACAAGGCTGCCTTTACCCCCGAATGTACCTGCTTCCTGAGGAGTCACAACTAGCCAACACAATACAACAGGCAAGCCGACAAGGCCGCCACTAGATAATATCATATATATACGGGGACACCCCAACACAGAGTACAATAGCATAACTGACCAAAACAGAGTTATAACCCTTTTATAAGTACAACCCACAACTGTCTACAGACCTCTATAAGAAGGACAACGACATATGATTTTGACAGGCCCCGTCGTGCCCTAAATATACATAAATCAAAATGATGAGGTTCTGGACCAAAATGGTAAAGCTCTGGATCAAAGGAGCTTTTCCAAACAAATTGCAAGCAGAACCTAAACCGTAGGGTCACCAAATCGAGCACCTGTGTGCGGCATGAACGCAGCCCGAGAAAGGGGTCAAGACGAAATAATGTACTGAGTATATAAACATGAAATACTGCAAATGAAATCATAAGTAGCCAATGGATATAAGAGGTCAGTATAAAAATCAGGATCCAAATCCAACTGTGCCATAAACAATAAAAGTCAGTTGTGCCTTATAAAAATGAGAGTCAAGTCAAGAAAACATGAATGCATGTCCACATACATATATATAAACCTGTAACATAACCCGGCCCACTAATGCGGGACTCGGTGGAATCATATCGTAACCCGACCCATATCGGGACTCGGTGAAGTCATATCATAACCCGACCCATTCTGGAACTCGGTAAAGTCATATCATAACCGGCCCATTCTGGGACTCGGTAAAGTCATATCATAACCCGGCCCATTCTGGGACTCGGTGAAAAATACAAGGCTGTGCACGAAAATAACTCGGCCCGGGACTCGGTGAAGTGAAGTAATAACACTTAGCACGAGTAGATTTCATGAGTAACCATTTGCAATTAAAATTTTCATTTAACTCCCAATAAAACCATTATAATAATGTCATAATAAACTCTTTACTGAAAAATCATAGGCACTTCTCATAACTAACATCTTTAGAAATTAAACTGTTTAAGAATCATGTACGTCCACCGTACCTTCATTAAATAAAAATCATGCCAAAGAAAGAAGGAATAGTTCACATACCTCTTAGACGAACTAATCAACTCAATATTAGAGTACGTCTCGTTTTAGAACTTCAACCTATAATAATGGTAATACGTTCGTCAATTCTAGGATCACTGGCATACTTTATATCGAATAACGACTTCCTATTCTATAAAAATTCGGGCAGCACTTCCCTTGTTTATACATATTTCCACAACTTCCAAATGAGGCTAATAACATCAATAACCAAGCACCAATTAAGGGCACAACCAAACAACAACAAAGGGGATTTACACACCCACTTCTCATGTAAATTTAGCCTCTTAATCCACATAAAAACAGCCCACAAAAATAGTCCATGTTCCAACAACGAGGGTAGAATGTGAAGTCTTTCTACACCTTTCTACACCCTTATTCCTTTAGGACTTACATTAGCAATTACCACACTTAAACATGCATAATGGTAACTAAATTTTCAGCATTATAACACCACAAAACAGTCCATATCCATCTCAACATGTCCAACGATTTCATGCAAATTTTTGGCCACAACATGTCATAATTCCATAACTCTTCTCTTAACTCCTAAAATCCAATTACATAGTTCAATACTTCCATATAACTAATTAAAACTTTAATATCAATGTTTTCTTTCAATTTCATCATGCAATTAGTGATAATAATACAATAATAACCAACGAATCCAACAATCAGCAAAATCTGTCTCAAATTGGCAACTAGCCCAAAATTGTCACATGCATTGTTTAAATTCTAAATTTTCCTTAACACAAATTCATATCTTTAATTATAACAACATATATTCCAATTAGATTATAGAAAGAAGAATTTTATACCTCAAATTCGTCCAAAACAGTCCGCATGATTTGCTCACTGCCCGGGTCCGAAAATCCCCACTGTTTTCGTATTTCTATCCCTTTTTTGTTCACTTCTTCAATTCCAATTGACATGCAAGTGTTCTACAATGTTAAGTCATCATCCCTACATGTTTTTCTTCCAAAATTTCATCCCAAAATCTCGAATTTTCTGGGCAGATTCTCGGTAAGCAGTGGCTACTTTTGCCATTGTTTTTTGTGTTGTTTTGTCTTCCATTTTTTAGTGAAAATGTAGTCTAAGAAGATGAGACAAAAACCTTAAATTTGATTATGGGTGGAGGGTGTTTCAGCTGAGCTTGGAGGAGAGAATGAGAGTTTTTTTTTTTGGTTAAGTTAGAATGAAGATGAAGAGGTAAGTGTTGGTTATATAAAAAAAATCTGAATTTTCCTTTTTACACTTTGGCCCCCAAGTTCTTCAATTAATAAATCTCAAATCCACTTCTTTTAATTTTCGAGAATTTCATAAGCCTCGTATCCTCTTGTATACTAATTTCCGGTATTTGAATCCTATTTCCTTAATCTTACGAGGTGTAACATTCTTCCCCCCTTAGAAACATTCGTCCTCGAATGTTCATAATAAGTCTTATGCCAGAAAAATTTCGGCAGAGTCTCCTTTATAACTATGTCTATCCACCTGGAGTCATAGGGAACAAGTAAGGATATTTCTTCTTCATCTCATCTTCTGCCTCCCAAGTCATTTCCTCCCTATTGTTGGTTCGCCACAATACCTTGACGGAAGCCACATCCTTCATCCGTAATCTCCTGACCTGGTGATCAAGTATGGCTATGGGACTTTCCTCATAAGACAGCTCATCTGTCACCTGGACATCATCTACTAGGAAGACTCCGGAAGGATCACCAATACATTTACACAGCATAGATACATGGAAGACTAGATGTACCTCCTCCAATTCAGAGGGTAGATCCAACGCATAAGCAACCTTGCCTATCCTACGAATGACCTGGTAAGGCCCGATGTACCTTGGGCTAAGCTTCCCTTTCTTGCCAAACCTCATCACACCCTTCATGGGTGACACATTTAGGAACACCTAATCATCAACCTGAAACTGTAAGTGTCGACGTCGATTATCAATATATGACTTCTGTCGACTCTATGCTGCTAATAATCTCTCTTGAATGAGCTTCACCTTATCAACAGCTTGTTGAACCATGTCTGGGCCGATCAACTTAGTCTCACCTACATCAAACCAACCAATATGTGACCTGCACTTCCTCCCGTATAAGGCCTCGTACAGTGCCATCTGGATGCTAGAATGGTAGATGTTGTTATAGGCAAACTCAATAAGTGGTAAATGATCATCCCAACTACCTCCGAAGTCAATAATACATGCTCTCAGCATATCCTCTAATGTCTGGATTGTACGCTCTGCCTGCCCATCCGTCTGAGGATGAAATATTGTGTTGAGACTTACTTGTGTCCCCAATCCCTTCTGGAATGATCTCCAGAAGTTAGCTGTAAACTGAGCTCCTCGGTCTGATATAATAGATATGGGAACCCCGTGCAGTCTCACTATCTCCCTGATGTACAGCCTAGAATAGTCCTCAGCTGAGTAAGTAGTCCTCACTGGAAGAAAATGGGCTGATTTCGTCAGCCTATCCACGATAGCCCATATGGAATCACACTTCCGCTAAGTGCGAGGTAAGCCTGTAATGAAGTCCATATTGATCACTTTCCACTTCCAAGTCGGGATCTCAATCTCCTGTAATAATCCACCAGGCTTCTGATGCTCAACCTTAACCTGCTGACAATTCGGGCACTGGGCAACAAATTCTGCTATGTCTCTTTTCATGCCATCCCACCAATACAAGTATCTAAGGTCATGGTACATCTTCGTTGACCCTGGATGAATGGAATAACGGACATTGTGTGCCTCTCCCATAACCTGCTGTCGTAGCCCTACAACATCAGGTATGCATAACCTGCCATCATACCTCAGCACATCATCAGGTGTAACCTTAAATAAAGTCTTTCCCTTTCGGAGAGCTGCATCTCTATACCGGGCCAGAACATGATCCTCATACTGACGTTTCTTCACCTCTTCCACGATAGAGGACTCAGCAACATCCCGAATAAGAACCCCGCTATCTCCCGAATCCGCCAACCGGACTCCAAGACTAGTTAGCTTGTGTATCTCACGAACCATCTCCCTTCTGTCTGACTGCACATCCGTCAAGCTACCCATATATCTACGGCTAAGAGCATCTGCCACAATATTGGCTTTCCCCGGGTGGTACAAGATATCAACATCATAGTCTTTTAGCAACTCTAACCACCGCCTCTGTCGTGGGTTCCACTCCTTCTGCTTAAAGATATATTGCAGACTCTTGTGTTCCGTATAAATATCAACATGAATCCCATACAAATAATGCCTCAAAATCTTCAGGGCATGAATCACCGCTGCTAGCTCCAAATCATGAGTGAGATAATTCTTTTCATGCTTCCTGAGCTGTCGGGAGGCATAAGCTATAAATTTGCCATGCTGCATCAACACACCACCTAGAACAATATCTGAAGCATCATAATAGATGACATAATCATCCGGTCCCCCAGGAAGAGTCAGAACTGGAGACGTAGTCAACTTATCCTTCAACAACTGGAAACTGTGCTCACAAGCATCCGTCCACTGAAACTTAGCTGCCTTCTGGGTTAGCCTAGTCAAATACGCTGAGATCGAGGCAAACTTCTCCACAAACCTTCTATAATACCCTGCTAGCCCCAAAAAATTACGTACTTCAGTAGGTGTCGTAGGTCTGGGCTAAGTCTTCACCGCCTCAATCTTCTGTGTATCCACCCGAATACCATCAGCCGCGATAATATGCCCCAAGAATGCCACCGAAGTCAACCAGAACTCACACTTGGAAAACTTGGCATACAACTGCTGGTGCTGGAGGACCCTAAGTACCGTCCTCAAATGGTCTGCATGCTTCTGCTCTGAACGGGAATAAACCAGGATATCATCAATGAATACAATGACGAACATGTCTAAGAATGTCCTGAATACCTGGTTCATCAAATCCATAAACACTGCTGGAGCATTGGTCAGTCCAAAAGACATCACCCTAAACTCATAATGTCCATATCGGGTTCTGAATGTTGTCTTTGGAATATCTGCCTCCCTTACCCGCACCTGATGATAACCTGACCGCAAGTCTATCTTCGAGAAGCACTTAGCACCCTGTCAAATAAATCATCAATCCTGAAAAGAGGGTACATGTTCTTGATGGTTACCTTGTTCAGCTGCCTATAATCAATACACATCCGCAACGATCCATCTTTCTTCCTCACAAATAACACTGGTGCTCCCCATGGAGATGTACTCGGTCTAATAAAGCCTTTCTCCAACAAGTCTCTCAGCTGCTCCTTCAGCTCTGCAGGTGCCATTCTATAAGGAGGAATGGATATAGGTTGGGTACCTGACAATACATCTACACTGAAATCTATCTCCCGCTCTGGAGGGAGACCTGGAAGATCATCTGGGAATACATCCGAAAACTCACTAACTACCGGAACTGATTGAAGAGCCGGTACCTCCGTTTCTGTATCATGCACCTGAACCAAATGATAGATACAACCTTTTCTGACCATTCTCCTTGCCTTGAGGTATGAAATAAACTTATCCATCGGCGATGTTGCATTCCCTTTCCATTCTATAACTGGCTCGTCTGGAAACTGAAATCGAACCAACTTCTCCCTACAATCAACGTTGGCAAAACAAGAAGCCAACCAATCCATACCCATAATGACATCAAAGTCGGTCATATCCAACTCTATCAAATCTGCTAAGGTATGACGGCTATATATCACCACCGAATAATTTTTATACACACACTCGGCTATAACCGAATCTCCTACCGGTGTAGCTACCTCAAATGGTTCTATCGGCTCATGTTATATCCCTATTCTATTAGCAACAAGAGGGGATATGAAGGACAAGGTCGAACCTGGATCTATCAAAGCATATACATCACAGAAAAAGACCGATAGTATACCTGTAACAACATCTGGTGACGCCTCCTGATCACGTCTACTGGCCAAAGCATATATGCGGTTCGAAGGACCGCTACCACGGCCTGCTGGTGTCTGAATACCCCGCCCGGTGGGGCGCATAGCTCTAGATGACGACGAACCAGCACCCGACCCCGTAGGCCGAGCCATCCCACCTGAACCACCCATGTTGGGACACTCTCGCATTATATGGCCCTGACGGCCGCAAGAGAAGCAAGCACTTGTGGTCGAACGACATTCCCCAATATGAAGCTTACCACACTGAGAGCACCGAGGATAAGATGGCCCCAACTGACTAGAGCCCCTATTCCTCTAAGAACCCGAAGCCCTGGAGCTCTGTCCGGCTTCTGAATACCCGGGGCGGTCGAACCTCCTGCCCGTAGACTATAGAGGAGCATTTTGTGCTGGCTGAGATGAATATCGACTCTTCTTTGGGCCCATGCGCCTCGAGACTCACCGAATAAGTGCCGACCTAGCCCTCTTATCTTTGGTCCTCGCTATGACCTATGTCCGTCGCCGCCTCTATGTCGGTCCTCAACCTCAGCGTATGCCTGGATACGAGAAATGTCCATACCCGGCTGAAGAGCCACCGCCATACAACCATCGATCAGATAATGGTCCAGCCCCATCACAAAGCGATACACCCTGTGTGCCATATCTACTACAATAGTGGGTGCATATCTGGCCAGTGAATCAAACTCCAGGCTATACTCACGAATGGTCCTGCCACTCTGCCAATCGTAAGAATCATGGCCCACTCTAGCTCTCTCATCTCTCGGAGGTGAGAAGTGACCAGGAAGGCCTCTGTAAACTCCTCCCATGTACCTGGAGGAACATCCTCTCCCTGGACAACTCCCAAGACTCATACCGGTTTGTAGCTATATCCCGCATCCTATCTGGCCAACTCCACTGGACTCGATCTCCGAAGCCCTGATTACCCTCAAGGTACGCTGCATCTGTCGGATAAACCTGCGGGTCATCCTCGCCTTGACCGAAAAACTCTGGTGGACTACAGCTTAAGAAATCACGGACCCTCAAACTATCTGATCTGGGGCCAACTCCTGGTCCCTGTCTATAAGTCTGCCCTGCCACTAACCTAGTCAGCAGCTGCACCGCATCTCTCATGGCTCATCCTCGCCCCGGTGAGAGCTGGAGGCTCAGTCTTTGAGGCCTCGGAGCTAGTGATGTTGCCCCTAGGCGAATCACGGACACAGTAACTCTCTGCATCCGACTAGTATCTCCCGCTGTAGACTTGCCCTTTCGGGCTGCTATCGCCTTCTTCGGAGGCATAGCTGTAAACATAGTAAGTCGTCAGAAAGGGATTATCCTAATAACATAGCTCTATTGCACGATCTAAGAGATGAAAGAATAGAAATCAATTCTAAAGGCCCTGCAGCCTCCTGCGTATAAGTATGGTGCACAACATACCCATACGCAAGACTCTACTAGACACGTTCTGTAGACATTCCGAGGACTAACTGCTCTGAGACCACTTTTGTCACGAACCGACCCGACCCGACGGGCCGCGACTAACCGCCCTAATGACGTCGTTATCCTGACCTGTCACACATAATCCAACTAACACCTAATGAGTCTGAAATCCGGCAGCATAACGCTGCAATAACAACATATGCCAGGGTAGACAAGCCAACAAGGCTGCCTTTACCCCCTAATGTACCTGCTTCCTGAGGAGTCACAACTAGCCAACACAATACAACAGGCAAGCCGACAAGGCCGCCACTAGATAATATCATATATATACGGGGACACCCCAACACAGAGTACAATAGCATGACTGACCAAAACAGAGTTATAACCCTTTCATAAGTACAACCCACAACTGTCTACAGACCTATATAAGAAGGACACCGACATATGACGGGACAGGGCCCCGTCGTGCCCCTAAATATACATAAATCAAAATGATGGGGTTCTGTACCAAAATGGTAAAGCTCTGGATCAAAGGAGCTTTCCAATCAGCTGCGCAGGAACCTAAACCGTAGGGTCACCAAACTGAGCACCTGTACCTGCGGGCATGAACGCAGCCCCCCGAGGAAAGGGGATCAGTACGAAATAATGTACTGAGTATGTAAACATGAAATACTACAAATGAGATCATAAGTAGCTAATGAACATATCCAACTGTGCCATAAACAATAAAAGTCAGTTGTGCCTTATAAAAATGAGAGGCAAGTCAAGAAAACATGAATGCCTGTCCATATACATATATATATATATACTTGTAACATAACCAGGCCCACTAATGCGGTACTCGGTGGAATCATATCGTAACCCGACCCATATCAGGACTCAGTGAAGTCATATCATAACCCGGCCCATTCTGGCACTCGATAAAGTCATATCATAACCCGGCCCATTCTGGGACTCGGTGAAAAATGCAAGGCTGTGCACGAACATAACCCGGCCCGAGACTCAGTGAAGTGAAGTAATAACACTTAGCACGAGTAGATTTCATGAGAAACCATATGCAATCAAAATTTTCATTTGACTCCCAATAAAATTATTATAATAATGTCATAATAAACTCTTTACTGAAAAATCATAGGCACTTCTCATAACTAACATCTTTAGGAATTAAACTGTATAAGAATCATGTACGTTTTCCGTACCTTCATTAAATAAAAATCATGCCAAAGAAAGACGGAAAAGTTCACATACCTCTTAGACGAACTAATCAACTCAATATTAGAGTACGTCTCGTTTTAGAACTTCAACCTATAATAATGGTAATACGTTCGTCAATTCTAGGATCACTGGCATAATTTATATCGAATAACGACTTCCTATTCTAGAAAAATTCGGGCAACACTTCCCTTGTTTATACATATTTCCACAACTTCCAAATGAGGCTAATAACATCAATAACCAAGCACCAATTAAGGGCACAACCAAACAACAACAAAGGGGATTTACACACCCACTTCTCATGTAAATTTAGCCTCTTAATCCACATAAAAACAGCCCACAAAAATAGTCCATGTTCCAACAACAACGAGGGTAGAATGTGAAGTCTTTCTACACCTTTCTACACCCTTATTCCTTTAGGACTTACATTAGCAATTACCACACTTAAACATGCATAATGGTAACTAAATTTTCAGCATTATAACACCACAAAACAGTCCATATCCATCTCAACATGTCCAACGATTTCATGCAAGTTTTTGGCCACAACATGTCATAATTCCATAACTCTTCTCTTAACTCCTAAAATCCAATTCCATATTTCAATACTTCCATATAACTAATTTTAAACTTTAATATCAATATTTCCTTTCAATTTCATCATGCAATTAGTGATAATAATACAACAATAACCAACGAATCCAACAATCACCAAAATCTGTCCCAAATTGGCAACTAGCCCAAAATTGTCACATACATTGTTTAAATTCCAATTTTTTCTTAACACAAATTCATATCCTTAATTCTAACAACATATATTCCAATTAGATTATAGAAAGAAGAATTTTATACCTCAAATTCGTTCAAAACAGTCCGCACGATTTGCTCACTGCCCGGGTCCGAAAATCCCCACTGTTTTCGTATTTCTATCCCTTTTTTGTTCACTTCTTCAACTCCAATTGACATGCAAGTGTTCTACAATGTTAAGTCATCATCCCTACACATTTTTCTTCCAAAATTTCACCCCAAAATCTCGAATTTTCTGGGCAGATTCTCGGCAAGCAGTGGCTGCTTTTGCCACTGTTTTTGGTATTGTTTTGGCTTCCAATTTTTGGTGAAAATGTAGTCTAAGAAGAGGAGACAAAAACCTTAAATTTGGTTATGGGTGGAGGGTTTTTCGGCTGAGCTTGGAGGAGAGAATGAGAGTTTTTTTTTGTTAAGTTAGAATGAAGATGAAGAGGTAAGTGTTGGTTATATAAAAAAAATATGAATTTTTCTTTTTACACTTTGGCCCCCAAGTTCTTCAATTAATAAATCTCAAACACACTTCTTTTAATTTCCGAGAATTTCATAAGCCTCGTATCCTCTTGTATACTAATTTCCGGTATTTGAATCATATTTCCTTAATCTTACGAGGTGTAACATTTTTCTCCTCGATCTACACAAGTACTCGACTTTTTGGTGAAAACTCAAGTGAACAGTACTTCTGGTGCCGGTGAACAGTACCGGTGAACAATGATTTTCATCAGAAAACAGGTTCGATTCAACTGGAGTTGGTACCTCCGGTTGCCCATATCCATTCTTTGTCCTTATCCTTGTTATTAAATTTTGTCATTTCGTTGTATTGACTCATGACTTTACGTTTTTGCATTTACCATTCGTGTCTTCAGTTATAGCATACTTGGCGTAGTAGTTTTACTTGCCTCTAGATTCTTGTTAACTTGTGCTTTCACTTTGATCCCTTCCTATTTTAGGGTAAACGTTTGATTAGTTTATTATTTTATATTTTCTTTAGTGGCTTTGGTAACTGATGGTAGATTAGGGTCATGTTCTCGATCGGGGACGGGGGCGAGGGTTAGAGGGGGTAAGTGGAGTAAGGGAGATGTTAGGCTGAGAATAGGGTCTTGGAACATTGTGAATTTAACGGAGAAGTTCATAGAGCTAGTTAAGATTCTTAAGAAGAAGAGGATTAATATAGCATATGTCCAGGATACCAAATGGGTAGGACCTAAGGCTAAGGATGTGGATGGGTATAAGTTATGGTTCTCGGGTAGGTCGAGGTATAGGAATGGGATAGGGATTTTGATAGACAGCGAGCTAAGGGATTAGGTGGTAGAGGTTAGGAGGGTCAATGACAGGATGATGGTGATTAAGTTGGTAGTTTGAAGGTTCACTATGAACATTATTTGTGCTTACGCGCCACATGCGGACTTGGACGAGGAGGAGAAGAGGCGCTTTTGAGAGGATTTGGATGAGGTGGTACTGAGAAGTTACTTGTAGGAGGGGATTTCAATGGACATATCGGGTCACTTCCAGGGGTTATGACGACGTGCATGGAGGCTTTGGCCTCAGGGCAGGAATAGGGGAGGCGTCTCACTTTTGGAGTTCACTAGAGCTTTTGGGATGGTGATAGCCAATTCGAGGTTCCTGAAGAAGGAGGAGTACTTGGTGACTTTCCGTAGTTCGGTGGCTAAGACTTAGATAGACGTTTTGCTCCTTAGGAAGGTTGACAACGACCCTTGTAAAGACTGCAAGGTTATTCCGATGGAGTATCTTACAACTCGACATAAGCTTTTGGTGATGGATTTGGAGATCAAAGTGGAGAAGAAGAGAAGGGTTGTGGATGACAGGTTAAGAATCAAATGGGGAAGTTTGACCATGGCTAGTGCAAAGGAGATGAGGGAGAGGTTGATGGCCAATAAGGCTTAGGGGAGTAGTGGGGATGTGATCGGTATGTGGGACAAGACGGCCAATTGCATTCGAGAGGTAGCTAGAGAAGTGTTTGGGGTCTCGAGGGGTAGCCGTGGTGGGCATGGAGGGGATTGGTGGTGGAATGATAAAGTTCAAGAGAAAGTGAAAGCAAAGAAAGCGGCGTATGTGAAATTAGTAGAAAGCAAGGATGAGGTGGAGAAGTGGACGAATAGGGAACTTTATACGATGGCGAGGAAGGAGGCAAATCTTGCAATTACGGCGGTGAAAACTACAGCTTTTAAACGCATGTATGTGGCATAAGAGGAAAAAATCAGAGATAAGAATTTGTACAGACTAGCCAAGGCGAGTGAGAAGGGGGCCCGTGACTTGGATCATGTGAGGTACATCAAAGACGAGGACGACAAAGTACTAGTGGAGGACGCGCATATTAGGCGGAGGTGGCAGTCTTACTTCCATAAACTCTTGAACAAGAAAGGAGATAGAGACATTGTGCTGGGAGATCTGGAGCAATCTGGTAGGTACCGGGATTTTGGGTATTGTAGAAGCATTAAGGTTGAGGAGGTTAAGGGTGTTGTTCGCAGAATGCGCAGGGGACGAGAGACTTACATATGGTTTTCATCGACCTTGAGAAGGCATACGACAAGTTTGAAGTGGCTAACTGAGTTGTTTAACGTCATTTTTAAGACGGTAAGAATGCCCGAAGAATAGAGGTGGAGTACAACGATCCCTTTGTACAAGAACAAATGTGATATCCAGAGTTGCAACAACTATAGGGGTATCAAGCTGCTATGCCACACTATGAAAGTTTGGGAAAGGGTCGTGGAGATGAGGATGAGAAGAGACATGTCTATTTCCGAGAATCAGTTTGGATTCATGCCGGGGCGTTCGACCACAGAAGAAATTCATCTTATTAGGAGGTTGGTGGAGTAGTATAGGGAGAGGAAGAGAGACTTACATATGGTTTTCATCGACCTTGAGAAGGCATACGACTAAGTTCCTAGGGAGGTTCTATGGAGATGTTTGGATGTTAGAGGTGTACCTGTGGAGTACACTAGGGTGATCAATGATATATATGATGGAGCCAATACCAGGGTACATATAGTAAGAGGAGATTCAGAGCATTTTCCAGTGATGATGAGGTTGTATTAGGAATCAACTCTTAGCCCATTCTTATTTGCCTTAGTGATGGATGGACTAACGCGACAAATTCAATAGGAGGTGCCATGGTGTATATTATTCACAGACGATATAGTCCTGATTGATGAGACTCACAGCGGAGTGAACACTAAGCTGGAGATTTTGATACAGACTCTGGAATCTAAAGGGTTCAGCTAAGAAGGACCAAGACAGAATACTTGGAGTGCAAATTCCGTGACGGGTGCGACCTTGAGACAGGCGTGGAGGTAAGGCTTGGTACTCAGGTCATTCCAAAGAAAGGAAGTTTCAAGTACCTCGGGTCTCTTATCCAAGGGGATGGAGAGATTGATGACGATGTCACACATTGTATTGGGGCAGGGTAGATGAAATAGAGGTTTGCATCTGGAGTCTTATGCGACAAAAAGGTGCCACTAAAGGCAAGTTCTGTAGGGCGGTGGTTAGACCGACTATATTGTATGGGGCACAGTGCTGGTCAGTCAAGACTTCGCACATCCAAAAGATAAAAGTTGAGGATATGAGGATATTGAGATGGATGTGCGGGCATACAAAGAGGGATATGATTAGAAATGATGATATCCGGGATAGAGTGAGAGTGGCCTCAGTGTAGGATAATATGCGGGAAGCAAGGTTGAGATGGTTTGGGAATGTGCAGAGGAGAGACACAAATGCCCCAGTGCGGAGGTGTGAAAGGTTGGCTATGGACGGGTTTAAGAGGGATAGAGGTAGGCCGAAGAAGTATTGAGGAGAGGTGATTAAACGGGATATGGCGCAGGTGTAACTTACTGAGGACATGACCTTAGATAGGGGGTTGTGAAGGACACGAATTAGGGCAGTAGGTAGTCGAGTGTAGTCCTACTTACGCTTGCAAACTGATAGTTGTAATGTTATTATTGTAGGCCCGCTTAGCCTATCATACTAATAGGCGCATTATTATTTTATAGTCCCTTGTAGTTTAATTTCTGCTATTATGTGTCATTTAGTGTACTTTGTGTTAACTTAATAATTTGGCTAATCATAAAGGAATTAATCCCTTCAAATGTGTACGGCTATTTAGATTTTGAATTATATATATAATCCAACTTCTTAATCCGTTAATGAATTCACTTGTTTATAACTCAAAGGATATAAAGAATCCCTAAGCTATTTGGTAACAAGTGCTTTAGGCTTAGAACTTCAAATTAACTTTTTCCATAAAATATGTTGGACTTTGGAAAATGTATGACTTTAGTCCCTAATTTAAAAAAGCAGCTAATTCCATTTAAAACACGAACATTGGTTGTTAAACAAAGCAATATACATGTGATATACACTGAATATATATCACATGTATATTCTTTAACGAAAGCAAAGAATGAGGCGATCCAGAGGCGTGATTGGGCCCTCAAAGAAGGTGCTCCAACTTCGTGAATAAGCGGCGATGCAGTCGGCGGTTGGGCCTCTCCATTGGCCCAACAAATCCGGCCATGGGACCCAATTTGGGAAAATCAGTGGCCAAACCTTGTATATTAAGGAAAGTTTATTAAGTGTATATTGTAGTATATTTATTACTTAGAATAGGATATACACTTACCATATTGTATAGTTAGAATTATGGTAGAAGAAGGATTTAGAAGTAGAATAGGAAAATGATTTTCCTATTATGGAAATATGTAACTTGTATATATAGCCTTTCAATTAATGAAAATAATCAAGGGGATTATTTCTTTCATGGTATCAAGAGACTAGGTCTACACAAAAGTTTTCTCTCAACTTTTCTTGTGGCCGAGAACACCCCCCCCCCTCGGGTTTTCTCTCTAAAAATTTTGTCTTCCGCTCTAAAAAACCTCTCTTAAATTTAACCTCCTTCCTTGTTCTTTCAAATATGTCTCAGAACAATTTTCACCCTGCCCTCATGGTTTCCAATATCAAGCTCAGTGTCCCTATTGTCCTTGAGATGGAAGCGTTCAATATGCAGCGGGTGGAGTTGTTTAAATTCACGCTATCTCTTATCAAGTTCTTCATCACATAATTCCTCCCGCTAGACCCGCCTTCCCGGAGGATCCCCGAGTGTGGATTACATTTGATGCTCTGGATTCTTCTATGGATATACGCCACTATTTCGGTGGACGCTTCTACAGAGCGATTATGAAGCGATACCACGGCTATGGCTGCATGGAATAGATTCGTGACATATTCCAAGACAACCAACATTCCCGTATCGTCACACTCGGCGGTGAATTCTCTCGTTGAATGGGCGTATTTTTGACGTTTACGCATATTGCAAGAAACTAAAAGAATTGGCGGATCAACTCCGTAATGTTAGCGCACCAAGAACAAATAATCGTAGTTCTACAGCTTGGTTGCAAGGGCTTTGAGGCCTATAATGGTGTTGGAACTCTCCTTCGTAAGCGACCCTCTTCCCGACTTTCATCAAGCCCGCCTCCATCTTGGCGTTGGAAGAAAGCGGTTTGGCTAAAAAGCGATTGTCGGGCAAGCAGCTTGTCATGGTGGTATCCTCTCCTAGTTCTTCGGGTTTTGTTAATAATTCGGGCCAAAACCATAATAATGGTGGCGGCAAGAATAATCGCAAAATAACAAAAACCGTGGGGGCAAAGCGAGATAGTTAGTGGCGGTTCCGGTGAGCAACAAGCGGCGGTGGGTCCCATTCGTCTGATGGGCCACCGCCACCATGGCCGCCCAGCTGGGGCCATTGGCGCGTGGAACTCGCACCTCGGCCGATTTCCGGTGCCGGTGGGCTAATCGACCCAGCTCAACGCCAGCGTTGGCGACCCCAGCGGCGATGGCTGACGGCGGTGTATCCAGCCTGACCCAGCCGGACATCAGAAATGGCGTCCGCTTGGGCCCCGTCCGCAAGCCCATCATGCGGTCCCACCTGCATCGGGCTACCGAGGCCACGATGCACACGTTGGGATTGTCCCAACCACGAACCCAAATTGGTACATGGACACCGGCCACTACTCACATGACTTAGAATCAGGTACTCTCTCATCTTATTCCAATTTGAGCACCCCTCGTGCGATAATTGTTGGTAATGGCAGTTCTATTCCAATTCTAGGATATGGTCAGAAAACAGTATCGCCTCCTAATCCACCACTCCTCTTCAAAAATACTTTACATGCTCCTAAATTGATTAAAAATTTAGTGTATGTCCGAAAATTCACAAATGGCAATTACATTTCTGCGTTGAATTTGATCCTTTCGATTTCTACTATGAAGGATTTCCAAGGCGAAGTCATCTCATGAGGTGTGATAGTAGGGGATCTGTATCCTATCATGCCCGGTTTCGATCCATCGAGTCCGACCTTGCCATCGACTTTGGCATCTCTCCTTCCATGTGGCATGCTCATTAAATGGGTCATCCAGGGATCTTCAATTTTATCATTTAGATAAAAATAGCTTTATTTCTTGTAAGGGTACAAGTCGTACTCCAATTTATCAGTCTTGTTCATTAGGAAAAATTGTTAAATTGCCATTGTAGACTCCAATTCCCATACTTCTATGCCATTTGACATTATTCAGCGACTTATAGACATCTCGTGTTCTTAGTTCAATGGGTCATCGATATTATGTTCTCTTTTTAGATGATTATTCTAGATTTTTGTGGGCGTTTCCAATTGCTGCGAATAAATCACAAGTGTTTTCTCTTCATAAAATTTAGAGCGTTCATTCGTATCAATTCAGAAGAGAAATAAAAAATATTCAATGTGATAATGGGAAAGAGTATGACAATAGGGAGTTTCGAGATTTTTGTGCTACTCGTAGGATAAATTTTCATTTTTCATGTCCTCACACATCTTCCACAAAATGGGAAAGCCGACGCAAAATTGTTCCATAAATAACATTGTCAGAACTCTCCTAATACATGCCTCATTACCTCCATATTTTTGGCATCATGCTCTACAAATGGCCAATTACTGCTGAACATAATTCCGGCTATACGACCGGCAGAGCAGTTCCGGCTATTGGGCAGACCACCTCGAACTGGTCCGAAGTCGATTCTAGCTTTGAGATTTGGGCGGCTAAGAGGCCCTACTGTGGCGATTACCCATCCGAGGCAGAAGAAATTCCCAAAATTCCTCTTTACTTGTTCTCGAGTCATAGACCAGGTCACTCGTAGTCGTGAGGTATTTTTACACCTAAAGACATTTTAATTTACATTAGATGTCTCTAAATCCCTTGCCCGCTTCACTCAATCTCGGCATTAAATGACCATAATTGGAAAATTGCTATGACTCGATGAATATAATGCTCTTATTGATAATAAGGCGTGGGAGTTGGTGCCGAATCCATATGGTATTAATATTATCGGTCTATGTGGATTTTTGCTCATAAGGAGAATTCGATGGCTCGTTTGCTCGGCATACACGACTTGTTGGTGATGGTAAGACTCAAGAAGTTGGAATTGATTGTGGTGAGACGCGTTTAGTCCTGGGTCAAACCGACTACCATTAACGTGCTTAGCTTGGCTCACAAAGACTTGGCCAATTCATCGCTTGGATGTCAAGAATGCTTTCCTACCACGGTGATCTCAAGGAAAGCAGTCTATATGCATAAGCCTTTGGGTTTCAGGGATCCAAACCGTCCTCATCATGTATGTTTGTTGAAAGTTAAGTCCTTATATGGACTTAGCGGTCTCAGGGAGCACGGTACCACGAGGTTGGTCGACTTTGTTTCCACTATTGGGTTCACTCACCGGGATCGAGATAATTCCTTGTTCATCTACCGCCGTGGTTCTTCTTTTGGCCTACATTCTATTGTATGTGGATGATATCATCTTGACCGCCTCTTCCGATGCCTTGCGCCGCCTATCATGACCATGCTCGATTCTGAGTTCAGCTATGAAAGATTTAGGGCCTTTGAGTTATTTTTTGGGGATTGCCGCCCAACGTCATTCGGATAGGTTGTTTACTGTCTCAAGCGGAAGTATCTGCCGAGATCATCGAAAGAGGCTGGGATGTCATCCTGCAAGTCCACTTCACGCCGATTGATGCAAACCCAGCTAAGTGCCCACAAGAGTGCACACATACGAGGACCCATTGCTCGCTTGATCTTGCGCAGAGCCCCAAAGATCTTTACCTTTACCGGACCAGATATTACATATGCGATACATCGGTGTGTTTATTCATGCATGACCCCAGAGTTGAGCATGAACGCATGATCAAACGCGCATCATTCGGTATATCTAGGGGGACACCGATTATGGTTTGCACTTGTATCCCTCATCTACATCTACACTTGTCTCCTACCGGATCTTTGATTGGGGTGGTTGTCCGGACACCACCAGACGGCCGACTTACAGCTCAGTATGTTCCTTGGCAACAACTTGGTCTCTGGTCGGCAAAGCGTCAGACAACTCTCTCTCATTTCGAAGTCAGGCGGAATATCGAAGGGTGGCGAATGTGGTCTACAGATCATGTTTGGCTCGTAATTTGCTTTGAGCTTCATTGTCCCATTCGGAAGGCAACCTTGGTATATTGCGATAACATTAGTGTCATCTACCTTTCAGGTAACCCGTTCAACACCAACTCACCAAGCATCGAAATGGACATTCATTTTGTCCGTGAAAAAGGTTGCTAAAGGTCAAGTTCGCGTATGCCATGTCGTCTCGTTATCAAATTGCGGAACATTTTACCAAGGGGTCTACCCGCGGTACTTTTGAAGATTTTAGGGGCAGTCTCGGCGTTGAAAACCGCGCTATGGCTCAAGTGTGTTAAACAAAGCAATATACATGTGATATACACGAATATATATCACATGTATATTCTTTGTCAACGACAAGCAAGAAGAGCGATCGAGGCGTGATTGGGCCTCTCAAGGCAGATGGCACTTCGTGAATAAGGCAGTGACGATGCGATCCAGTTGGGCCTCTCGACACGTGGCCCAACAAGTCGACCATTGGGCGAATTTAGGATGAAATCAGTGGCCAAACCTTGTATATTAAGGAAAGTATATTAAGTGTATATTGTAGTATATTTATTACTTAGAATAGGATATACACTTACCATATTGTATAGTTAGAATTATGGTAGAAGAAGGATTTAGAAGTAGAATAGGAAAAAGATTTTTCTATTATGAAAATATGTAACTTGTATATATAGTCTTTCAATTAATGAAAATAATCAAGGGGATTATTTTTTTCAGTGGCACTTGTCATTCTTGTAATTTGAAAAAAAAACATTTAGCTGTAGAAAATGAGTTAGTCTTTGATGAAACACAAACGTTTTTTGCGCTTTGAGGCTTAATTAATTGGACCTCAAGTCTTGGTCCAGGTAGATGCTTCGAAAACGCCCATTTTATCTTTTAAGAAAAATGCACAATTGATCTCACATCTCTGCTTTAGGGATCCAACTAGATTAAGAAAAAGCAAACCAAATAAAGAGTTAGTCATTTGTTGCTACAAACCATAAACAAATATCCTTGTCTCCTCAACTTTTATAGTTTGGATTTACATAAGCTTTACGTTCTTTCATTTACCAAAGGGGAGAAGAGCAGCGCAGACAACCACTTTGATTACGACATGCTTCTCAATTAGGGACTTAACTAAATAAGCACAAAAATGAGAGAACATAAAACACATATTCGTAAATTTTTTATGTGGTCGGTTCTTTTTTTGAAAAGACTAAACTAAATTTAACCAATCAAAGTAGGCAATCCAGTTATTACTTCCAAGATGAACTATTATACTTAAACAGCCAGCAGTTATTGATTCATTAAGAGCTATGGAAGCTCTAAGCTAATTCAAAACTAGTCATCTTAATACTGATAGAATATAGCTCGGTACCGTGCTCAAATAGGATTAGGATTATAATTAAACTAGTGTACAAACTTTTAGTTGTAGAATTCTTGTACAAGTATGATTAGGATTTAAAAGCATAGTATGAATATGATTTTCCATATTTGGAGATTGTAACTTGTATATATACTCATTCATTAATGAAAATAATAAAGGAATTATTTCTTTCATGGTATCAGAAGTCTAAGTCTAAAAAATACCTTCTCCCAAAAACATTTCCGCTCTTCTCAATTTCTGCTCGATTTCCGTGAACCCTTCCTCGGTTTCCGTGCACTTTTCCTCCTCTATTCTCAAATTTTCTTCCTAGTCCCTAGTTCACCTATTGTTATTTCGTTATGTCTATGTCAAAGAACATATTCCATCTTGCCCTTACAGTTTCCAACATCAAGAACCACATTTCTATTGTTCTTGAGATGGAAAACGTCAAATACGTGACGTGGACGGAATTATTCAAAGTTCACGCACGCTCGCATAAAGTCCTCCATCACATAATCCCCTCGGTAACTGGCCAGGAAAAGGTGACTACCCCCGAGGATGATCCTACATCATGGACAACCCTTGATGCTACCATTCTCCAGTGAATTTATACCATAATCTCTACAGACCTCTTGGAGACGATTATTGAACCCGACACTACGGCGATGACTACTTGGAATAGGGTGCGTGATATATTGAAAGATAACAAAAATTCCTATGTTGTCACTTTTGAGCAGGAATTTTCCCATGTTAACATGAAAGATTTTTCTAACATCTTGGCCTACTGTAAATGGCTCAAAGAATTGGCGGACCAACTCCGCAACGTTGGTGGGCCCGTTACCAATAATCGTCTTGTTCTTCAAATGGTTGCAGGCCTTTTTGAGTCCTATAATGGCGTTGGAACACTACTTCGTCAAAGTAATCCTCTGCCACTATTTTATTAGGCCCGTTCCATGCTCACGTTAGAAGAAGCCAGTTTGGCTAAAAAGACGGCTACCGGAGCACATTCCATCGTAATGATGACCACATCAGATGACCCTCACTAATTCTCCAAAAATTCGAGCCAAAACTGTAACCACGGTGGCGGCAAAAAGGGTCAAAATCATAAAAATAATAGCAAAAAAAGCGGTGGCAATCGCGGTGGTAACGAAGGCGGAGGACGGAACAGTGGCAGCTACAACAGTGGGCCGCAGGCCAACTGGCCCCGCCGTGGGTCCCCCTGGCAGTGGGGCTGGGCCAGTGGCCCAACAACCGTTATTTTTCGTCTGCTCCTTATCCGGGAAACTGGGCTCAGTTCCATCAAAATTCCAGGCCCAGTTTCTCGATCCCAAATAGTGGAATGCGGTACAGTAATGGGCCGGGATAGCAGGCAGGCCTGCTTGGGCCTCGGCCCCCGTAGGTCTTCCATGATGCGGGCCCAAATCCGATCCCGACACCTACAGATATTAAAGCTGCAATGCATACACTTGGCTTAAATTCACTGGACGCGAATTGATATATGGACACCGGAGCCACTTCTCATATGACGTCCGATCAAGATACTCTCTCATCTTATTCAAATTTGAGCAAAAATTATGATATTATTGTTGGTAGGACATAAGACTTTGTCTCCCCCACATCCACCTCTAGTTTTGAAAAATATCCTTCATGCCCCTAACTTAATTAAAAATTTGGTGTTTATCCGAAAACTCACCACTGATAAATGGGTTTCTGTTAATTTTGATCCCTTTGGATTTTCTGTGAAGGATTTCAAAACGGGGATACCTCTAATAAGATACAATAGTAGGGGAGAGCTTTATCCAATCACAACTGCCACCACTTTCACAAGTCAAGCCATGTCGTCTACTTTTGCCGCCCTTGCTCCTTCCTTGTGGCATGCACGTTTGGGTCATCCGGGATCGTCTATTATTTCGTGTTTGCATAAAAATATTTTTTTGTTGTAAGTGTACGCGTAGTACTCCATTTTGTTCTTCTTGTCCGTTAGGAAAACATGTTCGATTACAATTTGTAGCCTCTACTTCTCGTACTTTGATGTCTTTTGACGTTATTCATAGTGATTTATGGACATCTCCCGTTTTAAGTTCTTTGGGCTGTCTTTATTATGTCTTATTTTAGGATGATTATTCTAATTTTTTGTGGACCTTTCCGTTATCCAAAAAGTCTCAAGTTTTTTCCACTTTATTAAAATTTAGAGCATTCATCCGTACCCAATTCGAACGGAAAATTAAAAATATTCAATGTGATAATAGCAAGGAATACGATAATGGATTATTTCGAGAATTTTCTAATGCTAATGGCATAGCTTTTATTTTTCTTGTCCTCATACGTACTCACAAATTGGGAAAGCCGAACGAAAAATTCGTACCATTAATAATATTATCCAAACTTTATTAGCACATGCTTCCGTACCCCCTTCTTTTTGGAATCATGCACTACAAATGGCTACTTACCTCCTTAACGTACTTCCTACAAAAGGGTTAGCATATGAATCTCCCCTTAAAATTCTCTATAATAAGACTCCTTCATATTCACATCTTAGGGTCTTTGGGTGTTTATGATATCCATTTTTTCTATCAACTACAATTAACAAACTTCCTGTTCTACCGCTTGTGTATTTTTTGGGTTATCCATCTAATCATCGTGGTTATAAATATTTTGATTTATCGTCTAATAAAATCATAATTAGTCGCCATATTTTTTTTAGAAACCCAATTTCTGTTTGCTCAAGTGAGTAGTCTCGTGCCTAGTTCGTATAATTTTTTAGAAGACGAGGTCTCCCCTTATATTATCCACCATTTATCGGACTTGTCCCGTGACCAAAATACGCCAGCAGGCCCACTGCCTGCTGGCCCACACATTCCCGTTACCATTGTTCCGCTGATTCTGCCCAGTGGGCCAGAAATACGGCCCAGTATCGATCTCGGTATTGTTCCAGTATTTCAGCCCACTCCAATATCGGCTTCCGCCCTTGCTGGCCAGTCCGTCATTGTCCCGCACATTTCCCCAAATCCACACAATTCTACCTCGAGTCAATGGCCCATTACTCGTAGTCAAAGGGGTATTTTTAAACCAAAACAACATTTTAGTCTCAATGCTAATGTCTCTAAATCCCCACTACCACGTAACCATGTCTCTGCACTACATGACCCGAATTGAAAATTGGCTATGACTGACGAATATAATGCTCTTATTGAAAATAAGACGTGGGAGTTAGTACTCCGTTCATCTGGTGTTAATATTATTCGATCTATGTGGATTTTTACTCATAAAGAAAATTCTGACAGTTCTTTTGAGAGACATAAGGCTCGTCTTGTAGGTGATGGTAAAATTCAACAGGTTGGCGTGAATTGTGATGAGACGTTTAGTCTGGTGGTCAAACCGGCTACCATTCGCATTGTTCTTAGTTTGGCTCTCTCAAAAGCATGACATATTTATCAGTTGGATGTAAAGAATACTTTCTTACACGGTGATCTTACGGAGACAGTCTATATGAATCAACCCTTGGGTTTTCGAAATCCCAATCATCCTCATTATATATGTTTGCTGAAGAAGTCCTTGTATGGGGTTAAACAGGCCCTGCGGGCTTGGTATAAGAGGTTTGCAGATTATGTCTCTACTATTGGGTTTTCTCACAGTCGGCCTGATCATTCTCTATTTATATATCGTTGTGGTACTTCTCTGACATACATTTTATTGTACGTAGATGATATTATATTGACTGCTTCATCTGATAATTTGCGCAAGTCTATCATATCACTTCTCAGTTCTGAATTTGCAATGAAAGACTAGGGACCCTTGAGCTATTTCTTGGGCATTGTTGTCACGCGTCATTCAGGTGGTTTATTTTTATCTCAAAGAAAGTATGCTGCAGAGATTATTGAGAGAGCTGGTATGTCATCTTGTAAGTATACTTCTACTCCAGTTGATACCAAACTGAAGCTGAGTACTACGTCAGGTACACCATACGAGGATCCCACCCATTATCGCAGTCTTGTAGGGGCACTTCAATATCTTACTTTCACTATACCTGATATTACTTATGCAGTTCAGCAGGTGTGTTTATTCATGCATGACCCACTGATTGAGCACATGCATGCGCTCAAACGTATTATACGGTACATCCACGGCACACTTGATTATGGATTGCATTTATATCCTTCTTCCGTCTCTACTCTTGTGTCATATATAGATGCTGATTGGGGTGGCTGTCCTGATACCAGCCGCTGGACATCTGGTTATTTTATGTTTCTTGGGGATAACTTGGTCTCGTGGTCTGCGAAACGCCAGGCTACATTATCGCGATCCAGTGCATAGGCTGAGTATCGAGGCATGGCTAATGTGGTATCTGAATCATGTTGGCTGCGTAATCTTTTATTAGAATTACACTTTTCTATTCAGAAAGCTACTTTAGTCTATTGTGATAATGTTAGTGCAGTCTATCTTTCTAGCAATCCGGTCCAACATCAGCGCACTAAACATATCGAGATGGATATTCACTTTGTTCGCGAAAAGGTAGCTCGTGGACAAGTACGCGTTTTACATGTGTCCTCCAGATACCAAATTGTTGACATCTTTACGAAGGACATTCCCTCAGTTCTGTTTGAAGATTTTAGGGACAGTCTCAACATACGACGACCGCCCGCTATGACTGCGGGAGTGTGATAGAATATAGCACGGTACCATGCTCAAATATGATTAGGATTGTAATTAAACTAGTGTACAAACTTATCATAGTTGTAGAATTCTTATACAAGTATGATTAGAATTTAGAAGTATAGTATGAATATGATTTTTCATATTTGAAAATTGTAATTTGTATATTTACTCATTCATTAATGAAAATAAAATTATTTATTTCAAATACGTCGACACACATAGTTGAAACTTGAAACTAAACTAACTCATCTTATTTAACACCCAAACAGAATTAAAAATGAAGATGGAAAACTTACGACGAAGATTACTAAATTGATGGCTTTTTCTACAATCTACAGTGAAATCATGCTAGGCTAATTAATAAGGAAGTGTAAAACTGGAAACAACTTGAAACACATAATAGAATTTAACTAGTTCATTTTGTCATTTCAATTTTTTACTTAAATATGCTGGAATTTAAGCAAAGCAGGAAAACAAAACTAGAAGCATCAAACACAAAGAACAGAACTTAGGAAAAAGTAAAAGAGAAGGAGAATTACCTGTTGTGGAGCAGCGACTGAGGCGACGAGAGCGAGAATCGATTTCACCACCGAAATACCAACAATGATAAGGTTCTACTTTGAGCCGGTAGAACCAAATAATCGCAAAAACAGAAATGAAAGAATGAATTTTGAACTTTCCGACGAACCGAGAAATCAATTTGTCAAGATGGAATTCTTGACTTTGAGTAGAATAATCGAAAAGAAATTTCTGGATTGCGAGTCTTAAACAAAATGACCCTATCAAACTGATTTGAAATGAAATTAAAATGAATCAACATGACTAATTAATTAAAATTTATGTAAAATATATATGACATATTAATATTTTCCCAAATGAAAAATGGCAAAATAACTCCAAAACTAGTTAAGAAAATATTTTTGATTTTTATGAATATGTATTTCACTCTGTTTGAAATTCAAGAAGCTTGATCATTTAACTAAAATATGGAGGGTCAAAATTGAGTGTCAACAATAGACTTCCTCGACCAAATGGCACCGGAAAGAGTGAAAGGAGAGAGAGAGGTGAAAGCCGAGGAAGAGAGGGAAAGGAGAGAGGGGGGTTAGTGAGAAATAAGAGATAAAACTAATGTATTTGATATAGCTATAATAGGTAAATTAAAAATTAATTATAGCTATGAAAATTAATTAAATTAAATAATAGTTACTAACCATAAATACATCTTAGAGTTAGCTATGTCAACTAAAAATTTCTTTTCTTTTTTTGGTTTTATATCCGGTGTCTGATACCCACGTTGGAGCCCGACTAATTTAGATTCGCGCCGCGAGTAGGGCCCATTCGTGGGAAACATTCTACCAAGAATTTTTTTTATACCCAAGACTTGAAACTGAAACCTCTAATTAAGGGAGGAACAACTTGTACCACATTCCTTTAGTGACCACATTCTTTTAGTGGTGCATTGATACCCATTTTATGAAAGATTTTGAAAGTATTTTCCTCAATGTATTCATCCTACAAGGGTAAAATATATACACCATATACATTAATTAGGAAGAGTCAATCATGCCTAATCTTTCTAATCAATTCCTAATAATCTTCTACCTAATTAACATTTTACTACATACCATATATAAAGTGATACCACATTAATACATAATAATAATATGATTGCATAATATTCTAACACTCCCCCACAGTTGAAGCTGGAGGGCGGTAAATGCTGAGACTGTCCCTAAAATCTTCAAATAATATCAGCGGAAGTCCTTTTGTGAAGATATCTGCGATTTGATGACGCGTTGGGACATGTAGCACCCGAACTTGTACGCGACCCACCTTCTCGCGTACAAAATGAATATCTAACTTAATATGTTTAATGCGTTGATGGTGGATGGGATTCCCTGAGAGGTAGATTGCACTAATATTATCACAATATACTATTGTTGCAGTCGGAATAGAGCAATGAAGTTCAAGTAACAGGTTCCGAATCTAACATGAGTCAGATACAACATTGGCCATAGCACGGTATTCTGCTTCAGCACTCGAGCGTGATACCGTGACCTGCCTTTTTTAGGACCATGAGATTAAATTGTCACCAAGGAAGACGCAATACCGGGAGGTGGATCGTCTTGTATCCGGACATCCTGCCCAATCTACATCAGTGTAAGTAACAAGTTTGGAAATAGAGGACGGGTATAGATGTAATCCATACTCCAGAATTCCCTGAATATATCGCACAATGCGTTTCAGAGCATGAATATGTTCCTCCAATGGATTATGCATGAATAGACACATTTGTTGCACTGCATAGGTAATATATGTCCTGGTGAATGTGACATATTGTAAAGCTCCTTCTAGGCTGCGGTATAACGTTGGATCAGCAAAAGGTTTGCTAGAGATGGCACTCAATTTTGACTTTGTGTCGACCGGAGTTGCCGAAGGTTTGCAGAAAGACATCCCAGCTTGTTCCACGATTTCTGATGCATACTTCTTCTGGGAGAGAAATAATCCACTTGTATGTCGGGTCACAACAATACCTAGAAAGTAGTGGAGTGGGCCAAGATCTTTCATAGCAAAGTCATAACTAAGTTGTGACATGATATTCTTGCGAAGAGAGTCTGAAGATGATGTTAGAATAATAACATCCATATATAGAAGAAGATAAGCAGTATGATTACCCTAACGATAGATAAATAGGAAATTATCTGAACGGCTGTGCGAGAAACCCATGCGTGACACAAAATCTGCAAATCGCTTATACCAAGCCCTGGGGGCCTACTTGAGGCCATATAATGATTTGTTGAGAAAACACACATGGTTGGGATATTTAGGATCCTTGTATCCCAATGGTTGGTGCATGTAAATAGTCTCATTAAGGTGTCCATGGAGGAAGGCATTTTTGACATCCAATTGATGAAGTGACCATCCTTTTGAGAGAGACAGGCTGAGAACTGTTCTGATAGTTGCAGGTTTGACCACTAGACTGAATGTTTCCCCGCAATTTACACCAACCTGTTGTGTCTTCCCATCACCTATAAGACGGTCTTTATGCTGCTCAAACGTTCCACCAAATTTTTCTTTATGGCTGAAAATCCACATAGATCAAATTATATTAGTATTAGATGGATGAGGTACTAAATCTCATGTCCTATTTGTAATTAGAGCATGATATTTATCATCCATGGCCATTTTCCAATTCGGGTATTTTGGAGGAAACACTGGATTACGAGGCAAAGGTGATTTCAAGACATGGGTGTGAAGGCTATATTTGGCATTGGGTTTGACAATTCCATGTTGACTACGGGTGACCGGACGGTTTGTTGGGCCAGTAGACTGGACACCACTGACCTAGGAGTGAGAAATCGAGGGTCTAGTGGGCTGCATTACTGGAGCTAAAATTGGGCCCGTAGTGGTGGACTGGCCCAATGGGCCTGAATTACGGTGTTCAACACTAGTAATAGGTACCGAGCTATGAAAAAATGTGTTAGATACGAAAGCTTATCATCATCCAAAAATCATAGTTATGAGTCCCGGTGGCATGTATCTTAGCAAATGGAAAAATTGTTTCATCAAAAATTACATGAGGACTTATAAAGATTCTTTTGGAAGAAATGTTGTAACATTGGTAACCGCGATGATGAATAGGATATCCCAAGAACACACATAGAGTAGACAGGGCTTGGAGTTTTGTGATTGTGGTGGATGGAAAGAGGGGGTAGCAAAGACAACCAAATACTCTTAAGTGATGATATGTGGGCTCTCGTAAGTAAAGCATTTTTAGGGGAGCTTGGTATGATAGATTTTTATGAGGAAGGACATTCAACAGATAAGTGGCCATTTGGAGTGTATGATGCCAAAATACAGGAGGAAGTGAAGCATGAGAAAGAGATGTTCTAGCTATATTGTTAATGGTTCTAATTTTGCGTTCCGCTTTTCCATTTTGTGATGAAGTATGAGGACAAGACAAACGAAACTGAAGACCATTTGTTTTGAAAAAAAATCCCAAAACTGTTTATTGTCAAACTCTCCCCCCCCTCCATTATCACATTGAATATTTTTTATATCACGTTCAAATTGAGTTCGGATGAATGCTCTAAAAGTGAGAAAAGTGAAAAACACTTGTGATTTTTTTGATAAAGGAAATGTCCGCAAATAATTAGAGCAGTCATCAAGTATAAGCAAATAATATCTACGACCAGAAGAACTCAAATCAGGTGATGTCCAAATATCACAATGTAAAATATCAAATGGCAAAAGAGTGCATGAAGTAGAGGAAATAAATGACAACTTAACATGTTTACCAAGTGTGCAAGAATGACACTTATTTAGAGTCTGTATTTGGGTACAAGAAAGAAAATTATTTTGTTTAAGAGAAGCCAAAACAGCCTCTCCCGGATGTCCCAAACGTTGGTGCCATAAAGATGGTGCCAAGGCTGCAAAAATAGAAGGAAACTTGGATTGTTGTGTTGACGGATTTATTGGATAGAGCTCCCCTTGCTATCACATCTTATGAGAAGCTTCCCCGTCTGAAAATCATGCACGGAAAAGCCAAAGGGGTCAAACCGGACAGATACCTAATTATCAGTTGTAAACTTTCTAACAGAAACCAAGTTTTTGATTAATTTGGGAGCATGAAGGACATTCTTTAAAATTAGAGGTGGATTTGGTGGTGACAATTTGCTAGAAGCATAACCTTTTATTGAAATTGAATGGCCATTTCTGACAAATATTCCATTATCATTGCTCAAATTAAAATAGGACGAGAGATTACCTTGGGAGGACGTCATATGTGACGTCGCTCCGGAGTCCATATACCAATTTGAATCCGGTGGATTAAGTCCAAGAGTGTGCATGGCGGACTCAATTTCCGTGGGGTGGGCCCCTGTTGAATGGGCCTCATGCCACTGGGTCGGCTGAGGCCCACTGCTACTGCCTGTGTTAACAGACCCAGCGAAATGGGCCTGCTGGGCCTGTTGCTGCTGCTGCCAATTCAGTGGAAAATACCCACTGTTTTGCTGAGGCTGGCCAGTGGGCCTTTGGGGCTGCCTGGCCCAATTGCCTGTTGGGGCTGCCTGACCCAATTGCCTGTTGGGGCTAGGCTAGGTGGTATAGCCTAAGGCCACTGCCAGCCGGTGGGTTGCTGCTACTGTGCGCCGTCCCTACCGTCGGGCTGCTGCCACTGTCCGCCGCCCCTACCACCGTGTTGCTGCCATTTTTGCCACCGGAGTTGGTGTTTCCGCCATTACCGCTGCCACCGAAATTTCGGTGGCCTCCACCTTTGTTATTTCTGCGATTTCCACCCTTATTTTTATTGTTATGACGTCCTTTTTGTCCCTTATTTTGTTGAGAAGGGTCAAAAAAATTACCATCATGTGAAGGAGTGGCAAGCATGACGGAATTTGAAGTAGTTGAGGCCTTTTTTACCAAGCCCGACTCTTCAAGTACAAGCATGGACCTTGCTTGATAAAATTATGGTAGAGGATTACTTTGATGGATTAGAGTTCCCACGCCGTTATACGCGTCGGTGAGATCGGCGATCAATTGTAAGACTAACTGGTTATTACTAACCGGTGAACCAACGTTTCTTAATTGATCGGCCAACACTTTGAGTCGTTGATAATATGTAGAAACATTTGGGATGTCCGCCATGTCAATGGTTGAGAACTCCTATTCCAATGTAACAGCACGAGTGTTTTGGTTATCTTAAAAAATATCTCGCAAGCGTTCCCACGCCGCCATGGCTGTGGAATCCGATTCCATTATCGTATGCAACAAGTCTGTGGAGATTGTTTCATAAATTCAACCAAGGACTGTGGCATCAAGTGTATCTTACAATTCCTTGTCTGCATCGTTTTGTTATGTCTTTTCCTTTACCATCTTTTGGAGGAATTATATGATGAAGAACTTTGTGAATACGACAACATATTTTGAACAATTCCGCTCATGTCGCATAATGAACGGTTTCCATTTCTTGTTTTATGGAAACATGTGTTTTGATATTTGAGACAACAAGAGCATGGTGAAAGGATGATTTGGTTTCAGACATAATTGGTTGTGATGAAGGATAATCAATAATGGAGTAAGAGAGAGAAAAAATTGAAGAAATTTCGGCCAACTAGGATTCTAGGGAGGAAGATGACCGAAAATTTGGAAGAAAATAAACTAATTTTGGATCTTTCTTTAAGCTCTTGATACCATGAAAGACTTTGAAAGTATTTTCCTCAATGTATTCATCCTTCAAGGGTACAATATATACACCATATACATTAATTAGAAAGAGTCAATCATGCCTAATCTTCCCAATCAATTCCTAATAATCTTCTATAATTAACATAATATTCCTAATTAACATTTTACTACCTACCATATATAAAATGATATTATATTAAAATATAATAATAATAATATGATTGCATAATATTCTAACATTTTAAGGATTGAAGACTCGACCAGAAAACTTTTATTTAGTTTTACCAAGAAACTAATACCAACAAATTTAACTTGGTGTTTACATTTCGTGCACTGATATTTAAACTATTAAATTAAGTTGACCCATACATATAATGTAAGGTGATGTTGTATATTATGTCTGATATGATAACTTTTAAAAATAGAGTAATAATTTATTATAAATTAACCAATTAAATGACACTAATAATATAAATATTATTTACACTCTCATAGTATATGACCAACAAACCTTGTAAATCATCCTAGTAGTTGGCAAGTAGAAAGAAAGCAATTAAATCAGAAGAAGTAGACAAACCTATGATGTATTAGCTGTATTTGGGGTCATTTCCTATCTATACTATTTTTCCCCAACTCTTAATACAAACAAAATTTGCTTTCAAGATGTAAAATAAAATTGGATTTCTTACTAGGAGCTTTAATGTGCAGATTTTGCAGTTAGTTAAACTTGTAGGAGACTGTCCCTTGGCCGGTAGGTCCTGACACAATGTTAGAATTCTAGCCCTTCCAGAGTAGTATTTCACTGATGACTCAGACCCCCCCGAAAGGAGGCCTTCTTCATAACTAGTTTTTCATTCTTCGACCTTGAATAAATAATCTGCAACGTAAATAACCATGATAAATTATAAAAATAAAATATAATTTTTTAGTGATTAATGGCATGGGAGCTGGAAAAGAAAGGTAATAATAATCGAAGTATACTTTCTTTCGAAAAAGAAGGAAAACAGGCAAACATAATAATCGAAGCTGTTAATAAAAAGAAAGGAAAAAGGAGCAAAAAGATAGAATAAGCACCGACTTTATTCGATTTTCCGTTTATTGGATGGAGTGAATAAAAAAGAAAAAAGGGAGAAAAAAGATACTCCCTCTCGTGGGCATGGTACGGTATTAGAAATTTCGGAACATAATTTTGGTTTTCAATTGTTAAAAATACTATACTATTATCATTTCAAATTAATTCGGTATGGTTCGATAATTTTAAGTTCGATTTCGATATTTTGCGGTACGGTAAATCGGTATCATAGTTTGTTCGACTTCTACTTATATATATTCATATAATAGAGAATTACGACTTCGGCTATTCAAGAAACGTCTTAATTATATCGTACTAACACTTTACACATGTAAATATATTCAAAAGAAAGCACAAGCAATCCCCTTCATAAATCAATTACAAAAAATGTATTTCAATCAAGATAGATTAATCAAAATTTCAATGTGCAAACAATTAATATTGTAGTAATACTTGTTTATATATTTGTTAGTATGATAATACTAATATATATGAATTATATATGAAACTATATACTTCGATAGGGTATTCGGTATTTCGGTATATTTTTTATCAATACTGAATACCATATCGAATACCAAACTTTTTAAAAATGCATACTAAATATCATAATATCAAAACCACGATATAAAAAAATTCAATTTCGGTATGGTAATCGGTATATATTGTACCATGTCCACCCCTACTCCCTCTGTCTCAAATTATTTATCGTGATTACTAAAAATAGTTATCTCGAATTATTTGTCGTTTTAGAAGTTCAAGGAATAATTAATTTTTTTTAGCCATTTTACCTTTTGTCCTTAATGAAGATGACACATAAATAGAATAAACATTTTTATTGAGAGAGATTGTAATTTAGACATAAATAAGGTAAACACTACAATAAGAAAGACATTTGTCAACAACATTTTTGTTGCCATATATTGGATGTTGTTGTCAAATGTACTTTTCACAACAACAAAAGTTGTTGCATGACGTTGTAATAACCTCCGATGCGAAAAGTTTTCGCAACAAGAAGTTATTTTTTTGTTTCATTTACATTTTTAGCAACAATATATTAAATTTTTGTTGCCATTTACTCTCTGTCATAATTTATATGAGTAGTTTGACTCGACAAATTTAAAAAATAAAGAATTTTTTTAGAATTTTGTGCTCTAAAATAAGCCAAAGATATTTGTGTGGTTATAGATCATCTCGTTAAATGAAAAACGTAAAGTTTAAAGTTAAATTGTTGTCAATGTTTCATTCCTTTGGGGACTGACTAAAAATAAAAGTGTGTCATATAAATTGGAACAGATGGAGTATGTTTTTTAATTCTATACTTTCTTATAGTGAAAATAGGTCAAGTACTCCTCCTAATTAATACTCCACCCGTCTCAATTTATGTGACATCATTTGACTTGACACGGAGTTTAAAAAAGAAAGAATGACTTTTAAAATCTGTGATCCAAAATAAATCTTAATTTTTTGAAGCTTACTAGAGTTTGATAATAATAATTATAATAATTTGATATATTAACTTAAAAGAAAATAAATTAGATAATTTGCCGATCATTTTTATTAGTAGGCTAGCTTACGACCATACAAATAAAATGTTTTTCACTTTATTTAATTTTTTTGAAGTTGTAATTGTGTTTGGTTATCATTTTTGCAAAGAAAATTTAATTGTTTGAATGTTGAAGGTAAAAAATGTGAAAAGTGTTTGAAATTTTTATGGCCAAATCTAATTCTCAAATAAAGTGAAAAATATTTTCGTAAAAGAAGTGAATAATTGTTGTAAAAGGTTGTTAATTATGTTCATTTCACAATGATCAGGACGAATACTAGCCTACTAGGATGTAGATTAGTTCAAATTCAATATAGATTAAATCTAAAAGGTTACTTAGTTAAAGACGCAATAATTCAAACTTTTACAATGTCATAATTAATAAAACTGTTGATTGATCTTTTCTCATTTAACGTCTTAAATTTAACGGTCTTACATAAGATATTTTCAAGTGGAGTTGATTATAAAAATCACTAAACTACAAATAAAGTAGTCAAATCAGTAAGAAACTTTACTCGTAAATTTTGTCGATATCATTATTATTTTTCTGCTATCTTTTTTTTTTAAACTCCTTCATTTTTGCAATGAGGGTCTTGTATACAAATTGCACTTAGAGTTAGAATACTTCAATAATCTTTTGCATTATCATCCTAAATCAATAATTTAGAATGCTAGTTGCACCGTTGTCATGCAATTAATTACTTATAAACAACATTATCATAATTAAGAATGAGAGTAGCTTATTGTTTTTGTTGATATCTATTTAGAGGCATTATATTAGTGAATAATTGTGCGAGATTACATTTTTTAACATTCAAAAAATAAAAGAAAAATGAAGCTTTTGAAAAAAAAGTTTGAACACAATTAGACCGTTAAGATGTCACTATACTTTTTTTTCATTAATCCCTCAATCACAAATGCTTTTAATAAAATATACTAAAAAAAGCAAAAAATAAAATAATTCTATAAAGGGGAGGTCCATTTCTCAGTGAGCTCTTAAGTCACAAAAACATCAACAATTCATCACATGACGTACAACAAGAAATTAAATTATATATATATCAATTCTATATCCTCGCTGGCAAAAAAAGGTGTACGAGTATTGAAAATTCACAAATACACTACACAAAATGAGAAAAAACAAAAACCAATCTGGTTCAAGAATTTAGTGGCCACAAGAAAGATAAGTCAGAATAAGAAAAATAAAAATATACCAAGAAAATCCTTAAAGAGGAGGAAAAATTACAGATTTTGCCATTGTCACGGGCTTTTGTCCCTGAACAAGAGGTACAAATGCAAGTTTATCATCTTTCACTTAAAATAAAATAAAAAAAGGAAAAAGTTCGGTAGGAGAGATGCAATAATTAATATAATGGCACACATGAGAGTATTACTATTGAAGGTGAGAATTGGAGCATCACAAAAAGTTGCAGAAAAAATTCATTACATAAAAACAAAAATTGAATAACGCGTTCACAACCCATTTGAAACCAACAATTTTACGCGGCTTCTATGGCTTATCTGTCACTAAATTTATCCTCAAAAGGCAGCAAACCACCCCACCCCCCACTCCAAACTACCCCATTACCCTCCCCCTCAAGCCAACCCCCAAAATAAGATCTTAATTTAAATTTGTTTATATATATATATATATATATATATATACAGTTAATGTAAAAAAAATATTATATCGTAAAGTCTTATAAAATGTAAAACGTGCTTTCAATATTAGGGATGTGATTGGTATGAAAAAAAATGTTTTCTTGGAGAATATAAGTGAAAGTGTACGCTTTTACTGCGAGGTAAGAAGAATGGGCTCTTAATATGGGGTTCCTAATGTACTAATGAAGACTCTCTCAATCTCAAAGTGGTTCATTAATGATTGGAGTTCCCAAAATGCTAATGCCCTCTCTTCAAAACTTTCTTGTCTAAATGATGACTTGTCAATCTCAAGAGGGTCATTTTAATATTTACTGATTCCTAGAGATTTGGATTTACTATCCTCCTATAATGTTAGAATGTGAACCAAATTTGAAAATTTTACTACTTTAAAACCTAAAATTACAAATAACGCGTCTACTAAAGCTAAAATATGTATCCAACTAGTAATTTTTTGCCAAAAGAAATGAGTGTTCCACGTCAGAAAGCATAAGCTCTGCTTACTACTTTCAGTTACCAAAAAGTATGCAACAAAAAATCATCCCAAAAGTATGTGATTAATCAAGAAAGCAAAACCAAGAATTAACCCCACCACACCACCAAATGATGTGGTGCGGTGGATGAGATTGATATTCTTTTAATCAGATGTCTCGGGTTCAAATTCCGTATATAAAAAAATACTTGATAGAGAGCGCTTCTTTTAGAAATGGACTTTAACCCGCCCGAATCCGAATATAATCGGGCTTCAATGCGAATACCGAACACGAAAGGAGTAAAAAAAACCCCACTACTCCCTAATCTTCTCTACTTTCTACTATACTCTTTTAGAACCTTCTACTATAAATTTTGTGCCTCCAAACTAAACCTCCCCACCAACATTCTACTCTTCACCTTCTCTCTCTGTTTCACACCAAAGAAATGCACACTAAAATTCTTCTTCCTTCCTGCATCTTACTTGTGCTTTTGTCCTCACTACCCTCTTTCAATGTAAGTAACAATCTTTAACTCTTATGCTCATCTAATTTCAGTTTCTTGAACTATTTTTAATTTGTCCAAAGATTGTAGCTTTATGCACTAATGGGTGTCAAATGTCAACTATGTAATCTTTGATTTGTCATAAAGATTGTACGCTTATGTACTGATGGGGGTGCCAATGAAATACAACAACATACCCCGTAAAATCCCACATAGTGAAGTCTGGAAATGATAGAATATACACAAACCTTACCCCTGGCTTAATAGCTAGAGTGGTTGTTTCGGTAGGGGGTTGTCAATGAAGTAATCTTTGATTTGCCATAAAAATTGTAGCTTTATGTCACCCACTGGGTGTCAAATGTCAATGAAGTAATCTTGATTTTCATAAAGATTAAAACTTTATGTAACCCCAAGGGGGTGTCAATGTAGTAAATCTTGATTTTGTTATAAAGATTGTAACTTTATGTACTGATGAGGTGGTGTCAATGCAGGTAGTTGTTGCTGGAAATGGAGATAATTCTGGTGAATCTGGGAACCCATTTACACCAAAAGGCTATCTAATTAGGTACTGGAAGAAACAAGTCTCAAATGACTTACCAAAGCCATGGTTCCTTCTCAACAAGGCATCTCCACTGAATGCTGCACAATATGCAACTTACACAAAGCTTGTAGCAGATCAAAATGCACTCACCACACAGCTTCACTCCTTTTGCTCTTCAGCAAATCTGATGTGTGCACCAGATTTGTCACCAAGTCTTGAAAAACACAGTGGAGATGTTCACTTTACCTCTTATAGTGACAAGAACTTCACCAATTATGGCACCAACAATCCTGGTGTTGGATTTAACTCCTTCAAGAACTACTCTGATGGAGAAAACATCCCTGTTGATTCTTTCAGGCGCTACGGTAGAGGTTCCCCTCATGATCAAAAATTTGCCAATTATGCCCCTGATGGGAATGTAATTGACCAAAGTTTCAACAGTTATAGCACAAGTTCTAATGGGGGTAAAGGGGAATTCAAAAATTATGGCCCAAATGTCAATGTTCCCAATATTAAGTTCACTTCTTATTCAGAACAAGGAGTTGGTGCAGACCAAGAATTCACAACTTACTCACAAGATGCAAATGCTGGTGACCAATCATTCAAAAGCTATGGAAAAAATGGGAATGGGGCTGATAGTAAATTCACAAGCTATGGAACAGACACAAATGTTATAGGTTCAACATTTACAAACTATGGTCAGACAGCAAATGGGGGCAACCAAAATTTCACATCTTATGGTACCAATGGAAATGTTCCTCAAAACAATTTCAAGAACTATGGTGTTGGAGGTAATGGTCCAGTTGAGACTTTTACTAGCTACAGAGATCAATCAAATGTTGGTGATGACAAGTTCAGTAACTATGTCAAGGATGCAAATGCTGGTGAAGCAAATTTTACCAACTATGGTCAATCTTTCAATGAAGGTACTGATGTTTTCACTAGCTATGGTAAAGGGGCTAATGACCCACATGTTAATTTCAAGACTTATGGGGTTAACAACACCTTCAAAGATTATGTCAAAGATACTGCCACATTTTCCAACTACCATAACAAATCATCCCAAGTTTTGGCTTCGTTGACCGAGGTCAACGGTGGCAAAAAGGTAAATAACAGGTGGGTTGAGCCTGGAAAGTTTTTCCGGGAGAAGATGTTGAAGAGTGGTACAGTTATGCCTATGCCAGATATAAAGGATAAGATGCCTAAAAGGTCGTTTTTGCCCCGGGTAATTGCTGCGAAATTACCATTTTCTACCTCCAAGATTGCTGAGCTGAAGAAAATTTTCCACGTGGCCAATGATTCTCCTGTTGCAAAGATTATTGGAGATGCTCTAAGTGAGTGTGAAAGAGTACCAAGTGCTGGCGAGACCAAACGTTGTGTTAACTCAGCTGAAGACATGATTGATTTCGCAACTTCAGTGTTGGGACGAAACGTCGTCGTTCGAACAGCTGAGAATACAAAAGGGTCAAAGGGGAATATCATGATAGGATCAGTCAAGGGAATCAACGGTGGAAACGTCACCAAATCAGTGTCTTGTCATCAGAGCTTGTTCCCTTACTTACTGTATTACTGCCATTCGGTTCCTAAAGTCCGGGTCTACGAAGCGGATATATTGGACCCGAATTCAAAGGCTAAGATCAACCATGGTGTTGCCATTTGCCACGTGGATACTTCTATGTGGGGAGCCAGTCATGGAGCCTTCGTTGCACTCGGGTCGGTACCCGGGAAAATTGAGGTTTGTCACTGGATCTTTGAAAATGACATGACTTGGGCAATTGCTGATTGAGCCAAGGGAAAAAAAATAATTTGAATAAATATTCAGATTTTCTACTTCGGGTCGAACCGGGTGTGTTACAACAAGAACAAAAAGGTACCACTGGTTTGACTTTTATAGTTATTAATTAATTATTATAGACTCAATTTATATTTTGAGTACCTTTCATGTAAGTTTCACCTTTGCCTTCATTAAGTTTGAAGGGCTGTCAATTTACATTTGTTATGTAATCATTCTATTGTTGTCTCTCTATATTTGGGCAAAGTAATGTATTATTGCTAGAGCATTTAATAACTTTTCTCATTGCTCCTAGAGAAAAATAGAATAACAAAATGTGCCAATCATCTTTGAAGTGACAACATAAATAGACAATTGCAATCAAATAACTAAACCTTCAATGAACCTTAGCTATGGTTGCTCTATTTTTGGTAGTGTTGATGAGTCTTATTGAGGTAAAAAATTGGTAATATAAAAGGAAACGTTCTCTCATATTTAAAAGTAAAAAGTTTGTAATATTTACTTTGTGATAGAAAGTATTCAGAAATGTGATGTATAGCCTCTTTTGATCTGCTTTTTCTCTACCTTTTGATTAACCAATTCTTTCTCCTGAATTTTCTTCAAATAATTTATAACTTTCGTGATTTGGACGTAAAATTGTTATTCCATCATGTTCTCATGTGTATTTCATCTTCTTATTTAAGGCAGTATATTTGGGATAGTCATTTTTTGTGAAAATTTTCAAGCTGAGGGTAAATTGGAAATAACCTTTTTACCCCCACAAAGGTGAGGATAAGGTCCGGGTATATTTTATACTCCTAAGACCCCACGTGTGGGAATACACTGAGTATGTTGTTGTTTGTTATTTTTCGTGTAAATACTTTCCATTGTTCGGTTGCCGAATTAAAATATGAGTGTTTTGATTAAAAAAAATGTGTTTCTATAGGTTTTATACCTAACTAGCCCTAGAGGTAACTTGAAATCCTCAAATTTTCTTAGGTTTTATCTGGATTTTGGCTTTCATTAGTGGTATAAAAGATCTATTTTGAACATGATTTTATGTCCCAATTCACATTTCTTTTTTGGCTCCCGCTTTGTAACAGACTTGTGTGCGAGGTTGGCCCGATTTCGATTCCTAAAGCTTTCGGTGAAGGTGTGGAGTCTCCCTTAGTAAATAAATGATTAGTTGAAACAATTAATATGAAGTTGAAAGTTAAGATAATTATAAGAAAATGATTCCTCTCATATATGGATGAACGTAATTAATCTTTTACGCTTGTGATGAAAGTTAGTTTCCGAGGAAAATATTCCGTAACTGAATATTAGAAAATTACTTCCTCGTGAAAAACATATTTCTAAAAAGTTTTGCTATACCAAACATAGCCTTACTAAGAAAAGCTATGAGAGAAGATGACACCGCAATAATTTTGTTAATATTTTGATCGATTTCTTGAAAATTATAAGTACCTCTAATATTTCGATTGATTTGTTGGAATTCCAAACTCCACTTTAAAGTTTAAACCTTTATCATGTCCACCACATGGTAAAAACAGAAATACTTCCTATACCCAAATTAACAATCACTTTAATTGCGTCAAATAAATGATAACTGCCACAGTCTAATTAAACTAGGGAAATCAGCCAGAAATAAATGAGGTATTATAATTAAAACATCTCTGCCTCTAGAGATTTCTCCAGTTAATTTTCAGAGTATACGTTATTTTTTTAAAAGAAAAAGTCATTCAACGTTATCTAAATATGCAAGTTAATAAATTATTTGTTGTAATCTAAGAGTATAGGCAAATCTAGAGTACCATTTATGAGTTCGGATGAAATCAATAATTTTTGTCCAAATTGTGTGTATATATATATATATATATATTATAAAATCTATTTAATATTTATAAATATTTTACTGCAAACTCAGTTGTTATTGATATTAATTTGAGATCGTCGTAAAAACTTACATACTTCAAATCCTGAATTCACATCTGCTAAGAAGTTACTCAACTTTACCTATGTATCACATAAAGTCATTAGAATGAAATAAAGGAGATATTTTATGTAATACTTAAATAAGTTTGAATAGTTTCTTTAATTATAAAAAATTATTTAGTGACTCTCTGTAATATTTAGATAAAATTAAGTGATTTTCTATAATTAAAAAACACTAATAACTTTATTGCGATGAAATAAAACTCTAGTGATCATTCTTATAATTACACCACTTGCTTTTCTTTCTTATTTTTTTTGGGAATGGGCCATATCATTAAAAAGGAGATATAACTCACATTTACTTGCAGTCGACGTAGCCCGTTATATCATCAGTGTATAGATAATGTATATGTTATTATAGTTATATGGTCCACGCATTTAGTTTGCAACTAGTTAGCCCACTATATCATCGGTGTATATATAATATATATGTTCTGTATAGCTATATATAAATATTACATATACTTTGTATATATAATATATATGATTTGTATACTCATGTATAAACACAAGAAACCAACTCAAATTATATTGTATATATAATATATCTGTTATGTATAGCTATACATCAGATCCTCAACTTTTTTTGTAATTTTTGATTCATGGGTCTTGTTAAACTAAATTACAATTATTAAACTAATAATAAGACGTTCTAGTTTCGAACTTTCTTGTTTGGGAAAGAACAACTTGTTTGGCCCGTATTCGAAAGCTAAGATTAATCATGGTATTTCCATATGTCATGTTGACACGTCAGCTTGGGGAGCCAATCATAGAGCTTTTATCACACTCGGGTCGCGACCCGGGAAGTTGAAGTTTGTCATTGGATATTTGAGAATGATATGACTTGGGCAGTTGCTGACTGAAACGGATCCTCCAATGTGCTCATTCGGGTCGGATCAGTTAAAGAAAATGATAAAGGTAAACCACTTGTTTGGCCCGTATCATAAACAACTTCATATATTATAAATATTTTTATATACAGTGAATTTTCTTCTCTATTATCAATGCTCAGTTTTGATGCAATCTTTAAGCTTTTTCTCCTAATGTATTCCTAATTGAATTTACCATCCATCTTGTTATGTCAGTTTTAATTGAAGTTTGTAGTTAATGGGAAAAACAAGGCGAAATACATAGTCTCCTAAATTCATTCACAATGATCAATTATTTTTTAAATTTTGTTAATGACCAGATATACACCTCGGCTTGATAGAGATATGAACAACTTAAATGGGTCATCTATGATGTAACAATAATTAATGTGTAACCAAAAAAGAAACTGGGAAATAATAATAGGGTCAAAGGGAAAGAGATGAGAAATGAAAGCCCACAGTAGCAAATAAAAATACTACGCATATTCACGTGTAAAAAGTTATTTTAATTAATGATATGTGGCAATTGTTAGGTGGTCCTTACTCCTTAGTCCTTACTACATTCACATTCTACTGTTTTGGTATGCTAAATATAATGCATTGGACAAGTCGTGCTCCAGCTGTTTGTGGGCCAATAGCTCGTTGGCTTGTATTCACTCTATCCAACTTGATCTTGTTAGTTATAGTAACAAATATTAACCTTAATCAGTTTATGAATAATTATTTAAGAAAATTAAATATTGAGCATAACTCCACCTTAAAAGTAACAATTATATCCATGTAAGTCACTATAACAGTCTCTATGCGAAGGCTTGGAAATTTAGAACAAAAAGGATGGTCCGACTTTATTACATATATACCATGTGAAGAAATATAAAATTTAAAAAAAATTAAACTCTAATGCCAATTCATGAGATGAAGATTGTTTAAAATCATATGAAGAGATAATAATATATTTAAGACGTATCGAGGATATCGGATAGAAAAGATAAATAAAAGAACAATCTATCGGAAGGGCATATCTCTAAGGGCACCAATCTCCCTCGACAGTGGTCTATCTACGAGAAGCCGATCTATGGATAAAAAGAAAATGCATGAAGGAAGAAATCAAAATCTAAAACTGTGGACGATGTAAAACATAAAAATATAATACTACATGTCTCTTGTATTTTGACCAATTATTCTTTTTGAAATATAGTTTCTATTTTATAACTATTGTGGCATAATCCAAGTAATAGTATAGTCCAAAATTGTACTAGTATAACAATATTTTATGGTTGTGAATGTGTTTGGTCAGAAGTGAAACTGCATGATTGGTTAGAGTGGATAACTTGTCTTCTATTTCTTGTTTTAGTCCCTTTGATGAGAGTATTAGGGATTCAAATCATGTGATTCAGTCAATTTATATCGTACCAAATAATTGTCTGTTTGCTAGCGAAAAATGCATACCGTGTGTCATTTGTGCCCCAATTGTTGAAGGAAGAATTTATTACAGAAATATTTGTTTCATTTGAGGGCCAGTGTGAACATATTTGATTAAGGCTAAAGAAAATAGTATTTAAAAAAAAGATATTACATAGGGGTAAGAACAAGAAAGGAAAAGGATGTTACGCTATTGATGATATAAGAATTGAGATCGAGGAATGTTGTTTGGGACAGTTATGTCATTGGAAAATGTCTTTTACGAAAGAAAAAATTGTTAAGAATAAAGGAAAAGGAAAGATATCTAGAGATTCTTATTTTATCTTCAGTTAGGAAAGATTAAGTTGTTGGAGTACCCGTTGAATGATGAGAAGAAGGGAAGCCCGCCTCTTTTCCGTACCAATTCTTATTTTAGCCCATTTATTCTAGTTAACAAATATAAATTCATATCAAGATCATGATTAATATCGTCAATAACATCAAAATCATTACTAGTGAATTCTAATATTTGTTCTTCGTGATTTGAGCAAGAGATTCTTCTGCAAATATCATTTTCATTGCTTAATTGTCTGTCACCCCACCCTCACCCTCCCCCCTCCCCCATACATACCCCACCACTACCACCGTCCACTTTTCAACTTCTTTCGATGTGAAAATATGAAGAAAAATTAACAAAGTCAAGGTGAAGTCAACATTATTTGAAATTAGTCATTAAATCCAATATTATTCCGTTTTACACAAGTAAACAGATGGATGATACAAAACGTTAAGCTTAACTTCTATATATAAAAAAGAAGAAGTAAGAAGCGCTTTATTTCTAATTTTAATTGTCTATTCCGTGTGAATTTGAATTAATTAAATTATTGCTTCATAACGAATGAGTGAATCCGGAAAAAAAGAAAAAAGATAAAGAAATACATAAACTCAACAAAACTACTATGATTTTAAGTTTAAAGAGATTCGCATTTGTGATATTTTACATGACTATATGATTTCTTGACCACTAAATTGTTCCTTAACTAAACCTTAATTAACCAATCATATAAGAACTTTAATAATGGTCAAACTGTCATAAGATGTTAACTTTCTTTTTTGCTAAATACATATATGATTTTTATTATATTTGTCTCTTTTTTTTTCATTTAGACACATAAATTAAAGATTATATCTATTGAACAGTTGAACTACAGCTAAAGTATATTACTTATTAAACACTCCACAAAAATTGTGCGACTTTCCCTAGCTATGACATGGCAAAAAAACGAATCAAGAGGTGACATGGAATTTATTTTTTTAAAGAAAAAACTTTCTTACTTCTCATGAGTCATGCTGAAACTGTAGAGGTGGCCAGTGGGCCGGGCTCGGGTCTGACGGGACGGGTCTAGCGGGGTCGGGGCGGGACGGGCGAAGGGGCAAGTCCCGTCCCGATCCCGATCCCGTCGGTATCGGGTCGGGGCGGGGTCGGGGTCGGGGCGGGGGCCGGCGGGTTTTCCTTTTTTTTTTTTTAAATAACATATGTATAAAAAAAAACTCAATAAACAAGACAAGATAGTGTAATAAAAATATCCCAAGACTGTTTTTGTGCCTCTTATATTATTTAATAGACATATGATTTTTTTGTAATACAAATACAATTGTCTAAAATCTAAATTGCAACTTTGTGGTGTTGCCAAAAGTTGCAAATTACATAATAAAATTGCAATTAAAAAAATTACATTCTCAAAAAAAAAAATTCAAGCAACAAAAGAATTTTCTGGTATATATTATCCTACTATTTCAACTATGTTGTTTTATATAACTCTAATATTTTTATTACTTAGTGAATATATAAAAAAACCAGCTTATAAGACAACTATTAAAAAATGTTTGTCAAAATAAAAAAAATATTTTATTCCTATTCCCACTATTTATATTATTGGTTCTGTATTAAATCCTACTATTAAAATAGACGGTACTAAATCACTAATTGAAACTATTTACGATTGTATAGAAGTACTACCACCTCCAAGTCCCAAAAATCTAAATCACCCACCACCTATTGAACAAACTAAAGAAGAAGTGTTGTCTAGCGTAGAACACCAATGCAAAAAAATATATAGATTTTATCAACAAGAAAATGCTAGTAACTTACCGGCTTCCATACCATCTTCTTCATCTTCAACACAACCTCACAAAAGACATGCTGTTTCTGCGGCTAGTATTGAAAGCCTCAGAAATAGAATGTGCGGCCGTACCTCTACTACTAACCAAATTAGCAAGTTGGATATTTTTGTTTTGCAGGATTCTGTACCGTATCACGAAGTTATCAATGAAGATGGACATGAAGACTTGCTGAAATACTGGAGGGGGAATAAGAAGACCTTTCCGACACTTTCATTGATGACCCGAGATGTTTTGAACATTCAAGCGTCATCAATCAAGGCCGTCTGGCGCTTTTTCTGCCGGCAGATATCAAATAGGAGACCACAGACACTCATTAGCCGGAGACAGCTTGAAAATTGCAGTATTATTCAGAGATTGGATACGAGCGGAGCGGAGAAGGTGCGGTCAACCGGAGATCAACGAAGAAGAAGATGAAAACTACAACGAAATCTTAACCGAAGGTAGTTTCTCTAAAAATACAATAAGTTCGGAAATTTTTACCCAATCACTATCTAAAATCATATCAGCTGGATTTTGATTATGAGAGTTAAGAAATAAAGTTATAGGTATTCTATAGTCATAAGCAACAAGTAGTTGCTCGTATAAAGAATTCCATCTAGTGGATACTTCTCGTGGAATTTTCTATAAGATAGTCCACAATCATGACAATTTTTTTTATATTCTTTTCTACGTTGTACTTTATTACTTTTAAAAATAAAGTTTATAGCAAATTGTATTTTACTAAGAATGTCTTCAAAAAGTGATAGACCATCCTTTACAATTAAGTTATATATATGACATGCGCATTTTATATGAAAATGATCTGGAAAAGATGGAGTTAAACTATTTTTTAAAATTGTAATTGCGTAATTGTTAGAAGAAGCGTTATCTAATGTAATAGTCATAATTTTATCGGTTATTCCGTAATAATGGCACACTTGATAAATATTATATGCAATAAAAGTACCAGTGTGCCTATCACCTATATATCTATACGCTAAAATACGTTTTTGTATAGACCATTTATAATCTATCCAATGACAAGTTACAGTTAAATAATCATGGCCGTTAGTACTACGACCTATATCAGACGTGATAGATACTTTGCCATTAAAATGATATAATGAATAACGTAAATAATGTTGATATTCATGCGCGAATTTAAATACATCTCTCTTAACAGTTGATCTAGGAAAACCGTTAAAAGCAGGATTATATATATCTCTAATGTAATGAATATAATCGGGAGATGAAGGAAATGAAAAAGGCAAACCCTCCACAGCATCTAATTTTGATATTGCTTCCCTATCTCTATGTTTATTGTATTTAGGGCCTACAATTCCCCCCATCATAGGGTTAATTTGACCATGTACTTGGTCCGAGACAGTAACAGTATGTGAACCTTATCCCGATGGAGCGGACGTTTGCATACCTGGTTTTGAAGCCTGATATTGGGCATACCTAGCTGGATGAGCACTTACTACGTGTCTAATTAAACCCCCCGTCCCACCGTGACCTTTTCCAGTTTTAAATTTTAAAACATTTTTACAAATTTTACATATAGCTACTTGATTCTCTACGTCCCTATCAAAAAATGTCCATGCATCTGATTTTAATGGTCGTTTTGCTGGACCTCGTCTCATACTAGGGGGAATAGGAGGTATTTCAGTTGAAGGTGCACTAGTGGGTGTGTTGTCATCAACATTAGTGGGTGTATCGTCTAGATCATCGTCTAAATTAAAGTCTTCTTGAGTTCCAGAAAACAACTCCTCGTCTAAATCTAATGGTATTGTAGGAAAATGTTGAGTATCAATAAAATCATCCTGTGTAGGAATAAGATGACTAGAAGAAGTACCCTTGCCCTGGTTGCCCCTACTAGAAGAAGCACTCTTATCCTTACCCTTAAACATACATTTTAATCCTTCCATTTTAATTATGATAATAAATAATTAAAGATAATAAAATTAAGTGCGCTAAATAAAATAACAGACAATAATAATTTAATGAAGGAACGAATGTACCAAATGTCGACGTAACGTCGACGTGTAATCGAGAGGTTGAAAATTGAAACTCTGCTCGATGGAAGATCCTCAAGCTAGTTGCCAACTTCACTCTCAATTCCCAAATGAATAATAAAAATTGAATATTTAGCAAACAATGTAGACTTGTAGAGAGATATATTAAGAGATTAGAGAGATTGTAGGAAGATTTGTGAGAAAGATGAAGAGAAAATGAGTTATTTATAGTTGACAAATTGGGTTAGAGTGTAAATATAATAACTTATGGGTTAAAAATAAATATTAAGGGGTAGGGGGGAGGCCTAAAATGCCCGTTGCCCAACGGTCAAAATCTAAAATGGTTGTTGGTGCAACGGTTATATTTGCAAAGGGGGAGAAATCGGGCGGGGTCGGGGTCGGGACGGGCTCGGGGCGGGCTCGGGTCATGCGGGCCTGGGGCGGGCTCGGGTCATGCGGGCCTGGGGCGGGCTCGGGTCTGGCGGGACGAGACATTGTCCCGTCTCGAGTTCGAGTCCTGCCACCCTTCTTTTTTTTTTACGCAGGCTCGGGACGGGATCGGGTCGGGGTCGGATCGGGGTCGGGCCGTCCCGGCCCACTGGCCACCCTTAGCTGAAAGTGAAGAAGGCCAAATGATGGCTCACTCCTCAAGTCTTAGCAGTAGCAATCACTCATCAATCTTCTCTTTCTAGAATCTAAGAAATCAATTAGCAACCGCTTATGTTTTATTTAATTAATAAATAAAACACTTATTTATAAAATATAATCCTTGAGAGTATTATGTGAGAAAAGTATTGAATGAGGTCAAAGCTGAGGGCAATGTGTTTTCTTCTTTCCTGCATAGGAAAGTCAACTAACTTGTGGCTTTTCCTCTTTCCATTTTTGATATCTCACTCGATATCCGGTATTATGATCTGACTAAATTTGAATTTGCGATAAAAAATATCATGAGCTAAAGCACTCCTTAACAAAGAAAATTTCATACACAAAATTCAAACTCGAGACCTCTAATTAAAAAGAAGTACTTATCACTACATCACTATCTTTATTGATTTCTTTTCTTTCTTTGAAACTCATGTCCCTTTCGTTCTTCTTTTCTTTAATATTACAATATCACATCATGGTGATAATGCTATTTGATCACGCTTAACTCTAGTTCTAAAAGGAATAAGCGATCGCTGTAAATATAATTCGATCTAAAAGTCCGGTGTTGAATCCCACAAAGAACTAACGTTAGCTATAACTATTTTATATTACTAAAAAATAAGTTCGAACAATATTCTTAATTATAACGATTAAAATTTTTATTTGAACTATTTAACTAATAAATAATAAAGAAGTAAAAACAATCAACTAATAAAGAAGTAAAAATAATCAACTAAAGATGATGAAGTTGGAAACAAGATTAAGAAGGTCCAGGGTTATGATTTTCACATTTATCGCAATCCTTCTTGCTACGTTATCCATAATTTCGCCGATTTATTCTCTACGGATCGTGAGCACTCAACTTATCGTAATTTTCTCTCTAGCAACCATACAAAATTTACTAGTCGTATTCTCTCGAACTACTCTAGCTAGCAATTTCTCACTGCTCACTATGACCACGTCAAAGCTTCGTTATCTCTAATCCCGCTTTTAAATCCACCTTATTGATCTCTCATATACCTAGAGGGTGACGTTATTCAACAACAACCTAAATATGTATTCTCTCTCGAAAAACACATAATAAATAGGAACAATCAATCGATGGTCATTCAATCAACTGAAATAAGCATATAGTTTCACAAGTAGAGAAATTCAAAGGCTTAATCATATTAAAACGTAACAAGAATTCATCTAACAATTGGTTCCACTAAAACCCTAGATAGAGAATTAGCTACTCATAAAAGTATGTGAAAACACGATACTAAAATTCATAACCAATAATGGAAAATAGGAAGAAGAGAGAAATAACTCGTTGTCGAATCTTTTGTCTTGCTCCACGGCGACTCCTTCCTCTCCTTAGGTTCAATCCTCCCAAAATAACGTGTCTTAAGGTGTATTTATATGACCTAGAATGTATATGGAAACAAATAAACCAATTAAATCTCATTTGAAAAACTTTTCTTGGCTCGCCTGAACTCTCGCTTTGCGAGGATCACATGCGAGCCCATCCAGCTGTAAATTTTCACTTGTTTCTTGGCTCGTCTATGGGTTCGCCTTTCCCTTCGTTTTTTCTGCAAGTGATTAAACTTATTGGCTCGTCAAGCTACTCGCAAGGTGAGCATGATAGGCAAGCTTAGGCATTCTCCGTTCTTTCTTTTCTTATCTAAACTTGCATCAAATAAGCTAATTATCAATCGCTTTCGTCCAACGATCTTCCTATACATACAAAACAAGTAATAAGCTCAAGGAAATATAATTTATACTCAAACGACGATAAAAGTACTAAGAAGTGAGGCAAAATAATGACTAAATATATGCATTTTTGGCCGAATATCACCAGCCCACACTTAGACTTTTGCTCGTCCTCGAGCAAGTTCAAAAATTCACAGCATGGCAAAGAATAACTCTTGAGCATGCTCTTGCATCACAACTAATGACAATGGATTATATCGCCATTTAGAAACTAGATTATGCATAAAAACATCCTTCTTTAATCGTTTTATGCCAAGACTATTTAAAATTTTCAAATGATCTCTCCTAACATCTTAGCCTCAAAGATTGACTTTCCTCCTATTTAGTTCTTGAATTGCTTCCTACGCCAACTTAAGAATCAAGTACCTGACAAATCTTTCGTGAATCTTGTGTCCTCACCAATCATACCAAGAGAGAAATTAGTCCACACACTCAAATAAAAGTTAAATGTATTTTAAGGACTCCCGTACATAAAGAATTCACTCTCTCTTATAAAGAAAAATCGTGTGTCTCCCAAGGTCGTACCATAGGCTTGCCCGTAGTATAAGACTCCACTAATCTAAGCCTGTTAAATCTAGGATCAAGTAGGACTTTCATAGGTTGTAATGTAGGCTAAAAAACAGGTAGGATATATTTAGAAAAATAGTAACTCCACCCTGCTAAACACTTTAATACAAGACATTTTTGTGGCTTTAGAGCGCATACTTATCATAATCCCCATTCAATTTCTCATTATACAAAGGCATTAGATGAATTCCTTTGTTTTCAACCCAACACATATGAATAATTTCACTAGCTAGGAACAAAATAGTATTCTTTTTCTATTTTTTTTGCTTTTTTTTTTTTTGCAGCTAATGAATCTATTCTTTTCTTCACTCCTTTTCTTTAGTTCCACTCAAAAGCTATCCATGTTCCCTAATTACATTTTTATAGCACTTATTTTTACAAATTAAGTGCTTTCAGAGGTAAAGGTTAAAAAAGAATCAATTAAGAACAAAAGGATATAGACTTGTAATGTAAGTGCAAACGAAAGACTTATAGGCTCAAAAGGGATGGCATGGGATATTGTTAACATTGGTATACAAAAAGGCTAATAAAAAATGGCTATGTCATCTACTAAATTTAACACGACTTAATTATTTCGCGTTGACAACACACAGGGCAAGTTCTATACTAACAAGGAATGACACAGATTATCATCTAAACCTTACTTCACACAACACACATGATCCACTCCAGATAGTTCTGTCATGACTCTCAAGTTAAAGCAATAGGGTACAATCACTAAATATGATTCAAGCACATGAGGTAATAATAAAAAGTCAAAGATCGAGCCTTAAGCATCAAAAGAAGATCATAAAAATTCTCAATACATCTAAAGAAGGTATACAATACACATGCCCATCTCTAAACCCCAACATAAAATATGTCACACAGTTTTCGACACTAGAGTTCTTACTTTTTGTTACTTGCTTGGTCATCCTAAAGATTAATCCCCTAACTAAAATAGCACAAGAAACCACTAAACAATTCCTCGCCCCACACTTAAAACTGTGCATTATCCCCAATGTACAATATAAATAGAAGATGGCAAAAGAGACTCGCTGGTAGGTCAAAGGCCGTACAATAGCAGTGTCCGGAGTACTCAGACTTCCCCAATAAAGATATGGTCCTTTGTGAGGTATCTTAGTTCCAATTTTATGGCTTGCTTTTGCATCATTCTAATGACTTTGTTTCCATACTCAAACTCCTACAAAAATAAACATAATAAATAAAAGTATTAAAGTTAGATTGCCTCCCAACAAGCGCCTAATTTTACGTCGCGGCACGACTAAAATCATTTTTTGCCTTCATTTCGAACTTATAAATTGTACCTCCAGTTTTGATTCAGCTTCATCATTATGCTCTTTGGGCAGTACAAATTATTGGGAGCCTAAAATTAAATAATTTCGTATGCACTCTTTGGCTTTCAACAGAGGAGTATCACCTTGCCCAGACGACCTTGAAATTTTCAGAATATATGACTCATCTACCTCATCCTTTAATTTCTGCATCGGCTCGTATGGATCAATTTCCATATCTCCTTCCGAACACAATGTCAAAAAATGCTTAGAGTGAAGAAAAATGCGCTCAAACTGAAAATTCAACTTATTTTCGACCTCCTCTTCTTGACATAAACTAGAGTCAATTAAAATTGCATCAGTAAGGTCCTTGATTGACTCTAGTATCACTTTTTCAACATCGACATCATCAAATTCTATTTGGTTAGATTGTTGGTATTCTACTTTGAACTCTTCTTGGGTACAATCGACAATATTAGTGTGTTGAGCTATAAAAGCTTCAACTAGTTGACTCAACTGAACCTCCAACTTGTGAATAATCGTCTCTTGCCTTTATATATGTAACTGTTTCTCACTGTCTTTCTCCTCAAGGCACTTTAACATGCCTTTGATCTCTTTCATGTAAGCATCTCTTGGTTCTTTGTTCCTATTAACTTCACAAGAAAAAGTAGAACCAATTTTAATAGGGGGTTGGGGGAGGATAAGAAATATGGGCATAAAAGTGATCATCTTGACCACCACACATATTGCAGACATTCCACACATAAGATTGAGTTGGTGCACATAACTCGCTCTTAGGAATATTTTGATAATTTTTCCACGGGTGATTTCCTCCAAAATATGCATAGATGATCAAAAGTAGAATTACCAACAACTAAACCTCCATAATTCCAAGATGTCATGTTTTTCAAATCAACAACTAAAAAATATTCAAACTTAGAATCCAGCAATATTGGTCTTGAGTAGAGGGTCTCTCGGAAACAACCGCTCTAACTACCAAGGTAGATGTAAGGTCTGCATACACTCTACCTTCCACAGACTCCACATTGTGAGATTTCATTGGTTTGTTGTTGTTGTTGTTGTTTATAATCTAGCAATATTTACAACTACAACTAAACCGTTAGTTCCCCAGCAACGACTCCAAAATTTGATCACACCTAACTCTAGTCCTTAAAAGAATAAGCAACCGCTGTAAATATAATCCGTTCTAAAAATCTGGAGTTGAATCCCACAGAGAACTAATGTTAGTTATAACTGTTCTATATTACAAAGAAAATAAGTTCAAACAATATTCTTAATTATAATGATTAAGATTTCAATTTGAACTACTTAACTAATAAATAATAAAGAAGTAAAAATAATCAACTAAAGAAGATGAAGTTGGAAACAAGGTTAAGGAGGTCCAGGGTTATGATTTTCCATTTATCGGAATCCTTCTCGCTATGTTATCCATAATTTCGCCGATTTATTCTCTACAGGCCGTGAGCACTCAAATTATAGTAATTCTATCTCGAGCAACCACAATAATTTACTAGACGTATTCTCTCGAACTACTCTAGCTAACAATTTCTAGCCGCTCACTATGACCACGTCAAAGCTTCGTTATCTCTAATCCCATTTTTAAACCCGTTGTGTTGATCTCTCATATACCTAGAGGGTGACGTTATTCAACAACAACCTAAATATGTATTCTCTCTCAAGCAACACATAATAAATAGGAAAAATCAATCGATGGTCATTCAATCAACTGAAATAAGCATATAGTTGAACAAGTAGAGAAATTCAATATCTTAATCATATTAAAACTTAACAAGAATTCATCCAACAATTGGTTCCACCAAAATCCTAGATAGAGAATTAGCTACTCATAAAAGTATGTGAAAACACGATACTAAAATTCATAACCACTAATGGAAAATAGGAAGAAGAGAGAAAGATTGTTGAATCTTTCGTCTTGCTCAACGGTGGCTCCTTGCTCTCCTTAGGTTCAATCCTCCCAAAATAATGTGTCTTAAGGTGTATTTATATGACCTAGAATGTATATGGAATCAAATAAACCAATTAAAATTAGTTTGAAAAAGTTTTCTGGGCTCGCCTGAACTCTCGCTTCGCGAGGATCACAGGCGAGCCCAGCCAGCTGTAAATTTTCTCTTGTTTCTTGGCTCGTCTATAGGCTCCATTTCCCTTCACTTCACTGTTTTGTTCAAGTGATTAAACTTCTTGGCTCGTCAATCTACTTGCAAGGCGAGCATGATAGGCGAGCTCGGACATTCTCCGATCTTTTTTTTCTTATCTAAACCTGCATCAAATAAGCTAGTTTCCAATCGCTTTAGTCCAACGATCTTCCTACACATACAAAACACGTAATAAGCTCAAAACAATTTAATTTATACTTAAAACAACGATAAAAGTACTAAGAAGTGAGGCAAAATAATGACTAAATATATACATTTTTAGCCGAACATCACTACTCTATTTTTCCTGTGGGGAGTATTCAATATTACTCTTTTAATTACCTGAAGATTATTTCATAACATAGAATCCACTAATTACATTGGTTTATTTGTTGAATCAGTTCACTAACACTACATAGTAAAAAGGTAAAATTCTGAGAATGGCACCGAAGACACACAATTTCTTTTAGAGAAACTAGTGTCACCGTACGTGCGTTGCACGTGCATTTTGCATCTATCAAAAATAATTACATTTAAATATGTTGTTGTTGTTATAAGAAAATTATATAGAATAAGAACGAATTATATACGCGTAACATCAATTAACGGCAAAATAATTGTAATATCAATAAATAAAAAATAAATATTAAATGGTAAATATTAGGACAATCAATATGAATATTATTTTAATTATGTTATATAGTTCAGAAAGGATTTATATAAAGTAGAATTTATGTGAAAGAAAAGAAACACAAAGTATGCCTAGAAGAAAATCGCAGAAACACTTGAAGAAAAACTTACAAGACACAACGCAGCAGCATTGCGGAGAATTGACGAAAAGAAATTTTGTAGGAATGGAGTAATAGAAATACCTGAATAATATGATTAATGAAGATAATCGTTTTGTGTTGATGCAAACCTACAAAACAAAATTAATATTTCTACGAAAGAATAACGAAAAGAAATTTGTAGGAATTAATAGAAATACCTGAATAATATGATTAATGAAGATAATCGTTTGTGTTGAGGTAAACCTACAAAATAAAACCAATATTTCGACGAAAGAATAACGAAAAGAAAATTTGTAAGAACTAATAGAAATATCTGAATAATATGAGTAATGAAGTTGTGTTGAGGTAAACTTACAAAACAAAACCAATATTCTAATGAAAGAATAACGAAAAGAAAATTTGTAGGAATTAGCTTGAATTTAAGTTGAAAAAAATAAGCAACAACTATGAACGATGGCAAAAGGTCTAGAGGAGAAGCGTTGGTGAGAGAAAAAATTGTTTAGGGTTTTGGGAGGGTTTAGCCGTTTAGAACAAGGACGTGCCTATCACAATTCTAATAAGTACCTAGTTCAAATAAGGAATAATTTAATAAGAAGTAAAAAAGGATTCCAAATATAAAGGTGTATTTTTTACTTTCCAAAATATATTTTCCAAAGTAAAAAGGACTCCAAAAATAATTGTGGTTTCCCCCCCCCCCCCCAAAATAGGTGAAATATTATAAATTAATTAATAATTTAAGGAAAATAGTAAATGACAATTTTATTTATGAAGAGTCTTTTAATGAAAGGCAAAAAGTGCAATCAACATTTCTAAGACCCTTCGTGCTTTTAATATAATATAGATTAATGGAGGTATGTACGTATAATCTTCGATCCACAATAAGTGATTTTTAAGAATTTAAAACACTCATAAAAATCACTTAATAATGTTAATTAGGAGAGTTATTTGATAAAATTACCCTAATCTATTCATAGAAAAATATAAAGAATAATATATTGAATTTCTTTTTAGAAATTTATTCAGATCATTATTACAAATATATATATATATATATATATATATATATATATATATTTAAAAGAAATTAATACTTTTTTGATTTTTAAAATTACTTGGACCAAATTTGAAATGCTAGAAATCCACATATTGGGGACCAAAGACATTAAAGTTATTATTTCTATTCCTCTGCCCAGGTCGGATGGGAAAGATGAAGTGTTTTGGCACTTTATAAAATCTGAGAGTTATGAGGTGCGATCATGTTATCACCTAGCAAATCTTTATTAGAGGCATAAGAACGGAGAAATGATAGAATTGAATCGAATAACCAATTCTTTCTGAAATCTTTTTGGTTAAGTGTGTGAAATATGAACATTAAGAATAAATTAAAGCATTTCTTGAGGAAGTGTTTAATGAATGCTTACCGGTTTAAAGTGTGCTAGCGAAGAGGTTAAGGATACAAGATGCAACATGTAGGATATGTGGGATGGAAAAAGAAACAATTGAACATATGTTCTTTCCCTGCACTAGATCTCTAGATGTCTGGAAAATGAGTTTTGTTTTATGGCCTAATATTCACAGAGTTAATAACTTTGCTAGTTGGTGGTATGATTTCCTTTTGAATGTTAAACAATTTCCAGATTCAATGAACCTTTTGAATTTATTTGTGTATCTAATGTGGTTTATTTGAAAAGCTAAAAAAAAGTTGGGCTTTTAATTGTGAAATGTGGGATGTCTCTAATATTGTGAACAAGCTTTATTTGATTACCATGAATTTAAGGAACTTGACTCTAGTTGTAACTCTAAAAATGATACACATTTGATTGATGAGCATCTAATCTTTTGTCCAGATGAGATTTTGTATTTTACAAATGCAGGTGTGCAAAGGGATACAAGAGATTCTAGTAGTGGTGTTGTGGCAGTTGATGCTAGTGGTTCAATGCTTCATGCCTTTGGCTCTCCAATCAGCCAGTTGGAATGTCAATCATTGCTGAAGCATTGCAGTTAAGAGGCATTGCAGATTGCAGTTCGCAAAGGAGGGATGAAAGTTCATATATGCAATTAAAATGATACTGATAATTCAGGGACTGAAATTAGCACTGTGAACTCTACAAAACGTATATGAAGATATCAGGAAGCTCTGAAACACTTTAGATATAGTTCGATTTTCATTTATTAGAAGAAACAAAAATATGTGTAGTCACCGTTTAGCTAGTTTTTCGAAGACTTTAATCGATGCAGTTTCTTGGGATGAACAATTTCTTATATGATTTGTACATGAAACTCGTGACTCTTTTGCTCTGTTATCAAATGAATGAGAAAGGTCGGTCTTTTGATGAAAAAAAAGTCAAGCTCTTGGACTTGATTCGCTTGAAAAATACGGTGGGCTAGTCATTTTTTGGCAATGTAATAAAAATATTCACTATCTGAAAAATAGTCTGTTTTTTTTTTTGAAAAAAAATGATAGAGATTGTTTTTTCAAACAATTTTTGTAACTTAAAACTCCAGAACATCAATTGGGTTACTATTGCTCAAAATTTATTACAAGTTTACAATTATTAATAATTTTAATTTTATTAATTGAAGAAATATCCTTTATTAATAATTTTGATTTTAATTTTGCGAAGAAAACTTTATAAGTTGATTTGTGTTGATTTATAAGCGGACTTTGATTGCATTTTTATGCATTTGAGGCATCTTCAAATTTCAGAATCAAGCATGGCTTATTCAATATATTTGGAACAAACGATGTCTATTTTGAAAATTCTGGAATAGATATCTCTAGTTATTGTTGGAAATTTACTAATGTGGAATTAATTTTATCTCATTATTTATGACTCGAACAATTGGGCCCCGCACGTCGGAAATATCGTTTCCACACACGTGCAATCTTAGTGCCAAATATCATAAATTTCGTTAATGAAAGAGATATTGGTACGTAAGTGAAATGTTTGAGACATAGAATGATGGATGGTTATTTGCTAAATGACAAGTATTCCACGTCGGTAAACGAAGGAAGCATTGTGCGAGGTGTAAGATGGAACGGGTCGAAAAAGGGCTGCGGAGCCGAGAAGGGCCGCGGTGCCCCATAGCAATGCCGCGGCGCGTGACTGGCAGTAAGTTTCGTCGGCTTTCTAGAGCCGCGGTGCCACGGCACTAAATGCTGCAGCGCCGCGGAGCTTCCCAGTCAGTGTTTGCTCAACGGAATCCCAAAGGTTTGGCTATTGAGAGGGCTTCAATGGCATTGAATTCACCCAATAATGGCCATTACTTGAACCATTATGATGTTGCATTACTTGGGGGTTAAATGTCATTCATTATATGACAATTGATTGCCATTGTGGGGCACTTGAAGAGGCCATCTTGCACACCTATAAATTGAGGCCTTAGCCCAATTCTATAGAGGACAATGAACAGAAAAATAAGTTAACAACACCACAAAGAGATCAGATTTTCCTGATATCAATCCTTCTCTTAGCAATCTTTATTATTCATGTTCTTCGCTGAGATAATTTGTGTAGGCTTTGCACACTTGATAGTTTGTTGTTTCATCTTGGGAGACTATTGTCCACACTTCCGTAAAACCTATATACGAGGAAAATCTTGTCTTAAAGACAGAGAGCCATCTCTTGACTCAGCCGGTGGTGTTGTGGTTTATCTAATTGGTTGCTAAGTGTTTCGGGTGTTAACTTAACAGACGAAGGACTTTAACCGTTCGTATTCTCAGCGGATCTACAAGACACAAGTGTAGCAGTTCAAGTTCTTGTATTTCCGAATACAAGATCCATATTTGAAGTTTCACTTAAAGATCAAGAAATTGACAACTTGTAGTTGTACTCTTGTTGTTTATCCTTTCGATCATTGTAATAGTTATTTACTATTTCCGTTGTTGCTTTACATATTCCAACAATTTTAAGACAAGATTGTATTAATGATTCGAAAGATGTTGGTCGACAAGTGTGTGACCAAATCTGGTTATGGTTCTCTCTTTGACGACAGTTACAAGTTTGTTTCCGTCAAATGAGGGATCTCTGAATATGATGTTGAGCTTCAAGATACTGCTGATAGTTATGCTAGTACGGCTAAAGATCAAGGACAAGTTGGTGTCACCGCTCCCGATGGTGGTGGAAACAAGCACTCACGAGAGGCGGAGGATGTTAACTGGGACAAGAGGAGAAGGCTGAAGATGATGTTCTATCATGTATAAAAAGGCCTAGATTTGTCCCAGACCAAGGATCCAAATTATAGTAAGGAGGATGTGGACACTCAGTCTGACTGAAGTGAGCCAGAATCCAAAAGGTCTAAGTTGATAATCCTTTCTTATCTATAATGGGTTTAGTTAATATCTGATTAAAAGTGTGTACATCAAGGCTGGGAATATGAAAGTGTTTTTCATTAAAAACTTATATTTCCTACACTCTAAAATCAGATATTAATTCTCCTTCCTTCCCGGTTAAAGATTGGACTATTGTAAACAAAACTTAAAAGATCCATTATTTTGAGTGTACTTATTAAAAGTGTGTAAAGTATGTTCGCACATACGAAGGATAGAGATCCACTAATTGTGCGAAACCTGTTACCACTCTTAAGTAAGTGCCAAGAATTGTCTAGGCACCAATCTCAAGGGAAGAAGACTAAAAGTTAATGACTTATCTTAAGACGTTGAACCTGTCATACTATCTGACAGAAGATCATACATTTGATAGAATAATATTGGACACTCAGTCGTACAAAGCCTACGGGCGACTGGAGTGGGCCAGAATACATTTGATAAGATGATACTGGACACTCAGTCGTACAAAGCCTACGGGCGACTAGAGTGGGGCCAGAATTCAGTTGACAGAAAAGTAATGGACACCTAGTGATTGGACACTCAGTCTGCCAAAGCAACTGGAGTGGGCCAGAGTATCCAGATCACATATGATCCGGGTACGCCCTAACCACGGGCAAGAGGTTTTTCATATAAAGCAACACCACCTCTAAAGTAGAAGGGGTTGGAGAGGTTGTCCTCAATAGGACTTCAGGGAAAGTGATCACTCTAAAATGAGGTGATACATGTCCCAAACTTGGTTTAAGGGATGTTGTTGGTCAAGCTGGTTTGAGACTAGTCCAACAGGTCTGTAGCCAAATGAATGATATATTTGTAATTCGTGCATCTATGCCATCATAGATTAAAACATGTTAAATAAAAGTCATTCAAAAGCTAACGAAGTTGAGATTGTTGCCTTCTGTCGACATAAACCCTCAAAATGAATGTGAGGTAGGCGAAGAGGCAAAATCACATTTCCATTCCGTCAAAGGAATAGCGAAAGAAGCACCACTCCTCTAGAACTTAGTCACACCTACATGGGTGATTTGAAGTTTATACAAAATAGAGGGGGGAGACAAGTACTTTGTGACCTTCATTGATGATGGTACAACGTATTGCATCTTTTGTTTGTTTGTAGAAAAGCAAAGATGAAGTTGTTGAAGCGGATAAGTGCTACAAAGCAGAAGTTGAAAAATAAACTAAGCCTACGGATTGAGGAATTCATAGTGATAGAGGGGGAGAATGTGAAGCACCGTTCATCAAACGACTACTCATTACTCACCTCAGTCTAACGATGTTAGCCAAGCGCAAAGTCGTACGCCTAAATTATGTGGGGCAAGACGATCCTTACCGCTAATGCGATTCTCATCAGAAAGACGCATAAGGATAAAGATAACCCTCCGTGTGAAACATGAAAAGGATCTCACATACAAATGTTGTGATGTGGGATGGCTTGGTAGAAGTTAGAACACCAAAACTAGGTCAAGTTGGACCTAAGACTGTAAATTGCATATCCACTGGATCTGCAAATATCAATAGTGTTTATCGCCTCTTGGTGTCAAAGAATGCTGAATTCTTTGACGATAACTTTACTTGACAAGGAAAAAGAAGTAATTTCTTGAGGTTAACAAGAACCCGCGAGGGCCTGACTGTTCGGAACTAGACATTCCGTATCTATAGGACTCGGAAGTTGCTGATTATCCGGAACTTAATATTCCAGATCTACAGAACTCAGGGATTCTAGATGTTGAACCGAGATGGAGCAAAGAGGGGACAAAGACTTGTTCCAGGCCTTCTAGCGTGTATGGTTGAGAATGAACCATAGAAAATTAACAGAGAATTGTCATAGATTCCATTATATAGAACCATATTTGTGTAATAGTTGACCTTCCTCAGGGAAAAGAACCTTTGGATTGTAAAAGTGGATACTCAAAATTGAGTACAACGTAGATGGATCTCCTGACGAGTATAAGGCCCCGGCTACTTGTACATGTGCTCCCCTGTGAATAGCTTAACATCCAGGGCCAGTGCAGTCTTGCGAGTCATGGATGTTGAAACAACCTTCCTAACCGGAGAGTTGGAATGTGAGGATCAGAGTTGGTTTGTTAGACTATTGGGCTTCTTCCTGAACTTTCATTTTGGTCCCTGAAATATTTACATTTTGGTCCTAGAAGTTTCAGATAAAATAGAAACAATGAATATGACAACAGAAAAATTGACTCTGAAGTGAAAAAGCCAACAGTTGAAAAAAACAACAGTCTGAAAGTGGAAGTCGTATTGAAACAAAAGTCTCGATATGAAAGATATGGGTATCACAGATGATATCTTAGGAATTGGGATTTCTAAGACATCTAACAGACTGGTCTAACTCCAAACTCAGTTGTGAGATACTTGACAGTCTCGTTAAATCCACCAATAGATATGAATCATAGAACTGATTGGAATTATGGTGCACCCATATAGAAGGAGCGATATGTGCAGGTCACATGTAGTTCAATGTATTGTACACACTACAATCGACCTAGTATCGGCCTACAAAGCAGATCAGTTGAACTAAGGTTCACTCGTGATTCTGGAAATGATCGATAGAAGGCGTTAAGTCGGATATGATGATATCTGAAATATTCGCTTATCTACGGATTATGGTATTCTGGATATCCAATGGTTCTGGGAGAACACAGTGTTGCAAACTGGACATCAGATATGAAGAACACCAAAGCCACAAGTAAATGTGTATGGTGGGTTTTGGAAAATCCTCTAAGCAAACTTGCATTGGCCGATTCATCAGAGTTTATCGCTTTAAACAAAGCATGAAAGAGTTGAGTAACTTCACGACTCCTTAGAGGACGTCCCTTATTGGGAGAAACTCGTGCATTCAGCAGTTATACACTGTGGCTAGCCGGTCGGCTTCAGGAAGGGAACGGATGACGGCGTCTGGACATATCTGTTGGAACTGTCGGAGACATGAGACCGTATGGCAGTTGATCATCACGGGTGTCATTTCCTTGATTACTAATCAAAGGATATAGCGGACCCTTTAACTAAGGGACTACCCAAAGATCAAGAGTTTTGCCTGTCTAGGGGAATGGGCTTAAAACCCAAACGATACAAACCTTTGTGGTGGTAACCCAACCATACTGACTGGAGATCCCAAGAATATGGTTCAATGGGAAAAATTAAGCTGCAAAAGGTTCAGTTGAGCGCTTAGGTGGAAGCAATAGCACTTCGGATTATGATTTTTGTTTAAGAAACATGAATCCAAAGTCGTTTCCGCGATAGACATTAAAGTGCTACCTGCATGGTGGGTAAAGGTTAACCAAACGTTTAACGATCCTCAAACGGTTGTGGTTAAGGTTGGGGAAACTTTTAATGATTCATAACACTTGTGAAGTGGGGTATAGCATGATACCTTGTAGGAGATCACCTATTTAAGTGCGAGGACAGACCGCCTCAGATGAACACACTTAGGAATCCAAGTGTGTCCATGGCCATAACGGACAGAACAAAAGAAGAAACGTTTAAAGAGAAGGTATTGTGTTGGTGCCGTTGTCTTGACTTACATTAAACACTGACGGTTCAAGACATCACGTTCGCCGCGCAGTAAGTAAGTCTGATGGTATTCAACTAGGGAAGGTTCAAAGCGTGCACGTTGTGTGTGCGCCAAAATCTCTTTCAAGAGGGGATTGTTGAAAATTTACTAATGTGGAATTAAGTTTATCCCATTATTTATGACTCGAACAATTGGACCCCGCACGTCGGAAATATTATTTTCACATACATGCAATTTTAGTACCAAGTATCGTAAATTTCGTTAATGAAAGAGATATTGGTACGTAAGTGAAATATTTGAGACATAGAATGATGGATGGTTATTTGCTAAATGACAAGTGTTCCACGTTGGTAAACGAATGAAGGATTGTGCGAGGTGTAAGATGGAACGGGTCGGAAAAGGGCCGCGGAGCCGAGAAGGGCTGCGGCGCCGGATAATTTCTTAATATACTACCAACTTGCAGATTTTTTAATATTTGATAAATTGGTTTATAAACATAATTAGTAAATATATCTACCAACTTATGAATCTTTTTTTTACAAAATATAAATTTATTGGTCAAGTTTTACATTTAAAAAAATTGAAATTATAATTTGGAATCCCAAAATCACACCTTTTTGGATGATTTGGGATTTTAATCATAGTATGAAGTTGAAGTTGAAGTTGAAATTTTGTTGAAATTATATAAACAAAAGATGATGTGAAATCAAATAATGAAAACCCATTACCAAACGCCTATTATGTATACTATCTGCTTCTAAATCGGAAATAAATTATATAACATGCCCACTATGTGTACTCTTTGCTTTGAATTCAACGATTCTCCTTCCACCATAATATACTCATTCCCAAAGAATGTGATTGTTATTATTTGGAGAGTAAGGCATCCCTAAATATTTCTAATGTGTATTTGTTGTAGGATCTTGATAGGTAAATTTCAATCTTTTTAAGACAAGTAAAGAAGTAAATATACTCGATTTTACAGAGCATATATTAGACGCATTAATTCTCATACTGCATACCTCATTATTCATTATGGGATTGAAAGAATATTTTTATGATCCTCTTTAACTATTACTTTAAAAGATATATTTGTCATTAAGGCACTAATTTTTTTTCAATTCCACTCTTACTCATTTAAGGAAGAGATAGGATAATTTAATCAATGCCTTTATGATTAATATTGTTAAAACATTTTTAAATGAATATGTCAAAATGACAAATAAAAAGGAATAGAGGGAGTAGCACTTAAATAAAAGCTTTATGCTGGTTGCAAAATATTTTGGAAAAAATTCAGCTGAATGCATAACACAAATGGCCCAAGTTACTAAAAATTGTCCATTCGGCCAAATTATGAAATTTAATAATAAGAACTTTGCGCGTTAGTAGTATCATTCTCGTTCTATGATTCTAATAAACTTTTTTCGTCTTTGAAATTTTTCACTGTTGCTTCATCTTCTCTGAAAATTATTTGCATATTGTATGTTGATGATTTATTTATTTGGAATTTTCCAATAATTTTGAAACACATATGAAGATGGGTAAACAATATTTGTCGAAGAAAAATAGCTCTGTTGAAGGATAAATCATATTCTTATGGAGTATTATCTATGTAATGTCACCAAAAAGTAGCAAATTAAACTTGGAACAACAGATTTGAGAGTTTAGAGTATTACGACTGAACTTCAAACTTTAAGGTCTCAAGTTTGATAACTTCAACTTGTGATATGAAATTTGAAGTAAGTGGTTTGTGAGGTACACACGCCTATGGATGCATGTGTTAACAATTGAATTTCTCAATTTACTTTGAGAAAATTATCACACACTTCATTTTCTTTATCCTGAGATTTTGTTGCATTTTTATGAAAAATCGAGGGAATAAATAATACTCCAATAAATAAAATTAGGTTAGTAAGTAAACTTTAAACTTGTTGTTTGAAAATACGAGGTACTGAAGCTGAAATTTAGACCTGATGTTTGAATGTTTACGGTAGTGCAGCTAAACTTCAGACTTGATGTCTTCTTTTTTTGTATATTTTGTGTATATTATTTCATGTGACGTATATCACAGGAAATAATATACACAAAATATACAAAAAAAAGAAGACATAGCAATGTTTAATATTTTCATCCTAGTTTTCTTGATCTTGCATTTTCAAAACTCTCTTGAAAATCATTTTTCTTGAGTCGAGGATCTATATAAAACAACATTTCTACCCCAAGGTAGGGTAAGGTCCGCATACACTCACCTTCTCCAGACCCCACTAATTGTGAGATCACAGTGAGTATATGTTGTTGTTGTATAAGGTAGCAATGGCTTTTTTTAGCTTAATTTTAGCTCATAATTTTGATTCCAAATCAGTCCATATTATCTCTAATTTTTCTCAACTTTTATATATAGTGTCGTCCAACTGTTTTCAACAAATTCTAATTACACCAACTCAAAAACAACTAGTTTTAGATTTTAAATTCAAGCTTCAATTGAATATTTAATGGTGATTTTTTAAAAACTTTCTTAAGATATTCATCAGATCGAAAAGGTATATTAACATAGAAAGTTTAATCAAAGACACCTAAAAGAAGATGAAAACACTCACTTCACATTGTTACCTCTCTCTAGGTCTATGTAAAGGAAGAGTTTGTAGTGTAAGGGAAATGAAATTGGATGTAAAAAGCTATACATTTGTGTAAACTCCCAAATATTTTATGTTCAACAAACAATCGTCAAATGGCCTAATAGTCTATGTCCTCCTTGCCTATTCTGAAAATGATCCTTTGGGGGTCTTATGGCCAGTCAACAGCCCAAAAAGTTGAAAGACATCATCTATTGTTAGATGGACTGGTTCATACTTTTAGGGAAACTTACATAAGTATACTATTGGACCAGCTAGTTTACCAATATGGCCAAAGTATATACAATCTATATACTTTGGTTTTATATGTTTGTGGTATAGGTATGTATAGTATATATATATTTAGTATAAAATATACATTTCGATTGTATATGTTGTGTACAGGTATGTATAGTATATACAAAATATACATTATCTATACATTGTGTAGTATATATTTTATAAACTAGATGACCGAATGGTATTTGACTGTAATTTTCTCTATTTTTTATTCTTTAGAAGTATTTATCTTTATTTATATAGTAGTATAAAACAAACGGGATATATGATAAACCTTTATATAATACAATTAGAATTTGGAGATCCAACAACTTTTCTTTTGCTCTGATTTTTCAAATTTTATTTAATATAGTTTCTTACAAAATTCTTTTATTTATATGACCTTTTTATGTTGTTTCTAAATATGTAAATCTATATTCAAAATATTGAGGAATTCACATCAAAATTTAGATATGTTGAACTTATACTCTCATCCTTGTCCTCTTTCCGATGGAGAAGTAGTATTTAAAGCAAACCTCTAATTATCAATCACTAAATAGTTTTAGAAGAGCTATACAACTAAATCTCCCATGAATAAATAGACATAAAATTCAATAACACTTTTCAGGTATGTAATTGAAAAATAGTCAATGTCATGTAGGGACGCCCCTTCAGTTTCGGGTTCGACCGAAATCAATAGTTTTGATCCCATGTATATATTATTAATTTAAAATCTAATAACTTTAAAGAATAGAATATTGAATCCATAAGTGGAAAATCCTTGCTCTAACATTATCATGAAATTTCCAACTCAATCACAGTGCATATTTTTCAATTACATGACTGATAAATGGTTAGCCGGCGCTATTAACACAATATATAGTGCCCAAATTTCCAAGCACTCTGTCAGGCGTTCTGTAATTTGGAAATGATCCTTTGGGTCTTGGTAGCCCAAAGATGTGAAGGCCCAGTACTGTTTGTTATTTTTAGTTGGAAAGCTAGGAAAATCAAAGTTGTATAACACTGTTGGGGGACGTTTAATAATTAACGTATTATTCTAATTGAGGGTACCTTTACTTAAGAACAAAGAGCCTAAATTTCAAGAATTAGAGCACTTAGCTTTCCACTTTAGCAAAACCTTATTGACAACTGAGAGTAATTTGGATGGCAAATTGCCATCAGACTCCAGGCAAAAGGTTGCACATATTTTCCTACTTTGACCTTTTAATTTAATACTAAATGGAATAAAAAAGTTTGTCTGAAAGTTGAATGTTGTGTTTAAGACAAACTAAACTTGAAATGAAACCAAAAATTGTACCTTAGTATTAGGGAAGCCACCTTCATCTGTACGGGGGAAAACGCATCCGGGGTAACCAACATATTCGGAGGTTTAGATGGTCCGAAAATGCCCTATAGTTGTTCCCCACTCCCACCAACTCCTGTCACATTCGTCAGTCTCGATCAGAACTTGTAAGGTCACGTCATCATAACTTTTAGGGTCAAAATGGTCTAGTTTTGCCTTATATATATAAAGCTTAGGAAGGAAAACGGCATCTTCATCATCTTGATCACTTTGTAAACCTAAACAGATCTCTCTCAAAGAAATATACTTGAAGAAATATTTGTCTATTTTATTTATTGCTTGTCTTGAATCTTAGCCTACTCTTTATTTTTGCTTTATTAATTTATCTCATATATTTACCCTTATCATCTATACGCGGGCTCATCAACGAGTTTTTCAGATCGGATACGACTCACTTGTCTTTAAACCACTAAATACAAATCTCTAACTGAGTTTCTAGTTAGAATCGATTTCACCGGAAAACAGTTTGGCGCCGTCTGTGGTGATAGACAGTTGTGGTGTTGTCCTGATTCGCCACCCGAAACTGACGTGAGTACAGAACCATCACGTTGCATAACTCTCGGTCATAGCTGAGCAAGATAATAACGTATCGAGAAGCAACGTTCCACCTAAAACAAAAGACCCGCAAGGGTCACGACCAACAGACCTACGGAGCACCAACAAAGAAAATCGCCTGGAGGTGGAGGCAAAAAAATAAAGGGAAGAGGCAGTAACGCCTCCAGAAGAGGTTCCCAACAACCTCTCGAATAAGGAAGACGAACAAAGTCATTCAGCGGAAAGCAAGGAGGTACGACCTAAAGGGCGTTACTCCAAGAAAAAAAGAGACGCCGACACTCTAGGGTGGAGGGAATGTTCAAAGAAGAAAGATTTCCTTCGGAAATGGCCTTGGCACCGGTCTTGGCATCGAACAACGCAATGATGGTGCCCATGGAAAAGCTCATAAATTTGTTATCTGAGGCAGCACCGAGTAGCCACCCGTCATATGACCTCAAAGTTGCCAAAATACCTAGAACTTCCACAGTAGATGCTGGGAAGGCAAAGCCGGAGCTAGGTATATCAGAAGTAGACCTGGAAAGACTCGCCGCGCTAGAGAATGAGCTTCACGAGCGGATAAGCCAGATGACATGAGCCCCTCCCGTCTTGAAAGGAGCTGGAGCGACGAAGTACGGAAGGATACCTTACAGGTTGGATGCTGCTCCTGAGCCTATCCCAAAGAAGTTCAAGGTGCCTGACATACCTAAGTATGATGGCACCATGGATTCATAAGAGAACATTGTGAAATTCGAGGCAGTCATCACTAGAGATAACCAAAAGCAGCATGAAATCGAAGTAGTCATGCTGAAGAAATTCAGTCAAACACTCACAAAGGGAGCGCTTTCTTGGTATACTCTTTTACCTGAAAATTTTATTGGCTCTTTTGCTGCTCTTGCAGATGCGTTTGTGAAGGCCCATGCAGGGGTCGGAAGGGTCAAAACCCACAAAGAAGACATCTTCACCATAAACAGAAGAAAGATGAGTTGCTCCGCAGTTACGTGGGAGCTAGAGATGGCAATGGATCTTGGACCCGGTCCGGATATGGTGGATTCATATTCGTTTTATAGGATATGTATCTTCAAAATTTGGACCCGACGGATCCGGATCTATTTCTGACGGATCGGATCTGGATCTTGTATTTGAGATCCGTATCCGTGGATCCGTTTTTTATTAAATATATTCATAACCAAGAATGTAATTTTATAAGTATTTTCTTAAATTTTTTTCATAATTTATGTATTGGGTAAAGGGTTGAACCAGGATAAGGCACAAGTCACACAACCATGTAATTTGTCTTTGAATTTTCATTTCTTTTACCTATATGCTCTCTGCAGTTTCTCATATTTTCATTTCTATAAAAAAAACTATCACTCTTCTTTAAATTTCCCTTTCTTGAATCTGCTAGCTGTAAGCTTTAAGTATCTTTCTCTTATTTGTTTGATCAGCAAAAAAAAAACTAGGACTTTTGATATATGACTGACATTGTTTTATGTTGTTTAATGAAGTCAATCAATAGAACTACAAGCCTCCAAAAATTAGCTCAAAGTTGCAACTTGTTCAGCATCACTAATGAAGTCAATCGTCTTTATTTTCTTGTGATGCTAAAACTTTGTTCAGTATTTTGTAAGAATGATGTCATGTTTGTGTAGGTTGATTGAACGAACTCAATTATTTTTTTCAATCAGATTGCGTTTCATTTTGTCATAAAAATTTCAACATGTGGGAATATTATTCAAGCCAAAAAAATTTACATGTAGATCCAGATCCGATCCATGGACCCGGTAGATCCGGATTTGGATCTGATTTTTATGAATCCGATAGATCTGGATCCGTATCTGGATCTAGGTATGAAAAATGGATCTGGATCTGGATCTAGTAGGATCTGATCCGTTGTCATCCCTATTGGGAGCGATTCCAACGGGAAATGATGTTGTTGCCTGCTATTCCTGAAGATTGGGTTGTTGCGGATTTGCAGATGGTCTGAATGTTAACAGTTCGGATGCCTCAAGAAAGTTGAAAGAAAGTTTAAGGGAATTCCAGGCCATGTCCTAGAACGAAGTAAACAATATATACACATCTAAAATGAGGATATAAGATGACCTATGGGCTGACCCCTAAGCAGAGGATGGAAGAAGACCACAAGGTAAAACACGGAACATCCCGGCGTTCAGGCAGCGAGACCCAAGGGGCTGGTATGAGCCATATTCAGCTAGTCCACCTCCGAGAAATGAGGGAAGAACAAACATGTCACAATATGATCAGGGTTAGCCCAAAAGGGACAGGGAGGCGCTGCAAAGGAAGTCAGAAATTACTCGGGTCCACCAAGCGTGGCCTCATATAACTTCAATATGGATAGTGCAGTTGTTCATGGCAATGAAAAATATGAAGGAAGCCTGATTTCCAGTAGCAACATGATCCAACATAAATAAGCGGGGCACGAATATAGAGCTTTAGTATGAGTTTCATGGGATTCTGGGGTATTCGACGGAACTGTAAGCATCTGCGCTATGTGGTGACAGACTTATTAAGCATGGGACACCTGAAAGAATTCTTCAGCAGTCGGTCCAAATATGCCCGAGATAAGAGAACTAAGAATTTGCGGGAGTATCCAACACAGTCGGGCACGAATATAGAGCTTTAGTATGAGTTTCATGGGATTCTGGGGCATTCGACGGAGGACTGTAAGCATCTGCGCTATGTGGTGGTAGACTTATTAAGCAAGAAACACTTGAAAGAATTCTTCAACAGTCGGTCGAAATATGCCCGAGATAAGAGAACTAAGACTTTGTGGGAGCATCCAACACAGTCGGGCGTAGTCAACATGATCACCGAAGGAGATATCATCGGAGCGGTGTCTCAAAGGTTGTGAAGTGAAGAACCTTCCCCCTCTAGGAATAGAGGAAGGGGCGAGATCGAAGACCCTATTACATTTGGCAGAATGGAGAGCATTGAGGGCCCACGGGCTGATACAGTGATAATAGCTATTCAAAACTTTAATTTTAACATTAAGCATGTTCTTGTCGATTCAGGTAGCGTTATGAACGTAGTTCAATAAAGACGAGGGCCCATAACGAGCGGAGACCACTTAGACACCGCCCAATTGCTCTGGCATACTGGCAAGGGTAAGGTCGAAAGAAGAATAAGTCAAAGTAGACGATGAAGTCATTATTTAAAGTATGGGTCAAGATGATAGAAAGTTAAGTTCAATCAAGGAGAAAAGTGAGAATAAGAATGAGGAAAAGAAAGTGGGGGTCATCCGCTCAAATAGCCGACGGAAGTAATCATTAATCTTGAAAAGCGAAGCGGCATTCCCTGTCAGGAAATGTCAATTAGTGCCTCTAAAAAGGTGTTGCCGAATGAGTAAATGGGTGTATTAAATGGCACTCTAACAAAATTTCTGATCTTGGGAAAAGTGGCGACGCTTCGGCTAATTTCCCGCAAAAAAGTTCAAAAACGAACAGACTCTTCCACTTCCGAGGCTCATGAAATAAAGGTCTCAGAAAGTGGGGGACTATCTGTATTGGGGGGAATGCATCATTGGGAACCAACGTATTCAGAGGTTCAGATGGCCCGAAAATATCCTACAGTTGTTCCCCACTCCCACCAACTTCTATCACATTCGTCAGTCTCGATTAGGGCGCCACAGAATGGTCTAGTTTTGGCTTATATATGTAAAGCTTAGGAAGGAAGCAACGACATCTTCATCATCTTGCTCACTTTGTAAACCTAAACAGATTTCTCTCAAAGAAATATACCCGAAGAACTATTTATCCATTTTGTTTACTGCTTGTCTTGAATCTTAGCCTACTCTTTATTTTTGCTTTGTTAATTTATCTCATATATTTATCATTATCATCTCTACCCGGGCTTGTCAAGGAGTTTCCCAGATCGGATATGACTCACTTATTTTTAAGCCCTAAAATACAAATTTCTAACTAAGTTTCTGGTTATAAACGATTTGACCGGAAAACAATATCCAAATATTTTATTTTTCATAATGTCCACTAATAGTGATCGATCGTAATGAAAAATTTCGATGTATCGAAAGAATTGAACTTTTGTTGGTAAGTTATAGGCATGGATTTTATTAAATGATATGGATTAAGCATAATCTTAGACCAAGGATATGATGATCATTTAGTTGTGATAAGCTCGTGGTATGTATAAACCACAAATTTAGGATCCGTTTGGCCATAAAATATTTTTACTTTTTTCTGATTTTTTTTTATTTGTGAATTAGTGTTTGATCATGAAAATTTTAAATACAACTTTAAGTTGTATTTGAAATTTGGAAAACACGTCAAACCTTGTTTTCACAATTTTCATTTTTGTTTTGACCATTACTTTTGTATTTCACTTTTCAAATTTTACCCTATATTTTTTATTTTTATAAATTTGACCCTATTTAATTCAACCAACAACCAGTATAAATACCCAACAACTTTAAACAATGAAATACTAGAGAAATGTGTGGTCTAATGACGATATCTGTTGAAAAGCGAATAATTGTGAACTTGATTATATCATTGTATTAACGAAAATCTATATAAATCATGTTTAATGTAATAGAAAGTTAGAGCACTGATTATTTTTATTAATTGCTTTTGGTGGTTTTGCTAGCTTTAAAAATTGGAGGTTATAAATCATATTTCATATTTTTTTTTAAAAATACCCAACAACGAAATATTTTGTAAAAACTATGGTCAAACACAACTCTAACTTCAAAATTTCCAAAAAAGTACTTAATTTTTTTTATTTCTATGGACAAACGCCTACTTAGAATCTATATCTAAATAACTATAGAAACTTTTAAAAATTAAGCACTAATTCGTGTGCAATTAATATTCAATGATCTAATATAAAACAGTGCAAGAGAAAGCCAGAAAACTACAGGAATTACGTCTTAATACACTCGAAATAAACAAAGAAATAAAAAAGGGTTTTTGACAATTGATATATGAGTAGGCTTCTGATTCTTTTTAAAAAATTGGGATGTCTTACTTGAGCTCAACTAAGAACAAGTTGTACTTCGTGCCAGCATAACTACCTTATTAGTATATCCACATATAGATTTGGTTTGTTTTATGCTGATCTATAATTTTAATCTTTTTTTGTTTTTTTTTTGTTTTCCACCAAGTGTCCGGCATTCATATTGGCTTCACTAATTCCGAATTAGTGCCGAAAAGTCTTGTGGGTACAATAATTGTAGGAAACGGGAAGTAAATAAATATTACAAATGCTAGAAAGGATAAACTACTCAAGATTACAACAAACTGGAAATAAGAACGATTACAAACTCCTTGTGATTTGCTTAGTCGAGTGATGGCACTCTGTCTTTAAGACAAGATTGCCCCGTATATATCCTTTTATGTTCGTGGGCAATAGTCTCCCAAGATACAACAACAACTAACAAATGAGCAAAAGAAACTCAAGTGTTACTCTTGAAGAACTTTGAATATAAAAAACTTGCTAGAGAGGAAGAAGAAGATTTCAGAAAATTTCTAAGTGTTGAACAATTAAGTCAAAGGCCTCAATTTATAATGTAAGGAAATGATCCCTCAACTAGCCAACTAATGGCCTACAATAGCCATGTAACGGCACTTATTGAGGGGTTACATTAAGCCAAATAATGGCTGAATTCATGTTCCAAATAATGGAGATTCAATGCTCCAAAACCAACATAAAACTCAGAACTTTCCATTTTTCCGTCGCAGCATTCTGCCTCCGAAGCTCCACGACTCTGCGAATTAGTGTCGCGGTGCCTCGGCTCCAGTAGTCCAAACCACCATTTAGCGCCGCGGCGCTGCCATGGTGGCGCCGCGACTCCGACGGTGTTGTTCCGCGACCCTTCATGGCTCAGCGGCGATTTCCGACTCATTTCATCGTACACTTCTTCCTTCGTTTACCAACGTGGAATACTTGTCATTTGGCCAATAATCATCCATCATTCTATGTCTCAAACGTATTACATATGTACCAATATCTCTTTCACTAATGAAATTTACGATACTTGGCACTACGTGTACACATGTGTGGAAACGACGTTTCCGACGTGCGGGGCCCCAATTGTTCTAGTCATAAATAATGGGATAAACTTAATTCCAAATTAGTAAATTTTCAACAAGTCTCATATTGAAGGGTAAAATGTTTCTCAACAAAAGTGATTTCATATCAAAAACTCAAATCTAAGACATCTGATAAAAAATAACATAATATTTACCATCACTAACCTAGTTGGTTAATCTTTTATTCTCCCTTGGATAAAGAAGGAAAGTGAAGAAGAAAACTATCCTACTTTTTACTTTTCTTGGTGGCAAATTGTTTAGTTTAAGTACAACAATAATAACATACACAGTGAAGTCTCACAACGTGGGGTTTGAGAGGATAAAGAGCATAGGCACAAGCAAAGCAAAATAAACGGTCAGATCCGGATAAAAAATTTAAAGCAGTATGAAAAAATGAGAGTAACAAAAAATTAGAATTATTGCAATTTTTGCCTTTTTGATTCTTCTTTAGCACTTAAATATAGGGATGGCAACAGATCGGATCCTACTAGATCCAGATCCAGATTCGTTTTTCATACCTGAATCAAGATCCGTCGGATCCATAAAAATCAAATCCAAATCCGGATCCATCGGATCCACCGGGTCCATGGATCGAATCTGGATCCACATGTAAAAAAATTTGTCTTGCTAAGAATTTTTTTTAACTGGCAAACGATTTTTACTTAGCTAACAGTTTACTGTGTTTCAATTTTGAAATGTTCATATGAGATATTTTGTTCGTTGTCTCGTTTTGATTGTGAGCTATTAATTGAAAATGTTGGACAATGACAATAGTTGCAGAAAATGTTGACTAGTATTTCCACAATGCAGAACTTGCCTGTGCTTGGAATCTTCACAAATGAAGTGAATATAATTTTAACTACTTGTCTATGGAGATATTAGTCATTCACTAATATAACATTGATTTTATTATCGAAGTTACCTCTTTATTTTTTTATTTTTGAGTTAACGGGGGGATAAATTAAACTTGTTTTGAGAATTAAACTTGCAAGGATGTGCTTAGCAATTTTAAGAAAATACTTATAAATTACATTCTAGGTTATGAATATATTTAATAAAAACGGATCCACAGGTCGGATCTGGACCGGATACGGATCTCAAATACAAGATCCAGATCCATATCTGATCCGTCAGAAACGGATCCGTCGGGTCCAAATTTTGAAGATCCATATCCTATAAAACGGATCTGGATCCACCGGATCCAGGATCCAGTGCCATCTCTACTTAGATCCTTTGTTAACCAAGTAGATAACTATTGGATTTTTTTTCTTGAAAGACAAGAATATTGTAGTGGTGGAGTTTGTTAGGATTAATCAACTGAAATCAACATTCAGTTGATGAATCACTCCACGAGGGGCAATTTAATTATGACCAGTTTACTTTTGTCTGTTGGGAAGATTATAGTGAATAAATCTTGTAAAGGATAAATTAAAAAGTAAGTATTATAAATATTGTCATTTTTTTGCTCTTTTTAATCATAAAAGATAGTTACTCCTATAATTTATTATAAATAATAACGAGATTAAACAGTCGTTACATTACTAGAGCTACTGGCTTCATGTATGACATAAAGGTTTCCAAAACAAGCCAAATTATTATATTAACTATTCATAATATGCTTAGCAAAGGAATATAGAGTTAGCTAGATATATTACTATATGAATAAGACATCACAAGGAACAGACAGCCTACTTATAATTTGTTGTTTGCTCAATTGTCTTCATTTTGTAGATAGTTCTCAGTTCAAATTCAATTCATTATTGAAAGAAATAATCTCTCGATTATTTTATTAATGAAAGAGTATATATATAATTTACAATTTCTATAATAGAAAAATCTTATTCTTATTCTACTCCCAAACCCTAATTCTACTCCCAAACCCTAATTCTACTTGTACAAGAATCCTATAATTAAGGTAAGTATACAATTCTAATTATGGTACAAATATACAATAAATCGGTACACTAAACCTATTGGTACAAGATCGACTATCGGACAAACCGTGATATACATGGTTGTATATCATGGTATATTTATTATATATTTAACACACCCCCGCAATCGTAGCGGACGGTCTTCGTACGCTGAGATTGTACCTAATATCTTCAAAAAGGACCGAGGGAAGACCCTTTGTAAAGATGTCTGCAATTTGATACCTGAAAGGGACATGACAGACGCGTACTTGTCCACGAGCTACCTTTTCGCGAACAAAATGAATATTCATCTCGATGTGTTTAGTGCGCTGGTGTTGAAGAGGATTACCAGAAAGGTAGATGATACTCACATTATCACAATAAACCAAGGTAGCTTTCTGAATAGGACAATGAAGCTCTAAAAGAAGATTACGTAACCAATATGATTCAGAGACCACATTGGCCACCCCTCGATACTCGGCCTCTACAATAGAGCGTGACAATGTATACTGACGCTTCGCAGACCATGAGACCAATTTATTACCAATACACATACAATAGTCGGACGTGGAACGTCTGGTATCTGGACAACCACCCCAGCCAGTATCCGTATACGAGACAGGTGTAGATGTCGAGGACGGATATAAATGTAAGTTATAGTCAAGTGTCCTCTGGATGTATCGAATAATGCGTTTGAGCGCATTCATGTGTTCAACCCTGGGATAATGTATAAACAAGCACACATGTTGTACGGCATACGTAATATCTGGTCTCGTGAAAGTAAGATATTGTAGAGCCCCTGCAAGACTGCGATAGCGTGTCGGATCTTCATAAGGTGAGCCAGCCGCAGCACCCAGCTTCGGCTTAGTATCGACGGGAGTGGAAGTAGATTTGCACGAGGACATGCCAGCACGCCCAATAATCTCAGTTGCATACTTGCGTTGAGATAAGAACAACCCACCTACATGAAGGGAAACGACAATCCCCAAAAAGTAACTCAAGGGCCCCAAGTCTTTCATAGCAAACTCAGAACTGTGCATTCTCATGATAGGCTGGCGTAATGCATCAGAAGAGGCAGTCAAGATAATATCATCCACATATAATAGTATATAAGCCAGGGAAGAACCACGATGATATATGAATAATGAATTATCAGATCTACTGTGAGAAAACCCAATAGTCGAAACATAGTCTGCAAACCTCTTATACCAAGCCCGTGGGGACTGCTTAAGTCCATACAAGGACTTCTTTAATACACATACATGATGAGGATATTTGGGATCCCTAAACCCTAAAGGTTGGTGCATATAGACGGTCTCCTTAAGATCACCATATAAGAAGACATTCTTCACATCTAACTGATGAATGGGCCATGCTTTCGAAAGAGCTAAGGTGAGCACAGTGCGAATGGTAACTGGTTTGACCACCAGACTAAATGTCTAAGTACAATCCACACCAACCTGCTGAGTCTTACCATCACCTACAAGACGAGCCTTATGTCTTGCAAAAGAACCGTTATAATTGTCATTTTGAGCAAAAATCCACATATACCGAATAATATTAACACCAGATAGACAGGGCACCAACTCCCACGTCTTATTATCAATAAGAGCATTATATTCGTCGATCGTAGCAATTTTCCAATTCGGGTCATTTAAAGCAGACACAGGATTACGGGGTAGGGGTGATTTAAGAACATTAGAATTCAAATTAAAATGTCTTTTCGATTTAAAAATACCCCGTTGACTACGAGTGACTGGTCTTTGACTCGGGGGAGAATTTGGCGGATTTTGGGAAATATCGGGACACGTGACGGATTGGCCAGCAGGCCTCCACGGTAACTGGAAGGACCCGAGATCGACCGCTTTGGTATTGGGTCGGGTAATCGCCCACGATTCAAATCGCCCAATCATCGGATCGGGAACAAGTGGTCGGTGGTGATCTTGTAGACCCAGCGATGGGCAACTACTGGTGGATTTTAGGTGCGGGACATTTCGATAAATGGTGGATAATATACGAGGAGACATTGTCATCTAAAAACTTATACGAACTAGGCACGGGAATATTTACTTTAGCAAACGGAAATTGGAATTCAACAAAAATAACATGGCGACTAACGATGATTTTATTAGACGATAAATCAAAGCATTTGTAACCACGATGATTAGACGGATAACCCAAAAACACACAAGGGGTAGACCGAGCCTGAAATTTGTTAATTGTGGTGGACGGAAAGAGTGGATAACACAAGCACCCAAAGACCCTAAGATGGAAATACGAAGGAGTCTTATTATATAATATATGAAGAGGGAGGAATGCGTCAAGCCTTTGATAGGAAGTATGTTAAGGAGATATGTAGCCATTTGTAGAGCATGATGCCAAAAAGAAGGGGGTACGGAAGCATGAATCAATAAAGTTCGAAGAATGTTATTAATGATACGAATTTTGCATTCGATTTTCCCATTCGATTTTCCCATTTTCTGAAGACGTATGAGGACAAGAAAAATGAAAATCATTTCCATTATTAGCACAAAACTCCCGAAACACCCCATTATCATATTTTTTGTCATTATCACATTGAATATTTTTTATTCCCGTTTGAATTGGGTTCTAATGAATGCTCTAAATTTTAAGAGTGTGGAAAAAATATGAGATTTTTTCGCTATCGGAAAAGTCCATAAAAAATTAGAATAATCATCTAGAAATAGAACATAATAATGATGACCCAAAGAGCTGAGAATAGGAGACGTCCATAAATCACTATGAATAATATCAAATGGCATTAAAGTATGAGAATTCGAGTCTACAAACGACAATCTAACAATCTTTCCTAAAGAACAAAATTGACAACTGGGAGTACTACACGTACGCTTACAAGAAATAAATTTATTTTTATCTAAGGAAGATAAAATAGACGACCCCGGATGACCTAGACGAGCATGCCACAAGGAAGGAACAATGGCTGCAAAAGTTGACGGCAAGGCTTGACTCGAGAGACCAGACGTTGGCGTGATAGGATAAAGATCTCTCCTACTATCATACCTCATGAGAGGAATTCCCGTCTTGAAATCCTTCACAGAAAATCCAAACCGATCAAATTCAACAGAAACGAAATTATCAGTTGTGAATTTACGGACATAAACCAAATTTTTAATCAATTTAGGAGCATGAAGGGTATTTTTCAAGATAAGAGGTGGATAGGGGGGACACAAAGTTTTATGACCATAACCACGAATCAGAATTGAATTACCATTACCAACAATTATACCACGACTGTTGCTCAAATTGGAATAAGACGGGAGAGTACCTTGATCGGATGTCATATGGGTAGTGACTCCGGTGTCCATGTACCAATTCGGGTCCGGGGGAGTTAAACCAAGTGTGTGCATAGTTAAACCAAGTGGGGCCCGCTGCGTGATGAACCTGCAGAGGCCAGGACCCAAGCAAATCTGCGTGCTGCCCCGGCCTAGTGCTACTTCGGGAACCACTGGCCCAAGTGTTATTGGGCCGAAAGGACTGCTGGGAAGCCCATTGGCCAGCCGCTAGAGATGAAGGAGAACAAGGGTCGTTGGACCACTGCCCACGGGCCCAGACCCACTACCAAGGGGCCCAAGGCTGGGACCAGTGGGTCGGTGGCCTACTGTTTCCGGTATAAAGCCCACCGCCACTATTTCGACCACCGTTACCACTTTCGGAATCGCCGCATTTGCCCCCGTGATTTTTGCCATTATTTTCAGACTATTTTGTCCCCCCTTGAGACCGGTTTGGGGACGAATTGTCACCAAAATTTTGAGAATTAGTGGAGGACGTCATCATTACCACGGGACTAGCACTAGTAGCCGCCATTTTAGCCAAGTCGGCTTCTTCCAAAGTAAGCATGGAGTAGTCTTTATAGAGGTTTGGGAGAGGATTACTTTGATGAAGAAGAGTATCAACGCCATTGCAGGCCTCGGAGAGGCCAGCAACCATTTGGAGAACAAGATGATCGTCGCTAACAGGCGCACCAACGTTGCGGAGTTGGTCCGCCAATTCTTTCAACCTTTTGCAATACGCTGAAACGTTCGGAAAATCTTCCATATAGACGTGGGAAAATTCCTGCTCAAGGGTAACAACTCTGGAATTTCGATTATCTTGAAATATGTCACGCAGCCTATCCAAGCAGCCATCGCCGTAGTGTCCGGCTCAATAATCATCTGCAACAGGTCGGTAGAGATAGTGGAGTAAATCCACTGAAGGACGGTGGCATCAAGAGTCATCCACAACTTAGGATAATCCTCGCGTTTAGGCACCTCCGTATCCTCAGGAGCCGCGGGGAGTATGTGATGGACGACTTGATGCGAACTTGTGTGAATTTTGAACAGTTCGGCCCACGTCGCATATTGGATGTTTTCTATTTTAAGAATAAGAGGGATGTGATTGTTGATGTTAGAAACTGTAAGGGCAGCGTGAAACGTGTTCTTTGAGGTAGACATAACGAAAGAATAATAGGTGATTGAGGGATTTGGAAGAAAAATTTGAGAAGAGATGAGGTACCGTCGACACAAAATCCGGGAAGTGGGGCTCGGAACTCGAGGCAAGTCGACATAAATTTGGAGAGAGGATTTTATGACCTAAACTTTTGATACCATGAAAGAAATAATCCCTTGATTATTTTCATTAATGAAAGAGTTTATATACAATGTACAATTTTCATAATAGAAAAATCATATTCCTATTCTACTCCCAAAACCATATTCTACTTGTATAAGAATCATATAATTAAGGTAAGTATACAATTCTAATTATGGTCAAATATACAATAAATCGGTACACTAAACCCATTGGTACAAGATCGGCTATCGGACAAACCGTGATCTACATGGTTGTTTATCACGGTATATTTATTGTATATTTAACAATTATCAACAAAATTTATAAAATTATAGACGTTTAATCTTGGACATTTGCTCATATAATAATAACTACATCTTAATTTCAATCAAGTTAGAATCAATTATATAAATTTTCACTTATCCATATCGTTTAATTTGATTTTATCTTAATCCGATATTATGCAAGTAAACATAAAAAGTACTAGAATCATTTACTCATATAAGAAGCAAACAAGTAAAATTTACCATAGAAGTAACACTACTAAAAAAACAATGATTTTCGACCTTAATTGAGGTCGAAATAAAAATAATAATAATTATTTTTATTTTTTTATAGTATTTCGATCTCATGAGGTTGAAATAAAAATAATTATTATTATTTTTAATTTTTTATAGTATTTCGACCTCACGAGATCGATTAATTTACATATGTTATTTACTTTATGTCTTTATTTAACATATATTAATTATGTCATTGAATTGTAGCAGGTTCATCTAGGTAAAAAAAACAGTGAAAAAGATTTCAAAGATAATAAAAGGACTTAATAGGGACGACCCTCCGACTTGGGGCAAGGTCAAACCGGATCTCAAGAAGCAGATGTTTTTACAGTTTAGGATACATTTTTATGTATTTATTATTTTAAATAAAATATTATAAGTCTCTTGATTTATTCCATATATTTTAATGAAATAATTCAAATTTCTTTGCTAAACAAATGTTACTGGCATGGCATCCACAACATGAGAATGAAGTAGCGCAGAATTTCAATAAAAGAGCGGCCAAAATACTCGAGGATGCGTTTCGTCGGGCCCGTTTGTTAAACAAGAAGCCTAAATGGGTCCATGAAGATACCATAACTTGAAGAAATTGTTGCATTATTGGGCCACTGATTCCCGATTTTTGCAAGTAAGTGAGATAGGGAAGAAGGCCAGAGCCTCGGAGAAGGGTGGATCACTACACACCGGTGGGGATCCTAGTTGACTTGACAAAGAAGCTGGTATGTCTCTAATTTATTTGTATTCGTCAAAAGTCGCCAATTTGTTATAACCTGTTTATGCGATTGAGAATGAACGTAATAGTAGTACTATATGATATATTCTATGAATACTGAGAAAATTGGAAACGAGTACAAATAATTACATAGCTGACTTTAATTAATTTATAACTGAGTCGTAGTTGATTCATAAGTTGCTTGGTATGTTTTTTTTTCTTCTTTTTGATGATGTCTGAGAGTTTAGTGGGAGTGAAGATCCAAGGATCAATTCTTAATAAATGTTATACATTGGCTCTATTGGATCCTTGTTGTAGTAATTTAAAAGATTAATCTTTCTGCATATCAAATAGTTTATTTGTAGGAGCTCGAGAGGGGCAGGTAGTACCTCAAGACACAAAGAAGAAGAAAAACGCTGATGATATTGATGTATGGGTTGAGCCACGGGCTGAGCAATTCTACGTAAGTCACTACTTTATAATAATAACTACTTTTATTTTCTTAATTTATATACTGACATTGTATTTTTTAAAATTCAGAACATTTTTCAACAAGATAAAAAATAGTATCTTGTCACGCAACCAGTCGGCACGCAACTAACCCCAGAACAAGTACAGGATAGGTGGCTACAGATGAGATCGCACTTCCTGTCCGACCTTGAAGACTTAGGTAGTTCTAGTGATGCGGGGGTAATGGATCCAGATGAGGTCTCAACCATGAGGGAGCACATTACTACACTAACATGCGCACTTCAAGCCGCAGAGGCCAGGCAGAGGGAGAGAGAGGGAGAGGGAGGCTAGAGAGACAGAGATGTCAGGGATAGGATGAGAGACGGGGAGATGTCAAGCAGGAGCGACTCAATCATATTGGGGGCCTAAGGCCAAACTCTAATAATGGACCTTAACTTTTAAAAAAATTATATATATATATTTATCTAAAAAATATTTTTCTAGCTTTTTGAGACACAAAATTACTAATAATTTTCTTATAATTAATATTTTCTAATAAATCTTTTTAAATTGACTATATAGTTAATCCGTTCAATCTTTCTTGAGACATTGTTGATCTTAGGTAAGACTTTATCACTTTCAATTTTGAAAAACTTCTTTCGGCCGAGGCAATCATAACAAAAATTGTCAATATTATTCTATAAGCAATATAGACATTTGGAAAAGAATCGAGTCATTTTATTTGATTGAGTATATCGATCAGAGTATTATCTTCTACTTTTACTATCTCCCTTAACACTTTCAATTCAGAAAATAAATCTAAACCATCAATGTCAGAGTGACTATTATGCATTAAGGAATATTCAATATTAAGACATTGTTTTTCAATTCTTCTCTTTTTTTGGAGTTTTGAATAACCAGATGCGTATTTTCTATTTGGCATATTTAAATTCTAAAAAAAAAATTAGAAGACTCTTTAAGTGGATGAAATATTAATATCAATAAAAAGCATGAAAACTAATAAAAGATAGAAAGATAGAACCTGATTCAAGAGAGGGATAACTTGATTTCAAAATAATTTTCGCTCTTCCAAAATCCACAACCCTTGAAACTTGAAAAAGAAATTCAAAGTATATCTTCAACTCTTTTTTCCTCTCAAAATAGTGTCTGATCAATTTATTTTGAGCATATGTAGAACAAAGATTGAAGAGTATAGTAGGAGGTTGAAGAATAAAAGATCAAAGAGAACTTTTGTGTTTGATGAGTGATAAGTATTGAGAGAAAGTTAAAAAGTGTTTAGTAAAAACTAAAAAGATAAATATAAAGTACAATAATTATTAGAGCAAATATGTATGAGCTACATTCTTGGCATGAAATCACATGTCCCTAAAATATTTTCTTTATGAATGATACTTTCTATCTTTCTCTCATCAACTTTTCTATTTCTCACCCAATGCACATCCCAAACGATCATTTTTCTTCCCCTTTTTATGCTTTTTTTTTATGATTCCATTTTCTATGATAACGACCCATTACGTGGTATTAGTAGTTTAGAAAAAAAATTATTATAGTAGATATTTTTAAAAAGAAATTAGTACATATAAAATAATATGGACCCCCATAATTGGGGGCCTTAGGCAATTGCCTATGTGGCCTATAGGTTGAGCCGACACTGATGTCAAGTATGAAGTCTCAATTACTAAACTTACTTAATTCGGGAGCGTATCCGATTCCTTCATGTCCGGGGATGCTCTTAGGTCACAACCCCGATCTTCCCAGGTTAGACGATGTAGGCAACACAGTCCATGTAGGTGACATACTGATGGTCACACTTTTATTGATGAGCCTACTGATGAATCTGTTGAGGAGGATACGGAGCACGTATCTTAACTATTAGCGAATATTCTCAGAATATTCGTCGTATATTTTGTAATTATGATAAATGTATATTTAAGGTAACTTAGGATTCTAATTGTATTAGGAATCAACCTTTGTAAGGTAAGTTAGGATTCGTACCATATTAGGAATCAACCTTTGTCAATATTATATATATTGTATGAATAATGAAAAGAAATTGAGGGAAATTATTCTATCTTTCATGGTATCAAGAGCCTAAAACCTAAATCCTCATTCCTCATTAGAAATCGATTTTTACCTTTCACAGAAAAAAAAAAAAAATTTTTTACGGTTTCTTCCTCCATATTTCGGCCAAACCAGAAAATTCCCTTCCCTCGACAGCGGCAACCATGTCTTCCCCCCATAAATTCGTTTCAACCAGCACACCCTGAAAACCCCTCTCAACGCTGAGAACTTCTTTTCATCGGCATTAGCTAACAACATCAAGAATTTTATCCCTATAATTCTTGACCCAAGAAGACCCCAATATTCCATGTGGATGGAACTATTCTACATTCATGCATGTGCATACAACGTGCTCGATCACATTGATGAATCTTGTTCCTCGTCCACCGATGTTCTACAGGACTCGATATGGCGTCGTCTTGGCGCCCGTCGTCAAACAATGGATCTACGGCACCATCTCCCAAAGATCTGCATTATGCACTATCGTGAAAGCAGGTGCTACGCACGTGAACTTTGGGTCCCGGGCTAGAAGAAATCTTTCAGGACTGAATAAAAATACTTTCGTGTGTATTTGGAAGAGCAATTCAACAATACGCCTGAGAATTTTAATAACATGTCAGAATATTGTAAGCAATTGAAACTCATAACCGATCAACTATCCAACGTCGGGACTTACATTTGAGAAACCAAGATGGTGCTTCAACTTGTTCTTGGGTTTTAGAAGGTGAATATGACACACTCGCAACAATGATTCAACAAGTCGACTTCCCTGCAAGTTTCAGCAAGGCACGTTCACAACTATTGTTGGAAGAAACTGCGTGCTAAAACAAGAGGAACATAATCAAAAGGCGTTAGCGGTTGGCGAGATGGCGACACTGCGGTCGGCAAAGGCGGCCAGTTAACAGCGACAGCAGCGGCGCAATGTAGCGGCGGAGGTCGCGTGGCGGAAGGTCGCAAATAAAGGCAAGGGCCGCGGAAAGGGCAACGCAACGGTGGGTGGACAGCGACAACACCGAGCTGGAAGCGGCCGGCGATGGTCTAACCAACGGCCCGGCGGCGGTGGCCCAACCCGGCGAGCGGGCCTCGCCGCATGCCCGTACCCGTGCAGCCCGGGCCCGTTCGGCCCGGTCGTGGTCAGCGGCTCGGCTTGGGCCCTGCCCGACCATCGCGAGCTCACGCGGCGGCGGCGAGCCGCGATTCTGATCCGGCCCAAGAAGAATGCGGCGGCCCATTTGCAAATCAAAGAAGAAGAAGCGGCACCTGCGGCATGAGCCAGCGGCCTGGCCTGGCCCGATTTGGGCCAGGCATACACCACCGTGAACGCTTCAGCGGCGGCGACAATTGGTACATAGACGCGGAGCCACGTCTCACCTCACCCGGGCATCGGGTAACCTATCTCAACCACGTCGGCTAAAGTGTCTCTCAATTTATTAATCGCTTAATGGGTAATCGCATTCCAATTGAAGGCTACGGTAACACACACCAAACATCTACATCCACCTTTCTCCAAACCACGTCCTATACACCTAACGTCATTAAAAACTTAATTTTACATTAGAAAATTCACTAGCAATAATTCCGTCATCGAATTTGACCCTTTTGGTTTTTACGTGAAGGAACTCAATCGGAAAATTCTTACACCGCAATAGTGTGAGACCTCACCCATTCACTCGATCTTCGTGTCGGACTAGCACCTACATCCCTTGCGCGTCTCTCCCTCAACTGGCACAAGGCTGGGACACCCAGGAGACCAGTTTACTTTTCTTAGGACTTAGCGTATTCAATGTAATAATGGGAAAATTGCCCAACACTTTGTTTTTCATGTCCACTTTAGAGCAAACATACTCGTCTTCACTTTATGTCATCAACGAGTGTTACTTTTTCTCCTTTTGATATTGTTCATCTTTGATTTATGGACATCTCAGTTGCTAGCTCTTTGGGTCATAAATTCTATCTAGTATTCTTGGATGATTTTTCACATTTTGTCCGATTTACTCCACTGAAATTCAAATCTGAAGTTTTGCAAAATTCCTCGAGTTTCAAAATTCATTAAGACCTGATTTGAAAAACCTATTAAATCATTCCAATGCGGATAATGGGCCGTAGATTTAATAACTCGGCATTTCACAATTCTACATTCTAAACAAGGCATGGTTTTCCGTTTTCTTGTCCCTATACTTCTTCCCAAAGCGGAAGAGGTGAAAGAATTATACATTACCATCGATAACATGGTCCGCATTCACTTTCATGCTGCCCTACCACGCTTTTTGGGTCTATCTTTGTCAAAATGGTAGAATCCCTTCTAAATATTTTACCAACTAGCACACTCAAAATAAAACCCTTGAAATCTTATAAAGTGGCGGCCATCATATGATCACTCACGTATTTTGGATGCTTATGCTGCAACATACTCCATTCGCTTCAAACTTGCCCTCGCACTCTTCCATGTGTCTTCCTTGGTCTATCTCCTAATCATCGGGGTTACTTGTGCTATGACATTGCTACTCGCAAAATCATAGTCTCGTCACGTTACCTTTAACGAGACAACCTTTCCTTTCAAATCTCCAAAATTTGGACCCATGGAGTCACATCTTTCTCGATGAACCGAGTTTGTCTCCTGGTCATCCAAAATCTGTGCCAGCTGACTCGTTCAGACGCCACTACTTTGCCTCCAGATGTCATCGACCCTCCGTGACAATCTTGCCACCTAGTCCAGCTCACACCACTCTATCTTGCTGTTGCCAGTCTAATGCTCATGCCTCGATCAAGCTGAAATCCGACCTGTCAGTCTGCGGCAACTTGACTCAACGCCAGCAGTCCGTGACCCGGTACTACGATCCGACCACCTCCCATGACCCCCTCACTGATGGAGACTGCGTGGCACAACACGGGATCTTCAAACCCAAGGTTCACTTCAATCTCTCCACACAAACCTTATCACCCATTCCAAGAATCCAAAACTAGCTAAAGCCCGGACCCCAATTGGAATGCGGCCATGTCGCGAAGAGTTTAACGCTTTAACCAAGCGAGAACACTTGGGATTTGGTACCTAGACCACCGGTGATGTGAATGTTATCCGGTGTATGTGGCTATTTCGTCACAAGTTTGAGACAGTGGTGACTTAGAGAGGCATAAGGCAAGACTAGTTGCAAATGGCACTAATCGGGGAGGGTATTGATTGTGGCGGTGAGACATTCGGCCGGTTGTTAAACCGCCACTATTCGACCTGTTCGGTATTCTTTATGGGCTTCAGTGGCCGATTAATCACTTGATGTCAAGAATGCGTTTCTTCATGTAGGATTTGAAAGAGGCGTGTACATGCATCAGCCTCCTGGTTTTGTTCATCGGCAGCTCCACGGTTTGTGTGTCGTCTCGGGAAGTCATTGTATGGATTCAAAGCAGGCCGCTTGGTATGATCGGTTAGCGGTGTCTTACGCAAATTGGTTTTGTATGTAGCGGTGTGATACCTCTCTCTTCACTTTTCACCGAGGTAGCAAAATTTGCATATTTGCTATTATATGTCGGCGATATTGTTCTTCTTGCCTCATCGGCCGGGTTGAAGAATGAAATCATTGCTCTACTCAAAGCCCTGAATTTGCTATGACTGACTTGGGAAGCTAAGTTACTTTTGGGTATATCGGTGACTAGATCTGCTTTGCCCGATATGTTCTGTGTCGGTAGTATGCGAAGAGATAGTGTCTGAGGGGCCAAGATGACAAATTGTAAAATTATGCCAACTCCGGTGGACTGAAAATCCAAGCTTAGTGCCAATGACGGTGCGCGTTCGATCTCACTCTATATCAGTCAGCGGTGCTCTGATTATCTTACATTCACTAGGCTTTGATATTGCATATGCCGTTCAACAGTGTGTACGTTCATCTGCGACCCCAGAGTCCCATTTTGCGCCCTCAAACGTATTATCGGATATGTTAAGAACGCGGCACACTTGACTTTGATTACATCTATGCCTCCGCTCAACCAAATTGCTCGCCTACACGGATGCGATTGGGCGAGATGCCGCGACAACGCCGCTCCACCTGAGTGCGTGTATTTCTTGAGGATAATCTTATCTACGGTCCCCAGTCGCAGCCACGCCGTCTGTCGAAAGTCTTTGAAAGCGAATATCAGCGGAGTTGCTAATGTAATCGTCCGAGATCTGTTGGCTCAAAATCTTCTTTTGGAGCTCGGTGTCCATTACGCCATAGGCGTCTATAGTTTATTGTGACAGCGTATCGCTATCTATATGTCTCATAATCCAGTCCAACATCGTTGAACTAAGCGTATTGAGATGGATATCCACTTTGTGCGAGAAAGGTTGCTCGTGGTCGGTCAAAATTTTACATGTGCCTTCCTCAGTATCGGTATGCGATATTTTCACAAAGGGACTACCGCGGCTCTTCACTGACTTCCGATCCAGCCTTAGCATTAGGCCTCCTCACCCGCTCGTCAGAGGGGGAGTATTAGCGAATATTCTCGGGAATATTCGATATTTGTAATTATGATAAATGTATATTTAAGGTAACTTAGGATTCTAATTGTATTAGGAATCAACCTTTGTAAGGTAAGTTAGGATTCGTACCATATTAGGAATCAACCTTTGTACAGCTATATATATTGTGAATAATGAAAGAAATTCCCAAGGGAAATTATTCTATCTTTCATTAACACTCAACGTTGAACTTCTTGATTTGTATAGTTTGTATTCTAAATTTTTTATTTTTTGTTAGATACATTGTTTAACTTTTCTATCTCTTGTTGGATACATTGTTTAGTTTGTATACATTGTTTAAGTTTACGATGTTTAAGTGTTTTGAAAGTGTTTGAATGTGGTCTTCATTTCAATTTGAACTACGTAGTTCTAATTCGATGTATTGTTGGTTTGTAGAAAGTATAATGTAGTTTTATGTTTGATTATGTTGGATTGTTGGCAACAAATTTAGCTTAGTGTTGATGTTTTCGTATTGAATTTTGTTTAGCAGGTGGGCTGCTGTAAAAGCAAGCAAATTGTTGAATACTCTTTCCGTCTTAATTTATGTGGCACAATTTCTTTTTTAGTTTGTCCCGGAAAAAATATCACATTTCTTTACTTGACATTATTTAATGGCACCATTTCTATTTTACCATTGTTGGGTCCCACTTACTTTTGAAGATGTACTTATTATGAAGAAAAGTCAACAAAAGTAGGAAAAAAGGTAAGACCAATTTTGTAAATATAACAAAGTCTTTCTTTATTTCTTACACTTCGTGTCGGGTTAAATGGTGACACATAAATTGAGACGGGTGAAGTAATAATTCCATACCCATATATTGTTAATTTTCGACCTCATGAGTTCGAAATTCTACCCAAAAATTTGAATTTCGACCTCATGGCCTCGAAATCAGAAAATAATATTGCTAAATTTCAACCTCACGAGTTCAAAATTTGATTTTTTTTAATATTCATAAAGATTTTTGACCTCATGAGATCAAAATAATTTAATAATATTTAATTATTTCGACATGAGGTCAAAAATCTGGATGAATATTAAAAATTATATTTTTACAAATTTTGAACTAGTAAGGTCTAAATTTAATAATATTTAATTATTTCAACCTCATGAGGTCGAACACTAAAATTTAAAAATATTCATGAGGTCGAAAAAATAAATAATATTTAAATCGAAAATATTATTTTCGACCTCATGAGGTCAAAAACTGTATCTTTTTAAATTTGGGTAGAAAATAAATTGGCGACCCCGTGAAGTCGAAATAAAATTTTGACCAAGGTATTTTCGACCTACTCTTGAGGTCAAAATTTAGACATTTTTGACCTCATGAGGTCAAAATTCACTATTTTTAGTAGTTTAAATAAACAAATATTTTCTAATTCTTTTGATTTTGTTAGTTCTACAGAGTGGTGGTTAGCATTGTTGTGTGGACAGAGTCTGGCCAGTCAAGAACGCACATGTTCAGACGATGAAGGTAGTGGAAATGAGGATGCTTAGATGGATGTGTTGACATACTAGGAGAGATAAGATAAGTTATACAAGACAAGGTGGGAGTGGCCTCCTTGATGAATAAGATGAGAAAAGTGTGACTGAGATAGTTCGGACATGTGAAGAGAAGGTTCACAGATGCATCAGTGAGGAGGTGTGAAAGGTTGACTTAGCAGGTTTTAGAAGAGGTAGAGATTGGGCGAAAAAGAACTTGGAGGGGGGAGCGATTAAGCATGGCATGAGCTTAATTACTGAGTACATGACCCTAGTCTTGCTATATTTTGTAAAAAGAAACTTTGTTTAAATTATATTTTCCTCCCTATTTCTCAATTCACACTACACCTCATTTTAAGTCTAATAGAGTGTTGTTGTACTTTTATGTGGAAGAGGCAAAGTCAGTTCTCTCTTCTTATATTCTCCTTATTTAATAGTATTAGTTAGTACTCGAGTAGAATCTTATTCTTCATTATTCACTATTACATGCGCTTTATTTGTGCTGTTTATTTTGCTATTTTATTGTCGTAATTTTCCTTTCAATCCTTCTTAGGTTACATTTTTTTAGCCAAGTTTCAATCAAAATAGTATGTTCCCCCACAAAGATAGCGATAAGATCCACGTACATTTTATCCTTCAGACTTTACTTATGAGATTATACTGGGTATGTTATTTTTTCTATGCAAGTGAACCTGCAACTGCTACTCTTCGGATGTGCACATGGTAAACCCCGCTCATGTGCAATAGTCCGCAAATCACACAAAAGAGATAATCCGCACTAGGCATCCCCGTGTGATGAGCTAGACCAGAAGACATATCCTCTACTATCATAGGCAGAGATTTTCATACCTGAGACCTCTATTATAAAAGTTTCATGCTCAACCAATTGAGCCATGCAGGTCCGAGGTGTGTTATTGTTGTTAATTCTTTAGGTTTTATTTGATAGTTGGGAAGTCTTCTTGTTCCTTTTCTTTAGTCCACAAATTTGAGAAACAAATGTTGATGCATCCTTATATGCACCGGTGCTATACCTACCTAAGTAACCTCAAGAGTTAACAAATTTAAGTGAAAATTCAATTAGTTAATAATGATTAAGTGGTAAATTTATATATGCAAGACAAACTTATATTTATTTACTTGATATGAAATCGTGTACATGTAAATATTTACCCTGGTGCAACATTCCAACCATTATTTTTGTTCGTTAGAAATGTTTTAGGCTCTTTAGGGAATAAATGCAAAAATGACAAGGCCATAAATATTGACTCACTAATTTAACCACAAAAACCAAAAATAAGTTACTACACGGGTATCATGTTTAATTCCGCTGAAGATTCAAAAAGAAAAAAGAAACCAAAAATATTTATATGACTCACTCACAACATATGGCCGTTACCACCCCAACGTAAATTTTAAAAATTCATTTATGGGACCCACCAAAAACCCCACCACCCTTTCGACTAGTTTACCGTTAACCCTCAAACCCCTCTTTTTCACCTTCACCTTATCTCTGAAATAGTCAATCTTTAAGAGCTTTGTGTCAACTTAAATATATTACTCATTACATTTCATTCTTGACTCACTCTACTCAACTTTCTTGATATTTTGTCTCGAAAATTTGAAAGGTCTCAGCTTTCTGTAATTCCTAAATTTTCAAGAATTTAAGTGAATTGGGGTTGTCTTGAATTTTTTTCTTGAATATTTCTGAAAATATCTAAAATTTTAAGAATTGGGGTTATCTTGAAATTTCTGAAAGGTCTTAGCTTTTTCTGTAATTTCTAAATTTGATTGAATTGGGGTTGTAGAAAAATTTCAAGAAATGGCAGCATTAGCACCAGGAATTTTGTTGAAGTTACTAAATGGGATGAAATCAGGTGTGAAGCCAACAAGTGAACATAGGAGTTCCCTTTTACAGGTTACTGATATTGTCCCTGCAGATCTTGATGAGAAAAATCTATGGCCAAAGCATGGATTTTTCATTAAAGTTTCGGATTCTTCACATTCCATCTATGTAAGTCTTCCCTATGAGCAAGATGATTTAGTTCTAAGCAATAAAATGCAGCTAGGACAGTTCATTTACGTTGATAAATTAGAGCCTGGTTCGCCTGTTCCTGTCGTTAAAGGCGCGAAACCTCTCCCCAGGAGGCACCCGCTTGTTGGAACTCCAGAACCATTAATGAGGTTGAGAGAAAAAGGCAAAAAAGTTGAACAAAAGATGAATCAGAATTTGTCAGCTCCACCAAGAAGGGGTTCTTGGGGTATAGGTGGGGGAGGAGAAGTTGTTGCTTCATCTCCTCAAGTTTTGAAGCCTGTTCCTATTGATTTCGATCAATGTACACCGATAAAAGAGAAGTCTAGTGCTGTCAAATTTGCGCGAATTATTCCAATGTCACCTGTTATCCGCGGAAAATTTTCCAAAGATGGAGGAGCTACTAGTGGGATGGTAAGGTCATCAGCAGGTGGCGCGTTGTTGTCTAAATTGATGGAGGCTAAAGGGGAAAGTCCTTCTATGGTGAGAAAAAGTTGTGCTACACCTAGCATGATGAAATTTCATAGGAGCATAAGTGTAACAGATCGCGATCGAGAACAGAGAATTGTCGATTCACCTTTAAACTCAGCTGTAGGTACATTTTCCCATTTATGTGTGTAGAGCTCTCTATAACAACATTTCATTATAATAGCCAAGTTTTTCTTGGAACAGATTTTTCATGTAATGTGATATTATATGTTATCTATAACAATATTTCGCTATAACCACCAATAATTCTCTGGACAAACGAATCTGTATAGTTCAACGTGTCTTATCTCATATGTTGCAATTCGATTCCTTTTTTTTTTGGGTAGACACAAGAAAAGAAAAGTTCAACTCCACCACCAAGTTTAAGGAGTGCAAGAATGGCAGCTTCTCCAACAGTAGGCAGAGAGTTTCAAAGACTTCCCAATTCCAAAAAGTTTTCTCAAGAACAACAACAACAATCTCAGCCTATTGATTCAACACATGACAACACCAGTCTCACTGCAAATTTGCCTGGAAAACTTAGTATGTTGGGAAAGGTAACATCTTCGTCATGATTTTTTTTGCTTTCTTTAATATATGGCAACTTACACATTTGGTCGATCGGCCAAAAATAATTATATTCGCTAGCCAAATATAAAAAAAAGTATACATTATTATGTATCAAAAAGTATACTTTATGTTTATTATATATACTTTATGTTTAATATATAAAAAAATATACGTTGGTGACTATTATTTATGTCAATTTCTCTTGTTTTTAAATATATGGACATTCTTGCCTTTTGTTGATGGAACAGTATGGAACAGTATAGGGAGAGGAAGATAGACTTACATATGGTTTTCATCGACCTTTAGAAGGCATACGATAAAGTTCCTAGGGAGGTTCTATGGAGATGTTTGGAGGTTAGAGATGTACCTGTGGCACTAGGGCGATCAAGGATATGTATGATGGAGTCAAGACCAGGATACGGACAGTGGGAAGAGACTCGGAGCACTTTTCAGTGATGATGGGGCTCCATTCTTATTTGCCTTGGTGATGGATGGATTGATGCGACAAATCCAAGGGGAGGTGTCATGGTGTATGTTATTCGCAGATGACAGTCTTGATTGATGAGACTCGCAGCGGAGTGAACACTAAGCTGGAAGTTCAGAGACAGGCTCTAGAATCTAAAGGGTTCAGGTTGAGTAACGGGAGCGACCTTGAGACAAGCGTGGATGTTATTCGCAGATGACAGTCTTGATTGATGAGACTCGCAGCTGAGTGAACGCTAAACTGGAAGTTTGGAGACAGACTCTGGAATCTAAAGGGTTCAGGTTGAGTAACGGGAGCGACCTTGAGACAAGCGTGGATGTAAAGCTTGTTACTCAGTTCATTCCAAAGAAAGGAAGCTTCAAGTATCTCGGGTCTATTATACAAGGGGATGGAGAGATTGATGATGATGTCACACATCGTATTGGGGTAGGGTGGATGAAATGGAGGCTCGCATCTGGAGTCTTATGCAACAAAAATGTGCCACCAAAACTTAAGGCAAGTTCTATGGAGCGGTGGTTAGACCGACTATGTTGTATGAGGTAGAGTGTTGGCCAGTCAAGACTTCGCATATCTAAAAGATAAAAGTTGCGGAGATGAGGATTGAGATGGATGTGCGGGCATACAAGGAGGGATATGATTAGAAATGATGATATCTGGGACAGAGTGGGAGTGGTCTCGGTGGAGGTTGAGATGGTTTGGACATGTGTAGAGGAGAGATACAAATGCCCCAGTGCGGAGGTGTGAAAGGTTGGGTATGGATGAGTTCAGGAGGGGTAGAGGTAGGCCGAAGAAGTATTGGGGAGAGGTGATTAGATGAGATATGGCGCAACTGCAACTTACTGAGGACATGACCTTAGATGAGGGGTTGTGGAGGACACGAATTATGATAGAAGGGTAGTAGGTAGTCGAGCGTAGTCCTACTTACGCTTTCAAACTAGTAGTTGTAGTGTTACTATTGTAGGCCCGCTTATCTTATCATACTAATAGGCGCAGTATTGCTTTATAGTCCCCTGTAGTTTGATTTTTGTTGCTATGTCCTTTAGTGTACTTTATTTAGCTTAAATACATGCGCTAGTTACTGCTTACTTTTTCGGAATGCGCTATCGTGGCTTTATTCGCTTTTGATACCAACATTTTCATACTGTTTTAATTATTTTTTCTAACCGGGTCTGACTGTTTCTCTTGCTCTACTCTTGCTTTGCTTTTGATGTTGCTTTGATTGTGCTTATGCTTTGTCTTGAGCCGAGTGTCTCTCGGAAACAACCGGTCTACCTACCAAGGTAAGATCTGCGTACACTCTACCCTCCCCAGACCCCACGTTGTGGGATTTCACTGGGTATGTTGTTGTTGTTGTCGTCTTGACTTTTGTTGGAACATTAGCCTGAATAAAAAAATCATTTGTGATGTTCATTAGGAAGCTGTACAACAAAGGGAAAATGCACAGAAAATCGCTCTTCAAGCACTAATGGATGCATCAGCTACAGAAAATCTTGTGCGGTCTCTGAAGTATGTGAAACTTTTGATTATTTATGTTATTTGTTGTTGTGTTTATTTTGCTTATTACATTTTGACCTGAATTTGATTTATATATATATAACTATGGCTTTGAAGGGTGTTTTCGAACTTGGGTAGAGCTGCAAAATCGGATGCACCAACAACCTGTTTCGATCAATTTCTTGAGTTTCATGAACAACTTGTGCAAGCTGTAGCGGAAATGGTATCCATTCAAGCAGCAACAGCTTCAAACGAAACATCACAAAATTCTGAACAAGAGAATGGTGCCCCTATTTTACACGAAATAGTGCAGAATTCACTGGAAGAATCACAAAACAACGAATCAAACGCATCGAAGAGGAGAGCTGCACTGTACAAATCCATTGCAGTCTTTCCTGAAAGGAATGATCAAAAGTCAATTCTTGGAAAGCATTTGAGATCATCATCAAAGGTAACAAAAGGAACATCAAATATTAACATAAATGAGAATGATGAGAACAAGAAACCGACTTCTTCTTCTTCTTCTGCACTAAGCAGCAACATTTCCAATACAATCAAATTGGGAAAACAGATTGAGAGCGAATCAGGAAGTTGGTTTATGGATTTTCTTGAAAAGGCCCTGGAGAAAGGGCTGAAAAGGGCGAAAGGAAAAACAGAATCAGATTCTTCTGGCAAAGTCCCTCAATCACTCTTGCTTAAAGTGATCAATTGGGTAGAAGTGGAACAATTTGATTCGAATAAACGTCCTATTCATCCTAAAGCAGGACAAATTGCAAGAAAGTTGAGGATCAAGGTGAAGAATCCCTGAGAAAAATGAGTGTTTTAAGAAACTGAGATTTATTGTATTGTATCAAACATTCTTTGATAAGTTTATGGAGATTGTTGTTTTATTTTGTTTTACTTTCTACCCCTTTCTGTTATTTAGTATAATTACTATAGTTGTAAACTTTATATGATACTCTTATAAGCTTATTCATTCAGAAATATATTGCTATAAAAGATGGTTTTCTGTTACATGGAGAATATTATTCTACTTTTCTTCAACAGTACCAACAGTTGACAATTATAAGATCTTTATAGAAAGAAGTATACCAATATGCATAAATCTTAGATAATTGGAATCACCAGCAACATAGATCTTTTGCTTTTACTGTGTGCCGGCAGGAATTTCAAGAGATTGTTCGCCTTTTACTGACTACTTTGTTTTACGCGATTTTGGGCCTACCTCGTCTTTTTAAATGTCTAATTATCATAGTAGCAGACGTAGATCTGAGCGTTTGAAGATCTATGTAAAACATAACGAAGCAGTTTCACAAAATTTTCAGATGAAGTAATAGGATCAAAAAAATTTACATTTCACACTAATGTCAAAATCTTCAACCAAATTAAAAGCTTCAACATAAAACTTTTGCTTCTACTGTGTGATGATATTAGATTGCACATTTTCTCATAGATTGATTGGTGCATTGTGAAGTCTACATGCAATATATAATGAAACAATCTGAGGTAATCTTCTCTCCTTTTATAGATTAGAGCATGTAGCATTTATCGAACTGTTTCCGTAAACGTTGTCTAATCCAAAGAGCAAGTCATATTCCATGTTGATCTAACTTTTTTGGGAATAATCAATGAGCAAAAAACTGATCAGAAACAAAACAAATGTGTTTGCCGGTCTATTGCTTGGAAGACAATTATCCTAACCGTTGGACTACAAACGCTCGTTGGTTAGCATGTGTAATGACTTTTATATACAATAAAACAAGTTCACTCCTAGAGCATGTAGCATTTATCGAACTGTTTCCGTAAACGTTGTCTGATCCAAAAAGCAAGTCATATTCCATGTTGATCTAACTTTTTTGGGAATAATCAATGAGCAAAAAACTGATCAGAAACAAAATAAACGTGTTTGCCGGTCTATTGCTTGGAATACAATTATCCTAACCGTTGGACTACAAACGCTCATTGGTTAGCATCTTTGTAATGACTTTTATATACAATAAAACAAGTTCACTCCATAAAACCTTGGTTGAGTGGTTGTTAGATATTGTATTACATTGTATTGTAATGTATTTGTTTTAACGTTTGAATAGATTGAATCATTTTTTGTGACATAATACTACACATCAGGAATTCGAAGGATGAACTTACATAGAATAAAATAGGATTATTAGATTATTAGCAAGGTAACGATGTGATCTCACCAAATCAGTCGTTATATAAAATGAGATTTTTCGTTGTTACATAACAATGAATTTAACAATATACACAATCTAATTTAAGTAACAATCAAAACAAATACAATAGCTAACAACCATCCAAACAAAGTATAAAACCCTGATTTCAGTTGATAAAGAGTCTGTTTGGATGAGCTTATAACTTAATAACTTATAAGCCAAAAATCGTAAGCCATAACCTAATTTACAACTTTTAGCTTATTCTTTTTATTTTGAGTTAAAATAAGTGGTTAAAAATATTTTTTTATCGTACCCAAACAGTACACACAAAAGTACTTACAAACTACTTCCTCCGTCCAAGTTTACTTGTCACATACTGATTTTACACTTTTATTAAAAAATTAAAAATATCATTAATTATTGTTAATTATCTAATAATTAAAATCAATTAAAACTTATAAAAAAAATGTACAACCAACTAATTAAGTAATGAGTTCTAATAATTCACATATTATCTATTAAAAAATAGTGTTGAAAAAAGGAATTAAAAAATTTGACTTATTAATTTTTAAAGTAAATAATTAAATAATTATTTTTAGTATAGAATATGGGTAGCGGAGGGAGATGAGTGTGTGTGTGAGGATGAGGCGAATTCGCTTCTCCAATGGCGGCAGCACCTCTACTTTTCTTGGAACAGCAACTTTTCCCTTCACCAATTACACAGCATCTCATCCATTAAAACCCAAATCTTTTCTAAAACTGCGTCCTTCAAGAACACCCCTTTTCACCACTCCCCATTATCGTTTAGTTACAACAGCTCAACATTCTTCTTCTTATACCTCTCACATTCTCTTAACACCTCAAACTAACAACCTTTCTGGTAAATAAATACCCTTTATATTTATCTGCTCAGAGGTGGTTCTTGTTTGTTTTGTTTTGTTTATGTGTTTACTTTTCTTGTGTCCTTTTCCTATGTAGGAGGTGATGGACAAAATGGGTATCCATTGAAAGACTCGAAAGTGGTATTGAAAGGGATGAGATATACTGATCTTGAGGTATGTGTATTTCAGTTGTTGGTTATGTGGGTCTTTATTTCTGTTATTATTTACTGATCAATTTTTCCTACCTACTTTGCTATTGCTTTATTTTGAGCCGAGAGTCCCTCTCTACTCCCAGGATAGGAGTTAGGTCTGAGTACACTCTAACCTCCTCAGAACCCACTTGTGGGATTACACTGGTTATGTTGTTGTTGGTGATGTGGGTCTTAGTTAGGCTAGTATAAATTTGAGTAAAGTTGAAATCTTGATGGTGATTTAATCTTCTTTACACTTTAAAGGTTCAAAATTGTTTGTTTATGTTTTTGAGATTAAGCTCACTCACTTGGTAAGTGTATTTCGGTTGTATATTTCAGTTAGGCTAGTATAAATTTTGAGTGAAGTTGAAATCTTGATTGTGATCTAATCTTCTTTACTGTTTAAAATTGTCTTTTGTGTTTTTGAGATTAAGCTCACTCGCTTTCACTTGGTAAGCGTATTTTGGTTGGTCCTGATGTATATTTTGGTTAACCAGGTTGATATTTGTAGGAAAGTTGCAATCTTGGTAGTGATTTAGTCTTGTTTACTGCTTAAAGATTCAAACTTGTTTTGCGTTTTCGAGATTAAGCTCTGTCTCTAGGTATGTGTATTTGGGTTGTTCCTGTTTGTGTATTTTGGTAAACCTTGTTGAAATTTGAGGAAAGTTGCAAGCATGGTAGGGATTTAGTCCTCATTAATCTATACAGCTTAAAGGTTCAAAATTGTTTTTTTGTGTTTTTGAGATTGAGCTCATTCACTTGGTAAGTGTATTTTGGTTGGTCCTGCTGTATATATTGGTTGATATTTGTAGGGAGTTGCAATGTTGATAGTGATTTAGTCTTGTTACTGCTTAAGGATTGAAAATTGTTTTGCGTTCTTGAGATCAAGGCTAATTTTATGTTGTCGTGAGGCTTTGTTTAGGCCGACTACTATAGGCTAGCTACTTTTTAGCTTCTATACTGGTCCTTCAACTTTGTCATAGTTTTTGTTTGTATTGGTACTGAATAAACATATCAAATAAAGGCGAGCAATATAAGCCCTTATCCAGCCTGGGAGTCAAGCTAGCCTTAACAAATCCGACATAAGCAAAGATGTGTTTCATGGCATGCAAATTTGGGTTGTTCCTGTTGTGTATTTTGGTAAACTTTGTTGAAATTTGAGGAAAGCTGCAATCTTGATAGGATTTAGTCCTCTTTAGTTTTTATTTCTTAAAGGTTCAAAGCTGTTCTGGATTCATGAGGTTAAGCTCCGTGTCACGGTATTCGTACTTCGATTGTTCCTTCTGTGTATTTTAAGTTAATCTTGCAGACTTTTGAGGGAAGTTCCAAGATTGAGATTGGTTTATCTTGTTCTTGGCTCTTGTTTTGGAATTTTGAGATCAGTTTTGATATTCATTTTGATTCTATTGTTTGATGGCCAACCATGGTTAATAATGGTCACGCTGCTTTCTTGTTTAACAGAAATGGGTTCAGTCACATGGTTATAGGCCTGCTCAGGCTCTGATGTTATGGAAACGTCTGTATGGGGATAATATTTGGGCGCAATGCAGTGAGGAATTAGAAGGTTTATTTTACTTTCCCCGTACATATACTATTGCTGTCATCGTTTCTATGAGTGTTGATGGTGTTAATTACTTACAGAAATAAAAGGTTTCTGAATTTTTGTTTGGATCTTTCTTATGTGCACTTTGCAGTGTTTACCTATAATTTTGTAGATATTGATCGTAGTTAATACTGATTTGGCTATGTCTCATCAATGTAACATTACTTTTCCAGGTTTAAATAAAGATTTCAGGAAAATGTTGAGTGAACATGCTGGATTTAAGACGTTAAACTTGAAAGAAATTCTGACAGCATCTGATGGAACTAAAAAGGTATATAGCTTGTGCCATATGTAGAATTTCAGTTATTGGCATATTTATAGTTGGTGCCATCTATTTTGTTTTTGATTCATCACTTAGTAAATATAACTCACAGGATCTTACAGATGTTATTCAAGTTAGAAGATGGTCTGGTAATAGAAACTGTTCTAATACCTTGTGAGCGGGGCAGGAACACCGTCTGTATATCTAGTCAAGTAGGTTGTGCCATGAATTGCCAGTTTTGCTACACTGGCAGGTAAGCTCTAGTAGCCTTTTAGCCTTTTGGTTGTTTTTCCAACTTACAGCTCCTCAATTAGCTCCCTTTGTTCAAGTACATAAATCTACTTTGCAGAATGGGTCTGAAGAGAAACTTATCTACTTCTGAGATAGTTGAGCAGGCTGTTTTAGCTCGACGGTTATTATCAAGTGAAGTTGGACCAATCAGCAACGTTGTGTTTATGGTATGTGTATGATTGAAGTGATTTCCTGAAATGAGCATGTTTGTTTTTCTATATACCACCCAAAATTTTACCAGGGTTACCATTTATTAACTTCTGGTGTGCTGAACACCCTAGCTTGACGCAATGTGGCCTGCTTTGCCTAATTTACCAAAGTCTAGCTCACTTTGCTAATATTGCCGAAATCTATCTTCCTTGCAACCTTCTCCTAGGGTCATTATTCATGTCGCTCCCTGTTATTTTAATAAGCATCATGGTTGACTGGAGCTAGTCCTTCTCTTCCACACTATAAAGCTATATATATTACGAAATCTTGCCTGTGATTTTGGCTGTATGCTAATGAGGAATTGGGAATAAAAAACCTTTTGTCCCTTCTTTCTTAATTATTTTCTGTTTTCTTAAGCAATCAGTATTTGCTATTAGCTAATCATGATCAAATAACTGACTCCAGGGAATGGGAGAACCACTTCACAACATTGAGAATGTCTTAAAAGCTGCAGACATATTGGTAGATGAACAAGGGCTTCATTTTAGTCCTCGAAAAGTCACCGTTTCTACAAGTGGGCTTGTGCCCCAGCTTAAGCGCTTTCTTCGCGAGTCTAATTGTGCTTTGGCAGTCAGTTTGAATGCTACAACTGATGAGGTATTTCCCTTGAGCAATTCAATTCTTGGGATGAAGATGGAGAAACAAATAGCATCATATTTTGATTCACACTAATGAAATATTGCAGGTCAGAAGTTGGATCATGCCAATTAACCGCAAATTTAACTTGAACTTGCTTCTTGGAACACTAAGAGAGGAGCTTCAATCAAAACATAAGTACAAAGTTCTGTTTGAGTATGTAATGCTGGCTGGAGTTAATGATAGGTATATATACCTTCCTTGTTTTTTTCTTCAAGAGTATATATTTTAGTCCCCAGTGTATTTCTTGAACATTAATAGTCCTTTATCTTTGTGAAAAAGGGTCACTTTTGGTCCCATCAAATGGAACAGATTTAAACTAACTGAAATATGAGAGAACTTCATGGAGCCCGGGCGCACTAAACAAATAAACATAAGACGAAAAGCCTATTCATCTTTAAGCTTTCTAATGAGACATGCTCTAATTTTTGCTATTAGTTTGGTGTCGAAATCAGTCTTCCAAATACTCACCATTGTTGTTACCATTTGATCCATCAGGAGGAATCCCCTCAAAATTCAAACTTGAAAATCTATCTAAGTTAAGGCTCCCAAAAAATATCCACTTATCCAGAACTCGAATGCTTTCACATTCGCCTTTGATTAAAGATAAGCTGCCAACGCACAATATCAGTAAAACAGAAATTGCTTGTAAAAATGATGCTTTCCTCTCTCTCTCTCTCTCACACACACACACACACACTTTCTTTCCGTTTAATTTGTTCTTTTAAGACTACTTTTGGGAATGTTGAGTAAAAAAAGTAGGAAATAATGGGGGTCTGTTCGGAGATGGAAAAGAGAGTTGTTTTTTCGTGGAGTTCCAGGAGAAATTTACATATGAAGAAGTGACTCAAAGAAATCAGAAAGAGAAAGAGAGGAGGCCTTTTATCAAGGGTTCTCATGTTCTCTTGTCAAATGGGGGAACTGGCAAGATGACAGATTTCCTCATCATTTTGCTATTAAGTTCAGCACCCTTCCGTTAGAATAATGAATGTGCTGTTAGTTTGGACGTGTTCCGTTTATTGTGATCAAAAGTGACCCTCTTTTGCAAAGATAAGGACTATTTGTGTCCATAGATATCACAATGATCAAAATACACCCACAGTCATACACACACACAAGGACACTCTTTCTCTCCTTTTAATTGTTTGCTCTTCTAAGTCTATTTTTGGGAATGTGGAGTGAAAAAAATGTAGGTAAATGACGGGGTTCTGTTCAGAGATGGAAAAGAAAGTTGTTTTTTCGTGGAGTTTCGAGAGAAATTTACATATGAAGAAGTGACTCAAAGAAATTAGAGAGAGAGAGAGAAGGCCTTTTCATTTTGTCAAGGCTTCTCATGTTTTCATTTCAAATGGGAAAAACGGCAAGATGACTGATTTCCTCATCATTTTGCTATTAAGTTCAGCACCCTTCCGTTAAAATGAGTATGCTGTTAGTTTGGACGTGTTCTGTTTAATGTGATCAAAATTCAAAAGTGACCCTCTTTTGCAAAGCTAAAGGATTTGCGTCCATGGGTAAAAATAAGGATCAAAATACACCGACAATCATACATAAGGACTATTTGGGGCGTTTCTAATTTCAATTTGCCTTAGTTGTAAAGCTATACCATTGTTAAAAACTTATTCATACTTTTCAGTCTAACAAAATGCCTACCCTGGAGAGAGGAAGGGTTATGGCTCTGTGGTTGGTGGAGTTAATAGGTGCCATAGCAGTTAAATTGTCTTTGTTACCTTTGAAGTCTTAAGCAAAAAAACAAAAGGGACACTTAGTGTAATTTGTTTTCTTTGCTGATGTAAAAGTTTCTCAAGGTTGCATTAACTACTCTACTCGTGCAAAATCTGGTCTATACCGTTTCTTTTAATCCTTTCAACTTTTTTACCATCTTTTGTACCAATGTGATTTGTGCAAGATAATGCCGTTATTCTTTTGCGATACAATTTTTTTTGGTTAGAAACGGCAATATATTATATTATAAATACTAAGGCATTACATGTGCAGTAGTAGTAGTAGATACATGGTCACCATCACTGCTAGTGACTACACTAAGGTTTCCAAGCCTTACTAAGTTATTACACATTGATATAGAAAGAGCAAAACTCACGTGTTTCAAGACATCTAGAAATGCGTTCTTGATTAAGCTAATAAGAGTAGAAAACAAGATGATTAGTTAGGAAAACATGCAAGAAAATTAATAAGTATTTATAGACGAAACTGTAAATATATTGAAAATAATTGCTGAAAAGGCTATTTGTAAGAAAATGAATTCTGAAAAGGCTTTTATGCGAAAGAGTAAATAAACAGAGATAGGTATCAAATACATTGGAAATGAAAAGCATGGGCTGTGGGGTTGGACTTGCAGCATATTTGTCCCAACTCTACCCTAGTGACCCTACATTTTGCAATTCCCTGCATGTTTAAGGTGCAAGTGTCCAATCACACTAAACTTCCTCACTCTTCTACTCCCCCCACAATCCACTGCTCGACCATCCCACAAAGCAAAAGAGCCATTGCAACTCTCCCTTCCCGGCTTGCTTGGGATTTGTAGTGTAGTAGTAGTTGTTGCAATTCCTTCTCTTACACTTTACACAGTCATGTATCTATTTGCTCCTATGCCAAATTGCCAATCAATCCAATTTCTTCCCGGATTAATGCCCTCCCTCCAGCGTCATGGAGAATGACTATGAGGATGTTTCGTTCTGATGATTTTTGGGGATATTTTAACGTAGTTTCGGATTTACTTGCAAAGCCCCCATCCCAAGATACATCCGTGCTTTTACCCTCTTGATACAAGTTTTTCCAGAATCAGTTGGCTTGCTTAATCAATTAGAATACAAGATTCTCTTCGCTTGCTATATCCTGTAGTTTCTCATTGTTGAAATTTTATTGTAGTGTTGTGGATGCAAAGAGACTAATCGATCTTGTCCAGGGAATTCCATGCAAGATTAACCTGATTACTTTTAACCCTCATTCTGGATCCTTCTTTAAACCGACTAAAAAAGAGAAGATACTCGAGTTCAGAAACATTCTTGCTGAAGCAGGATGTGTCGTGCTTTTTCGATGTAGTAGAGGAGATGATCAAATGGCCGCATGTGGTCAACTAGGTAAACCAGGTGAAATCCAAGCTCCCATGCTTCGAGTGCCTTCTCAATTTCAAGCAGTACTGGAAGCTGCAGTATGATTCGGGTGGGTGCTATTTTCCATGCATGTTCATTCTGGTTTATCCAAAATGTCACACAGTTACAATGTGTATGCCTCTTTTGAAATTCAATCTATGAAGCTAGTCTTAAACATGTGTGTGCTCTTGAAAATCAGTCACTCTTATCCACGTTAGATTGTGTATACAGTACTTTTAGGCTTGTTATCTTTATAATTTCCTTTTTAACTCAAATTATTTGGATTTGCAATCCAGAAAGCTGTGAGGGCTTGGGATTGGAAGTAGCATTTTAAATTTGAGAGAGCATAGTGTTGAAGTGCTTCTCGTTGAGCTAGCTTAACAAAGATCTTTATTAGGCGTTTTGACGATATTTGCTTGAAGTTGATACTTGGTTGAAGTTGTAAAAAAAAGAATGTTCGAGTTGCACGAATTTGACCACGTTTGTCAAATCACCAGCTCATCGTTGTACCTCTTGGTAGCTATAAAACAATCAGTACCAAGTTATGAGACGGAAAACCTTATTACATTTGATATTTATGCTAACTTAATAAATGATGCAAATCGCGGTAGCAAGATTGATATCAAAGAGTGAGCGGGTGGGCTATCTTGGATATGATAGCTTTCAATCACCCATAAAGAGTTCAAAGTGCCATGGAAGATTCATTAAAGGAACTTTTAAAGTTCTTAACATGCTCAAATGAATTTATGAGGCAAGTGATAACAATGAAGGTGGTCATAAAGGACTTTGGAGCATTCTTTCAACCATCATTAGTTTGGTGATCGAAAGGAAGACTTCAAGGCCACCAATATATTGAAGTGGTTATTTTTATAATTTAAACATTTTTGCAAGACTAGTATAAATAGACTTTTAAGTCTTTCATATTAGGGTTAGCTAACTTTGAGGATATAAAAAACTCTTGATGTGAGTTTTGTGGGAGGATTCCATTGTATCTCTTCAATGAACCTCTCTTGAATAGTCTAAATAATTATTTCATGTATGAGTTCATATCTCTTCCCCCTTGGATTGAATCTAATGTTTCATGCATATTAATTGTTAGATTATCCCTTCTTTTCTTCTAAAATCTATTCTTTCTCATTCTATTTCTTAACCATATCCTTGTTATCTTATCTTGTTTGTTTAATTGTGGCTCAAGTTATTCTTCTTGCATCCAGAATCACATCAATAAATATTATATGACGTGTTATTTTTCTTAAATTTTTATTATTCATAAGGGGAGAAAAAGAAAAAAATGGATAAAATAATTACAAGATATGGAATCGAACTTGCAATAACTCGATGGCGACGGAAGTTCAGATAGTGAATTATACCATTACTTGTATCTATATTTTGATCTCAATTTATGACTTGTAGTTTGATACAAAATCACTACCAAAACACTGAACTGTCATTAGTTCTTTTTCAGTAATGTCAATCAACTATACGAATCATTTTTATTCTTTCTCCCATGAAATTTGCCTTTACCAATGATCCCAAATCCAAGTACTTGAGCTCTTTTTTTCGTTTTATTCCCGTTTCCCTTCTACTAGCATGAATTTTCTTCTATGATTTTGATAAAACGAAAGAGTTCCTTTTATATTTCTATTTTAAGTATTTGATATTTAATACTCACTTACTGGCATCGCCTTACTAGGAATTTCTTCATTTATGACATTATGAAGCTATCTCATAATATTACCTAGTAGTGGGAGAAGGAAAGAGTTAGCAATAGCAAAAAAGGCATGTTTTTTCTTTCTTCTAACAAAACTCGCATAACCCTAGTTTGGAAAGAAAATCATTGCTCTGCTGCTACTATTGGTATGTTTTTTTATTTTGGACCATTTAGAAATAAATTGGGACCAAATAAGTACAAACAAACGGATACCTAAGTGATAATTTGGTTATCAAAATGGCAATTTCTCTTGTCCTCTCAACTTTACAAGAAAAAAAAAGTTTATAGAGATCGTGCAGCAAGAAGTCAAAATCTTTTTTAGAGCCCTATTGGACATGAATTTGTTCTTTCAAAAAAAACTTTTGGTTATACATAAACAAAATTTAAAGATGAATTTCAAGTTTGAAACATTAATTTTGATCAGTTTTTCATGTTATATTTTTTTCACTCACATAACTTCTAGTGCTTCTTTTCAAGTTAAATGCATATTCAAGCAACTTCAACTTCTAAATAGTATCATTTTTCAACTTTTGTTTCAAACATTCATTTTAAATATCATATTTTTTTCTGTCTAAACACCTACTTAACTCACCTTCAAACTCTCAATTCCATTCAACCTATGATAAAAAACAGTTAATAACAGTACTTTTCTATTGATTTCTTTAAACCTTGGTTAATGGTTACTCAAACATCTGCTTTTATGGTTGAACACAGGAGGACACTATCTCTAGAGTGATCAAGTGAAATATGAATATGAATCTTAATCCACATGACTTACAAGATCATTCTTCATCGAATTACTTAGAAAACACCAAAGATTGTTATAAATATGAATCTTAATCATTTGGCGGTTATAAAACTAAAAGGTCGAGAGTTATTATTATGAATATCAAAAGGCAGGAGTAATTCTCCTAAGTGGCAATGTGGCATGAACATCAATAAATTAATATATTTATTGCATAACCCTCCCACGTTACCATTTGAAATGCATTGTCTAATACGAAAATACAAAAGAAAACGAAAAGTAATATTTTCTCTCGTCCCTCCAAATCGTTCTTTCTCGAGATTCATACAATTTTTTTTAATCTTAAATTCTACCTTTTAAATATTTAAATTTATTACTGTAATAATTATGACTTAATATTATTTTCTACATAAATTAATGAATTTAACTCTCAGAATTTGAGTAAATTAGTCTCTCGCCGTCTCAATAAAATGTCTTCGTTTGACTTGATACAAAGTTTAAGAAATAAAGAAGACTTTTGAAATGTGTGATTTAAAATAAATTTTAGATATTTATGTGGCCGTAAATCATCTGATAAAGTTAAATTATTTCTAAATATAGAAATTTATCCATCTTTTTAGGATAAACTAATAAGAAAAGTAAGACAATCTTTTTGGATGTTTTAATTTTTATCAATATCGGTTTCTAACTCTGTTTTTTTTTCTACTTTGCAAGATTGTCTTCGTTTGAGTTGACATAGAATTTAAGAAATAAAAAAAGAATTTTAAAATGTGTGGTTTGGTTTTCAAAATCGGAGTGCGTGTTTGCTTTTCAGCATACTTACAAAGTTGCACTTATTTTCTTCTTTGTTTTGCTTTTGATTCCATAATTTAAATTTATTTTTCCTGTTCGAATGCGGAGTATGATCTGTAGCTCTGTTATCGTATAATTGTATTGATCTCTTTTGGGCAGCCTTTCTCATTAATACAAAATATATATAGGTGTACAATGTGAAATCCTTATACAATAGGTTCCTAATTCTACCATAATTACAAATCACCAAATATGATAAATATACAAAATAGATGCACACGTTAATACTCCCCCTCAGCCAGAGCGGGAGGAGGCCGGATGCTGAGACTGGATCTGAAGTCAAGGAATAGCTGTTGTGGAAGGCCTTTCGTGAATATATCTGCATACTGATACGAAGAAGGCACATGCAACACCTTAACATGACCAAGAGCAACATTCTCACGAACAAAGTGTATATCCATCTCAATATGCTTGGTTCGCTGATGCTAAACCAGATTATGAGATAAGTATATGGCGGATAGGTTATCACAATAAACCAAAGATGTCTTACGCAAGGGACACTGAAGCTCCAAAAGAAGGTTTCAGAGCCAACATGAAATGAGGTTATCCTCTAAGAACACACAATAGCCGGAGGTGGAGCGTCGCGTGTCCGGATAGCCTGCTCAATCAGCATCCATATATGACAACAATCTGGTCGGAGCTGAGGGGTATAGGTGCAATACATAATCAAGTGTGCCTTTAACATATCGAATGATATGCTTAAGAGCTGTAAAGTGAGGCTCCTTGGGGCATGCATGAATAAACATACATGTTGAACCGCATATGCAATGTCAGGTTTGGTGAATGTAAGGTACTGAAGTGCACATACAAGACTCCTATAAAGAGTGGGATCGGCCACGGGATCACCATCAACGACACTAAGCTTTGACTTAGAGTCAACTGGAGTGGACATGATCTTGCAGTTTGTCATTTTAGTCATGTACAATATCTCATCTACATACTTGCGTTGACACAGGAACATGGCACATGCAGACCGAGTCACTGAAATCCCCAAAAAATAGCTCAATTTGCCCAAGTCAGTCATAGCAAATTCAGTTTTAAGAAAGGCAATAATCTCACTTTTCAACAACTCATAGGAGACAGTAAGCACTATGTCATCCACATATAACGATAAATAAGCAGTGTTACTACCACGATAAAAAATAAATAGAGAGGTATCACATTTGCTGCAAACAAACCCAATCTGCATAATATATTGTGCAAAGCGATCATACCACGCTCGAGGGACCTATTTCAAACCATAAAGTGACTTAATGTGACGATATACATAGTGAGGGGTTGCGGGATGCACAAAACCAGATGGCTGATGCATATAAACAGTTTCTTTCATATCCCCATAAAGAAACGCATTCTTCACGTCAAGCTGATGAATAGGCCAATGGTTACCCATAGCAATGCTCAGAACTGTGCGGATGGTAGCCGGTTTAACAACCGGACTGAATGTCTCACCACAATCTATGCCCTCATACTGATTCATGTTGTTGACACCCAATTTTGTCCCATCTTTTATGATTTTATTCGTAATTTTTAACATTTTTGACACTTTTAAAACAATTTTAAAATATATATATATGCATATTATTCTCTTATTATTATTATTATTCGCATTTTTACCTGGCACATTTGCATTTTTATCACAATCATAAGTTTTATCCAAAATTCTATGTTATTTTATTCTCGCAAAATTGCATCGATTTCTTTATTAAGCATTAAACATTTCAGAAATATTATATTTTATTATTAACACGCTGCTATGTTATTTTAAATAATTCACATCTTTTACAAAATATATATATATATATAAATATGTTTTAATATTAAACCCTTTATATTTTTTATCCATAACCCATTTTCATTTTCCCAACCCAAAACAATTTCTCACCCAAAAACAATTCAACTCTCCCTCTTTATTTCGGCCCAATCTGATCAAATTACCCCAAAACTCCCCAAATTAAATTCTTATACCCAAACCCAAAACAATTAAACCCAACACCACCGGCCCACCCGCCAGGCCCAATTCGCCAAATCCATTTCATCGCCCTCAGCCCAACTCCCGTCGCCCACTTACCAAACCCGAACTGTCCACCATCACCCATTCCCCAAACTCTTTAATTCCCCAAACAAACAAAAATCCCAAAATTCAAAAACCCAAACCCTAATATCCCTTTTTCTCCTCAAGCCGCGACCCCACATCCCCATACCGGCGACTCCCACGCCGGTCACCTCACCCCCGCCGCCACCAACCCCTCTCACATACTGACACCCCTAAGACCCATGACCCATGCCCCCTCAAATCCGCGATTTTCTTTTACCTTTAATTGGACCAAACTCGCTAGGGGAATCCACCTATAAATACCCCATGATTGTTCTTCATTTGGGGGGACGGAGGAGGATTTTCGGAGAAGAAAAAAAAAGAGATTTTGGAAGATTATTCAATATATACATAGATATTTTGTTGTGTTCTTGAGTTTAAAGCATTTGGCTTCGTTGTTGTTCCAAGAATCAAGTCCGAAAAGGTTTGTCACCCCCTTTGATTTTCCGATTTTTTTCACTATTCGGTCGTCGACCTGACTCGGGTCGATCTGACTCCGGTCGACCCTGTCGGGTAACATTTTCGTAATTTTGCATTTCATATTTATGTATGTCAAGTTATCCGAATTTGGTGTTAAAATTTGATTCGATTTGATCACCGATTTCGGCTCAAAGTTATCGACCGCCCAGTCGACTCCGATTTGAATTTCCAAATTTCTTGCATTATTGCTACGTTATCATTGGTTATCTCAATTGTCGAATTTATTTGATTCCTCGGTTGAAACATCGATCCGGTTTCAAACATCGACCTCGGGTCGACCATTGGGTAACATTTAATTTTACAGATTTCATATTCTTGTTATTGGTTATTATCTCAATTTGGTGTTAAAATCGATTTGGGTTTGATCATTTGATTTTGATTCGATCATCGATTCGTCGGTCACATCGACTGCCTCGGTCGATCCGATTTGAATATTTTCTCGTAATTTTGCATTTCATATTTTTGTATGTTGGTTTTCAAAATTGAAAAGTCCGATCTCGTTGGTATCCGATTCGGTTGGTCATCGACCTGACGGTCGACCTGATTTTTGGCGATTTCGTATTATGGCATTTTTCATACCTGCTTGCTAGTTATCTAACAATCAATTTCTGATTTTTCATTCGGGTCATTGCTCATGATCCGGTCGGATTTTTCCATAAATACCTTTCTTAATCCTGTTCGGCTCAACATTTCAGATTTTGGTCTCTGATAATTTAATTGCTCAACGCTTCGCTTTTGGCAATCGCTTTATTGTTTTATTAATATCGTGATCTAGGCCGATGAAATTGAAATCGAGCCGCACTTTTTCGATTTCGCAAAGATTAATTTCTCCTTCGCTTGCCCCGCCTCTCGCTTTATCGCTTTGATAGTTTACCGATTACTCGCTTCGTGTTATTTTACCATTTTCTAAATACCGTGATTTAGGTCGAGGAAATTGAATTCAAGGCCACGCTGCTTTGCTTTCGCTTATCGCTTTAAACATCCGTATGCTGAGTATCATCGCTTTATCGCTTTGAACAAATACCGCCTGCTCGTCGCTGCCGCTTCGCCATCGCTTCGGATTCGGGATTATTGTTTTTACTGCTTTTACGCTTTTTATCGCTTTAAAATAAGCACCGACCTTTCGTGATATTGCTTTCGTTTACCAATCAAGCTTAAGATTAAAATATCCGATTTATCGCTTTTTATCGCTTTTAAATTAAACACCCGCTCTTTTTCTGGAATCGCTTCACATCGCCATCGCATCAAGTATCGCATCGCCGCCAAGCTTCGTCTGATTTAAAATTTTACCGATTTGAACACGAGCATTACACTCGCCGATGAAAAATATCCGCTGATTTTGAGGCCTACACAAAGTAAAGACGGAAATATAACTTCGGGCAAGGATGAAGACTTAAACCTTTTATCCGAGATCAACATGTTTAGTAGGCGAGGTGACTAAAATAACCAACAAGTTATATATTCGCACTACCGACGTGATTATAGTGATCTTTCTATTTCACCCGAGAGACCGACTCGTTTAGTAGGCGAGGCAATCAAAATAAAACTACATTAGTCATATGTTTGCAACCACGACGCGGATTGGAATGTTCTTTCAAAATTTAAGTTCTGAGTTCTCCCGCGATCAAAAACATTCACCGCTTTGAATACTGGATATGAAGGTTATTCGTATTTAACTGCTTTTAACCGCTTTGTTATTGACATGTTTTCGCAGGACTAAAGTAAATAAAGGAAATTATTCCTGAGTTTATTTATTGTTATTTCTTTCTTTAATTCAGCTTTATTCCGCTTTGTATTGTAATATTATTTATCGCACTTATGTAACTATTGAAATGCTTAGAATAGGCAAACTTAGGATTAATTCATAGGGTAGTTTAAGATTTGAAACCCGCCGCTAGCTTATTCATTTGTAGGCTCAAGCAAATTTAGAAATCCTTCGTTAGTTTATTTATTTTAGGCTCAAGCCACGCTGTATTCAAGATTTTCAAAACAACTTTTTGTCATCTTTTATTTGCTTTACTAATCATAACTAATAAGTTTGTCTTTTCACAATTTACAATTCAATGATTCCCAAATTTTACTTTGGCATTATAAATAAGTTGTTTTACTATCAATTGTCAAAATACATATTTTTTTCAACTCTACATGTATTTCTTTAGATATCATATAAATGCATATTTTGAAAATCTCTACATTTATCTATCTTTGAAAATGCATCCTTTTTCTAATTATTTGCAAACATCTTTTATCTATTATATTTGTAAAACATGCATTATTTCTACCAATAATTAACCCTCAATTTGATCTGATAAACCGCAGTTAGCGGATCTTAAAGGATGCCTAACCCCTTCCCTTTAGGATAATAAAGAACCCTTATCTAGAATCTCACTAGTTTCGCAGACCTTAAAATTGGAGTTACATGGCAGCATTTAGTTTAATATTTAGGTGTCCTAATTCACCGAAAAAATAATTAGGTGGCGACTCCTCAATCCTTTACCCAGGAATCACCCCATACGTCTGTGCTCCGCTTTGACCCGAACGAGGTCAAAATAGGGCGCGTACACATGTCATTAGCCACAAGCCTGTCCTTATACCTTTCTAACTCACCATTGTCTCTATATTTGTGATGAAAGAGACACATACATCAGATCACATTCACCCCCTCCAGTCTAGGAACCAAATCCCAAGTGTGTTGTTTAGTTAAAGCATTAAATTCCTCACATATGGCGGCATTCCAATTGGGATCTAGTTTGGACAATTTTGGGGGTTTTGGGAATTGGGGATATTGTTTGTGTGGATAGGTTAAAGTGGACTTTTGGTTTGAAAATCCCGTATTGGGCACGGGTTTGCATATGGTGCGATGGGGCAGGGGTTTGTTGTGTGGGTGTACTGGTTTTTGGGCTCGAATCCGAGATTTGGGTGGTGACAGATAGCGAGTTTTGTAGTAGGGTTAAGTCGGTTGGATTAACAACGATTGGTGGTTGCGGCGATGGTGGCTGGGGTGTCAGAATTTGTGATGTTGTCGATCTGGTTACTGGTTGGGTAGGGTAGGTCGTCGGGGGTGGTGACTATGTGGATATGGGAGACATAGTAGGTAACAAACGGTGGTGGTGGAGACGCCGAGTATGGATTGTCGGGACTGTGACTGGTATGGTGAGGTGATTCTGTAGCCGACTGGTGGTTTGTAGGTGAGATAGTGATGGTGTTTTATGGCATAGTTGACGGTGGCGGACTGCCGGTGAAGCCAGGGACCGGCAATGAGGAGGGGAGACTTCACGACGGTGTGACAGAGGACGCCGTAACCGATGGGAGTGGCGTGGACGATGGACCACGGGACCTTCTGATGGGATATGCCATGACCAGCGGTGATGATGGGACAATAGTAGTCTATCGTTAGAGCTCGTGAAGAACAACATGATAGGTGTCGATCTCGTCAAGAAAGGTATAGTCCGTGTTGCTGAATTTTTAAATGTTTGCGAACGAAAAAACCGTCTCGTCAAACGTGATGTGACGTGATGAGAAACATGAATTTTATGAGTGGACACGTCATAGCAGAAATAACCCATATGGTTCGGTGGAAAACCTAAAAAGACACATGAAGTGGTCCGGGGTGCTAATTTATGAGGAGCTGTAGATGCGAGATTGAGATAGCACAGACAACCGAAAATCTGAAGGTGGCCATAGGAGGGAATTCTTCGGTATAGTATTTCGGCTGGGGTCATGTTATGAAGGGTACTGGTGGGTAAAATATTAATGACGTATTCTACCATTTTGACTACATATACCCAAAACGTGGGAGGTAAGGAAGCATGAAACAGAAAAGTGCGAACCATATTATTTATAGTGCGGATGATTCGTTCGACTTTGCCATTTTGGGGGAGGTGTGGGGACACGAAAAATGAAACACCATGCCATTATTTTTACAAAATTTGTGAAATGTGGAATTATTAAATTCACGACCATTATCACATTGAAAAAATTTAATGGCTTTTTAAAATTGTGTGTGGATGAAAATCCGAAACTCAAGAAATTTGGCAAAGACTTCTGATTTATATTTAAGAGGATAAATCCATATAAAGTGAGAGTAATCATCTAATAAGATGAGATAATATTTATGACCAAGAGAGCTAGTAATGGGGGATGTCCATAAATCGGCATGAATAATATCAAATAGAGCAAACGTAACAGTAGACTTAAATGGAAGACAAACATATTTGCCTAACTGACAAGAAACACAATTTTGGGCAAGTTTCCTATTACAACGAATAAAATTATTGCTTCTAAGAAAATTAAAAACAGGAGCTCCTGAGTGGCCGAGCCTATTATGCCAAGTGGACAGAGAGACAACATTAAGAGAAATAGGAGAGTATGAGCAGGCAGCGAAGGTGGATGGAAACGGATAAAGATCCCCTATGCTATTGCATCTCGTAAGAGGTGTCCCCGTATGAAGATCAGTCACAGTAAAACCAAAAGGGTCAAAGTCAATAGAGACGGAATTGTTACGAGTAAATTTTTGGATAGATATTAGATTTTTAATAATGTTGGGAGCATATAAGACGTTATTTAGGGAGAAAGATGTGTGAGGTGGTTGGGTGTAGGTGGTACCATATCCCTGAATTGGAATGTGATGGCCACTAGCTATGGTAATATATTGAGGATATTTTAACTGAAACAGTTTGGGAAGATTACATGCGATCCGGGTGAGGTGAAAAGTGGCCCCCGTGTCCATGTACTAATTACCATCGGGCTGGTGCATGGTCATGCTGCTGAAGTCCTGACCCAACTCAGATGGGGCCAGGCCACTAACTGCGGAAGTTGGTTGGGCCTGGATAAAGTGGGCCTGGCATGGTTGCTGGGTCTGTCGTTGCACGGGAGCTGGGCCAAGAAGGCATGATTGCTGAAACTGATTGGGCTGGAGGCCCATCTGTTGCTGATAGAATGGAGGCTGATACGGGGCCCAGGGTCCCTATAGGCCACTACCCTGGGCCGGCCCAATTCACTGAAGGTTGAGTTTGCTGGGGGCTGGCCTTACTGCCACGTCCTCAACCCCGTCCCTCTTTGCCACTGCCCCGCCCCTCTTTGCCACTACCCCGCCCCTTTCCGCCTTTGCCACTACCGCTGCCACCCCGCTGCTGGTGGTTGTCCGATGGAGGCTGGCCGACGGGAGTGGCGGGGATGTAAACCGTCAATGCTTTTTGGTTATGTTCATCTTGTTTAGCACGACGTGTTTCTTCCAACAATAATTGTGACCGAGCCTTGTTGAAACTGGGAAGAGGATCGGCCTGTTGAATCATTGTTGCTAAGGTGTCATATTCACCTTTTGATAATCCCACAACAAGTTGGAGAACCATTATTGTCTCAGAAACTGGTGTCCCCACGTTGGACAATTGGTCTGCAACAATTTTTAATTGTTTGCAATATTCGAACATGTTGGTAAAGTTTTCTAGACGGGTGTTGTTGAACTACTCTTCTAGATATACAGCACGTGTATGCTTGTTATCTTGAAAGATCTCCTTCAAACGGATCCAAAGTTCACGTGCCGTGGCATTGAACTTCATAATCGTATGAAGAAGATCTTTTGAGATGGTGCCATAAATCCATTGCTTGACAATAGTGTCAAGACGACGCCATGTTGTGTCGGGGATGTCAAGAGGGCGAGGAACGGACTCATCAATGTGGTCAAGCCGTTGTACACGCATGCATGAATATAAAACGGTAAACGCCAGATGGAATGAGGGATTTGAGGAGGGAGGATGGGTGTCACAGATGACAGTAGAGGATGCGGAGTCTTTAGGAGAGTTGGGAGCAGACATGGTAGCCACAGGCAGGAAAGGAATTGATTGGGTCTCGGTAAAAGGAGTGATGAAAAGAAACAGGGGGGTACAGGCCTAAGGAAAAGTAGGTGTTGCTTTTCCTGGTGGTCTTTGGGAAACAAAAAAGAAAACGGTGGGAGGGGACGGGGACAAAGGAAAAGGGACAGGCCTGTAGCTCTGATAGGTAGAGGAAAGAGAGCACATGGTGTTCTCGGGCAGACCGCCGGAAAAGGAAAAGAAACTTTTAGGTTTTAGGACTTAGGCTTCTAATACCATGTAGAATTGTATTGATCTCCTTTGGGGAGCCTTTCTCATTAATACAAAATATATATATGTCTACAATGTGGAATCCTTATACAATAGGGATCCTAATTCTATCATAACTACATATTACTAAATATGATAAATATACAAAATAGATGTATACGTTAATAGTTATAATGCTTTACACGTTGTAGTTATTTCCGACCTCCGCGTTCATCTTTGTTATATCCAAAATTATACTATCAATTTATGCTTTTTTGCTTTTAATAGTTGATAATTTGAAGTGCTTTTCTATTCAATACTTGAAACTTCTTGTTGATTCACATACATCATAATTTTTTTTTTTAAAAAGACAGGTACAACGTCATGAGGTAAGAGAAAAAGGAAAAGCTCCGTGACTTATACATGTTATAGTTGTATGCGTGGACGCGAATATTTGTGTAGTAGTAGTTTCTGAAAAAGGAGACACTTTCCATTTCTGGTTACGGAACAGATGAACGGCTGCTAGTCAAGTGTTTTTGGTCCTATAAACGGCTATCTTTACCCATGCTTAGCGTGGCAAGGCATATCAATTATGCTAAGTAAGTAGCCGTTTGGACATGCGAGTTCATCTGCGATTTTATCTCATGAGATGAAATCACAAATCATTTAAAGAGGCATGATTTGGGTTATTCAAACTTTTTAAATGTAAAAGCTTGCCCATAAATTTATATTTTATAAAAATAAATCCATAAGTTGGTAAATATATTTACCAATCATGTTTATCAACTATTTATATCAAATATTAAAGATTTACAAGTTGTTAGTATATTTATAACAAATTTACTCTTACCAACCCCGTGAGAGAATTATATTAAAGAGTAGTTACAATATAACTTTAATACGACCAGGAGGTCATGAGTTCAAGCCGTGAAAACAGCCTCTTACAGAAATGTGAAGTAAGACTACGTACAATAGACCCTTGTGGTCCGGCCCTTCCACGGACCCCGCGCATAGCGGGAGCTTAGTGCACCGGGTTACTCTTTTCTTTTTTTAGTTACACTACAACTCATTTTCAATTTTCTATTTTATTGAACTAAAGTTTGATCAATTGATGTTGTATTTTTTAAAAAAGACATTCTAGTAACGTATTAATTTTGTTATGAACTTTTTTATTTGGTAAGACTATATAAGAATTGGAAAAATTTTTACGGGTTTCCCAACACGTGGGTTTTTACGTATATACAAAAAAATACAACTTAAAAATTAAAATTATATGTCCAAACAAAACTTAAAATCATCATGATAATAATTTATCTCATGATTTCAAATCTTATCCAAACTTATCATAAATATGACTACGACTGGTTTGAGTTGTTTCAGTGCCTTTTGGTGATTCGTTTATTCTATAATTTCGTTGACTTTCTTCTTTGTTGTAGGTATTTCTTAAGCAGATAGGTAACTTTTCGTAAAGCAATAGTATTTCATGAAAAATATTATTCCTTTTTAAAGTCTGATTCAAGTGAAAATATTTTTTATAGTCAAATAGAGGATATATACTGTCATGAATTATATACGTTTTCTTTAATATCTGCACTTGGTTAGTGAAGATATCAGATTCTCTATATTTATTACTGTATTTAACAACAGTTCATCGACACCGAACTGTTTTAAATTGTTTCTTTTCTGCTCCTGACATTTTTGATTGGCTGGAAATAATTCCAATTGTGTTTTCTTGTGTATGTTACAGGCTTCGCGATTTGAAGCAACTAGGTTAGCATATCCTTTACTTTCTTTTGTTCTTTTTAAGTTTTTCCTTCTTAAGACCAGGTGAATTTGTGCATACGTAAAAGCTGTCGTTTAGATAATGATTCAGAAACCTATTACTAATCTTTCAGCATGCATGTGTTTCGGGTGACTTCATCTCATCTATATATGCACACTAGCAATCAGCTTTTTAGATCATAACTGCAGGTTGTCTTTTACTAATCTTCTTTTAGGAAAGGAGTATAGTGAGGTTCTGGTGAATCATCAATTAGAGTTACTGTTAGAAATTTGGTCATTAACCGATAACAAATGTAATTCTTTAATCAAATTGTGATAAAGGCACTACACTTATGAAGGCAGAAAATTTTCTGCTCCTTGTTGGTGTTTCATATCAGATATAAAAAATCTGGATTAGAACTTTTTCAGAAGATATAAGTAATCTTGATTAGAACATTTTCAGAAAGTTTATGCTTTTTTCCGATCATTTGGGATTTAAACTTGTAATTTTGACTCGATCTCAATTTCGATCCTAGGTCTTACATACATGGTTTATCCTGGGGCTGTGCACTCCCGGTTTGAGCATTCCCTAGGGGTCTATTGGCTGCCCAGTGATGCTGTACACAGACTTAAGACCTGTCAAGTAAGATTATATCCTAATATCTTGGCCCTATATTTGATAAAATATTTTGATGGACATGCCGTGGTTGTAGGGACTGGAGCTTGGCATTGAATCTTTTGACGTACAGACTGTGAAACTTGCTGGTGAGTGAAAAATACCAGCTAGAGTTCATTTTCTCAACAGCACCTGACCATTGTTCTTACTTGAGTTCATCTAGGATTACTACATGATGCGGGTCAAGGGCAATTCAGTCACATGTTTGAGCGTGAATTTCGTCCTCGGGTTTGTGACGGCGTAAAATGGTAATTGTTAATAAAAGAACTCTTTCTCTCATTCTCATCCATCAAAATCAAGGATTGGATATAGTGAACTCCTTTAATGCTCCCCTGCGGAGATATTTGGTCTGCTTGGCATTATAAGTATTCCTAAAGCTCTTATTCTTATTGGGCATCAATGCATGTTTGTAGGTTTTTCTTTACCTATCTCTGCCCCTTTCTTCCATTTTGAGTGAAAGTACTCCTCTGTCCCCTTCATCCAAAAATTAGTCAATAAGTGAAAGAGTCTATGACATTGCCACAACAATCACTGTATTCATGGGTATTGCAGTATTTATGGCTTTAAAAGAATGCCATCACTAATGTAAGCTGAAATGTTGAGATCAAATTGGACATTTATGTATGGTTATGTATAGCGCAGAGCAGAGTGTATGGTGTGCTTATTTATCTACGATTGCAATTCTTTTTCTCTTTCTTGCATTGAAGAGAAGACTGGCAAAGCACTCGTTCATTTTCTCGTTTTACCATAACTTTATTACTCTCTGTAGTTTGAAGCTATTAATGTACCTTTTCAAACATATGAGAAATTGTACTATGAGCAGCAGATAGATTGGACTTGTGCTTTGTATTGAGCCGAGAGTCTCTCAGAAACAGCCGCTCTACCTATCAAGGTAGAGGTAAAGTCTGTGTACACTCTACCCTCTCCAGGCCCCACATTGTGAGATTTCACTGGATATGTATATGATCTTGTGAGATCTACTTTTCTTTGTGGAAAAATCAGTTGATGAGTGGTCTCCTATTTGATTCTCTTCCATACTTTAGATGAACTTGAGGTTAACTTAATTAGTCTTTTAAAGATTTCTCCTCCCATGTTCAAAGCCTCTTAATAGATTTGAGTGAATATTGTAAAGAATGGATCTTGGGCCTAACTCAATCCCAAAAGCTAGCTTGTAGGGTGAGGATTGTCCAAGTCCATATAAGGAGTCCATGTTCACATTCCATATCCAATGTGAGACTCTTAACACTCCCCGCACGCTCAGTCCTTGTTAACTGGAGCGTGAATAATATAATTTAGGGCCCAACATCGGTGAACAAAAAATTGAAATGATCTGACTCTGATACCATGTAAAGAATGGATCTTGGGCCTAACTCAACCCCAAAAGTTAGCTTGTAGGGTGAGGACTGTCCAAGTCCATATAAGGAGTCCATGTTGCCATTACATATCCGTTGTGAGACTCTTAACAAATATGTTAAGATATTAAAATAGCTAAGATAAATGGAATAGATGTTAACAAGTAAATTCCCCTCTCCTTTTACTTTCTTCAGATGCAACTTAAATTATGCGTTTGCAGCTGCATTAGATGAATGAATCTTTTTGCAGATTTGATTACATATAGCGTGACACCAGAGCTTGTGGTCTTGGGTGCAATTTTCAGTTCCAGAGGCATGATATTCGTACTCAATTTGATCCTTCTTTTCTCTAGAACTGAAGAATTTGTCTCGGAATCGTTCATATTACCTTTTTTTTACTTGCAGGCTAATGGAAACAATGCATGTTATAGACAATGAAATATGTTATCGGGCGAAGGAGTGGCAGTATTCTTGAAACTATTATGTTACACGAAAGATTTAACATCTTCCAGATATAGCAACAGTTCTCATAATTACATTCTTTCCATTATATACTTATTTCCATTTTATTTAGTTAGTAGAACTTTCTAACTATATGATGATTTTGTTAGATCTTACAATCCACAAGCTGTTTTCCACTCGTGCTGATTTGCATCGTACGGTATATATGCATCCAAAAGTGAAGGTTCAGAGAATTTCACTTTAACTTGGTTCTTTATTTCAAAATGCTTTCTACTACTTAAATCTCACTTTTTCTTTTTCCATCTTATATTTTTTAGGCAATAGAGCTCATGGTTGTAGATGCCTTGATAAAAGCCAATGATCATCTTCAAATTGCTTCATACATCAATGAACCAGCTCAGTACTGGATGGTAGGACAATCTTTTCATTGATACAACCTAAAATACCATGCCTGTCTGAACTTTAAACCATCGGTTAATTAACAATGTGCAGTTAGATGATACAATAATCAAAAGAATTGAAACTTCTACACATCAAGATCTAGAGGAATCCAGAAATCTGATTCGTCGAATTCGAAGGAGGGACATATACCAGGTATCCACTACAAAGCCAGAGAATCCCAGATCGTAATTCTAGTTGAAAATCATCTACATCTTCTAGTTATTTCTTATTATACATGACTTAAGGATCTTATTTCTTACGTAACTGTTCATGTTATCTTTCTATTAACGTCTACGTAACTCCTATATATTTCTGTTATTCTCGTTCTCTAAAAGTTGAATGATATCAACTATCAAGCTATTTACAGCAAGGACAAAGATGTCTGAAATATTTTTTCCTCAATATTCTGACAGTACTGTAATGAGTTTGCTGTGCCCAAGGAGAAGCTGGAACATATAAAAAATGTGACGTCTTAAGATATAATTTGTTCCCATGTCCTTCAGATAACTCCAATAGCCTCTTTTTTGCTTACCTGATAATGATGAACACTCCCTCATAGATTGACTTTTTATCCAGAATTCTGATGCTCATTCGAATGAGGAAGATGTCATTGTTACTAATGTCAAAATTAATTTGACTAGTGGAAGGAATAATCCATTGGATAGGTAATTCTGAATCTTGGGGTTAGTGTTGCTCAGGATCTCATGATTGTGTGATGACTAAAGCCTTTTGTTTTCTTCTGTTCATGTGCTCATTGTCATGCAGGATCAGCTTCTTCCAAGTATTATAATTTTCTCTGTCCTGTATACTTTAAAGAAACTTGCACAAAAATAGATAAACAAATAATTGTTTCAGGCTTAATTATCTTCTTTCCCTGAAGCTACAAAGATGGAAATTTCGGTTAATTGGCTAAACAAGTGTTAGTGAATGCTCTTTGACAATGTCCACCTATAGTTAGAAATTAACCTATTAATATAATGGTACTCTTCATGCTAGTTGTAGAATCTCCTTTGCAAACGATCAAATAAATTTTTCTGGATTATCCAGTGATTTTTATTCAACTATACTGAAAGATTGAAAAAACTGATGTGTATCAGTTATAATGGAAAAGGCTGTATAGCACAGAGATTAAACTACCTTAGTACCTAAGCAGGATAAATCCCATCGATTAACTCTGGTTCTCAAACATCAATTTAATATCTTTCTCCTTGAAATGTTGACCGGAGAAAATGTCAGTCTTATATGGAAGATTTTTTCTTTTTTTTGGGGGGGGGGGGGGGGCATGTTTCAATCTTTCTGACCGCTTCACTAATGTGCAGGATTATGATAGCGTTGAGAAATCCCATATAAAGGATGACCGCGTCAGTCACTTGTTGCCTGCATGTTACCAGGATATGATTGTTAAGAGTTTATACCAGGAAACCTGAACTGGTCAGTGAGATGTAGCCAAACCCCGCTCCATTTTCTCCTTTTAACTGCCTGCTTTTCTGTCTCAAGCACACTCCAGGTCTCTTAGAATTTTAAAAAGATATGAGCACTGTATATTTTTTTGTAATGTTGTAACATCTTACAGGTAAAAGCTGCTTCAGAAGCGTTTGAGAATTTTCAGATGAAGACTTATGGGAAGAAAACGCAAGTACATGCAACTCCTGAAAAAAAGAAACGCCTCAGTTACTATTGAAAGAAATAATTCCTTGATTATTTTCATTAAATGAAAGAGTATATATACAATTTACATATTTTCATAATAGGAGAATCATATTCATATTCTACTCCTAAAACCTTATTCTACTCGGATACTAACTATACAATTATGGTAATACAAATACTATAGTAAGTGTACAATACTAATTACACCACAACATTACCTAAACTAGGAGACTAAAACCTTACCTAAACTATGTCCTATGTACACGGTAATTCATAAAATTGAGAGCCCAATATACACATGTATATTGTGTGTATATTATGTATATTTAACACACCCCCGCAGTCATAGCGGCCGGTCTTCGAACGCTGAGACTGTCCCTAAAATCTTCAAAAAGGACCGAGGGAAGACCCTTTGTAAAGATGTCGGCAATTTGATACCTTGACGGGACATGGCAGACGCGTACCTGACCACGAGCAACCTTTTCGCGGACAAAGTGAATGTCCATCTCGATATGTTTAGTGCGCTGGTGCTGAATCGGATTACCAGAAAGGTAGATGACACTAACATTATCGCAATAAACCAATGTTGCTTTCTGAATAGGATAATGAAGCTCCAAAAGCAAATTACGTAACCAACATGATTCCGAGACCACATGAGCTACCACTCGATACTCGGCCTCGGCACTGGATCGGGACAATGTCGACTGACGTTTTGCAGACCATGAGACCAGGTTATTGCCAAGAAACATACAATAGCCAGACGTAGACCGTCTGGTGTCCGGACAGCCACCCCAATCAACATCCGTATACGAGACAAGTGTGGACGTCGAGGAAGGATATAAATGAAAATCATAGTCAAGTGTACCCTGAATATACCGAATGATGCGTTTGAGTGAATTCATATGCTCAACTCTGGGATCATGCATAAACAAACACACTTGCTGGACAACATACGTAATATTTGGTCTCGTGAATGTAAGATACTGAAGGGCCCCTGCAAGACTGCGCTAGTGGGTCGGATCCTCGTATGGTACGCCGGCCGTGACACTAAGCTTGGGCTTAGTATCAACTGGAGTGGAAGTGGACTTAAAGGATGACATCGCAGCCCTTTCAATGATCTCAGCTGCATACTTCCTTTGAGATAAGAACAACCCACCTGCATGACGAGTGACAACAATCCCCAAAAAATAACTCAAGGGCCCCAAGTCTTTCATAGCAAACTCAGAGTTGAGCATTGTCATGATAGACTGGCGTAAGGCATCGTAAGAGGCAGTCAAAATAATATCATCCACAAAATATAGGCCAAGGATGAACCACGACGGTAGATGAACAAGGAATTATCCGACCTGCTGTGAGTGAACCCAATAGTCGAAACATAGTCGGCAAACCGCGTATACCAGGCCCGTGGAGACTGCTTAAGCTCATATAAGAACTTTTTGTAAACAGACATGATGAGGATGTTTGGGATCCCTAAATCCCAAAGGCTGATACATATAGAATGTTTCCTTGAGATCACCATGTAGAAAAATATTCTTTACATCTAACTGATGAATATGCCATGCTTTCGAAACAGCCAAGCTAAGCACAGTGCGAATGGTAGACGACTTGACCACCGGACTAAACGTCTCACCACAATCTACACCAACCTGCTGAGTCTTACCATCCCTCACAAGCCGCGCCTTATGTCGGGCAAATGAACCATCTGAATTCTCCTTATGAGCAAAAATCCACACACCTAATAATATTAATACCAGATGGACGGGGTACCAACTCCCACGTCTTATTATCAATAAGATCATTATATTCATCGGTCATAGCAATTTTCCAATTCGGGTCATTTAATGCAGACACAGGATTACGGGGTAAAGGTGATTTAAGTATATTAGAATGTAAATTAAAATGTCTTTTTGGTTTAAAAATACCTCGTTGACTACGAGTGACCGGTCTATGACTCGAGGAAGAATTGGGTGGAATTCGGGAATTTTCTGAGCTCGGGACGGAATGGCCAGCAGGCAGTGGGCCTGATGGCCCAACACGGTAAACCGACGCCAGAACTGGACCAGTTCCAGAATTGGGCTGGACTGGCCCAATTGATGAAACTGGTCCAGTGACTATACTGGGAATCGTAGCTTGTGACAGACCAGTGGGGCCAGCGGACAGTAGGCCCGCTAGAGAATTTTGGGTGTGGGACATGTCCAAAAAATGGTGAATAATATACGGGGATATACCATCATCCAAAAAATTATACGAACTAGGCACGGGATTACTCACCTTAGCAAATGGAAATTGGGATTCATAAAAAATGATATGGCGACTAATGATGATTTTATTAGAGGATAAATCAAAGCATTTGTAATCACGATGATTAGATGGAAAACCCAAAAACACACACGGAGTAGATCGGGGTTGACGTTTGTTAATTGTGGTGGACAGGAATAACGGATAACACAAACACCCAAAGACCCGAAGATGTGAATACGAATGAGTCTTATTATATAAAATTTGAAGGGGGGAAGAATATGTCAAACCTTTGGAAGGAATTATGTTAAGGAGATATGTAGCCATTTGTAGAGAATGATGCCAAAAAGATGGGGGTACGGAAGCATGAATCAATAAAGTTCGGACAATGTTATTTATGGTACGAATTTTGCGTTCGGCTTTCCCATTTTGTGAAGACGTATGAGGACAAGAAAAATGAAAATTGATCCCATTATTAACACAGAATTCCCGAAATACCCCATTGTCATATTCTTTGCCATTATCACACTGAATATTTTTTATTTCCCGTTCGAATTGAGTTCTAATGAATGCTCTAAAATTTAAGAAGATGGAAAAAAACTTGAGATTTTTTCGCTATCGGAAAAGTCCATAAAAACTTAGAATAATCATCCAAAAAGAGAATACCGATGACCCAAAGAACTAAGAACAGGAGACGTCCATAAGTCGCTATGAATAATATCAAATGGAATTAAAGTATGAGAATTTGAGTCTACAAATGGCAACCTAACAATTTTTCCTAAAGAACAAGACTGACAATTTGGAGTACTACGCGTACCCTTACATGAAATAAAATTATTTTTATCTAATGATGACAAAATAGATGATCCCGGATGACCAAGACGAGCATGCCACAAGGAAGGAGAAAGGGTTGCAAATGCGGATGGCAAGGCTTGACTCGATGGACCGGAACTGGGTGTGATAGGATAAAGATCTCCCCTACTATCACACCTCATGAGAGGACTCCCCGTCTTGAAATCCTTCAAAGAGAAACCAAATGGATCAAATTCAATAGAAACGGAATTGTCAGTAGTGAATTTACGGACATACACTAAATTTTTAATCAATTTGGAGGCATGTAGGGTGTTTTCAAGATAAGAGGTGGATGAGGGGGAGACAGTTTTATGACCATAACCACGAATTGGAATAGAATTATCATTACCAACAATTATGCCGCGAGGGTTGCTCAAATTGGAATAAGACTAGAGCGTGCCTGAATCAGATGTCTGGGTAGTAGCACCGGTGTCCATATACCAATTTGGGTTCGGAGGATTTAAACCAAGCGTGTGCATTGCAGCTTCGATGTCAGTAGACGTAGGAGCCGCTGCATGATGGGCCTGCGGGGGCCGAGGCCCAAGTACCCAGCCGCCTCGGCCCGGTTTGACCGTAAGTGGACTGAGTCGTGGTGGGCTGGCTTTCTTGGGCAGCCACCGATGGGGGCAAAAAATGGCTTGGCTGACAGTTGTGGGGCCTTGCTGCATAGGTGCCCAAAATTGCTGCTGCTGCTGACCAATGTGAGGGCCACCACCGCCACCACCATTATGTCGGCTGCCGCGGTTCTTGCAATTATTTTTCTTATTTCCACCATTTCTACCGCCACCGTTGTTATGGTTTTGGCCCGAGTTGTTGGAACCGGTAGGATAAACTGTGGACTCGGTCATCATGACTACGGGACTAGCACCGGTAGCCGCCCTTTTTGCCATGCCCGCTTCTTCGAGTGTAAGCATAGAACGAGCCTGATAAAATTGCGGAAGCGGATTGCTTTGCCGAAGAAGCATGCCAACACCATTGTAGGCCTCGGAGAGGCTGGAAACCATTTGGAGGACCAAACAATCATTCGAAACTGGCGCGCCAACGTTGTGGAGTTGGTCCGCCAATTCCTTTAATCTTTTGCAATAAGCCGAAACATTAGGAAAATCTTTCATATTTACGTGGGAGAAATCTTGCTCAAGTGTAACAAATCTAGAATTTTGATTATCTTGGAATATATCACGTAGTCTATCCCAAGTTGCATGCATCGTAGCGTCAGGTTCAATAATCGTTTGCAAAAGGTCGGTAGAAATTATGGAATATATTCACTGAAGGACGGTGGTATCAAGAGTCGTCCACAGCTTAGGATCATCCTCGCGTCTTGGCACCTCCGTATGCTCAGGAGCCGCGGGGATTATGTGATGGATGACTTGATGCGACAGTTCGTGAATTTTGAACAGTTCGGCCCACGTCGCATATTGGACGTTTTCTATTTCAAGAACAAGAGGGATGTTATTCTTGATGTTAGAAACTGTAAGGGCAGGATGAAACGTATTCCGTGATGTAGACATATTGATAGAACAATATGTGATTGAGGGATTTGAAAGAAAAAAATTGGGAGAAAGATGAACTGTCGGCACAAAACCCGAGAAGAAAAGCTCAAATTTTTGAGACTTAGGACGGAAAAGTGCAAGAAATTTTGGAGAGGATTTTAAGACCTAGACTTCTGATACCATGAAAGAATAATCCCTTGATTATTTTCATTAAATGAAGGAGTATATATACAATTTACATATTTCCATAATAGGAGAATCTTATTCCTATTCTACTCCTATAACCTTATTCTACTTGGATACTAACTATACAATTATGATAATACAAATATTATGATCAGTGTACAATACTAATTACACCACAACATTACCTAAATTAGGAGACTAAAACCTTACCTAAACTATGTCCTATGTACATGGTAATTCATAGAAACCGAGAGCCCAATATATATAATATACACATGTATATTGTGTGTATATTATGTATATTTAACAACTATGAGCAATAAATGGCTATGCATCTACTTCTAGCCAGATGTACATTCGGTGTATACACATGAACCGTAGATTCTCACTCTCTTATCATATAGATGTAAAGTTCATGAATATGGCTAAACTGACATCATTTTGGTTGATCTTGTAAATCTAGATGCATGAAGTTCTAGCTAGTTGATCTTGCAGTGTAGGTTCTTCTTCTATTCTTCTACAATGTTTGATTGAATTACCGAGATCAATACATCTTTAAATTTCATATTCCCAATGGACTTGTAGCCTAAAGGTATCTCAGTGGCAGTCTAACTTCAACTTGGTGTGATCTATTGATTGATGTGTAGACTTGGAGTTTGACAAAAGCAAAATTACAAAAAGTAATTCACCCTGTCCAATTCCTACATCGGCATTGTTGATCTCATTAAAATGACTAACCGATCTTGTCTTTCTTTCCTGGTAAGTGCCTTAGGAGTTTCGCAGAGCACTTGAATAGAGAGATTGTTAACAGGTAGGAGAAAGTATTAGCGAATATTCTCCATATATTTGCCATATATTGTGTAACTATAAATACTGTATATTTATGGTATATTAGGATTCTTACCGAATTAGGATTCCTCTCTTGTACACACTATATATATTTTGTGATAATGAGAACACTCTCAAAGGGAGATTATTACAATCTTATATAGTATCAAAAGCCAAAACCCTAGGGTTTCTCTAGTCTAGCCGTCGCCCCCTCCCACCAACCTCTCAGTTCCGCCGGCGACCACCAAAGAAAAAATAATATTTTATCTTCTTCTTCTTCTTCTTTTTATACTACAATGACCAATCCTCAAAACCCCGACGAGGCTTCATCCACAACAGTCGTCAATCCAAACATCCCAAAACCCTCTATTTCTTCATATATTCATCCTGCACTCACCGTCTCAAACATCAAGAACTGTCTCCCAATCATTCTTGATCAATACACTCCATGGGTCGAACTTTACCGCATTCATGCATGTCTCTATAACGTGCTCGACCACATTGATGACTCCTTCCCTCGCCCCCTGAAGTTGACGATGCTACTTGGCTCCGGCTTGATGTCGCTGTCAAACAGTGGATATATGGCAGTATTTTATAGGATTTTCTTCTCACTATAATGAATCCAGCGCCTCAGCCCGCGACTTATGGCTTCGGTTGGAAGAAATATTTCAAGATAACAAGTACACTCGTGTTGTGTATTTGGAGGAGCAATTTAATACCACCCGTCTTGAAAATTTCTCCAACATGACTGAGTATTGCAAACAGTTGAAACTTGTGGCGGATCAACTCTCCAACGTTGGCACAAGTGTTTTCTGAAACTAAGATGGTCTTACAACTCATCGCAGGCCTTCCAAAAGATGAGTATGATACGTTGGCCACCATGATACAACAAGCCGATCCATTACCGAGTTTCAACAAAGCCCGCTCGCAATTGTTGCTAGAAGAAACCCGTCGTGCTAAGCAGGATGAGCACAATCAGAAAGTGTTAGCCGTGGAAATGCCTCCACAAAATCATGTTCCCTCCGGCCCACCACCGCCGGAGAATTCTCTACCGCGGCAGAACTACAGCAGCAGGGGTGGCCGAGGTCGTGGCGGCGGTAGAGGATGAAAGGGTCATGGCAAGGGCCGCGACCAGCAACCCTAAGCCCAGCAACAGCAACACAATAAGTATGCCTAGTGGACATGCCCTCCAGCGAATTTCCAGCACCCATCGTGGGCCTCAACTTCACCTCATGGACCGACCTAATACCCCTACTCATAGCAGGGGTTGTTAGGCCCGGTACCAGGGTCTCGACCAGTAGCGTTTCAGGCACCTCAGGCCCCATATATGCAGCCTTCCAATGGTATTGCCCCAACTGATTTGGGTCAGACTTTCAGCAGTCTAAATCTACAGCAGCCCGATGATACTTGGTACATGGATTCGGGAGCCACATCTCACCTCACTCGCTCTGCAGGTAACATTCCTACTCTAGTTCGATTAAAGCATCCTCAATATATTACTGCTGGCAATGGTCATCGCATTCCAATACAGGGATACGACACCTCCCACACAAAACCACCACATCCACCCTTTTCCCTTAATAATGTTCTGTATGTTTCAAATATCATTAAGAACCTACTTTCTGTCCGTAAATTTACTCGTGATAATTCTGTCTCTGTTGAGTTTGACCCATTTGGTTTTACTGTGAAGGATCTTCGTACGGGGACCCATCTTACGAGATGCAATAGCACGGGGGATCTCTATCCATTCCCATCCACCTCCGCTGTCGGATCTTGCTCTCCAGTCTCTCTCGCTGCTATTTCCCCGTCCACGTGGCACAATAGGCTTGGCCATCCAGGCGCTCCAATTTTTAATTTTCTTAGAGACAATAATTTTATTAAATGTAATAATGAGAAACTTTCCCATCACTGTGTTTCTTGTCATTTAGGCAAACATACTCGTCTTCCATTTAAATCATCTACCAGCGTTACTTTTCCCCCTTTTGAAATTATTCATGTTGATCTGTGGATGTCTCCTCTCTCTAGTTCTCTTGGTCATAAATATTATCTTGTCTTGTTAGATGATTTTTCTCATTATATTTGGATCTAGCCACTCAAATTTAAATCGGAAGTATTTGCCAAATTTCTTGAGTTTTGCACCCTTATCAAAACACAGTTTGAAAAATGCATAAAATCTTTTCAGTGCGATAATAGTCGAGAATTCAACAACTCGACCTTTCACCGATTTTGTAGTAATAATGGCATGGTTTTTCGTTTCTCCTACCCCCACACTTCGCCTCAAAATGGTAAGGCCGAGCACATCATTCGCACTATTAACATGGTTCCCTTCCTCCATCTTTCTGGGTCTACGCCGTCAAAATGTCAGAATATATTCTAAATATTCTACCCACTAGTACCCTTCACAATATGACTCCAACCGAAATTCTATACCGCAGGAACCCTTTCTACGACCACCTAAGAATATTCGATTGCCTGTGTTATCCCAATCTTGCCTCTACCGCCCCCACAAATTAGCACCTCGGACTACTCCATGTATCTTCGTAGGTTTCCAGTCTAATCATATGGGCTATCTTTGTTATGACTTGTCCACGCGTCAAATTCACGTCTCTCGTCATGTCACATTTGATGAGACCACATTCCCTTTTTCAGACCTCCAAAAATTTCGAACGACGGACTACACCTTTCTTGATGAGCCCGTCATTTCTCCCGCCATTCTCAACCAACTAAATCAGTCAACCATCGGTATACCGCTTCTGCCACCCACCGCCACCTCGTCTACTGTCAGACCCACGGTGGTGGCTCCTCTCTCGCCGTCACCTACATCCACGCCGGTTGTCACCACCAACGACGACCAGACGATCTCCCCTGTCTCCCCACCCGTCACTCAACATCCGTCTCCACCACCACTTGCTCACACACCTCTACCTACCGTCATTTCCAATCGCCCAGCCCATCACTTCAGTTCCATCGATCAACTAGCCACCGACAACACCTCCACCTCACCGACGAACCAGTACCACCTATACAGCCCACCACCTTCCCCATACCTAACATTACCCACCCAATCACCATCACCAACACCCATGCCCCCACCACTGTAAGATATAACAACACCCACATCTCTTCCATGTTCTGCATGTTCGACACAAACTAAACCGCTGCAAACCCGAGACCCCACAACCCAAAGTTATCCACCCACAGCCCCCACTCACCAAATGGAAACCCGTGCCAAACACGGGATTTTCAAACCCAAAGCCCAGTTTAACCTATTTGTTCAAACAATTTCCCTAATTCCTAAAAACCCTAAATTAGCCAAACTGGATCCTAATTGAAATGTCCCTATTTATGAGGAATTTAATGCTTTAACGAAACAACACACGTGGGATTTGGTACCTAGACCGGAGGGGGCGAATGTGATCCGTTGCATGTGGTTATTCCGTCACAAGTTCAGAGACAGTGGAGACCTAGAGAGGTATAAGGCATGACTTGTGGCTAATGGCACAAATCAGCAGGAGGGTATTGATTTCGGTGAGATATTCAGTCGGGTTGTCAAAATGGCTACCATTCCTACAGTTCTGAGTATAGCCATGGGCAAGCACTGGCCGATCTATCAGCTTGATGTAAAAAATGCATTACTTAATGGGGACTTGAAAGAAACAATATACATGCACCAGCCACCTGGGTTTGTCCATCCAGCAGCCCCCGGTTATGTTTGTCATCTCCGTAAGTCACTATATAGCCTAAAACAGGCCCCCCGTGCGTGGTATGACCGATTTGCCATGTATATTATGCAGATTTGGTTTGTATGTAGCAGTTGTGATAATTCTCTTTTCATTTTTCATCGAGGTAGTAGCACTGCTTACTTACCACTATATGTGGATGATATTGTTCTCACTGCTTAATCTCAAGGGTTGAAAAATGAGATTATTGCTTTACTTAAAACTGAATTTGCTATGACTGACTTGGGCAAGTTGAGTTACTTCTTGGGTATATCAGTGACCAAATCTGCAAATCATATGTTCTTGAGTCAACACAAATATGCAGAGGAGATAATATACATGGCTAAGATGACAAATTGCAAAATCATGCCCACTCCGGTTGATTCAAAATCCAAGCTCAGTGATATGGATAGTGCTCCAAACTCTGATCTTACTCTACATAGAAGCCTTACAGGTGCACTTCAGTATCTCACTTTCACCAGGCCGGATATAGAATATGTTGTTCAGCAGGTGTGCATGTTCGTGCATGCCCATATGGAGTCTCATTTCACTGCCCTTAAGCGTATCATTCGATAGATTAAGGGCACACTTGATTTTGAATTACATATATACCCCTCAGCACCGACCAGGTTGTTGTCTTACACAGATGCAGATTGAGCAGGATGTCCGGACACGCGACGCTCTACTTCTAGATATTGTGTATTCTTAGGGGATAATCTAGTTTCATGGTCTGCCAAGAGACAAGTCACTCTATCCCGTTAGAGTGCCAAAGTAGAATACAGAGGCGTTGCCAATGTTGTAGCTGAGATTTGTTGGCTCCGAAATATACTTTTGGAGATCTAGTGTCCTTTGCGTACGGCGTCCATTGTACTGTGATAACATATCTGCCATATATCTCTCTCACAATCCGGTTCAACATCATAGAACCAAACACATTGAGATGGATATACATTTTATTCGTGAGAAGGTTGCTCTCGGTCATGTCAAAGTGTTGCATGCGCCTTCATCATATCAGTATGCGGATATATTCACAAAAGGACTTCCCAGATAATTATTCCTTGACTTCAGATCCAGTCTCACCGTTCGGCCTCCTCCCGCTCCAACTGAGGGGTGTATTAGCGAATATTCTCCATTTATTGTGTAATTATGAATACTGTATATTTATGGTGTATTAGGATCCTTACCGAATTAGGATCCCTCTCTTGTACACACTATATATATTTTGTGATAATGAGAACACTCTCCAAAGAAGATTATTACAATCTTACAGAAAGGGTTGACTTATTTATATGAAAATGGAATGAAAAATAATTATCTGGAGAAAGAAAGAGACTTACATATCTGAATAACAATAGTAGAAAGCAACATAGCTAATTACCAAGTATCATGAACAATAAGTTTTCAATTCCATAGTGACAATATAATGTATGCGTTCACTCAATGCAGCCACCTGGTAAATACAAAATAGGGGCATAAATTTCCTGAGAACGATTATAAAATTAAAACTATTTGACATATACATTATGAAGTTTAATAAAGACAAAGGCCTCTCTCGCCATAATTTGGCCGGCAATAGCCAAACTCGGAAAACGGTTGCACTCATAATGTAATGCATGTTAACATACGATATCGAAGCTAAAATGAGGAAAATGTGCAAGTCGGTGTAAATTAGAAGAAAGAGAAAAGCGGAACTTCTCATTTCAATGAAAAAAATGTGTACAATGACCAACTTAACCCAAATAGTACTAGGACCTACTATTTATATCTACCTGGATTCTAACTAAACCCAAAACACTATATTGGTACAATAATATAAATACAAGCAACAAATACGGCCCAAACCGACTCAGCCCACACCACTAATAACATTATCAACTCTAACACGCCCTTAAATTGAAGGGTGAAAAAACCTCCAACTTGCCAAGATTAAAATAGTGAGTAGCACTATGTAAGCTCTTTATAAAAAACATCATCAAGTTGAGAGACCGGCGGAGTATGATGCGAAGTGATCAAACCATCAGTGAGCTTTCCTCGAACGAAATAACAAAGCAAATGAGTCAGCCATGTTGCCTCAGCTAGTGCCTTACTTAAAGACATGTACTCAGCTTCAGCTGAAGAAAGGGATACCACGGGTTGTATCTTAGACTTCCAACAGATCAGACTACCACCAAGGAGAGCATAAAACCCAGTGACAGACCTTCAGCTATCAGGACAAGCAGCCCAATCATTGTTACAGAAAATTTAGAGAGACAAAACAGAAGAATTGTTGAGAAATAAACCATAGTCAGAAGTGCCCTTGAGATACCTCAGTAGATGTAAAGTTGCCTTCATATGTGGATCACAAGGCAATTTCATGAACTAACTTACGTGTTGGACAACAAAATCCAGATCTAGCCTAGTGTGAGTAAGAAAATTCAACTTTTCTATGAGACTCCTGATCTCGCCCAAATTACACCATATTAAGGCATAACACGACCGTTGTCAAATATAGTAACACAACTAGGTTGGGGTCGAATCCCACAAGGAATACGATGTGAAACTAAATCCTACTTGTCTTGTATTAACTCTTTTCTAATTCTTTATCTCTAAGGTAATCAAATTTGTTTGTTTAGAAGATTGTTGTAACTACTAATTCAAGTTTTATCTAATGATTAGTTACCAAATTGATTAGAGGTTAGGGTTGTGACTTGACAAATGAAAGTAGTGTTGGATCTTTACTTAGTCTAGGTGTATTCAATATGGTAGGGGCAATGAGAACTATTATCTAAATGGAAATTTCTCAATTAACCCACTTAATTTCACAATAAGGCTTTTCAAGCCTAAAGTGTGGAATATAAGATTAACAATTCTTGACCCTTAGTTGATTCTCTTTTAATTAAAGTTGGGAATCATTAAATAGGGTTTAAAGCCCCAAGTCCTAATTAACTACTCATTTCCTAGATTCTAGTCTCTTTTATCAAGTATAACTATGTATTGGGTGAGAACGCCTCCGGGTGGATTGGCGTATCTGGAAATCCAAATGGCTCCAAATGTTCACACAACTGTCTCCCACTCCCAACAACTCTCATCACATCAGCCTCCCTAGATCAGAGTGTCGCAGCGCGTGTGGGTGCGATGACATCAGCATGCTTACGTTGTCATAACTTTAAAAGGGAAAAATAGTCTAGTTTTGTCTTATATATGTAAGACTTAGAAGGGAAAGAACCACACATTGTATTATCTTGCTCACACTTGTAATATAGCTTTATTCTCTCTCAAAGTAATATACCTAAATGACCACTTGTCCATTATTTTTCCATCACTTGTTTCGAATCTAAGCTTGCTTGTTCTACCATTTATTTACTTACTTATTTGTCAATTAATTTATCCTTCACATAGCATATAACATTGGACTCGTTGAGGGGTTCTCCGGATTGGATACAACTCACTTATCTTTAAACCCTAAGTTACAAATCTCTAACTGAGTTTCTGGTTAGAACTGATTTTGCCGAAAAATAGTTTAGCTCCTTTTGTGGGGATAAAAAGTTGTGATATTGTCTCGACATGTAGCTGACCTCCTTGAAAAAACCAAATGGAACCACAATACTAAAAAAAAGCATGTCATGATAGAGCAGTAGTTCCCGCAGATCACAAGAACTCAAAGAGGAACAAGTACCCGTCGATGATCGGGACCTGATAGGTCCTTCAGTAACACTAAGAATAAAGCCAGAAGAGGAGCATGAGCGAGAGCAGCAGAGCAGCAAAAAAAGACTCCCACTGAAGCAGCCTGGCAAAAAGTGGGGTAAGGCCATCCCGGATAACAAAGAGGCAAAAAGAGTTCGGAAGCAGACACCCGAACGAAGAAGCTCGGCCAAATTTCAAACTGGCAAACCCGAATCCACCTTCACCTTATTCTGCTCTCCTTAGCCTCCGGCTTGGGCGGCTGAAAGTAAAGCATCGAATTTGAAAAAGGATGCTGCTTCGATAACAACCGGCTGACAAAGGAGGATATTTGACGAAGGATACGATCGCAGCCATCCTCTAGGCATAGAACAAAATGATGATGCGCATGGAGAGAGTAGTGGCGGCTATAGCTACTAACTCCAGGGCCTGTACTCCAGCATCAAACTAGAATGCAACGAAGACCTCGCCATCACATGAAACTAGAAAGAATGGGACTTATGGCACGACGGACCGAATGGACGCGTTCACAGAAGGACTACGTCGGGTGAAAAAAGAGATGAACGAGCGGATTGACCAAATACACGGAGCTCTGTCCGTCATTAAAGGCGCAAGAGCCAGAAGATATGGGTATTGTCATATCCGAAAAACGCGCCCCCATCCCTATCCTAAAAAGTTCAAGATGCCTAAAATACCAAAATATGATGGCACCACCGATCCAGATGAGCATAACATGACCTTTGAAGCAGCCATTACCGGACACGACCTCAAGCAACACAAAATCAAATCTGTTATGCTAAAGAAATTTAGCCAAACACTCATAAAGGGAGCACTCTCTTGGTATACTCATTTATCTGAAAATTCTATTGATTCTTTTCTACTTTTGCAGATACTTTTGTCAAGACCCACATAGGGGCCCGAAAGGTGGAAACACATAAATAGGATATGTTCACGATAAAGCAGTGGAGAGATGAGCTGCTGCGGGGATTCGTAGACATGTTCCAGAGGGAAAGAATGTTGTTTCCGGCCATCCTGGAAGACTAGGTTGCGGCTGCATTTGCAGATGGATTGAACCCGAACAGTTCGAATGCTTTCAAAATGTTGAAGAAAAGTCTGAGGGAGTTCCCAGTGAAAACATGGAGCGAGGTAAAACTCATATTTATAGCTTAAATGCAAATTGGGGAAGACCAGCGGATGGCAGCATCGACATACATGGACAGTCGCCCCCCGAGAAGGCCGGGTCAAGGGTTCAGCTCCAGTACCACAAATGGGAGACGGTTTGAGTCGTATGATGCCAGAAGATTCCCTAGCATATGAACAACATGGGGTAACATCATGAATCATCAGGTAGTCATTGAGTGGGCCCCTCAATGATCTGAAGTGTCCATGTCGAGGGGGACTGGCCCCCCAAAGCTATTTGATCACAACTTTAGCACAAATGTAGCGAAACTAGTGGCAATGATGAAAACAATAAAGGAAGCCAAATTCCCACACGATGTATGCACAAATCCGGAGAAAAGAAATACAGGGCTATGGTGTTATTTTCACAGCACGAATGGGCACACCACAGAGGATTGTGCAAATTTAAGAATCAAAGTGGCGCAGCTGCTGCCTGCGGGACACTTAAAAGAATACATTAATGACCAGGCAAAGCTTAATTAAAGTAGGAATGTTGGACAGAAACCAAACCATGCACCTCCACCCACTCACACTACCAACATGATTTTCGAAGCGGATGTGGTAAACAAGGTTACATACACATCACTAACGAAATTCAAGATCTCTGTCACGATCACGAGTGACATTCGAGAACCTATGGAAATCTGGGATATCACATTCTCCGATGATGACTGCGTGGACCTTGCCTCCCCTCACAATGAAGCCCTGGTAATATCTATGTAAATCAATAAATCTTTTACTAGACGTGTTTTGGTTGATCCAAATAATTCAACAAACATCATCAAGCTGCGTGTCTTGAAAGAAATGTGGGTGGATGAATTCATCATCCCAATAACAAAGGTACTGGCAGGCTTCAACATGTAAAGTGAGCTGACAAGGGGAGAAGTTAAATTAAGGATTTACGTCGATGGCGTGGAACGGGATATGACCTTCGACGTCATGTCTGGAGACATGTTGTAAAATCTAATATTGGGGCGGCCATGGCTACATACAATGCATGCGGTCCCTTCAACTTACACTAGAAAGTCAAGTTTTCCATGCCCTGGTGGGTCAGAGAAATCAGAGGAAGAAGTAATACTTCCCATTTAGATGGCGCATTGATTGTGGTAGAACCACAAGGACATGCAATGGGTAAATAGAAATTACAAACACCGGACCCAAGCAGAGTGTCCGCAGGGAAGAAAGAGCAGCATGCGGGGGAATGACACTTGGATCAGGCCATCCCGAAAGACTTCATCATGCCATCAGACAAGGACCTCACAGACTCCACCATAGAAGAATTAGAGAACGCAATTCTTTTCAAAGAGAATCCCGAAAAGAAGGTATACTTGGGCTTAGAGCTCTCGCCCAAGCTCAAGAGCGCATTTTTACATTATTTAAAATATAATTCTAATTTTTTTACTTGGTCTCACCTTGACATAACAAGGATCCCTCCCGAAATAACTATTCACTGGCTGAGCGTTAATCCCAATCACACTCCGGTGAGACAGAGGAAGCAACCAATATTCACCGACAGGGACCAATTCATGAAAGAAAATGTGGCATGCCTACTTAACATAGGGTCAGTATAGAGATTCGAAGACCCCGCATGGCTGGCCAACCTAGTGGTAGTCCCCAAGAAGCTCAACAAATTTAGGATGTGTGTAGACTTCAAAGACTTCAACGAAGCATGTCCTAAGGATTCTTTCCCGTTTCCGCACATCAATGAAACTATTTATGCCACGGTAGGGCATGAGCTGCTCAGCTTTCTGGATGCATATTTTGGCTACAACCAGATCAGCCTACATCCGGAGGATCAGGAAAAAATCTCTTTCATGACCAATCACGATAATTTTTGTTATAACATAATGTCTTTTGGTCTTAAAAATGCAGGAGCGACGTATCAAAGATTGGTAAACAAAATGTTTGAAAAAGAAAATAGTCGTACCATGGAAGTATACATTGACAATATACTGGTCAAATCCCGGGAAGCGAAAACTCACCTGGCTTCATTAGCAAAGATTTTCGACGTCTTAGGTCGCCACGAAATGAAGCTAAATCTGGAGAAGTGTACTTTGGAGTTACGTCTGGAAAGTTTTTGGGCTTTCTTATCTCTGGCCGTGGCATCGAAATGAACCTTGATAAAGTCAAGGCTATCCAAGAAATACCGAACACGTTAAACAACACTAAAATGGTACAAAAATTGATGGGAAAGGTCGTCGTCATGGGAAGATTCATGTCTCGATCAACAAATTGATGCCATGAATTTTTCAAGCTTATAAAAAGGATCATAGTGATCTCGGCTCAGTGAGTCCTTTCTTCCGTGATGAACTGTTGGCACCCGTCCTAAATTTTGTCTTTGTGGACGGAGGAAAAAATAGGCTCCTTATTTCTAATGAACGTCGGAGTGTTATCAAAGCCCGCAAGACCTCAAAATTTATTTGGCCAGCCCTCACGTAATGGCCAAACCCAAAAAATGAGAAAGATTTCTCGCATATATGACAATCTCGGCAATATCAATTAGTGTCGCCTTAATACGGAAAGAAAGAGAACCACAACTACCTATTTATTATGCGAGGAAAATGTTAATTGGGACGAAATCTCGATATCCAGATATAGAGAAATTGGCCCTGGCCCTCGTCACGACCATGCAAAAGTTGCGATCATATTTTTCAGTGTTATCCGGTAATGGACGTTACGAGCGCCCCATTACAAACTCTGTTGCATGGGGAGAATCTCACAAGTCAGTTGATCAATGGTCGGTTGAAATAAGTGAGTATGACCTAGCATACCAGCCTCGCTCGATAATACGGACGCAAAGTTTGTCGAAATTCTCAGATGATTTCGCCCCCATAATACGACCTTAAAGGCCACAGGTATGAATCCGCCCTCTTTTATTTTTTTTCATTTTTCTAACCTTTTGATCACATGGCTGGGACTGTGCGAATGAATCACGCACTTCAGGAGTGGCAAGCGAAGACCAAAAAATACGTGTTGCTCTCTTTTCCTTGACCGACTTTTTTTCCGAAAGGGTTTTCACAGGCATGGTTTTTAATGAGGCAACAACTGTAAAGCGTATTACTTAGAAAGACCCTCCCCGTAATTTCAAATTCAGAAGAAAGATACGCACTCTTGTTTTCAAGAGCCGACGACCTTTGCTTTTTGTATTTTCTTATTTTTTGTCAAAAACACGCATTTACTCGGGTTTACACACCGAATTCCATGAATGAAAATAGGGTTTCAGCTTCGTGCCTTATACTCTAAAGTTATTGGTATGAACGCATCCTCTCGGACTCTATAATATCCACCATGAACACACGACACAGCCTATAGGACTCAGAGCGTGAAGGAAACATAACTTTATGCCAATATAAGATGAGGTAAAAATATCTCCCTCATCAACACCGAACAAAGGGGGTCCCTCATTTTATTATAAAATAGATTATTTTAGTTCCCAATCATAAAATATGCAGCCAGAAGTAATATTCCTGAATTGGGGAAAATGATTGCTCAAAATACCGCACACATTAAGAAGAATCAAAAGCAATCATCAAGCTTAAAGACAAGCATTCAAAATCACCATAGAGCATAGTACCGATGAGAGGGTCCTTGGGTGGAAGGATTCCTATGGTTGAACTACTCCACTTCCAAAGACTTGGTAATCTTCACACTCGGACACAAAGCATACCAACATAATCAGAGTGACAAGCAATAATATGAGCCCCCTAAGTGACACCTTAACAAGTTAACTAAAAACTTTTGTCCCAAGGCATGAACATTACAAAGACACATGAAAATTATCATCAAAAGAAAGGCAAAAGCCCCCCGGCTGGGAGGCATCTACCTCATCCCGATCACAAGGAGAGGTTCACTATGATGGGGGGTACTTTTTTTGTTCTCCAAAAATAAGGAGACATAATAATACATCCAAAAAATTAAAACTCTACGCAGGGAGTGCCAAGATCAAGAGATAGTTGCTAGAGTCCCAAATACTTCGGTGGAGACATGGATATCCAGAGCAGGAATGGCTGATTGATCCTTTGGAAGAATCTCTTCCGTGTCACCTTTCCCGCTTTCACTCCCAGCTGAAACTCAGAAGGGTACCTGGGAAGGGTCTCATCCGCATCACTTTTCCCGCTCTCACTTCTAGCAACTGAACCTTAGAAGGATGCCTGGGAAGGGTTTCCTCAGCATCACATTTCCCGCTTTCTCTCTCGGCCATCAGAACCTCAGATGGATGCTTCCCGTGTTCAGCCGGGACTTCCTAATTGCCTTCGTGAGATCCAACTCCCACTATCGGAAGTATGTGCCAAGTCCTCGAGTGAAAGATGAACATGCAGAGAATTATGGGCCATATCCTCCACCCTCAACGCGGCGTCCAATACGGCATCAACATCAATCAACCCCTTTCGAACTTTCTGAATGGCAATCATACGAGCCTGGAATACGACATGAGTTTTTTTAAGGGTGAAGTCCATCTTCAACTGCTGAACGATGGCATCCGTATTAGATAGATGAACTTTCTGCGTGGCTTCGCGAAGGGAGGTGTTACTCTCAGTAAGGTCTTTTTTTGTTGAAGTTGTTTCTGGTACCGGATCTACAAATTCTCACACATCCCTTCTAAGACGCTTAAAAACTTCTCAGTAGTAGACTTGTCTCTCCAACAAGCGTCAAGCTCATTTACCATAACCCAAACTCGCTCCGCCAGACCTGATTCGCTTTGAACCACAGTAGCTAAGTGATCCGGGCATTCGACGCACTTCTTTTGAAGTTTTAAAAGTTCTTTGTGGAACCTGACCGCCTCCTCACCGTGGATTTTCTTGTCCTACTCCGACTGGGCCAACCTGGCCTCTAGATCCTTGACAGAAATCAACTGGCTCTCTAAAGCCAAGAGGCGCTCTTGCAATTTTTGATACTCTAGCATCCTCTCCATCTCCTCACTAAGCTTCCGCTAGAAACCCTATATGGCCAGAATGCTCTCCTAAAATAAAAATGGTCGGCAAAACCAAGGGTCATGAAAAAATAAAGGAAAATAATTGAGAAATAAAATGATCGTATACCTGGGCGACCGTGTAGGCACCGACATTGAGCAGTCAATCACCATAAATGCCCCTCATCTTCTCTTTATCTCTCTCACTAGCCAGGGGCCTCAAGTAGCTCGCAACTCATATTGGCTGAGAAAAAAAGTTACATTCTTGAGGAACAGTGAAAGTAACTTGCCGACGAGATGAAAGATAGTGTATTGGTACCGAAAAAGTGTCCACCAACCACGATCGACCAGAGCTTCGAAATCCCTCAGGACATGCCCTAGTGCTAAGATCCCGAGGACATTCAGATCGTACCCCAGGAGTCGGTCATTGAGGCACTGGCATGGGAACAGCCTGGGATGAGGAAGGAATGAAAGGAACGGATACAAGACTCGGGGTAACACCTCTAGCTTTGACGGGGGCAAGGGATAAGGGGGTGCAAGAATTCATCTTGTATGATAGCTCCATTTCTCTGAAAATACCGATGGTGATAGCCTCTGACCTGACGGTCGTCTGAGGGGAAAAACTTAGGGCAGAATCATCCTTCTCTTTGTTGGCGTCAGACGCCAAGTTAATTTCCAATGGAGGAACGATGAGAGCTATCGAGGTCGGCCCTTGATTACCCTGCTCTCAAGCATTCGGTCTATTTCTCTTGACCGGGGGAGGGGAGGAAGGAGATAAGGATCTTTTTTACTCGGACGAAAGAGCCACCTTCAAATTCCGTCCCAGATGGGATGAAATTGACATAACTTGTTGTAGAGCAGCTTCCAGATCTTGGGGAACTTTCGTTAAAGCCCGGATCGATGCTCTTTTAGGAAGAATATGATTTTTCCCCTTCCAGTTGTTCCTTAACGCGATCTCCTTCTATGTATGGAGGGTAGGAGAAACATAGTCTAGAATTTTTCGGACTCACTAGGACAGCCCCAACACCGAATAAGGTATCTAATATATAGCTGAAAGAGAAAGGAAAGCAAAATTCATAAACGACATTCAAAATCGGAAAAACGGAGCACATGGGGGAAACATGAATGAAAAACTTACGGTTAAAATTCCACTGTTCTGGGATGATGGCTTCCAACGGCTTAACTAAATCTGTCATCGCAATATGAAGTATCTCTCCATCTATCCCCGGTCGGAATCATCATCAATACTGCCAATCAAGGCATTCTGGCCACAACAAGATAATTGAATAACCCTCTCTCTAAAATTCTTGGGAGAATAAAGACTAATCAAATGAGCAAAGGTGAAGTTCTTCCCAACCTAAGAAGAAAGATACTAGAGACATGCAATCATTCTCCACAAGGCCGGACCAATCTGGGCTAGGAAAATATTACTTCCGGCAAAACTCCAAGATCACGGGATCAATAGATTTGCTCACCCTCAATGAAAAGGGGTAGATATACAAAAAAGAATATCCCTGCCAGTAGGAAGTGATATTTTATCCTTCCATTGGAAGAAGTACCTCGATGTTGCTCCAGTCGTAATCCACCTTCACCCGATTCAGGTAACGCTCGTGTATGGAGGATTTGTACTTATTGGCCGTCCAATACCACTCATATGCGGGGTTCGGGAATGTCTCGCGCTTCCTAAGGTCCTTCGAGTTATACTAATTGCTGGTGATATAGGAGTTGGCATGTAGATTAATGGAGGAGGTTGACAATTTCTTCTTCTTCGAAGTTCTGTTGGCTGATGGCCGGCTAACTCCGATGGGGACCTGATGAAGGGGGACGTCAAAATTGCTACGAGCTTTGAGCCTGAGTGGTAAAGCCATCGGTGATAGAAAAATCTAAAGACATGGGGGAAAGATTCGAAAGAAGATAGGTAAAAGATGATTTCTTCTCCAAACAACAGAGGAAAAGGTACTAAAAGTTGGGAGAAAGTGAATGGGAATCCTTGTAAAAGAAGTTTTATATAGAAGGTAAAGGAAGGGGCATCATCTCGCCTAAAAGAAATGGGATCAAGTCATAATTACAACATCAATTATTGAGTGAAGGACATGGATGAACACGTAATCTGTGTAAAATGGGTTCTGCAGGGGTGACAGAGCATTTAATGAAATGAGTTTACATGTCGAGAAGGTTAATCGATTGGACTGACACACTAATTTTAAGGAATAACATGACGAGACAAGTATTAATGATTGAGAAACTCTTCCACTTCCCGGGCCCTTGAGTTCAAAGTCTTCAAAAACTATTTGTATGGGTGAGAACGCCTCCGGGTGGATTGGCGTATCCGAAAATCCAAACGGCTCCAAGTCTTCACACTACTGTCTCACACTCCCAACAACCCCCATCACATCAGCCTTACTAAATCAGAGTGTCGCGGCACGCATGGGTATGGTGACATCAGCACACTCACGTCGTCATAACTTTAAGAGGACAAAATAGTCTAGTTTTGTTTTATATATATAAAACTTAGAAGAGAAGGAACCACACATTGTATCCTCTTGCTCACACTTGTAATCTAAGCTCTATTCTCTCTCAAAGCAATATACCTAAAGGAGCACTTGTCCATTATTTTTCCATCACTTGTTCCGAATCTAAGCTTGATTGTTCATACCATTTACTTACTTACCTATTTGTCTATTAATTTATCCTTCACGTAGTATATAACACCGGACTCGTTGAGGGATTCTCTGGATCGGATACAACTCACTTGTCTTTAAACTCTAAGTTACAAATCTCTGACTGAATTTCTGGTTAGAATTAATTTTGATGAAAAATAGACTTGAAACAATAGACTTTAGAGGGGTGTTTGCAACCAACCCTCATTTAATTCAAATGAGAGGTATTTAACTACTATATTTAATACACCTTTTCATATTTAAGACCTAACCTAACAACCACATTCTAATTTATTAGTCACAACCCCAACTTAGACTTCTAGCCACTCATTGAGTAATAAATGTAACACAACATAATAACTGAAAACATAAAAAGAATCATAGAATGCTTACAAATCTTTTTGGATTAAACAATGGAAAGATTTTTCACTTGTCTCTTAAAATGGAACACAAAATAATGTAGTTTTTTACTTGACAATGCAAGAGAATATTGTCCCAAGTGGACATAAATAGTAAAGTAATTGATTAATTATTTGAATGATTGGTATATATCACAAAACCCTAGGCAAAATATATATAGGGACCCAAAATTCGTATTTCTCGTAATTAAAAAAATACCATGCCGACCACTTTTCGACCGCAGAATGGGACCGCAGAATTGATATGCGGTAAATAGAAATGACTTAGGGTTCGCAGAGTATCTTCAATCTTGGACTGTATCAAAATGCATCTGGAAGTGTGGTCCACAGAACTGAACTGAGGTCCGCATAAGTGCTGCGAGACTTCACAATCTGAGCTGAGATTGTAGAGGAGTAGTAGTTTGCAAACCGGACTGCGGTCCTTAAAGCATAAGTGAGGACCACAGAGTGGGTCGCACTTCGGAGCCCCTTAGTCCTCTAAGCACTGTTTATTTCTGCGGTTCAACTTACCATTATGCGGTCCGCAAAATAGTTTTCTCTGCACTTCTTCCTTTTTCAACACGTTTGCCCATGTTTATGTACTTTTTCTCATTTTTGGTGTCCAAGACAAAAATCCTACAAAAACTAAAATAACGTAAGAAATACACACTATGAATGTATTAAGGACATCAATCATTCATGCAATTGGTATCAAATGTGTCGTAGTTTCTCGTCATATCAACTCTTATAGACATCATGCTTGGGCAAGAGGTCACCCACACCAGCCTTAAGCTTCACATGCAATTCCAGATGACAAAGAACATGAGAAGCAACATCACAATTGAACTCCTTCAACATGTCAGTAATAAACTTCCTCTGATGCAACATGACACCAGAATGGGTATATAATACCTCAATGCCAAGAAAATAATTGAGGAGCCCTAAGTCCTTGATTTTTAAAGAGTCGTAAAAAAATTGTTTGAGAGCAATAATCTCCTCAGAATCAGTCCCAATAAGAACAATATCATCTATATAGATAGCCAGGATAACCATAGAAGCCTCGGACCCTTTAGTGAAGAGAGAATAATCATTGAAAGAGTGAGAATAGCCTCTAGAGTTTAAAGCTTGGGAAAGTTTAGCATACCACTGTCTGGAGGCTTGTCTTAAACTAGAAAGGGAATTCCTTAATTTAAAGACCAAAGGAACAGAAGTGGAGGAAGAGAAAACTGACAAACCAGGAGGGAGTTTCATAAAAACTTCCTCATCCAAGTCACCATGTAGAAAAAATTATTCACATCAAGTTGATAAAGGGGCCAGTATTGCTTAACAGCAACAACAATGAGAGTTTTAATAGTGGACATCTTGACAACAGGAGAAAAAATTTCATGAAAATCAATTCACTCAACTTGAGTGTCCCCCTAACCACCAACCTAGACTTATACCTTTCAATAATCCTATCAGCTCTATATTTAACTTTAAAGACCCATTTACCGCCAATAGGCTTTTTGTAAGAGGGCAAGAGAACAATATCCCAAGTCTCATCAGTCTCCAAGGCCTCAAACTCTTTCCTCATAGCATCTTGCCACTCAGGGACAGATGCAGCCTAAAAGTAAGTATAAGGTTCTAAGACATGCTGCTGACTGAATATAGAAGAAGATGGATCACAACTGACGTTGAAAGAATTGCAAACATAATGCTGAAGATAAACAGGTTTGGTTCTAGGTCTGGTGGAAGTCCTAGTGTGTTCAATAGGAGGTAGAATAACAGGAAGAGGAGGAACATGAGGACCAAAAGAGGGTGAATGAGGAGGAAAAAGAACATGAGAGAGTGGAGAGGTTGGAGGAGAAGCAGAAGGAGGTGGAACAAAAGAAGAAAAATGAGAAGAGAAAATAGTGGAGGAATCCTCAAAACAAGCTGAGAAAGGAAAAGGACATGGATCTTGGAGGGTTTATGACAGTGTTACTATAAGATCCCGTAAGTTTAACAACCTTAAAACCATTAGATATTATTTTGATATGGTATTTTCTTTTAAGTGAAATACTTTTGTAAAAAGTTTTATAAATATAATTTTCTATAGTTATTAATACTATTATTTTTTCTACACTTTAAATTATATAAATAACACGAAAACGTTTATACATGTGATTTTATTTAGTAGAAATTATTTTCTCATAAGTGTTATTTTCTTCCATTTTGAGAAGTTATAGTATAAAATTTGTACTTTTGATATTAGGTTGAAACAATTAGAATTTGATAAATTATGTATTGTACAATATTTAAGTAAATTGAAATTGAAAAATTAATTATATGTATAATTGATTAAATATTGAATTTTAGTAGGAGGTTGATAAATTAATTAGTGGACAATATTAGTATGGACACGCGTAGGAGCAACAAATGACTAAGCTAGATATATACATGTAGGTGGCATCTTCCCACATAAATGACTAAGATAATATATATACATATATATATATATATATATATATATATAAGATAATATATATATATATATATATATATATAGGTGGCCCATTTGTGCTATCATGTATGAAGAGACATCCAAGAGACTTTGCATTTTTTTGGCAAGTGACATTGCATTTTTTATTAATATTTGTAAAGATAGGATGCTTGTCATTAATATTTTATTGTTTCTTTATGATAAGATAAGGCTATATATATATATATATATATATATATATATATATATATATATGGCCATTTTAAATACGTAAGTGGGAAAAAGGAGATAATACTCCTATATGAATAAGGATCTTTACTTTGATTAGAGTACTTTTTTCCTTCTTTGAGAGTAAAAAAAGTTATTGTTTAAATTTGTTTGTCTGTAGGACGCTAGCGTAAGTTCTTGTTTTCAATGCAAAAAGAGAATTTGATTACTAGTTTAGTGGAAGTGTTGTGGGTGTAATTCTTGCTCAATATCAACGGGTTGTGAGGAAATTGACATCTATGATTGTTCATATATGGATGGTAAAATCACCAGATCCCACAAATTGACGTTTCCATGTATAGGAACTCATCAACTGATCGCGATAGTCTAATCGCGTGAATTTCTACGTCAAGTTGTTGATCTCGGGAAGTAATTAAGGTTAAGATATTTATCAGAAGGATTGACTCATGGTTGTTATTCGGAGGTCGAATCGAGGTATGTTAAGGCTAATCTTTCCTTCTTTTGGCATTATTCGAGTAACGAATCGTAAACGTAATGTTATCACATAAATGGTTCTACTCTTACTAATTAAGGATGTTAATATTATTCATTCCTGTGAAATTTATTTTAAATCATGTCTAAATATGTTTTTAAGTCCCTATTGAAGCATATGAGAAAGATGTTAATATTCATAATGTAATCGGAGAGTGAACGACTATGGATTACTCCGAAAGATGTTCTAATGATCCTGAAAGGCTTTTTTGTGTATTATATGTACATAGGTAAACGAGTAATGGCATTATATACGTATATACAATACCTATCAGAGCGTGACTATATATTTTTATTTACCACCAGGCTACGACCGGTTGGGCAGTTATCATCGGTTGGGCAGTTGTGTATCATTATTTACCACCAGTTGGGCAGATGAGTATTTACCACCGGGATACGATCGGTTGGACAATTGTGTATCGTTATTTACCACCGGTTGGGCAGTTACCACTGATCAGTTGGACAGTCGAGTAGTTAGATTTACGATGTTGACATAACAGTATAAAGTAAGGTTATAAGATAAGAATGATCATTATATATATTGTGGATCTTGATGGCATTTCAAGAGTTTAGGTTGATTCTTATCTCTCTCTCTTTTATGATTACTTACTAATGTATTTTATTTTCGCCTTACAAATTCAGTACATTATTCGTACTGACGTCCATTTGCCTAGGGATATTATGTTTCATGTCACGTAGGTTCAGGTAGGCGAAGAGAGGATCTGTCATCGTAGATCGCCTATAGTTATCAACTTTTATTGGTGAGCTCAATTTTCTCGTGGAGTATTTCCAAGTCAAGGTCATGTTTATATCTTTTTTATGGTATTGTGGGTATGTCGGGGGCCCTGTCTTGACTTATGTGATATGCCGTTGGTTCTTTTTAGAGGCTTTGTAGATATGTCATGTGTTGTATAGTTTGTTTAGTACGACCTTGAAGGCCTGGATACGATTAGAGATTTTGTTGACCTTAGTATGTACATATGCATAGGTTGGGTTCTTCTGTTTGCAGGATTTTATGTTGTGTTTCTTTATAATTATCATTCTGAGGCCTTGTCGGCCCAGACAGTTATATATTTGCGTGATGATATTTAGGTAGTTCGCTCAGACCGTCTAGGCGCGGGTGCTGGCCACACCCCCTAAAGTTGAGGTGTGACAAGGCAGCCAAAATCTTTGAGGTGGTTATAATTAGGAACATATCCATAGAGAAGCTCACAAGGACACTTGTGATTAAGCAAATGAGATGGAAGTCTGTTGCTTAAGTAAGTGGTTGGTTGTAAGGATACAATCCCCCGACAATCTAATGGGAAGATAAGACTAAAACAACAAAGCCCTGACAATGTCCAATAAATGTCTATATTTCATTTCCACTACACCATTTTGTTGAGGCATGTGAGGACAAGAAGTTTGATGGATTATTCTTATATCAAAGAATTTAGAACCAGACAAGATGAAACCTAGGTCTAAAGTATTGTCACTGCTGATTGTTTGAACTTTGATGTGAAATTGAGTTTCTATCATTTCCATAAAAGCCTTAAGCAAAGTGAATGCATTGCCCTTGACACCTAACAGATGAGTCCAAGTGGCCCTGGAGTAATCATCAGCAATAGTGAGAAAGAACTTGGAGCATCATAGTTAAGACTATGATAAGGCTCCCAAGTATCAATGTAGATAAGCTAAAATGGAGCAGTGCTCTTGATAGAACTATCAGGAAAATGCAACCTGGATTGCTTTGCAAGTGGGCAAACAGGACAATCAAAAAACTATTTGGAAGACAAAGTAGATGCAAGATGATGAATGGTCTTCATTTTAGAGAAATGCATGTGCCCAAGTCTAATGTCAAATCACATCAGTTTTATTCATATTTACACCAGCAGTTATAGTAGCAGAATCAGCACACAGAAAAGTAGGAAAACTAGGAAAAGAGAAAGCATGAAAAGGAATAGAAGAAGAAACAACAGAGTCAGTACAATCAAAAGAAGAATTAGAAGACATAGCAGCTGGATAGTGACATAGCTTGTAGAGTCCACTGTTAGCCCTACCAAGAACCACTGACTTCTTCAGATAAGGGCCCTGTAGAGTACAACAATATTGATGAAATTAACACTATCATCATCTTTAGAAACAAGTTTGGAAACAGTAATAAGGTTGTGTTGGAAACTAAGAATGTAAAATACATTGTGAAGTACAATATCAAGGAATAAAGTCAAAGAACCAATATTGTTAACTTTGACCTTATACCCATTTGGAAGAGTAACTAGATAAGGAATAGAGAGGGATTGTATATTGAAAAGAAGAGTTTTATCAATGATCATGTGGTCAGAAGCTCCAGAATCTATGATTCATATAATATTTTCTATTCTAGTTAGCAAAGAAGTTCTGAGACCTAAATTTTCATCATCAACTTACCAGCAAAGTTGGCAGAGGTCATGAGACTGGAAGCAGATGAAGAATCAGATATGTAAGTCTATTGTAGCAATGACATCAATTGAGATTTGAGAGTGTTGATCCTTGGTAAGACCAGGTAGAGTGTAAGACTACTCAGACCCAACAGCATTAGAAATACTAGTGCCCCAAAAATTACTAGAAGTGGAAAAATCAGTAGGGAAATAATCAAGTTCAACATGAGCAGCTATATTTCTTGGAGTGTCACTTTTGGTGAATTTGTAATTAGGAGAAAATCCATAGAGACTGTAACACTTTTCAATACTATACCCATGTCTCTTTCAGTATTTGCATACAAGAGAAGATCTCTGAGCATCAAAATTGACCTTTGAAGGAAAGTGTTGCCTAGAATGACCAGGATAAGAGTTGAGTTGGAAGCTCTAGTATTGTAAGAAGCAGATCCAGATAAGAGCTCTTTACAAGGAAACTCTGCCTAGAAATACTAGGATAAGAAGAGGAATTGGAAGCCCTAGCATTGAAAGCGACAGATTCAGATGAAAACTGAGAGGTACAAGATATGTTTCCCTGCTTTTCATCAACCAAAATAATGTTGTACACAGTACTGACAGTGGGAAAGGGCTTCATCATCAGAATATATTACTTCTAACCTGAAGGTATGTATCATTTAGTCCTATTAAGAACTGATAAACCTTTTGTTCATCATCATTTTTTTTGGTCTCCCCTACAGTTACAATGACTAAAAGAAATAGAACTGATTTCATCCCAAAGTTGTTTAATCACATTAAAGTATGATGCTATGTCTAAAGCCCCTTGAGAAATGTGAGCTAACTCATTTTTAAGCTCTAACACCCTAGCATTATCTGTTGTTCCATACCTCTCCTCCAACTCACCTCATATGTCCTGAGCCAGTTCTGAATACTCTACACTACGAGCAATGTCTTTAGTAAGAGAGTTGATCAGCTAAGATACTGCCAAATCATTGCAACGTTGCCACTGCCTGGCCAGGGGTGAAGTAGTAGGGGGTCTAGTAGAAATCCTTTTGATAAAATTCAATTTTTGACATATAGATAAGGCCACCAAGATAGTTCTTCTCCAACCACCACACCAAGATCCATCAAAAGGCACAAAAACTAGTAAAGATCCTAACACATCAGAAGTATGCACATATAAAGGATGACAAGGATGAGTGTAATTGTCAGGGTGAAACACAGTTTGAGAAATAGGCTCAGACAGAGTAGGTATAGAGGAAACCTCGCTGGTAGCAAGAGACTCGGTCCTAGTACCATTCGTCGTTACGACAAGAAGATACTATTGATGTCTACGAAAATACAGAGAACAAAACACAAACAACACCACTAACAGACGGAATACCAATAACAAATAGCTGAGATGAAACAAAATTACCGAATGAGAGCAAAATTTGAGCATGAACAAGCAAATCATAGCTTCGAGAATCACTTCGCAGCCGTTAATTAAATGATGAACTAAAATCGAGCAAACCTTAGCTTCGAGTACCACTTCACAACCACAATAAACTAAAATCGAACAAAAGCTAGCTTCAAATATCACATCTCAGAAAATTTCAAACTAGAACTCGAGGGTAATATCGATTAAGAGCTAATCCTTAAATCTAACAGGATCTATGCTCTGATTCCATGTTAAGATACGAGATCGAAGCTAAAATGAGGAAAGGTTGCAAGTCGATGCAAAGGAGAAGAAAGAGAAAAGCGAAACTTCTCATTTCGATGAAAAGAAAATATATGTACAATGACCAACTTAACCCAAATAGTACTGGGCCCTGCTATTTATATCTACCCGAATTCCAACTAAACCCAAAACACTATGTTGGTACAACAATATAAATACAAGTAATAAATATGGCCCAAACCGACTCAGCCCAAACCACTAATTACATTATCAACTCTAACAATACATCTACCAATATAATTTTACTTTAATTACTAAAATAATTTAATACTATACACTCAAATATAAACCAGTCATCTTCCCATATTAACTAGCCATTTTCCCATATTCTGAAGGAAGAAACTAAAAGAGATTTATCTAGAAGAAGACATTTTTATTACACGAGTATTTTACATGGGAGAAATCTACATTGGAAACAAGATGCTTTCCAACTAATACAAAGGCTCCTGTTTATAGAAGATAGAAGATGAAAAGTTAGTAAATTTGTTAGGATCGGGCTATTTCTATGTGCTCCAAGAACCTGTTTCTTGGAACATTTTGCGTAAGAAGGTAACGTAGCGAGATGTAAATCAACACAAATATTTTCACGTGGAAAAATCCTTGCTCAAGGAAGTGAAAAATCATGACCTATCTTTCCTATGGGATTTATCAAATTTCCACTATCATCCGGAGAAGTTCACAGTGTTTAGAAATTCACCTAAAGGACCTGTTTCTTCAATGATTCCGCCTAAATAACTTAGTTGTTTCCTAGAGATCCAGTAACTAACCAATGAACACCTATTACACAATACTTGCAAAGATAAATAGGTGGGAACCACAAAAGAACTTAACTAATACAATTACATAACTAAATGGATAAATCTTGATAGTCTCAGATTTTTTGTTGTTTGGGCAGTTGGCTCTTCTTGAGATGAAGGTTTTGACTGTCTCACTCTTGTCTCTCGTTGGAGTATTTGTGGTTGTGGCTTCCAAGCTTCAAATCTTTTTCGTGTTGTATTTATATAAAAGTAGGTACCGCCTTCAATCCTTGATTCCAAGCAGGTTTTGATTTCATTAATTGGACCCGAAAAATCAAACCTTGTTTGACTTGGATCTTCCTTTTTTTCATGTTTGCGGGTTGGCTTCCTTGTCCTACGCCTATGCTAACTTCCATGTTAATCAACTTATGGTATTTGTAGAATATTACCATAACTTGAAGTCTAACTCTTCATCGAATAAGATTCAGTCAATAATTTTTCTCCAATATCGGCATGGAATAGCTTTCGGTCTCCAGTTACGTAGTATGGATCAGTTCCTTCGAGCAGTTCCTCTAAATGGTGTGATTACTTCACTGAGTCCTTTGGAGATCTGCTTGGATATCTAGTTCTTCAAATGAATTCCTCTTTATATCACCCTTTTATTGTCATCGGGTACAATATTTGTCAAATCATCAAAACTTCAATACTAAGCTCATGCGCCAACAGCTACTCAACAACATGTACTACACTTATTTAATTACATAGTACGAGTGGAAATAAAATAACAAGTCAAGTACAACATACATGAATGTCTTACAATTAGAGTCTGGAACTTAAATGGCGTGAAAAAAGACCAAAAGGACCAAAGGAACATATACGAGTACTTGATTATGGCATATTAATTTTTTGGGATTTAAGCCACCATTACCTTACCATTTAGGAAACAAATTATTAGCTAGGTCAAGCTATATATAAGTCCCTTGGATATAAAAAAAAATACAAATACATATACCATGAACAAAATTTGTGTCACCGTGATTAAAGAAGAATGGGAATTGAATCCTCAAAAGCTCACTATCAAGAATCTAATTGGCTTTGGGGGGTTTTGATCAGTTTACAAAGATGTTTATGATGGAAAATAAGTCGCAGGTTTAATTCTAATCCTAATTATCTAAGTACTTTCCGATCTTTATTCTTTATGTTAGTCTTCGATTACGCATCAACTCTAAAATATGCATTAATTGACAGTCTACTTAAGTAATACATGTTCTTTCAATGAATTTCAGTTAAAATATTTGATCTGAGAGATGAAAAGCATAATTCAACAGAACAAAAAAAAGGAATTGATGCAAGTTTCTATTTGGTGCACTCTTGAGCACTCCAATATCGTCAAGCTACATGCGTAGTTATTTTCTATTTTCCTTAATATGGTTTAATTTGCAAAGAAAAGTTTTCATCCATGGGTGGCTCAAGGGTAAGGCCACTAAAGGATCTTCTTTAGGTCCCCAAAAGTCAAAGGCCCCAAAAACTTTACTTTTATTATATAACTAATAATTAGTACGTGTTTATAGTTTATAAATTTGTATGCAAAAAGTATGTCTCATATTTCATTTTATATAATGGATAGGTTCTTTCAATTTAATAAAATATTAGTCATTTGTTCAATATAAAACATTAGTTCTTGTTGTCAAACATCTTATTGGTAGATATGAAGATTTAAGTAGTTAAATTTAAAATTTTAAATATTAGACAAAGTTCATGACTATATAAGGAAATAAGAAATTTTCTAAATATTAATTGTAACTTTGTGAATTGTATAGTAATTTTAGCGGTCATAAGAAAAGTTTTGCTGAAAAATTAAAATTAATAATTGTAACTTAAATATTGAAACAAGAACTTGATACTATGGAAAGAAGATTTAATGCATTTATTTAAAATATTTATAAAATTTTATTAAGTTTTGGCTTTAAGCCACTAATTGTATTAAGCCGCCCATGTTTTCCTCTATAAACATTAGAACATAATTTGGTTGAATAATATTTATTAAGAGTACTTGAAATTACGTTGAAAAGAAAAAAGTTTCTGGAAGTTGGTTGGACATGATCAATTTCAGTTGAAAAAAACGTTGAATTAATCATTATTTTACTAAAATACTCCTCTAACTTGTTTTATTTTTAACATCAAATTCTATTATTTCAATTTTGAAATTAAAATAATAGATCAAATCGTAAAACAAACCTTTATTTGAAATATTCTCCAAATTTTATTGTCTTACTTATTATTCTTTACTACATGCACAATTAGCTGATCACGAAATTTCTTTATCCCTTTAATTTTGTGCAGTTTATTGGGGCTATAAAGAATATGTCAGAGATAAAAATCAAATGTCAAAAAGGTGCAGGGGCAGTACCGCAGTAGATGGATGTTCCATTGTTGTTGAATATGTTCCCAAAGGTACTCTTAGATCCTACCTTTCCAAATACACAATGAAGAAGAAGCTGCCTTTGGATAATGTTCTATAATCTAATTTCTTACTTGAATAAAATGCTCACTGATGAAAATATTAGGTAGATTTACGCAAATATCACTTTTTGGTAAATTTTGTCCGTATTTTAAGGTGTAATGTAAATATGATATTTGAGAAATTACCCTTTCAGATAACTTAGACTCGAGTCCAATATTTATTCATAAATTGCTCAATCTTACGAATAAAACATTGGACTATTATCTAATATTTACAATAATTTTAAAAAATGCTAGACTTACCTTGCGTTCTGACTATTATATTCTCTAATATTTGTAGGTTGAGTTACCTTCATTCTGAAAAGATTGCTCACAGAGATGTGAAGACTGATAACTTAACTCTTGACAAGAAAGAAAGAGTGACATTAATTGATTTTGGACTCTCTAGTGAGTTCTTTTCTCTTGGCTTGGATTATCCTCCTATGATGGTTGGAACAGCTGGCACTATAGGTTACATGGCTCCCGAGGTACACGTCAATTTTCAAATATTCTTTTTCAACTTCGACTTCAAATTTATTTTCCTAAACTTCAACCAAAACTCCTTAAACATATATTCTCTTGCATGCATGTTCGAATGAATCTCTTGAGCCGAAGGTCTTTCGGAAACAGCATCCCTCCCAAGGTAGGGGTAAGATCTGCGTACACTCTACCCTTTTCAGACCCCACATTGTGGGATTACACTGGGTATGTTGTTGTTGTTGTTGTTGTTGTTGTTGTTGTTGTTGTTGTTACTGCATATTCGAGTGAATTACTCAAAACAATAATGACCTAATATAAAGACGTACGGTTTAATAAATGGGTGAGTTGAAGTATTACTAGACTTGAAGCTCCTTTTGTATATAACATTGTTTTGATAACTATCTAGTATAGTAAGTAACCTATTGTAATAAGTAAAAATACGTTGATAGCTATCTAGTACTAGTAAAGTTTGTTATATGACGTTACTTGTACATTCAAGTACGTAAATCTAATTCATTGGATGATATATATAATAATTGAGTTGAACAAGACTACATCTGCAAGTGTCCTAATGATTAATATGGAAAACGGTTGTATGCAACAAACCTTAAAAGGCATAGATTAATTAGTAAAACTCTTTTGTTAATTAAGACTAACTAATTAATTCTGCATTTTTTTCTCTTTGTTTTGTATTTCATCAGGTTTTGAGCGATCCAGCATATGATCATAAGTGTGATGTGTTCAGCTTTGGAATTTGTTTGTGGGAAATGTACACTTGTTTAGACCCATACCCTGTGCCGCGCCCGATTTTAACCACACGCGGGTCAAAGCGGAATGCAACGTATTGGTGATTTCTGGGTATTGAATTAAGGAGTCGTCACCTAATTATTTTATGATGAATTAAGGCACCTAAATATTAACTAAATGCTGCAATATAACTCCAATTTTAAGGTCTGCAAAACTAATGAGATTCTAGTTAAGGGTTCTTTATTATCCTAAAGGGAAGGAGTTAGGCATCCTCTAAGATCCGCTAACTTGCGGTTATCCAGTCAAACTCATGTTAATTATTATACTAAGGAAAATGCATGTTTTAAAAAAAATAGAAAGTTAAAATAATGTTGCAAGTATTTTAGTAAAAGAATGCATTTTGTACAAGTATGCATTTGTAGGGTATTAAAGAAAAATACATGTAAAGTTTGAAAAAAGTATGCATTTGGGACAATTAATAGCAAGGAGAAAAACGAATTACTTATAATGCCAAAGAAGTAATTTTTGAAAATCATTTTGAGTTGTACAATTAATAAAGTGAACAAAAGATGATCAAAGTTTGTTTTGAAAATTTTAAATATGCATGACGAGCCTAAAAATAAATAAACTAGCGGAGGGTTTCTAAGTTTGAATTAATCGAGCCAACAAATAAATAAACTAGCGACGGGTTTTAAACTACCCTATCCATTATCCATTCATGACCCAATTATTATAAATATCGTAACAACCACACAAGCATTAAATAATTATTACATACCCAAATAGAAATAACGAAATTAAAGAATAACAATGAAAGGGAACTAAAGAGGATGACGATGTCATCTCGCCCTATTTGTTTGGAAATCCCGAGGCCGGAGAATGCAAGGAATGTGGATGCGGGTCTTCATTTGGCAATGATCACGATGAGTCTCATAACGAGACTCTTCGTTGCTCCCGATGCATTTCATGTAAATGAAAGAAAAGAAAAAGGATTAGTAGACGGAGCATGAAAATATATATACATAAGAAAATGTAAATAAATAATTCATGAAGAGTAGTATGTTGTTGGGCCTTTATTTATGCCGCACTTGATGAAAATAGTGTATTGTTGGCCCCTCAGGCCCAGCGACTCAAACAGTGGCAAAGAAGTAGCGAGATATGGGCCACAGAGATAGTCAAGCTATGTATCTTGACTTAACTATTATGCAAGGATGTGTCATGATGTAGTGAATCAATCATTCATGCTAGCGTGCTGAAGTTTGACCTAATTCTATTATTTTGAACCTTCAGTATATTATAGAAATCAGTAATGGCATGCATTTAAACTAAAAGGAATAGCTTACATAGAAGCAAGGATGACATAGAATACGTTAGGAAGACGCAAACAACCTTTCCAGTTGTTCATGATAAAGGCCTAATTATTTGAAAACACAAAGAAAGACCCCACATAATGCTAGACTGATGCAAATATATCTGGACAGAACATGGACAACATGTTTTAAGGGAAATTGAAACACTTCAACTAGACACAACAACATATAGAAGACTTATTCTTAACATGGTTTCGGAATAGTTATACACAAAAGGGAGAATGGGTACACTACAAGTACACACTGCCATTCTCATTTTCATGCACTCCAGGGATACAAGCCAGCATGTAGACAAATCCTAATCCATGCAAGGTTATCAACTAAAGGTCAAGTTTTTTTTTCCCAGATCATATCAAAACTGTGGGAATGCATTAAACACATATGACATCACTTCATTTTAATCATCCTAGGCCTTTGGATATTCAACTAATCTATGAATGAGCAAGTAAGGACACAAAAATAGACAATAACAACATTTTGGGTCAAACAGTACATATATAACAGAGCTTTATGAATTGATTTACTGGAACAACATATATGAACTTTGACCTCATTAATATGACTAATTTCCTAACGAACAGACATGCTAGGCATTCCATTTCACATAGCCATATATTTTGAACAGGGCAAATGAGATTATAGGCAGAAAAACGCAATCAAGGTATGTGAATGAGCACCAACAGATGATATGACAAGTAAAGCACACAATTAACCAACCACAATTCTCAAGAGATTAATCATGCTTCTAAAATCAATCACAATAGCTTCTTAAATTATCTTACTTACTAAAAAATTCCAAACATTGTAAATTATCAATTACAAACATGTTGAACTAATCATATGAACACATACGTATAGTATTTAACCCAAATAAATATGCTTCTTGACCTGACAAGCCATTAACTATTCCTAGCCTTTCCTAAACACATATACTCAGATAGAAACTAAGACTCACAGTCACAAATAATCATATAGTACACATTTTGGGCAAATATCATGACGTAATCAGCTTACGCATGATCAAACCAATCTTTAACTAATACATTAATCATCATATTTGGCCTAAACAGTCCATACAAATCAAAATAACCTTCAAATTAGCAACCTTAGGCATCATATCGATTCATCTAATCTAGACATAGCCAAAACAGATCCCAATACATGTTAGTTTAAGCAATTCAAGTTCATTATGATATCTTAAACTAATATGTGAGGCACCACAATATCAAATATGGCCCTAAATCTTATACTAAAAGATAAAACATGCATAATATGACAAGTTTGGTTAACATACTCCTAAACACATTCTTAAACAACTCACGCAGATTATTGCAAACTAGTTCATACTCCAAATTCCTATTTTTCAGAGTCTAAAACAGCTCACCATGATCATGAAATTTCACACAAACATGTAATCACACATATTAACTTAAACATAACTACATTAAGACAAAATGCTATATGGAATCAGAGTTACATCTAAACGGATTGTCAAACATGCATTTAAATCCCTGGAAAACTGAAAATCGTGTATCATCCTAGCATATAATATTCAGACAGGTAAAGAGCTACACATTCAGACCTTACTTAACTCAAGCCATTATTTTAGGAGAAAAACAGGTACTCAACTAGTCATACATATCATAACCTTAACTAAACAAACACTAACACATACATCATATTGTGTTAAATAAAAGCCTAACTTAGCATGTTTGGATACAAACAGTCGATTAGATAAGCTAACATGTAATTTGAACAGTAATAAGCATCACAAAATACTTAACTACTTATAGTCACACTCCCTTAAGCCAGCATTAATAACAAGCTTAACAGATTATATAAACATAAACTTACTCCATGTTTTAACAAGCAAAATACAAGCCTAGGTTATTAAATAGATTAATTTGACCATTACATCTAAACATTAATAAACATAGCAATGTAAACAAATCTAACACACAGTTAATTAACAGAAAGAAAATACATAAGAACATACAGAACACTAAATTAAACAAAGGAAGGGAGGGAATTGAGTTTACGGACCTTCTCCGGGCAGCGAACTGAGGCGTTGTTTTGAATCGTCGAATCCGCTCGATAAGTTATTTTTGAATTCTGATTTTGCGATTTCAGAATTCTGACTTTTTGGACCCGGATTCTAAATTTATAATTCTGAAAAGAATTCTGCTTCTGAAAAACTTTAACCCGACCTGGAACTGACCCGGCCCGGCAGCGACCCGACCCGGCAGTGAACCGACCTGACCCGGAATCAAATCAAACCTGAATTGATCGAAAATATGAGGAATGTAATGGAATTTTCAGATTGCAAAATTTGAAGACTAAAAGTAGTGTTTCGGATTCGGAAATCTAAGAACGAAATAGGTATTTTCGGATTTGGGAATTGAGAAACAAAGGGGTGATTCGTAACCCAGATTAAGAACAAACAAACTTGAACTTATAATCTTTAAAACCCGAACTTAAAAATCTGAATTTTGACCCGATTTCCGACCTAAAAAAAACCTCTCCAAAAGCCCTCCCCCTTTAACAGTGAACAAAGGGGGGAATTTATAGATGATTTTTCCCCCAACGTTCAACCCGTCAAAATTGAGTTTGAAATTTGAATTAAAGGCAAAGATTTCTGAATTTTGAAAGCGGATTTTAGGGGTATGGGTCGCGGATTTTGTGGGGATAAGGGTATGGGATGATGGGTTGGTGGTGTCATGGGCAGGTGGTGGCAGGGGTGAGGTGACCGGCTTCATGGGGTCGGGGGTATGGGGTGCTGCGGCGACGGGTTGAGAGAGAGAGAGATGGTTTTGTTTTATTTTTAGGGTTTGTTTGGTTTAGGGGGTGGAAATAAGGGGAAATGGGTTTTGGGCTTGCGGGTTGTGGGCCGACGGGTGAGGGTGAATTGGGTTTGGCCGATCGGGCCTTTTTGGTTGGGCCTCGGATGGGTTTGAGAATGGGGTTTTGGGTAGAAATTGTTTTGGGTTAGAAATTGTTTTGGGTTGGAAAATGAATGGGTTATGGGCTTAAAAATAAAAAGGGGTTTAATATTAAAAATGCTTTGAAGAAAGATGCAAATTATTTTTTAAAAAAAATAGGATATAACAATGTGATAATAATATTACATAATATTTGCGAAGTGCTTAATGCTTGATAAAAAATAGAAATGCGATGCCATTTTTTGCGGAAAATAGAATAACATAGAATTTTCGGATAAAACTTATGATTATGATAAAAATGCAAATGACCGTAAAAAATGCGAATAAAAATAATAATAATGAGAATAATGAGAATAATAATAATAATAATAATAATATATATATATATATATATATATATATATATGTAGATTGTTTTGAGGCGTTAAAAAATATTTAAAATTGCGAATAAGTTGGAAAAGATGGGACAAAATTGGGTGTCAAACACCCTGAATAGATTCCTCATAGTAAAATCTCACATCAAATTTCCATGGTACTTACTCTCTTCTCATCCATTATTCCGTTAAAAATATGACTCGTTATATATAAACAGTGTAAAGAACTTTTCCTCTATTTTCCGGGTTACTAAATTAGGCTTGATAAGTATGTTACCTATTGTTGTAGGTCAACTTAAACTCATCAAGATCATAAATTCAATGTACTAACGAGTTGTATGCTTTATGAATTTCAGAATCGAAGGCCTGATACCAAAATCTTGCCCAACAGCATTGTCAGATATAATGAAGAAACGTGGGGATGTAAAGCCACAAAATAGGCCAGAAATGAAGGAAGTGGTGCACATGTTAGAAGTCATTCAGACAACAAAAGGAAGACATCAACATGAACCTTTGAGTTGCTTTCGATTTGCCTAGAGAAACATGAATCAAAGGAGTTTATATATAGTTGAGCTCAGAACTCCGGAAGTGAAGACCACAAGCGAACTACAAGGATATTGGTTTCTACTACTACAGTTTTCGTGTAAAGAATTACGTGGGACTTTATCCTCCTATAGGTTTAACTGGGGTGAATAGGAGGGCTGTGACAAGATGATCGGGTGCAATCTCTTTATAGAATGAAACTCTATCATCGCTCCGTGAAGGAGTGGGCGAATAAACATCCAGCAAAGGCACAGTTAGGAGGTGACACCAACTACACTCCTGGCTAGGTGCACTCTCATCGATCCACCACAAAGATTAACGACATATTCGACCGAGTATGAAATATATTTTTGTAATGTCAATATTAACATGAATGTTATGTAAAGAACTACATGGGGCGGGGCTTGATTTATAGGTTTAATTGGAGGTACGTAGGCAGTCTGTGACAAGATGATCAGGTGCAGTCCCTTTTGTAGCACAAAACCTTATACCTTTGTGACGTTGTTTCCACCATGAACGTTAGGTAAAGAACTATAGGTTTAATTGGAGGTACGTAGGCAGCCTGTGACAAGATGATCAGGTGCAGCCCCTTTGTAAAACAACAAAACAATTTTGTACTTCTGTATGTTGATTCCAAGATGAAGTTATAATATAAAAAATTATGTTAGGCTTGATCCTCCTTTAAAATTTAGTTAGGAGGTACATTGCAGCCTGTGAATCAAGTACAGCCCCTTTTATTTTAACAACAAAATAAGTACTAATGTATATATGTAAAAATATGCCCATATTTTTGTGTAGTTAATAAAGCTGGATCCTAACCCACATGGTTTACTAGCTAGGGGGTAGGTAACTCTGACCAAGATGATCATAGTTCAGGTCTTGTATATATGTCAAAAATGACTAATATCTATGTATATTTCTGTTATTCCAATATTGCAACTATGTATTTCTAATTCCCCCCAGAATCAGATGTGTATATTTTGTTATTGCTTTGGAGTACATGGCAAATGCGACAGGCTTGTACCGCAATATTTAATACTCCCTTCTTCCCAATTTATGTGACATCATTTTCTCTTTACTCTGTTCCAAAAAGAATGTCACATTTTCTATATTTAAAAATAATTTAATTTTATGAAATGATTTATAGTCATACAAATATCTAACACTTGTTTTGGATCACAAATTTCAGGTCATTCCTTTTTTTCTTAAACTTCGTGCCTAGTCAAATGGTGTCACATAAATTGGAACGGAGGGAGTAACATTTTGTAGCTCATGTGAAGTTTAACACAAGAAAAGATCATGTTGCTAATGCCCCCACATCTTTCTCTTTACAGTCACTATCAATTCTAAAGTTCCATGCACATTTCACTCCAAATTGTAAAGAACCAGACTTTGCAATGATTTATTAACAGTTTACTGCAAAGGTTGCATGGAGAAAAGATGAGTTGGATCTGCAAACGATCCAGAATTACACATGCAGACTCTCATGCTTAATACTCCATCCGTCCCAATTTATATGGTACCATTTGACTTGGTACGAAATTTAAGAAAAAAATGAAGACTTGAAATATATGGTCCTAAACAAGTCTTATATAAATGTGTGACTGTAAATCATCTATTAAACTGATTCTAAATATAGAAAGGTGAACATTCTTCTTGGACCAAACCAAAAAAGAAATGATGTCACATACATTGGGACAAAGGGAGTAACTTAATATGGAACGACTTTAAATTTTTTTCTTGAGCATAGAGCACAGCAGAAAACTATAGCATAACAGCTTCATCAGTTGAATAAATACGAAAACAATAGCATGACTATCGAGTCTAGAGGAGTAACCCAATTTCAATTAATCACACAATAATCTCAAGGTCTACTAATCCAACTGTAAGTTTCCTAATTGTAAGAAGCTAATAAGGTAATATGCAATTGAAACTCAACAAACTCTAATGAATTTGAAGAGCTTAGACAACTGCATGAGAAATAGAAGAGTAGTTGTGCTTGCCTTGGAATACATGAAAAATGCGACAAGCTTGTATGCAATATATTTATGACACATATCCGGTTATTTTTATAATGATTTCTAGTTCTATTTAAAATGTAAAATGGCTATAATTTGAGAAACGAAGATTTATAATAAATAAATAAATAACAGTGAACTAGACTGGATCAAATCATGTTCCGTCCCATCTAAAACTGCTGAAACAGTTCAAATTCTCAGAAATTTCCTCCTGTCAAAAATGTGGGGTGTTTCTCATATGTAAGAGAAAACGACACAAATATGGAAGGCAAAGTAACCTTGAAACTGGAATGAATTAAGAAAATTACAAGATAACCAACTTTGACCTAAACTATCTATCATTTATGCTTGAAAAGAAACAGTTCTACAATGATTTGACAGAGTAGCAAGACCATTATGAATATACTTTTAAGTTACAGGGAGGAGATAACTGGAGATTAGGATTTGGGCCTCAAAGCCAAACCTGTCTCAACTTTCTTAATTTCAAATATAAGCATCCTCCACATCTTCAGAACAAACATTTCAGCTTCTTCGTCTAATATACTTTGGAGCCTTTCCAGCATCTCAGTTGCCTTGACATGTTCTTGAGTGCTGGACACGATGTAGTCTACCAGTGTCGGTTCCTCCTCACCAAGAAAATCAGTGATCTTCTTACTGATCCACGGTCTCATCCTTTCATGCAGTGCATTCTGTGAAAAGCAAAGCAGATATAAACTATAAACATTCAGACCTCCAGCAAACCAACATTAGAAGACCCGAAAAGCAAAGATAGAATCTACAAAATGTAACTTGGCAAAAGTTCAGAACATCAAATTCAAGTTATCATAGCCTAGAGAATGACTTTCAAGTGAAATAAGTGTAAATAAGTCTGTTAGGAACTTGAGACTCCATCAGGACCTAAAGTGCTAGATGCCGAGTTTACACAACTAGCAAATATATAAATTTCATAGGGATGTTAACATTCCTAATGGCTGCAAGAAGGATCTATTGTCAAGGACAGCTGGAAGGCATCCAATTTCCTGTCCACTTATAAGCAGTGGTTCTTGCTGCAAACATTTCTTACAAGCCAAAGTACTCTCTTGCCATGAATTCTTGCCAGAAAACTCAGGATGCCTATATTCCTTTCTTGATCAGGAACTAAGATGCCTATATTCCTATTTGTCCTCACCACTTTGTTGAGGAGTTCAATATTATTGCAGTCAACTATTCGGTCAAGCTTAATGTTCTTTTCACTCAAGAATTTTGTCAGACTGGGAGCTAACATGCAATAGTGTTAGCCCTCTTGAGGTATGCTTAAGCCCTGAGCCCTTGAAGCTCTTCGAGTCACTTTACCTGCATTCTAGTGTAGGCAACGGGGTAGGTCTCAATATCTATAGGTTTTTCCTTAAAGATGATAGCAGTAATGACAAAGTAACATACTAGTCAAAAAATAATTTTTTGACAAGTACATACTATTCATCAACTCATGTAGGGGTGGGCGTATATCGGTTTTGTATCCGAAAAATATGAACCGAATAAAAATCGGTATTTTAAAAAAAAAACGAATCCAACTTAAAAAAAAAACCGATATGTTCGGTTTATATCGCCGAAGGTATCGGATTATATCGGTTTTTTCTAGAGGGCCGGGGCGGGTCGGGTCATGGAGTTTTTTATCTTTTAAAAAAAATTAAATTTCCAAAACTGAAATTGACATTCACACCTACACTATCATGAAATTTCGACGTTGAAATCTATTGTGTATCGTGAGATGTTTACTAAAGAAAAAGGAAAATTAGAAATCGATTTGGGGGAAAACACAAATTGATTGGGAAAACGGACGTTTTTCTAAAAATTGGCTGCGCAAACCGCCTTGCGGCAGTTTGGGCCGCCCCGTCTCGAAAAAATACCCAAAATCAAAAAAAAAAATCGGGTAAAACGGACTTCCGCGCGCAGAGTTATGACCATTTAAAGTTTTACCAATTTACAACTACTTTCTCTCCCGACATTTTATGTCAATGCTTCCGTGATATGTTAATCAAGTTCATGCCGCATTCGACTTCCATAAAAGCTTCATAGATTGGTTTCAATGGCTACGATTCAAGAGATAGTAGTAGCCTAAAATAAAAAATAAGATTAATTACATATTTAATTCGGTTTTTTGGTTCGGTTCGTATCCAAAATTAAAAAACCGAACCGAATCACTAAATCCAGATTCGGTTTCGGTTCGGTTTTTTTGGTTCTCCGGATTTTTTGCCCACGAATAAATATTTCTGTGATTCAGAATAGGAAATTGGAACTTAACAATAGAAAACTAGACAAGCTTAGCAACTTGCATCTGAATCTGAAATTCAAAAAAATTGAACTTGATAAACATGGATTTTTACTTTTTACTTCATATAGTTTGCTTAACTGTAGTTTTTCAATTCTTTTGATCCACAAAATCGTCATTAGGGTTTGTAGTGATTTTTTCCTTGCATACAGAAGTTCAATCTTAATTGCACTTTAAACTTGGAAGCCCCAACAGGCACTCAACACTTTTCTATGCTTTCCACCTCAAATTATACTGCTGATGAGGTGATCATATTCAGAAAGTCATAATTTCTAAACAAAATTTGTCTAATTGCTAAATACATGATTCAGCAATAAAGCAACTATATTTGTGCTCAATGGAGAAGAATGATTTTCTAATCTTGTAGGGAGACCACTAAACTTAATGTTAAGGGGCACTCGGGAAGCTCATACAATGTAGCCAAAACGTCTTTCCAAAAGCCAAGTATAATTCCTATATCACTAGTGGATCCACAGTGTCTTCCACATTCAAAGAGTGGAGAACAAATACAAGTCCACAAGCTAGCCTCCTCCTCATGTGAGTGGATGAGTTAATTCACTTGTATCCATCAGGATATAGGAATTTTCCCTCCCATTTCACCTCCTTATGCAATTGACAAATTGATCTTCCGTCTCCTTCCTAATCAGATGTTTTGAATGTGGACTTTCAGGCGGACACACAGCGCAGATGCCTTCTATAATATAAAAAATAGAAACCTACTATCGTAACCACCCATGCCTTCACTACTACTTAACATGAATACATGTACTGCTAGCACTAAGAACACTATACTCAAATCTAATAAAAGCCTATCTCCATTTACCACAGAGCCAATGACCTAAGTTTTGGAACTAGCATATATCTTGGGCATATTTCGATGAATACAAAATGCCTTAGGAGTTCTGTGGCATCTACCATAAGGATTACTTCAGAAACTCATTCATCAGTTCCGTTTCTTGTGAAAATAAATTAAAAGGAACCACCATGTTGCTCTTACTATTGTTGTGCTCAAACGTAAAACTAGTGACAAAGGAAACATGTAACTGGAAAGAAAGACAGGCTATTCCGGGTGGAGAACCTAAATCAAATGTTTGCCTGCAATTAGGCTAAATTCCATCAGATAAACGAGATTTTTGTATACACAAGCTCGCTCCGCTTAAGGAAGCTTTTGATACCTTACCCAAAAAATCAACCAGAATAATAATAAAAGCCCTCCAAATCCTAGAAGCTGAGTGGGTATAATATCTCGTCTCTTCTCCTCCCACTCTGCTTTATGTTGATTGCAGGAACACATCAATATGAAAATGCATAGCTGTTCCTATTACCATAATCTCCGTACAGAAGATGAGCCATTACAAAGTATACCCAAAGGTCCACTAACAGGCAGGTATCATACAAGATAAAAGCATGTCACAAGTCTAGCAATGAATTAACTTGATAATATTAGCTATAATCCGCTGAAACCTTCTCATGTCCTAAAGCAGGAGATTAAAAATGAGGGACCATTTCTCACCTTGTCATAAATCGCCCAGTTTATCTCATAAGAGAACAACTCGTCTTTGGTCTTTGGAATCATGTCAATCAATTGCTTTGCATCTAAAAGCTTCTGATTATCAGGCGTCTTAACCTTATCCGGTATAGGTTCCCGAAGTCTGTCATGATCAAGGTTTCTGCTGTCATCCCTGGTTCGGTTAGTCTCCTCGTCATGCTTGCCCCGATCCCTCTGGCTGGATCTGTCATGATTTCTTCTGTGTCTGTCCTTCTCTCCGTCAGGCCTCTCTTCTTTAGGGTTGACATTTGAAATTCGCTTAGCAACTTCTGCAGCCACAGCCGGTGATCCTTCAGAGATGGAAGGTTGGACCACATGTTGCTCGTCAGCTGAGTAGTCAATTGGAACCAATGGCCTCATTTTCTTTTCTTTTTGAGTATCCTCATCTTCATCTGCATTGAAGAAAGAAGGGACCGCAGCTCTTTTCCCTGACCCTAGGAGGCCAAATTCTAACCTTTTCGCCGGGGCATTGCTATCATGCCTCATATCTGATGCAGCAGTAGCTGCCAACACAGATTCTTCAGCAGTCCCATTTTGATCAACTCCTTCACCTGTCACTTTTTAATATCAAAAGCCAAATAAAAAGATAAGAGCAAAATCCATAGCAATAAATCTTAAGAAGAATAAACTAAAATAGTTACCCTGACTTAAATTATCGTCAGCTGTCTCGATATTCTTATCCGGACCATCAAGATTGTTTTCCTCATATGAAACAGCTTTTTCGCGTTCATTAGCCGGATGACCAGAAAGGATTTTCAATGCCTCCTCCTGCTCTTTTTTCTGCTGTTCCTCCTCTGCTCTTCTCTTAGCCTCAGCAATCTCTTCTTCTTCTTTAAACTTATCGGCCAAGTCATCTTCCTTCTCCCTCTGCCGTCTTTTCCTCTCCTCGTCACTAGTCCTGTGTTTCCTTTTTCTATAACCATCTTCACATTCACGTTCTTGCTCCACTATATCCCATTTGCGCTCCTGTGCCCTCTCTTTCTCCCTTTCTCTCTCTCTTTTCCGCCAATGTTCTCTCTCCCTTTCTCTAGTTTCCCAATCTTTTTCACGGACCTTGTACCTACGTTCATCTTCGCGGGTCTTGTACTCTCTCTCCTTCTCTCTCTTGGCTCGTTCTTGTTCACGTTCTCTCTCATACCTTTCGAGTTCCCTTTCCTTTTCCCTCTTCAAATCCCTCTCCCGATCCCTGCTTCTCCTATCATGTCTCCGATGGTCCGGTGAGCTAATCTCAGCCTTGTCATGCTCACTTGAAGTCTTACTTTCGATGACATCATCATTTTTGTCTTCTGCAGTGTTTCCAAAACCATATTGAAACATGTCAGTAAAGCATTAAGACTAAAGCACCAATATCTTTTGATGACATCTAGGCAATAAATAAAAGAAAATCTGCAAAAGAAAAAAAGGAAGACAGGCTTTTTATTGGTCCAACAAACTAACCCTTTTTTGTTGTATCTCTAGCTGGTTCCCCATCTTTGAGGTTTTCTGTATATGAGTTATCCGAATCATCTTTAGCTGTTTGTGGAGGTGGAGGTGGAGGTGGTAATGGTTTATTCTTCAGCCTTTCCTCTATCATATCCTTGAGCTTCTCCAAGGCCTCTTTGTCAGCTTGCCTGTCTTCGTCAGTGACCAGACCAAAGCTAGGAGCATCAGGATTTTCTTTGTTCCCTTTATCACCACCATCTTTCTTTGATTCTTCTGTAGTAGACTCTGGAGGTTCGATAGAAGACTTTGCATCTTCATTCTTCTCCCCACCTGATGCACTCTCTTCTTCATTCTCGGCCCCTTCTTCAGACTTTTTGGGTTTCTTTGAGCTTTCTGCTTTCTTTTCAACATACCGTTCAAGGTAATCACGAGTTGCTTGATTGACATTTAACTGCAATGATACCAAGTTTGACCAACTTTAGAAATTGAAATTTCACTATCCCTTAGTAAGTTGTAATGTAACATGACTTGAAGGAGAGCCCATCTAAGCCTATAACATGACTTGGTCAAAATATACATGCATAGAGAACAAATGTTCATATTTGCCAAACACTGGGGGAAGATACTGTAAATATTTAGTAGACAGGTGGCTGCACAGGCACACACTATCAGATGGTAAGATAAGGCATCATAATTAATTTCATCACTTGTGAGCTATTCATGCTGCACAATAACCATCCTAAAATGCGCAGACATAAATGAGAAAACCCTATTTATTTCTTTTGGACAATTTTTTTTTGGGGGGGGGGGGGGGGGAGAGAGAGAGAGAGAGAGGAAAAGACATAATTATACCATTAGTTCCTGCCCGTCAATGTTTAATTTGTTGAGCAATCTTAATGCACGGAGAACCCCTTCAGCAGACTCAAACTCACAAAAGCCAAAACCTTTCAGAGATCCATTTGTAGGATCTTGAGCACGCTTCCAACTCCTAACAGCCCCGCAGAGCTTTACAAACATTATGGCACAAAGATCAGTCAATTTTAGATGCCATAAACACATTGCAAGGCAGGAAAAGAATTCATTTTGAGCACAACCAAGTGAGAAACGCAAAAAGAACTAAGTTCCACTCTCCAAAAAGTAATTGAAGGAATTGCCCATATGTAAATTCACTCACCTGCAAAAGAGAAAGTATAAACTCATTTTCCGCAATCGACGATATCTTGCCAACATAAACTGTAGTTTGTGGTTTCTCTGTTTGAGTAATGCTTGGGATGGCAGCTGGCCTAGCAGCAGGAGGAATGATTGGAGGACGGATTATAGGGATTGGAGGGCGCATCAAGGGAGGAATCATGCCAACTGCACCTGGTGGGCGTGGAGGAAACACTGGTCGAGCCATTTGTGTGTATGGTGATGCATAACGCGGAATTCCTGCATAAATGGACAAAGGAGTCTAGGAATATTTATTAGGCCAAGCTTAAAAAGCAGAGGACAAGTCTAACACTCAACGCCTACATCTCATTCACGAAAGAAAACTGTAAGGCTGAACAAATGTTATTACCAAACATTACAAGCATTATGAGACGGCACCATAGGCATGAGAACACTCACGAGCTGAACAGATAACCTGAAGGATAAAGATAATAGCATCCATTCATAAATCACTAACATGTGAATAGGGCTTACCTTATGCATCCACTTGCAAAGAAATCTGATCAAATTGCCCAAATTCCCAAGAATGGTTTGCGAGGTTTGAATACATGAAGATGAGACTTCCAGCGTCTCATCATCAGTAATGCAATTGATAGCATGATAACATATTTTAAGACAATCTTTCCACATGTTAAACATTAACATCATGATGTACAGCAAAATAATAGCCGGAAAGAAAACACAAGCAGGTAAAATGAAAAGATTGTGATACCTTGGCGTATAGGCAACTTGCATTTCAGTTGTTAACAAGGTCTGCTGCCAGCATTTCAAGAATCAAGATCCCAACAAAGGTATCCCTTATTACTAAAAGTAAATCTACTGTAGGACACGCATATCCAGACATTACATAGCATAGAATAGTTATATGTCCATGGTGAGAAAGCTCCACTTCTGGTACTTTACAGAAAATAGATGTGTTCGAAAGCAAATGGCCATGCAATGATAAATGAAAATAAAAACAAAACCAAGCAACGTACGCATACCAAAAAAGCAGTTGGAGTACTCAGTAGTCTCTAATGAACTGCAATATGAAGCCTTCCAACCATTCTCACCGAAACCATTCAAGGAACTGTAGGAGAAAACATCCCGTCATCGATACCCCTTATCCGTTTAATATAATTCTACCGGCAAACTCCTCTCATCCATATTATTCCCCTCTCAATATCAACACAATAAAGCAACAGACAGAGTACGCTAACCATAGTTACTCTAATTATCGTCCATCTAACTGTATATTATTAAGTAATGCAAGGTTCAAACGTTAATCAGAGATATGTGTTCAGTAATTCTTCTAGAGCCTTTAACAAGCATACTTATGTATTTAGCATTTTGCAGTGGTTCAGTGTCAACAGATTAATTTCTAAATCATGAACTTTGTCAGAGCTATTTTTGAGACCAGCACTGCCACAGCCAGTGTTATCAAAGGCGCGCTTAAGCCCTGAAGCGAGGCTCAAAACATGTTGAGCGCTTCGCCTCACTTAATGTGCACTTCAGCGTCGTCATCAAGGCTTTAAGACGTACTTTTCCCTGCCAATGAGTGTGTCCTGAAGATCTAAGCAATTAATAATTCATTATCGTAATTCTTTTTCAATTTCTTTGACCATATATTTGTTATTCATGCGTATAATTATTAGTCTTAGACTAAACATATATATTCTCCACTTGCGCCTTTTTTAAAAAGGCCACGCTTTATTTGTGCTTTCGCAAAAAGCCCCATCGGACCTTAGAGCTTTTTTGCGCTTTTCGCTTTCGATAACACTGACCGCAGTATCTAGTGCTAACGGATTCATAAATCTGAACTAACTTCCCTAAGAGATCAATTATTAAAACAAAGACTTCGCCTTTTGATATCACAGCATCTACTGCTACAAGTGTATAATCGCCAAACTATACACTGCATAATCTATCTATCACTCCGCTATCAATATTGCAGCATCAATTGCTAAACATTCAATTGACTGTACATATTAGAAATAAACAAAAACCCACCGGGATGTAGCATGGCGCCCTGTGGAGGAGGTTGAGGCATAGCAGGGTAACCGTTAGGCATATGAGCGTACGGTCTCATCATTTGTCCAGGCACAGCATAAGGCAGCATCATTTGCGGCGCCGAAGCCATCTGAACAGGTCCAGCACCAGCGGTAGGTGCCGGAATCATCGACGGAGGCACAGAACTCACTCCGGGAGGCTGAACAGAAGGATTCGGGAAATTTGGTGTTTGCTGCTGCAAGTTAGGGTTAGGAAGAGGCGAGAACATAGGAGCTACACCACCTGGTACAGGTGCTGGCGGCGCCGGACGAAACGACGGAGGTACGGCGGAGTAAGGCTGGATCGACGGCGGAGGTGGCGGAAGAGCCGGAGATGGATCTGATTGGGAGGTTTTATTATCGGAACCCGGCGGCGGTTGTTGAGAATTAGCAACGGGGGGATTTTCCGGCAAAGGAGCTGTTGAGTCCGCCATTGATTGATGTGGAAATTGGGTTAGCTAAAAATTGTGGTTTTGAAGAGTGAGCCCTAGAATTACTTAGAACAAAATAGTTATTTGGCAGGGTGCACTAATCTCCGATGCGCGGGTCCGGAAGGGGGCAAAATTACATGTTCCGATCACATGTCATTAATTTTATCCATTACTCTAACTCTCTTGGCCTAGAACAAAATAGTTGTTTGGCAGGGTGCAATAATCTTCGTGATGTGTGAGTTCGGAAAATGGCGTTATTCTTAAAACTATGATATTCTGATCACATGTCATTAATTTTATTTGTTAATCTAACTTTCTTCACTTACAAAATAGTTATTTGGCAGGGTGCACTAATCTCCGTGATACACGAATCCGGAAAAGGGCGTTTTTAAAACTATGATGTTCTGATCTCATGTCATTAATTTTATCTGTTACTCTAACTCTCTTCACTTAAAACAAAATAGTTATTTGGCATGGTGCACTAATCTCAGATGCGCGGGTCCGGAAAAAGGCAAAATTATGTTGTTCAGATCACATGTCATTAATTTTATCATTACTCTAACTCTCTTGGCTTAGAACAAAATAGTTGTTTGGCAGGGTGCACTAATCTCTGCGATGCACGAGTCCGGAAAAGGGCGTTGTTCTTAAAACTATGATATTCTAATCACATGTCATTAATTTTATTTGTTAGTCTAACTTTCTTCACTTAGAACAAAATAGTTATTTGGCAGGGTGCACTAATCCCCGCGATGCGCGGGTCCGGAAAAGGGCGTTGATTTTAAAACTATGATGTTCTGATCTCATGTCATTAATTTTATCTGTTACTCTAACTCTCTCCACTTAAAACAAAATAGTTGTTTGGCATGGTGCACTAATCTTCGCGATGCGTGGGTCTGGAAAAAGGCGTTGTTCTTAAAATTATGATGTTTTGATCACATGTCATTAATTTTATCTGTTACTCTAACTTTCTTCACTTAGAACAAAATAGTTATTTGGCAAGGTGCACTAATTCCCGCGATGCGCGGATCCGAAAAAGGTGTTGTTCTTAAAACTATGATGTTCTGATCACATGTTATTAATTTTATATGTTACTTTAACTCTCTTCACTTAGAACAAAATAGTTATTTCTGAATATGTATTTTTTATTTTATTTTAGAGAGTAAAATATCTCTCGTAATCTTTCGCAATCCAGACTCATGAGTCATGACCCACTTAAAAATTAATTTCCTACTTTTCAAGAATAAAATCAATATAATCATAAAAATATTTAAAATTAAAAGGATACATAAATTTGTTTATTTAATTTAGTTTAATACTGTAATTTTACGAATATTTCTTTACTTCTATTTTAATTTGAAGTGAGATTAATACCTCTTAACTGATCATATGACAATGATAATATTATCAATTATTGGAAAGCGTGTGAGGAGGAAAAATAACACTAAAAACAATTCAAATTATACATATGTCATCCTTTAATTAGATAATATACAATTAGTTATATTTTTTTTTTGAAGGGTCAAGATACTTATATTAAATAAGGTTCAAACTAGACTTGTCCAACGGGTTGGGGACCCGCCCGACCCGACCCGAGAAATTCAGGACCAGGGTCGGCTTATAGCTGATCCGCGAGCCACCCGACCTGAAAAAGCGGGGACCCGATCTTATGTAGGGCCGGGCCAGGATCAGAATATTTTACTCGTCCGACCCCACCCGACCCAGACCCGCATTTTTTTAAAATATAATTTATATTGCTTTTCCTTCATTAATATTTATTTTGTACTTATATATATTTTTGCCATTAATATTTAAGTAATATAATGCATGTTTTTATAATATATGTATTGCTCTAATCTACATTGAGCTCGACATAAAATAAGATAAAAACGGTAGCTGATTATTAGTCGTTTTGTTAATATCACGGAAGCATAATGTAGGGAGAGAAAGTAGTTGTAAATTGGTGAAACTTTAAATGGTCATAACTCTGCGCTCGGATGTTCGTTTTACCTGATTATTTTTTAATTTTCCGTATTTTTTCCAGACGGGGCCGGACAAACTGGCGCAGCCAATTTTTAGAAAAATATTTGTTTTCCCAATCAATTTGTTTTTTTCCAAAATCGATTTCTAATTTTTCTTTTTCTTTAGTAAACATCTCACGATACACAATAGATTTCAACGTCGAATTTTCATGATAGTGTAGGTGTGAATGTCAATTTCAGTTTTAAAAATTCAATTTAAAAAAAATCTGTGACCCAACCCGGCCCGGTAAATTCCGTTCCTCTTCCGACGGGTCAGGGCAGACTCGTGACCCGTAGGGTCAGGGCCAGGGTCGGAATTTTTTAAAAAAAAATAGAGTCAGGATCGGACAAACAGAAAAAAAAAGACACCTGACCCGAGCTTTGGACAGATCTAATTCAAACTATTACATTCCCTGATACTACACACTGTCACTTAGTACAATTAGTTATATAAATTTAGTCATGTTTTTTTTAATATTTTGATTTCATTTTAGGTTTATTTCTTCTCTTTTCTTTTTCTCTTTTCCCTTATTCTTTTTCTCGCTTTTCTCTTTCTTCTTTTCAGATTTTGCTGACGTTGTCATCTCCAGCCTCAATATCCTTTCCCCTCGTCCACACTATTCTCTTTTTCGTTTTTGTTTCCTTGTAAAAAAATTTGATTAACGAGCGGAGGGTAGGGATGTTCATAATAATATGATCGGATCAATTTTATCCGCGATCCAGTTGATCTGTTCCAAAAAATTGAATATCCGATCTACTTTTTTGAGTTTCGGATATCCGAAAAAATCGGATTGGATACGGATCACAATTTCTTTATTTTCGGATATCCGAAATATCCAAAAAAAAAAAATTTGATTTTCCCTAATAGTTAGGATGCGTTTGTGCTTTTCGGTTTTCATTTGTTTGATTCTTATGTTTCTTCCATACCTTAATCAAAAAACAAAGGAAAAGAATCAAGTTCTTCTTCTGACAAATTTTAATACTGTTACTAATTATACAATTACTTTAAGTATTACAGTAGATAATGTTGGTATTTCTATGGTACTTTATAAAGCAGTACGGGAAGTAATAACTATTACAAATGTTCGAAAGGATAAATAAATGGTCAATCTTCAAAGCGCATGTGTGTTGTGTCTTGAATCTTGATCACCTTGAAGCAATGGTGAAGCTACTTGTAAGTTTGTTGTGTCTTGATTCTTGATAACCTGAGAAATCAAGAAATAACTAAATGCTGGATGGTTACAGCGTTGTGTGTGTTAGTCGAGGATAGCCCCTATCCTTAAGACAAGATTGCCCGTATATATGTTTTTACGTTAGCGGGCAATAGTCTCCAAGATAAAACAACACTTTAATCTCAACACTACAAAGCCAATAGGTTGAGCTGGCGAAGAAAACAAATATGACTCGAAACTTCTTTGAAGATATGGAATATGAAGGAAGAGTTTCTCAATACTCTTCTCTTTTGTCTCTGTGTATATAGTGTGTCTGCCTTAGTGTATATCTTGTGTATATGTGTGGATTTGCTCAGCGATTTTAAGTGACAATTTGCTCCTTTGTTTTGAACTATTTTGTATGATTTTGATGGTGTTTGATGCTGTTTACTTTGTTTTCGTGTGTTTTACGCTCCTTTTCTTGCTTAGTTTTCGGCCAAATGAAATTTGAATATATAGCAAGAGGAGGCTGTCCAACAGCCACAAACAAAATTGTAATAGCCGATTAAAGGAAGGCGTTAAAGCGACGAGTAATGGCTCCCGAGACCATTGAAGAAAACTCGCGCCCAGTAATGGGTTGTTAATGGAGATTAATCAGCCAAATAATGGCTGGTTAATGCTCCAAAGCAGCGATCAATATTTCTGAGAAAAAGTCTCGAAGTGCAGGACCAAGCGTAAATATTGAAACCGAGGACAAAGCGTACATATGAAAGAATTACGGTCCAAGCGTACATATGAAACCAGGGATCAGCTGTACATCCCGGCGAGTTCTCTGGTCCAAAGATAATATTAGACACTGACGGCCCATGACCCGCATGTGACCCGACCGTGAACCGTGAACGTGAGCAGTGAACCCGTGAACGTGAACCGAGAAACGAAACCGGGCCGGACGGGTGGCGGCGGCGTGTGGGCTTAGCCTTGAACCCAAGCACATCTAGGTCTTCCACTCCTTTAAACCGTGGGATACCGGCGAGGGTCCCAGACCACTTTACGATTAGAGACTTATATAGAGAGCAATGTCTTATTCCGCGATGTGGTAGATTTGTCCCACAATTACATTTCCATGTCTCAAACACCTTGCACTTAGTGGACCAATATCTCTTTCATTTCTTACTTAAATTAGAGCGATTCTTGGCCTACGGTCATCTACTCACTTCGAGATCATGCGTATGTAAAGAGACGAGGTCTCGATATATGGAACACTAGTGTTTAATTCATCAAAGATGGGTGGGCCTTGTCTCCCGCCAAAGGCTAATTTCCAACAATCCTCTATGAAAGAGATTGTGGGCGCACACAAGGTGCCTACATTTCAGCAATCTTTCGGCAAAAAGATATTGCATCGGAGAGGTAGCTTGACTTTGAACCTTCCACTAGTTGAATACCGTCGGACTTACTTTCTAGCGGTGAGCGTGATGTCTTGAGCGTCGGTGTTTAGTGTAAGCCAAGACAACGATATCAACACAATAACTCTTCTTATTCATTTTCCTTCTTCGTTTACGTCGATTTGTGGCCATGGACACACTTGGATTCTTAAGTCTCTGCGTTCATTTAGTGCCCGTCCTCGCACTTAAATAGGTAATCTCCTACAAGGTATCTGCTATACCCGACCAAGTGTTAGGAACCATTAAAATTCCACAACCTTAACCTCACCGTTTGAGGATCTTTTAAGGTTTGGAAGCTTAACCTTACCCCGCCCACGCAGCACTTTAATGTCTGCTCCGAACACTTTGGATTCATGTTTAAATGCAATCATCATCAGAAGTGCTTCTTGCTTCCCGCTCAAGCTGAACCTTTGCCGCTTAGTTTTCCCATTGAACCACATTCTTGGGATCTCCAATCAGAATGGTTGGGTTTCAGCATAAAGGTTAAAGTATTATTTGGGTTTTAAGCCAATTCCCAAACAGGCGAGAACACTTGATCTCACGGGTAGTCCGCCGGATTAGTAGTAAACAAGGATGTGACACCGTGATGATCAAGCGCCATCTGATGTATGTCTCTACCAAAGATATGTCGGTTCTGCGTCATCAGGTCTCCTACGGCCTGAGCCCAAACCAGGTATACGATGTATAAGCTGGCGAAGACACGCAGTATCTCCCGATAAAGGGGCGTCCACTGCCAGAGCAGTAAAGTTACTCAACTTCTTTCATGCTTTGTATAAAGCGATAAACTACGATTCCATCATGAATCGGCGATGCAAGTTTGCTTAGAGGATTTTCCAAGACCCAGCGTACACGTTTACTTGTGGCTTTGGTGTTAACTTGATCGATGTCGATTTGCATCATTTGTGTTCTCCACGAACGCTGCCGGACATCGAGAATACTATAATGCAGCAGATATGCATTAATTCGGATCTCGTCATATCAGTTGCGCCTTCTACCGATCATGTATTAAAATCATCGGTGAACCTTAGTTCAAGCTGATGCGATTAAATAGGGCGATACCAGTCGGTTGTAGTGTGTACAATACATTGAACTACACATGACATGTGCATATCTCTCCTTGTCATGGGTGCACCATGATTCCAATCAGTTCTATGATTCATATCCATTGGTGGCTTCAGCGAGGCTGTCGACTCTCGACCGGTCAGATTAGATGTCTTAGAAATCGATTCCTAAGATGCCATCTGTGATACCCATTATCTTTCATATCGAGACTTTATTTGATATGACTTTTACTTTGGCTGTTGATTCTCATTGTTGGCTTTCTAATTTCGAGTCAATGTTTACGTGGTCGGATTCATTGTTTACATTTTATCTGAAACTTTTGGGACCAAAATATGTAAACATTTAGGGGACGAGATGAAAGTTGAGGAAGAAGCTAACGATCCGAGAAAACCAACTCGATTCTCTTCTTCAACTCTTGATTGGGAAGGCTAATTCAACATTCATGCCCACGCTTAAGGCTACGCAATGGCCCTGGATGTGAAAGCTACCTGTGAGGGGAACCATCTTGACCCAAGGTTCTTTTCAGGAGGAAGATCAACCATTATGCAGAGTATGGTTCTATATGATCTGTAGATCAGACATCTAGTTAGGACCAGTCGAACCTCAGCGAGTTCTTGTTAACCTTGAGCAATTACTCCTTTTCCTTTTTCAGAAAGCTATCTTCAAAAATTGCTATTAACTCACGCGAAAGCGTCGGCACTCTTGTTATTTGCAGATCTAGTGGATATGCAATCTACGATCTTAGGTACTAGCTGGACACATTTGATGTTCCAACTTTTACCAAGCCACACGTAATTTGGGCGTCTGACTTTTAAGCTTAGCTACTTAGTTGGGTGAGGTGAGAAATGAGCGATCGTTTAATGAGCGATGCTTCACTTTCTCCTCTATCGCTATGAATTTCGCAATCCATAGGCTTAGTTGATGTAGGGCTTATCCGGCACAACAACTTCATCTTTGCTTTTTAACAAACAAAGGATTTCATCGTTGTACCATCATCAATGAAGATCCTGGCGTACTTTGTCTCCCCACATTTTTGTATAAACTTCAAATCACCCAAGTAGGTGTGACTAAGTTCTAGAGAGGCGGTGCTTCTTTTACTATTCCTTGACCGGGAATTTGGAAAGGTGATTTTGCCTCTTAAGCCTACCTCACATTCATTTTGAGAGTTTATGTCGAAAGGAGGCAACATTCTCAACATCGTTAGCTTTTTGAATGACTTACTATTTAGCGTGTCTTAATCTATGATGGCATAGATGCACGGATTACAAATATATCATTCATTGGGCTATAGACATATTGTACCATTCTTAGTTATTACTGGATCTGTTGGACTAGTCTCAAACCAACTTGACCCAGCAACGTCCCTTAAACGAGTTAGGAACATGTATCACTTCTTTTAGAGTGATCTCGTTCCACTGAAGTCCTATTGAGGACAACCTCCTGACCCTTTGATTTTAGAGGTGGCGTTGCTTCACATGAACAACCTCTTGCCGAGTGGTTGGGGCGTAGCCGGATCATATGTGATCTCGATACTGCAGCCCACTCTGGTTGCTTTAGCGGTGAGTGTCGATTTCTTTCTTGCACTTTCTTTGAGGCGCTTCATATCATTAAGACACGGAAACTCTGGCCCACCTTGCTAGGTGTCCATTACTTTTCTATGAAATGAATTACGGCCCCCTCCGGATCGCCGAGGAGGCTTTATATGGCCAGTGTCCAATATAAATCTATGAAGGATCTTACGCTTAAAATAGTATGTGCCAATTTCAGCGTCTTTAACTTTTAGACTTCTTCAGTTATGATTGGTGCTCGAGATAATTCTTGGCGCTTACTTAAGAGTTTAGATTTACTTGATCAGTGGATCTTACTCCCTCGTATGTGCGAATATACTTTACTCACTTTTAATAATTACACTTAAAAGCGGATCTTTTAAGTTGCTTTACAATCCAATCTTTAGCGGAAAAGAAGATGAGATTAAACTTGATTTTTAAAGCGTGAGAATATAAATTATTTTCATATTCCTCGCTTACTTTAATCAATTTTTAATCGGACCTCATTTAATCTTTATTCTTGACAAGTAAGAAAAAACTACTTATCCCAATTTGGGATTAGCTCGCCAGTCACTTAAATCAAAGCGAGTGTCAGGTTCCTTCTTACCATTATTTGGGGTCTTTTGTGCAGGACAGAATCTGAGGCCTTACTGTTTGCCAGATAGAAGTACATCTTGATCTTCTCCTTTTGTCCCGATTGACATCGCTCAGGCTCTCGTGGCGCTTGTTCCAACCCAGTCTTGGTAGCGGTGACACCATGAACACGTTAAGTCATCATCGCTCTCTTCTACGGAAAACCATTGCCATATCAGATTTGGTCACACAACTTTTGGACCGACATCTTTCGAACACTAATAGTATTACAATACAATCTTGTCTTAAATTGTTGGTATTTCTATGGTACTTTATAAAGCGATCTGAAAGTATGCTATTACAAATGTTGAAAGGATAAATAAATGGTCAATCTTCAAAGCTGCATGTGTGTTGTGTCTTGAATCTTGATCACCTTGCAAAGCCAATGGTGAGAAGCTGCCGCCAGTTTGTTGTGTCTTGATTCTTGATAACACGAAATCAAGAAACAACTAAATCTGGATGGTTACAAGCGTTGTGTGTTAGTCGAGGATAGCCCTATCCTTAAGACAAAGATTGCCCGTATATATGCTTTTCACGTTACGGCAATAGTCTCCCAAGATAAAACAACACTTTAATCTCGACACTACAAAGCCAATAGGTTGAGCTTGGCGAAAAAACAAATATGACTTCGACTTTCTTGAAGATATGGAATAGGAAGGAAGAGTTTCTCAATACTCTTCTCTTTTGTCTCTGTGTATATAGTGTGTCTCTGTAGTGTATATCTTGTGTATATGTGTGGATTTGCTCAGCGATTTTAGTGACAATTTGCTCCTTGTTTTGAATATTTTGTGGATTTTGATTGGTGTTTGATGCCTGTTCTTTGTTTGTTTCGTGTGTTTTTACGCTCCTTTTCTTGCTTAGTTTTTTCAGCCAAATGAAGGTGAATATATAGCAAGAGGAGGGCTGTCAACAGCCACAAACAAGGCTGTAATAAGCCATTAAAGGCCATTAAAGCGAAGTAATGTGGCTCGGCAGCCCATTGAAAAGAGCTGCCCAGTAATGGGCTATTAATGGAGAATTAATCAGCCAAATAATGGCTGGTTAATGCTCAAGCAGATCCAATATTTCTGAAAAAGTCTCCGAAGTGCAGGACCAAGCTGTAAATATTGAAACTTCGAGACAAAAAGCCACATATGAAAGAATTACGGTCCCAAAGCGTACATATGAAACTTAGGGGATCAAAGCATGCATCGAGTTCTGCAGTCCAAAAAAGATAATATTGAAACGACCCGCGGCCCGTGAGCAGTGAGCCGTGAGCGAAACACAGAAAATCGGACGGGCGGGCGGCGGCGCGTGTGGGCTTAGCGTGAACCCAGCACATCTAGGTCTTCCCTCCTTAAACTACATGGGATACCGGCCCGGGGTCCCAAACCCTTACCAATTAGAGACTTATATAGAGAGCAATTCTTCATATTCCGCGATGTGGTAGATTTGTCCCCAGCCCACATTTCCGTGTCTCGGAAACACCTTACTTAAGTGGACCAATATCTCTTTCATTTCTTAACGAGTGATTACGATTCTTGGCCCTACGGTCATCTACTCACTTCGTAGATCATGCATGTGTAAAGAGACGAGGTCTCCAACATACGGAACACTAGTGTTTAATTCATCAAAGATGGGTGGACGCATCTCCCCGCCAAAGGCTAATTTCCAACAGATAAGGAGATTGGAGTGGATCCGAAGTAATTGATGCAATCTTTCAACTAAGTATTGCCGTAGATAAAGAAATTTTAGAAGTCAATCGATTCAAAAGGAAACAAAACTTCATTTCCTCCTGTCTTCACTATCCATTTTCCTTAAAAAAAAAAGTAGTAAGTGAAGGAGCTTGATTTTATGTCATGACAATGTAAACAACGATATTTTAAGACAATGCATAAATCTTTTTCATATCGTATAACTTGGTAGAAATTCTTGATGCGGGTGGACGATTAACGATAGCATTATGCTGACTAAAATTATCTTTACTTGCTACTTCAACCTTTGTGTGGGATTTTAAGATAAATTAAAATAGGATTTAAATAAAATATACCGACATTGCAAAGATTTTTTTATACTATTAATAAATTTTAACATGTGATAGCAGGTTAATTGTCATTTTTTACCAGTTTAAGCTTATCAAGAGTTCATATACAACCAATTAATAAGTTATCTAATTGTGTAAATATTTACAAATAATAATATGATCGGACGATTGAACTTCCATTCCGTGTTTAGAGTTATTGTTCGGTGATGTTACAAAGTGAAGGTGTTTGGTGGAAGGAAAAACTACGGCATTGACGCAAATTAACTACTATAATATATCAAAAGTTTAAGAACTTCATTGCATATATTATATTCTATATGACAATATGAAAATTTCGGATATCCGGTTATCCGATCCAAAAATTTCGGATATCCAATTTTTTTGGATCGGATTCGGATCATAATTTTACCGATCCAAAATTTTTGGATATCCGAAATTTCGGATCGGATAGGATAATTCGAAATGAACAGCCCTAGAAGAGATCACAGAGAGACACTATCAGAGGTACTTTTTACGGGTCGACAGGACCTCGCATGGCTGTCTTAACTCAGAACAGATCCAAAAATGCCCTAACGCCACCACGACTCAGCGGACTAAAACAGGACCATCAGCCTGAGGTTTAGACATTCCGTCGAGATTGTCCTCTGCCCAACCCTAGTACCTTCTCACATGAATCATCAACTATATTAAATCATTAATACCATGATTCCAAGTAGTATAATGCAACATGGTTCAACACAAGGGATTTAGTCGATCATAGGCTAATCCAGAAGATAAATTTATTTTAAAATTACCTAAGAAGTCGATATTGTGCTCATAGTAGGGGGATGTAAAGCAAACCTTAAGCTTTTATTGAAGAGAGTTTTTTACAAAGAGGAGAGAATAGTTGGCGAAAGTCTGCCTTCTACTTACAACTAAGGATCCTTAAATAATGAATTCTGTGATAATATAGACAAATAAAGCGGCCTAACATGTGGCCGACAAGGTTAAAAGATAAAAAGCAATAAAGTAGAATTGGTCAGAACTTATGGGCCCTATTATAGTACAATAATTTATCTACTTTATTAAAGTAGATTCTGTTGGTTACAAAGGATGCAGGAAACGGAAATTACAAGTAACTGCTAATGTAAGAATTGAAATTACAATTCAACAAGAAAACTGAAATTACAAATAAGTTAAACTTGAAACTGGAAAACTGTTTTGTGTATGCTGAGTCGAGTGTTGCACTCTGTCTTTAAGATAATATTGCCCCGTATGTATCCTTTATACGTCCTGGACAATTGTCTCCCAAGATAAAACAACAAATGAACACTTGAGGAAAGGAAACTCAAATGCTTCCGTGAAGAATTTTGAGTAATGAAATGATGCTTGGAAGCTTATAGGAAGAACTGAATTGTTTCTGTTTTTCGTCTGTTTTGTGTGCTGTGTGTGTAGCTCAACAATGGTGCAAGGGGTTGTTTATATAGGTGAGGGAGGGACTGTTGAACTGCCTCCATAAGTGTCATTACTGGCCAAGTAATGGCCATTATGGAGGTAGTAATACCACCAAAATAAATGGTGGAAAAGAGCAACGGATTGGCCATTATAGGATGAGTAATTCAGCCAAAATAAATGGCTGAATTGAGTGATGTGACGTTTCTGATCTCTCTGCCCAATTCTGACATTTCTGGAAACTTCAGGGACCAAATTGTACATTTTGAAACTTCAAGGACCAAACTGTACATATGAAACTGCTGGGATCAAACTGTACATCTGGCAAAGTTCTCTGGCCCAAAAAGATAATATCAGAAGAAGCACAGCCCACGACCCGTGAACCCGAGAACCCGGAACCCAGAACCGGAACAGGATAAGACAGGACGGGCGGGCGGCGGCGGCGCGCGTGTTGGCTTTTCTCGAACCGAAGCACATCTAGGTCCTCCCTCCTTTAAACACATGGGATACCCCTTGAGGTCCCAAACCCCAAACCAATTTTGAGTCTTATAAACACAACAATTCTTTCTTCCTCTACCGATGAGGGAGAATTGATCCCAACCACACTTTTCCATGCTTCAAACACCTCACTTCGTGAACCAATATCTCTTTCATTTCTCAATGAAATTTGACGATTCTTGGCCCTACGATTATCTACGTACTTAGTAGATCATGCACGTATAATTAACCGGATTCTCCAACATGCGTAACACTAGTGTTTAAGCCGTTAAAGTTGGTCGGTCGTAACTCCCGCCAAAGGCTAATTTCTAACAATCCCCTCTTGAAAGAGATTTTGGCCTACTCACATGGTGTCTTTTCATTTCCAGCAATATTTCAGCGGACCGATGTTGCATAAGGAGAAGTAGCTTCAGCTTTGAACCTTCCATAGTTAAATACCATCGGACTTACTTACTGCGCGGTGAACGTGATGTCTTGAACCGTCAGTGTTTAGTGTAAGCCAAGTCAATAGTACCAACACAACAAATTTCCTTACTCTCTTCTTCGTAATGTTTTGTCCGTTTTGGCCATGGACAACTTTTTGGATTCTTAAGTGCGTTCATTTGAGGCGGCCCATTCTCGCACTTAAATAGGTGGTCTCCTACAATGTATCCTGCTATACCCCACTTCACAAGTGTTAGGAACCATTAAAAGTTTCCCAAAACCTAACCTCAATTGTTGAGGATCATTACAGGTTTTGAAAACTTAACCTTTACCCATACTGCAGATAGCACTTAACGTCTATCGCGGGAACGACTTTGGATTTGGTGTTTTCTTTTCAGAAATCACTATCCGAAGTGCTCATGCTTCCACTGAAGCAATCAACTGAACCTTTACAACTTAGTTTTCCCATTGAACCAAATTACTGGGATCTCCAGTTAGTAAGGTTGGGTTACCACTGTATTGGTCCTTATATTTTGGGTTTTAAGCCCATTCCCCTAGACATGCAAGCCATCTGATCCTTGGGTAAGCCCTTGTCAATGGGTCTGCTATATTATCCTTTGACTTAATGTAATCAATGGATATTATACCAGTGGTGATCAGTTGCTTAACAGTCTTATGCCTCCGTCGAATATGACGAGACTTGCCGTTGTACATAGCATTCCGTACCCTTCCTAGAGCCGACTGACTGTCGCAGTGGATCATTACCAAAGGTATGGGTTTGTTCCAACAAGGAACATCCTCTAAGAAGTCATGAAGCCATTCAGCTTCTTCTCCTGTTTTGTCTAAAGCGATAAACTCTGATTCCATTGTGGATCGGGCGATGCAAGTTTGCTTAGAGGATTTCCATGACACAACCCCACCACCAATTGTAAATACATACCCACTAGTGGACTTGGTGTTCTCTATATCAGATATCAAGTTTGCATCACTGTACCCCTCTAGTACAACTGGATATCTCGAATAGTGTAACCCAAAAGTTAACGTGTATTTCAGGTATTGTAATACCCGATTCAACGCCTTCCAGTGATTATCACTCGGATTACGGGTGAACCTAGCCAACTTATTGACTGCATAAGCAATATCAGGTCGGGTGCAGTTTATTATATACATCAAATTACCGATCACCTGTGCATATCGCTCCTGGTATACAGGTGCACCAAGATTTTTATCAAGCTTTTGATTTGTATCCATTGGTGACTTTATGGGTGAACTGTCTAACATCTCAAACTTTCTCAAAACATCCTCGATGTAGTGAGACTGAGATAAGACCAGTCCGTCAGACGTCTTAGAGATTTTAATCCCTAGGATGACATTTGCGATACCCATATCCTTCATGTCGAAGCATTGTTTCAACATGTTCTTAGTCTCTAGGATTACCCTAGGACTGCTTCCTGTGATCAACATGTCGTCTACATACAGGCATATCATAACAAATGAGTCAAAGTTACCTTTCGTGTAAACACATTTATCACACTCATTAATGGCGAACACCTTCGATAGTAGAATACTATCAATTTTTTTGTGCCATTGCTTCGGGGCTTGTTTCAGCCCGTACAGAGATTTAACAAGTCGACACTTACTTCTCTTGCCCTTGAACCACATACCCCTCGGGTTGGTCCATATAAATTTCTTCTTCCAAATCACCGTTTAAGAAGGCTATCTTAACATCCATTTGATGTATCTCAAGGTCACACAAAGCTGCGATCGCAATGAATACCCGTATGGATGTCATCCGGGATACCGGAGAGTATGTGTCAAAGTAGTCAAAGCCTTTTATCTACCGATAGCCCTTGACTACCAACCTGGCATTGTACTTGTCTATAGACCCATCTGTTTTGTATTTCCGTTTGAGTATCAATTTACAACCCAACGGTTTATTTCCCGGAGGAAGATCAACCAACTCCCAAGTATGGTTATGCAGAATGGAGCTTATTTCACTCTCAATAGCTTCTTTCCAGAGCGGTGCTTCTGGAGTTGACAACGCCTTAGCAATTGTCCTTGGTTCATCATTAACCATATAAGCTACAAAGTCAGGACCAAAGGATTTATCCTTCCTGGCCCTTTTACTTCGCCTTAGATCCATCTCTGGAGTCTCCAAGTTCTGAGAATCTGGAACACTAGATTCCGGATGTTCAGCCACCTCGAGATTCGCTAGATCTGAACCATCTAGATCCGGGCAGTCAAGGACTCCCGGTTCTTGAGAGCTTTGTGCATAACTTCATTTGCGAGAGCTTATGTCTTTTTCCTTTCTAGGAAAGGTACCTTCAAAGAATAAATCATTCCTTGATTCCATAATTGTACCCTGGTGGATATCTGGAATATCTAACTTATGCACTAAGAAGCGATAAGCACTACTGTTAATTGCATATCCGATGAATATGCAATCTACAGTCTTAGGCCCAATCTTGACCTGCTTTGGCTTGGGTACTTCAACCTTTGCCAAACAACCCCACACATTAAAATATTTGTAGGTGGGTTTCTTTCCCTTCCATGATTCATATGGAGTTTTGTCCTTACCCTTATGTGGGACTCTGTTAAGAATCGTATTAGCGGTAAGGACGGCTTCTCCCTACATGTTTTGGGGAAGACCGGAATTGATAAGCAAGGCATTCATCATTTTATTCAATGTACGGTTCTTACGTTCCGCCACACCGTTCGACTGAGGTGAGTATGGAGCCGTCGTTTGATGAACAATGCCTTCTTGGGCACAGTATTCCTCAAAAGGCCCTACATATTCTCCCCCTCTATCGCTACGAATGAATTTAATTTGTAGGCTTAGTTGGTTCTCAACTTCTGCTTTGTAACGTCGGAACGCTTCAAAGGATTCATCCTTACTTTTTAACAAGTAAATGTAATAATACCTTGTGCTATCGTCAATTAAAGTCACAAAGTATTTGTTCCCCTCTCTAGTTTGTGCGAACTTCAAATCATATATATCTGTGTGAATAAGTTCTAGAGGAGCGGTATTCCTTTCGACGGATCGAAAAGGAAGCTTGGTGAGTTTTGCCTCTACGCACACCTCACACTTACGTTGAGGGTTTACGTCGACAGATGGCAACAACTCCATCTTTACCAGCCTTTGAATAGACTTGTAGTTAACGTGTCCTAATCTATGATGCCATAAATTAGAAGACTCAAGCAAATAAGAAGAATGTTCAACTTTATTACTTGGACGCAATACAGACATGAAATTCACTTTGAAGAGGCCTTCACAGACGAAGTCTCTCCCCACAAATGTGCCATTCTTAGTGAGTACAAACTTATTGGATTCAAACACTAGCCTAAAACCAGCATTAACCAATAAAGGTCCAGAAATTAAATTTTTTCTAATCTCTGGGACGTGCATAACTTCCTTCAGAGTGAGCTCCTTACCGGAAGTCATCTTCAGGACTACCTTTCCTACCCCCAGCACGTCCGAGGAAGCGTTGTTGCCCATGAACAACTTCTTGTCGGTGACCGGTGTGTACGTGGAGAAGGCATCTTTGTTGGAACAGATGTGTCTTGTTGCACCTGTGTCCATCCACCACTGCATCGGATTCTCAACCAAGTTGTCTTCTAGCACCACTGCCGAGAATTCCTCAACCATGTCATCCAGGAGCGTGTCCTTGACGACGTTAGCTTGCGCCTTGCCTTTCGACTTGGCTTTCTGTTGTTGCTCAGTCTTGAGCTTGCGACATTCCTTGATCCTATGACCAGGTTTTCCACAATGGTGACAGTTACCTCTGAACGTCTCCGCTGCGTGGGCCTTGCCGTCTTTCTGGAACTTCCGCTTCTTTCTTGGGTTCCCTTTGGCCTCAGCCAGATTTGCCTTTGCCTCAGCAGGTTGTCTGCCCCTAGGTAAGGCCTTCTTGTTATCTTTCTGGATTTGGAGTTTGATAACAAGCTCTTCAAAGGTCATCTCCTTTGTCTTGAGTTTTAAGTAACTTATAAACTCATTCCATGAAGGAGGTAACTTTTCAATCAGCGATGCAACCAAAAACTGCTCGTTTGGTTTCAATCCTTCCAAATCCAGGTGATGTATCTTCATTTGGAATTCCTGGACTTGGGACATCACTGTCTTGCTGTCCACCATCTGGAATTTTAGAAATTTCCCAACGATGAACTTCTTAGTACCCGCATCTTGTGCGTTGTACTTCTTTTGCAGTTTTTCCCACAGCTCTTTGGCGATTGCCAGCGGTGTAATAGACCGTGTAGAGAGTGCGCTAAGCGATTCAAGATGTAATTCTTGCACATGAAATCGCTATGATTCCATGCGTCACGAATCATCTTCAAGCCATTAATGACATGGATACCAAGGCCCCCTTTACCCGTTTCATTAGGCGAAGAGTCCATTTCATCTCCAGCTTGTGGAGGATCTTCCGTTAGGAACCGGGCCATGCCCATAACTATTAAGTAGAACAACATCTTTTGCTGCCATCTCTTAAATTCTGATCCCATGAATTTTTCAGGGCGATCATGGTGCGAGCCAGAAGGTGGAGCAGTAGTAGTCGGGAAAGCGGCGGTTATTCTTGCCTTGAGCGATGGGGTTGCGGCGATGAAAGGCGGCGAGTTGATGCCTTGGCGATGCGGCGATGGCGGGAAGGCATCAACGTTGCCTTGATTGGCAGCAGCAGCATCGGTCATATTTCCAGCCATGTTGCAGCAGTTACAATAAGCAAAGATTGTCTTAAAGTTGTTGGTTACAAAGGATGCAGGAAACGGAAATTACAAGTAACTGCTAATGTAAGAATTGAAATTACAATTCAACAAGAAAACTGAAATTACAAATAAGTTAAACTTGAAACTGGAAAACTGTTTTGTGTATGCTGAGTCGAGTGTTGCACTCTGTCTTTAAGACAATATTGCCCCGTATGTATCTTTTATACGTCCTGGACAATTGTCTCCCAAGATAAAACAACAAATGAACACTTGAGGAAAGGAAACTCAAATGCTTCCGTGAAGAATTTTGAGTAATGAAATGATGTTTGGAAGCTTATAGGAAGAACTGAATTATTTCTGTTTTTCATCTGTTTTGTGTGTTGTGTGTGTAGCTTAACAATGGTGCAAGGGGTTGTTTATATAGGTGAGGGAGGGGTTGTTGAACTGCCTCTATAAGTGTCATTACTGGCCAAGTAATGGCCATTATGGAGGTAGTAATACCACCAAAATAAATGGTGGAAAAAAGCAACGGATTGGCCATTATAGGAGGAGTAATTCAGCCAAAATAAATGGCTGAATTGAGTGATGTGGCGTTTCTGATCTCTCTGCCCAATTCTGACATTTTTGGAAACTTCAGGGACCAAACTGTACATTTTGAAACTTCAAGGACCAAACTGTACATATGAAAGAATTCTGGCCAAACTGTACATATAAAACTTCTGGGATCAAACTGTACATCTGGCAAAGTTCTCTGGCAGCCCACAGCCCGTGAACCCGAGAACCCGGAACCCAGAACCGGAACAGGACCGGACGGGACGGGCGGGCGGGCGGCGGCGTGCGTGTGGGCTTTCCTCGAACCGAAGCACATCTAGGTCCTCCCTCCTTTGAACACATGGGATATCCCTTGGGGTCCCAAATCCCAAACCAATTTTGAGTCTTATAAACACAACAATTCTTTCTTCCTCTACCGATGAGGGAGAATTGATCCCAACCACACTTTTCCATGCTTCAAACACCTCACTTCGTGAACCAATATCTCTTTCATTTCTCAATGAAATTTGACGATTCTTGGCCCTACGGTTATCTACGTACTTAGTAGATCATGCACATGTGAAGAACCGGATTCTCCAACATGCGTAACACTAGTGTTTAAGCCGTTAAAGTTGGTCGGTCGCAACTCCTGCCAAAGGCTAATTTCCAATAGATTCCATCTGTTCGGTGGCTTTTATGATGGGTCCACCGGTTGCTTTTCTGTGTATTACACACTTTCTTTCACTTTGTCTTTTCCTGTGTTGGAGGATGCCTCCATATTATCTTGAAACTTCACAACGTATTCTTGAATGTCGAAGTCTGCATCATATGGGTCTTGGGAGTCATGAATATCTTCCTACTCTGTGTGAATAGATGACATAGAAGTATCTGAAGGGAATTTCTCATCCAGATTTTTTATCAAATCCTTTTTTACTTTTGCCATATAGGATGCTATAATTTCTACTTTTGAAATTACTCCCTTTTTAAGTTGGAGTTTTCTGACAATATGATGAAATGGACTATTAACCTCTGACTATGGTTGATCTTGTTTTAATTTTGTACAACCTTCAATAGCTGAGGTTATCTGGTCTATAAGTTTTTGCCCATTCAAAACACCTTCTTTGGTCTTTTGTAATAATTTCTTCCAAAACCTTATATAATAGGTTCGTTGTAAACAAGGAATTTGTTCTGGGGTATAACCCACTTCCACCGATCATTGCATGATCCATGGAATGGAAAATTTGATGAAGAAATGCATATTAGTAATTCCTTTTATGATGGTATTATGATTCTCCCATTCTATGATTTTAGGAGAAACATCAAGCCATTCAGTATATAGACCTTTAAATATTTGTGGCAAGATATTAACAGATGGACCATAATTTATCCACCAATGCCAAAACCAAGTAGGGATGTTCTGTTTATAACCATGAATGTTTTTTGTGAGGATTTTCATATAAAAAAGTTTTATAAAAACTATCTATGTAATTCCAATAATTAAATTTTACCTGAACTCTTTGCTCAGGGTGAAAATAATCCCGTTCCTTCAAAGTACTGAACCCCTAGTCTTCAGGGGTGAAGATCTTCTTTATAATTATCTTAGAGAAGTTATAAACTTTTTTGGTATGCATAGGAAAATAGTGCTGAATTTCAGTTGAACCTGTGGTTGAGAGTATGGTCTCATAGTGCATTATTGACTTATAAGTCAAGATGGGATATGACCCAGTTTCTAAATACCTTTCCATGAGCTTCCATGGCTCTTCCTTCCATTGAAGATCTTTATAATCGAGAAGAAGTATAACATATTTTTTCTCATGTTTTTTGTAACCCTCATTATCATCTTGCTCTTCATTAGCAACCTCTGCATATGAAGGTTCTGGGTTATCATTGTTTTCCCTGGATTTTATAAAATTCATGAATTATTGGTATAACGGACTTTCTTTATCATTATTCGAAGTCCATGTCTGCTCTTGTGCTATAAGATTTTTATTTCCCTGCTGGACAATAGTATTACCTCGTCCATTACCTTTGCCTCTTCCGCCACGACCTCTATAATTGGGGTCGTCGCCTCGCCAAGTAGGCCTCATTATCCTGTATGATAAAATTATTAAGTTATGAACTCAAATATTCTCTAGTCAAGAAATCGGGCAGACTATTATCTGTCCCTTTTTTTATAATGTATCTCAAAATCAAATGGTGTCAATAAAGCTTGTCATCTTGCAAACATTTGTTTAGAAACATCATGTTTGCAATCTTTGTTAAACATAAACTTAGCAGATTGACAATTAGTATTTATAATAAACTTTTGATTGTATAAATCTACTTGAAATTTTAACACACTTTTTTACAATTGCCAAGATTTCTTTAGCAACTGTCGAATACTTTTTCTGTTTCCATTTGTCAGAATAGAATTGTACTAAATATTCATGTTTATCAACTGAAGAGTATTGCTTCAGTATAACCCCCATATCTGATATCTGAGGCATCTGTCTCTATAATCTTTGGCCAAGTAAGATTGGCTAAAGTGAGACAAGGAAGGTTATGAACCTTAACATTAATTCTTTTGACAACTTGAGTATGATCATCTATCCAAGGTGTAGGAACCTTTTTTAGCCGTTCATATAATATGGTTGTATCATTCGCCAAATCCTTTATAAAAGGGCTGATATAATTTAGGCTACCCAAAAATCTCTGGAGTTGGGTTTTGTCGGTTATAATATCCGAAAATTTTGATGCAAATTCAATACTTCTATTAATAGGAATGATTTTTTCTTTTTCAATGTTCTGACCCAAAAATCTAACTTTAGTTTGAAAAAGGGCAAACCATTTTGTATGATAATTTTTTAAAAATAAATCAAGATGTTTGAAATGAGTTTCTATGTTAATTGAAAATACCAAAATATCATCTATATAAGGCATAAATGAAGTTGCTATAAGGCATAAATGAAGTTGCTATAAGGCATAAATATATCATTCATAATGTTTTGAAATTCAGAAGGGACATTTTTTAAATCCAAATGGCATTACATTCCACTCGAATTGCCCAATAGAAACATTAAAAGTACTTTATATATACCTGCTTCTGCAATCTGAATATGCCGGTAGCCAGACTTTAGATCAAATTTAGAAAATATAATAGCGCTATTAAGTTTATCAAGTAAATCCTTTTTATTAGGAATAAGATACCTAATCCATTTCAAAACTTTATTAAGAGGTTTATAATTGATAACAAGTCGAGGAACTCCTCTTTCCTGCTCCGCATGTTTATTAACATAAAAACCGTAAACGACCATGGGGATTTTGAGGGTTTTATCAAACCTTTCTATAATAAAGAAGCAATCTCTTTTTTGCATAATTCCAAGTATTTGGAATTCATCTGGCATGGCCTAGCTTTTGTAGGGATATTACCTTCATTAAAATCATCCTCATAAGGGATGGAAATAATATGTTTTTTCCTATCACGAAAAGCATTAGGATGGTCACTACAAATCTGAAGTGAAAACTGAGTTTGTATTAAACTAATTTTTTGATGTAGCTTAGGATTTTTCAAAAGCTCTTCAATAGTAGATATATAAATCTCTTGTTTTAGAAAACTGATTTGTTGGTATTTATGAACCAGCCTATCTTTGAGTTCATTTAACACCCTTGAAAATTGTTCAGTTATAAACTGAAATGTAATAGGCTTTCCATTGAAGGTTCCTATGATACACTTCTTATCAATATTAGTAATTGGAAATAGTTTATGTATAAAAGGTGTGCCATATATAATTTGGCTGGAAATATCTTTTACCAAAATAGAAATTTCTGCTATACAAGTTTTATCATTGCAAATATAAGCTTTTGATAATTTGAAAGTAGTTTGCAATTTTTTTCCATTAGCAGATCTAATACTATGAGTATTTTTATGAAAATAAGTAGAAGGAATAAGTCCTTTCTTTATATAATTTATGTCTGCCCCGCTATCAACAAGAGCAATGAAATCTTTTTTGAAATTATAATCAATTAAAAGACTTATTTTTATATAAAACTTATATGAAGTGATTAATTCCAGGGTTTGTAGAAAGTTCCATGTTTCATCACTAGTACATGTAATCAATAGATTATCCAGATCAAAGATATCATCTACTGTTGGTGAATTTATAATCTCTTTTCCTTTACCTTCTATATTGGTAATTCGTGCATTGAGCATATCATTACTCCTTTTTAATGGCAAGATCTCTTTCTTGAGATTATCAATCTACTTACTCAAATCTCTGGGAGTACTGGCAATTCATTATTTCTCCCTCATTTGCTTTTTTAATTCTGACACGGCATAAGTTGTTGATCGTTTCAGAACTTTTCTTCCTTGTGAAGGTTCTGGAGCATCTTGGAGTTGATCTATAATATGTGATCTTGTACCTGGATCCTTAATCAATTTTAATAACTCCATAAGGTTATCACCTTTGAAAACATTAATGTTCATATCTTAAAATTGAGCAAATATATTATAGAACTCATCTTCCTCCTTATTCTGTTTATTAGAACAAGGTTGTCCGATTTGACAGGGTAAACACTCTTCTTCCGAAGCAATATAATGTTCATTATTAAGAACTCTAATCTCCTCATCTGAGGAGGAATCCTTTGCTTCATCAGTTTTGAAACCTGAATCTTCTAGTTTCGAGTTGAGCAATAACTTGGATAATTAATCCTTTAAATCATCTCCAATGTTAAGAGCCTTAATATTTTCCTTAACTTTACAATCCTTATAATAGTGGTCTATCCTACCACATTTCCAACATGCCTTTGGATTTTTTGACTTTATAAAATTCTTGCGAGTTTTGAACTCTTTCTTTCTTCTTACTTTCTTATCCAGGCGTTTTGTTTTCCATTTTTTGAAGCTTTCTTGATTTTTAACTTTATGTCTTTGAGACACCTTGGCTTTGGGTATTTCCATACCAAACTGACCACAAAACTCTCCTAATTGTTGTCTTTCATTGAGGTTTTGTCTTTTGATATGCTGATTAAGTTTGATCTCATTACACAAGGCTAAACCTTCTTGTATACATGTGCCTATGAGGCTTCCATAAGTATAAATGTCATAATTGATGGTAATTCCCCCTTTTCTAAGAGATTTTCTGACTCTTTCTGCGAATAGGGCAGGTAATCCATCTATAAATTTGGACTTCCAGTGAGGGCTATTACACTCTGATAATTCCATGACTTTGCTAAGGAAAACATCCTTATACCACCTAAGTGAGGTGAGGGTTTTGCATCGTAGGCTCTGGAGTAAGGTTCTAATATTCTCACTATCATCTGACTATCTTCCAGTAAAATGCTCTATACTATTAATCTCTAAGGTATATACCGCATTATGCGTAGGTTCTACACCTGATTCAGTTTTCACTGCTCCAATAATACTATTACATTGTTCTTGGGTCAAATAATGATCCAACCAACCTTTCAATTGGCCAGTAAATCCTGATATAATCATTTTTGCAACAATTTATCAGTGTTACTGTTAGCTTTGCAGATTGTGCTATATATAAGCTAGAATGAACCACTGTATAAATTTGTATTTCCGTATAAACCATCAATGTTCCATTCATAGATATTCTTTCCACTATAGTTATTGTTATCAACAATCTCTTGTTCCTCAAACAATACATCCTGATGAGTGGGTCTGGGATAGTAGTACATTCTTTGTACGGGTTTCCTAGCATATTTTTCTAGGTTATTAATCTCATCAGACATCTTCTGCTTATAATCATCGCCAGAAAGGTCTAACTCACAATCTTTCGTTAAATGGTTGATTCGCAAACCTTTAAACTTATCATCCAGTAATTACTAAAGTTCTGAGTATGCTCTTAACTTGAAATCTTTTATCTCAGGTGGAGACTGCACGCTATGAGTCGTTGCAGGTGTATGATGGCTAGAAGAAGTAACCAATTTCATAATTTCCGAAGTTAATTTCTCTATTTTATTATGTAAAAGAACAATTTGTTCACCCAATATGTTGATATAAACATTGGTGTAATTATTCTGCTTGAGCATGCTATTGATATGCGAGGTTGTAAGTAGTGCAATATTATCATCAAATAACTTAGAAAAGACAGTAAAATGAAGAATTTTATTATCATTTTCAATTTGGAAAGGTTGTTGTGGAGGGAAAACAGTATTAACGACTCCCCCACTAGAGAGTTTGTACTCTCTTTCTAAGACAGAGATATAATCTCCACATACTTAGCCATAAACCAAGGAACAAAAAAAAATTTGTTAGCTCGAGAGAGATCTTTATAAAAATCCTCTTGACGCACTAATCGTTCACTGTTATCAAAACTTTCAAAAAAATCATTTTTAAACGGTTCCCATCTAGGTTTATAAAAGTCTTCACTGATTTTCTTTTGTGTGGGCGATCCCCGACTAAAATCAATTTTTGAAATTTGATCCATTAGATACTTGGATAATCCATGTCTGACTCAGTTATATATGGGTCTTCATTAACTCCTCTGACAATATTATCATTACCAATTGTAATCTCATCAACTCTATTGCTATCAGTATTATCTGCAACAGACGGATTTATAAAATCTTGAATACGTGAAGTAGAACTCGTGATGGAGATATAACAATATAATCAGCTGGTGAAATATAAGAATGGTTTGAAACATTAGATCTAGTAGATCTTGATCCAAAATCATTTGTCAAGTAGTTTGATTTAGAAAACTTTAGCTTGACCGTCACATTACGAGTTCATAGTGTATAAAGTTTTAAATAAATTCTATAACAAAAACATATAACTTCAATTCTCATATAATCATAAACATGCAATTTAATACTTAATATTAAAACATTTAATGATATTAAAAAAAATAAAGAGGGAAATTTCAATGCGACGGTTACATATTGACTGGAATAAGCTAATCTGACGAGCCTACGACTGAGGTGGTGGTCGCTACCAAAGCACCACCAAAGGCGGTGGGAATTCACGGGGAAGAGCAAGATGACGAGCTTTCGGTGTTTACAAATGCTGAACTAATCGACAAAATTGACAGGCTCAGAAGGTTGTTTGGTGGCTCCACTGGTGCTAGATTAAGCGATGGGGGTGCGAAGCTGAAAGCAAATATTAAGAAGCACGAGAACGAATTAGAGAGGAGAAAACTGCTTCGCTCCGATAAGGTGAGTGTTAAATAAGGCAATATACACACAATAGTGTATATTGCCTTATTAAGAGGCCACGAAATCAGCCCATACTTGCCATATTGGGCATCTCGGTTTTACAGATTTTGGGACATAAAAATATTGTATATTTGGAAAATATATGTGTAGTATATTGTAATGTATTTGTTACCTAAAGTAGGTTTATACACTACCATAATTGTAGAGTTAGAATTATGGTAGAATAAGGTTTTAGGAATAGAATAGGAATATGATTCTCCTATTTGTAATTTGTATATATATCTATTCAATCAATGAAAATAATCAAGGGGATTATTTCTTTCATGGTATCAAGAGACTAGGTCTAAACAAAAGTTTTTCTCTCAACTTTTGTCTTCCTTGTGGCCGAGACACCCCCCCTCGGGTTTCTCTTCCAAAATTCATCTTCCGCTCTCACAAACACCTCTCTTAAATTTCCCTTCCTTCTTTGTTCTTCCAATATGTCTAAGAACAATTAACACCCTGCCCTCACGGTGTCCAATATCAAGAGCAGTATCCCTATTATCCTTGAGATGGAAAAAGTTCAATATGCGACGTGGGCGGAGTTGTTTAAAATTCACGCTATCTCTTATCAAGTTCTTCATCGCATCATTCCTCCCGCTAGACCCCTTCCTGCGGAGGATCGTGAGTTATGGATTACACTTGATGCTACCGTTCTCCGGTGGATCTACGCCACTATTTCAGTGGACCTTCTACAGACAATTATTGAGCCGGATAACATGGCTATGGCTGCATAGAATAGATTGCGTGACATATTCCAAGACAACCAACATTCACGTGTCATCACACTCGAGCAGGAATTCTCTCTCGTTCAAATGGATGAATTTTCGAATGTTTCTGCATATTGCAAGAAACTGAAGGAGTTGGCAGATCAACTCCGTAATGTTGGTGCACCAATAACAAATAATTATCTAGTTCTATAGTTGGTTGCCGATCTTTCGGAGGCCTATAATGGTGTTGGAATTCTCCTTCGCCAAAGCAACCCTCTTCCCGACTTCTATCAAGCCTGCTCCATGCTTACGTTGGAAGAAGCCGGTTTGGCCAAAAAGGCGGCTACCGAAGCAAGCCCAGGCGTCATGGTGGCATCCTCTCCTAGTTCTTCGGGGTTTGTGAATAATTCGGGCCAAAACCATAATAATGGTGGCGGCAAGAATAATCGCAAAAATAATAACAAAAACCGCGGGGGCAAACGCGGTGGTTCTGGTGGCGGTTCCGGTGGTCAACAAGCAGGCGGTGGGTCCCATCCAGGGTACAGTGGCCCACCATCCCCCTAGGCCCAGTAGTGGGGCCCATGGCAGTGGAACCCGTACCATCCAAAGAAGCGGTGTCCGGCGATGGGCCGCCAACAGCCCAGGCCCAATACCCAGCGGTGGCGGCCATCGCCAGCTGGCCCGAATGTAGCAATAGCAGCTACGGCCCAGCTACACCACGGACAGGAGTTCTTGGGCCCCGACCTCCGCAAGCCCATCATACAGCAGGCCCCACTAAAACTGATATCGAGGCCACAATGCACACATTGGGGTTATCTCAACCGGACCCAAATTGGTATATGGACACTAGTGCCACTACTCACATGACTTCCGAATCAGGTACTCTCTCATCTTATTCCAATTTGAGCACCCCTCGGGGGATAATTATTGGTAATGACAGTTCTATTCCAATTCTAGGGTATGGTCAGAAAACGTTGTCTCCCCCCAATCCACCACTCCTCTTAAAAAATACCTTGCATGCTCCTAAATTGATTAAAAATTTAGTGTCTGTCCGAAAGTTCACAAATGACAATTCTGTTTCTGTTGAATTTGATCCTTTCGATTTCTCTGTGAAGGATTTCAAGACGGGGAGCCATCTCATGAGGTGTGATAGTAGGGGGGATCTGTATCCTATCATGTCTGGTTTCAGTCCATCGAGTCAAGCCTTGCCATCAGCCTTCGCATCCATCTCTCCTTCCATGTGGCGTGCTCGTCTGGGTCATCCGGGATCTTCTATTTTATCAGTTTTAGATAAAAATTGCTTTATTTCCTGTAAGGGTACGAGTCGTACTCCACTTTGCCAGTCTTGTTCATTAGGGAAAATTGTTAAGTTGCCATTTGTTGACTCCAATTCTCATACTTCAATGTCATTTGATATTATTCATAGCGACTTATGGACGTCTCCTGTTCTTAGTTCATTGGGTCATCGATATTATGTTCTTTTTAGATGATTATTCTAGATTCTTGTGGACGTTTCCAATTGCGAATAAATCACAAGTGTTTTCCATCTTCATCCAATTTAGAGCGTTCATTCGTACTCAATTCGAAAGAGAAATAAAAAATATTCAATGTGATAATAGGAAAGAGCATGACAATAGGGAGTTTCGGAAATTTTGTGCTAATAATGGGATAAATTTTCGTTTTTCATGTCCTCATACATCTTCACAAAATGGGAAAGCCGAACGTAAAATTCGTTCCATAAATAACATTATCCGAACTCTCTTAATTCATGCCTCCATACCTCCATATTTTTGGCATCATGCTCTACAAATGGCCACATATCTTCTTAACATAATTCCTTCTAAAGGTCTGACATATTCTTCCCCCCTAAAAATCCTATATAATAAAAACCCGTCTTATTCTCATCTTCGGATTTTTGGGTGCTTGTGTTATCCGTTATTCCCATCCACCACAATTAACAAACTTCAGGCTCGGTCTACCCCGTGTGTATTTTTGGGTTATCCGTCGAATCATCGTGGTTATAAGTGTTTTGATTTATCCTCCAAGAAAATCATAATAAATCGCCATGTCATTTTTTATGAAACCCAATTCCCTTTTACGAAAGTTCATACTCCCGAGCCTAAGTCGTATAATTTTTTGGATGACCAAATATCCCCGTATATTATTCAAAATTTTTCGGACATCTCCCGCACCCAAAATCCTCCATGGCCCATCGCCACTGGACTCCACAAGATCTGCCACGCCTGGCATTCCAAACACCGAACAGTTCCAGCAATTGGGCCAGTCCAGCCCAATTCTGGAACTGGTCCAGACGATGAGTCTATTATTTACCGATTTGGGCCAGCAGACCCACTGCATGCTGGCCAGTCCGTCCCGAGCCCAGAAAATTCCCAAAATTCCCTCAATTCCTCCTCGAGTCATAGACCGGTCACTCGAAGTTAGCGGGGTATTTTTACACCTAAAAGACATTTTAATTTACATTCTGATGTCTCTAAATTCCCCTTGCCCCGCAATCCTGTGTCCGCATTAAATGACCCTAATTGAAAAACTGCTATGACTGATGAATATAATGCTCTTATTGATAATAAGACGTGGGAGTTGGTGCCCCGTCCATATGGTATTAATGTTATCAGGTCTATGTGGAGTTTTGCTCATAAGGAGAATTCAGATGGGTCCTTTGCTCGACATAAGGCGCGACTTGTTGGTGATGGTAAGACTCAGCAGGTTGGGATAGATTGTGGTGAGACGTTTAGTCCGGTGGTCAAACCGGCTACTATTCGCACTGTGCTTAGCTTGACTCTTTCAAAGACTTGGCCAATTCATCAGTTGGATATCAAGAATGCGTTCCTACACAGTGATCTCAAGGAAATAGTCTATATGCATCAGCCTTTGGGTTTCAGGGATCCAAACCGTCCTCATCATGTATGTTTGTTGAAGAAGTCATTATATGGGCTTAAGCAGTCTCCAAGGGCCTGGTACACGAGGTTTGCTGACTTTGTTTCAACTATTGGGCTCACTCACAGCAGGTCAGATAATTCCTTATTCATCTACCGTCGTGGTTCATCTTTGGCCTACATTCTGTTGTATGTGGATGATATCATCTTGATTGCCTCTTCCGATGCCTTGCGCCAGTCTATCATGACCATGTTCAGTTCTGAGTTTGCTATGAAAGACTTAGGGCCTTTGAGTTATTTTTTAGGGATTGCCGTCAAGCGTCATTCAGGTGGCTTGTTTTTGTCTCAACGAAAGTATACTGCTGAGATCATAGAGGGGGCTGGGATGTCATCCTGTAAGTCCACTTCCACGTCAGTTGATGCAAACCCCAAGCTAAGTGCCGCAGCAGGTGCACCATACGAGGACCCGACCCGCTATCGCAGTCTTGCAGGGGCACTCCAATATCTTATATTTACTAGACCGGATATTACGTATGCGGTTCAGCAGGTGTGTTTATTCATGTATGATCCCAGAGTTGAATACATGAATGCAATCAAACACATCATTCAGTATATTCAGGGGACACTGGACTACGGATTGCACTTGTATCCTTCATCTACATCCACACTTGTCTCGTACACGGATGCTGATTGGGGTGGTTGTCCTGATACCGCATTTATCGACTCGCTCAGATGTTCCTTGGCAACAACTTGGTCTCCTGGTCGGCAAAACGTCAGGCAACTCTATCACGCTCAAGTGCAGAGACAGAATATCGAGGGGTAGCGAATGTGGTCTCCGAATCATGTTGGCTACGTAATTTGCTTTTGGAGCTTCATTGTCCCATTCAGAAGGCAACCTTGGTATATTGCTATAACATTAGTGCCATCTACCTTTAAGGTAACCCAGTTCAACACCAACGTACTAAGCATATCGAAATGGACATTCACTTTGTTCGTGAAAAGGTTGCAAAGGGTCAAGTTCGCGTATGCCATGTCCCGTCGCGTTATCAAATTGCAGACACCTTTACAAAGGGTCTACCAGCAGTTCTCTTTGAAGACTTTAGGGACAATCTCAGCGTTCGAAGACCGCCCGCTATGACTGCAGGGGTGTGTTAAATAAGTCAATATACACACAATATACAAGTGTATATTGCCTTATTAAGAGGCCACGAAATCAGCCCATACTTGCCATATTGGGCATCTCGGTTTTACAGATTTTGTGACATAAAAATATTGTATATTTGGAAAATATATGTGTAGTATATTGTAATGTATTTGTTACCTAAAGTAGGTTTATACACTACCATAATTGTAGAGTTAGAATTATGGTAGAATAAGATTTTAGGAATAGAATAGGAATAGGATTCTCCTATTTTGTAACTTGTATATATATCTATTCAATCAATGAAAATAATCAAGGGGATTATTTCTTTCAGTGAGTCTCTGATTTTAATTTTGAGAGATGGATATAGAGGATTCCTACTGTCGAGTTCAACTAGTTTGACCAGGGGCGATTTTACAGCCTAAATGTGGGGAACGTGAACCCATGATCTTTCCGTAAAACTAAATACTTTATGTATATATTTTCTAAAATTGGTATAATATTGGTGTACTTGGTCTAATGTTGAGTTGTTAACCTAGAGGACTAGGAATCAATTCTCACTTAATATATTTTTTCCTTCTTTTTTTAGCGATTCACCCATGTTCTAGAAATCCTAGATGATTCGTCCATGAGTTTAACTGAGGCATAGTTATTGTTGTTGTTGTATTGTTGCTCGAACATTCACTAGATTTTGTACATTTTCGAAGAATTGAGTAAAAATTTTAAACCCTATCAGAGTGCTGACGAGTCTGTTGAAATATGGACAAATCTGTAAATCAACTTTTGCTTTAGAACTAGTACAAAAATTTCTTTGTAAATATGTTCATTGGTTTTTACGTGGACTTCGGTTCATGTATTGGCTGCACTTTGTGGATTTTTGAGGTAGACAGTGAATATTTATGACCTTTACTAATAATAGCTTGTTTGGGGAAGCTTCTAGCAAACCAAAGTGTTTGCTTTCTTAAAAATGTGCTTATTTAGAAGAGTAGTTAATTCCTCAAATGGTCACACAAGTTAAGAAAATTGTCTACCAAAATCAATTTGCTTTAGTTTAGGACAATAAAATCACTCAACAAATTCTTTGTTCCCCAAAATATAATCACAACCGGTGTAGCCATTTTCAGGCACGGAAATGTGACTTGGCATCACATAATTCATTAAATGTTATCTTTATTTTTGGACCAAGACCTATTTAATTGAAAATAATCCAGCAAATAAGCTATTCAACCTGGTTGTGGGCTACGTTGAACCACATTTTCATAGCAAATGTGGGATTTATGTTACTCTGGTATGTGTTGATAAGTGAAAACTGCATATTAGTATGTCATAACTATGTGGCATCATTTTAGAATTGCACAATTAGTGGCATAATTTGAGAAAAGGGCTTTCAAGACACAAATGAAAATTCACACAAATCTAAGACACTTTTTTTCCCAATATTTTTTGTGGTTTTGATGCATAATCATAATGATACTGTCAACCATGCATAATAATTATAGATAACACTTGATAAAAAATGCATAACCGTAGAGTGGTGCAGATCCATATTTGGTATGTGTTTCCTTGAACAACCATATATCCTTTTCCTCTTTGATTGGTTATGTAATTGAGCATTACTGCCTACACTATTTTTGACTGGGAGCAGATGGATGTGCCTCATTGGGGAGACATCACTCTGGTTCTACTGGTAAGTCTTTTTTTTGTGTGCGTGTGTGGGTGTTGGGGGGGGGGGGAGTGCATGTTAACCTTGTATGAACTGGAAAGTTCCTTACTTGGGGAAACATAATTATGCAAAAGAGTTTCTCGCACTCTAGGTTTATGTATGCTGAGTACAATGGTGCAGCAAAACGGAAATAAGTAACTGCTAAGTATTACAACAAAATGAAATTACAACAATTTGAAATTTCAGTAAACTGAAACAAGAAACTGGAAGAAGAAACTGCTGGGTCGAGTGATGACACTTTGTCTTTAAGACAAGATTGCCCCGTATATATCATTTCTACGTTCTGGACAATAGTCTCCCAAGATAAAACAACAACTCAACAATTGATCAAAGGAAACTCAACTGTTACTTTGAAGAACTTTGAGTAAGAAATGATACTGGAAAGTTGTAGGAAGAATCTGATTTAGTTTTTGTGTTTGTGTAGTCTCAACAATTGAGCAAAGGCTTTATTATATAGTTGTAAGGAGAGGACTTACCAACTGCCCACATAATTGTTGTTACTGGCCAAGTAATGACAATTATGGAGGTAGTAATTCAGCCAAAATAAATGGTGAATTGATGTGCAACGGATTAGAGCCATTAGGGAGAGTTATTCAGCCAAGTAATGACTGAATTGAGTGCATATTAAAGTTGGTAAACGTTCCAAAACCAACTGCAAACGCACAAGTTCTCTGCCCAATTTAACTTACCTGAAACTTCAGGGACCAAACTGTAAATATGAAGCAATTTGAGTCCAAAAAGATAATATCAGAAGAAGCCCGTGACCCGTGACCCGTGACCCGTGACCCGACGGGCGGGCGGCGGCGGCAGCGGCGCGTGTGGGCTTAGCCTCGAATCAAAACACATCTAAGTCCTCCCTCCTTTAAACACATGAGATACCCTTTGGGGTCGCAAACCCCAAGCCAACTTTGAGACTTATAAACTAAACAAATCTTCCTTCCCACACCGATGAGGGAGGATTGGTCTTTACCACCTTTTTTCCATGCTTCAAACACCTCACTTCGTGAACCAATATCTCTTTCATTTCTCAACGAAATTTGACGATCCTTGGCCCTACGGTCATCTACTTACTTAGTAGATTATGCACGTGTGAAGAATCAAAGTCTCCAACATGCGGAACACTAGTGTTTAAGTCATTAAAGATGGTTGGACGCAACTCCCGCCAAAGACAAATTTCCAACAATGTATACGTATGCATGCAGCTACTTGGGAGTTAGATGAGCAAAAGATTTTAGTTGCTTTACAAACTTTTTGTTTGAATGGTAATTAATGGTGGATGAAATTTTGTAGGCCTTGGGCAACGGTCTCCACAATCAGCACCCCCTCGCAATCTACTTTTGGTGTGTGCTTTTCGAAAAGCTGGAAGAAAAGGTATATTCTAACTTTAAAAATAAGTTTTCTGTTGAAAATAGTTAATGTTGTTTTGCACTTACTGCAACCCAAAAAAAGAAAATATATGTTGCTTTTACTTATTGATTAGCAGGCAAACTCTAAGACAACCAATGGTTTTCAAAATGAATTTAATGCTCTGAAACCGTGTGGCCGCAAAAGGACATTAACCAGAAATTGTCTCCAAGAAGAAGATCTAAGACAACATTGTCTTCACGAGAAGCACCTTTTAATTTCCCTGTAAGCATAGATGAGCGAGAATTTTATGCTGAAGGAAAGAGAAGAGAAAAGTATGTAAATTTTTTTGTCTCCCTTCTTATTTTACTTAACTTTCCAGAATATTTTATTCTATGTACTTATTTATACTTTTCTTTCTTCAATATTTTCAGCATAGTTTTTTTACTCTTATATTTTCTTCAAACCTGTTCTGAAAATTGATTTTCTTGAGCCAAGGGTCTATTAAGAACAATCTTTCTATCCTACAAAGGTATGATTAAGTAGGAATAAAGTTTGCATACGATATCATAGATATCATGCTCAATAATGGTGTAGCTATTTTTATTTGAGTCATTAAAATCCAACATTCAAGTCTCAACATCACTATCCATTATCTCTTCCACCAACAACCAACACCATTAATGACAAGCTAGGGTTACACATTTATGGTCACTCCAACAATCAATCAACTCGAATAATACCTTTCATAACCACAAATACTCATAAATAACTCATATATATCATTTACAAGTGTAGAAATTACCTTCTTGAAGAAAATCCCAAAATTCAACATTAGGGATTTTAAAAGATCCTTGATGTTCTTGTTGAAACCTACCCAATCCAAAGGTATAATGGTATTAATATAGGGCGTTAACTAACTCTAATTAACACAAATTGTTGATAGAAATTTAACTGAAAGTGTTAGAGAAGAATTTTGGCCTAGAGCTGTTGAGAAACAACGCTTAGCTTCATTCGCTGTCTTTACAAATGTAAACTGGTAAGGTATCATTTTTATTGTCTTCAAGTCGTGACACAAATGGTTTAAATGTTAACACTGAAGCATTTTTTTAATACTCTCTGGTGTGTTGCACCAGTTTAGGTAGAATTGTATTAATCTCCAGTCTTTCTCATTAATACAAAATAATAGAGTATATAATGCGGAATCCTTATACAATAGAAATTCTATATTTACCATAATTACATAAGACTAAATATGACTAAATAATATTGTGCACACTCTAATACACCTCCTCAGTATGAGCGAGATGAGGTCGGACGTTAAGACTGGATCTGAAGTCAAGGAATAGCTGTCTAGGAAGGCCTTTTGTGAATATATCCGCATACTGATAAGAAGAAGGCACATGCAATACCTTGATATGACCGAGAGCAACCTTCTCACCGTAACATCCCGTACTTTCGGGCCATGGATTGAATCTCTAGACGTATGTAAATAGACCCGAGCGTTGGAGGATTGTTGGTCATATTCACGTATGCAAATAAAGAAGCTTAGTATATAAAAGGATGCAGACCTGAAATAATTTAGGACTTAAGAAGTGTGACTACGGGAATTGAAAATAATAGTTACATGTCCCAAAGAGGTTATGGACTAGTGTTATATCGCACGATTATAACATTGAGTATATGAATGTGTTATAAGTCATTAAGATTTAAGTGAATTGAGATTAAGAAATTAATTATGTGTGTGATGAGTTAAATATGGAGGGTGGTCTAAAGGGATTAACTAGGAGACATTGACAATAATGACAATAATGACTCATACAAGGTTTGCTAACGTGTCTCATGCATAGTAATTAAGTATTAATTGTGGTCAACAACTTAACATTTGATAAACTTTCACTTTGTACATATATATGACTAGCAAGATCGCTCATTTTAGGAATAGAGGAATTGTATGTTCTAAACAATTAAGGTTCATTTGAAGAAAGCAAAATAAGTGTTCTAGTAATATTTTGGGAGAGCAAAACGTTCCATTAATATTTTGGAAAGCAAATGGTCGAGCAATTTGGGATAAATTAGTGTAGAGAGAGACACTCTCAGCCAATTCTCATTTTGGGATTTCAATTTCATGCTCTTGTAAGCACGGGGCATAGCGGGTTGGTTCCATCATTATTTAAGCTTGACAAGTCAAAAATGTTGAATTTAGCATCGTTGATTGGGATCGACTATAAATGTATGTTACGATAAATTATTTCTTTCTTTTGGCATGTTCCAAGTAACGAAACGTGAACGTAATATTATTTTATAAATTATTCTACTCTTGGTAGTTAAGGATGTTCATGTTATTGATTTCCATGTTCAAAGCATGTCTAAATATGTTCTTAAATCCTTATTGAGGTATATGGGAAATATGTTAATATTCTCAATGTTAGCCGAAGGTACATGTTAATATTTCCAATGTTAGCCGAAGGTACAAGGATATTATGTCATCCGATAAGATCATAATGTTTCATTGTCATTCATGCATTTTCATTTGCATTATATTCATGTATTACCCTGGACCCACATATATTATATACACTACTATATATATATATATATATATACGCGTCACCACTTGCAGCTGGTACAGATATCACAAAAAGGAAGATGCCCAATGAGGCCAATATGATAATAATTATGCCCACAGAGGCCGATATGATATGATGCCCACAGAGGCCGATATGATATGATGCCCACAGAGGCCGATATGGGAAGGAAGATGCCCATGTGTGGCCAATATATATATGTATACCGCATTTGCATTGTGCATGACATTTAGGCATATTATGGCCCTCAGAGGCATTCACTACTGGTCGGCTATTTCTGTCGACTGTTACTATCGACTATTTGTGTCGGCTATTTCTGTTTCAGTTTATTTATGTATATCTGTTATGCTATTTCTCATGCCTGACATACTCGGTACATCAGTTGTACTGACATCCCTTTTGTCGGGGAACACTGCGTTTCATGCCCGCAGGCTCAGGTAGACAAGGTGACGGCCCGCACTAGTAGGTTGCTGGTTCAGCTGATATTGGAGCACTCTATTTGTTCCATAACTACAGTCTAGTCATGGTATGATACTTTTAATATGCATAGGGGTATGGCGGGGCCCTGTCCCGATCTTATGATGTAACGTACTCTTTAGAGATTTGTAGACAGATGTCCTGTGTATAGTAGTCATGTATGGCCTTGTCGGCCTTGGTAAATATATGTATATAGGTTGGGCTCCTCTGTTTGTAAGATGTGACGTAGCCCATGCTTAATTACGGTTAGTGGTGCTCGGTAGGTAGGGCTTGGGTGCCCGTCATGGCCCTCCGGTTTGGGTCATGACACTCACGAACAAAGTGGATGTCCATCTCAATATGCTTGGTTTACTGATGCTGAACCGGATTATGAGATATATAGATGGCGGATATGTTATCACAATAAATCAAAGACACCTTACGCAACGGACACTGAAGCTCCAAAAGAAGGTTTCGTAGCCAACAGATCTCAGCAACAACATTAGCAACACCTCTGTACTCTACTTCTGCACTTGAACGAGATAATATGGTATGTCTCTTGACAGACCAATAAATGAGATTATCCCCCAAGAACACACAATAGCCTGAGGTGGATCGTCGCGTGTCCGGATAATCTGCCCAATCAACATCCGTATATGACAACAACTTGGTCAGTGTTGAGGGGTATAGATGCAGTCCATAATCAAGTGTGCCCTTAACTGATCAAATGATACGTTTAAGAGCAGTAAAATGAGGCTCCATGGGGGCATGGATGAATAAGCATACCTGCTGGACAACATAAGCAATATCAGGCCTGGTGAAAGTAAGGTACTGTAGTACACCTGCAAGACTCTGGTAGAGAGTGAAATCTGACACTGGATCACCATCCAAAGCACTAAGCTTTGATTTAGAGTCAACTAGAGTAGACATGATTTTGTAATTTTCCATTTTAGCCCCATCTGCACACTTACGCTGACAAAGAAACATAGTATCTGCAGATCTAGTCACTGAAATCCCAAAAAATAGCTCAACTTCCCCAAGTCAGTCATAGCAAATTCTGTTTTGAGCAATGCAATGATCTCATTTTTCAACAACTCAGATGAGGCATTAAGCACAATATCATCCATATACAATAATAAATATGCAATGCTACTACCTCTATGAAAAATAAATAGAGAATTATCATACTTGCTGCATACAAACCTAATTTGTATGATATACTGTGCAAAGCTATCATACCACGCTCTAAGGGTCTGTTTCAAACCATAAAGTGACTTACGGTGACGACATACATACTGAGGAGCTGCAGGATGGACAAAACTAGGCGGACGGTGCATGCAAACAGTTTATTTTAAATCCCCATATAGAAAAACATTATTTACATCAAGCTGATGAATCGGCCAGTGCTTACCCATAGCAATACTCAGAACTGTGCGAATAGTGGCCGATTTAAAAATTGGACTAAATGTCTCACCACAATCAATACCCTCTTGCTGATTTGTGCCATTAGCCACAAGTCTCGCCTTATACATCTCTAGCTCACCATTGTCTCTGTATTTGTGATGAAAAAGCCACATGCATCAGATCATATTCACCCCATCCGGTCTAGGAACCAAATCTCAAGTATGTTGTTTAGTTAAAACATTAAATTCTTCACACATGGCCGCATTCCAATTGGGTTCTTGTTTGGCTAATTTTGGGAATTGGGGATATTGTTTGTGTAGACAAGTTAAAATGGACTTTGGATTTGAAAATCCCGCGTTGGGCACGAGTTTCCATGTGGTGCGTGGGGGTGGGGGTAGGGTAGGTGTGTTGTGGTGGTTTTGGGTTCTGGTCACAAGGGTTGATGGAATCGAGTTTATGTCTGGGTGGGGTATCGGGTAATGCGGTTTGGGTACTGGTTTCTGGTTGTGTCGGCGAACATGGTGGAGTGGTCGATCTGAGGGGACCGACTTCGATCTGTGGTTCTGGTGACAAAACTGGTGACAGGATGGTTATCGGAGGAGGGTGTAGAGTCGGTGATTTTCCGATGTGGGTTTGGGTGGGGGTACGGTGCTGGGTGGGGTAGGCCAGTACAATGTCAGGGTTTTGTCGGTTGAAAAGAATGGCGGCGGTAGTTGGTGACAGCACTGGGTGTATGGGTGCACGGGCAGAAGGTGCCAGTGAGTAGAAGAGGGGTTTTCGACGATCGACGGAGACAAATCTGGCCGGTTTGGCCGGTTGCTGATGGTGGGGGGCAACCGATGGTGACAGTAATGGTCCAGGTGAGCCGCTTACATACGGGTCATGGCAAAAGAAGGAAGAGTTAGCCTTAACATACCTTTAATACTGACCTTCTACCAATTGCCGAAACAAACCTCTTCCATGCCTTAGTCTTGGCTTTCAAGAACTACACCCTCTTGCACTTCACGTCCAAAATTTCCCACGGAAGAGATGAAAGACTAATCTCCTTCTTGAGTTCACTATTTACCTAAAAGGAAATCTTTAATATCTTTTTTCCCTTTATGGTCATAAGTTACACACTAGTAAATAATCATTTGTTGCAAAGTCTTGTGTTGTATTAAATGAAAAGCCAACATATCTCTATACTACTTAATATGATCACTTTGTTTCCCATTTGGACAAAGACCCACGTGGAAATGTCCTTTATTTGTTGTCAACATGAAATTAATCCATTTATGCCACTAATTCCACTATTTCTCTTAATTTCCCTTCCATGTACATGTGGAAAGTTGCTACCACCTTTATCTTTATCTATTAATGCACAATTATTTATTCTCTCACCTTATTCCAACATGATTAATTCTTGTTCTCAATACACTAAAATACTAATCACTTTTCAGATACTTTATATACTCATTATCACAATCATGTGATATAACACTAGTCCATAACCTCTTTTGGGACATACAAACTTATTTCTCTAATTCGTTTAACCTCTAATCCTTGCGTAACCCCTTCAACATTGATATGAATCTTTTATAACTTCATGAATGACCTTAACCTCGTTAAACTTATATGTGTTTAACCCGATGTATCCTAAAGCTAAAGTATGGGTGTTATATCATCTCCCCCTTAGGAACATTCGTCCTCAAATTATGTATACATAAGGGACCAATTAATGAATTCCCCTATAATTGGGATTATCCGAACCCTGTCAACGAGTAGAAGATATCCAAACTTGTTTCATACGGCCATCCAGCAACATATACATATCATCGGGCTTCATATGGCCATCAAACATAACTATCTAAAGTGGGAACTCACCTCATGTATCCATACGTCAGCTCTTGGTCAGGTTATGCTTCACTCGGAACATCGTCTTTAGTTTGAAATAAGTAAGGATACTTATACTTCATCTCCTCTTCCGCCTCTCACGTCATCTCTTCTACATTCTTATTTCGCCATAGAACCTTCACGGAGGCTACTTCTTTAGTCCTCAACTTGCGGACTTGACTATCTAGAATAGCAACAGGGACCTCTTCATATGATAAGTCCTCTATAACTTTCACATCGTCAATTGGCACAATTTGGGAAGGATCTCCAATACACACTATCAACATAGAAACATGAAAGATCGAATGAACAAACTCTAACTCAGAAGGCAGGTCCAATTCGTAAGCCACTTGGAATATTCGTCGAATTACGCGATATGGCCCAATGTACTTGGGCTGAGCTTTCCCTTTTTCCCAAATCTCATTACACCATTCATAGGAGAAATCTTCAAGAAGAACCAATCATCCACTTAGAACTCTAAGTCCTGCCGCCGCACATCTGAATATGACTTCTGGCGACTCTGAGCGGTTAACAACCGTTCTTGGATAAGCTTCACCTTCTATATGGCTTGGTGCACTAGGTCAGGCCCAAATAATTATGATTCTCCTACTTTGAATCATCCGATAGGAGATCTACATTTCTGTCCATACAAAGCTTCATATGGAGCCATTTTGATACTAGCATGATAATTGTTATTATACGCAAATTCAATAAGGGGTAGATGATTATCCCAACTTTCCTTGAAGTCCAATACATAAGCTCGTAGCATGTCTTCGAGCGTTTGAATCATACGCTCGGCCTGCCCGTCTATCTGAGGGTGGAAAGCTGTGCTAAGATTAACTTAAGTGCCCAAAACTTTTTGAAATGATCTCCAGAAATTAGTTATGAACTGTGCATCTCGGTTAGATATAATAGAAATAGGCACACCATGAAGGCGAACAATCTCTTTAATGTACAACTTCGCGTAGTCCTCGACTGTGTAGGTAGTTTTGACCGCTAGGAAATGAGCTGATTTGGTCAGTCTATCAACAATCACCTAAATAGAATCAAACTTATGATAAGAGCGAGGTAAACCCGTAATGAAATCCATATTAATCATCTCCCATTTCCACATCGGGATCTCAATGTTCTAAGTCAAGCCGCCGGGCTTTTGGTGCTCTACTTTTACTTGCTGACAATTAGGACACCGAGCTACAAACTTCTCAATGTTCCTCTTCATGTCGTTCCACAAATACATACCTTTGAGATCATGATACATCTTAGTAGATCCAGGGTGAATGGAATATCATGACCAATGGACCTCCGTCATAATCTTGCCTCGTAACTCCGCTACATTTGGAACACACAAACGACCATGGTGCCTGAGAACCCCATTTCCGTCAATCTCAAAGGTTGTGGTCTTCTTTTGTTGAATGCCCTTTCTAATTTTTCCTAACATGGGGTTTTCCTACTGACGTTCTTTAACTTCCGATACGAGGGACGACTATGATATATTCTTAATCACAAAGCCAATATCTTCCGAACCCATTACTCGGACTCCCAACCTAGCTAACTGATGGACCTCTCTTATCAATTCTTTCCTCTCGGATCGCACCAGCATCAAGGTGACCATAGACTTGCGACTTAGCGCGTCCGCTATGACATTAGCTTTACCGGGATGGTATAAGATGTCCACATCGTATTCCTTCAATAATTCAAGCCACTTTCTTTGTCTCAAGTTCAACTCTTTCTGCTTAAAAGACTCTTATGATTCGTAAAAATATCTACATGAACACCATACAAGTAGTGCCGCCAAATTTTCAGTGCATATACCACTGCCACTAACTCCAAATCCTGCGTTGGATAGTTCTCGTCATGCTTCCTCAATTGCCTTGAAGCATAGGCAATCACCTTACCATGTTGCATCAACACACATCCCAAATCCATTCCCGAAGCATCACAATACATGGCATAGCCTTCTGGATCCTCTGGGAGAGTAAGAACTGGTGCCGACATTAGTCTGTCCTTTAACTCTGGGAAACTCTACTCACAGTCATCGGACCACTAGAACTTTATGGCCTTTTGTGTCAATATTGTCAATGGTGCTGATATGGTAGAAAATCCTGCTACAAACCTCTTGTAATAGCCGGCTAAGCCTAAAAAGCTACGAACCTCTGATGGAGTCGTGGGCCTCGGCCAATTCTTCACCGCTTCTATCTTCTGAGTGTCAACTCTTATACCTTCATCTGACACTATATGACCAAGGAGAGCCATTGAGTTCAACCAAAGCTCACACTTGGAGAGCTTAGCATACAACTTAACTACCCGTAAGTGATCCGCATGCTCCGCCTCCGAGTGAGAATTAACCAGTATCATCTATAAATACGATCACAAATACATCCAAAAATGGGTGAAACACGTTCATTAGATCCATAAATGATGTTGGCGCGTTTGTGAGCCCGAATGACATTACTAAGAACTCGAAGTGCCCATATTTTGTTTTGAAAGTCATTTTCGGAATGTCCTTCTCCTTGACCCTTAGTTGATGGTACCCTAACCTTACGTCAATCTTTGAGAAATATTTTGCACCCTGTAACTGATCAAACAAGTCATCCATTCTGGAAAGAGGGTACTTGTTCTTAATAGTGACTTTATTTAGTTGTCGATAGCCAATACACATTCGCAACGAGCCATATTTCTTTCATACAAACAATACTAGCGCACCCCAAGGGGATATGCTGGGCCTAATGAAGCCTTTCTCAAGCAGATCCTTTAATTGCTCCTTTAATTCTTTCAATTCAGCTGGAACCATTCTATAAGGAGGGATAAATATCGGCTGAGTGTCTGAAAACACATTTATACCGAACTCAATCTCCTCCCTCTAGGGAGGAAGGCCTGGAATTTCATTTGGAAATACATTATGAAACTCATTAACCACCGAAATTGATTGAAGGGTAGGTGGTTTAGCATCGGCATCCATGGCCCGAACAAGATGGTATATACAACCTCTTGAAATCATCTTTCTTGCCTTAAGGTATGAAATAAACCTACCCTTTGGCGTCGTAGTATTACCCTTCCATTCAAGGTCTGGCTCGCTTGGAAACAAAAACCTAACAATCTTTGTTCGGCAATCCACATTAGCGTAGCACAATGCCAGCTAGTCCATGCCAATAATAATATCAAAATCAACCATTTCTAACTCTACCAGATCCGCTAGGGTCTGATGGTTACAAATTAACACTACACAATTCTGATAGACCTGTCTAGCTACTACTGACTCACCAACTGGCGTAGATACCACAAATGACTCTCTTATCAACTCAGGCTCCATACCAAACTTACAGACAATGAAAGGGGTTGACATATGATAGATCGGAGTCTGGATCTAACAGTGCATATATATTATGTGAACAGACTGATAATATACATGTAATGACATCAGGTGAACACTCCTGATCCTATCGACCCATCAATGCGTAAATGCAATTTTGGCTACCACTGAAGCTAGTTGTTCCACCCCTACCTCTGCCTCGACTGGCTGATGCCTGATGACCTTGCCCTGTCGGGCGTGCTGAAGATGATGAAGCTGCTACAGATCTGACCGGCTAGGCACTAACACCCCCGCCTCTTGCCGGACAATTTTGCATAATATAACGGGTTACCACAAGAATATAACACACATCTGGTCCTCGTTGGCATGGCCCTAGATGGGCCTTACCACATTGCTCACATCGAATCAAAGGCGGCCTTATCTGACTAGAATCCCTTCTATAATAAAACCATGATGCTCGTGAACTCTAACCTGGTCTAGATTGAGCAAACCGATCAACCCTCGACCTCAAAAATGGTAATGATGCACTAGCTACTGGGTAGGATGAGTGCCTATAAAACTGTGGCCTAGGCCCACCTATGAACTCTCCTATGTCACCTACGGATTGGGCCCTCTTATGTTGGCCCCTATCAGGCTCTCGATCTATCCGTTGTTGTCTCTTACGATCCTCTAGATTCTGTATATAAGCCTGAATGCGAGCAATATCCATATTCGGATTCAGAGAAGCCATAGTACACTCATTAACCAAGTGTGGCCCCAAGACAGTAACAAACCTATGTACCCGGTCACTCATCTCAGCTATAATCGTAGGAGCATATCTGGACAACAAATTAAACTGCAAGCTATATTCTCAAACACTCATATTGCCCTGCTCAAGACGTAGAAATCTATCTTGTCTGGCCCGTCAGAGCTCGACTGGCAGAAAATGTTGTAAGAAGGCCTCTGAAAACTCTCTGCATCCTGCTGGTGGGGCACAAGGTCCCCTAGAATGCTCCCATGTCTCATATCAAGTCACCGCGACATCCCGCAATCTATAAGAAGCAAACTCTACTGACTCAGTATCGGTGGCATCCATTACCCGCAAGGTATGCTGTATCTGATCCAGAAAATTCTGCGGGTCCGCGTTTAGGTCTGAGCCCGTGAATATCGGAGGGTCCAGGTTGATGAAATCTTGAGCTCTCTCACTAACTGCTCTATCAGAAGGATCAGTGGTGTGACGTTGGGCCTGAGCGAGTCGATAAATGTACATCACTTCGCATATCAAGATCCTCGTCTGAAGTATCAGGTGGAGGAACTGGGGTATTGCAGACCCCTAAGCTCCTTTGGAGGTGGTGGAGTTCGGGAATCATGCAGAGTATTCACATTGTGGGCCTCACTCTGGTCCTCACTAGGGAGGTACTTGACTGGTACCCTCGTCCGTGGCCGCAGTCAACGCCCTCAGACTCTGGAACTTCTTCCTTACTCTAGGCATTGCTAGAATCATAAACACGAGACGGATTAGGAGTGGAATACTTATAACTCAACTCTAATGCACGATCTAGAACAAGAAGGAGAGGTAACCATCCTAAATGCCTCGTAACCTACTATTTATAAGTATGGTGCATAATACATCCATAAACAAGACTCTACCAGGCACGGCTTGCAGACTCCCTAGGACAAACCTGCTCTGATATCAAGTTTGTCACGTCCCAAACTGAGGGCCATGACGGGCATCGGGACCTTACTTGCCGAGCACCACTAATCATATATTTACCACCTAACCATAATTAAGCATGGGTCATGAGGGCCGCCACGAGATAACCTGCTGACATATAGAAATAATAAACTGGAAAGGAGTTACGTAAAATCCTGCAAACAGAAGAACTCAACTTATGTACATATACTAAGGCCGACAAGGCCATACATACTACTACACACAAGACAACTGTCTACAAACCTCTAAAGAGTATGTGACATCATAAAGTCGGGACAGGGCCCCACCATACTTATATGCATATCCAAAATATCGTACCAGGATTAGACCGCAACTCCGGAACAAGTGAAGCGCTCCAATATCAGCTGAACCAGCAACCTACTAGTGCGGGCCATCACCTTGTCTACCTGAGCCTGCGGGCTTGAAACGTAGCGTCCCCCGACAAAAGGGACGTCAGTACCAATGATGTACCGAGTATGTCAAGCATGAAAAATAACATAATAGAAATATGAAAGTAACATGAGACAAGAGAGAATCAACATGTACCAACTGCCTCTGAGGGCCATAATATGCATAAATATCGTGCACATGCATATATAATACCGAGTCATACATATATATGCGTATATAACGCCATCAAGCCTCTGTGGGCATCTCATCATATCATATCGGCCTTTGTGGACATAATCATCATCATATACCAGCTGATCAGGTGGTGGTGCGTATATAACGCCTTCATTTTCCCCATACCCCATACATATATATAATGCATAACATATAGTAGTGTATATAACGCCTTTGAGGTCAAGGTTTATACATGTATATAATGCATGAATGATAATAAAACATTCTGAGTCTATCGGAGTGACGTAAGGTCGTTGCACCTCCGATTAACATTATAGAACTAACATATAAACATACTTTTCATTATGTGTCAATAAGGCAAGGTATACATGAATCAATAAGCTTCTTCAATAGAATGAAGGACATATATATTTCTAGCTTTCAAGAGTAGAGTTACTTTGGACGGACATTCATTTACGTTTCACTTACATATGAGTCATGCCAAAAGAAGGAAAAGTTAGCCTTAACATACCTTTAATGCTGACCTTCTACTAATTGCCGAAACCAACCTCTTCTATGCCTTAATCTTGGCTTTCAAGAACTACACCCTCTTGCACTTCACGTCCAAAATTTCCCGCGGAAGAGATGGAAGACTCATCTCCTTCTTGAGTTCACTATTTACCTAAAAGGAAATCTTTAATATTCTTTTCCCTTTACGGCCGTAAGTTACACACCAGTAAACAATCATTTGTTTCAAAGTCTTGTGTTGTGTTAAACGAAAAGCCAACAAATCTCTATACTACTTAAAATGATCACTCTGTTTCCCATTTGGACAAGGACCCATGTGAAAATGTCCTTTATTTGTTGTCAACATGAAATTAATCCACTTATGCCACTAATTCCACTATTTCTCTTAATTTCCCTTCCATGCTTACACGTGGAAAGTTGCTACCACCTTTATCTTTATTCATTAATGCACAATTCTTTATTCTCTCACCTTATTCCAACATGATTAATTCTTGTTCTCAATACACTAAAATACTAATCACTTTTCAGATATTTTATATACTCATTATCATAATCATGTGATATAGCACTAGTTCATAACCTCTTTTGGGACATAAAAACTATTATTATTAATCTCAGTCGTCACACTTGTTAAATTCTAAATTATTTTAGTACTTCGCCCATTTATACATTGATCTCTTGATCATATGACCAAAATTTTATACGGTCTTTATAACCTGCTACATATTTCGAACTTTGACGAAACTTATTTGTCTAATTCATTTACCCTCTAATCCCTGTGTAACCTCTTCAACATTGATATGAATCTTTTATAACTTCATGAATGACCTCAACCTCGTTAAACTCATATGTGTTTACTCCGATCTATCCTAAAGCTAAAGTACAAGGTGTTACAAAAATGATCATGAATATTAATCTAATATGACCAATGGAATATCGTTTCTGAAATGGAAAGCTTCTTCACTCAAGAAGTTCATTTTAATTCAATGTTTTAAATTTGTTCCTTAGGAAGGTTGACAACGGTTTTTGTAAAGACTGCAAGGTTATTCTGAGGGAGTATCTTACAACCCGACATAAGCTTCTGGTGATGGATTTGGAGATCAAGATGGAGAAGCAAATGAGGGTAATGGATGACTGACTAAGAATCAAATGGGGGAGTTTGACCATGGCTAGTGCAAAAGAGATGGGGGAGAGCACCGTCTCTAACTAAGTCATTAACCAACTAACTTCTAACTTACTAACTAACTTTGACTCTTGTTAATTCTCTCAACAAAGAGCACCGTGCTTGCGGCTTTGCACAAGCCAACCCCTTCAAAGTTGCAACCTCTATTCCAAGGGAATCCTTGGTACAACAAAAGGAAATAGTACTACAATCTGGAAAGTCAAAAGTGATGCCAAAACAACATGAGCCTTCATACAGACCTAAGCCGATTACGCAGAAACAGGCAGTGGTGCCATTGTCCAAATTGCTTCCTAAAAATGCAACTCGTTCTTTGGAAGACAGGCGCCCAGCAAGAAAACCAACGAGACATGATGAAGATGATGACGATGGAGCAGAAGCTATTAGTATGATCATTAGGAGGATGTTTGGGTATAATCCCAACAGATATCGAGATGATGATGATGATGATAGTGATATGGAGGCTAATTTTGATGACATACTGAGGGAAGAAAAACAAAATGCGAAAATAGCAAAGGAAGAGGACGAAGAAGAACTCCGGAAGATAGAAGAAGAACAAAGGAGGGAACGGTTGAGAAAACAGGCAAAAAAGTGCAAGTTGAGCCATCAATGACGGCAAATATGTTTTCCCTTGCTTGATAGATGGAGCTTGAATTTATTCTCAGAAAGTTAAGAGTTCAAAAACGCGCATTGTTAGACATTTCTTTAAAATTAGGGCCAAAGGTACTTTTACGCGCTGAAGTATAATTCATTTACGTTCAATTTTTATATATTCAGGTATGAATTTCTCTTTGTATAAAGAAGAAAAGGCAAAAAGAATTGATCATCGGATATATATATATATATATATATATATATATGTTGTGTAGTGCTAAAGAACTACGTTGAATTTGATCTTCCTGAAAGGTCTTTGTATTAGTAGGGGGTACGTTGGCAACCTGTGAACATGATGATCAATTGCAGTCCCTATATATATAAAATAACAAATTATGTTTATGTTACGTTTTATTTTGTTGATCCTAGTATGTAATTTAATTTGTCCTCAAGTGTGTGTCGATCTAGGTACTAGCTAATTAGTGTGTTTCTTGCATCAACTTTTAAACAATTTGGTCAACTATGTCAACAACTGATAGTTAAAGTGTTTTGCTGAATAGTTGGTGATAATTTAGATAAAAAACCCTCACACCTGATAGTTCAGATAGAAAATACACATAAAAAATTAATACTTGAGATGTGTTTTTGACTCTTAACTCTAAATAGAACTGAATTTGACAAGACATATTATCTACTAAAATATAACTTTGTTATAACTGATAGATAATACGTTTATATTCTCCATATATTCTGTAATTATTATCTTAGTGTAATTATATAAAGTAGATATTCTCATACAATTATCTACTTGTGTAAAGTAGATGTATAATTATGTAATTGTGTAATTGTCCTTGTTTGGAATCTTCTCATTAATGCAATATATATAGTTGTTTACAATTATAATCCTAATTGTATAAGAATACTTACTTTACATAATTATACCAAAATAATAATTACAGAATATATAGAGAATATAAACGTATTCTCTATCAATAACTTAGAACTGATCTGTGTACACACTTGATCATGGATTACGGCATCATTCTAGGTACGGAAACACAAAATTTGAAAACTTGAATAGAGGAAAAATTAAACTAAAATATAATATCCTAGATTATTATCATTTGTAACAATATTTAGATAGTAAAATCTACACCAATTTCGTATACTTTATAATATTAATTAGAGATAGCATGCGACACCAAGAACTTGATATTCAAAACGCAGTCTTGAGTGAAGCCTAACGTAGTGTTAGAGCACATAACAAGTCCTAGATTCAAGTCGTACAACTACTCGTCATCAAAAGAATTTCAACACGCCTAATGTTCTATGAAAAGAATCAGGATAAAAATATCATCCATATCCTAAACAATTGAAGGATAAGATCTATTTGACTTTTAGATGAGATTGTTTTCTTAATTATGATGAGAAAAGTCATATTGTGGATAAAATTATACGTAACTGAAGTCTTAATAGATAAAGAACTAAAATATAGAATTAACAAAAGATAAAATGAGCAAAAAAAAGAAGTAAAGATATGAATATATGAATCTTTTTTCTCATGTTCAGTCAAAGGTTTGCGTTGAGAGTTACGTTATTGCACCAACACATCTATGATAATCTTTAATGGAAGTATTTAATTTTTTTTAAAAAATAAGCCATCACTTTTAGGTTGTGAGTCTAAGGCGTGTGGTTTGGCTTGACCCCTACCATATTACATAATAAGTAAAAAAAATTACCATGATTAGAGAGGGACTTGGAACCTTGCCTCTAATTTAAAAAAAAGATTGACAAAGCAATCTGAAAGGAATGATTAGCCAACAAAACATTATCCTTCCTACCAATTATTACAACATATTTTCTTCGTCTCAATATATGTGGCACCATTTGACTTGACACGGTGTTTAAGAAAGAAAGACTTTAAAAATATGGTTCAAAACAAATCTTACATAAATATGTGGATGTAAATTATTTCATAAAGTTAAATTATTTCTAAATATAAAAAAATAATATCATTTTTGGAACATACCAAAAAGAAAATAGTCCCACATAAATTAGGACAGATGGAGTATTAACTAACAAAGAAATTACAATTTTCAAACCTTCTCCTAAAAATAGGTAATCGCGTGTAATTCATTTCTCTTTTATGAATAGTTGGTTGTGTTGGATGATTGATAGGTAGTTTGAAGGAAATCAACTACCTCCCTAATGTATGCATGAGACCATGGTAAAGACTTATATGTGCTTAATATTTACATCAAATTAATTGAGAATGATATGTGTTTGTACATAAATTCGATTACTAATAATTGATACTATATATTATCACCTCATTAATCAATTAATCATGGTAATTTAATATGATTGCGTCAACACTAAGTGCAAATAAATATTTACCATATGAAGACTTATGTATTTTAGTTATCAAATATATAGTCCTCTCTCTGTTTCAATTTATGTGTCTTATTTTTTTAGTATAATTTAAAAGAATACTACATATATTTATATATCTAGCAAGTTATTAATTTCAATATTCTCAAAACTTAATAACACTCCACGATAATTTTAAGATCACAAAATTCAAAGTATAATTTTGGAATGTTATACACATATTTAATTTAAGATTATAAGATTTAAAATCTTTTTTCTTAAACTAAAACATATAAAAACGGAGGAAGTTCACCCTCTGTCCCAATTTATGTGATACACTTTTCTTTTTGGTTCGTCCCAAAAAAATGGTACATTTTCTTATTTGACAACAATTTAACTTTAAAATTTACATTTTACGCTTAACGAGATGATTTATAGTCACACGAATATTTTTGGCTTGTTTTAGACCACATAATTCAAAAGTCTTTATTTATTTTTTAAACTCCGTACCCAGTCAAATTATATCAAATAAATTGGAACGTAGGTGGTATGAATTAGTAGTACAAAAAGAAAAACAGAAGAACAGAAGAAGAAATTAACAAGCAAGTACTAATCCCAACACTTGCAACTAGCTCAACAACATTAATGCAGCTACTTAGTCAATCGACAACAACAAAATCCCTGTGGACAAGTCATGAAAACTAACATGTCAAGATTCCCGAAACAATTTGATTTTGCTTCATGAAAAAAGAACCATGAATTGCTCGAGAAGAGAGATGTCAAACGAACTAGAATTGTGCTGTACTGAGTTTTCTTTAAAGATTGAAATGTATAAATTTGAATACGTAACTGATTATTAAACTATAATATCTAAAATTGATTACTGGATAATTAAGATAAAATATTTGTCAACATCTAAATATGTTGGAGAATTGTCTATTTTATTATTAAAATAATAATATTAAATTGGATTATTTGTTAACTCACTCGTGATCTACCCTATTAGTTGCCTACAAAATTGTCCACTAACCCACTACCATCTTATTTACTCCATAAAAAAAATCTAAACCTTATAGGAGTCTTTCATCCTTGGGTTGGTGCATGAAAAACTGAGGTTGTGTCGTGGAATAAAAAAACTGTGAGAAGAGGAAAAAGATTATTTTGTTGAAGGAAGATATTTTTATTGATGGAACTATAAACTCAACAATTTATTCAGAGTTTGGTCGAATCATAGATAGAGCTGTCAAAACAGACTGGCCTAGTTCACCCGGGTTAGTCCACGCGGACTTTGAATTTTGATGGATCAGGCCGGGCTGGCCCATCTTTTTATGGGCTTTAAAACAGTCAGCCCAACTCATCACTATATGGGTTGCGGGCCTGGTCGGACCAACTCACCTTTTTAATATATAGATATATATATATATATATATATATGATAATTCTTTTAATTTAAATTCGAATTTAAAATGCTAACATAAATATTTACAAGACAATATCACATGGTGTCACTACTTGCTAACCAAGTCTCAAACATTATTTTCAAAGGCATTTTTGAGCGAGTCCTGAGGCAGGGCATACAAAAATGCTCCGGGGTGCAAATGAAAGGTGTAGATCCATTGGACGTACGCTCTAGAGTTTAAGTAAAGCGTAAGTCCTAGGTGCAAAAGCGTAAGCTCCGGGGTAAGAGCATACACCCTAGGCGTTAAATGTAATGTTTGTTGCTTTTAAAGTATTTTTGCTATAGATCATGTTTTTTGTTATTGGTGTAATGATATTTATACCCAACGTAGGTCAAGCTCACGGGTCGGCCCAATCCAACATCGCTAAAAACCATGAGCCAGACTAAAAAAAATTATTTTTAATGGGCTCCAAAATTTTTAGTCCAATCCTATCAAATCATGAGCTGGACTGGATCGGCCCAACGGACCTAGCCCATATTAACGGCTCTAGTCATAGAACATTGTCAAATTGTTATATTCTGAAAGGAACGACTCAAGATTGTTACTATTGAACCGGTACAAAATCAATTGCAGTAAATTTGAATCTCTCTATTTATGAGGTTTATCCACAGTACCTTCGTTAGAACATAAAGAGGTAGTGGAAACATATCATAACAAGGATATAACCTTTCCTGGGCTTAACTTACACAATTACTAGAAAATAAGTATTAAATTATATAACCTACAACTACTTCTTAATTTACACAATCTACAACATATATCATATAAATGAGTAAAGAAAAAAAAGATAATTAAATGAGTAAAAGAGAAAAGTCTTCAGATGGTCAATTTCGTATATGGTAAATAGTAATTAACTTTTACATTGGAAAACAAAAATGTATTAAAAAAAAGAAGTGAAATCTTTAAGGCACCTTCATCAGTCCTCCATCTTCTTTGTTTGAAGCACTCATCAATGCAGATTTTATCTATCTTTTCATAATCATCAAAACATCTCATAATTAACTGATCGTCCGAATTAGGATCATGACGATTCAACACATCACCACTACAATTTAAACCAGTTACCAATGCTAACTCCTCCAACCCAAAACGCAGCTTGACACCATTCAATTCAACCCATAACTCATCATCGTTCTCCTGATACACCTCCCTCAACAATAAGTAATGAATTAATTGATTTTGTACAACAACTTTTTTCATTTCAAGAAAATGGCCAAAACATGTATCCCTAAACATATCCAACTGTATAGATGATAAATTATCCTTAAAATCATCTATAACATTTGCATTTACGTGCACACTAGACTTTGATGTGATATCACCAAGCTTCTTCACTTACAAATCCCAAACCTGCGAACTTCACAAGTTTACTTCTAGTATAAAAATATATATTATGCGCCATTAAGATAAAATAGTCAAATGATACATCTTTGTAGAAATATTAGAGAAGTGCACAAGAGTACCATGAGGAGGAGTACATATTATTATTGATTATGGTTGAGTTTGTTATGTTGGTTGAGTTAGTTAGAAGAGTTAGTTAGTTGGTTAAATTGATTAGTAGATATATGTGATGAGTTGTATGTGTGTGTGTATAGTGGGAATGAGAAGCATTGTAAGGGTGTGTAATATATGCAGAAAATATACAATACAGAAGCTCAACTTTGAGCTCCAAAACTTGTCTACTCTCTCTCTATCTTCTTTGCTCCTTCGATGGAGATTTGATCTTCAATTACCGGTAATCCTGAGAGTGAGCGCATGGAGTTCAACATGGTATCAAAGCTTTGGTGATAAAGCACAAAATAAAATACAGATCGAGGTGATTCGACATAAGTCGAGGGAGTTTTCTTTACATGCAAAGGAAGACTCGAGAGATCTAGATACTTTGCATCACAATCTGAGAATTGCGAAACATATCGGAGCATTGTATGAATAAGGCAGATCGATACAGTGTGGATTGAGACAAAATTAGTCACATGCAGTGGCAATTTACAGAGAACTGCGAGTTGAGAAATTGAAATCTGAAGATTCAAAACTTGATGATAATGGGAGCAATTGAAGAAGACATGATTAACATAGCTACAAAAACACCAGTAAACATCGACCATAACCATCCATTGTACCTATTCCCATCATATGCACCGAGCTCACTATCGGTGGGAGTAATGTTGACAGGTATGGATAACTACACTCTATGGAGTAGGGCAATGAAATTAGCCCTGTTAGGCAAGAATAAAATTGGATTTATAGATGGAACAGTAAGGAGGGAAGCATTTAACAGTGGTTTAGCTAAACTTTGGGATAGATGCAATGCTATTGTAGTATCGTGGTTAATGGAGAATGTGAGCAAAAATTTGCTCACCGGAATGATGTTCAATTCAGATTCATCTATGATATGGGAAGATCTGAAGGACAGGTTTGACAAAATAAATAGCTTGAGGGCTTTTCAGTTACATAAGAAGATAATTACATTAAGACAGGGAAATTCATCAGTTTCCATGTATTATTCCAAGCTTAAGGACCTTTGGGATGAATATGATTCAATTATACCAACACCTTCATGTTGTCCTAGATCTAATGAATTTGTGGGTCATTTACAATATCAAAGGATGCTACAATTTCTTATGGGACTCAATGACAGTTATGGACATGCCAAGAGTCAAGTGATAATGATGCAACAAGTGCCAAACTTGAATCAAGTTTATGCAATGATTAACCAGGAAGAAAGCTAGAGAATGATCAAAGATACAATGGAGCCATCAACCATGTTTACATCCAAATAGGGAATTGGGAGACCTAGGCAGAAGAAGTCATACAATCCAAATGCAATATGTGACTTTTGTCATGGTAAGGGACACTTGAGAATAGACTGTTACAAACTAATGAAATGTGACTTCTATCACAAGACTGGTCATGTGCAAGAAGGTTGTTACAAACTCATTGGGTATCTAGAGAGTTTTAAGGGAAAAATCACTTCCAGGAAGGCATATATTGTGACATGAGGAAATGTGCAAATTGAAGATACCAGACAAGAGGATGAAACTCAAGGTTACCAATATGTGCTGAGTCTGCAATCTGGGAAGGATATGCAATACTGCTATGGAGGAATACCAACAACAACTCACAGACATACATCCATCAAGGACCATATTTTGTACCTGGACACAACAAATATCAGCAGCAACAGGACACACATGTGACTGTTGGCCAATTTACTCCCAACCAACATCAGCAACTTCTCAATATACTCAACAACAAGGATATAATTACAGAAACAAATGCTAAGGAAAACATGGCAGATATATCTAATCTTAATATGAGAAGAATGATAAAATGGATTGTGGATACAAGAGCGACCAATCATATGATTGGTAATCAAAAATACTTACAGAACTAAAATATGATAGAAGATGCAGGAAAGGTACATATGCCTACAGGAGAATCAGCCAAAATCACACACATTGGTGACTTGCATATAGGAGAAGGTGATATACTTGAGAATGTTCTGTGTGTGCCAACATTTAAGTTCAATTTAATGTCAGTTTCTAAGGTGACAAAAGAACTACATTGCACTGTTACATTTTTCTCAAAATGTTGTATTTTCAGAATCTCTCATCTGGAAAGGTGAGGGCGATTGGTAATGAAGAAGAAAGACTATACATACTGTGTCTAGACACATTGAATAATGCAGGGGAGATGAATAAATGCTTGACAGTAACTCAGCATGTTGATGCAGCCATATGGCATCACAGACTATGTCATGTGCCTATGCATGTATTGAAGAAAATATCATGTCTCAATAATGTTGATTTTTCTTCTTTTTTAAATAATTGTGAAGTGTGTCCTCTATCTAGAAAAACAAGGAAGTCATTCCCTAGAAGTACTAGTAGGAAGACATGACCATTTCAGTTGTTACATATGGATGTATGGGGACCTTACAAAGTTGAGACATATAGTGGCATGAGGTATTTTTTTACCATAGTGGATGACTATTCTAGATGGACTTGGATTTTTTTAATGAGGCTAAAGTCAGATGTAGTCATATTACTTAAAAATTTCTTTACTGAGGTACACACTCAATTTGATGTGAAAATTAAAAGGGCAAGGTCAGATAATGGGACAGAGTTTTTTAATCAAAGATGCAGGGAACTGTTTTAGTTGTGTGGTGTAGTGCATGAAAGTTTATGTCCACATACACCACAAAAAAATGGTATTGTGGAAAGTAAGCACATACATATTCTTGAAACAACAAGAGCAATTAAGATACATGCTAATTTACCAGATAGGTTATGGGGCTTCTATGTGGAAGGCGTTATGTATGTAATGAATAGAATCCCTAGTTCTATCATAGGTAACAAGTCTTCCTATGAACTACTGTATAATACAGTGGCACCCCTTTCTCATATGAGAGTAATAAGATGTTTATGCTTTGCCACTACTCTGATGAAGACTGACAAGCTTGGCCCTAGAGTTGTGAAATCTATTCTTCTTGGATATGGTTCTGCTCAAAAGGGTTACAAGTTGTATGACATGGAGAATAGAATAATTTTCATGAGTAGGGATGTAGTATTCCAAGAGACCACTTTTCCTTTCAGAAATAATCTAAATGAAGAATATGGACTTACGAAGTCCCATGAGAATTTCAACTTTGATGATCTAATCCATCCACAGAACATAGAAGTTATATGCAGTAGTCCAGAGGTGAAGAATTTATATGAAGGGCCAGACTATGCCAATATTCCCATTGCGGTTCATGGTCCAAGGCATCAGCCTGAAGAGCAACCTTGTGCACAGCTGATTGGATCAACCTCATCCTCTGATATTGATGTTAGAAGGTCTGCCAGAACCAACAAGCCCCATATGTGGCACATAGATTATGTCACTAAGAGTGGCTCTAACAAATGTCTATACTCAATATCTGATGGACTAAGTTACACATGACTTTCATCTATCTATCGAAACTTTGTAGCACAAGTTTCAGCTGACATTGAACCACACACATATTCAGAGGCTGCAGCAGATCACAGATGGGTTGAAGCAATGCAAGCTGAGATTCAGGCACTAGAGGACAACAAAACATGGGAGTTGGTTCAACTTCCAAAAGGTAAAAAGACTATTGGATGCAGATGGGTATACAAGATAAAATACAAAGCTACAGGTGAAGTGGAGAGATTCAAAGCTAGATTGGTGGCCAAAGGATACAACCAAAATGAAGGTCTTGACTATCAAAAAACATTCTCACCAGTTGTAAAGATGACTATTGTGAGATCAGTTATATCTATTGCAGCAGCTAAACAGTGGACAGTCCATCAGATAGATGTATACAATGCATTCTTACAAGGAGACCTATATGAGGAAGTGTATATGACCTTACATGAGGGCTTCAATACTACTGGAGGTAATAAACAAGTTTGTAGGTTGATGAAATATTTATATGGCCATGGTAGCCTCATTTGCAGAAGTGGTTTGACTCACTGGTTTGTACAAAGCACTTGGTGTACAGGTTCAGTTAACAATCACTGTTTTCACTGATAGTAAGTCTACAATTCAGATTGCAGCTAATCATGTCTTCCATGAGAGGACTAAACACATCGACATAGATTGTCATTTTATAAGGGAATGGATTCAGGCACGTCTCATCCATGTTGCTTACTTGCCATCTGCTGAGCAACCGGCAGACATACTCACCAAGGCACTTGACAGTCATGCTTATTTGTTGTCCAAGCTAGAAATGAAGAATATCTTCATATCTCCTAGCTTGAGAGGGTGTAGAAATATTAGAGAAGTTCACAAGAGTACCATAAGGAGGAGTACATATTATTATTGATTATGGTTGAGTTAGTTATGTTGGTTGAGTTAGTTAGAAGAGTTAGTTAGTTGGTTAAATTGATTAGTAGATATCTGTGATGAGTTGTATGCGTGTGTATATATAGTGGGAATGAGAAGCATTGTAAGGGTGTGTAATATATGCAGAAAATATACAATACAGAAGCTCAACTTTGAGCACCAAAACTTGTCTACTCTCTCTATCTTCTTTGCTCCTTCGATGGAGATTTGATCTTCAATTACCGGTAATCCTGAGAGTGAGCGCATGGAGTTCAACAATCTTAGTATATTTTTAGAAGTTAATGCATGCATATGATGAATTATATACGATATAATAATAATATAATTATACAGTAATATTGAGTATATTTGACATCCCCAAAATACCTACCGTACAACTCAACATTTTGTAGCCCTTCAATATTTTTTGGATATGCTGAACAATTATCTACCACAAACAAAATTCTTCTACCATGCATTTTTTTTATCAAACCAAAGGATATATTCATCAAAAAACACACTTGTCATCCAAGCTCTTTTGTTGGCACGGTATTGACAATTCAAGCTATTCATGTTGACATTCTTGAAACAACGTGGTTTTGCATATTTTTCAATAATCTATAAAGGGATTTTTTCAGATCCATCCTCATTGCAACAAATAATAATTGTTAGCCTTTCTTTGTCTTATTTTCTTCCTTCAAGTTGCTTTGTAGCAAGAGAATGATCATCTTGTAACATGTAAAACAAACCAGTTTCATCCATATTAAAAACATCTTTCATAGGGAACTTATCTATTTTTTCCCTTATAGCCTCCAATTTCTTCTCCATGTCTTGTATATCAACTGAACCACCCTCTCCGAAATGATAAAATGACTTGATACCGTGTCGTAACTTGAATTTCTCAAGCCAACCATGAGAAAATTAGTGCTCAGAATCTTGTTGAGGGTATACAAGTTTCATTGTATCTCTTGTCTTATCCAAAATTAGCTCTTCGGTCATATTCACATGATCTTGGTACTGGAGAAACCACTCATAAACAACCTTCTCCATATCTAGAAATTTTGCTGGTTTGTGCCGCTTGATATTCCTTCCGCTTTTTAGGTTGGCTGAAAGATACTCAGTTGATCATTTGAGTGTGTTTGAGATTGTACCTTGACTAACTTTCAAATGAAACTTTTCTTCAAGCCATAACTGCAATTCTTTTTAGTGCATGTCGAATGATCTCTCTTGTACTCACATAATTCTTTACGTATTTGATATGTCATTGTTGATTTCGTGACACCTATTAAATAAGGAGTCATTGTTGGGTGTGGTTTCAAAAAAAATCTATCTTGTTTATATAGTATTTTTTGTCACCATCAGACATTGAATGTTTTTAGTAAAAATACAATGAATAATACTTAATTATTAAGAAACAATGAACATTATTTATTAGTTTTCATTAATATTATGTACAATGAATCTATGTAATTAAATTACGTAATATGATACATGAACTTTTCTAAGATACAATGCTTTTTGATGTAATCAAAATTTAACTTCAATAAATTACAAAACTCTCTTTAAATTAATAAATATTAATTTATTGGCTAATTAATATCTCTATAAAATAATAAAATATCATGGTCCCAATAATATTAATTTATAGATGTTTTACTGTACTAAACATGTACATTTAAGTCGTCTGTTGAAGGTCTTTCCACTCTTCCGTGGCATTTAGCCTTCAAAACATATATACTTTTAATATAATACTGTATAATTTACATTAATCACACACACACACACACACATTGGAAATTTGCCTTTGGTATGGAGGTTACGTCCACCCATATTCAATGAATTAAACACTAGAGTTCCACATGTTGGAGGCTTTGTCTCTTCACACGTGCATAATCTACTAAGTGAGTAGATGACCGTAGGGCCAATGATCGTCAAATTTCGTTAAGAAATAAAAGAGATATTGGTCCACGAAGTAAGGTGTTTGAGGCATGAAAATATGGTGGGACAAATCTACCACATCGGTGGGAAAATGAAGAATTGTTCTTGTTATAAGCCTAAAAATGGATAAGGGTTTGGGACCCCAAGGGGTAACCCATGTGTTTGAAGGAGGGAGGATCTAGGTGTGCTTGGGTTCGAGGCTAGCACCACACACGCGCCGCCGCCCGTCCGGTCCGGGCTCGGGTCACGGGCTTCTTCTGACATTATTTGCACTTACTACAAAACGTTTCTGGCCATGATTACACCTCTTAAAGGGCCTCTTAATCACCTCTCCTCGTCCTAAACATTATATAAACTTCTGAAACAGATTTGAGGGAACAAAAGAAAATCTGTCCAAAAGTGAGCAACATAAACTCTTACTTCCTTTTTCCTCTAAATCAGCAAGTCGTTTCGTGTTCGTTTTCTTCGTCAGAATCAACCTATTTGCTTTGTAGTGTTGATTAGTTGTTGTTTTATCTTGGGAGACTATTGCCCGCTAACGTAAAAACATATATACGGGACAATCTTGTCTTAAAGACAGAGAGTCATCTCTCGACTCAGCCACAGTTATAACAATTCAGATTTAGTATTTCTTGATTTCAGGTTATGAAGATTCAAGAGTCAACAATCTTGCGGCAGTTCTGAATATTGATTGTTTGTTCATCATTTTTAACACTTGTAATATTTATTTACTTTCCGTACTGCATTTATATCCAACAATATATGCATCCATATACTATATAGTTTATGCAATCCATTAATAGAAAACTACCTTTGGTGAACTTTTGGGAGCATCTGCTCCGCAAATTAACTATTTGAATCTTTTTCTGTGTTGAATCCCCACAGAAATCATCGTCGTCGTCAACGGCGAGAAAATTACCATTGCAATTTCTTGCCAGACTCATCTCTGCAGTGCTTTTTTCTTTCTTTTCAGGCCTTGCAAAAACATCACTATCCATGACTTTTCAAATAATATGTTTATTCTTTTACCAGAATATATAGATAGTATTTATATAATAAGAAAGATGGAAGAAAGAGGAATTTGATAAATGGGAAAATTATACGGTAGTGATGGTGGAGAGATTTTTGAGAAAATTAAGATTGAAAAGGAAAGATTGTTGGAGATTCCTGGGATTTTGGACTGTAGTAATCTTACGGGGAAAAGGAGAGATTCATTCTTGAGAATTCTTGGGATTTTGAGGATTTTGTGCGGGGTAATTTTAGGGGAAAAAGGAGGCGTAAATTTCACATGTGGTCACTTAATTATTATTTTTCTTCATAAAAGTCACTTAATTATTATTTTTAATACAAAAATTACTTAATTTTGAGCAACTAACACAAAAGTCACTAAAAACACTTTCATGTATTACTAAATCATTTTCTCGTGAATAACTTATTTTCTACTCTTTTTTTTTTATTAAAATCTAATAAATAAAATTTTAATTTAAAAGATTCAATCCGATCCGACCCAACCCAAAATTCATATGAAAAAAAGTAAATAACATTTCATATTCTTCTTTTTTCCCTACCATTTTAAATTACTGTATCTTTTACCTTGTATTTTTTTTTTTACATTTTTAAGTTCTTAAAATTTTATTACTCTATACATAATCGTCAAAATTTGTGAAATTTGCAATTTTGAACATAAGGCAAAATGACCCGCTATAACAATAATACTTATAGTGTAAAAGTTATTTAACATATCATAAGCGATCATAACTTCTAAAATTAATAACCTAAAAATAAAACAGGTAAAGTTCCTATACCAAGTAAATTTGAAATTTATGATGACATTATAACATTTTACTGAGAGACTTTCAAGACTTGCTGGTAAGAAATACTTCATGTATTTTAATTTATGTGTCACTTTTTTTCAGATCTGAATTATGTATACTTTGACTGATATTTTATAATGTGTTTTCCATTATGACATGAGAAAAATAGCAACTTATAATACTTTTGGTATATTTTTGAATATCCAATTTTGCCTCAAAAATTAATTTAATTGATTGTCATGAATCGAAATTAAAGGTGCCACGTATAAAACAGGTTGGCTTTTAGTTAGGAGAAGAAACATGTTGTTTTTTAGCAGATAAAAAAGTTCGATTTTGTGACTTTCAGGACTTGCTGATATTATAAACATATTAAAATGGTAGGAAAATAGGAAGAATTTGAAAGATTATTTACTTTTTTCATATGGGTTTTAGGTCGGGTCGGGTTTAATCTTTTAGGTTAAAATTTTATTTATTATATTTTAATTAAAAAAAGAGTAAAAAATAAGTTATTCATGAGAAAGTGGTTTAGTGATACGTAAAAGTGTTTTAGTGACTTTTGTGTTAGTTGCTCAAAGTTAAGTGACTTTTGTATTAGAAATGATAATTAAGTGATTTTTGTATTAGAAATGATAATTAAGTGACTTTTGTGGAAAAAAATAATAGTTAAATGACTATATGTGAAATTTACCGGAAAAAGGAGAGATTCATTCTTAGAATTCTTGGCACTTTGAGAATTTTGTGCAGCTAGTCTTAGGTGAAAAAGGAGAGGTTCATTCTTTGGGATATTTGGGAATTTGGGTGAAAAAGGGGTGCTCCATTCTTGGCTATTTTTAGGTGAAGAGGGAGATATCCACTGCAAGTTCCCCGATTGTGCGCCAAACTTAGATGATATACTATTTTCTCCATATTACTCCTAATATTTTAGGAATGTAAACGGGTGGTATTTGTGTAATTGAAAAGTTTAAATTTTGAATAAACTATATTTTTGTTATTTTTATAAAGTAATTATAATTTTTTTAATTATCATTTTAAAAAGTTATATTTGTGTAATTTTTCCTTTTTTTCTTTATCATTCCCTGGGTTCATGTTGGTATGCAACGGCCTGATATTATGGCCCAGTTGTGGCGCAGAACAATGCTCCTCCTTTACCAATGAAAGCTTTCAAAATTCGTTTATTTTAAAAAATATTTTTTAAATTAATTGATCAAATAAAAACGGTTTGTCATCAAGAATATTTTTTTCAAAAGTGTTTCTGGGAAAAAATATTTTTTTAGCTTCTGAAAAACAGTTTCTACAATTTCTCAAAAACACTTATTTTTTTCTCAAAGCTTGATCAAATACTTCACTTTTTTAAAATTAGCATTTTCTGAGAAAAATAAACACTTTTGAAGAAAAATAAGCATGGCCAAACAGACTATTATTCATGAAAGAAATAATTCTTTGATTATTTTCATTAATTGAAAGACAATATATACAATTTACATATTTCCATAATAGGAAAATCTTATTCATATTCTAATACCAAAACCCTATCCTAGTAGTACAAAAATCCTATAATTATGGTAAGTGTACAAGACTAATTAATGTAATACTTACACTAAAATATTACCTAAAACTATACGTAAAATATGGTAAGTACATAGACTGATTTTGGACCAAAATCACTTAGTGTATATCACGGTAATATTATGTATATTTAACACACTCCCGCATTCATAGCGGGTGTCTTCGTACGCTGAGACTGTCCCTGAAATCTTCAAAAAGGGTCGAAGGGAGACCCTTTGTAAAGATGTCTGCAATTTGATACTTGGAAGGGACATGACAGACGCGTACTTGTCCACGAGCTACCTTTTCGCCAACAAAGTGAATGTCCATCTCGATATGTTTAGTGCGCTGGTGCTGAACCGGATTACCAGAAAGATAGATGGCACTAACATTATTACAATAAACCAAGGTAGCTTTCTGAATAGAACAATGAAGCTCTAAAAGAAGATTGCACAACCAACATGATTCAGAGACCACATTGGCTACCCCTCGATACTCGTCATCTGCACTAGAGCGGGATAATATCGATTGATGCTTTGCACACCATGAGACTAAGCTATTACCAAAAAACATACAATAGCCAGACGTAGACCGTCTGGTGTCCGGACAGCCACCCCAATCATCATCTGTATACGAGACAAGAGTAGATATCGACGACATATATAAATGTAAGCCATAGTCAAGTGTCCCCTAGATGTACCGAATAATGCGTTTGAGCGCATTCATGTTCTCAACCCTGGGATCATGCATAAACAAACACACCTGCTGTACGGCATACGTAATATCTGGTCTCGTGAACGTAAGATACTGAAGGCCCCCTGCAAGACTGCGATAGCGGGTCGAATCCTCATAAGGTGAGCCAGCCGCAGCACCCAACTTGGGTTTAGTATCAACCGGAGTGGAAGTGGACTTACAGGATGACATCCCAGCCCTCTCGATGATCTCAGCTGCATACTTCCTCTCGGATATGAACAACCCATCTGCATGACGAGTGACAACAATCCCCAAAATGTAACTCAAGGGCTCTAAGTCTTTCATAGCAAACTCAGAACTGCGCATTGTCATGATAGACTGGCGTAATGCATCAGAACAGCCAGTCAAGATAATATCATCCACATATAATAGTATATAAGCCAAGGAAGAACCACGATGATATATAAACAATGAATTATCAGACCTGCTGTGAGAGAACCCAATAGTCGAAACATAGTTTGCAAATATGTTATACCAAGCCCGTGGAGACTGCTTAAGCTCATACAAGGACTTCTTCAACAAACAAACATGATGAGGATATTTGGGATCCCTAAACCCCAAGGGTTGATGTATATAGACTGTCTCCTTGAGATCACCATGTAATAAATCATTCTTCACATCTAACTGATGAATGGGCCATGATTTCGAAAGAGTCAAGCTGAGCCCAGTGCGAATGGTAGCCGTCTTGACCACCGAACTAAATGTCTCGCCACAATCCACACCAACCTGCTGAGTCTTACCATCACCTACAAGACGAGCCTTATGCCTCGCAAAAAAACCGTCAGAATTGTCCTTATGAACAAAAATTCACATAGACCGAATAATATTAACACCAGAAGGACGGGGCACCAACTCCCACGTTTTATTATCAATAAGAGCATTATATTCGTCGGTCATAGCAATTTTCCAATTTGGGTCATTTAAAACAGACACAAGATTACGGGGTAAGAGTGATTTAAGAACACTAGAATGTAAATTAAAATGTCTTTTTGGTTTAAAAAACCCGACCGGTCTATGACTCGAGGAAGAATTGGGTGGATTTCGGGAACTACCGGGACACGTGACGGACTGGCTAGCAGGCAGTGGGCATGCTGGCCCAATACTGGAATCCTATGACGGTAATGGGCTGGAACCCGTCATTGGAACAATGGCGGTAATAGGCTGGGAATCTGGCCCAATTAGCGTCACTGGCCTAGTTACGGGATTGGATACAACAATTGGAACAGTGAGGCCAGCGGGCATTGGGCCCGCTGGTAGATTTGGGGTGCGGAACACATCCAAAAAATGGTGAATAATATACGGAGATATACCATCATCCAAAAAATTATATGAATTAGACACGGGATTACTAACCTTAGCAAACAGAAATTGAGATTCATCAAAAATTACATGGCGACTAATGATGATTTTATTAGATGATAAATCAAAACATTTGTAACCACGATGATTTGACGGATAATCCAAAAATACACAAGGGGTAGACCTGGCCTGAAGTTTGTTAATTGTGGTGGACGGAAAGAGTGAATAACACAAGCACCCAAAGACCCTAAGATGTGAATACGAAAGAGTCTTATTATATAAAATTTGAAGAGGGAACGAATATGTCAAACATTTGGAAGGAAGAATGTTAAGAAGATATGTAGTCATTTGTAGCGTATGATGCAAAAAAGAAGGGAGTACGGAAGCATGAATCAATAAAGTTCGGATAATGTTTTAATGGTACGAATTTTGTGTTCGGCTTTTCCATTTTGTGAAGACGTATGTGGGCAAGAAAAATAAAAATTGATCACATTATTAGCACAAAATTTCCGAAACATCCCATTGTCATATTCTTTGCCATTATCACATTGAATATTTTTTATTTCCCATTTGAATTGGGTTCTAATGAATACTCTAAATTTTAAGAAGGTGGAAAAAACTTGAGATTTTTTCGCTATCGAAAAAGTCCATAAAAACTTAGAATAGTCATAAAAAATATAACATAATACTGATGACCCAAAGAACTAAGAACAAGAGACGTCCATAAATCGCTATGAATAATATCAAATGACATTAAAGTATGAGAACTAGAGTCTACCAATGACAACCTAACAATTTTTCCTAAAGAACAAGATTGACAATTCGGAGTACTACGCGTACCCTTACATGAAATAAAATTATTTTTATCTAAGGAAGAAAAAATAGACGACCCCGGATGACCAAGATGAGTATGCCACAAGGAAGGAGCAAGGGCTGCAAAAGCGAACGACAAGGCTTGACTCGATAGACCGGAACATGGCGTGATAGGATAAAGATCTCTTCTACTATCACACCTCATGAGAGGACTCCCCGTCTTGAAATCCTTCACAGAAAACCCAAACGGATCAAATTCAATAGACACAGAATTATCAATGGTAAATTTACGGACATACACTAGATTTTTAATCAATTTGTGGGCATGAAGGGTATTTTTCAAGATAAGGGGTGGATGGGGGGAGACAACATTTTATGACCATAACCACGAATTGGAATTGAATTACAATTACCAACAATTATGCCACCAGGGCATATAAAATTTGAATAAGACGAGAGAGTACCTTGATCGGATGTCATGTGGGTCGTGGCTCCGGTGTCTATATACCAATTTGGGTCCAGTGGATTTAATCCAAGTGTGTGCATTGCAGCTTCAATGTCGGTTTGTGTGGGGCCCAAGTTGTTGGAACCGGAAGGAGGAAAATTAGACTCGGTCATCATGACTATGAGACTAGCACCGGTAGCCGTCTTTTTAGCCAAGCCTGTTTATTCGAGTGTAAGCATAGAACGAGCCTAATAAAATTACGGAAGAGGGCTTGCTCTGACGAAGAAGCGTGCCAACACCATTATAGGCCTAAGATAGACCTGTGACCATCTGAAGGACGAGACGATCGTTCGTAACGGGTGCACCAACGTTGCGGAGTTGGTCCACCAATTCCTTCAACCTTTTACAATATGCTGAAACATTAGGAAAATCTTCCATATTGACGTGGGAGAATTCATGCTCCAAGGTAACATCACGAGAATTTTAATTATCTTGGAATATATCACGTACTCTATTCCAAGCCGCCATCGCCGTAGCGTCTGGTTCGATAATCGTTTGCAACAGGTCGACAGAAATAGTGAAATGAATCCACTGAAGAACATTAGCATCAAGTGTCGTCCATAACTTATGATTATCCTCGGGTTTTGGCACCTCTGTATCTGTAGGAGCCGCGGGGATAATGTGATGGAGGACTTGATGTGAGCGTGCATGAACTTTGAACAGTTCGGCCCACGTCGCATATTGGACGTTTTCTATTTCAAGAATGATAGGGATGCCATTCTTGATATTAGAAACAACAAGGGCAGGGTGAAACATGTTCTTAGCCATAATAGCAACGCAAGACATGATGTGGGGATTTGGAAGAAAAATTTTGGGAAGAGAAAAATAATTTCCGGGCATAGAAACCGAGGAAGGGAGCTCGGAAACCGGACTGTTTGGATGGAAATTGGGCATGAAAACCGAGGTATGTTCTTAGGAATAGTGCACGACAACTAGGAATTTTGGGAGAGGAGAATTTAACCTAGACTTCTGATACCATGAAAGAAGTAATCCCTTGATTATTTTCATTAATTGAAAGTCAATATATACAATTTACATATTTCCATAATAGGAAAATCTTATTCCTATTCTAATACCAAAACTCTATCCTAATAGTACAAGAATCCTATAATTATGATAAGTGTACTAGACTAATTAATGTAATACTTACACTAAAATATTACCTAAAAGTATACATAAAATATGATAAGTACACGGACTGATTTTGAACCAAAATCGTGTATATCACGGTAATATTATGTATATTTAACAATTCAGTAATCCATTTTGGTACACTTGTTCTTCAAGTGAATTTATCTATCTAAGCAGGAATGTTCTCGACCTATTAACATTACTTGTCTCTTCCCCATTGTCACACCAATATTATTAAATGTTGTTTACTGTTGAAAAATACATATAGATATTACTAAGGTGGACAGAAAATTTGGTAATGTTGAATTACTACTCTTTCGAAGTATCAAGATCAAGTGTGTAGTTTTCAAGGAGTTTGCATCACTTTTATGGCATTGGATGCCTCGAGTTCATTGCCTAACGCTCATGTATTCCAATCATAATATGTTGGGAAAACCACTGGCCGCTGATATTATTAATTTACTTTTATCAAAACAACTGAATTTATTACTTGTAAAAAGTGGACACATTAATGCAATTTTTTTAAGATAGGCCATACCCATTCCTTAGTTTGTGGGGTGATCAACATAATGACGCTCAAGTACCATAGATGCAAATGTATTTGTTTAAGTCTTTCACGGATAGAATTGATAATAGACGTGTTGGTAGGAGATAAAAAGTAATTTGTAGAATTAGTCGATACGCTCATGAACTGAAAATTACGATTATCAAAAAAAATATCTTAGATGTAAATGTATATGGTTTATGATGCATTTCACTTCTTTAGTAGGAGGTTGATTTACACTAGTAGTTATACCATCGCTTGACCAATTTCTTCCTTTACTAAGTGGCGTTTTCTTCCTTTACTTGGTCAGTTTTTGGACATAAAAAAATATGAAATTTGAAAAATAATAGTATTTAGAAAAAGTTGAAAAATGATATTTAGAAATAGAGTTGTGTTTAAACATGAATAAATAATAATAATAATAACATATCCAATGTAATCCCACAAAGTGGGGCATGAGAGGGTAGGAAGTACGTAGAGGTAGAGAGACTGTTTTCAAAAGACATCCGGCTCAAGTAACTCAAAACAAAGCAATTTTAAAAATAACATACAGAAGCAAAAGAGACATAGCGAATAATAACAAACTCATTACATAACATTAAAAAAAAAGAACACTACCAACATGTATTAACAGAAATCGAGGACATAAAACTACAAGATCAATACTAATGTTATTGATATGCAAGGAGACAACACTCAACTACATACTAACCTTCTACTCTAATTCTTGACCTCCATAACCACCTATCTAAGATTGTATTCTCGATAAGCTGAAAGTGCGCCATGTCTTGTGTAATCACACTCACTCCAATACTTCTTCGACCAACCTCTATCTATATCTAAATTGCCACTACTAACCTCTCACACATCTTCATTGAGGTATATCTGCATCTGCACTTCACATTCCCGAACCATCTCAACCTCGCTTCCATCATTTTGTCCGCCACGGAAGCCACTCCCACCTTGTAGATATCATTGTTTCTAATCTTATCTCTCCTAATATGCTCACACATCCAACCTCGACATCCTCATTTCTGCAACTCTCATATTCTGAATATGGGAGTTCTTAACCGGCCAATGCTCCGCTCCATAAAATATAGTCGTCCTAACCACCGGTCTGTACAACTTACCTTTAAGTTTTGACGACACATTCTTCTCACATAAGATTACGGAGGAGAGCTTCAATGTTAAATTTTTGTGAGTGATTTAAAATAAAAAATGTGCAAACAAGTATTTGGAGTTTTACGAAAAATTGTATATTTTCTATGTCCAAACATGATTTTGAAATAATATGTAAAGAAAAAGTGAAATTTATGGCCAAACGGGCCTTAATATTGTTCATTTTATGAAAAACTTACATATTGGCCCCTCTTTGATATAGACTTTTAAAGTCCAACCTGACTACGTGTCATCTATTCATTGGCATATCCATTTATGCTCCTAACACCGGCAAAAAACAAAAAACAAAAAACAAAAAACAATCTCACTTCAGATTTTTCAATTTAATCTTCTAGTAGCATGATAAATATAACGTACAATTTATCTTACACAATATACAATCCTTGACTGCTGTTAAAAAGAAGTCGATAATTACAGCAAAAAAAGCAAAAAAATTGGAAATACCGAAAAACCCTACACACAACAATCTCCGCCATCATCATCCCTCCTCATCTTCAAGCCTAGTCAACTCTCTCTCTCTCTCTCTCTCTCTCTAACATCTTCGTTTCTCTTTCTCTTTCTCTCTCTAACATCTTCGTTTCTCTTTCTCTTTCTCTCTCTAGATATTCATGTATATGTGAATTTTAGCAAAAATTATGGCGGCGGAGAGGTCATCGGCTAGATCTAGTGGATCGTCGGTGGATTCGTATATCGGTAGTTTAATTAGCTTGACTTCGAAGAGTGAAATCCGCTATGAAGGAATTCTATATAACATCAACACTGATGAGTCCAGTATCGGTCTTCGCAACGGTAATTTATTTATTTATTTGCTTAATTACTATCCGTCTTAACTTTTTAAGTATAATTTTGGTGATTTTATCGATTTTTTAAGGGTAGATCCATGTTTATTTGATTGATGATTGATTTTGCTTGCTATTTTTGTGTTTTTAGGCGATGTTACTTGCTTATCGCAAAGCTGGCTGGAAATTAAGTTTTTTTTTTCAGTTTTAAGAGAAAATTTGACTTGAATTATGTGCTTTATTCAAAGTTTATTGAAATTTGAGATTTTTCCTTTATTTTTTTCTGTTTAATAGAAAATTTGAGTTGAATTATTTGTTTATTTATTATCCGGCTTATTTTTTTTAAATGTGTAATTTTCTCTTAATTCTAGTGCAACTTTGGTGAGTTTTATCGATTTTTTATCATTAGATCCTTGTTTATTTGATTGATGATTGATTTCTCTTGCTACTGTGTGTTTTTAGGTGCTGTTACTTTCTTAGCGGAAAGCTTGCTGAAATTAAGATTTTTTCATTTTTTTTTCTGTTTGAAGAGAAAAATTGAGTTGAATTATGTGATTTGTTTCAAAGCTTATTGAAATTTGAGCTTTCTCCTTGTGATTTTTTCTGTATAAGAGAAAACTTGAGTTGAATTATGTGCTTCGTTGAAAGGTTATTGAAAATTGAGATTTTTTCCTATGATTGTTTTCTGTTTAAGAGAAAACTTAAGTTGAATTATGTGCTTTTTTCGAAGTTCATTGAAAATCGAAATTTTTCCTTTTAAATTTTTCTGCTTAAGAGCAAACTTGAGTTGAATAATGTGTGCTTCAATGTGTTCTGCTGGGTTGTTGTACTATATTAATAGATAATTTGGTCTATCTTATAATTTATGTGTTTCCGTTTTTTTCTTAAAAAAATTAAATCTGTATTTATTTAATCCATTTCTAAATATGTGCTTAGCTTAGCTCATAGAAAGTTGAGATTTTTACTGTTCTAAGAGCAAAAATGATCTGGACTAGGTGCTTTGATGTGTTTTTGAGAACTTGTATATTGCACTTTTGAGTATGTTAGTGTAAGGATGTGTGTATGCATGTCGAATTGATAGTCTATAAAGTTGGAACCTTAAGGCAGGCCGTTGTGTCGTTGTAACAAACTTGAACTTGTGATGGATGAGTTAAGATAATTCGTTGCACAAAATTTGGAAACTTCATTTTTTTGGTGTATTTGTTGTTTGCTAATTCAAAGTAGCATTGTGAAAATCGATACCTACACTGAATCATGTCTGTAGTCTTACTTTCTTAGCTATCATGATATTGATATAAATCTATTTTGAAATTCAAGGAAAAAGGTTAATCTTTGGTCCACTAAAGGAGGAGAAAGATTGATTTTTTTTTTACAAATTTGAGTTTTATTGAACTTATACCGTGACACAGTTTTCTAGGTCGAACTTCTTTTGTTAACAATGTGTTCACTGAAGTATAAAGTGACTTATAGGACCTGACAATTGGTTATGATTTGTCATTGCAGTAAGATCATTTGGAACAGAGGGAAGAAAGAAGGACGGTCCTCAAGTACCGCCAAGTGATAAGATTTATGAATACATACTTTTTCGTGGAAGTGATATCAAGGTAATATGATCTGACCCAGTCTGCTATGGAATTTTATGTTGTTTTGGTTGCTTTTGTATACTGAAATGCCTTCACGTAGTTCTTGGCACTGTATTCATTGTGTTCTGTGAAATCTGTCTCCTTTTATTTATTTAGTTCTGTAGATATCTTAAGTCCATTTATATATTCTAAGAGTTTCTAGTGTTTTAATTGTCAAAAGCTTATTTCAGAAGTTGGAGCAAGCTTCTCTTTAGATATATGGTACTCTGGTATACAATTTTCTCCATTATATGAAGAGCTTTACGTTGGGGTTGATGTTGGAAACACAAAAGGCACTTAATAAAAGCCTGTACTTGTTTTTCAGCTTAGCTCTTACCTTTCTTTTGATATTTGTGATCAAGAAACAGGTTCGTTACACTATGTAGCACCTGCATTTTGTTAGATGACCCTTAAGTCTGAATCTTTGTTTTTTAACTTGGTAAGTGAGCGGGCCCTACCCAACCTCCCTACTCTCCGGTTCATCCGTTAGACAGGTCCAGTCCTTAGGTAAGAGGACAGTGCTGATATCCTTTTAATGTGATTATCTGATCAGCAAGTCCTGTTCTCTGGAGAAGGGTGAAGAAGAAGCCATGTGCCCTGATTTTCATTAAAGTCACTTCCTCTGTATCATTTTGAGTTGGCATTAGTTGAGGAATCATGTTGGTCGAATGTAGAGCTAGATATACTTGTTTAGAAAACCTGAGAGTTTAAGTATAAAATCTTGGTCTCCCTACTTAAAGTGGTACCTAATAATTGAGAAACATGAGAGGTAGGCAGAAGATTTTTGTTGATGAAGTTAGAGAACTCAGGTATAGGGTGAGAGAAAGTTACCTTATCAAAAAGGTGAGAGGAAAATTATCAATCATATTGTGCATCATATTGGCATCTGTTTGCATGCCAGGTCAGTATTTTAAATGCAGACATGTTTTCCAAAAAATTGACATATGTCTGGCCGTGAAATTTACTTAATTGGTGTTTCATAAATGAGTTGCATTGGCCCAGCTTATGTATAAAATGTTTTGCTTCTTGCAGGATTTACAAGTTAAGTCTTCGCCACCTCTTCAAACTACACCACCTATAAACAACGATCCAGCTATTATCCAGGTAAGTAGAAAGAAATTGCACGGATGCTTAATATTATGTTTGATTGAATTCTAATTCTTCTAACCAACCTGTCAGTCTCACTATCCTCGACCACCTACCACATCGGCAAGTTTACCTGCTGCTGTTGGTGGATCTTTGACGGATCTAAGTTCCCATTCTGCACAGCCGGGACATCCTGGCTCAACATTCCAAAGTGGCCTGCCTTTGTATCAACCTGGAGGGAATGTAGGATCTTGGGGTCCATCTCCTCCTCCTCCAAATGCTGGTGCTGGTGGACTTGGTATGCCAATGTATTGGCAAGGTTTTTATCGTGCTCCCAATGGACTACCACAAATACAGCAACAATCTCTGCTTCGTCCTCCTCCTGGACTTGCCATGCCTCCTTCCATGCCACAGATGCAGTTTTCTGGTTTCAATTCATCTTTGCCAACTGGAGGATCAATCCTACAGGCGCCAAGCTTGCCAGAATACCCTTCTTCATTGATGCCTACAACTACTAGTTTAACCTCTAGTTCTTTACCTGCTGCGACTTTGCCTTCAACTGTGCCTTCCCTGCAACCTGTGGTACCTGTGACTGAAACAATATCCAGCGCAATTTCAATGAAGACTTCTGTTTCTGCTATCCCCACTTCGACATTAGGTGCTAGTTTACCGGCCTTGACTCCTTTGACAACAAGTCCTGATGTAAATCCTGTTGTTCCGCCAGTTTCTATTAAACCTAATCCAGTACCTAGCCCAGCTTTGTCTCAATCTGCATCTACTATTGTGGGGCCATCCAGTTCTAATCCAGTGGAGACACCCACACCGTCGCTGGTAACTCCAGGGCAGCTGTTGCAATCTGGACCAATTGATGTTCCTTCAAATCAATCTACACAGGCAGCTCAAAAAGATGTAGAAGTGGTTCAAGTATTGCTTGCACCATCTTCAGAACCTCCAGCACCTGTTAAAACAAAAGCTCAGCCACCAATATTACCATTACCACCTCAGACACGTCCACAGAAGGTGCTCTATTATGATTATTCATTTTATTACTGAGTGTTTGAAAGTTTTTTTTACTTATTTGTTTATTTTTAAATTATTGATCTTCCTGAGTGGACAACATTAGGCTAATCAATTCCCATTTCCGAGGGTATTATAATTGTATTTGAACTTTTAATTTGAAAAAAAGAAATTAGTGGATGCTTGTGACTAGGGGGCTATCTGTACTTAAGTTGGACTACTTGATTAAGTACTTAATTAGCATAATTTTTAACTGCCTTTTCTGGCAAACATTAAGGAAGGTTCTTTATTCCATGGTTTATTTATTTATAACGGAAAAGGGTCAAAAATACCCTCAACGTATTAGAAATGGTTCAAAAATGCCCTCCTTCCACCTATTGGATCAAATTTGCCCCTCCTTCCACCTATTGGGATAAAAGATGACCTTAACGTGTTAGAAATAGCTCAAAAATGGCCCCCTCCCACCACCTATTGGGTTAAATTTGCCCCTAACATTATTTTCAAGCTTAAATCCCCCCCTCCCCCAATTAAGAGCACAATTATATGACATTTATTAAATTTTAATTAAGCATGTGCCCTTTATTTAAAAGGGAGTCTCAAGTATCGTTATTGTATTAAAATAGTTGAAGAAGAGAGCTAGAATATATTATTGATGAATTGTTATCCAAACTCAACTTTCTCTTTTACCCTCCTTGCCATTACAAAAAGGAAAGTCAACTGGTACCTGTTCAACATAATTATTTTCTGGATTTACTTATCATTTAAAGTACAGGTAAGTTAATCCGGTTTATAAACGAAAAACTATATGATATATGACCTTATTAATCAATTGATATATGGTGAAACTTAATTTATTGTAAAAAATAGTACATTAGATTTTGGTTAACTTGGTGAGTTTTATGACTTTTGTGTATAATCCTACTTAAATAGTCTATTTCCTAATTATAAAAAATTAGCGTTCTCTAATTATTACGAATACATCTGTTTAAATGACATATTCCAAATAATTGAATTAATTCATGTTAAAATATTGCCTTTAGGAATGTCTCTTTCTAATTTAGATATTATAGTGAATTCAATTAATTATAAGCAACTACTATTGATAATTCTTTGTTTCAGCAAGAGATTTCACACTACAAGAAAGTATAGAATTGGTAACAAGCTTTAGCAACAATACATATATTGTTGCTAAAAAACTTAAATGACAACAAAAAATTAATATTGTTGCTAAAAAACGCAAATGACAACAAAAAAAATAACTTGTTGCGAAAACTTTTTGCATCGGAAGTTATTGCAACGGCATGCAACAATTTTTGTTGTTGCGAAAAGTACTTTTGGCAACAATATCCAACATATAACAACAAAAAATGTTGTTGGCAAATGTTTTTCTTCCATACCTTCTTAGTAGTTAGATATTACAAGAGGCACTTTGCTATTTTTTCATCTCAATCACTGAATGGAAGGGCTTCACAAGAAGAATCTTGTTAGGTTTAGCTGCGTTAATTTGACATAGATTTTGTGTTAGGTTGTGTCGTCAATAGGTCGGTTCATTTTGGGTTGTGTTAGAATTTTATGTGGACCAAATAAAGGCCACATGTTTAATTAAAATTTAATAAATGTCATATAATTGTGCTCTTAATGGTGGAAAAATTTTAGGCTTGAAAATAATGTTCGGGGCAAATTTAACCCAATAGGTGGAAGGAGGGGTAAGTTTTTAGCCATTTCTAATACGTTAAGGGCATTTTTTATCCCAATAGGTGGAAGGAGGGACAAATTTGATCCAATAGGTGGAAGGAGGGCATTTTTGAACCATTTCTAATACGTTAAGGGCATTTTTGACCCTTTTCCGTATTTATAATTGTGAGAGAAGCAGATAGTTCTTCAATCTCAAAAAGGAGATGATTCTATTTAACATCGGGTGAATCTGGCTAGATGTGTCCATAAGGTTGTTATGCAGTCTGCTCTAGGCAATAACCATGGATGTTGTCTTTAATATGGTGTCCTTTGCTCCACACTTTGCTACAGTGGAACGTATTATAAAAAGTTTGTTATGAGAAGGAAGTTTGGTGTCAATTTAATTAAGCCACACAATCTACTACCTTTATGCGTATTTGATGCTTATGATTGGAACATGTTGATAATATTCCAAGGCTGCTTTGTTATGAAAATACTTGGAAGGTGAGGAGATTTCTGTCAATCTTTACATTGTAGTCCTCTTGATAGATTTACTTCCACTTCTGTTTTATTGCTGCTATCTCTTTATCACGGATCTATTGAAAAGAAAATTTTGGACTCGAAGGAATTCATTAGGAGAAAGAATTCTGGTGAGCAGTCACTTAAGCCACATAGTATTAATTCTAGTCTACCTTGATTGTATTTGATGCTTGCACTTATGCAGGAGCATGCTGAATATTTAAAAGCTGCTTGGTTATGAAAGTACTTTTCAGTGACCAATTTACTATTCAATCTTAACATTGAAGTGCTGTGAACGCCTCTTTCGCTTTCCCTTTATTGCTTCATCTCTCCATCATGATCTTTGGAAAGAAAATTAGACCCGTGACTTAAAAAATAAAAAGGGTAGGACTCGTGATGATGTACTTCACAATGATGTGGTGGCTGACAATTATACTTGTGTCATCCTTTGCATTATACATATGCCAAAAATTTCCTTATTGGTGTCAAAATCATATGATATTGATTAGGAAGCTAATAATCTCCTTTCATTTACTTTTCTTCTAGACAAATGGAGCTCCATATCAGCCGCGTTACAACTACTACAGAGGGCGTGGTGGAAAAGGAATGGGGGTAATGGATTATGTGCATATTTAAGCCTTTATTAACCTAGATCTTTTTATGGCATGATAGTCATAGCTGTATCTGATGTCTTATAATTTTATCTAATCTGCTCTTTGTATATAGTTTCAGTCTGGATTTATAAGTTCTTTTATGGAGGTCACAAATTCCAAATCTGGCCCTTTCAATGATAAAAGCTTTCTTTTGTGATGAATGCCAAAAGGGGATTAGTCCAAGATTCTTGCATTCAATCTAAAACCCTAATAGTTGAGTTAATGGTTGTGTATAATTCAAGCTATGCATTCATTGTAGGGAACTCTCTAGGCAGAGTATTTCTTAGAACACTGATTTGTTAGTATCTGTTATTAGCATTACCAAACATTTGACATACAAGTTATGTAGGTAGGTTTGATAACAAAATACAAGTAACGAAGATTGGTACATGATGGCACTTTTGTCTTATCGCTTGAGTTTCATTGTTGTTACCCTATTCTGCAGTTGTGATAGCTGTTATAATCGTTTGAACTTGTATGTTTGTTCAAGTTTCTGCTACATTTATGAACATGGCAGCTAGCTCCTGTATTTTCTACGATTTTCTCAGTGTTGACTTTGCCGTTCAATATTTTCATGTAATCTACATGCAACCTTACATTGAAGAATGAATCTTAATTCCATAATTTGTGCTCTCCAATGAACAATCTGACTAATTTGCTTAAATGAATAGTAGATGACCGTTTCTTGTAGTAGTCAATGATGATTGATTAACTTCCTTGCCAGGTTTCAAGACCAGTTACAAAGTTCGATGAGGATTTTGATTTTATGGCCATGAATGAGAAGTTCAAGAAAGATGAAGTATGGGGTCATCTTGGCAAAAGTAACAGAGAAGGAGATGGAAATGGCAGTGACGAGGATATCTCGTACAATGAATATGAGGATGATCTGATTGATCTCCCTAAGATTGATGTCAAGGTGTTTATTCAAATTCTATTCGACCTCAATTCTAATACATACGGCACATACCCTTGTCCATGTATTTTGGACCTTGCATTTATGTTTAATCTACCTTTTTATCTGCAGCCTGTTTACAATAAGGATGACTTTTTCGACTCCTTGTCAAGTAATGCACTTGACCATGACTCAAATCATGGAAGGACCAGGTTTTCTGAGCAAAGGAAGATAGATGTTGAGGTATATCTGATTCTTATGCTCTACTTCCTGACTATGGTTATTCTTCAATGAGCTAATCTGTTTTATGGGTGCAGACATTCGGAGATTTCTCAAGATACAGGGGCGGCCGTGGTCCTGGACGCGGTGGACGTTCTCGAGGAGGATATGGAAGTTATGGAAGAGGAGGATATGGAAGTTATGGAAGAGGAGGATATGGAAATGGAAATGGAAATGGAAATGGTTATGGCTATGGTGGTAGGGGCAGAGGCCGTGGTCTGCCATCCCGTGCTTCGTAAAAGCAGTTGGTGTATTTTCAAAGTTGAGCTAGAAGCAAATATCTGCCTCTTTTAGGCAAGGATATTGTTAGGACTATCTAATCCTGTAATGTTAGTGCATATTGTCTACATTTCCGAAGAATAAATTCAGGCTGTAAAAGTATGCTCGATTTTCTTCCATGGGCTAGAGTGCATTCTTCTAGCTGCAAATTTCACAATCACAGTGGCTGTAGTCATTGGATGTAGTTTGCTTGTCGATTGCAATGTGAAAATTCGACATTTCCCATTTTCCTTCAGTAATGATCGTGTACAACTCTCCATCAACTCTGAAGAAGTTTAATAACAGTAAGAATTTTCTTTTGTTTCAGAAATTTTAGTAGATGCTGGAAAATATTTGGTTGAGGTTGAAAGACAGCATTTGAAATTTGCAAATTATGTTGGGACTTGAACTTCACTTGAAAAAATTTGGTGAAAGTTAAAGATTTCTGAGTAGAAACTTAGTCAGTTACACATTTTAATATTTTAACCAATGTTTGAACTGTTGAATTCTGCATTTGGTTAAGTTGATAGTAAACAAGTATTTACAAATGTTATCATACGGATACAATTTTTTTGTTGTAAATTTCCAGGGAAATGATATATCTGCGTAATACTTCAAATTGCATAAATTTTGGTGAGACTACATAATGATACATCTCTATACTTCATTCATAGTGAAATTCTATTAGTACATTTTATTTCAAACTTATAAACGAAAGCTTGGTAATGCATAAACTCTATGCTTAACAGCAGTTCATTCACAAATCTAAAAGGGAAGTGTCAAGTTTACACATTGGCTAGTAGTTGTTCATTATGCAAACATATCCACATTGTAAAAGGAATGAAACAATTTTGCACATTGACTAAAGCAAACTAAAGAATATCGTTTACCAAATTGGTAAAATGAATCCTTAATGAAAGAATACTAAAGAATGCACTGAATTAAATGCCACGTAACTAGTTCTATGATTGGTGAATCTGATCCAGTTAGTCCTTTTTTACTGTTAGAATCATTATCTAAACCACCAATTGGCCTGAGTAATAAGGTTTCAGAAATCGGTCAACTTGTAAAAGCAGTAATTTCCACATAGCAGAATCTGATAGCCTTTACCACAGGGACACTTGAAATGCAGAATCAGACAGCTTCCCATTCTCTCCACCGACACAGCTTCCTCACATAATGCTTCTTCTCTAGTTTCTGTCTCATCATCCTAGTGAAAACAAGAAAAATCCATCAGTAAACAGAACTAGTTCTAAGTTTATAAAAGGTGTATCTTGTTTTTACTCTATTATTAACTGAAAGAATATATGTGCCGTGAAAGAGAATAATCCCTTGATTATTTTCATTAATGTCCAAGGTATATATACATGATATACAATATTTAATTATGGAAAATAGATCTACCTTTTCTAATACAAGACTACTACCTCTTTCTAATACAAGACTACTATCATAATTACACATGTACAAGAATTCTAATAATATGATAAGAGAATATATGTGTATACATACAATATACACGGCACATATATTCTTTCACACCCCGCAGTCATAGCGGGCCGTTGTCGTACGCTGAGACTGTCCCTAAAATCTTCAAACAGAACTAAGGGAAGAGTCTTAGTAAAGATGTTACCGTGAAGGGACATGCAAGACACATACTTGTCCACGTGCTACCTTTTCGTGAACAAAGTGAATATCCATCTCGATAGCAAAGAAGTTGGCAACAACGTATTCATGTTAGCAAATTCTCGTTGGTTGAAGCAAAATGCGAAGAACGATATAGAGGTTATGTTCACGTCGATTTCCTCTGGATCATAGCAAATTGACGATTTCTTCATAATTAATTAAATTGGCGGGATGCCATGAAGAAGGCAGTCAAGGTTTGAATCATCATCTACGACCTTATACGGGCTCATACAGACAACTAAGATTAACGCGTTCTGGACAGGCTGATTTTGTAGTAGTTACCGAAGGTTTAATATCAAAGGTATGTTAAGATAAATTCTTCTTTCTTTTGGCATGTTCTAAGTTACGAAACGTAAACGTAATACTGTCCCATAAATGATTCTACTCTTAGTAGTTAAGGATGTTCATGTTATTCATTCCTATTTTCAAAGCATGTGTAAATATGTTCCTAAATTCCTATTGAGGTTGATAATGTTAATCGGAGGTGAAGCGACATTTCGTCACTCCGATAAACTCAGAGTGTCTTAGTATCATTCATGCATTATGTACATATATAACCCTTGACCCACAGGCGTTATATACGCTACTATATGGTATGCATTATATATATGTAGGGGATGAGAAAAAGGATACAACGTTATATACGCACCACCACCTGATCAACTGGTATATAATGATGATTGTGCTAAAAAAGGCCTTGTATTATATGATGGAATGCCCATTGAGGCTTGATGGTGTTATATACGCATATGTATATGTATGAACGCATTGTGCATGATACGTAGGCTAGTATGGCCCTCAGAGGCATTCTGCACAGGTATGATACTTAGGCATATTATGCCCTCAGAGGCATTCTCTAATGGTTGGTTGTTTCTTGTCTCATGTTACTTTCGGGTCTCTATTAAGGCTGGCCAGTGGGTCGGGTCGGCCCGGTCCAACCCCTGTCCCGCCCCGAACCCGACATTTTAAAAAAAATAATTCGGTATCGGGACTCAAACCGGGACGGGACATGGTCTTGTCCCGACCCGTCCCGCCCCGATCCCGATCCCGCCTGAAATCCTCCCTTTGCAAAAATAACCGTTGCACCAACGACCATTTTTACATTTTGGCCGTTGTGCAACGGCCATTTTTGGCCTCCCCCTCCCCCTACCCCTTAATATTTATTTTTAAACCATAAGTTATTATATTTATTTTTAAACCATAAGTTATTATATTTACACTTTAACCCAATTTCCCTACTATAAATACCTCATTTTCTCTTCATCTTTCTCTCTAATCTCTCAATCTATCTCTCTACAAGTCTACATTGTCTACTAAATCAATTTTATTTATTCATTTGGGAGTGAAGTTAGCAACTAACTTGAGGATCTTCCATCGAGTAAGATTTCAATTTTCAACCTCTCGATTACACGTCGACGTTTGGTATATTCGTTCCTTCATTAAATTAGTTTTGTCTGTTTATTTTATTTAACGCACTTAATTTTATTTACTTTAATTATTTATTAGTATAATTATAAATTTATAATGGAAGGATTTAAACGTATGCTTACAGGTAGGGGTCATGCTTCTTCTAGTAGGGGCAACAAGGGCAAGAGTCCTATTTCTAGACAGAATCATATTCCTACACATGATGATTTTGTTGATACTGAACATTTTCCTACAATACCATTATATTTAGATGAGGAACTATTTTCTGGAACTCAAGAAGACTTTAATATAGACGATGATCTAGATGATACACCCACTAATGTAGATGACAACACACCCACTAGTGCACCTTCAACTTAAATGCCTCCTATTGCCCCTAGTATGAGATGAGGTCCAGCAAAACGATTATTAAAATCAGATGCATGGACATTTTTTGATAGAGACGTAGAGAATCAAGTAGCTAGATGTAAAATTCGTAAAGATGTTTTAAAATTTAAAAATGGAAAAGGTCAAGGTGGGACGGGGGATTTAATGAGACACGTAACAAGGACTCATCCAGCTAGGTATGCCCAATATGAGGCTTCAAAACTGGGTGCGCAAACGTCCGCTCCATCGGGACAAGGTCCACATACTGTCCCGGATCAAGTACAGGGTCAAATTAACCCTATGACGGGGGGAATTGTAGGCCCTAAATACGATAAACATAGAGATAGGGAAGCAATAGCAAAATTAGTTGTTGTGGAGGGTTTGCCTTTTTCATTTTCTTCATCTCCCGATTTTATTCATTACATTAGAGATATGTATAATCCTGCTTTTAATGATTTTCCTAGATCAACTGTTAAGAGAGATGTATTTAAATTCGCACATGAATATCAACAATATTTACGTTATTCATTATATTATTTTAATGGCAAAGTGGCTATCACTTCTGATATAGGCCGTAACACTAACGACCATGATTATTTAACGGTAACATGTCATTAGATAGATTATAAATGGTCTGCAAAAACGTATCTTAGTGTATAGATATATAGATGATAGACACACTTGTACTTTTATTGTAGAAAATATTTATCAAATATGCGATTATTACAGAATAACTGATAAAATTATGACTATTACATTAGATAACGCTTCTTCTAACAATTACTCTATTACAATTTTAAAAAATAGTTTAACTCCATCTTTTCTAGATCATTTTCATATAAAATGTGCGTGCCATATATATAACTTAATTGTAAAGGATGGTCTATCACTTTTTGAAGACATTCTTAGTAAAATACAATTTGCTATAAACTTTATTTTTAAAAATAATAGAATACAACGAAGAAAAGAATATAAAAAAAATTTGTCACGATTGTCAACTACCTTATAGAAAAATTCCAGAAGAAGTACCCACTAGGTGGAATTCTTTATACGAGCAACTACTTGTTGCTTATGACTAGAAAATCTATAACTTTATTTTTTAACTCTCATAATCAAAATCCAGCTGATATGGTTGTAGATAGCGATTGGGGAAAAATTTCTGAACTTATTGTATTTTTAGAGAATTTTTTCAAGCAACAAAAGAATTTTTCGGTATATATTATCCTACTATTTCAACTATGTTGTTTTATATAGCTCTAATATTTTTATTACTTAGTGAATATATGAAAAAACCAGCTTATAAAGCAGCTATTAAAAATGTTTATCAAAATAAAAAAACATTTTATTCATATTTCCACTATTTATATTATTGGTGATGTATTAAATCCAATTATTAAAATAGACGGTACTAAATCACTTATTGAAACTATTTACGATTGTATAGAAGTACTACCACCTCCAAGTCCCAAAAATCCAAATCACCCACCACCTATTGAACAAACTAAAGAAGAAGTGTTGTCTAGCGTAGAAGACGAATACAAAAAAGTATATAGGTTTTACCAACAAGAAAGTGCTAGTAACCTACCGGCTTCCATACCATCTTCTTCTTCTTCTTCTTCAACACAACCTCACAAAAGACATGTTGTTTCTGCGACTAGTATTGAAAGCCTCAGAAATAGAATGTGTGGTCGTACCGCTACTAACCAAATTAGCGAGTTTGATATTTTATTTTGCAGGGTTCTGTACCGTACCAAGCAGTTCTCAATGAAGAAGGATGTGAAGACTTGCTGAAATACGGGAGGGGGAATGAGAAGACCTTTCCGACACTTTCAATGATCGCCCGAGATGTTTTGAACATTCAAGCGTCATCAATGGCGTCTGAAAGCGCTTTTTCTGCCGCAGATATCAAATAGGAGAGCACATACACTCATTAGCCGGAGACAGCTTGGAGATTGTAGTATTATTCAGAGATTAGATACGAGCGGAGAGCAGAAGGTGCGGTCAACCGGAGATCAACGAAGAAGAAGATGAAAACTACAACGAAATCTTATTCGAAGGTGGTGGAAGCGACGTGGAGCAATTTGACCAACAAATATCAATTCCAACCGAAGAGCCACTGGAAATTATCAAGAAACTAGAACAAGTTTTTTTCAGAATGTAATTTTTTTAATTGCAATTTTATTATGTAATTTGCAACTTTTGAACAACACAAAATTGCAATTTTGACAATTGTATTTATATTACAAAAAAAATCACATGTCTATAAAATAATATAAGAGGCACAAAAACAACCTTGAAATGTCTATTAAATAATATAAGAGGCACAAAAAAAAAGAACCGCCCCGGATCCCGACCCGACCCGACCCGACCCAATTCTGACGGGATCGGGATCGGGATCGGGGCGGGACTTCGACAAATCCCGATCCCGATGGACCCTACCCGACCCGATCCCTTCCCCCCATCCCGCCAAACCCGGTCCGACGATCCCGAGCCCGGCCCACCCCTAGTCTCTATTATGCTATTTTTCATGCCTGACGTACTCGGTATATCAGTCGTACTGACATCCCTTTTGTCGGGAGACACTGCGTTTCATACCCGCAAGCTCAAGTAGATAGGGTGACGGTCCGTACTAGTAGGTTGCTGGTTCAGCTGATATTAGAGCACTCTACTTGTTCCAGAGTTGCAGTCTAGTCATGGTACAATATTTTTGATATGCATAGGGATATGGCAGGGCCGTGTCCTGACCTTATGATGTCACATACTCTTTAGAGGCTTGTAGACAGTTGTCTTGTGTATAGTAGTCGTGTATGACCTTGTCGGCCTTAGTATGTATATGTACATAGGTTGGGTTCTTCTGGTTGCAAGATTTTACGTAGCTCCTTTCCAGTTTATTATTTCTATGTGTCAGCAGGTTACCTCGTGGCTACCCTCGTGCCCCATGCTTAATTACAGTTAGGTGGTAAATATATGATTAGTGGTGCTCGACAAGTAAGGTCCGGGTGCCCGTCAATGACCTCCGGTTTGGATCGTGACAGAAGGCCTGCTACCAGGCTTGGTTCTTCTGAGTCTGGGCCGCTGCTAGGCTTGGTTCTTTTGAGTCTGGGTCGCTGCCTGCTGCTGATTGTTGTTGGGCCTGGCCTAAAAAGGAGGAGCCGGGAATGCTGGATTGGGCCACTGCCCACTGGCTGTCCAATACCGCCACTGCCACCACGACTGCCACCGTTGTCACTACCACCGCCGCGACCTCTGCCGTGGGTTTTGCCACTATTTTTCCGATTTTGATCTTTTTTGCCGCCACCATTGGTACGGTTTTGGCCCGAATGTTCCGACAAAGAGTGAGGGTCATCAATGTCGCGGGACGTGGTCACCATCATGGCGGAATTGGCTTTGATTTTCGCCTTTTTAGCCAATCCGGCTTCTTCTAAGGTGAGCATGGAATGTGCTTGGTTGAACGGCGGGAGAGGATTGCTTTGACGAAGAAGAGTTCCAACTCCATTATACGCCTCGGAGAGGCCTGCAACCATCTAAAGAACAAGACGATCATTAGCGACAAGCGCATCAACGTTCTTGAGTTGATCCGACAACTCCTTGAGACTTTGAACAATATGATGAGGCATTCGGAAAATCCTCCATATTTATGTGGGAGAATTCCTGCTCAAAGGGTCATGACTCGGGAATTTTTGTTGTCCTGGAATATATCACGCAACCTATTCTAAGCTTTCATTGTCGTAGCGTCGAGTTCGATAATTGTACGTAAGAGGTCCGTAGAGATGGTGAAATAGATCTATTGAAGGACTGTCGCATCAAGAATTGCCCACAACTCAATTTCATCATCCGTGGTGGGCATCTTCTCATTGTATTTCGCCGGTGGGATGATGCGATGAAGGACTCTATTAGACTGTGCATTAATTTTAAACAGTTCTGCTCACGTCGCGTATTGGACGTTTTCCATCTCAAGAACAATAGGAATGTTGTTCTTGATATTGAAAAATGCAAAGGCAGAATGAAAGGTGTTCTTTGTGGTAGACATGATGGAAGAACAAGATGAGAATTAAGGATTCAAATAAAATTTGAAGGGGGGGAGGGGGAGTCGGCCGACAGCTGAGGATTGGTTCGAGTGGGGGCGGCGGTAGATAGTTGTTTTTAGATAATGAAAAGTTTGCCCTAGACTTCTGATATCATGAAAGAGAATAATCCCTTGATTATTTTCATTAATGTACAAGTTATATATACATGATATACAATATTTAAATATAAAAAATAAATCTACCTTTTCCTAATACAAGACTACTATCATAATTACACATGTACAAGAATTCTAATAATACAGTAAGAGAATATATATGTATACATACAATATACACGACACATATATTCTTTCATTAACATTCAGCACCCCAGCACAGTAAACAAAACTAATACTTATTTAAGTGTTTAAAAGGTAAATCTTTTCTGCTATCACAGTAAGCAAGTATTTAAAAGGTGAATCTCTTTTGCTCTATTATGAACATTAAAAAAGCAGCAAGAACCCCATGACAGTAAACAAAACTAATTCTAAGTGTTTACAGGGTGAATTCTTTTTTGCTCTATTATGAGTATTAAACAAAATAGTAAGAACCCAAACACAGTAAACAAAACTAATATTAAGTGTTTAAATCTTTTTCGCTCTATTATGAGTATTAAACAAAACAGTAAGAACCCCGACACAGTAAACAAAACTAATATTAAGGGTTTAAATCTTTTTTGCTCTATTATGAACATTTAACAAAACAGCAAGAACTCCATCACAGTAAACAAAACTAATACTTATTTAAGTGTTTAAAAGGTAAATCTTTTCTGCTATCTCAGTAAGCAAGTGCTTAAAAGGTGAATCTCTTTTGCTCTATTATGAATATTAAACACAGCAGCAAGAACCCCATGACATTAAACAAAACTAATTCTAAGTGTTTAGAGGGTGAATTCTTTTTTTTTCTCTATTATGAGTATTAAACAAAACAGTAAGAACGCCCCCCCCCCCAACACATTAACAAAACCAATATTAAGTGTTTAAATATTTTTTGCTCTATTATGAACATTTAACAAAACAGCAAGAACCCCATCACAGTAAATAAAACTAATACTTATTTAAGTGTTTAAAAGGTAAATCTTTTCTGCTATCACAGTAAGCAAATGTTTAAAATGTGGATCTAATTTGCTCTATTATGAACATTAAACACAGCAGCAAGAACCCATGACAGTAAACAAAATAAATTCTAAGTGTTTACAGGGTGAATTCTTTTTTTCTCTATTGTGAGTATTAAACAAAACAGTAAGAATCTCAACCCAGTAAACAAAACCAATATTAGTGTTTAAATCATTTTTGCTCTATTATGAACATTTAACAACACAACAAGAACTCCATCACAGTAAATAAAACTAATACTTATTTAAGTGTTTAAAAGATAAATCTTTTCTGCTATCACAATAAGCAAATGTTTAAAAGGTGAATCGATTTTGCTCTATTATAAACATTAAACACAGCAGCAAGAACCGATGACAGTAAACAAAACTAATTCTAAGTGTTTACAGGGTGAATTTTTTTTCTCTATTACGAGTATTAAACAAAACAGTAAAAGCCGCAACACAGTACACAAAACCAAAGTGTTTAAATCTTTTTTACTCTATTATGAACATTTAACAAAACAACAAAAATCCCATCATAGTAAACAAAACTAATACTTATTTAAGTGTTTAAAAGGTAAATCTTTTCTGCTATCACAATAATCAAGTATTCAAAAGATGAATCTCTTTTGCTCTATTATTAACATTAAACACAGCAGCAAGAACTCCATGACAGTAAACCAAACTAATTCTAAGTATTTACATGGTGAATTATTTTTTGTTCTATTATGAGCATTTAACAAAATAGTAAGAACCCAACACAGTAAAAAAACTAATATTAAGTGTTTAAATCTTTTTTTTCTCTATTATGAACATTTAACAAAATAACAAGAACCTCATCACAGTAAACAAAACTAATACTTATTTAAGTGTTTAAAAGGTAAATCTTTTCTGGTATCACAGTAAGCAAGTGTTTAAAAGGTGAATCTATTTTGCTCTATTATAAACATTAAACACAACAGCAAGAACCCCATGACAGTAAACAAAACTAATTCTAAGTTTTTACAGGGTGAATTCTTTTTTTCTCTATTATGAGTATTAAACAAAATGGTAAGAACCCCAGCACATTACCAAAATCAATATTAAGTGTTTAAATCTTTTTTTCTCTATTGTGAATATTTAACAAAACAGCAAGAACCCCATTACAGTAAAAGAAATTAATACTTATTTAAGTGTTTAAAAGGTAAATTTTTTCTGCTATCACAGTATGCAAATGTTTAAAAGGTGAATCTCTTTTGCTCTATTATGAACATTAAACATAGCTGCAAAAATTCCATGACACTAAACAAAACTAATTCTAAGTGTTTGCATGGTGAATTCTTTTTTGCACTATTATGAGTATTAAACAAAACTGTAAGAACTCCAACACATTAAACAAAACTACTATTAAATGTTTAAATACTTTTTACTCTATTATGAACCTTTAACAAAACAGCAAGAACCCCATCACAGTAAACAAAACTAATACTTATTTAAGTGTTTAAAAGGTAATTTTTTTCTGCTATCAGAGTAAGCAAGTGTTTAAAAGATGAATCTCTTTTGCTCTATTATGAACATTAAACACAACAGCAAGAACTCCATGACAGTAAACAAAACTAATTCTAAGTGTTTACAGGGTGAATTCTTTTTTTCTATATTATGAATATTAAACAAAACAGTAAAAACCACAACACAGTAAACAAAACTAATATTAAGTGTTTAAATATTTTATTGCTCTATTATGAATATTAAACAAAACAGTAAAAACCCCAACACAGTAATAGAAACTAATATTAAGTGTTTAAATTTTTTTTGCTCTACTATGATCATTTAACAAAACAGCAAGAACTCCATCACAGTAAGCAAAACTAATACTTATTTAAGTGTTTAAAAGGTAAATTTTTAAAGTTATCACAATAAGCTAGTGTTTAAAAGGTGAATCGCTTTTGCTCTATTATGAACATTAAACACAGCAGCAAGAACCCATGACAGTAAACAAAACTAATTCTAAGTGTTTACAGGGTGAATTCTTTTTTTCTCTATTAAGAGTATTAAACAAAATGGTAAGAACGCCAACACATTAACAAAACCAATATTAAGTGTTTAAATATTTTTTACTCTATTGTGAACATTTAACAAAATAGCAAGAACCTCATTACAGTAAAATAAATTAATACTTATTTAAGTGTTTAAAAGCTAAAAATTTTCTGCTATCACAGTATGCAAATGTTTAAAAGGTGAATCTCTTTTGCTCTATTATGAACATTAAACACAGCCGCAAAAATTCCATGACAGTAAACAAAACTAATTCTAAGTGTTTGCAGGGTGAATTCTTTTTTGCACTATTATGAGTATTAAACAAAACTGTAAGAACTCCAACACATTAAACAAAACTACTATTAAATGTTTAAATACTTTTACTCTATTATGAACCTTTAACAAAACAGCAAGAACCCCATCACAGTAAACAAAATTAATACTTATTTAAGTGTTTAAAAGGTAATATTTTTCTGCTATCAGAGTAAGCAAGTGTTTAAAAGGTGAATCTCTTTTGCTCTATTATGAACATTAAACACAACAACAAGAACCCATGACAGTAAACAAAACTAATTCTAAGTGTTTACAGGGTGAATTTTTTTTCTATATTATGAGTATTAAACAAAACAGTAAAAATCACAACACAGTAAACAAAACTAATATTAAGTGTTTAAATCTTTTATTGCTCTATTATGAATATTAAACAAAACAGTAAAACCCAACACAATAAAAAAAATTAATATTAAGTGTTTAAATCTTTTTTGCTCTACTATGAACATTTAACAAAATAGCAAGAACTCCATCACAGTAAGCAAAACTAATACTTATTTAAGTGTTTAAAAAGTAAATTTTTAAAGTTATCACAATAAGCAAGTGTTTAAAAGGTGAATCGCTTTTGCTCAATTATGAACATTAAACACAGCAGCAAGAACCCCATGACAGTAAACAAAACTAATTCTAAGTGTTTAATGCGTGAATTCTTTTTTTCTCTATTATGAGTATTAAGCAAAATGGTAAGAACTCCAACACATTAACAAAATTAATATTAAGTGTTTAAATCGTTTTTACTCTATTGTGAACATTTAACAAAACAGCAAGAACTCCATTACAGTAAAATAAATTAATACTTATTTAAGTGTTTAAAAGGTAAAAATTTTCTACTATCATAGTATGCAAATGTTTAAAAAGTGAATCTCTTTTGCTCTATTATGAACATTAAACACAGCCGCAAAAATCCCATGACAGAAACAAAATTAATTCTAAGTGTTTGCAGGGTGAATTCTTTTTTGCACTATTATGAGTGTTAAACAAAACTGTAAGAACTCCAACACATTAAACAAAACTACTATTAAATGTTTAAATACTTTTACTCTATTATGAACCTTTAACAAAACAACAAGAACCCCATCACAGTAAACAAAACTAATACTTATTTAAGTGTTTAAAAGGTAAATTTTTTCTGCTATCAGAGTAAGCAAGTGTTTAAAAGGTGAATCTCTTTTGCTCTATTATGAACATTAAACACAACAGCAAGAACCCATGACAGTAAACAAAATTAATTCTAAGTGTTTACAAGGTTAATTTTTCCCCTATATTATGAGTATTAAACAAAACAGTAAAAACCACAACACAATAAACAAAACTAATATTAAGTGTTTAAATTTTTTATTGCTCTATTATGAATATTAAACAAAACAGTAAAACCCAACACAATAAAAAAAACTAATATTAAGTGTTTAAATCGTTTTTGCTCTACTATGAAATTTAACAAAACAGCAAGAACTCCATCACAGTAAGCAAAACTAATACTTATTTAAGTGTTTAAAAGGAAAAAAAATTCTGCTATCAGAGTAAGCAAGTGTTTAAAAGGTGAATCTATTTTGCTCTATTATGAACATTAAACACAACAGAAAGAATCCATGACAGTAAACAAAACTAATTCTAAGTGTTTACAGGGTGAATTCTTTTTTTCTCTATTATGAGTATTAAACAAAATGGTAAGAACCAACACATTAACAAAACCAATATTAAGTGTTTAAATCTTTTTTACTCTATTGTGAACATTTAACAAAACAACAAGAACCCCATTACAGTAAAATAAATTAATACTTATTTAAGTGTTTAAAAGGTAATTTTTTTTTGCTATCACAGTAAGCAAGTGTTTAAAATGTGAATCTCTTTTGCTCTATTATGAACATTAAACACAGCAGCAAGAACCCCATGATAGTAAACAAAACTAATTCTAAGTGTTTACAGGGTGAATTCATTTTTGCTCTATTATGAGTATTAAACAAAACTGTAACAACTCCAACACAGTAAACAAAACTAATATTAAATGTTTAAATACTTATTACTCTTTTATGAACATTTAACAAAACAGCAAGAACCCTATCACAGTAAACAAAACTAATACTTATTTAAGTGTTTAAAAGGTAAATTTTTTCTGCTATCACAGTAAGCAGGTGTTTAAAAGGAGAATATCTTTTGCTCTATTATGAACATTAAACACACCAGCAAGAACCCCATGACAGTAAACAAAACTAATTCTAATTGTTTACAGTGTGAATTTTTTTTCTCTATTATGAGTATTAAACAAAATGGTAAGAACCAAACACATTAACAAAATCAATATTAAGTGTTTAAATCTTTTTTACTCTATTGTGAACATTTAACAAAACAACAAGAACCCCATTACAGTAAAATAAACTAATACTTATTTAAGTGTTTAAAAGGTAAATTTTTTCTGCTATCACAGTATGCAAATGTTTAAAAGGTGAATCTCTTTTGCTGTATTATGAACATTAAACACAGCCGCAAAAATTCCATGACAGTAAACAAACTAATTCTAAGTGTTTGCAGGGTAAATTCTTTTTTGCACTATTATGAGTATTAAATAAAACTGTAAGAACTCCAACACATTAAACAAAACTACTATTAAATATTTAAATACTTATTACTCTTTTATGAACCTTTAACAAAACAGCAAGAACCCCATCACAGTAAACAAAACTAATACTTATTTAATTGTTTAAAAGGTAAATTTTTTCTGCTTTCAGAGTAAGCAAGTGTTTAAAAGGTGAATCTCTTTTGCTCTATTATGAACATTAAACACACCAGCAAGAACTCATGACAGTAAACAAAACTAATTCTAAGTGTTTAAAGGATGAATTCTTTTTTTCTCTATTATGAGTATTAAACAAAGCAGTAAAAACCCAACACAGTACACAAAACCAAAGTGTTTAAATCTTTTTTGCTCTATTATGAACATTTAACAAAACATCAAAAACCCATCATAGTAAACAAAATTAATACTTATTTAAATGTTTAAAAGGTAAATCTTTTCTGCTATCTCAGTAAGCAAGTGTTTAAAAGGTGAATCTCTTTTGCTCTATTATGAATATTGAACACAGCAGCAAGAACTCCATGACATTAAACAAAACTAATTCGAAGTGTTTACATGGTGAATTCTTTTTTTCTCTATTATGAGTATTAAACAAAACAGTAAGAACCCCCAACACATTAACAAAACCAATATTAAATGTTTAAATATTTTTTGCTCTATTATGAACATTTAACAAAACAGCAAGAACCTCATCACAATAAACAAAACTAACACTAATTTAAGTGTTTAAAAGGTAATTTTTTTCTGCTATCACAGTAAGCAAGTGTTTAAAAGGTGAATCTATTTTGCTCTATTATGAACATTAAACACAACAGCAAGAACCCCATGATAGTAAACAAAACTAATTCTAAGTGTTTACAGGGTGAATTCTTTTTTGCTCTATTATGAGTATTAAACAAAATTGTAAGAACTCCAACACAGTAAACAAAATTAATATTAAATGTTTAAATCTTTTTTGCTCTATTATAAACATTTAACAAAACAACAAGAACCCAATCACAGTAAACAAAACTACTACTTATTTAAGTGTTTAAAAGGTAAATTTTTTCTGCTATCACAGTAAGCAGGTGTTTAAAAGGAGAATATCTTTTGCTCTATTATGAACATTAAACACACCAACAAGAACCCCATGGCAGTAAACAAAACTAATTCTAATTGTTTACAGTGTGAATTTTTTTTTCCTCTATTATGAGTATTAAACAAAACAGTAAAAACCGCAACACAGTACACAAAACCAAAGTGTTTAAATCTTTTTTACTGTATTATGAACATTTAACAAAACAGCAAAAATTTCATCATAGTAAGCAAAGCTAATATTTATTTAAATGTTTAAAAGGTAAATCTTTTCTGCTATCACAATAATCAAGTATTCAAAAGATGAATCTCTTTTGCTCTATTATGAACATTAAACAAAGCAGCAAGAACTCCATGACAGTAAACCAAACTAATTCTAAGTATTTACATGGTGAATTTTTTTTTGTTCTATTATGAGTATTTAACAAAATAGTAAGAACCCAACACGGTAAACAAAACTAATATTAAGTGTTTAAATCTTTTTTGCTCTATTATGAGTATTAAACAAAACAGTAAGAACCCCAACAGAGTAAACAAAACAAATATTAAGTGTTTAAATCTTGTTTTCTCTATTATGAACATTTAATAAAACAGCAAGAACTCCATCACAGTAAACAAAAGTAATACTTATTTAAGTGTTTAAAAGATAAATCTTTTCTGCTATCTTAGTAAGCAAGTGTTTAAAAGGTGAATCTCTTTTGCTCTATTATAAATATTAAACACAGCAGCAAGAACCCCATGACATTAAACAAAACTAATTCTATGTGTTTACAGGGTGAATTCTTTTTTTCTCTATTATGAGTATTAAACAAAACAGTAAGAAACCCCCCCCTCAACACATTAACAAAACCAATATTAAGTGTTTAAATATATTTTGCTCAATTATGAACATTTAAAAAAACAGCAAGAACCCATCACAATAAACAAAACTAATACTAATTTAAGTGTTTAAAAGGTAAATTTTTTCTGCTATCACAGTAAGCAAGTGTTTAAAAGGTGAATCTATTTTGCTCTATTATGAACATTAAACACAGCAGCAAGAACCCCATGATAGTAAACAAAATTAATTCTAAGTGTTTACAGGGTAAATTCTTTTTTGCTCTATTATGAGTATTTTAAAAAATAGTAAGAACTCCAACACAGTAAACAAAACTAATATTAAATGTTTAGATCTTTTTTGCTCTATTATAAACATTTAACAAAACAACAAGAACTCCATCACAGTAAACAAATCTAATACTTATTTAAGTGTTTAAAATGTAAATTTTTTCTACTATCACAGTAAGCAAGTGTTTAAAAGGTGAATATCTTTTGCTCTATAATGAACATTAAACACACCAGCAAGAACCCATTACAGTAAACAAAACTAATTCTAAGTGTTTACAAGGTGAATTTGTTTTTTCTATTATGAGTATTAAACAAAACAGTAAAAACCATAACACAGTAAACAAAACTAATATTAAGTGTTTAAATCTTTTTTTGCTCTATTATGAGTATTAAATAAAAACAGTAAGAACTCCAACACAGTAAACAAAACTAATATTAAATGTTTAAATACTTTTTACTCTATTATGAACATTTAACAAAACAGCAAGAACCCATCACAGTAAACAAAACTAATACGTATTTAAGTGTTTAGAAGGTAATTTTTTTCTGCTATCACAGTAAGCAAGTGTTTAAAAGTTGAATCTCGTTTGCCCTATTATGAACATTAAACACAGCAGCAAGAACCCCAAGACAGTAAACAAAACTAATTCAAAGTGTTTAAAGGGTGAATTCTTTTTTTCTCTATTATGAGTGTTAAACAAAACAGTAAGAACCCAACACATTAACAAAACCAATATTAAGTGTTTAAATATTTATTGTTCTATTATGAACATTTAACAAAACAGCAAGAACCTCATTATAGTAAAATAAACTAATATTTATTTAAGTGTTTAAAAGGTAAAAAATTTCCGGTATCACAGTAAGCAAATGTTTAAAATGTGAATCTCTTTTGCTCTATTATGAACATTAAACACAGCAGCAACAACCCATGACAGTAAACAAAACTAATTCTAAGTGTTTACAGGGTGAATTCTTTTTGCTCTATTATGACTATTAAACAAAACAGTAAGAACTCCAACACAGTAAACAAAACTAATATTAAATGTTTTAATATTTTTTACTCTATTATGAACATTTAACAAAACAGTAAAAACCTCAATACAGTAAACAAAACTAATATAAAATGTTTAAATCTTTTTTGCTCTACTATGAACATTTAACAAAACAACAAGAACTCCATCACAGTAAGCAAAACTAATACTTATTTAAGTGTTTAAAAGGTAAATTTTTTCTGTTATCACAGTAAGCAAGTGTTTAAAAGGTGAATCTCTTTTGCTCTATTATGAACATTAAACACGGCAGCAAGAACCCCAAGACAGTAAACAAAACTAATTCTAAGTGTTTACAGGGTGAATTCTTTTTTCCCTATTATGAGTATTAAACAAAACAGTAAGAACTCCAACACAGTAAACAAAATTAATATTAAATGTTTAAATACTTTTTACTCTATTATGAACATTTAACAAAACAGCAAGAACCCTATCACAGTAAACAAAATTAATACATATTTAAGTGTTTAAAAGGTAAATCTTTTCTGATACCACAGTAAGCAAGTATTCACAAGGTGTATCTCTTTTGCTCTATTATGAACATTAAACACAGCAGCAAGAACCCAATAACAGTAAACAAAACTAATTCTAAGTGTTTACAGGGTGAATTCTTTTTTTCTCTATTATGAGTATTTAACAAAACTGTAAGAACCCAACACAGTAAACAAAACTAATATTAAGTGTTTAAATCTTTTTTGCTCTACTATGAGTATTAAACAAAACAGTAAAAACCTCGACACAGTAAACAAAACTAATATTAAGTGTTTAAATCTTTTTTTCTCTATTATGAACATTTAACAAAACAGTAGAACTTCATCACAGTAAACAAAACTAATACTAATTTAAGTGTTTAAAAGGTAATTTTTTTCTGAAATCACAGAAAGCAAGTGTTTAAAGGGTGAATCTCTTTTGCTCTATTATGAACATTAAACACAGCAGCAAGAATCCATGACAGTAAACAAAATAAATTCTAAGTGTTTACAGGGTGAATTCTTTTTTTCTCTATTGTAAGTATTAAACAAAACAGTAAGAACTCAAACACATTAACAAAACCAATATTAAGTGTTTAAATCATTTTTACTCTATTATGAACATTTAACAAAACAGCAAGAACGCCATTACAGTAAAATAAACTAATACTTATTTAAGTGATTAAAAGGTAAATTTTTTCTGATATCACAGAAAGCAAGTGTTTAAAGGGTGAATCTCTTTTGCTCTATTATGAACATTAAACACAGCAGCAAGAATCCATGACAGTAAACAAAATAAATTCTAAGTGTTTACATGGTGAGTTCTTTTTTTCTCTATTGTGAGTATTAAACAAAACAGTAAGAACTCAAACACATTAACAAAATCAATATTAAGTGTTTAAATCTTTTTTACTCTATTATGAACATTTAACCAAACAGCAAAAACTCCATTACAGTAAAATAAACTAATACTTATTTAAGTGTTGAAAAGGTAAATTTTTTCTGCTATCACAGTAAGCAAGTGTTTAAAAGGTAAATCTCTTTTTCCCTATTATAACATTAAACACAGTAGCAAGAACACCATGACAGTAAACAAAACTAATTCTAAGTGTTTACAGGGTGAATTCTTTTTTTTCCTATTATGAGTATTAAACAAAACAGTAAAAACCACAACACAGTAAACAAAACTAATATTAAATGTTTAAATCTTTTTTGCTCTACTATGAACATTTAACAAAACAGCAAGAACTCCATCACAGTAAGCAAAATTAATCCTTATTTAAGTGTTTAAAAGGTAAAAATTTTCTGATATCACAGTAAGCAAATGTTTAAAAGGTGAATCTCTTTTGCTCTATTATGAACATTAAACACAGCAGCAAGAACCCATGACAGTAAATAAAACTAATTCTAAGTGTTTACATGGTGAATTCTTTTTTGCTCTATTATGAGTATTAAATAAAAACAGTAAGAACCCCCAACACAGTAAACAAAATCAATATTAATGTTTAAATCTTTTTTACTCTATTATGAACATTTAACAAAACAATAAGAACCTCATCACAGTAAATAAAACTGATACTTATTTAAGTTTTTTAAAGGTAAATTTTTTCTGCTATCACAGTAAACAAGTGTTTAAAAGGTGAATCTCTTTTGCTCTATTATAAACATTAAACACAGCAGTAAGAACTCCATGACAGTAAACAAAACTAATTCTAAGTGGTTACATGGTGAATTCTTTTTTTCTCTATTATGAGTATTAAACAAAACAGTAAAACTCCAACACAGTAAACAAAATCAAAGTGTTTAAATCTTTTTTGCTCTATTATGAACATTAAACAAAACAGCAAGAACCCCATCATAGTAAACAAAACTAATACATATTTAAGTGTTTAAAAGGTAAATCTTTTCTGTTATCACAGTAAGCAAATATTTAAAAGGTGAATCCCTTTTGCTCTATTATGAACATTAAACACAACAGCAAGAATCTCATGACAGTAAACAAAATAAATTCTAAGTGTTTACAGGGTGAATTCTTTTTTGCTCTATTATGAGTATTAAACAAAACAGTAAGAACCTCAACACAGTAAACAAAACTAATATTAAGTGTTTAAATCTTTTTTGCTCTATTATGAACATTTAACAAAACAGCAAGAACCACATCACAGTAAACAAAACTAATACTTATTTAAGTGTTTAACAGGTAAATTTATTCTACTATCACAATAAGCAAGTGTTTAAAAAGTGAATTTCTTTTGCTCTATTATGAACATTAAACACAACAGCAACAACCCCATGACAGTAAACAATACTAATTCTAAGTGTTTACAGCGTGAATTCTTTTTTTCTCTATTATGAGTATTAAACAAAACAGTAAAAATCCAACACAGTACACAAAACCAAAGTGTTTAATTTTTTTTTGCTCTATTATGAACATTTAACAAAACAACAAGAACTCTATCACAGTAAATAAAATTAATACTTATTTAAGTGTTTAAAATGTAAATCTTTTCTGATATCACAGTAAGCAAGTGTTTAAAAGGTGAATCTCTTTTGCTCTATTATGAACATTAAACACATCAGCAAGAAACCCATGATAGTAAACAAAATAAATTCTAAGTGTTTACAGGGTGAATTCTTTTTTCTCTATTATGAGTATTAAATAAAACAGTAAGAACTCCAACATAGTAAACAAAACAAATATTAAGTGTTTAAATCTTTTTTGCTCTATTATGAACATTTAACAAAACAGCAAGAATCCAATCACGGTAAACAAAACTAATTCTAGGTGTTTAAAAAGGTAAATCCGTTTAGAGAAAAATGTTACTAGATAGATACCTTTAAAATCTTATTAATTTCAGGTTCAGTTTCTTCATGAACATCTTCTTGAATCATAAGGTCACACCATTGTCTCATTTCCTTCATTCCATCCTTCATTCTCTTCATCTGCAAATTACACAAATAAAACAGTAAGAAATTGAAAGTAAAAAAGAAAGAAAACCCAATTCTTGAACATTTGGTGACAAACAAACCATTGCCGTAGGAGATTCTCCATTGTTAACAGTGCCACCTAATTCTTGAACATTTGGTGACCAGCTAGCTGTTCTTGTGAGAACACACTGATTAGGGGATTTTATCTGGTAAGAACAGAGCCCACATTAAGAACATTTCTGGAAAATGAAAATGAAATACAACATATCCAGTGTAATCCCCTGGTCTGAGGTGGATAGGATGTACGCAGAAATTACCTCTACATTTGCGGGTAGAAAAGTTGTTTTCGATAGACCCTCGGATCAAAAGGAAAGTTGAAAATGAAATACTACAACAACAACATACTCAGTGTAATCCCGCTGGTCTGGGATGGGTAGTATGTACGCACAACTTACCTCTACTTTGCAGGGTAGAGATGTTGTTTCCGATAGGATCTCAGATAAAAAAAATCCTTGAAAATGAAATACATCAAAGGGAAAAATCACCCAAATAGAGAGAAAATTTAACGAATTGAAAACCCAAGTTGAATTAAAGGAGAATACCATGGTAGTAGGAGATTCTCCATTGTAAAAATTGCCCTCATTTGGTGACCAGCTAGTTGTTCTTGCGAGGTTACAGTGAGGTGGCGGAGTAGGGGATTTTCTCTTGTAAGAGGAAGAGCCAGTCGGGTCAGATAAAGTCCGACAAAGCGGTGGCGGTAATGGCGGTTTCGCCCGAGATGGAGAAGGCGATGGAGTCACCGGAGATTCTTGAAGTGGGATTTTGATGAAGCCTTGGAAATGATTATTGTTGTTGCCATTGGTGTCGCCGGTGCCGGCGGTGGTGGAAATGGGTAGCAGAAGTACATGGTGGTTGTTGGTGTCGCCGGTGGAGGTAGTGGTGGAAATGAGTGGTAGAAGGGTGGCAGCTCTTTTTGGAAATGGCTCTTCGAGAGATGAAGAGAAACGACAGTTTGAGTATCTCTTTGCCTTGGTGGCGGCGCCGCCATAAAGGGTCTTTTTTTCAGGCGATGGATCAGGTGTCTCCGCCGTAATGGCGGCGGCGGAAGTGGTGGTGGATATTTCAGGTGAGAAATGTGGTTGTTTCTTGAGGGAACCACAAGAATGACATTGGTGAAGAGGGGGATGGTCGCCGGAGAGTTGTTCGGCGGTGGGGTCATCGGCGGAGCTGAGGTGGAGCATGGCTAATCGAGAATCAACTGAATATTGCTGGTCTTGCAGTTCTTGAAAATTCATTTCACTGTGAAAACTGTATTAACTAAATTGAAAGATTTAGGCGCGAGAATAATAGGCTTCAGGAGGTCCAAATAAATAGGATATTTATAGAGTATAATTTTTTTTGCTTATTCAATTTTTTTTTTAAGTAATTTTTATTTATTTAATCATTTCGTATTCAAAATTCACTAACTCGACTAATTCAAATTCGAGTTGCATCCAGACCAATTTAAAGGAGAAGCGTTTTCTATCAATAATCTTTTATTTCTATGACTCAAATCTGAGATATCTAATTAAAAATGAAGAGATTCTATCGATATCTCTGAGTCAGTGGTAATTTTCTATAACTATTTTTTCTTTCTTTGGTTTTCTTTTGATTTTATTGATTTCCCTTCCCTCGTGTATCATTTTTCTCTTTTATATGAGTGGTATATATTGTATTTGTACATATCTCGAAATTGGTTAATGACTACTTGAAAATATATTACCAAACAAATGCATAAGCCTAGTGCTACAAGTGTTTAAATTGAATAGATCAGTACCGGTTAATTAAAAGTACGAGTCAATATTGGTTGAGATAAACATAAGTTGAATGTCATGATATACCACAATTCTCCCAACTCAAGATCACTTCTCAATTAATATGTCGTTACAAGGGCTAATTTATTTTTCACCTTACCCATTTTTGTGGAATTTAAGTTTTATTCAAGGTTGAGTAAAAAAATATTTATATAATGTCAAATCATATTATTTAAATTTGAATATTGGTATGTGCAACCCACTAACTAGATTAATCCAGATTTGTGTCAGGTAAGACTCATGAAAGAGAAAAACACTCTCTATCAGGAGCTTCTTCATTCTCATAGCTTGAACTTGAATCCTCTAGTTAAGGATGAAGACATGTCATCCATCCCACCACATCCCTTAGTCCTTATGCAAAATTCTTTCTTTATTTCATCTCTAGATAGAGACATAAGAAACTATTCTAGTCAAAGTAAAGAGTGAAGAATCAACATTTGTGCAATATTCTTTTGACAATTTTTTGTCAAAAACTTTGACGGATTACTTTGGTTTTAAATCATTTTGACATCTGATTATCTCGAACTTAGATGAATATTGATGCCTCTAATTTGAACACAATGAGCTAATCTAGACACCTCTATTTTTTATTTTATTTTTGTTGACGAAGGAACCCGCAGCCGCTACTCTTTCGAGTGCGCACAGGGTAAACCCCGGACTAACGCAATAGCCTGCAAACCACGTCAGCCGATTAACCACACTTGGCAAGCCATGTGTGACAGGCTCAACCAAGAAGGTTTATGCAGAGGATCGAACTCGTGACCTTGCGGTTCCGCGCTCTACTGCTACACCAACTTGGCTACCCTTGCGGGTTTAGACACCTCTATTTTGAATACATAAAGCTGGGACATAGCTTCTGGTGAAACAACATTATGATACATCTCTAAAGTATCCTTCATTTATTATGAAATTCTACTACTACATTTTATTTCAAACTCACAAACAAAAGCTTAGTAATACATAAACTCTAGGAAGAACCTGGTGATGTAACAAAATGATACATCCCCCAAGTCTCTACTTCACTTATTTTGATATCTAATAATACCAACTTAAAATGATCAACTCATTTTTTGACACGCTTCCTCACGTACAGACCATCCTGATTATTTTTCATGAGCTGAACATGTGAATCTCTTCTCAGCTCAGCTGAAAAAATTTAATTACTTGCAAGTAGCAACATAATGATAAATCTCCAAATATACTTCAATAATTGTGAAATTCTACTAGTACAGTTTATTTCAAACTCACAAACAAAAACTTGGCAATACATTAGTTCTAGGAGGAATTGGTGAGGTAACAAAATGATACATCTCCAAATTCGGCACTTCACTTATTGTGTGATAGTTTAATAGTACCATCTTTTTTCTCAGAAACAAAAGATACAAACTTAAAATGATCAACTCATTATATTTTTCTACATGCCTCCTCACAAACAAACGATCCTGATTATTTTTCATGAATTGAACACGTGAAAATTCTCTTCTCAGCTCGGAAAATTAATTTACTTGCATGTAGCAACAAGGACCTTCCTAGGTGGAAGTGAAGGCCTTCTACCATGAAGTGTAGCAAAATTATCAAGGAAGAGAACGTCATTCTTTTCCATTTGAATTGTATGCTTTCTTCTGTTGGAACTCTATTGTACTTTATAGAGCAGTACGGGAAGTAATAACTATTACAAATGTTCGAAAGGATAAATAAATGGTCAATCTTCAAAACTGCCGCGTGTGTCTTGTGTCTTGAATCTTGATCACCTTGCAAAGCCAATGTTGAGAACTGCCGCAAGTTTGTTGTGTCTTAAATGTTGATATCCTGAAATCAAGAAACAACTAAATCTGGATGGTTACAACGTTGTGTGTTGAGTCGAGGATAGCCCTCTATCCTTAAGACAAGATTGCCCTGTATATATGCTTTTACGTTAGCGGACAATAGTCTCCCAAGATAAAACAACACTTTAATCTCAACACTACAAAGCCAATAGGTTGAGCCTGCCGTATAAAACAAATATAAATCGACTTGCTGTAGATATGGAATAGGAAGGAAGAGTTTCTCAATACTCTTCTCTTTTGTCTCTGTGTATATAGTGTGTATATGTAGTGTATATCTTGTGTATATGTGTGGGTTTGCTCATTGATTTTCGTCACAGTTTGCTCATTGTTTTCAGTCAGTTTTCTGCCTGTTTTTCGTTCAGTTTTCTGCCTGTTTTTCGTGTGTTTTCAACCTGTTTTCCGTGTGTTTTCTGCCTGTTTTTCGTGTGTTTTCAGCCACTGAATTGAACCAAAGGAGGCTCAATATATAGCATGGAGGAGGGGCTGATCAACTGCCCAAACATGGTTGTTAATGGCCATCAGGAGGGCTGTAAATGGCATGTTTAATGCCATTAGAGAGGCTAATTTAAGGTCTTGAAGGAGGCTACTCAATTTCCCAAGTAATGGGCTGTTAATGGAGAGTTAATCAGCCAAGTAATGGCTGGTTAATGCTCCAAAATGCAGTCCAACGGTAGGCTTTCTGCCTTCCGTCACCTTCCCAGAAACTCTGGGGACCAAACTGTAAATATTAAAACTTCAAGGATCAAACTGTACATATGAAACTTCAGGGATCAAACTGTACATCTGGCAGAGTTTTCTGGTCCAAAAAGATAATATCAGCCCACAGCCCGTGACCGGACGGGCGGCGGCGCGCGTGTGGGCTTAGCCTTGAACCCAAGCACATCTAGGTCTTCCCTCCTTTAAACACATGGGATACCCCTTGGGGTCCCAAGTCCTTTACCAATTAGAGACTTATATAGAGTGCAATTCTTCCTATTCCCACCGATGTGGTAGATTTGTCTCATACCACATTTTCATGTCTCAAACACCTTACTTCGTGGACCAATATCTCTTTCATTTCTCAACGAAATTTGACGATTCTTGGCCCTACGGTCATCTACTCACTTCGTAGATCATGCATGTGCGAAGAGAAAAGGTCTCCAACATGCGAAACACTAGTGTTTAGTTCATCAAAGATGGGTGGACGCATCTCCCCACCAAAGGCAAATTTCCAACATCTTCTTCAATTATCTCTTCACATTTTTTTACTATGTTTTGTGGTATTTCTGTTCCATCAAACATCATGGCTGAGTTTATGTCTTTGCCATACATGCCAACCAATGTGTTGAACCACATTCTTCTTCCTTTTCTTCCCTCAATCACCTTTGTTAAACATATGGTCCCAAGATTGTTTTTACACCACCATTTGGTAGCCATTCCATCTCCATTCCAAGTGCTTTTGTCCTGCAACCAAGATTGAAATTTAAGGAGTTAATGCTTGAATGCTTTGCTAGGGCAGTTTTTGTGGGTTAATTTCATGTATGGGTTATTGAATTTTACTCACTATGAAGTAAATTCATAGAACTACTTGTTGTAACATTAATAAAGTAATTGAATTATGTATGAATCGCTCAGGAAATACAGGATGGCCAGAAGGTTAAAGTTTCCTTATGGTCAAGCTATTTTTATGGTCTTGCACTTTTCAAGCATTTCACACATAATTCAGTTATTTTAATGCAATAACTTATCATGATCTCCGTATGATCTTCAATCATAGTCTATTCTTTTTAGAAAAGAGTAGTGTCTATGTCCGTTTGCGGATAGCTTGACTATTTCATCAGATACCTATTGTCTTCCGCTAATACATATACCGAGTAACTCTTCCCCAAACCTTAGCCAGCTTCACAGCCTTTGTTTCATAAACTTCACTGATTGTTACTTATTTATTCTAATGTGATTGCACTCAATAATATTATATATGTTCACAACTGGGTAAAAGAACTTATCATATTCATTCTTTTCTTGGGCTACTAATGAGAATTCAAGTTGTTAAAAGCTGGTTAAGATGGTGCAGTTATTAAAATATTTACATAGGAGTAATATATATGTTATTAAAGATTATGATAGAGCGATAAGAACTCCTTTATTTTTAATCAGATGATTTTAGTTCGAACTTATTGGATGGAAATTACCTTTGGTAGGGAGCTAACACTTTACCTCCTTCCAAAGTGGAACTTCCCGGCACGAATCTAAATTAGTTTGAACTCAAAGCGAGTACCGAACACCTGGTGAAAACCAAGAAAAAAATAATATAATACTATGTTTATTGAGATAAGGGTAAAAAAAATGATGTAATTACCTTCTTTCAGCTTCAACAGGATCAGAGTACCAAAAGCATCCTCCCAGCCTCTGCCTCTTATGGAACCTTTGTCATTCTTACTTGGAGTACTGAATGTATATTTCAGTCCTTTCTTTTCTATCTCTTCAACAGCTTCTGAGAATTCCTCTATCGTTCTTTCTGTTATTCTAAAGCTTGGAACAAAGGGTGTTTCCCCTCCTTCTGGTGGTGGTATTTCACAATACAATATCACTTTCTTTGGGAATTCCTTTATCTATTGTACATGTCATACAATAAAAAAAAGTAGTCTTAATCAATCAGATTTAACTTATATATACTGATGGTGTAAATATAACTTTAATATCCATTGTAGCAGTCATGGATAACAATAATATACCCAGTGCAATCCTATAAATGAGGTTTGGAGAAGGTAGGATAGGATGTACGCAAATATTATCTCTACCTTTTGCGGGGTAGAGAGATTGTTTCCGATAGACCTTCGGCTCAAAGATATAACCGACGCAAGAAAATAGGAAAGAAAAAAGAGACAATAAAATAGTAATGTACAGAATGGTGTAGCAATAGATATCAATACACATAGGCGAAAAAGAAACTACACGATATCTAAATCATACTACTAAAAGTTCGCAACACTCAATTACCTACTAACCTTCTATCGTAATCTCCGACCTCCGTAGCAGTTATGGATTCTTAAAGGAAAATTTCCTAATAATTTCCTTCCTATGTTTATTAATTAAGTTGGAGGATTTTGGAGAACATCAATGTTCTGGCACATTAAACAAATTTAAACCTACCAAAAGAATATGTTACTACTTCCCGTTCCAATATTAGGCTTTGAAAAACTAACTTTGTTTCAAATATTTGACGTTTTAGAAAAAAAGAATATGCCATTTAGTGTACTTTTTTCCAATTGTTTAAGTGAGACGTTTGAAAGAAATAATCCCTTGATTATTTTCATTGATTGAAAGACTATTTATACAAGTTACATATTTTCATAATAGGAGAATCATATTCCTATTTTATTCCTAAAACCTTATTCTACTTGGATACTAACTATACATTTATGGTAATACAATTATTATGGTAAGTGTACAATACTAATTACATTACAACATTACCTAAACTAGGATACTAAATATTTACCATAAACTATATACCTTACAAGGCATAAAACCGAGAGTCATCCGAGACTCATATACACAATATGCACATGTATATTGTGTGTACATTGTGTATATTTAACACACCCCTACAGTCATAGCGGGCGGTCTTCGAACGCTGAGATTGTCCCTAAAATCTTCAGAAAGGACCGAGGAGACACCATTTGTAAAGATGTATGCAATTTGATATCTTGACGGGACATGACAGACGCGTACCTGACCACGAGCAACCTTTTCGCGGACAAAGTGAATGTCCATCTCGATATGCTTAGTGCGTTGGTGCTGAACCGGATTACCAGAAAGGTAGATGACACTAATATTATCGCAATAAACCAAGGTTGCCTTCTGAATGGGACAATGAAGCTCTAAAAGAAAATTACGTAACCAACATGATTCTGATACCACATTAGCTACCCCTCGATATTCAGCCTCGGCACTTGAGCGGGATAGAGTTGACTGACGCTTCGCAGACCAGGAGACCAAGTTGTTGCCAAGAAACATACAATAACCAGACGTAGACCGTCTGGTGTCGGGACAGTCACCCCAATCAGCATCCGTATACGAGACAAGTGTGGACGTCGAGGAAGGATACAACTGCAAATCATAGTCAAATGTACCCCGAATATACCGAATGATGCGTTTGAGTGCATTCATGTGCTCAATTCTGGGATCATGCATGAACAAACACACCTGCTAGACAACATATGTAATATCCGGTCTCGTAAAGGTAAGATACTGAAGGGCCCCTGCAAGACTGCGATAGCGGGTTGGATCCTCGTAGGGTACGCCGGCCGCAACACTAAGCTTGGGCTTAGTATCAACTAGAGTAGAAGTCGACTTACAGGATGACATCCCAGCCCTCTCGATGATTTCAGCTGCATACTTCCGTTGAGATAAGAACAACCCATCGGAATGACGAGTGACAACAATCCCCAAAAAGTAACTCAAGGGCCCCAAGTCTTTCATAGCAAACTCAGAGCTGAGCATTGTCATGATAGACTGGTGTAAGGCATCAGAAGATGCAGTCAAAATAATATCATCCACATATAACAGAATATAGGCCACGGATGAACCACTACGGTAGATGAACAATGAATTATCCGACCTGATGTGAGTGAACCCAATAGTCGAAACATAGTCTGCGAACTGCGTATACCAGGCCCATGGAGACTGCTTAAGCCCATATAAGGACTTCTTCAACAAACAGACATGATGAGGATGTTTGGGATCCCTGAATCCCAACGGCTGATGCATATAGACTGTTTCCTTGATATCACCATGTAGGAAAGCATTCTTTACATCTAACTGATGAATAGGCCATGCTTTCGAAAGAGTCAAGCTAAGCACAGTGCGGATGGTAGTCAGCTTGACCACCGGACTGAACGTCTCACCACAATCTATACCAACTTGCTGAGTCTTACCATCACCCACAAGCCGGGCCTTATGTCTTTCAAATGAACCATCTGAATTTTTCTTGTGAGCAAAGATCCACATAGACCTGATAATATTAATACCAGATGGATGGGGTACTAACTCCCACGTCTTATTATCAATAAGAGCATTATATTCATCGGTCATAGCAATTTTCAAATTTAGGTCATTGAGCGCAAACACAGGATTATGGGGTAGTGGTGATTTAGGGACATTAGAATATAAATTAAAATGTCTTTTTGGTTTAAAAATACTCCGTTGACTACGAGTGACTGGTCTATGACTTGGGGAAGACATGGGCGGACTGTGGGAATTTTCTGGACTCGGGAAGGACCGGCCAATCTGGACTCGGAACTGGAACCTGACGCCGAGACTGGCCCAAACGCTGGATTTGGCTCAGTAACTGGGCCAATTATGGAAACTGGGGCAGAACCTGGCCCAATTACAGAACTGGAAACTGAGGGTGAAATCGGGACTGTAGACGCAGCGGGCAGTGGGCCCACTGGCAGAGTTAGTGTGCGGGACATATCTGACAAATGGTGAGTAATATACGGGGATATACTATCATCCAAAAAATTATACGAACTAGGCACGGGAGTATTAACTTTAGCAAATGGAAATTGGGTTTCATAAAAAATTACATGGCGATTAATGATGATTTTATTGGAGGATAAATCAAAACATTTGTAACCATGATGATTAGACGGAAAATCCAAAAACACACACGGAGTAGACCGGGCCTGAAGTTGTTAATTGTGGTGGACGGGAATAACGGATAACACAAGCATCCAAAGACCCGAAGATGAGAATAAGAAGGAGTTTTATTATATAAAATTTGAAGAGGGGAGGAATATGTCAGACCTTTGGAAGGAATTATGTTAAGGAGATATGTAGCCATTTGAAGACCATGATGCCAAAAATATGGGGGTTTGAAAGCGTGAATTAATAGAGTTCGGACAATGTTATTTATGGAATGAATTTTGCGTTCGGCTTTCCCATTTTGTGAAGACGTATGAGGGCAAGAAAAATGAAAATTGATCCCATTATTAGCACAGAATTCTCGAAACACCCCATTGTCATATTCTTTTCCATTATCACACTGAATATTTTTGATTTCTCGTTCGAATTGGGTTATAATGAATGCTCTAAATTTTAAGAAGATGGAAAAAACTTGAGATTTTTTCGCTATCGGAAACGTCCATAAAAACTTAGAATAATCATCCAAAAAGAGAACATAATACCGATGACCCAAAGAACTAAGAACATGAGACGTCCATAAGTCGCTATGAATAATATCAAATGACATTAAAGTATGAGAATTTGAGTCTACAAATGGCAACCTAACAATTTTTCCTAAAGAACAAGAATGACAATTTGGAGTACGACTCGTACCCTTACAAGAAATAAAATTATTTGTATCTAATGACGATACAATAGATGATCCTGGATGACCCAGACGAGCATGCCATAAGGAAGGAGAAATGGCTGCAAATGCGGATGGCAAAGCTTGACTCGATGGACCGGAACTGGGTGTGATAGGATAAAGATCTCCCCTACTATCACACCTCATGAGAGGACTCCCCGTCTTGAAATCCTTCACAGAGAAACCATATGGGTCAAATTCAATAGAAACAGAATTGTCAGTAGTGAATTTACGGACAAAGACTAAGTTTTTAATCTATTTGGGGGCGTGTAGGGTGTTTTTCAGGATAAGATGTGGATGAGGGGGAGATAAATTTTTATGACCATAACCACGAATTGAAATTGAATTACCATTACCAACAATTATGCCGCGAGGGTTGCTCAAATTGGAATAAGACGAGAGCGTACCTGAATCGGATGTCATGTGGGTAGTGGCACCGGTATCCATATACCAATTTGGGGGTAGACGTGGGTGCCGCTGCGTGATGGGCCTGTGGGGGCCGAGGCCCAAGCACCCCTGCTTGCGGTCTCAGCCCAACTGCTGACTGTAGTTGGGCTAGGAGAAACTGGGCCTGGACTGCTGCTGGGCAGCTCACTGCTAGTTGGGCAAAACTTGGATGGGCCCAAACTGTGGTTGTGGGGCCCACTGCCAGGGCATAGGGGCCCACTGTGGGGCCCAGAACTACTGTTGTTGCTGCTGACCACTGCGAGGACCACCACCGCCACCACCATTCTGTCGGCTGCCACCGTGGTTTTTGCCATTATTTTTCTTATTTCCACCCTTTTTGCCGCCACCGTTGTTGCGGTTTTGGCCCGAGTTGTTGGAACCGGTAGGATAAACCGTGGACTCGATTATCATGACTACGGGACTAGCACCGGTAGCCGCTCGTTTTGCCATGCCTGCTTCTTCGAGTGTAAGCATAGAACGAGCCTGATAAAATTACGGAAGCGGATTGCTTTGTCGAAGAAGCGTTCCAACACCATTATAGGCCTCGGAGAGGCCGGAAACTATTTGGAGGACCAAACGATCATTCGAAATTGGCGCGCCAAGGTTGCTAAGTTGATTCGCCAATTCTTCTAATCTTTTGCAATAAGTCGAAACGTTAGAGAAATCTTCCATATTGACGTGGGAGAAATCCTGCTCAAGAGTAACGACTCTAGAATTTTGATTATCTTGGAATATATCACGCAGTCTATCCCAAGTTGCATGTTCCGTAGAGTCAGGCTCAATAATTGTTTGCAAAATGTCGGTAGAAATTATGGAATATATCCACTGGAGGACCGTGGCATCAAGAGTCGTCTACAACTTAGGATCATCCTCGCGTTTTGGCACCTCCGTATCCTCAGGAGCCGCGGGGATTATGTGATGGATGACTTGATGTGATCTTGCGTGAATTTTGAACAGTTCGGCCCACGTCGCATATTGGACGTTTTCTATTTCAAGAACAAGAGGGATATTATTCTTGATGTTAGAAACTGTAAGGGCAGGATGAAACATGTTCCGGGATGTAGACATATTGATATAACAATATGTGATTGCGGGATTTGGGAGAAAAATCAGAAGGAGGAACAAGCAAACCGAGAGAAGGGATTTCGAATATGTTGCTCGAGAAAAGAAATTTTGGGAGAGGAAATTTCGAACCTAGACTACTGATACCATGAAAGAAATAATCTCTTGATTATTTTCATTGATTGAAAGACTATTTATACAATTTACATATTTCCATAATAGGAGAATCATATTCCTATTCTATTCCTAAAACCTTATTCTACTTGGATACTAATTATACATTTATGGTAGTACAATTATTATGGTAAGTGTACAATACTAATTACATTACAACATTACCTAAACTAAGATACTAAATATTTACCATAAATTATATACCTTACACGGTACAAAACCGAGAGTCATCCGTGACTCATATACACAATATACACATGTATATTGTGTATATTTAACAATGTTTAAGGAGAGATAAAGGACAAATTAAATAAATATTGTTATGTGATAAAAATTATTAAATATCTTTTTTAAAGGGTGTGCAAAAATTGTAAAAGACAGATAATACGAACAGAAGGAGTGATATTTAATTTGAGAATTAAGAAAATATACTACAAGGACCATTTCATGATGATAATAAATGAATTCAGAAAGGGGTCCTTCATTAGCAGTCCAAACTCTCTTGTAAATATGTGTCATTGGTGCTGGTCCAACATATCTAATATCTTTCCAACCAAAAGTTTCAACAATATCATTGAAATTTTGTGCATTTTGTACATCAAATCCTCTTAGAAGAACAACACTATTTTTTGTGATCATATTATCAAACCATTCCTTGTTATTTTCCAAAGCTTCAAACAATGATTTGATGTCATTTTTGGTTGGTTCTATAGGCTTTAGAACTAATGGCATAGTTTCACCATCTACCACTTTTTCTCCTTCACATTTGCCCACCTTACAATCCTTGCAAGTGTATTCCATTTCTTGATCTATTTGTTTTTTTTTTCATTCTAATTCTTGTAATTGGCTGTTTAGTTTCTTGGTTTTTGGCTATGGATTCTTGAATTGGAATGGAAGGGGGTTATGGTACTTATAGTAGAAATGATAGGTGAGTTAGGTGGTGGCTTACAAAGAGGAATCAAAAGATAATGACTTGATGATGGCCAATTTTTTCTTCCTCTTTGTCATTTTGTGGTTCGTCTCGCTTGGTAAACAACTATAAGATTAATACAAAAAGGGACAAATTAAAAGAGGTAATCTTGCTAATTATATATATTCTTGATATTAGTTTTACTTTTCGAATCTATCTAGAGAATATTTTGAACATTGGTGGGCCTTAAAACTCAAATATATCTACCATAGTAGAGATGTTACTGTTGGAAATTTGCCTTTGGCGGGAGTTGCATCCAACCATCTTTAATGGCTTAAACACTAGTGTTCCGCATGTTGGAAACTTCTTTTCTTCACACGTGTATAATCTACTAAGTATGTAGATAACTGTAGGGCCAAGGATCGTTAAATTTCGTTGAGAAATAAAAGAGATATTGGTCTACGAAGTGAGGTATTTGAAGCATAAAAGAAGGTGGTAAAGACCAATCCTCCCTCATCGGTGGGGGAAGAAAGATTTGTTTAGTTTATAAGTCTCAAAGTTGGCTTGGGGTTTGGGACCCCAAGGGGTATCGCATGTGTTTAAAGGAGGGAGGACCTAGATGTGCTTCGGTTCGAGGATAAGCCCACACGCGCCCCGCCACCCGTCTGGTCCGGTCTCGGGCTGTGGGCTGATATTATCTTTTTGGACTCAAATTGTTTCATATTTACAGTTTGGTTCCTGAAGTTTTTGGTAAAGTTAAATTGGGCAGAGAACTTGTGTTTTTACTGGCTGTTGGTATTTGGAACGTTAACCAGCCTTAATATTCACTCAATTCAGTCATTTATTTTGGCTGAATAACTCTCTCTAAAGGCTAATCTGTTGCACATCAATTCACCATTTATTTTGGTGAATTACTACCTCCATAATTGCACACACAAACGAAATCAGTTTCTTCCTACTACTTTCCAACATCATTTCATTACTCAAAATTCTTCAAGGTAACCCTTGAGTTTTCTTTGCTCATTTGTTCAGTTGTTGTTTTATATTGGGAGATTGTTGTCCAGAACGTAGAAAGGATATATACGGGGCAATCTTGTCTTAAAAACAGAGTGTCATCACTCGACTCAGCATATCAAAACTGTTCCAGTTTTGGTGTAATTTCATTGTGTTGTAATACTTAGCAGTTACTTATTTCTGTTTCCTGCACCATTGTAACCAACAAGTTTAAGACAAGATTTTGCTTCCTGTAACTGCTGCAACATGACTAGAAACATTGTTGATGCCGTTGCCGCTGCTGCTGCCAATCAAGGCAGCAATTCTACTTTCCATGTTGCTGCCGCTACTGTCCAAGGCATCAACTCGTCTGCCTTCCCCACTGCTGCCCAAGGCACGTCTGCTGTCTTTGCTGCTCCACCCTCCGCATTCCACCATGAATGCCTGAAAAATTTGTGGGCTCAAACTTTAAGAGATGGCAACAGAAGATGATGTTCTACTTGACTGTTATGGGAATGACACGTTTCCTAACAGAAGATCCTCCACAAGTTGGAGATGAAATGGACCCCTCGCCTTCTGAAACGGGTGAAGGGGGCCTATGAATCCATGTCATTAACGGCATGAAGATGGTTCTTGATACATGGAATCATAATGATTTCATGTGTAAGAATTACATATTGAACTGCTTGGCAGACCCTCTCTACACGGTGTATTGCACTGTTGGCACCACCAAAGAGCTGTGGGAAAAACTGCAAAAGAAGTACAACGCACAAGATGCAGGTACTAAGAAGTTCATCGTTGGGAAATTTCTAAAATTTCAAATGGTGGATAGTAAGACAGTGATGTCCCAAGTCCAGGAATTCCAAATGATTTTACATCACCTAGATTTGGAAGGAATAAAATCAAATGAGCAGTTTTTGGTTGCATCGCTGATTGAAAAGTTACCTCTTTTGTGAAATGAGTTTCTGAGTTACTTTAAACTCAAGACAAATGAGATGACCTTTGAAGAGCTTATTATCAAATTTCAAATTCAGGAAGATAATAAGAAGGTCTTGCCTAGAGGTAAACAACCTGCTGAGGCAAAGGCAAATCTGGCTGAGGCCAAAGAGAACCCAAGCAAGAAGCGAAAGTTTCAGAAAGACGGCAAGACCCACGCAGTGGAGATGTTCAGAGGTAACTGTTACCACTGTGGGAAACCTGGTCATAAGATCAAGGAATGATGCAAGCTCAAGACTGAGCAACAACAAAAGCCAAGGCTAAAGGCAAGGCGCATTCTAACGTCGTCAAGGACACGCTCCTGGATGACATGATTGAGGAGTTCTCAGCAGTGGTGCTTGAAGCAAACCTGGTTGAGAATCCCATGCAGTGGTGGATGGACACATGTGCTACCAGACATATCTGTTCCAATAGAGATGCCTTCTCCACATATACACCAGTTACAGACAAGAAACTGTTTATGGGTAACAACGTTTCCTCTGATATGCTGGGGGTAGGAAAGGTAGTCTTGAAGATGACTTCTGGAAATGAGCTCACCCTGAAGGAGGTGATGCATGTCCCTGAGATTAGGAGAAATTTAATTTTAGGACCTTTATTGGTTAACGCTGGTTTTAGGCTAGTGTTTGAATCTAAGAAGTTTGTACTCACTAAGAATGACACTTTTGTGGGGAGAGGCTTCGTCTGTGAAAGCCTCTTCAAAGTTAATGCCATATTTGTAATGCGTCCAAGTAATAAAGTTGAACCTTCTTCTTATTTGCTTGAGTCTTTTAAATTATGGCATCATAGATGAGAACACGTTAATTACAAGTCCATCCAACGGTTGTTAAAGTTGGAGTTGTTGCCGTCTATTGACGTAAACCCTCAACATAAGTGTGAGGTGTGCGTAGAGGAAAAATTCACAAAGCTTCATTTTTGATCCGTCGAAAGGAATACCGCCCCTCTAGAACTTATTTACACAGGTATATGTGATTTGAAGTTTGCATAAACTAGAGGGGGGAACAAGTACTTTGTGACATTCATAGATGATAGCACAAGATATTGTTACATTTACTTGTTGAAAAGTACGGATGAAGCCTTTGGAGCGTTCTGACGTTACAAAGCAGAAGTTGAGAACCAACTAAGCATGCGAATTAAATCCATTCGTAGCGATAGAAGGGGAGAATATGTAGCGCCATTTGAGGAATATTGTGCCCAAGAAGGCATTGTTCATCAAACAACGGCTCCATACTCACCTCAATCAAATGGTGTGGCAGAACGTAAGAACCGCACATTGAAGGAAATGATGAATGCCTTGCTCATCAATTCCGGTCTTCCCCAAAACATGTGGGGAGAAGCCGTCCTTATCGCTAATATGATTCTTAACAGAGTCCCACATAAGGGTAAGGACAAAACTCCATATAAGTTATGGAAGGAAAATAAACCCACCTATAAATATTTAAAGGTATGGGGTTGCCTGGCAAAGATTGAAGTACCCAAGCCAAAGCAGGTCAAGATTGGGCCTAAGACTGTAGATTGCATATTCATCGGATATGCAAATAACAGTAGTGCTTATCGCTTCTTAGTGCATAAGTCAGATATTCCAGATATTCCAGATATCCACAGGGGTACAATCATGGAATCAAGGAATGCTCAATTCCTTGAAGGTACCTTTCCTAGAAAGGAAAAAGACATAACCTCTCGCAAACGAAGTTATGAACAAAGCTCTCAAGAACCGGGAGTCGTTGACGGCCCAGATCTAGATGGTTCAGATCTAGCGGATCTCGAGGTGGCTGAATATCCGGAATCTAGTATTCTAGATTCTCAGAACTTGGAGACTCCAGAGATGGATCTAATGCGAAGTAAAAGGGCCAGGAAGGATAAATCCTTCGGTCCTGACTTTGTAGCTTATATGGTTAAGGATGAACCAATTACAATTGTTGAAGCATTGTCAACTCCAGAGGCACCGCTCTGGAAAGAAACTATTTAGAGTGAAATAGGCTCCATTCTGCATAACCATACTTGGGAGTTGATTGATCTTCCTCCGGGAAATAAACTGTTGGGGTGTAAATGGATACTCAAACAGAAATATAAAGTAGATGGGTCTATAGATAAGTACAAGGCCAGGTTGGTAGTCAAGGGCTATCAGCAAAAAGAAGGTCTTGACTACTTTGACACGTACTCCCCGGTATCTCGGATGACATTCATACGGGTATTCATTGCGATTGCAGCTTTGCGTGACCTTGAGATACATCAAATGGATGTCAAGACAGCCTTCCTAAATGGTGATTTGGAAGAAGAAATTTATATAGACCAACCCAAGGGGTATGTGGTTCAAGGGCAAAAGAAGAAAGTATGTCGGCTTGTCAAATCTCTGTACGGGCTGAAACAAGCCCCGAAGCAATGGCATGAAAAGTTTGATAGTACTTTACTATCAAAGGGTTTCTCCATTAACGAGTGTGACAAATGTGACTACACGAAAGGTAACTCTGACTCATTCGTCATGATATGCCTGTATGTAGATGACATGCTGATCACAGGAAGCAGTCCTAGGGTAATCCTAGAGACTAAGAACATGTTGAAACAATGCTTCGACATGAAGAATATGGGTATCGCAGATGTCATCTTAGGGATAAAAATCTCTAAGACGTCTGACGGAGTGGTCTTATCTCAGTCTCACTACATCAAGGATGTTTTGAGAAAGTTTGAGATGTTTGACAGTTCACCGATAAAGTCACCAATAGATACAAATCAAAAGATTGATAAAAATCATGGTGCACCCGTATACCAGGAGCGATATGCACAGGTGATCGGTAGTTTGATGTATATAACAAACTATACCCGACCTGATATTGCTTATGCAGTTAATAAGTTAGCTAGGTTTACCCGTAATCCGAGTGATGATCACTGGAAGGCGTTGAATCGGGTATTACAATACCTGAAACACACGTTAACTTTCGGGTTACATTATTCGAGATATCCAGTTGTACTAGAGGGGTACAATGATGCAAACTGGATATCTAATATAGAGAACACCAAGTCCACTAGTGGGTATGTATTTACAATTGGTGGTGGGGCTGTGTCTTGGAAATCCTCTAAGCAAACTTGCATCGCCCGATCCACAATGGAATCGGAGTTTATCGCTTTAGACAAAGTAGGAGAAGAAGCTGAGTGGCTTCATGACTTCTTAGAGGATGTTCCGTGTTGGAACAAACCCGTACCTTCTGTAATGATCCACTGCGACAGCCAGCCGGCTCTAGGAAGGGCACGGAATGCTATGTACAACGACAAGTCTCGTCATATTCGACGGATGCATAAAACCGTTAGGCAGCTGATCACCACGGGTATAATATCCATTGATTACATAAAGTCAAAGGATAATATAGCAGACCCGCTGACAAAAGGTTTATCCAAGGATCAGATGTTCTACCTGTCTAGGGGAATGGGCTTAAAACCAAAAGTATAAGGACCAATACGGTGGTAACCTAACCTTACTAACTGGAGATCCCAGTAATTTGGTTCAATGGGAAAACTAAGCTGTAAAGGTTCAGTTGATCGCTTTGGTGGAAGCATGAGCACTTCAGATAGTTATTTCTGTAAAGAAACACCAAATCCAAAGTCGTTCCTGCAATAGACGTTAAGTGCTATCTGCAGTGTGGGTAAAGTTTAAGTTTTCAAAACCTTTAATGATCTTCAACAGTTGAGGTTAGGTTTGGGGAAACTTTTAATGGTTCATAACACTTTTGAAGTGGGGTATAACAGGATACCTTGTAGGAAACCACCTATTTAAGTGCGAGGACAGACCGTCTCAAATGAACGCACTTAAGAATCCAAGAAGTTGTCCACGGCCACAACAGACAAAACATTACGAAGAAGAGAGTAATGGAATTTGTTGTGTTGGTACTATTGACTTGGCTTACATTAAACACTGACGGTTCAAGACATCACGTTCACCGCGCAGTAAGTAAGTCCGATGGTATTTAACTAAGGAAGGTTCAAAGATGAAGCTACCTCTCCTTATGCAACATCGGTCTGCTGAAATATTGCTGGGAAAAGACACCATGTGAGTGCGCCAAAATCTCTTTCAAGAGGGGATTGTTGGAAATTTGCCTTTGGCGGGAGTTGCGTCCAACCATATTTAATGGCTTAAACACTAGTGTTCCGCATGTTGGAAACTTCGTTTCTTCACACGTGCATAATCTACTAAGTAAGTAGATGACCGTAGGGCCAAGGATCGTCAAATTTCGTTAAGAAATGAAAGAGATATTGGTCTACGAAGTGAGGTGTTTGAAGCATGGAAAAAGGTGGTAAAGACGAATCCTCCCTCATCGGTGGGGTAAGAAAAATTTGTTTAGTTTATAAGTCTCAAAGTTGGCTTGGGGTTTGGGACCCCAAGGGATATCCCATGTGTTTAAAGGAGGGAGGACCTAGATGTGTTTCGGTTCAGGATAAGCCCACACGCGCGTCGCCGCCGCCGCCCGCCCGTCTCGTTCGGTCCGATCTCGGTCTCGGGTTTAGGGTCACGGGTCATGGGTCGTGGGTCGTGGGATGTGGGCTTCTTCTGCAGTTGTTAAGTCCTCTCCTTCAACTATACAATGAAGCCTTTGCACAATTGTTGAGACACACAGAACACACAAACGAAATCAGTTCTTCCTATTACTTTCCAGCATCATTTCATTACTCAAAATTCTTCAAGGTAACACTTGAGTTTCCTTTGCTCATTTATTCAGTTGCTGTTTTATCTTGGGAGACTGTTGTCCAAAACGTACAAAGGATATATACGGGGCAATCTTGTCTTAAAGATAGAGTGGCATCACTCGACTCAGCGTATCAAAATTGTTCCAGTTTTGTTGTAATTTCATTGTGTTGTAATACTTAGCAGTTACTTATTTTCGTTTCCTGCACCATTGTAACCAACAGTTACTGTGAAAATAGATGCGCGGTCATACAAAATTAAATAAAAATAAAAATAATCATATCACCGGAAGGTGCAAGTAGCACATATAGAAGATATAAGATAAGAGAAAGTCGTTTGGCATGATTTAATCACGTCCTATATCGACAAACCAAATGCACCGGTCCATAGATGTAAAACTGTAGTAAATGAAAATATTAAAAGGATCAAGCTGAGGTACACCTAAAATCACATGAAAGTTATCTCGAAAGATCTATGATTTCTTGAAAGACATGTAAATCTAGCTACTATAAAAATATGTCATAATGGAAGAAGAAGAAGGAGAAGAAAGAGCAGAAGAAGATCTATAAAGGTCGTATCATTTAGTTGTGATTAAATATAGTCATGAAAACATGTTTACTTTAGGTTCAAAGTTTGCTAGAAATTTTGTAGTCGTATCACAAATTTATATATCAGTAAAATATGTAGAAATTCTAGAGTGAGATTATCTTTTTATTGTTATTATGAAACGGGCTTACTTTATGTGATAGGACATTGAGAATTCATATTATCGATTCCATCTTAATTGGGATTGAGGGGTTGTTTTTGTTTGATTAATCAACCAAGGTCAATCATAAAATAGTTGATATTGGCAATTTAAATTATTATAAACAATGATCTCTTGTGGTAAGTAATCTTCACTTGATAGAGTAAAACAAATTGCCCGGCTAGAGAAGTTTTTTTTTAAAACCTCGTTGTTGCACTATAAGAAATTTTTTAGCTTATGAATAGCTGTAATTATTATTCTAGTGTAATTAGATAAAGTAGAAATCATTCTTTAATTAGGTTTTGTAATTGTAAACACTTATACATATTACATTAATGAGAAACCTCCAATTAAGAAGAATTACAATATTTTACATGATATCAGAAGTCAAATCCTACTCTCTCCCTTCTCTCTAAAGTCCTTCCCGTTTCTTAGAAAATTTGGTAACCTAAAGTGCGTGAACCCTCTGTCAAAGCAATCAATCTGAAATTCTTGAAACGACTTTGCAGCATTCTGTGGATAATGAAACTTGATCCTTGAAAAAAAAAAGAGAAGTGATCAAATCTGATATACGTCACATTCAACGTCTCATTCACCGGTGGTTAGACCAATTCAGTATTTTTACTCTGACAGGAAAATCAATTCTCCCGTTACATTTTGATTTATTCCTGCAACAACACCTTTCTCTCTCCAATCAACGGATTCCGACAACATTTCGCCGCCCTGAAAAGCGTATCGCTCGCTTTTAGGGTTCTTCAACAACCTCGTCTTTCTATCTAACCTACCATCCACGAACATGGCACGGTATTCCTCGTTGTATCCCAGCATCCTGGGCCCACCTCCAGGCCTACGGTACATGGGCCACCAGTACCAGGCCCACTTCTCTACGGCCCAACAGCAGGCCTACGGTCCCATGACCCCTGCCGAACTGAGTCAGGCTTATAGCACTATGAATCTCCAACAGCCCGATGACGCATGGTATATGGATACAAGTGCCACATCCCACATCACTTGCGACTGTAGTAATCTCCCTCACCTATTTAATTTGAACAATCCTCAATGTATTTTGGTCGGCAATGACAATCACATTCCAATTCAAGGCTACGACACCACTCAAACACAACCACCTCACCCACCCTTTACCCTAAAAAATATCCTATATGCTCCTAACATCATTAAAAACTTAATCTCTGTTAGGAAATTTACAAGTGACAATTCAGTATCCATTGAGTTTGACCCTTTTGGTTTTTCTGTAAAAGACCTATGTACGGGGACAACTCTTACGAGATGTAATAGTGTGGGGGACCTATATCCTTTCTCATCCAATTCCACCGCAAGTGTCAATCCAGCTACCTCCCTAGCTGCAATCTCTCCATCAACTTGACACATTAGACTTGGACACCAGGGAGCACCAATTTTTAACTTTCTTAGAAGTCACAATGTAATAAAGGGAAATTTGCCAAAAAAAATTATTTTTGTCCTCTATGAAAGCATGTTAGCCTTCTGTTTACGTCATCCTTAAGTGTTACTTTTTCTCCTTTTGACATCATTCATGCAGATTTATGGACATCTCCTATTACTAGCAAACTAGGTCATAAATATTATTTGGTATTATTAGATGACTTCTCTCACTTTCTTTGGGTCTATCCACTCAAATATAAGTCTCAAATTTACTCCATATTTCTTGAATTTCGAACATATGTTAAAACACAGTTTGAAAAGGCCATAAAATTATTTCAATATGACAATGGTCGTGAGTTTAACAATTCCCCCTTTCATATATTTTGTGCGGATAATTACATGGTGTTTTGATTCTCGTGCCCACATACCTCACCTCAAAATAATAAAGCCGAAAGAATATTCTGCACCATTAACAATATGATCCGTACAATGTTCTTTCATGCCTCTCTTCCCCCTCCCTTTTAGGTATACGCGTTAAAAATGGTAGAATACCTTCTTAATATATTACCTACCCGTACCCTACCAAAATTTTATTCTGTCGGATCCCTTCATATGATCACCTTCAGATTTTCGGTTGTCTATGTTACCCAAATCTTGCCTCCACGACCCCTCATAAATTAGCACCTCACACATCTCCTTGCGTCTTTTTAGGTTTCCCGTCGAACCATAGGGGGTACTTATGCTATGATTTGTCCACACATAAAATCCTAGTCTCTTGCCATGGAACATTCGAGGAAAATGTTTTCCCGTTTGCAAACATCCAACAAATTCAAGTCACTGATTACGACTTTCTTAATGACCCGAACACTTCCCCTCTCTTGCGAAATGCCATACATAGTGCTAATATTTCGGTTGTCCGGTCACGGTTCTCCCCGTTGTCCCGTCGTTGCCCCAAGTCCCGTCGAACACCTTCCACCTACTGCTCCAGCCACGACCTCCATGTCTCCGTCGACCATTCCCCTGCCTCACTGCCTTAACCCACCGCCTTCGTCGACCAGTCCCCTGCCTCACTACCCCAACCCCCATCGATATCCCAGCAGCACCCTTCAACCACCTCTCTACCCCCAACGGCCCCACAACCCCCGAAAACCCCACTGTCCTACAATATTGTCACCTACCCGTCCCCACCGCCCCCACTTCCCGTCAGCCCAAAAGTATCGATTCGGACCCATCATATGGAAACCCGTGCCCAGCACGAGATTTTCAAATTGAAAGTTCACTTTAATCTATCCACTCAAACCATCTCAGCTATACCTAAAAATCCAAAATTAGCCAAACTTGACCCGAATTGGAATGCGGCCATGCGTGAGAAATTTAATGCGATCACTACACATCGTACTTAGGATCTTATACCGAAACCAAAGGAGGTGAATGTGATTCATTGCATGTGATTGTATCATCACAAATTCAAAAATAGTGGTGAGATTGAACGCCATGAGGCGATACTTGTGGCAAATGGCACGGGGCAACATGAGGGAGTTGATTGTGGTGAGACCTTCAGCGCATTGATTAAACCATCCATCATTCGCATTATTTTGAGCATAACTACAGGAAAGAACCGGCCGATTCATCAACTTGATGTGAAAAATGTGTTCTTACATGGTGATTTGAAAGAAATTGTATATGTGCATCAACCGCCTGGCTTTGTGCATCCAGAGGCCCCTCAGTATGTCTATCGTATTCGAAAGTCACTCTATGGCTTGAAACAAGCCCCAAGGCTTGGTATGAGCGCTTTGCCACTTACATCATGCAGATTAGGTTCGTGTGTAGCAAAAGTGATAGTTCACTTTTTATTTTTCATCGAGGTAATGACACTACATACCTTTTGCTCTATGTGGATGATATTGTTCTGACTGCCTCATTTGATGTGCTGAAACACGAGATCATTACCCTGCTTAAATCCGAATTTGATATGACATGCTTGGTAAGTGGAGTTATTTTTTGGGGATTTCAGTGACCAGATCTAAAAATGCAATGTTCCCGTGTCATCGTAAGTATGCCGAAGAAATTGTTTACAGTGCTAAAATGGCAAACTGCAAGATCATGCACATTCCAATCGACTCAAAGTCGAAGCTCAGTGCCAATGACGGGGATCCGATGCTCGATCATTCTCTCTATAGGAGTCTTGCTGGTGCACTTCAGTATCTTACTTTTACTAGGCCTGATATTGCATATGACGTTCAGCAAGTGTGTTTGTTCATGCATGCTCCCAGGGAGCCTCACTTTACCGCGCTTAAACGTATCATTCGGTACGTTAAGGGTACTCTTGACTACATATTACATCTTTATTCATCTACACCGACCAGGCTGATATCGTATACGGACGCCGATTGGGGCAGCTGTCCAGACACACGTCGATCTACTTTCGGCTACTATGTATTTTTGGGTGATAATCTCATCTCGTGGTTTGCCAAACGACAAGCCACACTTTCTCGTTCGAGTGCAGAAGCAGAATATAAAGGCGTTGTGAATGTTGTTGCCGAGATCTATTGGCTCAAAAATCTTCTTCTAGAGCTTCATTGTCCCTTACGTAAGGCATATCTTGTCTACTGTGATAACATATCTGTTGTTTGCTTGTCTCATAACCCGATTCAACATCATTGAACCAAACATATTGAGATGTATATTCATTTTGTTCGTGAGAAGGTTGCCATGGACCATGTTTGGGTGTTACATGTTCCTTCTTCCTATCAATACGTAGATATATTTACTAAGGGACTTCCTCGGCAGTTGTTCATTGATTTCAGATCCGGTCTGAGTGTTTGGCCTCCTCCCGCTCCAACTGAGGGGGTGTGATATAGAATAAATAAATATTCTCCATATATTCTGTAATTATTATTCTAGTGTAATTAGGTAAAGTAGTGATCCTTCTTCAATTAAGTTTTGTAATTGTAAACACCTATATATATTAATAAGAAGCCTCAAATTAAGGAGAATTAAATTATTCTACCGTAATGAAAAAGTTCTTTGATCTTCTAGTTACTTGTAATTAATATAATTAACTTATGGAATTGTGAACAACAACTAATAAGCATATGCTGCAAAATTGGGGGCGTCGACAACTGAGGCACTTCTACCTCCTGAGGTAAAGGTAAAATCTGCGTACACTCTACTTTTTCCAGATCCCATTTATAGAATTTCACTGAATATATTATTGTTGTTATTGTTGTTGTTGTCGACAAATGAGGCACTTCATTGGAGGCATCACAATGACCTCAAAAGAATCCCCAAGAAAATACTACTACTATCCATCCTCTCAATTGAAAGAGTTTGAATTTTACAATTAATGCAACTAAATTCATTGACATTAATGTAAGAGTGTGTTTGGAAAGTCATAAGATAATTGAATTTGAGTGTAATTATTATTTCCTCCGGTCCATATTATATGGTTCTTTTAATTTGGGTACACCGCCCATACACTAAGAAATTATATGTCCTAAATTAAATGTACGAGGTGCTTTCACTAACTTATATATTCTAAATTAAATAATATCCTATTTAATATAATTTCTTAATTACGTAGAAACACACTTATCTAAATAAGGGTAAATATGAAAAGAAAAAAATAATACCTTCTTAATTATGCAGAAATTATTTATTTTGAATTAAATATAAAAATTTAAAACGGAATATAATATGGACTGGAGAGAGTAACTATGAATAATTAATTACTTTCATGTTGTGGCTTGTCTGTGTGATCAACTAATTATTCGTTCAAGAATAAATTAAATGTAATTGAAAGAGCACAATTGTACTTTTCAATTCTTAACGGGGTTTAGTATGGGTAGTAAATGTATATCATCATGCAAGTCAATGACACGTGTTGTTCTTTTCGATCCAGTATATCTCATGGAATTTGTCTTTCGAATTATCCCTTCTCGAGTCCAAAAACGCGTATAGGATATGAATTGATGCCATGTTTATAAAAAAATCATTCATTTTACTTTCTCATTTCTATGTGCAATTATGTGTAATTAGCCTATGGTATCATGTGCCCTTTCTTGAGAAGTTTGTCAATCTAGAAGAATGTCAGTTCCTTCTTTGTAACCCGCCCGTGAGGACTCAGCGAGACGCTGGGATTTGTCCTATCATCGTACTGAGGGAGAATCTGGATTTGATATAAAATTGTCATGATCCAAGTCCATCACATGTATTTATCATTTTGACACAACAAATTTCATAGATTTATCCTTTGGGTTACACCATTATCGAGTCTAAAAGCGATATCATGTAAAATTATATTATATTTTATAAAAAATTTCACTTTTCTCTCTCATTTTAATATAAATTTTATCTAAAATATCATGTGTACCTAAGTTTGTTAACCTAGAAACATGTCAATTGTGAGCCGTCCTTGTCAGCTTGTCCTCCGTCATGAAGTTCACAATACTTATCGTGGCTATTCAGATTCTTTTCCAAATAAAATTTATTCCTAATATTTTCACAGACCCTAAGGAATTTTTTGAATTCAGCAATGACTTCAAATGTCACGAGTATTAAACCGCATTTGGTTCCTTGGTACAGAAATCGTAGAGAAGAAGTGACATTTATTTGCAAGAAGTTAAGATCTTCATTAATTTAAACCAAGTTACTCCGCAAAATATTGTTCCATGTTTATTCAGTTTGGTCGCCTATTACGTACTACTACTCCCTTCCCCCAAAATATTTCATTTTTTATCTCTAGAGTCAAACTCTATAAATTTTCACATATATCTTAAGATGTATTTTTTATTATATTATTTATGAATAATCATTTTTATATAATTTTTAAATATTTAAAATTTAATTTTAATTTAATTTAGCTTCAAAGATTAATCACATTGATTCTGAACAAGAAATGTGACAAATATCTCATGATGGAAGATCTAATCATTCCATAATACACAAGTTCATAGTGTATGGATAAATTTGGATTTTTTTTACTTTATTCTATTTGGTATAATTTTTTGAGAAAAAATATTACTACGACCAAATTGAAAAAGTGATCATCATCAAAAGTATCCCATATAAAAGAAGGTGACCACATACATAAACTCAAAAAATATAATAGAAAAAAGTAAAAAGGAAACGGGTAAAAAGGTGAAGCTATGATTGGATTAAGGCCTAAAATGGGTAGAGAAATTGATATATATATATATATTAATATAAGTGAAAAGAGTCAAATTTGCCCTCCAACTATGATTTATAGTTCAATATTGTCCTCCGTCAAACTTTGCGATCAAATATACCATTCCCGTTAGCAAATTTGTTAAATTTGCTCTCTGATGGATGGATTTGTGAGTTGGACGCCACGTTGGATCCACGTAGACTTCATGTCGGCTCACCACCAAATACGACCCCTTCTCCACCACAAACCCATTGTACAACAACGACTATATGTTTGTTTTTCAGAGTTTATCGGTCGGATTCTTACTTTAAGGTCGTCGAAGTGACGTCTCCGATTTGTCATCCTCTACGTTATTGTCGTACTTGGGCAAAATTACTATGGCTAATCTTTTGTTGTGTTTTGATTGGCCTGGTAACGTCTCACTCCGTTTATTGTCGAGAACGATGGCTCCATTTTTATTGTTGCCTCGTTTTGTTACTACTGCTCCGATTCATATTGATTTTGGACTGCTCTTGCTTATTAAGAGTGACGGCGGGATTTTTCGTTGGGGAAAAATGGAAAATTAAGGGATTGAAGGGGTTATTGGAGGAGATTGATGGGAGTTTGAGGGACGGGAGAGGGTTAATAAAGGAGGTGTGTGGTTGGTACAGAGAGAGTTTGAAGGTGGTAATGGAACTCGAAAGAGTTGTTGAAGCCGCCATAGATGAAAGTTTGGAGTGCGTTAAAATGGAGAATGCTAAATTTGCCTGATAAAAGTGTGCTAAAAAGTGGTAGTGTTGGTCTTGGTTTGTCGGAGATGAGCTCCGGTAGTGGTAATGATTTTGGAGGATCTGGGGGTTGTTTGTTGGTGGCCGACGGTGATGATTTTGGTGTTGTTTTGATAGCGTTTGGTTTGGGGTTGTTTGCCGGAGATGAGCTCCGACAGTGGTGATGATTTTGGGAGATCTGGGGGTTGTTTGTTGGTGGTCGACAGTGATAATTTTAGTGTTGTTTTGATAGCGTTTAGTTCGGGGTTCTCTTCACGAGATGGCGATGGCGGTAGTTTGTGGTGGTGGTGTGGTGTGTTTTGAGTAGTGGTCGGGGTTTTTGGTGGTTGCGAAGCAGTGTGATGGCGGTGGTCTGATGAATCGGCGGGGAGGGGGAGGGCGTGAAGAAGATGGAGATGAGATGGTGGTTGTGGCGGCCGACGTGGATCCGACGTGGCGTCCAACTCACAAATTCGTTCATCCGAGGGCAAATTTAACAAGTTTGCTAACAGGAAGGATATATTTGATCGCAAAGTTTAACGGAGGGCAATATTAAACTATAAACAATAGTTGGAGGGCAAATTTGACACTTTTCCCTTAATATAATAATTGGACTAGGGCTTGTGATGTTAACCTCTTTGTAGTGACATAGTTTGGTCCCCAGGTAAGCGCTACACAATGTGTTGCTCCAAATGATGCTTATTTTTTTCTTTTTGGACAATGATATTAGTTTGATTTGTGTGTATCTTAATTATTTTATAGCGAGACGTTACATTTCATCAAATAAATATTAAGATTGAGTAATTTTTTAAAGGGAAAAGAGTCAAATTTGCCCCCCAACTATGCTTTATAGTTTAACATTGCCCTCCATCAAACTTTGGGATCAAATTTATCCTTCCAGTTAGCAAACTTATTAAATTTGCCCTCAACTGGACGTATTTCTGACTTGGACTCCATGTCGGATTCACGTAGACGCCACGTAGGCTTTCACCCAATTCTTTTTACCCGTAACTCGTACCCGTTACCCCATCATTTAAATTGTTTCAATCCGATCCATTTTAGAAGAAGAGGTAACTGATAACCTGGTCAGGGAGAGAGAATTTTTAGCGAGGAGCAATCACCACCTAGACCACCACCGTCGTCTCCGACGAAGTCGGTGACGAAACACAACCATTGGTGATGACCAACCCGTGAACCGGAGTAGTCATCACCTAGACCACCACTGCAGTCACCACCTAGACCACCATCGTTGTCTCCAGCGAAGTCGATGATGAAACACAACCACTAGTGATGATCAACCGGTGAACCAGAGCAGTCACCACCTAGACCACCACTGCCGTTTCCGGCGAAGTCGGTGAAGAAACACAACCACCGGTGAGCACCCAAATACCCAGATCTGAACATCGCCGGTGACCACACCACCACCAACATCAACCCCTCACTGCCTCACCACTAGATCCGCCGACCACCATCGCCGGAGCTCCAAACTCCAACGATATCGCCAAACCACTAGCCACCCAACGCCTTCCCTTGCTCCCTCACTCTCTCCATTCTTCTCCATCGCCACCACTGCCCCGTCAACAACTGAAACCTCTGCAAACCACCTAACTTAGTCAACAACCACAAACTGCCTCAACAACACTTTAAAACAACACCACTGCCAAACGATACCATCACGTCCACTATTTTGGCGAAACGCCGGCGACAAATCAACCTACCTTATGCTATTTTTTTATCGGTCGGAACCACTACGTTGATGGGGTAACAGAACCACTACCTTTTCTTCTAAAATGGATCGGATTGAAAAAATTTAAATGATGGGATAATGAGTACGGGTTATAATAATTAAGTGGGAGCCTACGTGGCGTCTATGTGGAGTCCAAGTCAGAAATCCTTCCAGCTGAGGGTAAATTTAATAAGTTTGCTAACGGTAAGGGTAAATTTGATCCCAAAATTTTACGGAGCGCAATGTTAAACTATAAAGCGTAGTTGGAGGGCAAATTTGACCATTTTTCCCTTTTTAATATCAAAGTTCAGATATATTTCTGATAAAATTTAAATCTTAATTTTTTTGTAATCTTCACTTATGTCATTGCCACAAAATCACGTTAAAAGTTGATATTTTTTCTGTTTCATTTTATACGAAGGTCTTGACTTGACACGAAGTTTAAGAAATAAAGGAAGACTTTTGAATTTTGTGGTCTAAAATAAGCCAAAAATATTTATGTGGTTATAGATTATCTCGTTAAGCGTAAAATATAAAAATTAAAGTTAAATTCTTGTCAAATAAGAAAACGTGTCATTCTTTTTGAGACTGACAAAAAAGGAAATTGCGTAGTATAAATTGGGACAGAAAGAATATATATATCTAATATTTCATGGACTAAGGGGCAGTTTGGTGAGGGTTAGAGAATAATCAATATATTCTTAACATAAAATTTATCATTAATTCATCTTATGTTTGGTTGCGTTTGAGGAAATTTAATCTCTACATAAATATTGGCAGTAACTTATGCAATGTTTTATTGTTATTTTTTGTTTTCTTCCTAAACAATACATGCATAAGTTATGCGGGAATCTATATATTTATGAGAGGAGTAAAATATGAAATAAGAATGCAAATATTAGCAATACATGAATCAAAATTCTAATTGACAAAACTAATCCTCATAATAGTAAAAGACTTTTTATTTATATTTAAAATAGTAAAAATATTTTTTAAACTGTGTCTATCTCGGATTCTTGTTGTATTTAAAGAATAATACTTTTAAACTATACATTAATAATTTATAATATATAAATTATTCAACAAAAAATAATTTTTGCCTTACTAATTCATATGTTACTGATACTTACATTACTATTTTCGCATTATTAATAAACACTACTATTTCCGTCCCAATTTATATGACATTCTTTCCTTTTTAGTCAATCTAAAAAAGAATGACACCTTTCTATATTTAGCAACAAATTAACTCTAAATTTTTTATTTTACCCTTAATGAAATAATTTTTTGCCACAAATTTTCTTAGACTTATTTTAAATCACAAGATTAAAAAAAAATCTTTATTACACTTCATTCCCAGTCAAAACCCACATATAAATTGAATTTCAGCATAACTCAAACAACCCCTGGTAAGTGAAGCATAGTGCTATAACCGTTGGTTGATTGTGGTGGGATGGTCATGGTCCCTCCATCCTTAATCCGAGATCTCATGTTCGAATATTTGAAAATGGAACTCTGCTTCCAAAAATGGATCTTGCAAGCGATCCGAATTTAGTCATGCCTCAATATAAATACAAAATATCGGATGAGAAATTAAAAAAAAAAAAAGCATAGTGCTATTATTAACATACAAACAAACAACTATTCTCATTGTTCCAATTTATCATGTTCTCTTTTTTAGTCAATCTGACACATTTCTTTATTTAATAATAATTTAATTTTAAATTTTAAATTTTATATTTTACGCTTAACGAGATCATTTATAATCACACAAATATTTTTGACATATTTTAAATTATAAGATTCAAAAAAATCTTTATTTTTAAAATTTCATATCTAATTAAATTATATTATATAAATTGGGCAGAGGAGTATAATTTAAATACACTTATTTTGATCATCATTTCTAGGCGTTGTGTCGGTGTCTCTGTGCAAATAAAACACTGCAACTTCCATAGTGAGCTACCACTGACTAATCATGGCTGCTACAGAGTCATCACTATCACTTCCACCATTTTCACTACTTATCTTAGCAAGATTTTCAGCATCCATTGTTGCCCTTCTTGTTCTTACTTGGGCTCTTCACTTCAAGACTAGCTTTTACTCTCATTCTTCTTCTCAAGAAGACCTTATTTATGCTGTAAGTGAACATTCTCTTACCTTCAATGTACTTCATTTTGAGCTAATCTTTGTGGGTTTTGAGTAATTTTTATTTGGTTTGGCAGGTGCTTCACCCATTATTAATGGTAATTGGGTTCATTCTTGTAAGTGGAGAAGGTGTGCTCAACTTCATTTTCTTGAAGTGATTTTGGAAAGTGGGGTTTTTCTTATCTTTTTTGGTATTGTAGCCATTTTAATGCATAGATTACTCCCTCCGTCTCAAATTATTTATCATTTTTTTTTATTTACACGCCCAACAACAACATATATCTTTTTTTTTTTTTTTTGTTGACGAAGAACCCGCAGCCGCTACTCTCTCGAGTGCGCACAGGGTAAACCCCGGACTGACGCAATAGCCTGCAAACCACGTCAGCCGATTAACCACACTTGGCAAGCCATGTGTGACAGGCTCAACCAAGAAGGTTTATGCAGGGGATCGAACTCGTGACCTTGCGGTCCCGCGCTCTACTGCTACACCAACTTGGCTACCCTTGCGGGTTTAAACTTTGAGGGTAAACTTTTTATACTAGCCATCCCCACCGCATCACTGCGGCTCCACACACAAGAAACCCCACCCCCATCCTGGCCCTACGGAGTGAGTACCGCAAGGCTTGCAGGCGAACAGTGGAGGGATTTTTTATGAGGCTTGGCACTAGTCTCGCTGGTCATGGGAATCGAACTCGAGACCCAAGGCAGCAATACCCATCTTAGCTCTACGTTTGTGGGTTGGTTTACAGTTTACACGCATGAGATAGAATCCAATTCTTTTGGATACTTTATCTAAGAAGTTAAAGGGAAATATCCAAATCCACGTCTTATTATTTTCAATAATCCATACTTGTAGCAATGAAATACTAAATATTCCTCCACCAAGTGATAAATGATTGATTACAAATATTTATACGAGATCGAGACACAGCCCTAGGGCTATGGGGAAAGATGTAGATCGATCGCCCTAGATAGACAACTATAACGACAGAACCTCTTATTTTATTGCTCTTCGAAATCTAAAATTCGGGCATTTCCTTCAATTGGGTGGTTTTTGGAACTCTACTAAAACGAAAAAAGAAATCAAGTTTCCTTATCTCACTTAACTTGATTGAATCCACAGTCATGCTTGCAGACCCCTCGATTCTCTTTCTATGACTACTCTCGAAAAGAAAGTCTCACTACTCGCCTTAAGAAATATTAATTAGCAGGGGGGTAAAGTCCTCTATTAAATATTTACTCTATTTATATGTTATCTTCAATAATAACAAAGGGTAAAATAGAGAAAAATAATTAATTATGCCTTAAACTTTTAAAACGATAAATAATTTGAGATAATTATTTTTAGTAACCACGACAAATAATTTGAGACGAAGGAAGTACTTAACTTCTTTTTTTTCTAGAAGTGATTTTGGAAAGTGGGGTTAAAAATCAATTCTTTTTTTTTTTGGTATTGTAGCCATTTTGGTGCATAGATGGTTGCCAGGTTCAAGAAATTTGAAGAAATCAGTGCACTTGTGCCTGCAAGGGTTAGCTTTGGCTTGTGGGATTTTTGGCATATGGACAAAATTCCATAGCAGAGATGGGATTGTGGCTAATTTCTACAGTTTGCATTCTTGGATGGGTCTTATTTGTGTTTCCCTATTTGGGGCTCAGGTATTTCTTCTTCACATTTTGTCAGCAACTTGCCAACTTCCTTGAATTAAAGGAAAAAAAATGAAGTGAGGATTCATATAGTCAACCCCGACTTATTTGAGACTAAGCGGTAGTAGTAGTAGTTTTAAAGACATTGAAAAGAAAGAAATATAGAGGGGTTCTGCATAAAGTTTCAAGGATGACATTGAAATTGATTCTTGAAGTTACCTTATCTTTGGAGAATGTAAAAATTATCATCCATTATTACTGTTTATACCTTTTAAAGGATAGAATATCTTATCATGTACTCTATTTTTACATTCCTATTATAGTAGTTTGGTGGCATGTCACGTATTTGCAAATAGGATATGCAATAATTGTGCATAGAGAAGCTTTAACGTGGCCTAGAGATTTGATAGATGTACTATCGTGTTTATTTGAGCAAGGAGATATTTAAGGGCCTGTTGAAAATGGTCCTACAATTGGGGTCTTGAAAAATTGATGTTTGTGTATTGGAATGGATAGTGAAAAGAAGGGTAGCTAGAGAATATACCTAAAAAGAAAGTGATCTATAAGCCTTTCCACAGATCAATTGGAAAAGGAACTGATCTAATGAAAGTATTACCACTAGTTCTTTTGGGCTATGTTGCTCGGACTCTTCAAAAATGCCGCTGGGTATGTATCGGATCCTCCAAAAGTAGCACATCTTTGGAGGATCCGACACGGGTGCAACAACATTTTTGGAGAGTCAAATTAACATAGCTTTTGGGATGCTTATAAGTTATATGTGTCTTCTTTAGTGCCAATACTTACATGCGGTTGAGGCTATATTATCTCTGGATGTAATAGGCTTAGGATTTCAATTGTCTAGACAGGCTTCATGTTATAGAGCATTCATGAGCTATGATGCTCGTATCCTTCAAAAATGTTGACAGATGTGTGTCAGATCCTCCGAAAGTAATGCAACTTGGAGGATCCAACACCAGTTCAACGATATTTTCAGAGAATTCGAGAAACATAGCTCACCTGACAGCCTTTCTGAGTAGCCAAGACCGCAACAAATTTAGCACATACCTTACTGAATTCACAACTTACTTCTGCTCTAGAGTTGAAAAAGAGTGCAATAATGGACCATGATGGTACATCAATCAGCTTCTAAAAGAAATGGTTCCTATATCTGTATCACGAAATCATACACATTACTCCATATACGATGCTCAGAAAAAAAAATAGATGCTTTATACCTGCATTGTGAGAGTGGGAGTGGGTTAATAGAGTCATCTTCCATAAGTCGCGCACTCAAGTGCTTGACAGAACAATTGGTAATAAATTATAATTGCTGCAGTACTATTCTTGTTCACATGTCACCTTCACCTAACCAAAATCCAACTCCTACAAGTTACATGGTCGCTCAAGGACATTATAAAGTAAAAATGTCGACCATATGAATCAAAGTAGAATTTGAGCAGAAATTTCGGGACAATTGTTTAGCAAATGATCCTCTTTTTATTTCTCCCACAACTTATGGACCTTTTAGACTAGGTCTAAAAATCCCTTTTGAGCAAACTTGTGAAAATCTTAGAAGAAACCATTAGACAATGGTTTAAAATTTCGTAGATGTTACACAATAGCCTAATGTAACGACAGTCCCAAGGGATATATTTGCACAACCACAACAATAATAACATACCCAGTGTAATCCCACAAGGGCTATATTTCCACAACTTTTTAAAATAGGGACAATTTAAACGGTACGTCTGCAATGGAAAAGAAGTTTAATTGTATCCGATGGTGTTTCATGTTACTGCAGTGGTTGATGGGCTTCTTAAGCTTTTGGCACAGAGGAGAAGTGCGAATGACAAGAATACGTATTCTTCCATGGCATGTATTCCTCGGTCTTTACACATATGGCTTGGCAGTTGCAACAGCCGAAACAGGACTTCTCGAGAAGTTAACTTTCTTGCAAACAAATGGAGCTGTACAAAAACGCTGCACAGAGTCCATGATCGTAAATGGTATGGGACTCGGTTTAGCTCTTCTCAGTGGCATGGTAATATTTGCTGCTGTGTTGCCGAAGCATCAAATGCCACATTCGAAGAGTGTTTACTCTAGTAATAAGCTACATTCTTAGTTTTTCATACATGGCTATACCGATAATTTTCTCATGTAAATATGCTGTTTATCAGTGCTGTTTATAAAATGAAGGAGGTCCAATAAGTTCCTTTTTTCAATCTTTCTGGCAATTTGGTAGGCCAAAATCTCCTTGCTGGTTCTTCTTGAGTGTGTGCTTTTGTAAATGTAATTTTAAGAAATTTGCCTAAATATTGGTTTCCTATGCTCGGATTCTCCAAAAGTGTTGTCACACACACCCGTATCAGATTCTTCAGAAAAAAAATGCACTACTTTTGAAGGATTCGATTGTACACAACTATATTTTTTAACAGTTTGAGTAACATAAATAATGACTATCCATACTAGTTAATTCTCACAATTTCAAATGTTAACTAGTACTAATAGTGAATATTAGAGTTAATTATTTCAAAAGGGGAAGGGTGTAAAGAATAGTTTTTCTTTTCATCATGTAACTAATAATAGTTCATAAAGGTTCGAGAAAACAGACGGGCAGAGAAAAGATATTAAAACCTTAGAACCCGTTTGACCAGAAAAACCATTCACCCTTTTCCGGAATATATTTTTACTTTATTTGAAAATCGTGTCTTTTAACTTGAAATTGAATTTCAAATTTAGAAAACAACTTATAATATATTTTTCAACTCACTTTTTTCACTTTTGAAGTTTTATTTAAGTACATTCAAGTGAACTACAATAGATTAGGGCTTTCTAGTGGGCCGGGTAGGCCCGATCCCGACCCGATTCGCCACGCCCCGATCCCCCATAAAAATAATTGGCAGTGTCGGGGTTGTCGAACTCAGGACGCGGCCTGGGATCATCCCGCCCGCCTCAATCCCGACTCGACCCGCCCCATCTCGCCCCGTCCTGTCCCGTCTCGCCCCGCCAGCTCCCCTCCCCCTTTGCAAAAATAACCATTGCAACAACGACCAAGTTTTAATTTTGGTCGTTGTGCAACGGCTATAACGACCATTTTTGGCCCCCCACCTCATAAATCCCCCTACCCCTTAATATTTATTTTTAACCCCTAAGTTAATATATTTACACTTTAACCTTATTTCTCAACTATAAATATCTCATTTTCCTCTTCATTTTTCTCACAAATCTTCCTACAATCTCTCAATTTATCTCTCTACAATTCTACATTGCTTACTGAGTATTATATTTTTTTGCTCATTTATATCAAAGTTAAAAAATTGGGAGTGAAGTTGGCAACTAGCTTGAGGATCATCCATCGAGCAAAGTTTCAATTTTCAACCTCGATTACACGTCGACGTTACGTCAACGTTTGGTACCTTCGTTCCTTCTTTAAATTATTATTGTTACTTTATTTTAATTATCGCACTTAATTTCATTATCTTTAATTATTTATTTGCATAATTAAAATGGAAGGATTAAGAGATATGTTTAAGGGTAAGGGTAAGGATGCTTCTTCTAATAGGGATAACAAGGGCAAGAGTACTTCTTGTAGTAATCATATTTCTAGTCCCGATGATTTCATTGATTTCACTCATATATATGAAACTGCTTTTTTTTAATGATATACCATTAGATGATGAGGTAGATGAACCAAACTTTAATTTAGACGATAATCTAGATGACACACCCACTAATGCACCTCAACCTCAGGCTCAGACTGAGTCTCAGCCTGAAACTGGAATGACTCATATTCCCCCTAGTATGAGTCGAGGTCCCACACAACGAAAATTAAAATCAGTTGCATGAGATTTTTTTGATAGGGACCAAGAGAATCAACTAGTTAGATGTAAAATTTGTAAAAATATTTATAAATTTAAAATCGGAAAAGGTCAAGGTGGGACGGGAGGTTTATTGAGATATGTACAAGGTGAGCACACAGCTAGGTGGAATCAATACCATGCTAAAAATCGGGTGTTCCAATGCCATCTAAGTTGGGACAAGACTCACATAGTGTCCCCGACCAAGTACAGGGTCAAATTAACCCGACGACGGGGGGAATTTTTGGTTGCGGTGGAGGGTTTGCCTTTTTCATTTCCTTTATCTCATGGTTTTATTCATTACATTTGAGAAACATATAATCCTGCTTTTAATGATTTTCCTAGATCAACTGTTAGAAGTGATGTTTTTAAATTTGCAAGTAAATATCAATAATTTTTACGTTATGCATTGTATCATTTTAATGGCAAAGTGGCTATCACTTCTGACATAGGCCGTAATACTAACGGTAATGATTATTTAACGGTAACATGTCATTGGATAGATCAAAATTGGTCTATGCAAAAACGTATTTTAGCATATAGATATATTGATGATAGGCACACTGGAAGTTTTATTGCACAAAATATTAATGAAATTTGTGATTATTATGGAATAAATGATAAAATTATGACTATTACATTAGATAATGCTACTTCTAATGATTATCCTATAAGGCTTTTAAAAGTTCGATTAACTCCATGTTTTTCTGATCATTTTCATATAAGATGTGCGTGCCGTATTTATAACTTAGTTGTAAATGATGACCTAAAACTTTTTGAAAGCATTCTTGATAAAATACAATTTGCTTTAAATTTTATTTTTAAAGGTAATAAAATACAAAGACGCAAAGAGTATAAAAAACTTGTCATGATTGTAGATTACCTTAGAGAAAAATTCCAGAAGAAGTCTCGACTAGGTGAAATTCTCTGTATGAGCAACTACTTGTTGCTTACGATTATAGACAACATATAACTTTATTATTTAACGCCCATAATAAAAATCCAAGTGATATGCTTGTAGATAATGATTGGAATTTTTTTTTAGAACTTAATGGATTTCTAGAGAAATTTTTTCAAGCTACTAAAGAATTTTTCGGTATTTATTATCCTACTATTTCAAATATGTTATTTTATATAACTTTAATATTTTTGTTACTTAATGAATATATGCAAAAATCAACTTATAAGGCATCTATTGAAAAAATGTTTAAATTTTCCCCCCCTATTCCCACTATTTATATTATTGGTGCGGTATTAAAATCCGACTATTAAAGTAGACACTTATAAAACACTAATAGAAATTATTTATGATTGTATAAAAGTACTTCCAACAACCCAACTGAAGAACCAACTCACAAATCAACTAAAGAAGAAGTTACGTCTAGCACACACACTGAATGCAAACAAGTATATATGTATTACCAACAACAAAGTGTAAATAATCAACTGACTTCTGTACCATCTTCTACTACTTCACTGCAACCTTATAAAAAATATGCGATTTCTGCTGCTAGTATTCAAGGCCTTTAAAAATAAAATATTTAGTGGTTCAACTTCTTCACAAGTTAGCGAATTTGATGTTTATGTTTTGCAGGGTGTTGTACCGTACGAATTAATTGTCAATGATGCAGGACATGAAGACTTGCTGAAATAATAGAGGCAGAATGAGAATACATTTCCGACACTAGCAAAGATGACCCGAGATGTATTGAACATTCAAACGTCATCAACAACGTCTGAAAGCGCTTTTTCTGCTGGAAGATTTCAAATAGGAGAGCATAGACATTCATTGGCGGGAGACGCATTGGAGATTGCAGTTCTATTCAGAGATTGGATTCGAGCGAAGCGTAGATAGTGCGGTCAACCAGAGATCAAGGAAGAAGAAGACAACAACTACAATGAAATCTTGTCCGAGGAAACATGAAGCGACATCGAACATTTTGACCTACAAATTTCAATTCCAACCGAAGATCCTCAACACATTGTAAGAAAATTAGAAAAAGTATGGTTAACTATGTAATTTTTTTAATTGCAATTTTTCTATGTGATTTGCAACTTCTGAACAACACCACAAAGTTGCAATTTTAAAATTGTATTACAAAAAGTATCATATTTCTATTAAATAATATAAAAGGCACAAAAATAGCCTTGGATGTTTTTATTACACTATCTTCTTCAATTATTGAAGTGTTTATATATATATATATATATATTATTTTTTTTAAAATTAAGTGGCAAAAAAAAATCATAAATCCCGATCCCGACCCGTCCCCCCCAAATCCCGGCCCCTCTTTCGGCGGGATGTGGGACGGGACGGGATCTCTTCCCGTCCCGCCGAAGCCCGCGTCCCGACCCTTCCCCATCCCGCCGGGATCCACCCTGCCGTGCCCCGTTGGACAACCCTACAATAGACTCTTGTGGTTGTGGTCCGATCCTTTTTCGGACCCCGCACATAGCGGGAACTTAGTGCACCGAACTGCCCTTTATTCAAGTGAAATATAAATATCAGTGTATAAATTCAAGTGAAGTATAATTCTTTCCCTTTTTTGCTTAATAACAGCGGTATCCTAATTAACTTACCCTAAGAATTTGATAATTCACTTGGTTCTCATTCAAGTCAAGTCCATTTTTATGGTTCACAATGAGATAAAATGCATATTGGATAAGTTTGAATAACCTACAAGATACGTAAGTACTACTTGATTTACATGGCTTAAAACTTAAATGTGATCTTACAAAAGGCAAACAAACCCAAAAAAGAAAAAAGGGGGGAATAGATGATTTATTTTTTCTTTCTTTAAAATTTATACCAAGAGAGATGGAGTAGATTTAAAAGGTCGAATACATGTACGATCCTTTAAATTTATCAGTTTATTTTATTTAAATATTTAAATTATGATCTATTAAATTAAGCACATGGACATGATTTTTATTAAACATTTCCGATTCATATTTTAAAAAAATTTATAAGCGTGTTTTCAAGTTTCCATTATGTAAATAAGTGTTAAGAGTCCAAGATCCATTCCATTCTAATTCTTTATTTATCGATTGTTAGATCTAAATTATATTATTCACGCTCCATTTAATTAGATGTGCGGAAGTGTTAGACTCTCAATCCATATAAGGAGTGAGACGTAGATTTCTGCAGATTTGAGAACCCACATAGAAATATTTTTAAAATTTTAAGTCGCAAGTGTTTAATAAAAATATTTTATAATGTACATATATCATCACAATTCACAGTTAGGTATCGAGTGTGGAGTGTGGACTGATGTTCACTTCGTACTGCAATTGTCAAGAGAGGAACAACGCCAAATTGTTCCCTGTTGCCATTAATCTAAACCTACAACACATACACATAACTAAACCCTAAAATTCTCTATGTACATATAGAGAAAATGTGCTCTTCTATAACCCCATTTTGTCTTTTGTTTCCACATAATAATTTCCCTTTAATCTACCGTCAAGATTTGTTTTTTCCCTCACACCCATGTCTCATTAGGACTAGAATTCCTAAGTTTTCCCTCTCTGCTTCAGTTTCAGAAAAAACTGAACAAGTTTCTTGGGATTCTGATCCAAATGCCTTTGATGAGTACAATGGTTGGGACTTTGTTGAACCTCCAGTTATCAAGAAAAATAAGATACAGAAAGGTACTTTTTTTAAATAACAATTTTCCCCATGTAGTTTTGGATTAAGATGTAGTTGATTGATTGATTTTTTGAGTTTTGGTATGAGTAAAAATGTAGTCTTGTGATTTTTTTTTTTGAGAATTGAGAGAATTAGAAATTGGGTTTTTGCAGGTTTATCGAAGTTTTTGGTTATTGGTATATCAGTGTCTCTTGCTACTGGACTTGGTGTTGCTTCTTACTTTTCACTATACCAGAAAGGTGAGATTTTTGGGATTGTTTTAGCAATTTGGGAAATCTTTTGGGTTGCTTTTATTTAGTAATCTTGTAGTTTCTTATTCTTCAACATGTATTACTATATGTTGCTTGATTTGCTTTGTATCTTGCTGTCAAAATTTTCTTGCAAACCTGCTTCACAAACTTTTCTTTTGAGCCGAGGGTCTATAGGAAACAACCTCTCTACCCCACAAAGGTAGGTGTAAGGTCTTTGTACATCCTACCCTCTCCAGACCCCGCTTGTGAGATTATACTGGGTATGTTGTTGTTGCTTTTGTTAACTGGGTAGTTTATAGTGCTACTGTGCTTTGTAGAAATGTAATTCAGTTTTTGGTGGACTTTGTGCTTCTTATAGGATTCAAATTTCAGTTTACTGGGCCATTTCACGGGTCACATGATAATTTAGAACTTACTGAGGCTTCTAATAAGGGAGAAGATGGAGAAACTGCTGATCTGTCGATGGAAAGTGCTCAAATTTCTGAAACAGTGGAGGGAGTTTCTGATTTCAATGATAAAGATGCGGTCTTACCGGGTATGGTTTAGAGCTTAATGATTTTGAATGCCACTGAGCTTTGTTATGTTGTTTGCCTGTTTAAATAAGCTGTGCATGTGATTACCTTAATTGCATTAGTCTCGATAAAGTGCTTGTAAAAGGTGTTGACTTGTTTCTTCCTTCGTTTGGACTAGTCTAATGTGAAGCGCTAGTCTTTGCATAGAATATCTGAATCATGTAATAATACCTCTTTAGAGTTCTTATCTGCTTATGGAGTAATTTGCTTATTTTGGATTCTCTTCCTTCTTTCAGAAATAATGGTTTGCCTGCGCCCTTTCCATCCTTTGCTGTATGGTTTTATATCAATATGCTAATTTAAGTTGTTTAGCACCCAAGGGTGTGGCGTAGTGGTCATAGAAGTGGGTGGAAAATCATGAGGTCTCAAGTTTAAATTCCAAAGGAGGCAAAAAAACACTAGGTTATTTTTTTCAATCTGCTCTAGCATTGGTGGTACAGTTACTTGGTCCCTCTACTGGTGGGTGGGAGATAGCACTGCAGCAGGTACCCGGTGGAATATTCGAGGTGCACACAAGTACCGAAAAGAAATTTAAGATGTTATGCCTTTGTCTTTTTGGGTCAGACTTTTGTAAACAGTAGAAAAGGACTGACCGACCGCCGTTATCTATTCAGACCAGGACTCCTGTTTTCTAGGTAATAACAGAAAATAGTGGAATAACTCCTAAATCTTAAACCAACTAGCAAACTGATAAAACAAAAGAACCCCTGAAACAACTTTAGATCAGATTAATCAATAATTAATTCTCCTGGAAAATGTGCACCTATAATACTTTAATTTCTAATTTCTTTTCTTTAGTTTGCTTCAGCAAAAGAAACTTGTATGGCTAGTTCTTACATGCAAGTCTAAGTTGACAAATTTCATTTTTTATTTTATTCTCATCTAAAATTTGCATAGAAATTATATGAAGAGACAATTGAATATAATTCTTCATTCAAGACAGGTCAGCATTCACCCATGTTATGCCCTTTTCTTTTGAGCCTGATTTGGTGCTTACTATTAGACTGCCTTTCTTTTTTTCTTTTTTTACCAGTTTCTCTTTTGTTGAATTGCTTAGAATGGTAGCTTTCCTGTTGATTAGCTCTGATTTTAATTTTATTCCTCACTGGCCTAAACCTCTGATTCGTTATCATTTTGAAGAGACAAGGCATGTTACAACTAAGGGAGTATTTGGACGTATTACAATTCCCGTTGCTGTAGATTCTACTCAAGAAGAAGCTCTTTTTTTGTTGAAGAAACTCGAGGTATAGTTGCCTTACCGTTATTCCATTTGAAAGTAATAAGCTTTCCTGCTGTACTTGTACTTTTTTCTATCCAGAGCTATGTTATATTACGAACGGAGTTACAGTTCATTTCTTATAGTTCTTAACTAATTGAATAGTAGGCTGTCATTATTGTAGTTTTGTTGTCAGTTATTGTGACGTTATTCTGTAGCGGTATTTGTATCTTTTGCTCTTCTGACTTCACTCGATGGTTTAGATTCAGTTCCAATCATAGTTTCACCATTATAATATAAAGTACACAGATCATTGAAGATGATGTTAAAGCAGATGAGTTATGTACAAGGAGGGAATATGCTAGGTGGTTACTAAATGCAAATACACAACTGGAAAGGTAATTTCGGGTCAACAGCTAGTCCTTTTGTTAGAAGGAGACGACAATGTGAGTACCATTAACTAGTCTTTCTTGCCATTTTCTTTTTGACTTGTAGGAGTAGAAAGCATCGGATAGTTCCGTCAGTTGTGCTTTCTGGTTCTACAATTGCTGCCTTTGATGATGTGAGTATTGAAGACCCTGATTTCGCGGCCATTCAATGTAAGCTTGACATGTTATTACCAAGCATAATATATAGCATCATCGGAAGAGCTAATATTTTCAGCTTTTCCTTTAATATTGTGATCCAGCCCTGGCTGAGGCTGGTATTATTCCTAGCAAGCTGTCAGATAAGGAGTTTGCTTCCACTCCAAATGTTTCAGAAGATCAGGTCATCTGTTTTTTCCCCAATAGGTACTTTGATGTTTGGCTGCTCTTCCCTTCCCTTCCCTTCCCTTTTTGTTGTTTTTTCCAGAGAAAATGACACAAATGGTCCCTTATGTTTGATGGTAGGTTCAAAATAGTTCCTTAGCATTGAACAGTTTTGGTCCTTTAGTCTCCGCCCAAATATTTACCGAAGAGGTCTGTTAGATTTGACGGGAACTCTAAAAAAGGAAATTAGTGGGAACTCATAGTTAGAGGTACAATTTTTTTAGTTTCTGTCACTTTCTGCTACTTTTCAGTTTTCATTTACTTCTAGAGTATGGTGCAGCTTAAGGTGTAATTTCTGATATTTTTATATATTTTTGGTGTCTAATGCAGCTTTTTTGTGTTGCATATTTTAGGATTTGATGGGACTTTCTTGGTGTTTATGGTTAAATCTTTTTTTTCCCCGCTGTTTCCGTCAAAACTAATGAACATAAATTGTTAAATATTTGATGGAGACTAAAAATGTTAACTATTGGCAAACATAACGGACCAAAACTGTTCAATGCATACTTAAGGGACTATTTTGAACCTACTCTCAATAATAAGGGACCATGTTTGTCATTTTCTCATTTTTTCCACTTAAATTTCATTTCTCCCCTTGTTATCTTGTCTATGCTTCTACTTGAGTTAATGTCTGTTTTGCTGTTTCAGATTTTTATCTCGCCAAGATCTAATTAGTTGGAAAGCCAAAATAGAGTATGAAGTCATGCCAGGGATAGACAAAGAGGTAGGGGAAGAGACATGCTCCAGCGTTTTGTTCCAACTTTACTGAGATTTTGCATTCTTTATCTGCCTGAATATCTGACTCCGTTTACAGTTCAGATGTCAAGGAAGAACATAGGTTTTCTGGATGTAAGGGACATCAGTTCTGAAGCTTTAGTGGAACTTTTTGTGGATTTATGGGCTGGTGAACAGAGCATTCTTCGAAGAGTTTTTGGTCTCTCTCTCTCTCTGTTATGCACTATTGCACAAAGAATTATATTTATAAGGTGCACACGGCAAAAATGTCACCGCTTGCATGTCGCCCAATCATTCGTTGACATGTGCAAACATCTCACTCCCTCCGTCCCAATTTATGTGACGCTCTTTCATTTTTTAGTCAGTGCAAGGACGACACCTTTCTATATGTAATAAAAATTTAACTTTAAACTTCCCATTTTATCCTTAATGAGATGATTTATAGCCACACAAATACTTATCTTAGACCTCAAGTTTCAAAAGTCTTCTTTTCATTCTTAAACTCCGTGCCCAGTAAAATACCTTCAGATAGATTGGGACGGAGGAAGTACTAAATTACTTAAATCACTCAAATCATTTGGGGGTGGGGAGAGAGAAATTTAGTGCATGCAAGACAGTTAAGTACATTGAAGGTATGAATTCGGAAGTTTGTTGATCGCCTTTGTATGATCATTTACAGGACAGGCGAAACGATTCCAGCCTGATAAACCATCTACGAAGGCTCAGGCAGCGGTTTCATTGACAAGTGGGAGAATGGAAGAATATATACAAAGTGAACTGGCAAAACTTGAAGCAGAAAATTCTTCGAGACTAATGGTAATGGAAGAAATCAAGTCTGAGCTTCTTGATAGAGGAGAAATACAGAGGATTTGGGAGAGTAAAATGGAAGTAGAAAGAATTTGTGGTTTAGAGGTAGAGAGTGCTTATCTTGCTTCTGTTAGAGATTTAGAACAAGAAAAGATTGTACGAGAGAATGCTCTAGCTGAGCTTCTGAGGCAGAAGGCAGCTCTAGATTGTCAGAAGCAGCTACTTTCTAGTCTTAAGGAAGAGGTCGATGAGATGTCCAAAAAGCTTGCATGTGAGAAGCATGTGGATGATCAGTGTAGTTTAAGTGGTATAATTCATGATTTGCAGGTTAAGCATGAGGCTTTGCTTGACACAAAATCTATGTTGGAAGCTGAGGTTGAAGCTTTGCGAAAACTAAGGTACAAATATTTGTTAATTGTAGCTTTTGTTTACTTCTTTGTCTTGTTATATCCTTTAATAGGGAGTGGAGTTTCTTCATGTAGAAAGTTCGGTGAATGTTAAATAGCTCTAAGAAGTTTGACTAATCTTGCTAAGGCGCTACTATGTACTGCATAAATTGCAGATCAAATATTATCCCCCCCAAAAGAAGTGCATAGATGTTGACACTTACTGCATGCAAACATTGTTTACACTAGTTTGCATGTTTTCACATCGAACTTCTGCTGGTATCTCAATTAAAATTCTTTTGTGAAGCTTCACGTTTGGTGAGGCGCGCTGATTCTATTGATCTGATTGTGAATTTTCTGTTTCAGATCATGGGTTGAGGATGAAGTGAGGAGAAGTCAAACCCGTGCTAAAGTTCTCGAGGAGGTTGAACGAAGGTGGAAATGGGAGGAGCAATAGGAGGGGTCCTATAAGTTAAATAATCCAGCTGTTTTGATATATACACTTTGTCAATGTCATGATCATTTTTCCTCATTAATATTTCCTTGGTAGCATCTTGTAAACTATTAAGAGGAGTTGATGTGTTCTCTGTCTCTCAATTAATTTTATGGATGGGAGTTGTTGATCTCTGTCTCTAGCAGAAGGAAATTTCAAGAAATTGAGGAGTAACTTTTGTTGTATTTTGATTTTTGAAGAATGAATTGTTTTTATAAGAAAGTGAATCACTTCAGTTGGACAATAGAAAGTAATCAAGGCACAAGAACAACTTTCATGAGGAATTTAGAGTTGTGGATGTGTGGCCAGGAGGTTGTTTCAAGCCGTGGAAAACTGAAAATAATTTTTTGCAGATATACAATATAAGATTGCGTACAATAGATTTTAGTAGTCTGATTCTTCTATTATATACAATAAATTTTATGTTAAGATCGCAAACATAAACAGAACCGGACTAATGTTAAGATATTTGATGGAAATAGAGTTGAAGCACTTTCTGGCTAGAATAACAAATAAAGTTTGTCAAAGTAAAATATTTGACGGAAATTAAAGGTATTCACTTTTGGCAAATTTAAAAATTTAAAATTGCTCAAGAGTATATTAAGAGGATTATTTTGAACCTAACCCAAATATAATGGATCATATTTATCATTCTCCCCAGTACGCTAAAGAACATTTTCATCTTATATTTTTCTTTATATGAGAATTTTACGATTTGACATGTTGTTAGTTATTTATTACGCATGGAAATATTTTAAATTGTTTTCCTTTAGTATTTTATAAAATGTTGATGTCATTTTCAAAAGAATTTCATTATTTTTAAAATCTAAAAATTAATAAATTTGTGGGGCTCGCCCCATGCTTTGGACAAATATTCCCCGTACTCTATGTTTCTACCTTTTTTAAAAAAAAATGTAGAAGACAATACTGGGTTAACATTGCAAAATTGTCCAAATAGAAAATGCATCTGTTTTCCCTCTTACCTGTAATTCTTTACTGAAAAGACAAAAGAATAAAAAGTAAATCATATTCAAAATATAAGAAATAAAAATACTTTTTACCCCTGATAAAAAACCAATCTAATTGCAGGGACCTAATAGCTTTACATGCAAATTATGGTTTTTATTCCGTGTCCGTTATTCGTATTGCAGCCCCGATTAATCTAGACTCGCATCGCATAAGGCTCATTTAAGAGGGAAAGCACTCCCTAACATGATTTTTTTTCATATTCAGAGCTCGAATTCGTAACCTCTAATTAAGGATGGAGGAATTTTATCCATCCTACCACAACCTTTATAGGTATATTCAAACTTGTGTTTGTATGGTGAAGAGTTTTTTGTTTTCTCACTGAGACAGTTTATCCAAATGTAAAGAAGACAAAGGACTGCACAAATTATGCCAAAAGGTACTTGTATTGGGTAATAAATGTCAAAATTGTGTAATGTTATCACTAATCTGCTTTATGTAGGCTGATATAGTCCATACATAATAATCCGTAAACCTAAGGCAGGAATTAAATGTCAACTTTGCTCTTTTTGCTTCTGCATGCCAAACTTCCTTTACCTCAACTGTGTTGTTAGGCCAACACTTTAAAGTAATTTTTGTAAGCATATTCAGCCTTTGGACCCCACCATTCATGTGGATCCTTCATTTAATAAAAAGGGCAGTCCGGTGCACTAAGCTCTTGCTAGATGCGGGGTCCGGGGAAGGACCGGACCACAATGGTCTATTATACGTAGCTTTACTTTGCATTTCGAAGACAAATTTCTAGTATTGACGAAGGAAAATTTTAATAGTACAGTTGATTGACTATATAAACTTACAAAATTAGATTCTTATAAGATTATATAAGAATGTATTTAAATGAAGTGTATGGACAATGAAGATTTATATAATCAAATCCCAATTGAGGAGCGATTATAATTGTTGTGTTGCACCATTGACCGAATACTTCCTTTTTATTTCTGTGGCCATAAAGGACATTGATAAAATAAGTTAAAGCTTTAGTTACATACCCCATAATTAAGTTAACTCTAAGAATTATAAGCTGAAATAGGTAATATATTTAAGAGTTTTTATCATCCTATTGACCTAAGTTCCTTCATTCTTTTAGTGTTAAACTTTGTGATCTGATTTACAGCAATGCTGCATGCAACAGATGGATGTTATATCAGGATACTGATCTGGTGAATTGAGCAAGCAAGGAAGAAGAGTTTGTGGAAGCTTTTCTATTATTTCTGTGTGTTCTATCACAAATCGAGATCGCTCATATTTATAGCCATAAACTCACTACATTGACTGATAATGAAAGCTAACAGAATTGCCATTAAATCAGGAACAGAAAAACAGAAAATCTGAAACTGCCAAAACAGTGTAACTAATTATGTAACTAACCTAACTTCCCTAACAAACTAAGTGCATCAATTTCTCGTGTGTAGATGCATGTTGATGTTGTGATCTACACCCATGGAAAGCTAAGTTGCTCCTCTGCTGCACTTGCTATTGCTGTGTAGATGAAGTCGAGGTCGAGTGCTGTTTATTTGATATGGTTGTCATGGGCTGCTTAGTTGTGGGCTCAGTCTCTGCAACAGTCTCAACACCCCCCCTCAAACTAGGTACTGAAAACAAGTTTTTCATGCCTAGTTTGGTCAATAGATATACATGTTGTCCTTGAGTAAGGCTCTTAGTTAACATGTCAGCTGGCTGATCTGATGTGGGAATGTAGGAAGTGGAAACTAATCCTTGTTGAATTATTTCTCTAATAAAATGATAGTCAATGTCAATGTGCTTGGTTCTTTCATGGAATACCGGATTAGCTGCAATTTGGATGGCTGATCTGCTATCACAGTACAAAGGAACAGGCACTTCCAAATCCATATTTAACTCACCAAACAAGCCAGAAATCCAAGTTATTTCTGCAACAATGGCTGCTAAACTTCTATATTCTACCTCTGCATAGCTTCTAGAAACAGTTGGTTGTTTCTTAGACTTCCATGAAATCAATGAAGAACCAAAAAACACCAAATACCCTGTAATAGATTTCATTATGTTAAGACATGATGCCCAATCTGCATCACAGTATCCAGACAAGCAATTGGACTCATCAGCAGGCATGAAAATGCCCAAGCCTGGAGCATGCTTGATGTACTTTACTACTCTATGAGCTGCTACCATATGAGACTCTTTGGGTGCTTGCATGAACTTGCTGAGGCTTTGAACAACAAAATTGATGTCTGGTCTGCTGTTTGTTAAGTACAACAACCTTCTACTAATCAACCTTTGATAACTAGCAGGATCTTTTAATATGAGATCTTTTATCAGAATGTCTGAATTCCTTGCCAATGCTTTATCATTAACCTGCTTATCATACATAACAGTGGTAAGTTTGTCATTCAACTCAATTGGTAATTCAACTGGTTTAGCACCAGACAATCTTATTTCTGCTAACAACTCAAGAGCATACTTCCTTTGATGCATGACAATCCCAGTCTTGTTTCTAGCAAACTCAAAACCCAAAAAATACCTTAGTTCTCCAGGTCCTTGATCTTGAAATGCTGCTGTAGTATAGTCTTGGTATCTTGTATGAGTCCATCATTTCCTGTAATCAAGAGATCATCCACATAAATAAGAACTATCACCAATGTGTTATTAGCTTTCTTGGTAAGGAGAGAGTAATCCAAATGGCTCTGTGTAAAACCAGAAGACACCAAAGCACTAGTTAGCTTAATATTCCACTGTCTTGAAGCTTGTTTAAGCCCATACAGTGATTTTGTCAGCCTGCATACCTTTTCTTCTTTGTGTGTGAACCCTTGAGGTAGAGTCATATAAACCTCCTCATTAAGATCACCTTGTAGAAAAGCATTGAATACATCCATCTGATGTACAACCCATCCTTTTGCTGCAGCAACAGAAATCACTGATCTAACTGTCACCATCTTTACCATTGGTGAGAAAGTATCTTGATAATCAATCCCTTCCTTCTGATTGTACCCCTTTGCCACTAATCTTGCCTTAAATCTTTCTACTTCACCAGATGCCTTATACTTGATCTTGTACACCCGCTTGCATTCTATTACCTTCTTGTGAGTAGGTAGATCAACTACCTCCTAGGTATGGTTATCTTCAAGAGTTTTAATCTTAACCTTCATAGCCTCTATCCATCTCTGGTCTTTTGCTGCTTTAGAATATGATTGAGGTTCATATTCTTCTGCAAGTTTAGATATGAAACTCTGATAGGTCAATGAAACCCCAGCATAGTTGACAACATCAGACATTGGATATAAACAAGTTTGTCTATTTCCTGAACCTGTACTGGGCTGGATGAAATCCTTCATCCATAAAGGTGGTCTCATGCTTCTGATGGATTTCCTTATTTCTGTGGGTGTTATATGCCTTCCTTCAGCTTCATTCTCAGAATTTCCTGCATCATCCTCTACAGGACCAATATCTCATTCATTTTCCATCATTGCCTCACCAATTGCTGTTTGTGTCACATTATCAATTGTTACTTGTGTATTATCTGCACTAAATAACTCTTCTTCTCTCATGTAGTTACCCATGCTCCCATCATCAAAATCACTAACACATCCTTCATTGACATAAGAACCTTGTGATTCCATATTGTTTCCTTTACACCGCTTGAAAGGAAATATGTCCTCATAGAAACAAATATCCTGCTAACAAAAATAGTCTAGTTAGTTAGATTTAATAATTTGTATCCCTTTTTCTTGGCAACATATCCAAGCAAAACAGATTTGACTGCCCTTGCATCAAACTTGTCCCTTTTTGTCAATTTTGTTGCATAACAAAGACATCCAACCACCATTATATGGGACAGATCAGGTGCTTTGTTGTATAGCCTTTCATAAGGAGACATGTTATTTATCACCACAGAAGGTACCATGTTGATAACATACACTGCTGCTTCTACATAATCTCCCCAAAACCTTGCTGGTAGGTTACTTTGAAACTTAATGGCCCTTGCAATTTCTAGAATGTGCCTATGCCTTCTTTTTACTACTCCATTTTGATGTGAAGTATGTGGACATGAGATTTGATGTACTATTCCAAGTTGCACAAATAAGTCATTACAAGAACTGTTAAAAAATTCTGTCCCATTATCTGATCTAACACTCTTAACATTCATATTAAATTGTGTTCTGATCATCACAAAAAGAGTTCTAAGGACAATGGACACATCAGACTTTACGTTCAACAAGAAAACGCAAGTCCACCTTGTGTAGTCATCAACAACAGTCAGAAAAAATCTCATACCAGCATAAGTAGGGGTCCTATATGGTTCCCACACATCAAGATGTAAAAGCTGAAAAGCTACCTTAGATTTGCTATTGCTAGCAGAGAAGTGTACCATAGTTTGTCTAGCTATAGGACAGACTTCACAATGCTGAATTGAAAAACTAGATTTATCTCCAAAGCCTTTTATTTTTCTTAAGACACTCATTGGCACAGGTCCCATTCTTCTATGGCAAAGTCCAACTTTTAGCTCAACTGTTGTAACTGAGGTTGAGATAAAAGCTTGTGCCTGCATGTCTCCTTTAGACTCTATCATACACAGTCCATCAATCTCTCTACCAATCTCCTTCACCTTCCAAGTGAAGAGATCCTGTAGGACAAAGAAATCAGGGAAAAATCTTGTAGAACAATTTAATTCCTTTGTTAGCTTTGAAACAGAGAGAAGATTAAACTTGAAACTTGGTACACATAACACATGTTTTATAAGATCACCTCCTGATAACCTGTATTTTCCTGTATGAGTTATTGTTGCTGTGTCTCCAGTAGGTAATTGAACCTGCCCTGCATCTTCTAGCAAATCCATTTTTTCAATCACATTTTTATTGGCAACCATGTGGTTAGTTGCACTAGAATCCACTATCCAAGTAAAATTCTCCTTCTTCTTGTTATTAAACATATGATTACCTTCCATATGAGCCTTAGGAATTGATGTTGAAGTTGTTGCAAGCTGCACATCAGAGACAGTTGCATCTTGACTGAGTACTTCCAGAATCCTTTGATACTTCTCTAGAGTACATGCTCTAAATATGTGACTTAGTTGGTCATGTTGCCCCTGAAGCTACTGCTGCTTGTAATTGGCATTCCTCTGATTTGAAAATGCCATATATCCACAACCATCATAGGCCTGTGTATGGCCTTTTCCCTCACCTATTATTGTTACATTTGCCTTGCTCTTCCCTCTGAAATCATCAGGATAGCCTATGATTCTGTAACACGTATCTCTAACATGTCCCTTATTCTTACAGTGATCACAGTACATCAATTTATAACAATTGTTCCTGGTGTGACCCTTCATCTTGCAATGGTCACAATATCCATTTGAAGTATATGGCTTATTCTGCCTGTGTTGAGAAAATCTTCTAATCAATGCCAGATTCTCAGTGGTATCCTAGTGGACATATAACCTCATGTAATCTGCTTTTGACTCTCATCTTGAACTATCATTGCATATGCCTGATTTACACTAGGTGTAGGAGTCATTAACAAGATGTGACTCTTTGCTTGATTATATCCATCATTGAGTCCTATTAGAAACTCCAATAGTCTTTGATTTGCCAAGTGATTTATGTACTCTCTTTGACTAGCACAATCACATGTAGGTGGTGGGATGATTGAGTCAATCTCATCCCGCAGATCCTTCAATATGGAATAGTAACTTGCTACTGGTGACACACATTGGTTCAACATTGCTAGATCCTTTCTTAACTGATATACTCTTGACAAGTTTATTTTGTCAAATCTCTCCTACAAGTATTTCCATACATCATAGGCAGTAGACCTGTATAAGATGCCACTTAGCAAATTCTTGTTAACATTCCTCATAATCCAAGACATGACCATTGCATTGCAATGATCCTATTGCTTCACATGGTTGGGACCATATGTATCTATTTTCACAGATCCATCAATGAATCCAATTTTATTTTTTGTCAACAAGTTCAGTTTCATGACTCGACTCCATAATGTATAGTTCTCCATTCCTACCAACTGGATCTCAACTTGAATAACATTAGGTGTGTCTGAAGCATTCAAAAAAGTGGATGATTGTGATCGACTATGTTCAAGTTTGGATTTGAACTTTCATCACCAAAATTGAACCAATTTGCGAAGCATTATCCATCATATCACACTTTGTAACTATATAAACAGCCTTCAAAGCAGATCTCACCAACACAGTTCAGTGTTATCCAGAAATTGACACAGAAAATACTTGTTCAATATGAAGATATCCTCGATCTATTCTCCCTGATGCTTTGATACCATGTTAAACTTTGTGATATGATTTACAGCAATGTTGCATGCAACATATGGATGTTATATCAGGATACTGCTCTGGTGAATTGAGCAAGGAAGGAAAAAGAGTTTGTGGAAGCTTTTCTATTATTTCTGTGTGTTCTATCACAAATCGAGATGGCTCATATTTATAGCCATAAACTCACTACATTGACTGATAATGAAAGCTAACAAAATTGCTATAAAATCAGGAACAGAAAAACAGAAAATCTGAAACTGCCAAAACAGTGTAACTAATTATGTAACTAACCTAACTTCCCTAACAAACTAAGTGCATCAATTTTTCGTGTGTAGATGCATGTTGATGTTGTGATCTACACCCATGGAAAGCTAAGCTGCTCCTCTGCTGCACTTGCTATTGCTGTGTAGATAAAGTCGAGGTCGAGTGCTGTTTATTTGATATGGTTGTCATGGGCTGCTTTGTGGTTATGGGCTCAGCTGAGATAAGAGTAAGATTGGACTGCTTAGTTGTGGGCTCAGTCTTTGCAGCAGTCTCAACATATAGTTACCATAAAATTGACTCTTATGGTCTGTAATCTAAGCTCTATAATTGGATAACCCATAAAGGGACAAAAATGCCACCTAATTAGCTGGACAATGTCAAAGAATAATTAAACACCATTCAACATTCATGCATTAGAAGACAAAATTTTACTCCAAATCTTTACCTTAAAAGCTTTTAACTAAATTTCATAACTTTTTAATAATCCAGAAATTTTGAAGGTTCAATGACCCACTATCCGATACTTGGTGGATAATAAGTTCGCCCCTTTATCTTTTTCTAACTCATAACGAACATTTAAATCACATATCATTTGTTTTTTCACTTGATGCCTTTTACTCGTATTTGAGTCCAACTAAATTCGAATTCATCGGAAAATTTCAGATGACGTTAGGCTAACTCTAAACTCGCCCCGAGAAATCCCACATGGGTTAGACTAAATCTGAATTCGCCTCGGAAAGTTCCACATAGGGTCCGACTACATTTGAATTCACCTCGGAAAGTCCCACATGGGGTCTCACTAAATCTGAATTCGTGCCGGGAAGTTCCACATGGGTCCGACTAAATCTGAACTAGTGCCAGAAAGTCTCACATGGGGTCCGACAAATCTGAATTCACGCGGAGAAATCTCACATGAGGACCTACAAATCTAAATTTGCGTCGAAAAATCCTACATTACGGATAAAACACTCCTTAATAAAGGTGATTCCATAGCCGGAATTCAAACTAACACTCGGTGCCAACTAAATTTCTTAACTAGGATATATAGACCTTGAGTAAGAATGCAGAAATGTCCGCTTGGGCAGCTCAATTGGTTTCAAGGGGGATATTTGAAGCAAAGACCAAGGATCGAATCCCGTCAGCGGCAGTGTGGGGGTTTCTTCTTGAAATAAAGGAGGGCCCCTTGTGCGCAGCGTGGTAGTGGTCTAACCTTTGAAATCAATTGAGTCACCATGATTTACCTCCTTCACAGCACTGGGTGTGACCACACTGTGGGAGATTCCACCTTTTTTGGAGCAAAGAATGCAGAAATCTTAGGTGGCACCTGTTCCAACATCCAAGTTCATATTTTTACTGCAACTCGAGTCCCTTTCTCCTTAAATATTCCTCTGATATCAAGAAGTTATGCAACTTTTAGACCCACCACATAACTCCAAAATGTCAATCTTCATTGGCCAAACACTGTCCACTCAACAAACTAGTGGTTCCTGTAGCCTCTATGTGTTATGTTTTTGACAGTTGTGTATCACAATTCTAGTTATCAACAACTCTATGCATAAAAAAAAAACTTTATTTCTTTCTTGGTAAGATAATAATTCTCCTAAAATAAGTATACACCATTCTTGATTTTTAGACTATTTCCAATTGTGGGTATTGTTCCATTTCCATTTTGATGAGCCCATGGATTGAAATTTGAGCTATGGGGTTTCATAAATTATGGGTGGGGATTATTTTATGTTATTAAATGAGTTGAAGCTTCAATTTTTTCCATTGAAAATATACCTACATGATAGTCAGGGTAGGTTTAGTTGTTGCTGCTTCGATAGCTGCTTATGCAGTTAAACAGATAAATGTAAAACCTCCAAAGTCATCACTTAAACCTCTAGCCAAGAATTCAGGTAATTTTCTTGATAAATTAGTATTTGGTTTTGGATATTGATAAAACAAGAACTGTGAAGAGTCAATTTTTATTTGGAAAGTTCATCCAAATGGGTGATTAGAGTTTTGGTTTTGTGTCTAATTTGTGTTTATGTTGTTGTTTAATGAACTTGGTGAGTAGAAAATGGTGAACCATTGCCTGAACAACGAGACGATGAAGAGGATGAAAAGGAGCAGCTCTTGTATTCGATCGATGGCCTCAAAGAAGTGGTTGTAAGTATAGAGAAATTTGTGTACTTTTTTATGCTTAATAGTGTTGATATCTTCTTTAGGAACAATTTGATATTGTTTTATAGTTAAACCTCTCTATAACAACGTCATTTGTTTTGATATTTTTTGGTTGTTATAGCAAAATGCTGAATAGAGAACATATATTATAACATGCCATGAAAGATCAGTTCCACAGAAAATACGGATGTTATGGTTAACTGTTGTTATAGAGGATGACTGTTATAAAGAGGTCTGATTGTATTTGGAAATTTGTTTTTCTTTTCTTTCGTTTGGCGACTTGAAGGATGAGGAAGAGGAGAAAGAAGAAGTTAAATTAATCAATGGAATTATAAATCCAGCACAGGGTAACCAGCTTGATCTTGATGATGATCTTTTCCCTGAATTCGAAGATCTTTTATCCGGGGAGATTGAATATCCATTACCAAGTGACAAGTATGATATGGGGAGAGAAGAGAGAGAGAAGGTTTACCAAACCGAGATGGCCAACAACGCGAATGAACTGGAGAGATTGCAAAACCTTGTTAAGGAACTCGAGGAAAGGGAAGTGAAGCTTGAAGGGGAGTTGCTGGAATATTATGGTTTGAAGGAACAAGAATCGGATATTCTCGAGTTACAAAAGCAGCTCAAGATTAAGTCCGTCGAGATTGACATGCTCAATATCACGATAAATACCTTGCAGGCCGAGAAGCAAAAGCTTCAAGAAGAGGTTTTTCACGGAACTACTGCTCGGAAAGATCTAGAAGCTGCTAGGGGCAAGATTAAAGAGTTGCAGAGGCAGATGCAACTTGAAGCTAACCAAACAAAAGCTCAGTTGTTGTTGCTGAAACAACATGTTAGCGGACTTCAAGAAAAGGAAGAAAAAGCTTTCAAGAGAGATTCTGAGGTTGACAAGAAGCTTAAACTTGTGAAGGAGTTGGAGGTCGAGGTTATGGAGCTTAAGAGGAAGAACAGAGAACTTCAGCAGGAAAAGAGAGAGTTGGTTCTTAAATTGGATGCTGTTGAATCTAAAATAGCAAACCTATCCAATATGACAGAGGTAAATATTAATTCCTGATTTCATGTAATTGATCAAGTTTAGGACGATCTTTGTGTGTTTCCAGCTTATATCTCTTTTTCCTTTTATGCATCTACTTTCTATTTTCAAGTCTGCAAAACTGTTTTGGAACTATAGACAGAGGCGGAGCCAGGATTTCAACTTTACGGTTTTGGATATTGGAACGACGTCTTCAAGTGCTAATAACTGCGTTCCAAATTTAACTTGTGTACATTTTTAATAATTTTTTTAAACAAAATACACTGTTTAAGAAAAAGCTCTAGGGTTCGGCCGACTAGAGAGCCATATTCTGATTTCTTGTAATTATAATAATTGTCATCGTTATGCTTTTGCTGTTTCTCATACTCTTTAATTTATTTTATTATGACAATTGTGTTTCGCTTCCACCAGACCACCACTGAACCAATGGAGATTCTCAGCTTCTAATGAGTTTGGTTAGTGATATTTTTGGTTAGTGTGTGAACTGATGCTATCTAAATTCCTGACTTGTATTTGGCATGCTTCCGCAGAATGAAATGGTTGCGCAGGTGAGGGAAGAAGTAACTAATTTGAAGCATACAAATGATGATCTTCTTAAACAAGTAGAAGGACTTCAGATGAACAGATTCAGTGAAGTTGAAGAGCTAGTGTATCTTCGTTGGGTCAATGCATGCTTAAGATTCGAACTTCGGAACTACCAAACACCTCAAGGAAAGGTATCAGCTCGTGATCTCAGTAAAAATCTGAGCCCAAGATCTCAGCAGAAGGCCAAACAGTTGATGTTAGAATACGCAGGATCGGAACGAGGGCAAGGAGATACGGATCTCGAAAGCAATTTTTCGCAGCCGTCCTCCCCTGGTAGTGAAGACTTTGATAATGTTTCTATTGACAGTTCCACTAGCAGATTTAGTAGTTTCAGTAAAAAGCCGAACTTAATCCAGAAGTTGAAAAAATGGGGCAGCAGAGGTAAAGACGATTCTAGTGTTATGTCTTCACCAGCAAGATCTATTGGGGGAGCATCTCCTGGTAGGATAAGTATGAGCGTTAGACCGAGGGGCCCGCTGGAATCTCTAATGCTTAGGAATGCGGGTGATGAAGTCGCCATCACTAGTTTTGGAACGGCTGAGCAGGAATATGATTCACTTGAAACACCAAGGCTTCCACCGATTAGGACACAAGAAAATTCTGCTGAGGCATTGAACTCAGTTGCATCGTCCTTCTCTTTAATGTCGAAATCAGTTGAAGGAGTTTTAGATGAGAAGTATCCAGCATTCAAAGATAGGCATAAGCTGGCAGTAGAACGAGAGAAGACAATTAAGGTAAAAGCCGAACAGGCAAGAGCAGCAAGGTTCGAGAGATCCTTGCCTCCAAAACTTACTCAACTGAAAGAGAAGCCGGTATCACTGCCAGGGTCAGTAGCAGTTTTGCCGGTGGTCCCTGCCTCTGGTGACTCAGCTGAGAAGTCCGGTGATAGCAAAACCGACTCTCAAGCGGTGAGCAGAATGAAACTTGTTAATATTGAGAAAAGACCAACTAGGACTCCTCGTCCACCTCCTAAACGATCAGGAGGTGGTCCTGGTCCAACTGGTACTAATGTTACCGGTGGAGCACCTGGTGGTGGCGGTCCACCGCCACCACCTCCACCGCCTGGTGCTGGACCCCCACCACCTCCACCGCCTGGTGCTCCACCACCTCCACGGCCACCCGGAGGTGGACCTCCTAGACCACCTCCTCCTCCTGGATCTCTAATGAAAGGAGGAGCTGGTGGTGATAAGGTCCATCGTGCTCCTGAATTAGTTGAATTCTACCAATCATTGATGAAACGCGAGTCAAAGAAGGAGACATCATCAGCTTTGGTAACCGTTTCTTCAAACACATCGGATGCAAGAAGCAACATGATTGGGGAGATAGCAAACAAATCCACATTCCTCTTAGCTGTATGTAGAACTTCTCTTTTACTCCTTTGAATAATGCATGTACCTATTATTACCCTATTCTGACCCAAATGAGAATTGTGCAAAACCAGGTGAAAGCTGATGTGGAAAGTCAAGGTGAATTTGTCGAGTCATTGGCAACTGAAGTTCGTGCTGCTTCATTTACCAATATCGAAGATCTAGTGTCGTTCGTGAACTGGCTAGATGAAGAACTCTCCTTCTTGGTATTTCCTCTCGACATTATACCTTCAAGTCCCCTATTCCTTAAATAGGACATGACTATCCCTAATAACTTAATCATACTTTTATATGGTGGATATGAAAGTTGATACTTTTTCATTTTCAAGGTTGATGAACGAGCTGTCCTCAAACACTTTGACTGGCCTGAGGGAAAAGCGGATGCATTGAGAGAAGCTGCCTTCGAATATCAAGATCTAATGAAACTAGAAAAGCAAGTAACTACCTTTGTAGATGACCCAAATCTTCAATGTGATGCTGCTTTGAAAAAGATGTACAGGTTGCTTGAAAAGTAAGTCTCTACTGATATCTATGTATCTTGTCTAACAAGAGAATTAGGATGTGAAAATGGTTGAGAACTTAGGGTGTGTTAGTTATGGAGGAAAACATTTTCTATTTTTCCATGTGGTTCGTCAAAATTTTTGGAGAACATTTTCTCTAGAAAAACAAGTGCCTTAAAAAAATGACTTCCCCAGTAGAAGTAGGGAAAACAAATTTCACTAGTGTCATTCCACATTGATTGTGTCCTCTCCACCCTCCAACACACCCCATCTTCACCCCACCCCTGTTGCCCCCATCCCACCACTCCACACCCCTACCCCAACCCCACCTCCCATAGTATTTGTCTAGATTATATACAAATGCCTTTGGCATAATATTTTTTGCTTTCGTACTGAATACAAGTGAAAGAAATAATCCCCTTGATTATTTTCATTAATTGAAAGACTATATATACAAGTTACATATTTCCATAATAGGAAAATCCTTTTCCTATTCTACTTCTAAATTCTTCTTCTACCATAATTCTAACTATACAATATGGTAAGTGTATATCCTATTCTAAGTAATAAATATACTACAATATACACTTAATATACTTTCCTTAATATACAAGGTTTGGCCACTGATTTTCTGTCCTAAATTCGTCCATGGGCTGGACGTGTTGGGCCACGAAGGAGAGGCCCAACTGCTGGACTTCACTGCTGCCTTATTCACGAGTTGGGCCACTGCTGAGAGGCCCAACTGCTGCCTCTGGACTGCCCTTCTGTTTGCTGCTTTCTTCAGCAATATACATGTGATATATATTCAGTGTATATCACATGTATATTGCTCTGTTTAACAACAAGAAAATAAGTAAGAGATCACTTATTTTTCTGAAAAACATTTTCCAAGAAAACAAACACGCCCTTAAACAAACTCTTTTCAGACCATATTTAAACTTCCACTTATTTGGAATTGGTAACCTTTCATGTGTAGTTGTTCCTTTTTATCATTTTATTCTTGTCTATAGCTAGCTCATTTTGTTGCTCTTACCCCTTCAATTTTCTGGATGGCAGGGTGGAACAGAGTGTTTATGCACTATTGCGTACTCGCGACATGACTGCATCACGATACAGAGAATTTGGCATTCCTACTGATTGGTTGCAAGATTCAGGTGTTGTTGGCAAGGTATGTTCTCATATAGAAACGTCGTTGTGGCGTTCTTTGTGAAATTTGTTGAGTACAATAATAAAAGAAAAAGAAACTGGTTTGAAAAATCTTCCTTTGTACGTATTAGAGGATTTTTTTTAAAACAATTTTTTTTAAAACAAATACAAGATTTGGATCAAAGCTACTGTGCCAAACCCGTCCGTAATTAGTAATAGGTTGTGCACTTCAACGGGTTTTAACAAGTATCAAGGATTTCTCTTTAACTAACATACAATACGATCTCACTTCATGGTACGTCAAAAAAAAAAAAAAGAATGCCGAGAGATGACCCAATATGTTTTATCTTCTGTAGATCAAGCTTTCATCAGTACAATTAGCGAGGAAGTACATGAAACGTGTAGCAGCGGAGCTTGATGCCATGAGTGGACCCGAAAAGGAACCAAACAGAGAATTTTTAATTCTACAAGGTGTTCGTTTTGCTTTCAGAGTTCATCAGGTATATACACCACCTGCATTTTGTTCACTTGTTTTAGTAGAGATAGAGATTGAAGAAGTCACAAGCTGACTTTGAAAATCCTTCTTTTTCCGTCTTTTTTTTTTTTTTCATTTTAGTTTGCTGGAGGATTTGATGCTGAAAGCATGAAGGCATTTGAAGAACTAAGGAGCCGTGTCGCCTCACAATCAAGAGAAGAGAATACACAAGAACCATGAGAATATTTGTAATTTGGTTTTGGTCATTGTATATTTCATCATTTTCTCAAGTATAGCAAACTCTATCTTGGACATTTGTACAATTCAAAAGGTTCAGCTTAAGGAAAATATCAGATAACACAGATTAGTTAAAAGTAGTTGCAGGAATAAACATTGTAAGGGAAAACAACTTGAAAACTTATATGCACTCATCATAGACTTTGGACAAAAAGTTGAGTCCAATCCTTTATTTAAGACGAATACACCTCGGGGAACCTCACAAAGTTTGATGGAAATGCGGCTCACCTAGATGGCTTGCGGGTGCATGTGTTCGACCAAGCCATCCTTTGCTTTCTTTGTTCATTCTGGTCCAACGCACTGTCCGGTTGAAAGCCTCCCTCCCTCAATGGGTCAAGAGCTACAAGGCAAAAATTCTCATTTCTGTGAAATTTGAGTATATATTACCCTGGCAAAAATGAACGTGAAACACTTGCATACCTTATTCGTTTTAGTCTTGCAAGTTTTCTATTTGATATAACAAATATGAAGAAATTCGAGTATTTAGTCGTATTAACTTCAAACTTGAAGAATATCATTCCCAATGACAACTTGTGAATATGACCATACAAATGGTCTAAAAGAAACTTGATATTAATCTGTGGTGACTCAATATCAGTACCCTTTCTCCATTTAACATGAACAGCCTCCACAATGTATACAAATAGGAAAAATACTTATTGTAAAAACTCATAAAATTAATGATGTTACAACAGGGGATGTGAAGTGACTCTTTCTGCATGCTTGTAGCTAAATGTTGTTGAGGTTTCTTGATTTCGTCTGCTACCGCATTGTGATAATAAGACTTCTGTCAGTAAATTTGGCACCTCCAACCTTCCCTTGAAGCTGAGATGGTAGACGAATGACACGTCTCTGATCACCAGCCTCCACCAACAACTCAGACCCTCCTCTAAACTGCAAAAACAAGAAATTTCTGGTTAATTTCACCCTAGGTTTTCAGTAGCGTGAAGTGCAAGAAGATGGTGACCAAAACAAAAACAAAAACAAAATACAAAGAGAACACCCAAAAAGAAGACAACAATGAGCCTTTGGTGATGTTAGTAGCTTTTTGGCATCATAGTATACACATAATGCAGAAAGGTTAAACAAACCATACTTGATATAGCTTGATTTCTGATTTGTCAAAACCAGGCATGAGAAGTGTGACAATTCTCTTGGCTGGATCGAAGGTAACCGGAGAAATGCTTCTCTTATGAGCTGTTACAGTCAGAAGATTCCGTGCACTCTCGCTATGACTATCCTGCATAACCTTGTTCCAATCTAAATGAGCTCCCACGGAGATACGTGGAACGAAAGCAGAAGGCAAAGGTGAAAAGTCCTCAATTTTTGCCCCTAATTCTCCACTAGAATTTGGCGATGGAAGAGCAAGTGCACCAGAAACCTGTGCACCAGCCTGGATTAAGCAGCCCCAGTAACGTAAAGCGGAAGCCAAAGACACAGTGCTTTTTGGATCCACCACAATATAGCAACCAAACCTTTTCGGTTCTGCAAATATTGTAGACCCTCTCTGCAGCATGCAAAACAAATAGACCTTTAGTTCAGAATAGATGGTACTTAACTTGAAAACAGATTTGTAGTTGGCATACCTCCAATAGTTGTTCTTGAAGGTCCCAAATTTCTGAACTCATTTTCCCATTCAGATTAGGATTTCTACCGCTTAGAGTCATAGCTTCTTCTGCAAGTCTCATAAGAGAGGGACTTGCCAGCCGTCCTAAATCAGTTTTTTCAGCTGCATTTCGGAGATATTTCAAGTATAATCTGCAAGTGGAAATAAAAGTATGACATTCCACATGGGATTTAGTATACAAACATTTATAGCATGTTTGGCCAAGCGTCTGGGAAGCCAAAAGTGCTTATTTTAGAGAGTTGAGGTGTTTGACCAAGCTTTTAGGAACAAACTAAGTGTTTTTGAGTAGCAATAGAAGTTGTTTTTCAGAAGCTAAAACGGTAGCTTTTCCCATAAGCACTTTTAAAACCTTGACCAAGCACAAATTATTGCTCTAATATTGGCAAAAGTGCTATTGAAATGGATTAGTCAAACACAAACTGCTACTCTCGTACTTTTTTATAAAGCACTTCTTACAAATAGCACTTTTCAAAATAAGCAATTTTTGGAAGCTTGGCCAAACATGCTATTAACGAGTCTTGAGAAGATCTAACCTTGCTTTGCTGGTCGCACCAATCATCCTAATCGTTTCTTCAGTACTCATGCCATCATATATAATGATGTCAAATTTCTCCTTTTTGTTGTTCTGTTGAACTACATTACCGAAAAATCCTACAAGCTGCTCTAGTGCTAGGAACGAAAATATGGAATCCATTCCAGGAAGTACTCCAAGCTCTTCTCCGACCACCTACTACATTTTGAAGAAAGTTACTCAAAGAGCGACTCATCCATTTTCTGGCAAAAGAAAGCCAGACAATTGCACCATTTTTTTTCCTGATAAGGATTAAAAATAAAAAATAAAAATGATGCACCATTAAGTTACATACCTACCCCTTCAAGAACTCCTTGAGTCATATTAAGCCGGGCATCTGCTTGCTTCAGTTTATTGAGAGGTTCGAGGAGCATCTGCAATTACTGATGATTGTTCAGCGAAAATGAGTTGCAACCGATTTATAATCTCAATATTGCATAGAGACAGGTGAAGTAGGGGGGTTAAACAAGAACAGACTTTTGTAGTTTGCAATCTAACAGCTGAGAGGTTGTCATTGCATGTTATTGGTGATGTCCCAATCTTACAGTTCAGAAGATATTCAGCTGTCGGATCTTGAGAATGTATCACCAAGCATGTTTTGAGCCCTGCCATTGCATAATGCTGGTAAGAAAAGAAATTGGCTAGTTAGTCCTCCTAACTTTATCATATTCAGGAGAGACTCGTGATTCCAGATATAATTAGTTAAGGTTTAAAGTGGAAAAGACAAGAAGATTCAGGTCAATGCAGAATGTCCCTTTATTCTTATGTGAAGTATTAGATGAACACGTAAAAATATCAGATCCCTTGGAAACAAACTACTAAACAATTCATGAGGTTTCTTCATTTCCCACCCCGTCCCCTGCATATCTGTGTGTTTTTACCTTTCTTTCCTCCACTGCCCCCAGAGTCCGAGGAAAAGAAAAAGGGAAGACAACGAGTAACAAGTTTTCTTTTTGATATAAACAATACAAGTGATGAGCTTGTGACGAGAGAAAACTGCACTATCATGAATATAAGTATTAAAGTTGGAAATTATGCTCTTCTGGTTTTGAATATATGTATTAAAAAATTGGTAAACCTCCTTGAAGTCAACAGTTTGCCGAGAAAAGACAGTTGAATTTAATTTAAGACAAATGAACTAAATCATGAACGTAACTATGATGAAATATCATGACTTATCCTTCAATTCTGAGCTTTGTTGAATATACTTTGTCAGAAACCTCATAAATCATAACTTAACTCAATTAAAAGAACAAGTCAACAGAAAAAACTTAATCTTTACTTAGTTTTGGTAAAAATTCAGTTGCCTTGCTCTTTAAAACAAGTAATAGACAAAACAATTTTACTCCTAAGCTAAGTATTCTTTCAACAGTGAGATTATAAAGCATTTAACAGGTTTAATCATGAGTGCACAAATAGCTAATCGGAGTAAAAGGGCAGCCTAGTGCACTAAGCTCCCGCTATAAGCGGGGGTCAGGGGAAGGGCCGGACCACATGGGTCTAATGTACGCGGCCTTACCGGAGTATGCAAATTAATCGTTCCGCTCTTTGACTGATGTTTATAAGCGGAGAATCAGCGGATGCTCTCATTCTGTCAAGAAAATACAAAATATCCCAAACTTTATTTCTTACACAATTCAAATATAAAGCTACCATCTTTCTCTTGATTTCCATACTCAAAATTTAAGTGTACGAATATTGACCTTAAAATTCTCAAAAACTTGAATTTGACAGTTTACTCAATTACTTTGCTAAGTCAAGTACACCATACCAGATTGGGAATCTCCTATTTTCATCTCAGGCAATTCAATCAAAAACCATAAGATCTTCTTCAAGCAAAATTTAATACTAATATACAAGTTCTACATAGAGCAAATGAAAGCATTCTTTATCTTACATATCTGATGAGGTTAATAACACTACTGGTCCCTCAATTATTGGTAAATTTTGATTTTATTCCTACGATATCTGACTAGTCACATTAAACCTTCGATTAATTGAATTGTGCATTTTTGATCCCTTTGCTTGTAAATATTCACAAATTTACCATAATTATTAACTAGTTCACCACTTAATTTACTCATGTATTATGTTAAAGTTTGTACCGTTACTCCATAGTTATATAAATAGTCAAATACAATATATTTTCAACATGAAGAGATCAAAAACACATGTATTTTAATTAATTAAAGATTAAATATGGTGATTTATTTATCACAAGGACCAAAATCAAAATTTACCAGTAACTTAACAACAACAACAACAACAACAACAACAATAATAACAACATACCCAGTGTAATCACACAAGTGGGGTATGGGGAGGGTAGAGTGTACACACCTTACCCCTACCTCGTAGAGATAGAGAGACTGTTTCTGATACACACTCGGCTCAAATTTACCAACAACTTAGGGACCAAAAATGCAATTATCAAGCAATTCTTATCTTCTCACATAAGCCAGGACTAGAAAAAAAATTCACCTCTAATTCAGTCCCAAATGATTCAAGAAACATCAATACACACATTTTCAACCAAACAAACAACATTTCCATTTGATGCTAAAATAGATTAAATGGAACAGAAATTTATAATCTTTAAAGCAAAATTTAAAAGTTAATTGACTAACCTGAGCAGCAAAAATAGCAGAAGTGGTTTTCCCAGAACCCCCTTTACCCAAAAAGGTAATTAGCTTTGTGGGGTTTTCATTGTTAGTTGAATTAGTACTAGCCATAGCTAAAATCTCCGTTCTTGATCTTTTTTTTCTTGTTTTGGTTGGAGATTTTAATTTTATCTGTAGTGGTTGGCTGAAAAATTCAGAATATGGGTACTTTTGGGTGGAAAATGAAGATGTTGTTAAGATTTGCATAGTGGAAGTAGACACTTTATATGGATTTAAGATGTAAATTAAAGAGCAGCAATTGAAGCGAGTTAGGCCTGAGACTTGAGGGTGTATGGTGCTGAGTGATTAGGCTATTTTTCTGCTTCCAAAATTTTCGCAGACTGGTCCTTATTTACACATTTGAGCGGTCGGCCAAAAATTACATTCCCTAGCTAAATATATGAAATATATACTACTATTATGTTTAAAATTTATAAATTATAATACTCGATTCCATATTAGTTGTCCACATTATTAAAAATAAATATCCCAAAATGCGTGCCGGTTTACTTAATCAAGATAAAATTAAGTAAAGTTTTCCTATTTTATCCTTAACATTAATTGTTTTTAAAATAGTCAATATTGATTAGAGTGCAATTAATTAGAGAGAGATAATGGTAATATAATAAAAATGCATTTCTATTTATGATTTGTTAAGGGGCGTGTAAAAGGAAAAGTGGACAAGTAATATGAGACGGGGAGTATATATTTACTGGCTATTGTTGTGGCGGATGACTATTTATTTCAATTTATTTTTTTATTTTTTGGGGACAAGATTTTTGTTTTAGTTTTTCATTCGCATTCCGATATTCATTGAAGTCATGCTAAAGTTGAATTAGTGACCGAAAGTATATTGAAGGTTAAAATGCTTCTTAACAAAAATATTTTTATATCCATAATTTAAACTCGAGACTTCTGGATAAAGATATGATCCCGGTACCAACACAACAAATTTCCAAGATTTTTATTTGTCTTATAAACGTTGGTTGCGTAAAGTCAGTTTGTTTAAAGTTAAATTTGCACAATCTGCTTTCATTGAAGAGAGGGGTATATTGGATAATGTGGTTATAGCTCATGAATTGCTGAAAGGGTATACAAGAAAGGGGGTCTCACCAAGGTGTTTGATTAAGATTGATATTAGAAAAGCTTATGGTTTCATTGAATGGCGTTTCCTGAGGATGCTACTACTGGAATTTAGAGTGCCACAAAGATTTGTTGATCTGATTATGGAGTGTATCACCTCAGTCAGTTATTATATACTGATTAATGGTGGTCTATCACCAATGTTCAAAGCTAAGAGGAGTCTCAGGCAAGGAGATCTGATGTCTCCTTATTTGTTTGTGCTAGCCATAAAATACCTCAATAGATCTCTCAAAAAAATTTAGAAATCAGCCATATTTGAACTACCACCCAGGTGTGAAAGAATGAACCTAGTCCATATATGTTTTGCTGATGACCTGATTATGTGCTGCAGGGCTGATGTTCTATCTTGTCAGAAACAAATTGCAGAAAATGTAGAAAATCGACTTCACAAGCGAGTACGAACTCTCTCCTTAAGACTATTTCACCCCATAGAGTGCACCAGGAAGGATTGAATGTCTTAAGGATACTAAGAAGTCTAATCAAGTATCGTTTGCACTAAAACAACGTTTGATTCCTACTGTATTGAGAATTTTTCTGATTTTGATTGATATCTTCTGATGGAATATGACAATCTATTTATAGATAGATGGTGCCTTTTCATGGTACCTCTTGAGATTAAACCAATGGTTATGAATGATACATTTTCATGGTGTCTCTTGAGATTAAACCAATGGTTAAGAATGATGCCTTTTCATAATTTTCTGAATTAATTAATTAATTAATTCTGTCCAAATATATCTTAATCCATAAGGAAGAACTTTCCCTTATAAACACAATAATATAGTGTTTCCTCACCAATGTGAGACATTGCTTAGAAATCTCCAACACCCCCCCATAATTTCTAAGCAATACTTAATAACATGATCTTATGCTTAAATAGAGGTGTCTCGCGATTGAACCCCTATATTAGTGAAATGTCTAATTAGGATGGCATGGTAGACTATGCTTTGAACTAGCGATCCTCTCTTATTACTTAATTTCAAGTCACACATAAGATACTTTATTTCCAATACATATAGAAGTTACCGACACTTTTATGGCCATGTGTCATGTATCCTTTTCATGAGCATTAAGAAATCAAGCCTATTTGATTTCCTAAAGCGGCCTCACTTTAAGCTCATATAGGTGAACCTTTCACATACTCCATAATATAGTACACTTGTGGAAATCAATTGAATAATAGATATGAGCAACCTTATCCATTTACGATCAAATGTACATATTTAACCCAGGCATACCCGGAGAAATATGAAATATATCACACACATCTTTATTGCATAAATATACCACTAAAGGTTCATTAAGAGCAAAAATTTGCTCATCCTACATACACATTATGGAACCAAGCACAACTTGGGATGGTAAGACAAGTTCTTGCAACTACAGAATGATGTTCTTGGACTCATTGAATTTAAGACTTTAGTGTTTTATCGAGTGTTAAGTCGAGGTTCCACCATTGGTAGTTAAGAGTATAGGCTTCAAACCCATCCCTTTTGTAGTTTTGGTGACTAAATCCCTCGTAAGGCCTTTTGTTAAGGGATCTGCCAGATTCTGATTTGTACGTACAAAGTCCATAGTTATAACACCATCATGAATGAGTTGTTTCACATAACTATGTCGTAAACCAATGTGCCTTGATTTACCATTATAAACTTCAATGTATGCTTTAGCCAATGTAGCCTCATTATCACAATGAATTGAGATAGGTGACATGGGCTTTGCCTACAAAGGCAAATCATACAAAAAATTTCTTAGCCACTCGGCTTCTTTGCTTGTAGACGCTAATGCTATAAATTCAGATGCCATAGTTGAATCTGCAATACAAGTTTGTTTCTTGGATCCCCATGAAACTGAACCCCCACCAAGTGTGTATATCCACCTACTCGTAGAGGAATGATCACTGTTAGATATCCAACTTGCATCAGAAAACCCTTCTAATACACAAGGAAATCTATCATAATGTATTCCATAGTGAATAGTTCTCCTAAGATACTTAAGTAGCCTTTGAACCGCATGCCAATGAGCATGACCTGGATTATGAGTAAAACGACTCAGTTTTCCTACAGCAAAACCAATATCAGGTATTGTACATGTCATGGCATACACAAGACACCCAATTACCTTAGCATACTCTAATTGTTTCACAGGTTCTCTTGTATTCTTAGATAACACTACATTGTGATCAAGAGGTGTAGATGCAAATTTACAATAAAAGTTGTTAAACTTCTTTAACACCTTTTCAATGTAATGTGACTGAGTCAAGGCTAAACCACTAGTATGCCTAGTAATTTTAATGCCTAAAATCACATCCGTTTCACCCATGTATTTAATGGAGAAATTAGCAGATAAAAACTCTTTTGTGTCCACCACTTGTTATAGATCAGTGCCAAATATTAACATATCATCCACATATAAACAAATGACAACTCCCTTGTTTCCAAAAACTTACTATATACACACTTATCGGCATCATTGATAAGAAATCCATTAGAAAGTACAACTTGATAAAATTTTTGGTGCCATTATTTGGGAGCTTGCTTAAGCCCATACAATTATTTGATTAACTTACACACTTTGTGTTCTTGACCAGGAATAATAAACCCCTCAGTTTGTTCCATATACACCTCCTCGTCTAATTCACCATTTAAAAATGTGGTCTTCACGTCCATTTGATGAATAACGAGACAAAAGTTGAGGCTAATGCAATCAACACCCTTATTGTTGTTGTCCATGCAACATGAGCATATGTATCGAAGTAATTAATACCTAACATTTGAGTGTAACCTTTGGCTACTAAATGAGCCTTGAACTTGTCTATAGTTCCATCTACTTTCATTTTCTTTCGAAAATCCACTTACAACTAATGGGATTACAACCTGGTGGTAGATCAGCCAACTTCCAAGCTCTATTACCCATAATCGAATCCATTTTATCATTAATTGCTTCTTTCCAAAAGGAAGCATCTGGAGACTTCATTGCCTTCTCAAAAGTGACATGACCAGCTTCTAAATTATAACAGAAAGGTATGTAAGTGTCAATAGAAGACTGCTCCCTACTTCCTTCAACGAGAAACATAAAGAAATCATCTCCAAAATCTTTAGCTTTTCGCGCCCTTTTACTTCTTCTTGGTTCCACAACTTCCTCATTAGTTGAGTTATTATCAACTAAACCATGTTCTTCCCGTAAATGAGAACTAGATGGTAACGTTGTGTCATGAGATCTAGAAATGGTACTAAATCTATTTTCATCGAAAATAACATCCCTAAACTCAATTATAGTATTAACAGAATATGAATCATTAGGTTCAATAACCTTAAATCTATAGGCTTTACTGTTCATAGCATAGCCTATAAAAACACACTCAATTCCTTTCTCCCCAAGTTTCTTTCTTTTGGGCTTTGGAACTTCAACAATTGCTCTACGTCCCCAGACTCTAAGATGACTTAGGTTTGAATTTCTCTTGTTCCAGAATTCATATGGGGTAGTCTTACTTCTCTTGTTAGGTACTCTGCTAAGAATATAACAGGCTGTATGCAAGGCTTCACCCCAATATCCATATCCTAAACCTGACTTGGATAACATGGCATTTACCATTTCCGTTAGGACTCTATATTTCCTTTCGACCACACCATTCTGTTGTGGTGTATAAGGTGCTGTAACTTGATGCACAATTCCAGTTGATTCAAAGAATGATGGATTATAATATTCCCCACCTCTATCCGATCTAAGACACTTAATAAAGGTTTCACAATGAAGTTCTACATTACTTTTAAACACTTTAAAATTTTCAAGTGCTTCACTTTCTGAATGTAACAAATATACATAACAAAATCTAGAATAGTCATCAATAAAGGTAACAAAATAACATTTTCTGTCTGTTGTCACATTGTCACTCATGTCACATAAATCACTATGAACTAAATTAAGAAATTTCGAATCTCTTTGAACAGAAGGAAATGGTAATCTAGTGATTTTAGTGAGCATACATGTTCTACATTTTATAATATTCTTGTCAATTAAAGGAATTAGAGATTGTAGAGCCATATATTTCAACATTCTAAAATTTACATGTCCTAAACGATAATGACATAAAGAAGAAGTATCAAGAGAGTCCAAGACATAAACAGAAGCATTCATCACTTTATTAATGTTAACAAGGTTCAATTTAAACATACCACAATGTAAATAACTCTTTCCTACAAAGACCCCACCCTTAGAGAGTACAAAGTTTCCAGCCTCATACACTTGTTTGAACCCATATTGGTTCAAAATACTACCAGTTATCAGATTCTTACTAACTTCTGGAGCATTGTAAACATCATTCAAAGTTAAACTTTTTTCAGAAGTAAAATCTAATACAACACTTCCTTTGCCTAAAACACTAACAGGAGATTTGTTTCCCATATAGAGAAAAGTTGAATCTTCCATTGGTTCATAGGTCTTGAAGTGAGACTTGTCCTTGCAAACATGTTTTGTAGCACCCGAATCAACCTACCAATCATTGTCATCTTGGACCATGTTGATTTCGGAAATCATGGCAGTGAAACTTTCATTGCCATCTGCAGCCTTTCGGTTCTTCTGTCCTGAACTCGAACTGCAAGGATCCTTCTTATTTGGGCAGTCACGTTTCATGTGAGGACCACCACAATTCCAACAAGCGAACTTCTTTTTCTTGTTGCTGTCAGTTTTGTTCTTGTTGTTGTTATGCTTGTTTGAATTAAACTGTCTTTTCTTGCCTTTTCCCTTACTGGATTGGCCTTTCTCTACAATATGGATATCCTGATCTTTGTTTTCTTATTTCCAGAATTCTTCTTCTACACGAAGATGGTTAGACAATTCCTTAAGAGTAAGATCATCTTTTTTATGTTTAAGGTTGTGTTTGAATTCCTTCCAAGTTAGGGACAGTTTGTCTATTATACTAGATACAACAATAGATTCATCCATATTCATGTTATGTTGTTTAAAATTACCAAGGATGCGTTCAATCTCATAGAATTGCTCAATTACTGACCTTTTTCATTCATAGAATAATTGTTAAATTGGGTGACAAAAAATTTCTTACTTGTTGCATCTTCACGCATGTACAATGCCTCCAATTGATTCCACAGTTCCTTTGCATAAGACACGGTCTGGCAAGAATCGAACAAGGCATCAGTCATCCCATTCAGAATATGGCCTCGACATATGTATTCATCATTCTCCCATTTTGCCCTGATTCGTGTCTGTGCAATGGTCCCGTTCTCATGTCCTTCTAGTTGTGGAGTAGTCAGAACATAGGCAACATTCAATGTGGTGAGACGAAAATGCATCTTTTTCTGTCATCTTCAAAAATTACCACCATCAAACTTGTCCAGTTTGACAAAGTTTGATGTCATCTCCCTAACACTAGCCATAAAAAATAAAAGTCTTAAGATTGTTAGAAACATATTGTAGAAAATGTAGAAAACCGACTTCACAAGCGAGTATAAACTCTCCCCTTAAGACTATTTCACCCCATAGAGTGCACTGAAAATGATTGAATGTCTTAAGGATACTAAGAAGTCTAATCAAATATCGTTTGCACTAAAACAACTTTTGATTCCTACTGTATTTAGAATTTTTCTGATTTTGATTGATATCTTCTGATGGGAATATGAAAATCTATTTATAGATAGATGATACTTTTTCATGGTACCTCTTGAGATTAAATCAATGGTTATGAATGATGCATTTTCATGGGGCCTCTTGAGATTAAATCAATGATTAAGAATGGTGTCTTTTCATAATTTTCTGAATTAATTAATTAATTAATTTTATCCAAATATATCTTAACCCATAAGGAAGAACTTTCCCTTATGAACACAATAATATAGTGTTTCCTCACCAATGTGAGACATTGCTTAGAAATCTCCAACATATCTATCCAGCTACTACTAGAGAGGTTTGAACACTTCTCAAGTATCTCGGGTTTGAAGGCAAATTTGGATAAAAGCTCTCTTTTTATGTTGCTGGCATCACCGCTGAACTTAGAGATCAAATACTTGGAGAGATACATTTCACCCTTGGAAGACTTTCTTTCAAGTACCTGGGGTACCCCTATCATCTAAGAAGCTCAACATTAGTCAGTGTATGCCACTAGTTGAGAAAATAACTGCTAGAATTAAATGCTGGAGCACCAAGTTTCTTCTTATGGAGGAAGAGTGCAACTGATTAAAAGTGTTTTTTTGTAAAAATGCAAACCTACTGGGCCCATGTGTTCTTATTACCCAAGAAGATACTAACTTTTGTGACCAATGTATACAGGAACTTCTTGTGGACAGGTTCAAATGAATACATCATGAGACCACCTGTAGCTTGGGATACTGTCTGCCAACCTAAGTCTACAGGAAGTTTAAACATACTAGACTTCTTTGTATGGAACAAAGCAATCTTGAAGCTAGTTTGGGCTGTAAAAAATAAGGAGGAGACACTTTGGGTGAAATGATTGCATGCATTTTATATAAAAAGGAGTAGTTGGGCAGATGCAACCACACCAAAGCAAGCCAGTTGGCTAGTGAGAAAGATATTTGAAGCTGGGAAATGGTTAGATGCTACTATTGACTTTGAGGCAGCTGTGCATAAGTATGAAAAGCAGGGGAAATTCAGCATCAAGGAAGCTTATAAGGATCTACTTCAACAATTTGAGAATGTACCATGGAAGAAATTGATCATGGTGAAAGGGCTTATGCCTAGACACCACTTCATTCTATGGATGGCATTATAGAAAAGGTTAACTACAGTGAATAGGCTGATCAAATGGGAAGTAAGAGTACCAGAGGAGTGTGTCCTTTGCTCCTCTACAGCTACGGAGACTCATTCGCACTTGTATTTTGATTGTTCATATTCCAGCAGCATTTGGCAGAGGCTACTCAACTGGTTGGGCCTTACTAGACAAGTTAGCTGTTGGATAGATGAGGTGCACTGGGTTCTAAAGCAAACAAGATATAAGAGAGCTATAGAAGAAATTCTGGGATTTCTATTTACAGCTTCAGTAAATAATATATGAATGGAAAGGAGCAATTGGAGATTCCAGCATAGCAGCAGAAGCAGCAGGGAAAGAACTAAGGATATTGTGCTTCGGGTCTTTATCATGGCACAAAAGTTTAGCACCTGGGATAGAGTACTACAGCAGTTTAATAGATTTCCTTGTTAAAGTTAGAGGTTGCTGCTAAATGAAGATATCTCTACATATACTCTTTCTAAAAGGTCATATGTATGAGGTTGCTGATGGCTGAGCAAACTCTGAACTATAAGATTATTGTTTGATATTATTTTTGATGAGAAACCAGTTCTAGAGTCCAATGGACTAGTCTGTACATAACTTTGCAATTTTGGTTGAATAAAATTTCATTTTGACCAAAAACAAAATACTTTTATCCTGTCCAAATATATGTCAATAAGGAAGCTACACCATCTTTTATTATTAGATTTTTTGCTTCCATTGTTATATAGTTGGCCAAATAGACACCCTCCTAAATTTGGCGTTAGTTTTCATTTTGACATCTCAACGGAGCCTTGTACCTATTAGACACCTTAACCTCATTTAAAATGTGTCTATAAACACATGACATGGCAAAATAAGTGTCACGTTTCTGGAGCATGTGAAAAGATTCAAAATCCAAATAACTTTAGTGTCTAATAGACATATTGCACAAAGCTTAGTTGAAGTATCACAATGATAATTGGTGCCAAATTTAAAGGGACGTCTATGTATGTGGCCGTTATAATTTTAACCTAGTTTGCATGGTTCCAAAAATTTATTTGTGTGATTTTGGATTTACTTAATCATCACAATATCGTACATGGCCTGCAAAGAATATGGTTAACTCAAACGAACTTCTTTTAATTTATTTTATCCACATGTGTGCTGCTTAATCTTTTCTTCTAATTTTATTCATTCATATATAATGATCAAATAACCATCACATCTTATGCATCTACGCACATAGAAATATGAATGGTCTCAAAATTGTTCCATAAACACTTTGTTAGATATTTTTCCATCGCATAGTATACTCCCAATACTCTATTTTCATTATCCTAATTTACTTCTATCAGTCTATGTGTTATGCCTTCATATATCATGCTATTTTTTCTTGAAAGATTGGACATTGACATCCCATTGTCTGCATGAAAGAATTATAATCCCATTTAATTTCACTTCACCTTCATTTTATAACAAAGGTTAAATTTTTAGTGCATGTATTCTTTCTTACTTCTAATTCATCCTAAAACTCTTTACTTTCTTTTTTGATAATCAAAGATCTTTGAATCGATGAATAAAGGGTCCGCCCCTCCATCTTTGTCTATTTAAATACAAGATAACCTTGAACTCATTAAAGAGAGCACGAGTTTATATGCCTCGTGTCTCTTTGAAGAAAAAATTGCACATATGTGCTTCAAAAATCAAATCACAAACTCATTAGTGGTGCATATATTATCTGAAATATTCTAAGTATGCTAAACAACAATAACGCCTCAATCCGCCAATGTCTCAGACAGTGAAAATAAATAGTGATGGAAGTTGCATTCATGGTACATGTGGTAGAGGTTATCTAGTCCGAGGTAGTCAAGGGAGATCCATTTTTGTCTACTCAATCCCTCTGAGACCAAGAACAAGTAACATCGAAGCAAACTGTCACGATCCAAATCGGAGGGTTATGACGGGCACCTCAACTTTCCCCGCCGAGTACCACTAATCATATATGTAACATTTAATTATAATTAATCATGGGTCCCGAGGGCCATCACAAAGTACCCTACTGACACATAGAAACAATAAAATGGGAAGGTACTGTGTAAACTCTTGCAAACGGAAGAAACCAACCGATGCATATATAGGTACTAAGGCCGACAAGGCCATACATGACGACTATACACAGGACACCTGTCTACAAGCATCTAAAGAGTACGTAACATCATAAGGTCGGAAAAGGGCCCCGCCATGCCCCAACGCATAACCAAAATATCGTACCACGACTAGACTGCAACTCTGAAACAAATAGAGTGCTCCAATATCAGCTGGACCAGCATCCTACTAGTGCGAACCGTCGCCCTGTCTACCTGAGCCTGCAGGTATGAAACGCAGCGTCCCCTGACAAAAGGAACGTCAATACGACTGATGTACCGAGTATGTCAGGCATGAAAAATAGCATAATAGAGACATGAAAGTAATATGAGACAAGAAACAACCAACCAGTAGAGAATGCCTTTGAGGGCCATAATATGCATAAGTATCATGTCTGTGTAGAATGCCTCTGAGGACCATAATATAAGTATCATGTCTGCGCAGAATGCCTCTGAGGGCCATAATATGCCTAAATATCATGCATAATGCGGTCATATATATATATATATATATATATATATATGTGTGTGTGTGTGTGTGTGTGTGTGTATGTGTGTGTATAACGTCGTATCCATCATACCATTTTGGCCTCTGTGGGCACAATCATCATCATATACCAGCTGATCAGGTGGTGTGCGTATATAATGTCGTATCCCTTTTCCCATCCCCTACGTATATATAATGCATACCATATAGTAGTGTATATAACACATGTGGGTCAAGGGTAATATATGAATAAAAATGAATGAACGATAATAAAACATTCCGAGTTTATCGGAGTGACGTAATATTGTTTCACCTCCGATTAACATTATGAATACTAACATCTTTTCCATATACCTCAACAATGATTTAGGAACATATTTAGACATGCTTTGACAATAGGAATGAATAACATGAACATCCTTAACTACTAAGAGTAGAATCATTTATGGGACAATATTACGTTTACGTTTAGTACTTAGAACATGCCAAAAGAAAGAAATACTTTACCTTAACATACCTTTTATCGGATCACTCGTCAACACAACGTATACGCCGTATAGTACTTCGATCTTATATGCCAAGCATTACTTTCTTCCATCTTACTTTAAATTGAAGAAAGACCGGATTCAACCATACAACAAAATGAAGCAACGAACCGAAGTAGTGAGCAAAGCCCGCTATGTTGCTTCCTTGAAAAATGCAAATGACGTTGTTGTTGTGTTGGAAGAAAAACATTGCTGATACGTTGTCTTAAGACACAAATTGTTGCATATGTTTTTGGGTGGCCAAATTTATAGTCTCAAATAGAAAGCAAACTTGCTGCCTCCCTACTATTTCTGTACTATTCACAAGTTCTCAACCTTAATCTCTAAAATGCCAAATGATAATTCCCTTAGTAATTATGTAAATATATGTATATATGTGGGGTGTGAAGATAAGGTTTCATCTTGGCCATGGGGCCACCACTTACTACTTTGAAATAGTTAATTACACGATAAAAAGCCACCACCATAGCTTAATACAATAGTCATTAGTTTCTTTCTCCTTGGCTGCCATGTGGCAATGTCAACCATGACATTTATCAATTTGTATCCCTCTCAAATAACTTAAATAATAATCATGTCCTATACTCAATATCATACTCATGGGGTATAACATTAGTCCATAACCTCTTTATGTATACAACAAATATTATTCTCAACCACCATTGTCACACTTTTAAGTCTTAAATTAACTCGGGACCACATCCTTTTATACACCAAGCTCTTGATGTGAATACCTAAGTATAACAAAATTTTCCCGGGACTCAAGTCTACTTCCATATGTCTAACAACTCAAACCATGGTCCGAAGGTACGGGGTGTTACATCATTTTCCCCTTAGAAGCATTCATCCTCGAATGTTGGGGTGATGTATCTAATCCCCGTTACGTAACCTGCGAATACAACTTCTTTTTCACGGGGCCATATAATATAACATACATCATTACATCAGACCTCCCATAGTCCTTAAGCATTATTTATAATAATCTGAAATAGAACTCACCTTATGCTTTTCTTGGTACCTCAGCGTTGGTCTGAAATAGGTAGGGATATTTGTGTTTCATTTCCTCTTCCGCCTCCCATGTCATTTCTTCTACATTCTTATCCCGCCATAGAACTTTCACGGAGGCTACTTCTTTAGCCCTTAACTTGTGGACTTGTCGATCTAAGATAGCAATAGGAACTTCTTCATATGATAGGTCCTCTATAACCTTCACATCATCAATCGGTACAATCCGGGAAGGATTCCCAATACATGTTTTTAGCATAGAAACATGGAAAACTGGACGAACAAACTCTAACTCTGAAGGCAAGTCCAATTCATAAGCTACTTGGCCGATTCGTTGAATTATGCGATATGGCCTAATGTACCTTGGATTGAGTTTTCCTTTTCTTGCTAAATCTCATTACACCCGTCATAGCAGAAACCTTCAAGAAGACCTAATCCTCCACTTGGAACTCTAAGTTCCCGCTGCCGCACATCTGAATTCGGCTTCTGACGACTCTGAGCGGTTAATAACCGTTCTTAGATAAGCTTCACATTCTCTATAGCTTGGTGCACTATGTCAGGCCCAAATAATTCTGATTCGCCTACTTCGAACCATCCGATAGGAGATCTGTATTTGCGTCCATACAAGGCTTCATATGGAGCCATCTTGATATTGTCATGATAACTGTTATTGTACACAAATTCAATAAGGGATAGATGATCATCCCACTCTCTTGAAGTCCAATACGCAAGCTCGTAGCATGTCCTCGAGCGTTTGAATCGTACGCTCGGCCTGCCCGTATGTCTGAGGGTGGAAAGCTGTGCTAAGATTAACTTGAGTGCCTAAACCCTTTTGAAATGATCTCTAGAAATTAGCTATGAGTTGCTCACCTCGGTCAGATATAATAGAAATAGGCATACCATGAAGGCGAACAATCTCATTAACGTACAACTTTGCATAGTCCTCGACAACATAGGTAGTTTTGACCGCTAGGACATGAACTGATGTTGTCAGTTTATCAAGAATCACCCAAATAGAATCAAAATTGTGATAAGGTCAAGGTAAACCCTTAATAAAATCCATATTAATCATTTCCCTTTTCCATATCGGAATCTCAATGTTCTGAGTCAAGCCACCGGGCTTTTTGTGCTCTATTTTTACTTACTGACAATTAAGGCGCTGAGTTACAAACTCTGTAATGTTCCTCTTCATGTCTTTCCACCAATACATACCTTTGAGATCATGATACATCTTAGTAGATCCAGGGTGAATGGAATATCGTGAGCAATGGAGCTCCGTCATAATCTTGTCTCGTAAGCCTGCTATATTAGGAATACACAAATGGACCTTCCACCCGGGGGTCCCTTTCTCATTATACTCAAAGGTTGCAGTTCTCTTTTGTTATATATCCTTCCCGACCTTCCCTAAAAATTAGACCTTCGTCAGGACGTCCTTTTTCTTCCTGTATGTGGGATGACCCTACTGTATTATAAGTCATAGGGCTATCACTATATGAATCCTCCAATTGCACTCCCACTTAGCTAACTGATGCGTTCCCTCAGGTCAACTTCTCTTCTTTGTTCTCACATTAGTCAAGTCGCTTGTGAGTGAATGATTCTATTGTCAACTTAGCTTTGTTTACTAACTGGTATGCTGAAAACTCTTATATTTGTAGTATCTCAATTATGAACACTTTATGGACAATGTCATCAAATATGAAGTGCGCGTATCATCGTAGTTAACTCTCATTCATAGTTTGGAAGAGAATTTTTTTTGTACCTTCTCACTACTCGTAATTATAAACAACTTCTTTTCTTTACTTCTTTTGACACTTGTTCACTCATTGTCTTACTTGTAGTACCCTTCTTAATTCTACAATATTCTGGTATACATACGTAATCTCAAACATTGCTCCTGATTCCAATCCTTGGAATCACTACCCCTTAAACGATGCGTTGTTAACTTATTCCCTTATTCAGTACGCAAAAGATTTGAAGAATTTGCATTACATGACGTTGGCCTACTATATCCAAACCTGTTCATTATACTTAGATTTGAATTCCTTCACTTGCCTCATGGCTAATTCTTTTTATTAATGGCATTTTGGGAAAAGATTTCCTTGATCTCGTTAAGCTGTAAAACCATTACTTTATCTATCTCGTAGAACCTTTGGTCAGTTTAAAAAAATGCTCATAGACATCTGTATTTTCCTGACATTTTATCTTCATTATAATGTCATTATCTCCTGACATAATCTTTAATGTCTACCATGTATCCATAGGCGTCATTGGCCCCTTTTCACTTGTTTAGGTGCTAATCTCGAGCTTTACTCACTGTTACTTTCGTTTACATACTTTCTGATAGGTATGACTGCATATGTTGTGGAACTGATGCTTCGTATATTTAGATCTAATTCACGGTGTTACATGATCTAATAACCTGTCAAGATTTCTCATCTTATCGTTATTAGATCTGTCATCAACCGAGTGCTCATTCGTCTTACCTTTATATTTCCATTTCAAGTTGCCTTGAGGGGTCTCTTATCTCATATTATCTTCTTGAACATCAGAGGTTCTCTCATCGACCGAGTGCTCATTCGTCTTACCTTTATATTTCCATTTCAAGTTTCCTTGAGGGGTCTCTTATCTCATATTATCCTCTTGAACATCAGAGGTTCGTCACCTTTGGATGAAGAGTTCTTACTGTCCCTCATATAATGTTGGTCCTTACGTTGTTTTGGAGAGATCATACCTTTGTGAAACATGCATAACTATAATCTCATTCACATTTATCCTTATTTTCATAATCCTTCCTCTACTAGTCATTAAACGAAAAACATTTCTGCCTTGACACTTGATAATACCATTACATTCATACTTATTAATTGTTTTCATATTTCTTACAACCATTCTTCGATTGTTCCATAGTTCTCGTCCTCAATTGTCCCTAACACACTATTGCTATCTAGAGGTTATTTAGAACCGTAACATGCTGCACAATGAAGCCAAATACTTTTCCAGTCCAATACCTATAGCATGCCTTAGCTTACCAACATTGATACATGTAATTTTCAATAATACGCGGTATGGCCCTTTATGCATAGACGAGCGACTTATGTCCCCTTCTACTACCGTGGATAACTCGATCCTTATATATGACTTGGGCTCACTATTTTGGGTACGTCTCTTACGTGATCATCTTAAATTTACTGATGGTCACTTTTCAAACGATTCGATTGTGGCAATCCGTTCTCGTTAATGATACCCTGGGACAATTCCCAATCTATTCTAGGTAAGACATTACCATTTAGGTCGCACGTACATAACATATTTTCTCACTCTAATCAGCAAAAGTCATTGTAAAACGTATAGCTTTTCGTAACCTACTACACATTCTAATGATGTCTTTTGCTTTTTCATCTGTACAACTCATAATCATCTTATCCTTACCTTTGCGCATCAACATAGGACACTTCAGAACATTATGGTCATGGCTGCCACACTAAACCAACCTCTTGTACCCTTGTGGCACAATCCGGCATGCGCTCGACCACACTGACTACAAGACGGTCAGGGAGGTCTCCCTCGACCTTTACAACTTTGACCCTGAGATATTGACATCTTTGAACCCTTTAAATATCAGTTATCCCTGACTAATAAATTCCCTGGGTTATGAGCTCCCTGACTAATCATAACCCTATTGGAAAAAGACATTGCTGTAATCATAAACACGATAAGGTCTACATAGAGAATCCTTACAATTTTCTGCGTTCCGGTGCTTAGTACTTCCTTTACTTTACTATTTTTTTTATCCCAAAACAAACATTTTGCTTTCCAAGCTTGCATTATCTCTTCCGTATGTGAGTGAGACAATTCCTCACAATCTCAATTTTTTGACATAATACGGCCCTTCTGGTATATCAATCGTCTGGTAGAAGTCACTCATTTATTGGCTACGAAGATGAACTAACCGAAGTTATTTTTGGTAACCGGCATTACTGAAACAGTATCAGGCACGAGTTAAACTCAAATTCTTAAAACTCAGCTCTACTGCACGATCTATGATATAAAAGTATGGAAACCATCCCTAAATGCCTTGTATCCTCATGTTTATAAGTGTGGCTCGCAACAAACCCATAAACAAGACTCTACTAGACACGGCTTGCAGACTCCCTAGGACAGACCTGCTTTGATACCAAGTTTGTCAAGACCCAAATCGGAGGGTCATGACGGGCACCCCAACCTTCCTCGCCGAGTACCACTAATCATATATGTAACATTTAACCATAATTAATCATGGGCCCCGAGGGCCATCACAAATTACCTTGCTGACACATAGGAACAATAAACTGGGAAGGTACTGTGTAAACTCTTGCAAACGGAAGAAACCTGTCACGACCCGACCCGACAGACCGCGACTAACCGCCCTAATGACGTCATTATACTAACCTGTCACACATAATCCAACTAACACTTAATGAGTCTGAAATCCGGCAGCATACCGCCGCAATATCAACATATGCCAGGGTAGGCAAGCCGACGAGGCTGCCTTTACCCAAGATTGTACCTGTCTCCTGAGGAGTCACAACTAGCCAATATAACATAACAAGCAAGCCAACAAGGATGTCACCAGATAGTAACGTATATACATGGGAACACCCCAGCACAGAATACAATAACATGACCGACCAAAACAGAGTCATAACCCTTACATACGTACAACCCACCACTGTCTACAGACGTCTATAAGAAGAATAATGACATATGACGGGACAGGGCCCCGTCATTGCACTCTAAATACTAACATAAGTCTAAAAGAGATTCGGTGCCAAAATGACAAAGCCCTGGATCAAAAGAGCTTTCAACTCGCTTAGTAGGAACCTAGGCCCGAGGTTCACCAAATCGAAAACATGTACCGCGGGCATGAAACGCAATTGAGGAAAGGAGGGTCTTTAAATAATGTCTGAGTATGTAAAACATGTTTGTAAAGAGACCATAATTAGCCAATGTAAAATGTAAGATCAAGATAAAAATAAGGATTCAAATCCAACTGCAAGCATAAACCATAAAGTCGGCCAGGCCTTATAAAAATGAGAGTCAAGTCAAGAAAATATGAAGGCATGTCCATAAACATATATATGCACCAGAACGTAACCCGACTCCACTAATGGTGACTCCTGGAATCATATCATAACCCGCCCATGCCGACTCCGGTAAAATCATCTCTCATCTATGGATCCATCCTACGTAACCGGCCCTCTGTGAGGGCCTCCTGCGAATAATGCAAGGTCATGGCAGTCGTAACTCCGACCTGACTCGGTGAGGTGAAGTAGTAACACTTAGCACGAGTAGATATCGTGAGTAACCATATGCAAGTAAAAATTATCATTTGACTCTCAATAAAATCATTGTAATCATAGGCACTTCTCTTTGCTGAAAAATCATAGGCACTTCTCATAACAATCCTCATTAAGAATTAAACTGTATAAGAATTAAGTACGTCCGCCGTACTTTCATTAAATCATGCCAAAAAGAAAGGAGTAAGAGTTTCACATACCTCTTAGACGAACTAATCAACTCTATATTAGAGTACGTCTCGATTTAGAATTTCAACCTATAATAATGGTAATGTTCATTCAATTCTATGATCGCTAGCATACTTTATATCGAATAACGACTTCTTATTTTATAAAATTCTGACACTTCCTGCTTATACATGTTTCCACAACTTCCAAACGAGGCTAATAACATCAATAAACAAGCACCAATTAAGGGCACAACCAAGACAACAATAAAGGGAATTTACACACCCACTTCTCATGTAAATTTAGCCTCTTAATCCACCTTAAAACAGTCCATATACATCACAACATGTCCAACAATTTCATGCAAGTTCTTGGCCACAACATGTCATAATTCCATAACTCTTATCTTAATTCCTATAATCCAATTTCGGATTTTAATACTTCCATATAACTAATTCCAACTAAATCTCTACGTTTCCTTTCAATTTCATCATGCAATTAGTGATAATAATAACAACAATCACCAACGAATCCAACAACACCAAAATCTGTCCCAAATTGGCAACAAGCTCAAAATGGTCACATGCAATGCTTAAATTCCAATTCTTCCTTAACACAAATTCATTACCTTAATTATAACAACATGCATTCCAATTATATCATAGAAAGAAGAATTTTTATACCTCAAATTCGTCAAAACAGTCCGCAAAATTTCTGCCACTGTTTTGTCCGAAAATCACCACTGTTTTGTAATTTTTCTCCTCCTTTTTGTTCACTTCTTCAACTCCAATTGACATGCAAGTGTTCTACAATGTTAAGCCATCACCCCTACACGTTTTTCTTCCAAACTTTTATCCCAAAAATCACAATTTTCTGGGCAATTTTTAAACAAGGTCGCTTTTGCTTGCTTTCGCTTTTAGCCACGGTTTTTGGTGTTGTTTTGCTTCTAATTTTGGTGAAGAATGTAGTCTAGGAAGAGAAGATAAAAACCTTAATTTTGGTTATGGGTGGAGGGTGATTTTCGATTAGTGTAGAGGAGAGAATGAGAGGAGAGGTATTTTTTTTTGTTAAGAGTAGAAGAAGATGAAGAGGTAATAAGTTTATAAGGAAAAAATCTGATTTTCCTTTACACTTTGGCCCCTAAGTTCTTCAATTAGTAAATCTCAAACCCACTTCTTTTAATTCCCCGAGAATTTCATAAGCCTCAGATCCTCAATGTCATAATTTTTATAATACAATACTATTCCATAACTTGGAATATACAATTATTGCTATAAGTATCCAACGTCACCCTTATCATGGACCAACATCTTTCCTAATCACATCCTCTTGTACTAATTTCCTGGATTAGCATATATAAATATACTCTATATCCAAGATTCGAATCTTACCTCCTTAATTACGTCTAATTATAGTCTTAAAATTACGAGGTGTAACATTCTTCCCCTTAGAAACATTCGTCTCTAATGTTCATACTATTAAGGGCACATCTTATACAAATTGATTCAAGGATTCACAAGCACATAGAAATTTGCATATTAGGTCATCTTAGACTCTATGATACACGTTTAGCACAACAAATATCCGACTTACAAACAACTCAACTCTTGTCATTATCTAACAAAAGGACTCAAATAAACAAGGAAACAACCTACGCCCTAGCTTATTCGTGAGAATTTTCTAAAAAAGTGAAGTATACTAAAACTAAGGCTAAGTAGAGTCATTATTCCCATGATCACATTATGTACATATATACAAGAACTTTAAGCATAATCTATACCTTAATTCTTAAACTTGAGAACATATATCATCTTCACAACCAATGACTAATCCCCATTTTATATATCTGTATTCCCGGTCCTATTTTAACCAGTAGTTAAGTACTTAAATGAATGTTTTAACTCAAAATCTAGCTTTCAACTAAGCACATAAGGATTCAGGAAGACATAACTTCAAATGGTGTAATAACAGAGACTAAAATATATATATATATATATATATATATATATATATATATATATATATATATATTTTCCGAGTTCCTAAAAGCCTAATATCCTCTACTACTGATCAAGATGCAAGCGTTCTATATAATAGAATCCAAATATACATAATAGAGGCGTTTGTTTGATCATGCAGGTACTAAGGAAAACACACAAGCTACCCTAATGATGATATACATATGAACATGCCCAAGAAACCAACATGACATGACATAGACACTAGTTACCTAGTCTGACTACAAACAAGTGGATCACAATGAGTGTAAATAAGTGACATATGCATACGATACAGACTACCTTGCACCGTCCCAACCACACATATATATTTAGGAACACAAGAGATGCTAAATGAATATCCAATCCATCATTATATGCCTATGATCAGGTACTAAGGCTAAACAAGTCTTAAAGTTTATTTTAGACCTACATCAAGCCTAAATCGTAACAAGTGAACACATAATAGGCATATAATGAGCTAAGTTTTCCTGTCCCGATATTAATCACTATCTCTCTAATAATTCAAATAGCAAGTGTTATCCATATCAGGTTATTTGAGCCTAACATATACTTAATACCCATATTAAGAATAATTTTAAACAATGAGCATAAATTGAAGCTTAAGTTAATTAAATCGTGTTACTCAATGTCTCATTTTTAACAATGATTAGCAAGACTTTATCTATTACAAGTCGACCAATATTGAACTTACTAATCCAAAACTTACAGATATATCCAAATCATATTAACATTAATTAGGCATGCTTAGTCATATCTTCTAACATACCCCTAAATCAGAAAGAAAAGCTCTAATTTAGGTAATATTCATAATTCCCAATCATCACATAGGCTACCCTTTATCAATTCCCATCATAAATAACATCATATAACCTCAACCATATCAACCCACTTAACTCATTCTCTTCTAGTTTTAAATTATCATATCGACGATATAAGACAAGTTTTGTTAAATAGGACAACTAATCTTGTTCTTAATTAGTGGCGCTTTGTTTTAGGTAGATAATATGACCAAACGACTTCTGAGATAGCCAAACGAGTTTCCAAAATAATATATTGGTCATCACATTAATTTAAATAACCCATACATGTTAAACCCAACTTCAATCCAACCTGCCAATCCATTAAATCAAATCTAGGCGTTTCATATATCATTAATATCTTTAAATTAGCAATATTAAGCATTAAATTAACTAGGTAGCCCATACACGACTAGACAAATCTAAAATTAACATGTTTTGTTCTATTTCAATTGTACAGATTATTCTAAATCAGCATGGAACATTTACACTCTTTTGTTGATATCTACTACTACTTTCAATTTGGTAACAATGCCCCTTCTTCTTCCTGTATAAAGTCGATGGTGACCAAGACAATCCCAAACTCTTAAAGTGGACAGAAAGAATCTCTCTCACATCGTTTCTAAGTTTGGTATTACCCAAAGCTACAATCTTGTAGGTACCATCAAGAAGTGGATTGGGAAACATAAAATTCAAGGTACCCCCCCCCCCCTTTTATTTTTTTTGAATTTCACATCTTGGAAAATGGACAATGTCAATCAAAACTTAAAGGAATCTATAACTATACCAAACTAGATATTCAATCCCGAGTGGTAACAGGTAAACCAATTATCCGGACATGAGTAGGCATAAACAAATATATATAGACAGACCAAACATATGTGGATTGCATATCCATGCCATGCTAACCTCATCACTACTCACTTAATAACTTAACCAAATCTGCAGAAGCAAGGGAATGCACATAGTTGAGGAACTACTCAGATATTCATTTCATTTTTTTAACATGTGATTTAGATACCTATCAAAACTCAAATGATCTTATATTATCTACCAAATTTACATAAAAGGAGAAGGGGGTAGACATACTGCATGTAGAAAGGCATATGGAAATAGGTGGACTTAACAGCTTGATTTAATCAACACATAGATACAAACATGGGCATATACAATCAAACCAAACTGGACGCAGAGTTACACATACAAGAGACAAGGTTATTTTAAATAGTTATGTTCAGATGAGTATTAGACCACCTAAGATTATTGGGACATGCCAATGATAGATATGACCCTTTAACAAGCAAAACATACACCAAATAGGCTCCTAAACTATCCTTCAAATCACGACAGCACTTAAACAAGACACACATCCATTTCAAAGTCATTAGGTGATCCTATCATAATTATAACAACATTCTTATGCTAAATCTTAGTTCCCTTATTATAGGCAGATAAATAAATAAATAAAAACATTAAGCCCTTCAATCATTTTCATACCAAATGTGACCTTTACAACCAACATAGTCATTATGTAAGCATAATTTTTAACTTCAACAATTGGTGTTTAATTAACATAACCTATGTATTGAGTCATGGATTAATCGAACATAGTGTCTAAGAGGTTTAATATACTCCTGAAGCCACTATAGCATCTAAATAATTTGTTCAATTAACTGTGAACAAACCTCATGTTCATGTATTAAGCATACAAAATTAGTACATGTGCTAAATTTATGGTTTGACCTAACATACTATGGACACCACAAAGACTTAAACAATCCAAGAGGGGTTACAATGGACTAAAACTAGTATACCAATTACTTCAAAGTCATTTAAACAGATCATACAAGGTCAAATAACCCTTAAACTTAACAAGACAACCACTTAACACACAAATAATCATCACACAATACTCTAACAAGGTTTTCATCAACCTAACATGCTAGACATTAATAGAGTAGTCATAAATAGCCATAATATTCACATATATTACATAATGCTTGGTATAATATATTCACGGTTTAATAGTTAACTAAATAAGTAAACCGCTTATCAAAGAAAGTCATTCCCTGGAATTATGTAAATACTCAATTTTCCACTCCCTTAAGAAACTATGACAACATGTTTAGCATACTGAATCTATTCCCTATTTAAGAGATAAAACGCATGCTTGGGTTATTAGAACATTTTGCATTCTACATTATGATACGCAAAGACAATTACGGGGGAAATTTTAATCAAACATAAAAGATATCTAGGCAAGTCTAATTAACTGTTTAGAGGTAGTCCCACTAAGCAAAATTGGCAAAGATAGGTCCTAACACAAGTGATTTATACTCAACCCACATATTGTACAGGGACATTAACAGACCACCCTGTTCCGAAAGAAGTATGACCAAGACAGAATACATTTATACATAACATGGATAGCATAACTCATAAGAAAAGCTGGAACACATCAACTTAAACAGGGTAATATTACAACATATAAAAGACCATCTACTCCTAAGCCCCATCCACAAGTAGGACAACCCGTTAATGACTATCAACTACTTGCTGAACTAATTTCAAGGACTTATCCAGACAACTTGCTCTAGAGACAACAAACCTTATATGTACAACAGTAGCAATTCCAGTTTTTGGCATATCTCATATCCCTTTTCATATAAACATAAGCATACCAAGGAGTCATCACAACTAATAGACTTCACATATACCATGTACTTTAACCCAGATCAAACATAAAATATTTTACTCAAGAAGGCTTTGTATATCTAAGGTCTCAACGATTATCTAATATTCTAAGAGTCTCAAATATTCCATGTCCCAAGCTTACATTATTTCTTCCCGATTTGAGTAAGATAGTTTCTCATAACCCTCGACCATTCGTATTTCCTCTCCGCGGCCGCCGCTTTCTTCGGAGGCATAGCTATAACACATTAATACGTCAGAGGGAATAACTTAATAACATAGCTCTATCGCACGATCTTAGAGTAAGAAGAATAGAAACCAATCCTAAATCGTCCTAAGAATTTCTCCCGTATAAGTATGGTGCACAACATATACCCATACGCAAGACTCTACTAGACACTCCGTAGACATTCCGAGGACTAATCAGCCTCGATACCACTTTTCTCACGACCCGACCCGACGGACCGCGACTAACCGCCCTAATGACGCCATTATACTAACATGTCACACATAATCCAACTAACACTTAATGAGTCTAAAATCCGGCAGCATAACGCCGCAATATCAACATATGCCAGGGTAGGGCTGACCGGTCGCTTTACCCAAGATTGTACACTGCCTCCGATGAGTCACAACTAGCCAATATAACATAACAAGCAAGCCGGCTGAAGGTCTGCCACCGATAGTAACGATATACATACGGAACACCCCAAAGACGTATCACAATAACATGACCGACCAAAACAGAGTCATAACCCTTACATACGTGCACAACCCACCACCGCTTCTACATGCACTCTATAAGAAGAATATAACATATGACGGGACAGGCCCCGCTGCACTTCTAAATACGAACATAAGTCTAAAAGAGATTCGGTACCAAAATGATAAAGCCGAGGATCAAAAGGAGCTTTCAACTCAGTAGGAACCTAGGCCCGAGGTTCACTAAATCGAAACACATGTACTGCGGGCATGAAACGCAGCCCAGGAAAGGGGTCGTTTAAATAATGATCTTGAGTATGTAAAACATGAATCAGAAAGAGATACATTAGCCAACGAAATGAAGATCGCGATAAAAATAAGGATTCAAATCCAACTGTGCTATAAACCATAAAAGTCGGCTTGTGCCTTATAAAAATGAGAGTCAAGTCAAGAAAACATGAAGGCATGTCCATAAACATATATATACTGTAACGAAGACCCACTAATGCGGGACTCTGGTGGAATCATATCATAACCCGCCACGCTGCCGACTCGGTAAAATCATCTCTCATCTATGGATCCATCTCACGTAACCCGACCCTGTAAGGGTCTCGTGAACAATGCAAGAGTGTGCACGAGTCGTAACCCGCCCAGACTCGGTGAGGTAAGTAGTAACACTTAGCACGCAGTAGATATCGTGAGTAACCATATGCAAGTAAAATTATCCTGACTCTCAATAAAATATTGTAATAATGTCATAATAAACTCTTTTCTTGAAAATCATAGGCACTTCTCATAACAATCCTCATTAGGAATTAAACTGCAGATAAGAATTAAAGTACGTCCACTGCATTTCATTAAATCATGCCAAAAGAAAGGAGTAAGAGTTTCACATACCTCTTAGACGAACTAATCAACTCTATATTAGAGTACGCCTCGATTTAAAACTTCAACCTATAATAATGGTAATACGTTAGTCAATTCTATGATCGCTAGCATACTTTATATCGAATAACGACTTCTTATTTTATAAAAATTAGGCAAGACTTCCCTGTTTATACATGTTTCCTACAACTTCCAAACGAGGCTAATAACATCAATAAACAAGCACCACTTAAGGGCACAACCAAGACAACAATAAAGGGAATTTTACACTTCCATTTCTATGTAAATTTAGCTTTAATCCACCTTAAAACAGCCCATATACATCACAACATGTCCAACAATTTCATGCAAGTTCTTGGCCACAACATGTCATAATTCCATAACTCTTATCTTAATTCCTATAATCCAATTTCGGATTTTAATACTTCCATATAACTAATTCAACTAAATCTCACTGTTTCCTGCTCAATTTCATCATGCAATTAATTAGTAATAACAACAATCACCAACGAATCCAACAACACCAAAATCTGTCCCAAATTGGCAACTAGCTCAAAATGGTCACATGCAATGCTTAAATTCCAATTCTTCCTTAACAAAAATTCATTACCTTAATTATAACAACATGCATTCCAATTATATCATAGAAAGAAGAATTTTTATACCTTAAATTCGTCAAAACAGTCCGCAAAATTTCTGCCACTGTTTTGTCCGAAAATCCCCACTGTTTTGTAATTTTTCTCCTCCTTTTTGTTCACTTCTTCAACTCCAATTGACATGCAAGTGTTCTACAATGTTAAGCCATCATCCCTACACGTTTTTCTTCCAAAATTTTATCCCAAAAATCACAATTTTCTGGGCAATTTTGCCAAGCAAGGGCTGTTTTGCCACAATGTTTTATACGTTTTTAAGTGTGTTGTTTTGCTTCTAATTTTTGGTGAAGAATGTAGTCTAGGAAGAGAAGATAAAAACTTTAATTTTGGTTATGGGTGGAGGGTGATTTTCTGATTAGTGTAGAGGAGAGAATGAGAGAGAGTTATTTTTTTTTTTTTTGTTAAGAGTAGAAGAAGATGAAGAGGTAATGTAAGTTTATAAGGAAAAAATCTGATTTTTCCTTTACACTTTGGCCCCTAAGTTCTTCAATTAGTAAATCTCAAACCCACTTCTTTTAATTCCCGAGAATTTCATAAGCCTCGTATCCTCAATGTCATAATTTTATAATACAATACTATTCCATAACGGGAATATAAAATTATTGCTATAAGTATCCAACGTCACCCTTATTGTGACCAACATCTTTCCGGAATCACATCCTCTTGTATATCAATTTCCGGATTAGCATATATAAATATACTCTATATCCAAGATTCGAATCTTACCTCCTTAATTACGTCCTCTAATTATAGTCTTAAAATTACGAGGTGTAACAAAACCAACCGATGCATATATAGGTATTAAGGCCTACAAGGCCATACATGATAACTGTCTACAAGCCTCTAAAGAATATGTAACATCATAAGGTCGGGACAGGGCCCCGCCATACTCCAACGCATAACCAAAATATCGTACCATGACTAGACTGCAACTCTGGAACAAATAGAGTGCTCCAATATCAACTGGACCAGCATCCTACTAGTGTGGACCGTCGCCGTGTCTACCTGAGCTTGCAGGTATGAAACGCAGCGTCCCCCGACAAAAGGGACATCAGTACGACTGATGTACCGAGTATGTCAGGCATGAAAAATAGCATAATAAAGACATGAAAGTAACATGAGACAAGAAACAACCAACCAGTAGAGAATGCCTCTGAGGGCCGTAATATGCATAAGTATTATGTCTGTGTAGAATGCCTCTGAGGGCCATAATATAAGTATCATGTCTGCGCAGAATGCCTCTGAGGGCCATAATATGCCTAAATGTCATGCACAATGTGGTCATACATATATATATGCGTATATAACGTCATCTCCCATCATATCATTTCGGCCTCTGTGGGCACAATCATCATCATTTACCAGCTGATCAGGTGGTGTGCGTATATAACGTCGTATCCCTTTTCCCACTCCCTACATATATATAATGCAAACTATATAGCAGTGTATATAACACATGTGGGTCAAGGGTAATACATGAATAAAAATGCATGAACGATAATAAAACATTATGAGTTTATCGGAGTGACGTAATATTGTTTCACCTCCGATTAACATTATGAATACTAATATCTTTTTCATATACCTCAATAAGGATTTAGGAACATATTTAGACATGCTTTGACAATAGGAATGTATAACATGAACATCCTTAATTACTAAGAGTCATGTGATAATATTACGTTTACGTTTAGTACTTAGATCATGTTAAAAGAAAGAAATAATTTGTCTTAACATACATTTTATCGGATCACTCGTCGACACAACGTATACGCCGTATAGTACTTCGATCTTACATTTCAAGAATTACTTTCTTCCACCTTACTTTACTTTGAAGAAAGACCGAATTCAACCATACAACAAAACGAAGCAACGAATCAAAGTAGTAAGCAAAACCCGCTATTTTGCTTCCTTGAAAATGCAAATGACGTTGTTATTGTGTTGGAAGAAAAAAATTGTTGATACGTTGTCTTAAGACACAAATTGTTGCATATATTTTTGGGTGGAATGTCCAAATTTAAAAAGTCTCAAATAGAAAGCAACCTTGCTGCCTCCCTACTATTTCCGTACTATTCACAAGTTCTCAACCTTAATCTCTAAAATGCCAAATGATATTTCCCTTAGTAAGTATGTAAATATATGTATATATGTGGGGTGTGAAGATAAGGTTTCATCTTGGCCATGGGGCCACCACTTACTACTTTGAAATAGTTAATTACACGACAAAAAGCCACCAACACAACTTAATACAATAGTCATTAGTTTCTTTCTCCTTGGATGCCATGTGGCAATGTCAACCATGACATTTATCAATTTGTATCCCTCTCAAATCACTTAATAATAATCATGTATATATTCAATATCATACTCATGGGTATAAAATTAGTCCATAACCTCTATATATATAGACCAAATATTATTTTCAATCACCATCGTCACACTTTTAAGTCCTAAATTAACTCGGGACCGCATCCTTTTATATATCAAGCTCTTGATGTGAATATCTAAGTATAATAAAATTTCCCCGGGACTCAGATCTACTTCCATATGTCTAACAACTCAAACCATGATCCGAAAGTACGGGGTGTTACACAAACAATCATGCTTTTTGAAATCAAATGGTGTGCTAACAATGTGCTTAAGAGTTATCTGGGGTAATACTGACTATCTCCTGCTTAGTAAATACATAAAGAGAGAGTGAAAAGTACCATGGAGAATTATTAGCTACTTAGGTGAAATTCAAAATCTAGTTGAACAATATGGATTCAAAATCAATCATTGCTTAGCTTCAAGAAACCAATCGACCTGTTTGGTAGATTGGAAAATTGAAGTCATACCATTGAAGAAATCTAGCTAGGAGTTCAACTCTTTTGATGATCTTCCAAACAAGATTAGAGGCCTAATTAACATGGATAGATGAATCTTCCGTCATCAAATAATTCAAACCTGCTCAAATAGTTTATGACCCACCATGAATTTTCTGCATTTTGTTTTTGGTTAGACATAGAGTAGTCTAATCTCAATGATCATGTAGAAAGTTTGGTATACCAAACTCAAATATGTAACTTTTTACACATGATCAACGGAGATAAAATTTAACCTAAAAAATAAAATGTAACTTTTTACACATAAATAATCAATGAAGTTAAAGTTTAACTAAAAAAAATAAAGTAATAACGCCTCAATCCCAAATAAAATGGGACCGATTATATGAATCCTCACGGGCTCACGAACCATGTTACTCCAATTAAACTCGATCTTCCTAAGCATCCTAAATAGTCCAAAAGTACGAAACCCACAGGTGCGCCATACATTTTGTAATTCAAATAGAGAGGACATCATATAATAAATAACAAAAAGCACTCTCAAGAGAAAACAAAATTTTCTATAGATGATTAAAGATAGAATTAACAAGCATATCTTGGCATATGACTAGCTCTTGGTGATCTTGGAATTTCAGAAATCCTATTTCCAGAAGGATCATAAAATATAACACCTGAAAATTCCTGTGGCTGGCATTTTTCACCCATTATAATTGCTTTTTGCCAAACACCCTCTTCTCCGGCCACTTCTCCGGTCGGATTGCCGGATTCTTCGTAGACTTTTTTAGTACTATTCTTGTTAGGAATTCGTAATGGTGACAACCTTGGAGAAATTTTGGATTCATTAGTTTTGGTTTTTTCATGAGTACTAGACATGGATATTTTTGAAGGTCTTTTTGCATGTTTAGCACATAGTGCTACAAGGGTTAGTATTGAAAGAAATAAACCAATTGTCAATGGCATGGAAGTATATAAAGTTTCACCATTAATTCTTGGAAATATTGGACGAACCATTTTAAACAAAATTAGGGTATTTGGATATTTCAACTTGGAGAAGGAGGTGGGGAAGAAATTATAGTGGTTAAAGAAATGGAGAGTCGAAAAAGTGTAGGAGTATATAAATTGGAGGGTGGGGTGGGGGTTTATACACTGACGATATTTATAGCACTCAAATTATCACAGTACAAAATCAAAATTTTTATAGCACTCAAATATTTATAGCACTCAAATTATCACAAGTACAAAATCAAAATGTTGCTAGTAAATTCATAGTCGTCTAACATGTGTCGTAGTCATATTAATTGAGAGCAACAACTTCCAGCTGCTACATATTCAGATTCAACAGTTGAAAGTGAGACACAATTTTTTTTACGACTATACCATGAAACAAGGTTATTGCCAAGATAAAAATATCATCCACTTGTATTTTTTCTATCTTCCACATCTCCAGCCTAATCTGAGTTACTATATCCTATTAAGTTAGGATTTGTGTCTTTGGAATACCAAATTCCCAACTCACTACCAACAACATATTGAATAATACGTTTCACGACATTTAAGTGGGACATTTTGGGACAAGGTTAAAACGTGTACAAACACAAATACTAAACATAATATCTGGGCGACTAGCAGTAAGATAAAGAAGGCTACCTATCATAGATCGATATAATGTTGGGTCGACATTTTCACCAACATTATCCTTACATACCTTCTGTGATGAACCCATTGGCATTTTCATCTGTTTAGCGTTCTCCAAACTAAATCTTTTAACTAGATTCTTGGCATATTTACTCCGCGAGATAAAAATTCTATCTTCACTTTGCTTTATCTGCAAGCATAAGAAAAAAGTTAATTCCCCAATCATGCTCATTTCAAATGTCGATGACATAGCTTCAACAAATGAATTTAGGTACGACTGTTAACTCGATCCAAAGACTATGTCATCCATGTAGATTTGAGCAATTATAATATCTACACCGTATCGTTTAATAAAAAAAGTAGGATCAGCTTCACCACGGTTAAAACCAAGTTCAAGAAGAAAGTTAGTTAAACGACCATACCATGCACGAAGGGCTTGTTTCAACTCATACAAAGCATTTTTAAGCTTGTACACATAGTGTGTATGGTAAGGATATTCAAATCCTTTTGGTTGTTCAACATATACCTCCTTGTCTAGATAACCATTTAAGAAGGCACCTTTTACATCCATTTGGTGTAAAGTAATTTTCAGACAACAAGCAATAACAAGTAAAAGTTTAATCGACTCGATTCTAGCTACATGTGCGAAGGTTTCATCAAAATCAATTCCTTCAACTTGAGTATAACCTTGTGCAACTAGACGCTTTGTTTCTTACAACTGTTCACTATTCGTTTGATTTATTTTTAAAAATCCACTTAGTTCCAATTACATTTGTATTATTTGGACGTGGAACTAAGTCCTAGACTTCATTTCGAGAAAATTGTTCAAGCTCTTCTTGCATTGCTTGTATCCAGAAATTATCTTTAAGTGCTTCTACAATATTCTTTGATTCTAATGTAGATATAAAACAAGAAAGACTAACCTCTTGGTATATGGTTGACATACACACATACCATTTATCTATAGTTGAGTGGTTCTTTGCCTCTTGTTCTAATTCCTTCAAGAACTCCCCCTATCACTTGGCCCATTGGATGATTCTTCCTAATCCTTGATGATGGGTCCCTATGAACTTGGTCTAACAATTCAGCACTTGACTCTCCATCTGTGGTCTCTGTGGTCTCTATTGCTGTTTCAAATGTTGCTTCAGGTGTGATAACATTTATGGCAACCTCCGATTCTTCTACAGTCTGTGGACTTTCCAATGTATCTATAGTGTTATTTTCAGCTGTATTTCCTGTAAGATCAGAAAAATCATAAAAAATAACATTTATAGACTCTTGTATAGTTCTGGTTCTCAGATTGTATACTCGATAAGTATGACTATTTTGGGAATAGCCAACAAAAAATCATTTTTCACTCTTAGAGTCAAACTTTGCCAAATGATCTCTATCATTTAAAATGTAACAGATACACCAAAAAACATGAAAGTAATGCAAGTTAGGTTTCTTTCCATTTATAAGCTCATAGGGAGTCATCTTTGTTCCTGGCTTTAAGTAGACTCTATTAGAGATGTGACAAGCAGTATTTAAGGCTTCGGCCCAAAACGTTTTGACATTCTTTTAGAACTAAGCATCACTCTAGCTATTTCTTGCAATGTCCTATTCTTTCATTCTGCAACCCCATTTCATTGAAGAGTTTTGGGGGCAGAAAACTCATGAAAAATTTCCCTTTTCTCACAAAAATTTGTGAATGAACTATTTTCAAATTCTTTTCCATGGTCGGATCTAATCCAAAAAATAGGAGAATAGAATAAATTTCTAATTCTAGAGTGCAAGATTTTAAACATGTCATTTTTTTGTGATTTTTCTTTCAAAAAATATATGCAATATCTAGAAAAATCATCTACTATCACAAAGGAATATTTCATGCCTCCTAGACTGTCTACTTCATTTGGACCCATTAAATCCATATGTAGCCATTGAAAACAGTGAGACGTACCTGAATGTTGTACGTCGTGTTGGACAACATTATGAGAGACACGGGTTTGCTTACCTTTCAAACAATCTTCACAGATAATTTTACCTTTATGGCTAAGTTTGGGTTGCCTCTAACCGTTTCATGTGAGACCAATTTTTCTAAATTGCGGTAGTTGACATGCCCCAACTTTTGATGGCATAGTGTTGTGTCATAGACCTTAGCATTGTTGCATGTTTCTTGTCTTACAACAAGATAGCAATTGTCACTTGTTTTTGTACCTGTCATGACACATATATTTGCTTCATTCATAACTTTACAGACATTCTTATTAAATTTTAACTCAAGATCGCCATCACACAGTTGACTAATACTAATCAAATTAGCCATTAAGCCCTCAATGTGTAAGACATTTCTTAAGGTTGAAAATCCAGGAACATCCAAGATCTCTTTTCCAATTATTTTGCTTTTACTGCCACCTCCATAAGTCACGTTTCCTCTATTGAATGACTCATAGTTCTTTAGAAAACCTTGTGTACATGTCATGTGGCGAGAACATCCACTATCAAAGTACCAAGAACCTGAAATGTTAGTTCTTAATGAAATTGCAACATTACATGTTACATCCTTTTTAGGAACCCAAACTCTCTTAAAATATTTTTTACCTTTTGGCTTAGAAATGTTTCTTCGATTGTTATTTGGAATGTTGGACAACATTTTAGGCAATATTTTGCTCACAGAATTTTGAAACAGTATGGTTTAAGTGTCCATGGGAGTTACAGTGATGACACACAAACTTTATATTCTTTGATATATATGAGAACCTATTATTCATCCCTTTTTCTTTTACAAAGCATATTTTCTCATTTTTATCAAAGATATTAGAGCATATGGTTTTAAGAGAGTTTTCGTACCCAATTCATGCATGTAAAGGTTTACTAAAGTTGAGTATCTCAATCAATTTTGAAGTCCCCGTGTTGAGCTTACAGAAGGTTGCTTCGACTAAATCCAATTTTGCACGGATCTTACCAAATTCAATATCTTTTTTGGTAAGTGCAACCTCAAGTCGGGTTATCGTGCCTTTTAATACTAAATTCTTATGAGTGAAAGATTTTACATTTTTATTAAGTTGTTTGGATTCTATGATTAAGGCTTTACAAATACTTTGTAATTCATTAATCATATCATCTTTGCATTCAACTTGATCCATACAATCAGCCTCAATAACAAAAATAGAACCACTAAAGCAATTAACATCAGAATAGTTAAAGAATTCATACCTTTCGAATGTCACTGAGGATGTTGATGTCGTTGCTGATGTTGGAGCAAATTTCGTGGTATCTGAGACAACATTGTATACGGCGTCTTCATTATCCAATAGAAACTGTTAAAAAATAGTAGCCATCATTGCTTGTATTTCAATTTTACGATCTCCTTCCTCTTCTCCTTCATCATCACTAAGAGAAACCCATAGGTTCTTACCAAATTTTCTAAGAGTGTTTGCACATTCGTTAGCATAGTGACCCCAACCCGAGCATGCATGACACTACACGGACTCAAATTATTTGGGATCAAATTTGGTACGATCTGAGTTGGTTCTTCTTAGTTGATTTCCTTTTTGTACATTTGAAAGGAATCTAGTGGGCTTTTGATTGAAGACTTAGTTTTGGTGCTCTTTAGATTTAGATTGATTTCTCTCATTGTTGATCTTCCTCACCATCGAATTGTATTTTCGAGTGAGTAAGACAACATTTGCATCATGACCAATTTCTTCAAGATTCTCATCATCTTCTTCGATTTGACTCTCCGAGGATTGAACTTGAAGTGCCACATTCTTGCTTTTATACAATTCCTTTTGATTCTCAATGTTCATCTCATAAGTTTTGAAAATGCTCATCAAGGTATGAAGTTTCATTGTGGCAAAATTGTGAGCTTCTTTAATAGCACAAATCTTTAAATTAAACTTTTCAGGAAGAGAACAAAGAGCATTTTCAACAAGTTGAGTGTTGGTTAATGGTTCACCAAACACTTGACATTCATTTGAGATGTCAATCAACTTTTCAAAATAAGATTTAATATCATTCGCTTCTTCCATCCTTAAACGTTCATATTTACTCATGAGCATGCGTAGCTTTGTTCGACGAACACTTGATTTACCTTCACAATGAATTTGTAAAGTATCCCATGCATCCTTAGCCGTGGACAGTTTTGAATAAGTTTGAACATATATATATCAACTCATCCAAAATTTGTATTTAAGGCTTTTTCGTTAAAGCTAGCATTATTGGTTTCTTCTGTGTCCATTCGGATTCAAGTTTAACAAGAATGTCACCTTCTTCATTCGGTGGCAATATTGGAATAATATACCCATTGATTATAGATCTCAATTCCCTAACATCAATTGATTTGATATGAGAATTTAGGCGAATCTTCCAATAGGCATAATTTGATCAATCTAAAATAGAAAGCATATTAATAGTTGGATTTGCCGGATCCATAACTTATGACAACAGGACCAAACACTTATTGTGTTAAGTGTCAGCTCTGATACCACTTGAAGGGGGCTATGGAACAATAAAACAAAAATGAAATAAACTCGAATGCCAATTCTAAGTTCGAATGTCGGAAATTATGTTGTCCGACACCAGTAATAACACTTTAGCAAAACAAAAAACCTTGAAAAGTAAATGCAGCGGAAATTTAAAGAACACAAATGTTTTAAATTTTCATAAGTTATATATATAATATAACTTATGATGATCAATGACCAAATATATTGTATATATATTATATACAAGTATATAAATTTCTTTCTTTACAGATTTACTAGATAAAATGGAAAGGAATTAAAAGTTGAAGTCGCAGATGACAACATCAATTGTAATGTTGGACAGAATGTTATCAACACACTCAGGCAACACTGATGATCCAGATTTCTGAGATGAAATCCCGAGAGCTCTCTTGGTATTTTTACTTTCTGGTTCTGGATATCGATTCTCTGCAGTAGCCTCTCTATTTATAGTATAAAGTCTTCCTTGAAAAGATCATCGATCAATTGTGAACGTTGATGGAAAGGTGGACTGCTGGTAGGATTGGTTGGAGAAGATCAGAGAGTAATAATCTCAACAGCTTTGGCTTGATCCTCACGACAAGCAACATCTTTTGACTTAGTCCTCACTCATTTTTTACCAGCTCCTTTTTACCTTGCCAAGTCGTTTTTACCTCATAGTAATATTTACACAAATATTACTGCATCGCGTGAAGTAAGGCAAAAGTTGTTCAGAAAATGCTGGTCCGAATGTTGTGTAACATTCGTCCCAACATACTTACACATTCATATCAATACTTTAGGAGATATGTTGGGTCAAATGTCACAACACCAAATCCAACATTAACGATAATATCTTCTTCCTAAATTCTCAAACATCATTCTTTATTCCCTTCAATACCATTATACCATCATCTCATAATGATTCTTCTTTTTTTAAAATTTCTTATGCATATTCTACCATCCACTTGTCAATCTAGCGTGGTGAGTCTAAGATCAAATGCAATTATGTCGCTTTTTTTTTTTGCTTCTCCTCGGAGAAAAAGTCAAATCTATTGTTATTCAAAATCGAGCAACTTTGCCTTCCATTAGAAATCATGTCTAGTATCATCTCCCTATTAAAAAAAAGTTTATTTTGTCTAAAAAGGGGTTTATTGTGTTATTAACCATCAACGAAACTTCAACTAAAGTTAATTTTAAGACGCAATAAAAAATTGATGGATAAATCTTCGACCAGACAAATATTAATGAAAAAAAGATTGCAGATAATAATACTTCCTTTTTCTCCCCTTTATTTATTCGAGCTTATTTTGTAGATCCAAACTTTGAAAATGACCAAAATGGATACGGAAGTGAAAAGACTCTAGTTTGTTGGCTACTTACTTGAAAGAAAATGAATGGTAATTAAAGTGATTTATGTTTAACCTAAGAAGGTAAAAGCAATGATCCTCTTGTTAGTATCAATCTAGTATCATCAATGATGAAATGAATTGAGCACAATAATATAATAATAACTCAAAATAACTTGAAATCAACAACAATGAATTCAGCAAATTGAAAACACATACTAACTTGGTGTCGATAGAGGCCTGCTTAATGCAATGTCCTAAGACAAAAATTCGCCCCCACTTGTGCTGCAGTTTTACGGACATATGTCTAGAGGATACAACTATCTAAGTGAGAGTTCTAGCACAAGAACTTCACTTCTGGCGAATTTACTATATGTGTTCTTCAGAAACTTGTTTTTAAGAAGAAGAAATACAAGCCACAATCTTAAATCATTAATTGTGAAAAACCTGATTGATTGTAGTTTTTTCTGTCTTGTTGTGTATCTTCCTCCAACCAAGTGATCAACCTTCTTTATGTAGAGTAACATATGAACAGTTATAGCCGTTCATACCAAAGGTTGTAATTGTTCTGAAAAGTTGCAACCTTTGTGAAAAGTTGCAACCTTTGATTCGAATTTTCTTCATTATGATCGCCTGATCCTTTCCCACTCTAACCATTTGTCACATTATGACCTCAAGTGGGCGCGGGGGTTTCCTATTCCATCAAACATGTAGAATTTTGGCACCATATATCCGATAGGCAACTCAACATCGGGATGCATACAAAGATTTTCGTACTCCAGCCCTTCATGTCCTTTGCTCGTCTGGATGCTCCTGAATGCTTCTTTTAAACTATGAATCTCTCTTGCCACACTTTCATCAATTTTCGCTCTGGCCTGCTTCTCCATTTCTTATTACTGATCAATTTCTTGGTGAGGTATGTTTGGCATTGGGACAACAAAAGGGTGAGCTTCCGTTACATATACTGGTGGCACATACTACTTGATGTGATCATCGACGTGTGTCATCGGTATGTGATGGGTAGCCCGGTAATTTGGGATGAGTGGGGTATTTTGGATAGGCAGAGGTTGAGTTATATATAGAGTTGTGAAGGATAATCGGTCCTTTTGTAGAGGGTTTTGTTGCGGGTTGGCTGGCAGGTTGACGGGACGAAGATCAGTCTGCTGCGAGCTACTGTGTTGCGGATGGTTTGGAGAAATTTGAGGAAGGTGCTGGAGTGAGGGCAGATCAGGAGGCGGCGAAGTGTATGGGACTGTTGTACTCATTCTTTATTCCGGAAATGGCGTATTTAGGCTAATGGACAAGTTGGTGAGATTTCAGAACCTCTAAATTTTAGCCTGCATGGCTGCCATTTGTTGCAACACCTGGGCGAGGTATTCGTCCTGAGCCGTGGTATTTCTTTTTTCTGAAACCTCTGGTTCATCTATAGGAATATTGACAAGTCCCAAGCCAGTTTGCTCAGATGCCCATGAATCAGTCATTTCGTTGGACGATCATGCCTTCGACCTCGTAAAGTGTGGGTGTTTTGCCATTTCTTAGTCAATACGAACCGACCTTTGTTTGGGGGGAAAAGAATAAAATAACCTTTAAAAATTGCAGAAAACCATGTTAGTATAGGACATGTAACTGTTACTTTTAATTAATGTGCGCAAAGATATAAGCAGCAAATAGCAAGCAGTTTGCTTGGATAAAATACACAAAGTTGAAAGCAGCAAATCAAACGCGCATCCTAACATGCACGGGGCCTCTCTTATTTCAGAGGTGGGCCTAGACGCCTAATATGCAGAATTATGATAGATTGATCCAAACCACTAAATTGAAATGCTTTCTGTTGGAAATAAATGCTGATTTTTTTCAATTCCGACATGTCCTGATCTGGCTTGGATCCGTCTATCATTATCATGCTACACATAATATGTTGATTGGTCGTTCGGTTGTGAGACACGTCGACAATTGGTGGATTTCTTAATTGTGGAGTAGATACCAAAGATCGACCCACCTAAGATGTATGTATGCATGACTTAAAATAAAGGGTGGTATAGCTCTATCCTAAATTTTCTAATATTTGACTTACTAGACCCAAGGTTCCTGAGCGGACTGCTCGAGTGAGAAGGCTATGAGGCCACCGGATGGTCCGGACGCTCCGCGCATACGCCAACTCTCCTAAAATTTGGAAATTTGAAAGAAAATATGCGGGTGCGTGAAACACACCTCGTGTGTCTGTGTGATTGTGTCAATTTTTTGAAGTGGAGAAAATATGAGCAGAATGCCAATTTAAAAAAAGAAGTAAAAGAAAGTGGCAATTAAAGCCGTTAAACATACAAAATTTTCATAAAGGAGACAATTTAAACTTTAAAGCACTAGATCAAACAAAGAGCAAATAAGCGCAATAATAATTAACCTGAGTTTGCTATGGTCAAGAACCTGAAATTCTCCAGTGGAGTCGCCATGCTATCGCACCCATTTTTTACCGCGATTCGCGACATAATGGGTCGATTCCCCTAGAATGTTGATTAAAAAATGTTTGAGGAGTCACCACCTAATTATTCTACGGTGAATTAGGACACCTAGATGTTAACTAAATGCTGCAATGTGAACTCCGATTACTGGTCTGCGAAACTAATGAGATTCTAGGTAAGAGTTCTTTATTATCCTAAATGGAATGGGTTAGGCATCTTTTAAGATCCGCTAACTTACGATTAGCCGATCAAACTCAGGTTAATTATTACGCTAAAAAAATGCATGTTTAAAAGTATAAAGTTAATTAAAAGGATATTGCAAGTAGTTAATAGGATGCATTTTTAACAACGTAAAAGATTCTTGCAAAGATGACTGTGGTTTTGAGAAATAAACTTACGACATAAAATCCGGAAAGAGTATGCTTGGTATTGCTTATAAAAATGCATGTAAAATAGATTTTTGATAAAATCATGTATTTATAAGGCATTGTTTAAAAATATATACGAAGTTGATTTTTTGAATAAAAGCATGCATTTGTTTTGTATTGTTTATAAAATATATGCAAAGTGATTTTTTTTGGATAAAAGTATGCATTTGCATGGAAGTTGATAAAATACTTGCAAAGTTGATTTTTGGGTAAAAGATATGCATTTGTATGACATCATTTATAAAATACATGTAAAATTAATTTTTAGATAAAAATATGCATTTGTATATCATTATTTATAAAACACATGTTTTGCAATTTGATAGTAAATGAGGAAAGTAAAATTATTTGTAATGCAAAGAAATAATTTATGTGGCGATTACTTAAAATGTAAAGAAGTGATTTTTTTTATGAAAAAGTCAGGTTAAGTTGCAAATCGTATGAAAAAACAAAACCTTATTTGCATGATTAATAATATGAGTAAAAGATGACCAAATTATTTTGAAAGTTTTAAACATGCATAACGAACCTAAAATGAACTAGCACCGAATTTCCAATTTTAAAACTACACGAGCCTATAATAATAAACTAACGACAGGTTTCCGATTTTAAACTAACCTATTAATCTATTAATTCAATGCCTAATTATTCTAAGTGTTCAAATAATCACACAAACAGAATAATTAAATTGCAATACAAAATAAAAAGAAGGCGGAAAAAGAAATTAAAGCACTAATGGCTAAAGCAATGGGAATGTATCTCTTGGGCCTTGGGCACAAGTCCGACAATCTTGTTCTCTTTTGTCTCTATAGAACCCACTTTGCTATCTCATATGTTTAGATGTTCCTCTCAAGATGTAAAAGAAAAGATAGTTAAAAATAAATAAATGCGAGTAAAACCTTTGGATTCGTACAAAACAATAGAAGTTTTGATTACGGAAGGCTCAGACTTGTATTTTTTAAGTAAAAGAAATTTCATTCATGTCGTGGCTGCGAACTAGAGACTCGTCGGTCAATCTAGTCGCCTCGCCCACACATGTTTGTTTCTCGCATGTGTTTTTATTATAAGTCTCATCATCTCCCTTTTTCCGAAGGAAATCAAACCGAGGGGTAACCAAGGGACATGGCCTCAAATTAATTATTCTCATCCGCCCAAAGTGTAGTATCGTGTTCAAATCAGTGGAATTTCCTCCCAGCAGAGCATCTGAGAATATCAAAATGCAACTGTTCAAATCAGTAACTGCTTAGCAGCTTAAAATGCTTTTGAACTTCAAAAAAAAAATGCAGCAACAAACGTATCAAGATACAGTATCGGTTCTTCCGAGTGCAGCAGCCTATTAAAGGCAGCAATAACATATGCACAACAGCAACTAGAAAGTTCAAAATTCAGCGAGACTGTCTGGCCCAAATGTTACAGCAAATGGTCAAAATGAAGCAACAAATGACATTTGAACAGTAGCTCATTAGGAGCAACAAGCTGCAGCCGCCAATGGCACCCAACAACAGCCATAAATGGAGCCATAAGCGGCCACAGCAAACAAAAATAATATTTCAAGAAGGCAACATCAAAGTTGTTACACCTCGTAAGATTAAGACGATAATTAAGAACGTCATTAAGGAAGTAAGATTCGGATATTGAAAATAAGGAGCACTTACATATGTTAATACGGGAAATTAGTGTATAAACGGATGTTATCCCGGAATAGTTTTTCTTTAGTGCTATACATGTGACGACGAGAATTAATCCTAGTAGTTGAATGTATTCCAATGGAGTTATGGAATAGTATTGTATTATAAAATTATGACATTGAGGATACGAGGCTTTATGAAATTCTCGGGAATTAAAAGAGGTGGGTTTAAGATATATTAATTGCGAAACTTGGGGGCCAAAGTGAAATATTAAAAATCCAGATTTTTTTTATTTAACCTACATTCTTTCATCTTCTTCATTCAAAACTTAAAACAAACTCTCCTCTCCTCCCCCATACCCCAGCCGAGAACCCCCCAACCCCATATCCAAATTTGAGATTTTTATCTTCTCTTCCTAGACTACATTTTTCACAAAAAATTAGAAGCAAAACAACACCAAAAATAGTGGCAAAAACAACCACTGCAGGCCGAGACTTTAGCCCAGAAATTTCGAGATTTTTGGATGAAATTTTGGAAAAAAAAATGTGTAGGGATGATGGCTTAACATTGTAGAGCACTTGCATGCCAATTGGAGTTGAAGAAGTGAACAAAAAAGGAGAAAAATTACAAAACAGTGGGTAATTTTCGGACAAGGCAGTGACAAACTGTGGGGGCTGTTTTGGGACGAATTTGAGGTATAAAATTCTTCTTTCTACGATATAATTGGAACGCATGTTGTTATAATTAAGGTAATGAATTTGTGTTAAGGAAAAATTGGAATTTAAGCGTTGCATGTGACAATTTTGGGCTAGTTGCCGATTTGGGACAAATTTTGGTGTTTTTAGATTCGTTGGTTATTGTTGTTATTATTGTCACTAATTGCATATTAAATTGAAAGGAAACATTGATATTTAGTTGGAATTAGTTATATGGAAGTATTGAAATACGAAATTGGATTTTAGGAATTAAGATAAGAGTTATGGAATTATGACATGTTGTGGCCAAAAATTTGCATGAAATTGTTGGACATGTTGTGATATATATGGACTGTTTTATGGACTGTTTTGTGGGCTATTTTTAATGTGGATTAAGAGGCTAAATTTACATGAGAACTGGGCGTGTAAATCCCATTTGTTGCTATTTTGGTTGTGCCCTTAATTGGTGCTTGGTTATTGATGTTATTAGTCTCGTTTGGAAGTTGTGGAAACATATATAAGCAAGGGAAGTGCTGCCCGAATTTTTATAGAATAGGAAGTCGTTATTCAATATAAAGTATGCTAGTGATCATAGAATTGACGAACGTATTACCATTATTATAGGTTGAAGTTCTAAAACGAGACGTACTCTAATATTGAGTTGATTAGTTCGTCTAAGAGGTATGTGAACTATTCCTTCTTTCTTTGGCATAATTTTAATTTAATGAAGGTACGTCGGACGTACATGATTCTTATACAGTTTAATTCCTAAAGATGTTAGTTATGATAAGTGCCTATGATTTTTCAGTAAAGAGTTTATTACGACATTATTATAATGATTTTATCGGGACTCAAATGAAAATTTTGATTGCATATGGTTACTCATGAAATCTACTCGTGCTAAGTGTTATTACTTCACTTCACCGAGTCCCAGGCCGGGTTATGTTCATGCACAACCTTGCATTTTTCACTGACTCCCAGAATGGGTCGGGTTACGATATGACTTTACCGAGTCCCAGAATGGGCCGGGTTATGATATGACTTTACCGAGTCCCAGAATGGGCCGGGTTACGATATGACTTTACCGAGTCCCAGAATGGGTCGAGTTATGATATGACTTTACCGAGTCCCAGAATGGGCCGGGTTATGATATGACTTCACCGAGTCCCAATATGGGCCGGGTTATGATATGATTCCATCGAGTCCCGCATTAGTGGGCCGGGTTACGTTACATGTATATATATATGTATATGGATAGACATTCATGTTTTCTTGACTTGACTCTCATTTTTATAAGGCACAACTGATTTTTATAATTTATGGCACAATTGGATTTGGATCCTGATTTTTATACTGACCTCTTTTTATCCATTGGCTACTTATGGTCTCATTTGCAGTATTTCATGTTTACATACTCAGTACATTATTCTATCTTGACCCTTTCCTGGGTCGCTTTCATGCCCGCATGTACAGGTGCTCAGTTTGGTGACCCTCCGGTTTAGGTTCCTGCGCAGCTGTTTGGAAAGCTCCTTTGATCTAGAGCTTTACCATTTTCTTGTACGGAATCCTATCATTTTGATTTATGTATATTTAGGGGCACGACGGGGCCCTGTACCATCATATGTCGTTGTCCTTCATATAGAGGTCTGTAGACAGTTGTGGGTTGTACTTATGTAAGGGTTATAACTCTGTTTTGGTCAGTCATGCTATTGTACTCTGTGTTGGGGTGTCCCCGTGTATATGTGATATTATCTAGTGGCAGCCTTGTCGGCTTGCCTGTTGTACTGTGTTTGCTAGTGGTGACTCCTCAGGAGGCAGGTACATTTGGGGGTAAAGGCAGCCTTGTTGGCTTGCCTACCCTGGCGTATATTGTTATTGCAACGTTATGCTGCCGGATTTCAGACTCATTCGGTGTTAGTTGGATTATGTGTGACAGGTCAGGATAATGATGTCATTAGGGCGGTTAGTCGCGGCCCGTCGGGTCGGGTCGTGACAAAAGTGGTATCAAAACAGTTAGTCCTCGGAATGTCTACAGACCGTGTCTAGTAGAGTCTTGCGTATGGGTATGTTGTGCACCATACTTATACGCAGGAGGCTGCAGGGTATTTAGGATTGGTTTTTATTCTTTCATCTCTTAGATCGTGCAATAAAGCTACGTTATTAGGATAATCCCTTTCTAACGACTTACTATTTTACAGCTATGCCTCCGAAGAAGGCGATAGTAGCCCAGAAGGGCAAACCTACAGCGGGAGATACTAGTCGGATTCAGAGAGTTACTGTGTCCCAGACGCAGCCTATGCCGTAGACTGCGGCTCGGCCAAGTAGCTCTGCTTCATCGCCACCACCAGAGGCTCCAGTTTAGGGGGAAACATCACCAGTTTCTGAGGCCCCAACACCTGAGCCTCCAGCTCCTCAGCCAGGGGCAGAGGCCAGAGCCATGAGAGATGCGGTGCAGCTACTGACTAGGTTAGTGGTAGGGCAGACTTATAGACAGGGACCAGGAGTTGGCCCCAGAGCAGATAGTTTGAGGGTTCGTGATTTCTTGAGCTGTAATCCACCAGAGTTTTTCGGGTCAAGGCCCGAGGATGACCCGGATGAGTTTATCCGACAGATGCAGCATACCTTGAGGGTAATCAGGGCTTCGGAGACTGAGTCTGTGGAGTTGGCTTCGTATAGGATGCGGGATATAGCTATAAACTGGTATGAGTCTTGGGAGTTGTCCAGGGGAGAGGATGTTCCTCCAGCTACATGGGAGGAGTTTACAAAGGCCTTCCTTGGTCACTTCTCACCTCCAGAGATGAGGAGAGCTAGAGTGGACAGATTCTTACAGTTGAGGCAGAGTGGTAGGACCGTTCGTGAGTATAGCCTGGAGTTTGATTCATTGGCCAGATATGCACCCACTATTATAGCAGATATGGCAAACAGGGTGCATCGCTTTGTGATGGGGCTGGACCATTATCTGATCGATGGTTGTATGGCTGTGGCTCTTCAGCCGGGTATGGATATTGCTCGTATCCAGGCATACGCACAGGGGGTTGAGGACCGACATAGAGGGCGACAGCCAGACAGAGGTCATGACACAGACCAGCATAAGAAAGCTAGGTCGGCAGCTTATTCCGGTGAGTCTCGAGGCGCATAATTCCAAAGAAGAGTCGATATTCATCTCACCAAAGACAGAGTGCTCCTCTACAGTCTATGGGCAGGAGGTTCGACCGCCCCGGGTATTCAGGAGCCGGACAGAGCTCCAGGGCTTCGGGTTCTCAGAGGAATAGGGGCTCTAGTCAGTTGAGGCCACCTTATCCTCGGTGCTCTCATTGTGGTAAGTTTCATATTGGGGAATGTCATTCCACCACAGGTGCTTGCTTCTATTGCGGCCGTTAGGGCCATATGATGGGAGAGTGTCCCAACATGGGTGGTTCAGGTGGGATGGCTCGGCTTACGGGGTCGGGTGCTGGCTCGTCGTCATTTATAGCTATGCGCCCCCACCGGGCGGGTCATTCAGACGCCAGCAGGCCATGGTAGATATCGTGGCAGAGTTTCTAGTTCCGGCGGTCCTTCGAATCGCATATATGCTTTGGCCAGTAGACGTGATCAGGAGGCGTCACCAGATGTTGATACAGGTATACTATCGGTCTTTTTATGTGATGTATATGCTTTGATAGATCCAGGTTCCACCTTGTCCTACATATCACCTATTGTTTCTAATAGAATAGGGATAGAACCTGAGCCGATAGAACCATTTGAGGTAGCTACACCGGTAGGAGATTCGATTATAGCTGAGCGTGTGTATAAAAATTGTTCGGTGGTGATATATAGCCGTCATACCTTAGCAGATTTGATAGAGTTGGATATGACCGACTTTGATGTCATTATGGGTATGGATTGGTTGGCTTCTTGTTTTGTCAACGTTGATTATAGGGAGAAGTTGGTTCGATTTCAGTTTCCAGACGAGCCAGTTATAGAATGGAAAGGGAATGCAGCATCGCCGAGAGGTAAGTTTATTTCATACCTCAAGGCAAGGAAGATGGTCAGAAAAGGTTGTATCTATCATTTGGTTCATGTGCATGATACGTAAGCGGGTACGCTCTTCACCGATTCCGGTAGTTAGTGAGTTTCCGGATGTATTCCCAGATGATCTTCCAGGTCTCCCTCCAGAGCGGGAGATAGATTTCAGTGTAGATGTATTGCCAGGTACCCAACCTATATCCATTCCTCCTTATAGAATGACACCTACAGAGCTGAAGGAGTTGAAGGAGGAGCTGAGAGACTTGTTGGAGAAAGGATTTATTAGGCCGAGTACATCTCCATGGGGAGCACCAGTGTTATTTGTGAGAAAGAAAGATGGATTGCTGCGGATGTGTATGGATTACAGACAGCTGAACAAGGTAACCATCAAGAACAGGTACCCCCTTCCCAGGATTGATGATTTATTTGACCAGTTGCAGGGTGCTAAGTGCTTCTCGAAGATAGACTTGCGGTCAGGTTATCATCAGGTGCAGGTAAGGGAGGCAGATATTCCAAAGACAGCATTCAGAACCCGATATGGACATTATGAGTTTATGGTGATGTCTTTTGGACTGACCAATGCTCCAGCAGTGTTTATGGATTTGATGAACCGGGTATTCAGGCCATTCTTAGACATGTTCGTCATTGTATTCATTGATGATATCCTGGTTTATTCCCGTTCAGAGCAGGAGCATGCAGACCATTTGAGGACGGTACTTAGGGTCCTCCAGCACCAGCAGTTGTATGCCAAGTTTTCCAAGTATGAGTTCTAGTTGACTTCGGTGGCATTCTTGGGGCATATTATCGGGGCTGATGGTATTCGGGTGGATACACAAAAGATTGAGGTGGTGAAGACTTGGCCCAGACCTATGACACCTAATGAGGTACGCAGTTTTCTGGGGCTAGGATGGTATTACAGAAGGTTTGTGGAGAAGTTTGTCTTGATCTCAGCGCCTTTGACTAGGCTAACCCAGAAGGCAGCTAAGTTTCAGTGGACGGATGCTTGTGAGCACAGTTTCCAGTTGTTGAAGGATAAGTTGACTACGGCTCCAGTTCTGACTCTTCCCGAGGGACCGGATGGTAATGTCATCTATTGTGATATTTCAGGTATTGGTCTAGGTTGTGTGTTGATGCAGCATGGCAAAGTTATAGATTATGCCTCCCGACAGCTCAGAAAGCATGAAAAGAATTATCCTACTCATGATTTGGAGCTAACAGCGGTGATTCATGCCCTGAAGATTTGGAGACATTATTTGTATGGGATTCATGTTGATATTTATACGGATCACAAGAATCTCCAATATATCTTTAAGCAGAAGGAGTTGAACCTACGACAGAGGCGGTGGTTAGAGTTGCTAAAGGACAATGATGTTGATATCTTGTACCACCCGGGGAAAGCCAATGTTGTGGCAGATGCTCTTAGCCGGAGATCCATGGGTAGCTTGATGGATGTGCAGTCAGACAGAAGGGAGATGGTTCGTGAGATACACAAGCTAGCTAGTATTATAGTCCGGTTGGCGAATTCGGGAGATAGCGGGGTTCTTATTCGGGATGTTGCTGAGTCATCTATCGTGGAAGAGGTAAAGAAACGTCAATATGAGGATACTATTCTGGCCCAGTATAGAGATGCAGCTCTCCGAAAGGGAAAGACTTTATTTGAGGTTACACCTGATGATGTGCTGAGGTATGAGGGCATGTTATGTGTGCCTGATGTTGCAGGGCTACGACAGCAGGTTATGGGAGAGGAACACAATGCCCGTTATTCCATTCATCCAGGGTCGACGAAGATGTACCATGACATTAGATGCTTGTATTGGTGGGATGACATGAAAAGAGACATAGCAGAATTTGTTGCCCAGTGCCCGAATTATCAGTAGGTTAAGGTTGAGCATCAAAAGCCTGGTGGATTATTACAGGAGATTGAGATCCCGACTTGGAAGTGGGAAGTGATCAATATGGACTTCATTACAGGCTCACCTCGCACTCAGCGGAAGTGTGATTCCATATGGGTTATCGTGGATAGGCTGACGAAATCAGCCCATTTTCTTCCAGTGAGGACTACTTACTCAGTTGAGAACTATGCTAGGCTGTACATCAGGGAGATAGTGAGACTGCACGGAGTTCCCACATCTATTATGTCAGACCGAGGAGCTCAGTTTACAGCTAACTTCTGGAGATCATTCCAGAAGGGATTGGGGACACAAGTGAGTCTCAGCACAACATTTCATCCTCAAACGGATGGGCAGGCAGAGCGTACTATCCAGACATTAGAGGATATGCTGAGGGCCTGTATTGTTGACTTCAGAGGTAGTTGGGATGATCATTTACCACTCATTGAGTTTGCCTATAACAACAGCTACCATTCTAGCATTCAGATGGCACCGTACAAGGCCTTATACGGAAGGAAGTGCAGGTCACCTATTGGTTGGTTTGATGTAGGTGAGACTAAGTTGATCGGCCCAGACATGGTTCAGCAAGCTGTCGATAAGGTGAAGCTCATTCAGGAGAGATTATTAGCAGCCCAGAGTCGACAAAAGTCATATGCTGATAATCGACGTCGACACTTAGAGTTTCAGGTTGATGATTGGGTGTTTCTAAAGGTGTCACCCATGAAGGGTGTGATGAGGTTTGGCAAGAAAGGGAAGCTTAGCCCAAGGTACATCGGGCCTTACCAGGTCATTCGTATGATAGGCAAGGTTGCTTATAAGTTGGATCTACCATCTGAATTGGAGGCGGTACATCCAGTCTTCCATGTAACTATGCTGCGTAAGTGTATTGGTGATCCTTCCAGAGTCTTCCCAGTAGATGATGTCCAGGTGACAGAGGAGCTGTCTTATGAGGAAAGTCCCATAGCCATACTTGATCGCCAGGTCAGGAGATTACGGACGAAGGATGTGGCTTCCGTCAAGGTATTGTGGCGAAACAACAATAGGGAGGAAATGACTTCGGAGGCAGAAGATGAAATGAGGAAGAAATATCCTTACTTGTTCCCTATGACTCCAGGTAATGTAATTTAACTCCTTATTTGATTATGGTAATAGGGAATTGTATATGAGTGATATATTGTGGCCCTGTGTGGTACCTGTTGGTTTGCTGAATATAGGTGGATAGACATAGTTATAAAGGAGACTCTGACAAAAAAATTCTAGCATAAGACTTATTATGAACATTCGAGGACGAATGTTTCTGAGGGGGGAAGAATGTTACACCTCGTAAGATTAAGATGATAATTAAGAACGTCATTAAGGAAGTAAGATTCGGATATTGAAAATAAGGAGCACCTACATATGTTAATACGGGAAATTAGTGTATAAACGGATGTTATCCCGGAATAGTTTTTCTTTAGTGCTATACATGTGACGACGAAAATTAATCCTAGTAGTTGAATGTATTCCAATGGAGTTATGGAATAGTATTGTATTATAAAATTATGACATTGAGGATACGAGGCTTTATGAAATTCTCGGGAATTAAAAGAGGTGAGTTTAAGATTTATTAATTGAAGAACTTGGGGGACAAAGTGAAATATTAAAAATCCAGATTTTTTTTAATTAACCTACATTCTTTCATCTTCTTCATTCAAAACTTAAAACAAACTCTCCTCTCCTCCCCCATACCCCAGCCGAGAACCCCACAACCCCATAGCCAAATTTGAGGTTTTTATCTTCTCTTCCTAGACTACATTTTCACCAAAAATTAGAAGCAAAACAACACCAAAAACAGTGGCAAAAACAACCACTGCTAGCCGAGACTTTTGCCCAGAAATTTTGAGATTTTTGGATGAAATTTTGGAAGAAAAATGTGTAGGAATGATGGCTTAACATTGTAGAGCACTTGCATGTCAATTGGAGTTGAAGAAGTGAACAAAAAAAGGCAGTGGGTAATTTTCAGACAAGGCAGTGACAAACCGTGGGGGCTGTTTTGGGACGAATTTGAGGTATAAAATTCTTCTTTCTACAATATAATTGGAATGCATGTTGTTAGAATTAAGGTAATGAATTTATGTTAAGGAAAAATTGGAATTTAAGCGTTGCATGTGATAATTTTGGGCTAGTTGCCGATTTGTGACAGATTTTGGTGTTATTGGATTCGTTGGTTATTGTTGTTATTATTGTCACTAATTGCATGATGAAATTGAAAGGAAACATTGATATTTAGTTGGAATTAGTTATATGGAAGTATTGAAATACGAAATTGGATTTTAGGAATTAAGATAAAAGTTATGGAATTATGACATATTGTGGCCAAGAACTTGCATGAAATTGTTGGACATGTTGTGATATATATGGACTGTTTTATGGACTATTTTGTGGGCTGTTTTTAATGTGGATTAAGAGGCTAAATTTACATGAGAAGTGAGTGTGTAAATCCCCTTTGTTGTTGTTTTTCTTGTGCCCTTAATTGGTGCTTGATTATTGATGTTATTAGCCTCGTTTGGAAGTTGTGGAAACATGTATAAGCAAGGGAAGTGCTGCCCAAATTTTTATAGAATAGGAAGTCGTTATTCGATATAAAGTATGTTAGTGATCATAGAATTGATGAACGTATTACCATTATTATAGGTTGAAGTTCTAAAACGAGACGTACTCTAATATTGAGTTGATTAGTTCGTCTAAGAGGTATGTGAACTATTCCTTCTTTCTTTGGCATGATTTTTATTTAATGAAGGTACGGCGGACGTACATGATTCTTGTACAGTTTAATTCCTAAAGATGTTAGTTATGAGAAGTGCCTATGACTTTTCAGTAAAGAGTTTATTATGACATTATTATAATGATTTTGTCGGGAGTCAAATAAAAATTTTGATTGCATGTGGTTACTCATGAAATCTACTCGTGCTAAGTGTTATTACTTCACTTCACAATGTCCCGGGCCGGGTTATGTTCGTGCACAGCCTTGCATTTTTCACTGAGTCCCAGAATGGGCCGGGTTACGATATGACTTTACCGAGTCCCAGAATGGGCTGGGTTATGATATGATTTTACCGAGTCCCAGAATGGGGCGGGTTATGATATGACTTCACCGAGTCCCAATATGGGTCGGATTATGATATGATTCCACTGAGTTCCGCATTAGTGGGCCGAGTTACGTTACAGGTATGTATATATATATGTATATGGACAGGCATTCATGTTTTTTTGACTTGACTCTCATTTTTATAAGGCACAACTAATTTTTATTGTTTATGGAACAGTTGGATTTGGATCCTGATTTTTATACTGACCTCTTGTTATCCTTTGGCTACTTATGGTCTCATTTGCAGTATTTCATGTTTACATACTCAGTACATTATTTCGTACTGACCCCTTTCCTCGGGGGGCTGCGTTCATGCCCGCAGGTACAGGTGCTCAGTTTGGTGACCCGCTAGTTTAGGTTCTTGCGCAGCTGTTTGGAAAGCTCCTTTGATCCAGAGCTTTACCATTTTTTTGTACGGAACCCTATCATTTTGATTTATGTATATTTAGGGACACAATGGGGCCATGTCCTGTCATATGTCGTTGTCCTTCTTATAGAGATCTGTAGACAGTTGTGGGTTGTACTTATGTAAGGGTTATAACTCTGTTTTGGTCAGTCATGCTATTGTACTCTGTATTGGGGTGTCCCCGTGTATATGTGATATTATCTAGTGGCAACCTTGTCGGCTTGCCTGTTGTACTGTGTTGGCTAGTGGTGACTCCTCAGGAGGCAGGTACATTCGGGCGTAAAGGCAGCCTTGTCGGCTTGCCTACCTTGGCATATGTTGTTATTGCAACGTTATGCTGCCAGATTTCAGACTCATTAGGTGTTAGTTGGATTATGTGTGACAGGTCAGGATAATGACGTCATTAGGGCGGTTAGTCGCGGCCCGTCGGGTCGGGTCGTTACAAAAGTAAACCCAGGTACATCTAAATTGACCTTGTAAAGGCGAACATAATTAACCAAAATACAGCAAGGATTACAACAGCAACACTGCCTTAGAAAGGCAGTCACCATGCTCCAATAACAAAACCCGACCTAGAAAACCGGACCCGAGAACAAATCATCCCGGAAATGTGAAGAACGAAAGGGTATTTTGTATTGAAAATTAGGAACAAGAAAGAGTATTTTTATAACCGAAAATTAAGAATAATTTTGAACCATTTCGATTTCGAATTCGGCCCCAAAAAGACCTAAAAAACTGACCATTCTTTGGACTGTTTTGACCCGAGAAATCCCATGACTTTTGTTTTCTTTTTTCGATTTTCGGGACCAAAACCAACCTCCAAAACTGACCTTTTTGTTTCGAATTTCGACTTCTCAGACCCGAAAACTAACACGATTTCTTTCTTTTCTTTTCGATTCGGACCCTTGAAAAACTGACTTCGGACCCCTAAAAAAAGGGACCTCAAGACCCTCCTCAAATGAAGAACAAAGGGGGGGGGGGTTATAGATGGACTCGAACCCCCCCAAAACCCGAGTTTGAATTCAAAATAGAGGGCAAAAGACTGATTTTTTGAAGCGGGTTTTAAGGCGGATAAGGGTATGGGTGGTATCGTGTTAGGGCAGGTTGGTGGTGGCAGCGGTATGGGTCGTCGACGGAATTTTGATGGGTGTGGGGTCGCGGGTATGGGTTGCGGCCGAGATGGGAGAGAAAGGATTGAGGGTTTTTGTTTGATTTTTTAGTTTTGTGATTTTGGGTTTGGTTTGACGAATAAAAGATATGGGGGGAAATGGGGTCTGGGCTGGGTCGGTTGGCCGATCGGGCCAGGGTTCGTTTAGGCTGGAAAAAAATAGGGGTTTGGTCGAATGGGCTAAAATGGGGGTTAATTTTGTGGGGTTGATAGTAAAGCCGGCCAGTGGGCCGGGACGGCCCGATCCCGCCCCGAACCCGAGTAGTAAAAAAAAATCGGTATCGGGACTCGAACCGGGATGGGACAATGTCTCGTTCCAACCCGTCCCGGCCCGCCAAAGTCCCGCCAATCCTGACCCGATCCCGAGCCCACCCCGATCCCGCCCTTAACCCCCCATTTGCAAAAACAACCGTTGCACCAACGGTCATTTTAGATTTTGGCCGTTGTGCAACGACCATTTTTGCCCTCCCCCCTCCCCCAACCCCATACCCCTTAATATTTATTTTAACCCATAAGTTATTATATTTACACTTTAACCCAATTTTCCAACTATAAATAACTCATTTTCTTTTCATCTTTCTCACTAATCTTCCTACAATCTCTCTAATCTCTCAATATATCTCTCTACAAGTCTACATTGTTTACTAAATATTCAATTTTATTTATTCATTTGGGAATTGGGAGTGAAGTTGACAACTAGCTTGAGGATCTTCCATCGAGCAAAGTTTCAATTTTCAACCTCTCGATTACACGTCGACGTTACGTCGGCGTTTGGTACATTCGTTCCTTCATTAAATTATTATTGTCTGTTTATTTTATTTAGCACACTTAATTTTATTATCTTTAATTATTTATTATCATAATTAAAATAGAAGGATTAAGAGGTATGTTTAAGGGTAAGGGTGTTTCTTCTAGTAGGGGCAACAAGGACAAGAGTACTTCTTCTAGTCATCCTATTCCTACACATGATGATTTTGTTGATACTGAACATTTTTCTACAATACCATTAGATTTAGACGAGGAGCTATTTTCTAGAACTCAAGAAGACTTTAATTTAGACGATGATCTAGATGATACACCCACTAATGTTGATGACAACACACCTACTAGTGCACCTTCAACTGAAATGTCTCTTATTCCCCCTAGTATGTGACGAGGTCCAGCAAAACGACCATTAAAATCAGATGCATGGATATTTTTTGATAGGGACATAGAGAATCAAGTAGCGAGATGTAAAAGTTGTAAAAATGTTTTAAAATTTAAAACTGGAAAAAGTCACGGTGGAACGGGTGGTTTAATTAGACACGTAGTAAGTGCTCATCCAGCTAGGTATGCCCAATACCAGGCTTCAAAACCGGGTGCGCAAATGCCCGCTCCATCGGGACAAGGTTCACATACTGATACTGTCCCGGATCAGGTACATGGTCAAATTAACCCTATGACGGGAGGAATTGTAGGCCCTAAATACAATAAACATAGAGATAGGGAAGCAATATCAAAATTAGTTGTTGTGGAGGGTTTGCCTTTTTCATTTCCTTCATCTCCCGATTTTATTAATTACATTAGAGATATAAATAATCCTGCTTTTAACTGTTTTCCTAGATCAACTGTTAAGAGAGATGTATTTAAATTCGCACATGAATATCAACAATATTTACGTTATTCATTATATCATTTTAATGGCAAAGTATCTATCACGTCTGATATAGGTCGTAGTACTAACGGCCATGATTATTTAACGGTAACTTGTCATTGGATAGATTATAAATGGTCTATGCAAAAACGTATCTTAGCGTATAGATATATAGATTATAGGCACACTGGTACTTTTATTGCAGAAAATATTTATCAAGTGTGTCATTATTACGGAATAACTGATAAAATTATGACTATTACATTAGTTAACGCTTCTTCTAACAATTAGGCTATTACAATTTTAAAAAAAATAGTTTAACTCCATCTTTTTCAGACCATTTTCATATAAAATGCGCGTGCCATATATATAACTTAATTGTAAAGGATGGTCTATCACTTTTTGAAGACATTCTTAGTAAAATACAATTTGCTATAAACTTTATTTTTAAAAATAATAGAGTACAACGAAGAAAAGAATATAAAAAAACTTGTCACGATTGTGGACTACCTTATAGAAAAATTCCAGAAGAAGTATCCACTAGGTGGAATTCTTTATACGAGCAACTACTTGTTGCTTATGACTATAGAAAACCTATAACTTTATTTTTTAACTCTCATAATCAAAATCCAGCTGATATGGTTGTAGATAGTGATTGGGTAAAAATTTCCGAACTTATTGTATTTTTAGAGAAATAAAAGAATTTTCCGGTATATATTATCCTACTATTTCAACTATGTTGTTTTATATAACTCTAATATTTTTATTACTTAGTGAATATATGAAAAAACCAGCTTATATTGCAGCTATTAAAAAATGTTTATCAAAATAAAAAAATATTGTATTCCTATTCCCACTATTTATATTATTGGTGTTGTATTAAATCCGACTATTAAAATAGACGGTACTAAATCACTTATTGAAAGTATTTACGATTGTATAGAAGTACTACCACCTCCAGGTCCAAAAAATCCAAATCACCCACCACCTATTGAACAAACTAAAGAAGAAGTGTTGTCTAGTGTAGAAGACCAATGCAAAAAAAATATATAGATTTTACCAACAAGAAAGTACTAGTAACCTACCGGCTTCCATACCATTTCTTCATCTTCAACACAACCTCACAAAAGACATGTTGTTTCTGCGGCTAGTATTGAAAGCCTCAGAAATAGAATGTGTGGCCGTACAACTACTAACCAAATTAGCGAGTTTGATATTTTTGTTTTGCAGGGTTCTGTACCGTACCAAGAAGTTATCAATGAAGATGGACATGAAGACTTGCTGAAATACTGGAGGGGGAATGAGAAGACCTTTCCGACACTTTCAATGATGGCCCGAGATGTTTTGAACATTCAAGCGTCATCAACTGCGTCTGAAAGCGCTTTTTCTGTCGGCAGATATCAAATAGGAGACCACAGACACTCATTAGCCGGAGACAGCTTGGAAATTGCAGTATTATTCAGAGATTGGATACGAGCGGAGCGGAGAAGGTGCGGTCAACTAGAGATCAACGAAGAAGAAGACGAAAACTACAACAAAATCTTATCCGAAGGTGGTGGAAGCGACGTGGATCAATTTGACCAACAAATACCAATTCCAACCGAAAAACCACAGGAAATTATCAAGAAATTAGAACAGGTTTTTTTAGAATGTAATTTTTTTAATTGCAATTTTATTATGTAATTTGCAACTTTTGGACAACACCACAAAGTTGCAATTTCGACAATTGTATTTGTATTACAAAAAAAATCATATGTCTATTAAATAATATAAGAGGCACAAAAGCAGACTTGGAATATTTTTATTACACTATCTTGTCTTGTTTAATATTTAATTATTGAGTTTTTTTTATACATATGTTATTAAAAAAAAAGGAAAACATGTCGGAACCCGATACCAATCCCGTCCCTGACCCGCCCCGACCTGATTCCGACGGGAACGGGATCGGGGCGGGACTTCGGCAAATCCCGCCAAGCCCGATCCCGCCCCCTTCACCCGCCCGACCGCTAAACCCGCCACGCAAACAGCCTATAGTTAATAGTATGTTTTGGGTGAAATGGGTTTGGGTAGAATATAAAAAGGGGTTTATTATCAAAAAGATGCTTTGGAAAAAAATCTAAATTATAAAAATAACGATGCGATAATAATAAAATATAATACTTATGAAATGCTTATTGCTTAATATAAAAATGTGATGCCGTTCTGCGAAAATAAACATAGAGTATTAAGATAAAAGTATGATTATGATATTTAAAGGCAAATGATAGTAAAAAATACGAATAATAATAATAAAGATATTGAGAATAATATATATATGTATATATATTACAATTGTTTGGAGGTGTCAAAAATATTTAAAAAATACAAATAAATAATCGGAAGAGGGGGGACAAAATTGGGTGTCAACAGATGCCCCTCTTTGGCCGGAGACGATGAAAGAGTTTTCGGACAAAGACGTTGACTGATTAGCCAATTTTGTCTTGATCATCGGGACTTGAACGAAGATTAGTGATGCATGGGTGGAGATAGAATTCCGAGGGAGAAAAAATTGCCAAAGTTGGTGCATATTCAAGAAATATTGCCCAGTGTTGAGTTATGATGATACTGGTTGCAGATGTGACAAAATATTGGGAAAGAGAGGAATGACGTTCGAAGTAGGCCGCTGACCGAAATTGCCTCAGTTCGCCGTAAGAGATAGTTCCACGTTGTGCTGAAACTCCTGCCGATTCAAACTCATGCGGACTAGAGCAAAGATTAAAAATTAGTGCGTAACTGCTGAAATACTAAGGGGTAAATGAGAATGCGACCATGTGAATCGAAATGTCGTCATTGTACAGATGAAATGTGATGCAACGTCCTTGTCGTCGGTTTGCTGTAAGAGATAGTTCCACGTTGTGTTGAATCTCCTATCGATTCAAACTCCTGCGGACTAGAGCTAAGATAAAAAAATTAGTGCGTAACTACTGAAATATAATGGATAAATGAGAATACGATTAAAACCCCCTGTGAATTAAATGTCATCCTTGCATAGAAGTGATGAAATGATACCGTTGTATAGACGTGATGAAAAATGTCGTCGTTGCATAGACGAAATGTAATGATGTTGTTGCATAGACATTATGCACTTGTGACCCGCATGGGCTGAGATGTCATCGTTGCATAGACGTGATGCGTTTGTGACCTGCATGGGTTGAAATGACGTCGTTGCATAGATGTGAAGCAAAATATCGCCATTCCATAGACAAAATGTAATGATGTCGTTGCATAGACATTATACGCTTGTGAACCCGCATTGGCTAAAATGTCATCGTTGCATAGACGTGATGCGTTTGTGACCCGCATGGGTTGAAATAACGTCGTTGCATAGACGTGATGCAAAATATCGTCATTCCATAGACAAAATGTAATGATGTCGTTGCATAGACATTATACGTTCGTGACCCGCATTGGCTAAAATGTCATCGTTGCATTGACGTGATGCGTTTGTGACCTGCATGGGTTGAAATGACGTTGTTTCTTAGACGTGATGCAAAATATCATTGTTGCATAGACGAAATGTAATGATGTCGTTGCATAGACATTATACGCTTGTGACCCACATGGGCTAAAATGTCGTCGTTGCATACACGTGATGCGTTTGTGACCCACATGGGTTGAAATGACGTCATTGCATAGGCGTGATGTAAAATGTCATCATTGCATAGACAAAATGTAATAATTTCATTGCATAGACATTATACGTTTATGACCCTCATGGGCTGAAATGCCGTTGTTGCATAGATGTGATGCGTTTGTGACCCGCATGGGTTGAAATGATGTCGTTGCATAGATGTGATGCAAAATGTCATCATTGCATAGACGAAATGTAATGATGTCGTTGCATAGATATTATACGCTTGTGACCCGCATGGGCTGCAATGTCGTTGTTGCATAGATGTGGTGCGTTTGTGACTCGCATGGGTTGAAATGACATCGTTGCATAGATTTGATGCAAAATATCGTCGTTGCATAGACTTGATGCAAAATATCATCTTTGTATAGACGAAATGTAATGATTTCATTGCATAGACATTATACGCTTGTGACCCGCATAGGCTGAAATGTCATCGTTGCATAGACGTGATGCGTTTGTGACCCGCGTGGGCTGAAATAGCATCGTTTCCTAGACGTAATGTGTTTTGCGACTTGTATTCAAAGAAAACTTGTGAATTTAGGGCGGTCGATTCGTATTGACTTTGTTGCTTTGGCTCTTGATACTTGCACGTCCTGCTAGTTCAGACCTGTAGCCCCTATCTGGTTTCTAGTCTTGGCTAGTTGTAAATGAAAATAATTTATTGAAAGTAATTTACTTATAAGAAAGTATGCGTATTAATAAAAATTTCTGTCGAATTCTCGAATTGTGACAAGCATTGAAACAAAGCAAACGTCTTATCCAAAATCGTTCTTCTAGCTGAAGACTTAGCTGACCAACATTTTTCGTGTCTATTGCCGTCTTCTTGCAGTGAACCCTTAAAATTTGCCCCAATTTCTGGTATGTAAGGATGATGAACTTTCGATTGGACAAAACCGAGTCTTGTGTGGGTTGTTTGCCTGACCTATCAAGGCGATCAGATGGGCGTATTTCGTTACATGCAAGATAAGAGAAAAAAATTTAATGGTGTGACCGAAGCCGATATAGACCGCCTACGTATCCCAACAAGAGAATCAGGTCATAACGTAGTTCGTTACAAGCAAAAAGGGGATTGTAAGGGTTTTCTAAAAAATGGGACCGAAACCGATGTGGACCGCCTACGTATCTCGCCTAGAGAATCGGGTCATAACGTAGTTCATGTTACAAGTAAATGGAATTTTTGGGGAAATTTGTGCTCTAAAGATACGGAATCCGACATGGGTTCTTTGCGTATCCTGCCAAGGGAGCGCAACTTTTACAACATAGAAAATGCATTACATAGAAAAATTCCTAAATGCAGTATCTCTTTACTACATCTGCATTGATAGTTTTTGGCCACAGTTCGTCGTCCATTTCAGCTAGGATTAATTCCCCTCCAGTTAGCACTCGATGAACCATGTAAGGCTCTTTCCAGTTAGGTGCGAATTTTCCTTTAGCTACATTTTGGTGAGGGAATATACGTTTTAGCACCAATTACCCCAATTTGAAAATCTTTGGTTTTACCTTCTTGTTGAAAGTTTAGGCCATTCTGTTATGATAAAGTTGCCCGTGACAAACTGTGTTCATCCGCTTTTCATCAATCATCATCAATTGCTCATACCGACTTGGCTTTGCTCAACTCGGTCTCTTGAATAATTTTCAAGAATGGTATTTCTACCTCTGCTGCTAATACAACTTCTGTTCAATAGACTAAAAGATATGGCTTTGCCCCAGTAGAAGTCCTGATGGTAGTGCGATATCCTAAAAGTGCAAAGGTCAAATGCTCATACCAGTGCTTGTAATTATCAGCCATATTCCGCAGTATTCTCTTGATGTTTTGGTTTGTTGTTCGGACTTTGTTTGCTTGTTTCATTACATGTCACATTCACATTATCAACAGATTTATTAGTTTGCATGCGGAAAGAGAAAAAGAAAATTATTAAACAAAATGAATTTTGAAATAGCAAAATCAATGCAAATTTGTCATTTTAAGCTTTCAAAAGGTGGAGGCAAAACACATTAAATGCATAAATGCGATTCAGGTTTCAATCTGAACTGTTGCAATTTCTACCAAGCTTCCCGGAGGAACAGGGGCGGGGTACATGTCCAATTTTCATAAGAATTTCCTTGCTTTGCATCCCAGACGGTTGTGTCTTTAGCGTGATCATCCAGAACCACATTGCATTACGCTTCTTCTTCAGTAATGAAAAGACTTTTGACTCCTTCCACGAGGTTATCTGCATCGCCTTCCCCTGATTCTTGAGCAGCGCATGCCTTGACAAATGACTGATTTAGAGGTGGAATGGGCCTTGGCAAGGGAGTGTCTTCTTTCTTTTTGAGACTAAATTCGGACTCCAAAGTCCCTAAAAATGGGGGTTAATTTTGTGGGTTAATTTTTTGGGGTTGATAGTATGTTTTGGGTGAAATGGGTTTGGGTATAATATAAAAAGGGGTTTATTATCAAAAAGATGCTTTGGAAAAAATGTAAATTATAAAAATAACGATGCGATAATAATAAAACATAATACTTATGAAATGCTTATTGCTTAATATAAAAATGTGATGCCGTTCTGCGAAAATAAACATAGAGTATTAGGATAAAAGTATGATTATGATATTTAAAGGCAAATGATAGTAAAAAATATGAATAATATGAATAATAATAATAATAAAGATATTGAGAATAATATATATATATATATATGTATATATATATATATATATATATATGTATATATATATATATATATGTATATATATATATATATGTATATATATATATATATATGTATATATATTACAATTGTTTTGAGGTGTTAAAAATATTTAAAAAATGCAAATAAATAATCGGAAGAGAGTGGACAAAATTGGGTGTCAACAGTCATAACGTCGAGACAGGGCTCCGCCATACCGCTATGCATATAAAAAATATCATACCATGACTAGACTGCAACTCTGAAACAAATAGAGTGCTCCAATATCAGCTGAACCAGCAACCTACTAGTGCGAACTATCACCCTCTTTACCTGAACTTGCGGGCATGAAACGCAGCGTCCCCCGATAAAAGATACATCAGTACGACTGATGTACCAAGTATGTCATGCATGAAGAATAGCATAATAGATACCTGAAAGTAACATGAGACGAGAAATAACCAACTAGTAGAGAATGCCTCTGAGGGCCATAATAGGCATAAGTATCATATCTGTGCAGAATGCCTCTGAGGGCCATAATATGCCTAAGTGTCATGCACAATGCGGTAATACATATATATATATATATATGTGTGTGTGTGTGTGTGTGTGTATATAACACCGTCTCCCATCATATCATTTCGGCCTCTGTGGGCATAATCATCCTTATATACCAGTTGATCAGGTGGTGTGCGTATATAACGCCTTATTTCTTTTCCCATCCCTTACATATATATAATGCATACCATATAGTAGTGTATATAATACATGTGGGTCAAGGGTAATATATGAATATAATGCATGAATGATACTAAGACACTCTGAGCTTATCGGAGTGACATAATGCCGCTTCACCTTCGATTAACATTATGAATACTAACATTTTTTTCATACACCTCAATAAGGATTAAGGAACATATTTAGACATGCTTTGAAAATAGAAATGAATAACATGAACATCCTTAACTACTAAGAGTAGAATAATTTATGGGACAATATTACGTTTACGTATTGTAACTTAGAACATACCAAAAGAACAAAATATTTGCCTTAACATACCTTAGCCATTTGTGTCCACAATAAAACTAAAGAAGCCTGTAATACACCCCAATCTTATTTTTCAAGAAATCCTATTCTTCCACCTTACTTCCACTTCGAAGAAAGCCCGGATTACAACTCAACAATAAATGAAACAACGAGATTGAAGCGGTGAGCAAAACCCGAATGTCGTTCTTGAGAAGATATATACGTTTCTTGCATAAAATACAACGTCACCTTGCTGAATATTTAAAAGGGGAGAACAAAATGTTGCTTCCTCTAATTGACATTGCAACATATGTATATACCTATATTTGCCTATGTTTCTCATGAGAAAGGTGGTTGCATGTATCCTTTAGTTGCCAATTTTCCAACTAAAGTGATTTACATCTCCATTATTTTATGGTGGGTTGTGGGGTCTAAATAATTAATAATAGTGCTTACAATGCACACCACAATGTGCCACCCATTACATAGGTTATATAATCATATGTTGCTCACTCCTATGATTGCCACGTGGAAGAATGGTTGACACCCAACATTATCCAATAATGGATTATTAATTCATTTATCCCCACTATAATCCAATATCCAATCAATTAGACACGTAATTAATTCATTGATATCAATTCACTTAAATATTAAATCACCTTTAACACACTTCATATACTCATTATCACAATCGTGTGATATAGCTCTAGTCCATAACCTCTTTTGGGACATACAAATATTTTTTTCAATTACCGTCGTCATGCTTATTAAGTCCTAAATTATTTCGGGACCGCATCCTTTTATATACTAAGCTCTTTATTTGCATACGTGAATATGACACAAATCATTTAAGGTTCGGGTCTACTTGCATACGTCTAGCTGTTCAAACCATCATCCGAAAGTACAGGGTATTACAGAAACATCGCTCCTCTAGAACTTATTCACACCGACATATGTGATTTAAAGTTTGTGCAAACTAGAGGGGTGAACAGGTACTTTGTGACTTTCATTGATGATAGTACAAGGTATTGTTATGTTTACTTGTTGAAAAGTAAAGATGAAGCGTTTGATGCATTTAAACGTTACAAAGCAGAAGTTGAAAATCAACTAAATATACGGATTAAGGCAATTCGTAGTGATAGAGGGGGAGAATACGTAGCACCGTTTGAAGAATAATGTGCTAAATTCAGCATTGTTCATCAAACAATCGCTCCTTACACGCCTCAGTATAACGGTATTGCCGAGCGCAAAAACTGTACGTTAACGGAAATGGTGAATATTTTACTTATCAATTCCGGATTAGCCCAAAACATGTGGGGCGAAGCGATTCTTACCGCTAATACAATTCTCAATAGAGTTCTGCATAAGCGTAAGGATAAAACTCCATATGAATCATGGAAAGGAAAGAAACCCACTTACAAATATTTGAAAGTATGGGGCTGACCTAAACCAAAACAGATCAAAATTGGACCTAAGACTGTAAATTGCATATTCATCGGATATGCAGATAACAGTAGTGCTTATCGTTTCTTAGTGTATAAGTCGGAGATACCTGATATCCACGAGGGTACAATCATGGAATCAAGGAATGTTGAATTCTTTGAACAGATCTTTCCTAGAAATGAAAAAGAAATAATTTTGCGTAAACGAAGTTATGAACAAAATGCTCAAAATCAACAAGACCCGGGAGTTTTTGATTATCCGGAACTAGATTTTCAAGATCTATAGGACTCGGAAGTTACTAACTATTCGGAACTTAATGTTCCAGACCTACAGAACTTAGGGGTTCCAGAGGTTGAACCAAGACGGAGTAAAAGGGACAAAAAGGACAAAACCTTTGGTCTAGACTTTCTAATATATATGGTTGAAAATGAACCGAGGTCAATTAAGAAAGCATTGTCAACTCCAGAAGCACCGCTTTGGAAAGAAGCTATAGAAAGCGAAATAGATTCCATCATGCAAAATCATACTTGGGAAATGATTGATCTTCCTCCGGGAAGCAAACATTTGGGTTGTAAGTGGATACTCAAAATAAAGTACAAAGCAGATGGAACTATTGACAAGTATAAGGCCATATTAGTAGTCAAAGGCTACAGACAAAAAGAAGGTCTCGATTACTTCGGCACATACTCTCATGTGTCTAGATTAACGTCCATAAGGGTATTCATAGCCATTGCAGCTTTGCGTGATCTTGAGATACATCAAATGGATGTTAAGACAACCTTCCTAAATGGAGAGTTGGAAGAGGAAATATACATGGAACAACCCGAGGGGTACGTAATTCCAGGATAAGAAAAGAAAGTATGTCGACTTGTTAAGTCTCTATACGGACTCAAACAAGCCCCGAAACAATGACATGAAAAGTTTGATAATAATTTATTATCAAAGGGTTTCTCCATAAATGAATGTGATAAATGTATCTATATCAAAGGGAACTCTGACTCATTTGTCATGATATGCCTTTACGTAGATGACATGATCATCACTGGAAGTAGTCTAAACTTGATCCTGGAAACCAAGAATATGTTGAAACAATGCTTCGACATGAAATATATGAGTATTGTAGATGTAATCTTAGGAATTAAGATTTCTAAGACAACTGACAGGCTGGTCTTATCTCAATCTCATTACATTGAAGATGTTTTGAGGAAAATTGATGTATTTGACGGTCCCCCTATGAAGTCACCAATGGATATGAATCATAGAATTGATAAGAATCGTGGTGCACCTGTATCCCAAGAGTGATATGCACAGGTCATTGGTAGCTTAATGTACATTACAAATTGCACCCGATCCGATATCGCTTATCCAGTCAATAAGTTGTCCAGGTTTACTCGTAATCTTGGAAATGATTACTGGAAGGTGTTAAATCGGATACTACGATATCTGAAATATTCGCTAACTTACGGATTACATTATTCAAGATATCCAGTCGTACTGGAAGGATACAGTGATGCAAACTGGATATCGGACATAAAGAACACCAAATCTACCAGTGGGTATGTTTTTACAATTGGTGGTGGAGCTGTGTCTTGGAAATCCTCTAAGCAAACATGCATCGCCCAACCCACAATGGAATCGGAGTTTATCGCTTTGGACAAAGACGGAGAAGAAGCAGAGTGGCTTCACGACTTCTTAGAGGATATCCCGTGTTGGGATAAATCTGTACCTTCGGTGATGATTCACTGTGACAGCCAATCGGCTTTAGGAAGGGCACAGAGTAATATGTATAACGGCAAGTCTAGACATATTCGTCGGAGGCATAAGATCGTTAGGCAGTTGATCACTACGGGTATCATTTCCATTGATTACGTCAAATCAAAGGATAGCTTAGCGGATCCATTAACTAAAGGCCTACCCAAAGATCAAATATTCTGCTTGTCTAGGGAAATGAGCTTAAAACCCAAACAATAAAAATCTTTATGGTGGTAACCCAACCTTACTGACTGGAGATCCCAGGAATTTGGTTCAATGGAAAAACTAAACTATAGAGGTTCAGTTTAGCGCTTCACTTGAAGTAAGAGCACTTCAGATTATCATTCTTTAAAGAAATATAACTCCAAAGTCGTTCCCGCGATAGACATTGAGTGCTACCTGCATAATGGGTAAAGGATAAGTTTATGAAACTTTTAATGATTTCTAACACTTGCGAGTGGGGTAGAGAAATATACCTTATAGGATATCACTTATTTAAGTGCGAAGACAGACCACTTCAAATGTATGTACTTTAGAATTCAAGCGTTGTCCATGGCCACACTGGACAAAACGATAAGAATAAATGAATAAGGAGAGTTATTGTGTTGATACCATTGTCTTGGTTTACACTAAACACTGATGGTTCAAGACATCACGTTCACCGCGCAGTAAGTAAATTCGATGGTAATCGACTAAGGAATGTTCAAAGCCGAAAGCTAATTTTCTTGATGCAATATCTTTTTGTTGAAAGATTGCTGGACTTTGACACCTCGTGTGCACCAATTCTCTTTCAAGGGGGATTATTGAAAACTTACTAATGTGGGATTGATTTTATCCCGTCTTTAATGATTTAAACACGTGGGCCTCGCATGTCAGAAATATAGTTTCTTCGCACATGCCTAATCTACTAAGTGAGTAGATGATGTTAGTGTCAAGTATCGTCAAGTTTTGTTAAGACGTGAAAAAGATATTGGTACACAAAGTAAGGTGTTTGAGACATGAAAAGATGGAGTGTTTTTTGCCAAAATGACAAATCTCCCTCATTAGTAGAAGAAGGAAGGATTATGCAATATATAAACTCTAAGTTTGAGTAAGGGTTTGGGACCCCAAGGGGTTACCCATGTGTTTAGAAGGGAGAGGACCTAGGTGAGCTTGGGTTCGGGGCTAAGCCCCTACACGCGCGCCGCCCGTCCCGTCCGGGTCTCGGGTCACGTGTTCCGGGTTCTCAGGCCTCGGGTCACACGTCACGGGTCACGGGTTGTGGGCTGTCTTCCGGAATTTTCTTTTTGGTTCCTGAAGTGTTTCTTATTTATACTTTGGTCCCTGAAGATTTCGGAAATGTTGCAACGGTTCGGAAGACTTTAGAAACGTTGCAATGGCCTTCCTCTTCAACTATAAATTGAATACTAACGTTCAGTTTACAACACACAACGAAAACTTTTCCTTCTTCTGATCGAAATACAGAGAAGAAACAGAGACAACACATTACTCAAAACTTCTCTTTTCTATTCTGTTCAAAATACAGAAACACAGTCTGTTTTGTTTGATCCGAAACAGAGACCAGGAACACGAAATACAGAGATTTGTTCTGTTCGATCTGAAACAGAGAACAGGAACACGAAATACAGAGAAATAATCCTCTCCTCTTCAGCAATCTGTTATATATTTATTTTTTCGCTAGAATCAACTTTATTTGCTTTATATAGTTGATTGTTGTTGTTTTATCTTGGGAGACTATTGTCCATTAACGTAAAAACATATATACGGAACAATTTTATCTTAAAGACAAGGAGTAATCTCTTGACTCAGCCTTCTTATTGTTTAACCTTTCCGACACCATTTTTACGTTACACTTAGTATATAATGTTACCTGCCGCTAATCATTTAATATTTTCACGCAGGAAAGTAAGTTCTTCTGGACAAACATCACCATCAAGAACAATAGCACAAAAGTGAATTGTTGTCTAAACTTCACTATCACTTTTCTAACTTTTGTAAGATTCAGCATAATTGCATATATTTTTGCAATGGATGGTTTATGCATTCTCAAGCAATTAATTTCCATCATGTGTTACCTTTTCCCTGTCTTTTTTATTCAGAAATTTAATAATTACTATCACGAGTTTTGCTTGAGAGAAATTAAAGCACCGCTCTTATCGAAGTTCATGATAGTTTGGTCCTTTACAAGAATAGTGTTAATTCTTTATATGTGACAAAGTTAATCAAGACAAGTTGATGAATGAAATTACTAGATATCAACCCTTAGGAAGAAAGACCCAAAAAGAACACTAGAGTTTCATTTTCATTTTGTGTGACACTCTTATTTTTTAATTATTTTTAAAAAATAATCAAAATTATAATTTTAAACTTATTATTTTATCATTAATTATGAAATAAAAGTCTTTGTTCGGGGGATAGGAAGGGGCAGGAAAAAGAGGGAAAGGATAATTGAACTCACACACATCTATTGTGTGTGAAAATTTTCATTGATATCACTAAATTATAAATCTTTGTGATGAATGTTTTCGCTTGAAATGTAATATTTTTGTGACTACATGTGTACCGTGTTATACATTAAAATTAGGAGCATAGATGTCTTGTCGTTCTGTTTATAGGTATAGCAAAATTTTGTAGCTTTAGCCCGGATGTTATATTTGTAATAAAATTTTACTTATTATGTATAAATAATTTATAATTTATAATTTATTGAGAACTTAGTTTACTGTCTTTTCTAGAATTCAAAATTTATAAAGTAAAAAATCTAGCTTCATCTCTGGTTAAAATTAGTGCATTACAATACCTTTATTTTGCACCGTAGTAAATCAAATTAATTGGAAAAAAACGTTAATGGAGACAAACCTTTAGGTATCATGGCTTTTAATTTTTGCTAGTTATTACACAACTTTTCACGTGCATTGCACACTCCCTTACATTTAGCCTTCAACTGTAGTGACCAACAACATCAATTAATTGTATAATTATGATGTTAGTTAATAAGTACTCTATCTATATTCCTCTCTATTGCCGTGCCGTTGCAGCTACTCATGTGCTCCCTTAACTTCCTTTTACAACTCAAATATAACAACATTCACCAAAACTTAATTTTGCATGCACCACCTATTTATCTTTAATTAGAGGTATCGTGTTTGAATTTTGGGAATAAAATCATCTTTGGTGGGAACATTTACCTCCTAAAGTAAGACTTTTCGATACTATAAATTGGATTAGTCAAATTCTGAAGTGGGTACTAGACACCGGATTAGAAAATAAAAGAAACCTAATTTTGCCATTTTTGAAGCAATTAAGTGTTCAAGCAAGAGTTATACATCATAGTAGGATTAGTATATAGAATGATAACATTCTCATATATATAAGTGTCAATCTAACAATAAATATAACTAAAGAAATAAGCTAATGTTATTGTATCAAGCTTTTTCATTAGTACATGTACAAAAAACAAAATAAAAAGAAAAAAAACTTACTAGATCATATACCATGCATGTTCTTCAAGAATAAAACAATAAGAAGCTTGGTTTTATTAGTTTTGTATAAAGCTTTCCTCCAAAACCCTAATGATGCAATGGGTTCGGACCGGTCGGGACGAGGCGTTTTTCGACGCCATATCGTTGATCAATCTCACTTTCGGCTGGCTCTGGCTCCTCGTGGACGTCGCCCGGGGAATGTTTCCGGTGGTGGTGGTGGTGCCGTTGACCATTTTTGACAAAAGGGGTGAAGTCAAAATTGCTTGCTATAAGTGTTTTTCTTTGACCAAACAAAGGGTGCATGTGGTGATTAGATACGGTGATTTTTTTGTTGGTTTTCAGGAATTTGAATTCTTGAAAGAGGAGAACAAGTAGAGAGAGCCAAAGAATAAAGCATATTACATGAGGAACCTTTAAGCCCATATTGAAAGAAAATAATCACAAGAGGAAACATGGATCATCAATGAAATAATAAGGAGGAGAAATAATAAAGATCAATTTTTTTCTTCTTCTTGGAGATTGAGAAACTTTGAAGGTTGACAGCTTGAATCTAATGGACTAATATGGAGCTTTGCTTACATGTGAGACTTGTGAATAAGCAAATAAGCTAAATTTAATGTTGTGTATAATAAGGAAGCTAAAGGTGGAGAGTTGTGTGAGAGGGGTGGAAATTAAAGGAAATGGGGCGGTAGACCCGTTTCCCAATAAATGTTCCTTAGATATCAAGGAATAAAAAAGGGGCCATTATGTATGTGGATTGCCAAAAAACCATGAATTATACCATCTAGATCTTGAAATCAAGAGATATTATTATTTGAACTTTTGGATATTTTCGAGATAAATTATGGAAATGAAAACTATTGTATGGGATTTACCCAAAATATTAGATATGAATACGTATACAAGATAGATATGAACATCAGCTGCCCCGTAATAAATTCAGTTATTGTTGATATTATGCTTCATAATCATATCGAAGCTCGAAGAAGAAAGAGATAGGACGAGGACCCTATGAAAAATGTAATTAGAAATGTATAATAGAATCCAACCACAACAAAAGTATTAATTACATATGCTTTTTATGAGTTTAACTTTATATTACTATTTTTTAAAATTATATTAGGAGATGGAGATCGGGTTAATGATAACAAATGGGCCGGTGAAGGGTAAAGGGAATTGAATCCACTCTTATTATGTGGAACAATCCTTCCACTGATACTATTGGACTATATATTTTGGTGATGTATAGTTTAACTTTATACCGACACGTGAAAAGAATTTTTACAATATAATATAAAGTCGATTAATAATGTATGCAAAGTAGTCGATTAATAATGTATGCAAAGCTTTTCAATTACATCGGGCCGGGAAGGGGAAAGGAATACTATGTTTGCTATCGATTATGGCTTGAACGGTCCACCTCAATTGTAAAAGGCAGGGGCCTTAAGTGCGGTAGCCCTCAACCTCGCAGTACAAGTTAAATTATATTAATGGGGTTAAATATTTTTTCTTTTTATTTCTTATTCTACAAAAGTCAACTCTCTATTCTCTCTTTCCTATAGGGAGAGCATGCATATATGTTGGTACCAATAAGAGAAGTTCCATTCACTTTCAATACTGTTTCGACTAAATTGCAAAGTGTTTTAGCTGTATGGTGGGGGAACAAGTGTAATCCATATTATCATTCTACCAAGCAATCTACGCACTGCTTGGAAAAGTGAAGCTAGTTATATTGTATTGATGGTGTCACATAGGGGTATATGTGAAAGAAATAATAAGCAATAATACAAGTGCACTTTTAGTGGGATTTATCTTCTTTAATTTTTAGTATAACTATATATCTTGTAATCGGAACTCACTGACCCGATTAATCTAAATTCATATCACGTTGTAAAGAATGGATCTTGGACCTAACTCAACTTCAAAAGCTAGCTTGTAGGGTGAGGATTGTTCAAGTCCATATAAAGAGTCTATGTTCCTATTCCATTTTCGATGTGAGACTCTTAACACTCTCCACGCCCAGACCTCGTTAACTGGAGCGTGGACAATATAATTTGGGGGATCAACATCGGTGAACAAAGATTTGGAATGGGTCTGGCTCTGATACCATGTAAAGAATGGATCTTGGGCCTAACTCAACTCCAAAAGCTAGCTTGTACTGTGAGGATTGTCCAAGTCCATATAAGGAGTCCATGTTCACATTTTATTTTTTATGTGGGACTCTTAACACGTGTAGGGTTCTTAAAGGTAATAGCAGAGCTATAATTTTTACTAAGAAAATTCAAAATATGAAGAAGTAAACACACGAATAAGTTAAGGATTTCAACATCTATTATATATATATAAAAAATAATTTTAACCTTGTATAAATAATATAATTTTCCGGCTAAGGGGGTTCGAATGTACACCCTTGCTCCCACTTGGCTCCGCTCCTGCTTAAAGGAGAAAACGATTCCTACCAAGAGTTTCTTCATTATCGATATTTAAATTCAAAATCTTTAATTAAAGATAAAGAATCTCATCTATCCTGACGTACTCCTCGGCTGTTAGTGATATTTATCTTGAGTGGCCCTATTCATACAGATAATTTTTCACCTTTCTCTACCACCTTATATGGACTATATACTTTAGGTAAGGACAATCATCCAAATCTCCATTATGATATAAAAGGAAAAGTCAAAAAATATTTGCATCATCGATTAAATCTTTTTTGTTACTACATAATGGCGGATGGATTTGTACTATTACACTCTAAATATTTCTTTTCTATATAAAAGTTTCGTATATTATGTACCCATTTAATGTTCAATTAACGTATAAATTACACTGTGTTACTATTATTGCCTCTAGATTTTGGAAAAACTAACAAGTTCGGAAATACTCATTAAAAATTTATAAAAAGAAGTTCCTAAATACTCAACTACGGCCTAATACTCTATGGAAAATTTACATTGTATAACCTCCATCAAAATAATAGTCGAAAAATCTATAATTTTTTTTATATTACTGATAATATACATATATTATATGTAATAAGTGTATATTTTTTATATATCGGTTAGCAGATGCAATTATTTTTGGCTGAACGACCAAATATGTTAAAAGTCCACTCTCTATTCGGTTACATTTTGGCAAGCCCAATGTTTGCTGGACTTTATTCAGTCTAGGCCCATCAATCCTTTGGGTGATCTCCTAGTTTCTACGCGGTGGAGATCATGGGGTCGGTCTATGAATTTTACTTCCTTTTCTTTTGCTGTGTAGTACGGGCTTTTGCCGCCTGAATCCATTCCCTTAACGGTGTCGTTTAGTTCAGATATAAATATATCAAACAATCCCTAAACTGCAATCAAAACGCGAAAATTCCCTGAATCTCTTAGATCCAAATCGATCAAAAAATCGAAGCTTTGAAGATAAAATAATGGTGCTTGATTTGTTTTATTCATTTAAATTTGTTTGTTAATCACGATTAATTCGTACTCTTTAGGTTTCTATTTATTCATTTAAATTTTAGTACAACATCTAGGGTTTATATCAATGTTTAATTTTATTTGTTCATTTTCTTTTGTCTTGATCGTTTTAATTTTGAGTTATTATTTGTTGAGATTTCTCCGCAATAGAATATGGTAAGAGGTTTAAGTTTTTTGTGAATATTGTAAATACACTTATCACGAATTATCCTTATTAAGAGTTCAGGTTAGATTATTGATTAGCAAATATTTTTAAAAATTAATTACAAAAAATGGCTTTATAGATCTATTTAAACATATTACCTTCGGTGCTGATGTTCAATTTGGCCACTGGTTGTATAATTGTGATGAACTGTTAGTTTATTAGGTATCTAGCCTGGCTATGTAAGTTTTGCAATGCATAGCGGGTCCTAAGTCCAGATAAATGGATGAGGGTTATGGTTTGTTGACCGTCCGCGTAAAAATAGTCTAATTATAATGAATCCTCTGGAGTATCGAATTTGTAAGTGGGTCTAACGAAGTTGTATATATATGGAGAGTTCTTATAGGTGACTGCAACTAGTTTGAGATTGAGGTGTGTTTAGTTCCTTGGTTTATTTGATTATGGTTTTCATCTTCCGAAATAACTCCTTAATTATTTTCATTAATGAAAGAGTATATATACAATTTACAATTTTTCATAATAGAAATCATATTCCTATTCTACTCCCAAAATCCTATTCTAATAGTACAAGATTCCTATAATTATGGTAAGTATACAATACTAATTAATACAATATTTACCCTAAATTATTACAACAACATTACCGAAAATGCTGCCCTAAACCGTGATATACACGGTGTGCATATCACCGTGTATATCACGGTTGAATATGTGCAAAATCGAGACCAATCACGTGATATACACTTATTATGGTATGTGTATATCACATGTATATTTAACACACACCCGCAGTCATAGCGGGTGGTCTTCGTACGCTGAGACTGTCCCTAAAATCTTCAAAAAGGACCGAGGGAAGACCCTTTGTAAAGATGTCTGCAATTTGATACCTGGAAGGGACATGGCAGACGATTACTTGTCCACGAGCTACCTTTTCACGAACAAAGTGAATGTCCATCTCGATGTGTTTAGTGCGCTAGTGTTGAAATGGATTACCAGAAAGGTAGATGGTACTAACATTATCACAATACACCAAGGTAGCTTTCTGAATAGGACAATGAAGCTCTAAAAGAAGATTACGTAACCAACAAGATTCCTAAACCACATTGGCCACCCCTCGATACTCGGCCTCTGCACTGGAGCGTAACAATATCTACTGACGCTTCGCAGACCATGAGACCAAGTTATTACCAAGAAACATGCAATAGCCGGACATGGAACGTCTGGTATCCGAACAACCATCCTAATCAGCATCTGTATACGAAACAAATGTAGATGTCGAAGACGAATATAAATGTAAGCCATAGTCAAGTGTTCCCTGGATGTATCGAATATTGCGTTTGAGTGCATTCATGTGCTCAACCCTGGGATCATGCATAAACAAGCACACATGTTGTACGACATACGTAATATCTGGTCTCGTGAAAGTAAGATACTGAAGATCCCCTACAAGACTACGATAGCGTGTCGGATCATTGTAAGGTGAGCCAGCCGCAGCACCCAACTTGGGTTTTGTATCAACTGGAGTGGAAGTAGACTTGCATGAGGACATACCAGCTAGCTCAATGATCTCAGTTGCATACTTACGTTGTGATAAGAATAACCTACCTACATGACGAGTGACATCAATCTCCAAAATGTAACCCAAGGGGCCTAAGTCTCTCATAGAAAACTCAGAACTGAGCATTGTAATGATAGACTGTCATAATGCACCAGAAGAGGCAGTCAAGATAATATTATCCACATATAATAGTTTATAAACCATGGAAGAACCACGACGATATATGAATAATGAATTATCAGATCTACTGTGAGAAAACTCAATAGTCGAAACATAGTCTGCAAACCTCTTATACCAAGCCCGCGGGGACTTCTTAAGCCCATACAAGGACTTCTTCAATAAACAGACATGATGAGGATATTTGGGATCCCGAAACCCCAAGGGCTGATACATATAGACTGTCTCCTTAAGATCACCATGCAGAAAGCATTCTTTACATCTAGTTGATGAATGTGACATGCTTTCGAAAGAGCTAAGTTGAGCATAGTGTGAATGGTAGCCGGCTTGACCACTGGACTAAATGTCTCTCCACACTCCACACCAACCTGCTGAGTCTTACCATCACCTACAATACGAGCCTTATGTCTCGCAAAAGAACCGTCAGAATTGTCCTTATGAGCAAAAATTCACATAGACCGAATAATATTAACACCAGATGGACGAGACACCGACTCCCACGTCTTATTATCAATAAGAGCATTATATTCGTCGGTCATAACAATTTTCCAATTCGGGTCATTTAAAGCAGACACAGAATTATGGGTAGGGGTGATTTAAGAACATTAGAATTTAAATTAAAATATCTTTTTGGTTTAAAAATACCCCGTTGACTACGAGTGACTGGTCTTTGACTCGGGGGATAATTGGGCAGATCTTGGGAAATATCGGGACATGTGACGGACTGGCCAGCAGGCAGTGGGCCTGCTGGCCCAACACGGTAATTGGCAGTGATGAAAGAATCCAAAACTGAACCAGTTTCGGTATTGGGTTGGGTAACTGGCCCAATTATCGAAACTGGCCCAAACACTAGACTGGGAATAATGGACTGTGGCGGTACTGTAGACCCAACGGGCAGTGGGCCCGCTGCTAGATTTTGGGTGCGGGACATGTCCGATAAATGGTGGATAATATATGGGGAGACATCATCATCCAAAAAATTATACGAACTAGGCACGGGACTACTTACTTTAGCAAACGGAAATTGGGATTCATCAAAAATAACATGGCGACTAATGATAATTTTATTAGATGATAAATCAAAACATTTATAACCACGATGATTAGACGAATAACCAAAAAAAAACACAAGGGGTAGACCGGTCCTGAAGTTTGTTAATTGTGGTGGATGAAAATAGTGGATAACATAAGCAACCAAAGACCCTAAGATGTGAATACGAAAGAGTCTTATTATATAATATTTGAAGAGGGGAAGAATATGCCAAACCTTTGGTAGGAAGAATGTTAAGGAGATAAGTAGTCATTTATAGAGCATGATGCCAAAAGGACGGAGGGGTAGAAGAATGGACCAATAAAGTTCGGACAATGTTATTAATGTTACGAATTTTACGTTCGGCTTTCTCATTTTTTGAGGACGTATGAGGACAAGAGAAACGAAAATTAATACCATTATTAGCACAAAAATTCCTAAACAACCCATTATCATATTCTTTCCCATTATCACATTGAATATTCTTAATGTCCCGTTCAAATTGGGTACAGATGAAAGCTCTAAATTTTAAAAATGTGAAAAAATGTGAGATTTTTTCGCTAACGGAAAAGTCCATAAAAATTAGAATAATCATCCAAAAAAAGAATTTAATATCGATGGCCCAAAGAACTGATAACGGGAGATGTCCATAAATCACTATGAATAATATTAAATGACATTAAAGTATGAGAATTAGAGTCTACAAATTGCAATCTAACATTTTTTTCTAAAGAACAAGATGGACAAATCGGAGTACTACGCGTACCTTTACAAGAAATAAAATTGATTTTATCTAGGAAGACAAAATAGACGACCCCGGATGACGTAGATGAGCATGCCACAAGGAAGGAGCAAGGGCTGCAAAAGATGTTGGCAATGCTGTCACGACCCAACCCGACGGGCCGCGACTAACCGCCCTAATGACGTCATTATACTAACCTGTCACACATAATCCAATTAACACTTAATGAGTCTGAAATCCGAAGACTATAACGCCCGATAGCAACATATGCTAGGGTAGGCAAGCCGTGAATTTGCCTTTACCAGATTGTACTGTCTCCAGGAGTCACAACTAGCCAATATAACATGTAACAAGCAAGCCGACAAAGTTTGCTGCCACCAGATAATGCGTATATACATGGGAACACCCCGAGCCTGGAATACAATAACATGACCGACCAAAGCGAGTCATAACCACATACGTCGTAGACCGCGCTGCGGACCTCTATAAGAAGAATAACGACATATGGCCGGGGACAGGGCCACGTCGTGCTCATCACGAACATAATTCTAAAGGGATTTGGTACCCAGGAAATGACAAAAGCCCTGGATCAAAGACTTTCAACTTTCGAGTAGGAACCTAGGCCTGAGGTTCATAAGCGAAAACATGTACTGCGGGCATGAAATTGACCCCACTGAGAAAGGGGGCCAGTCTGAAAATAATGTCTTGAGTATGTAAAACATGAAAATTTACGTAAAGATACCATAATTAATAGTAAGCAGGAAGATCGGTATAAAATAAGGATTTCAATCCAAGCGTGCCATAAACCATAAAAAGTCGTTGTGCCTTATGAAAATGAGAGAGTCAAGTCAATAAAACATGAAGGCATGTCCATAAACATATATATACACAGAACGTAACCCGGCCCACTAATGCGGGACTCGGTGGAATCATATCATAACCAGGTCCGTCTTTGGGACTCGGTAAAATCATCTCTCATCTATGGATCCATCCTCGTAACCCGGCCCTCTAGTGAGGTCTCGGTGAATAATGCAAGGCGTACTGCAGTCGTAACACGACACGGGACTCGGTGAGGTGAAGTAGTAACACTTAGCAGTAGAATATCGTGAGTAACCATATCACGAGGTAAAATTATCATCGACTCTCAATAAAATCATTGTAATAATGTCATAATAAACTTTTTGCTGAAAAATCATAGAAACCTTCTCATAACAATCCTCATTAGGAATTAAAATGTATAAAATTAAGTCGTACGTCCATTACTTTCATTAAATCATGCCAAAAAAGAAAGAAGTAAAGTTTCACATACCTCTTAGGCCAGAACTAATCAACTCTATATTAGAGTACGTCTCGATTTAGAACTTCAACCTATAATAATGGTAATCGTTCGTCAATTCTATGATCGCTAGCATACTTTATATCGAATAACGACTTCTTATTTTATAAAAATTAGGGCACTTCCCTGTTTATACATGTTTCCACAACTTCCAAACAGACTAATAACATCAATAAACAAGCACCAATTAAGGGCACAACTAAGACAACAATAAATGGAATTTACATCCACTTCTCATGTAAATTTAGCCTCTTAATCCACCTTAAAAATAGCCCACAAAATAGCCCATGTTCCAGCAACACGAGGTAGAATGTGAAGCCTTTCTATGCCTTTCCACCCTTATTCCTTTAGGACTTACCTTAGCAATTACCAAACTTAAACATGCATAATGGTGACTAAATTTTTCAGAATTATAACACCACAAAACAGTCCCTAAAACAGCCCATATACATCATGACATATCCAACAATTTCATGCAAGTTTTGGCCACAACATGTCATAATTCCATAACTCTTATCTTAATTCCTATAATCCAATTTCGGATTTTAATACTTCCATATAACTAATTCAACTAAATCTCCATGTTTCCTTTCAATTTCATCATGCAATTAGTGATAATAATAACAATAACCAACGAATCGACAACACCAAAATCTGTCCCAAATTGGCAACTAGCCCAAAATGGTCACATACAATGTAAATTCAATTCTTCCTTAACACAAATTCATTACCTTAATTCTAACAACATGCATTCCAATTTTATCATAGAAAGAAGAATTTTATACCTCAAATTCGTCAAAAGCAGTCCATGATTTTCTGCTTGTTTTCGGAAATCCCATTGTTTGTAATTTTCTCCTCCTTTTGTTCACTTCTTCAACTCAATTGACATGCAAGTGTTCTACAATGTTAAGCCATCATCCCTACGTTTTCTTCCAAACTTTCATCCCAAAAATTACAATTTCTAAGGCAATTTTAAACCAAACGTTTGTTTTGCCTTTATTTTATCCACGATTTTTGGTGTTGTTTGCTTCTAATTTTGGTGAAGAATGTAGTCTAAGAAGAAGATAAAAACCTTAATTTTGGTTATGGGTGGAGAGGTGATTTTCGGATTAGTGTAGAGAGAGAATGAGAGGAGAGTTATTTTTTTGTTAAGTGTAGAAGAAGATGAAGAGGTAATGTAAGTTTATAAGGAAAAATCTGATTTTTCCTTTACACTTTGGCCCCCAAGTTCTTCAATTAATAAATCTCAAAACCACTTCTTTTAATTCCCGAGAATTTCATAAGCCTCGTATCCTCAATGTCATAATTTTATAATGCAATACTATTCCATAACGGGAATATACAATTATTGCTATAAGTATCCAACGTCACCCTTATTGTGACCAACATCTTTCCGGAATCACATCCTCTTGTATACTAATTTCCTGATTAACATATATAAATATACTCTATATCCAAGATTCGAATCTTACCTCCTTAATTACGTCCTCTAATTATAGTCTTAAAATTACGAGGTGTAACAAAGGCTGGACTCAAGAGACGGGAAGTGGGCGTGATAGGATAAAGATCTCCCCAACTATCACATCTCATGAGAGGAATCCCCGTCTTGAAATCCTTCACAAAAAACCAAAGGGATCAAATTCAACAGAAACAGAATTATCAGTGGTGAATTTACGGACAAATATCAACCACGAATTGGAATTGAATTGACATTATCAACAATTATACAACGATTACTGCTCAAATTGTAATAAGATGAGAGAGTGCCTTGGTCGGACGTAGTGGCTTCGGTGTCCATATACCAATTTGTGTCCGGAGGATTTAATCCAAGTTTGTGCATCGCGACTTCAATGTCGGTAGGTGTAGGGCCCACTGTATGATGGGCTTGCGAGGCGAGCAACGTTAACGTTGGCTGCTCTGACCAGGAAAATTACTGTTTCTCAGTGGACCCAGCCCAGGCTTGGTCTTTTGAGATAAATGGGCCCAATTTCCCGGATAATGGCCTGGAAAATAGCCATTGTATGGCCCATATGGACTGGCCCAGTTCCACTGCATATGGGCACAATTTTGTTGTTATTGCCCACTGCCCCGAGGGCCACCGCCGCCGCCACCACTGTTCCGGCCGCCACCATTGTTGCTGCCTCGATTCTTGCCATTATTTATGCGATTCTGACCCTTTTTGCCGCCAGCGTTGTTGCGATTTTGGCCAGAATTGTTGGAATAGGTGGCAGAAAATTAGACTTCGATTCCATCGACAATAGGCGGGGCCCGATGGCTTTGCTAGCCAATCCGACCAGCATGGGCACGACATGGAGCGGACACGATAAAGCTGCGGAGGAGGCGCTTGCTCGGCGAATAAGCTTACGATGCCATTATAGGCCTCGGATAGGCACGTAACTATCTGAAGGACAAGGCGATGCGTTGGTAAGCGGGCGCGCTAAACGATGCCAGAGTTAGTGCGATTCTTTCAACCTTTGCGATATCTTTGGCTTATTGAAATCTTTCATATTGACGTGAAAGAATTCCTGCTCAAGGGTAACAACACAAGAATTTTGATTATCTTGGAATATGTCACGCACTCTATTTCAAGCATCCATCGCCATAGCGTCTGGTTCAATAATCATTTATAAAAGGTCGGTAGATATAGTGAAGTAAATCTACTGAAGAACGATAACATCAAGTGTCGTCCATAACTTAGGATCATCCTCGGGTTTTGACACCTCCGTATCCGTAGGAGCCACGGGGATAATGTGATGGAGGACTTGATGCGAGGTGCGTGAAATTTGAACAGTTCGGCCCACGTCGCGTATTGGACGTTTCTATTTCAAGAATGATAGGGATGTGATTCTTGATATTAGAAACAGTAAGGGCAGGGTGAAACGTGTTCTTAGCCATAATAGCAACGCAAGACATGATGTAGGTATTTGGAAGTAAATTTGGAGATAGAGAAGAAAGAGACCACCGACGGGCAAGGAATTCGAGAAGGGAAGTCGGAATCCGAGGCACAAGGTCGACGAAAAGTTGGGAGAAAAAATAACCTAGACTTCTGATACCATGAAAGAAATAATCTCTTGATTATTTTCATTAATGAAAGAGTATATATACAATTTACAATTTACAATTTTTCATAATAGAAATTTTATTCCTATTCTACTCCCAAAACTCTATTCTAGTAGTACAAGACTCCTATAATTATGGTAAGTGTACAATACTAATTAATACAATATTTACCCTAAATTATTACAACAACATTACCGAAAATGCTGCCCTAAACGGTGATATACACGGTGTGTATATCACCGTTTATATCACCACACCGTGTATATCACAGCTGAATATGTGCAAAATCGAGACCAATCATGTGATATACACTTTTTATGGTAAGTGTATATCACGTGTATATTTAACATTCCAATTGATTATTAATATAGGTGGTAATATTTAGTTCTAAGAAATGGTTTTTCGAGGGATCTTTTAGTATGATATCTTCAGATGAATATGACTATATGAGTTTATATGTTTCAATATAAAAACCTATGACCCTATCTGAAATTTTGTTCCTTTCCTTATAATTATATGTTTGGTTCATGTAAGGGAAGAGGGCAGGAGGCTCTCTTCATTTATCCTATGAGAACTATTTCGTTGTGTCCTCCTTTTTTTTTTATATAATTTCTTTAAAGATTGTAAGAGGTGTGAGGAAGTTTTACTCTTCTTTTATTTTTTGGTCCATGTTTTGAGAGTTTCCCGAAGCTAATATGGAGCCATTTTCCCCTAACATATAGGACATGTAGCTCTCCTTTTTTCCTGCCCTTTCTTACATTTTCAGTTATCTTTTTCTGAACTCATTCAACATTGAAATGCTCTGTAATTCACCAGTGAGTTCTCCATATTTTCTTTAACTCTTATCGATCTTAGAAGTTGTTGTGTACTTGTGTGATAAATAACTGTTTGAAAGATTACAACAACAACTTACATTGGAGGGTGGGAAGGCTGGGTGTACGCAGATCTTACCCGTAACTTGGGAGGTAGAGATATTGTTTCTGATAGACCCTCGGCTCAAAGATAAGCAAACAAAAGCAATACGGAAAAAGAAATAATATAACATAAATCAGTCTAAGAAAAGGAGCAATAACATAACTATTACAAAAATCATACGTTAATCGTAGTACAAGCAACACCAAAATAATAACAGAACTCAAAGAACAAGTAACTACTAGAGTTCCTCCGTCAGATTTTACACTATTAGCTGATATAACTAAAAGCCATAATTATATACTTCCTCCGTCAACTTATGTGTCTTACTTTCTATTATAAGTATGTTTTATAAAATGTTATTTCCTATATTTAATAACTCTTATTTCGATATCTCATATGATATATCTCTTGAGCCAAGGTTCTTTCGAAAACAACCTCTCTACTTCCCAATGTAGAGGTAAGGTCTGCGTACACTCTAACCTCACTAGACCTTACTTATGTGATTACAATGGGTATGCTGTTATTGTATCTTATATGATATATTTAAAACCATAAGATTCAATGAGCATTTTGAAGCATTATACACATCCATAAGATTCAAAAGTTCTGTAGAGTCTCAAATAAAGATTTTACTATCTCTTCCCATCAATATTTCCACAACACTTTTACTCAAGTCTGACATAGTCACAGAAAAAAGGAAAGTCTGGTACACTAAGCTCCCATTATGTGCGGGATCCCGAGAAGGATCGGACCCTTTGAGGTGCATTGTACAGTCTTACCTTGCATTTCTGAGAGGCTGTTCCACGGCTTGAACTTTGTGGCCTCCTGATCTGCATGTAGCAATTTTACCAATTCTTTCAGAGAGCTCCTTCGATATAGTCACAGAGTAAAGATAAAAATAGAAAGTTACTTTCCTTAAGGTAGCACATGATTACATGAAGAATCTGGTTCTGCAGCATTTCTTCACTGCAATATATGACACAAGAATGGGAACAGCCAATATTAATTAGCATCTTTTTTCTTAAATGATGAGCTTAAATAGTATATTCAAAAAACAAACACAGCAATACAGTCTTTAGTCTCTCCAACTGCAGTAACAACCTTTGACAGAGCAACAGTGCTACTTCTGTATTCTTCCAAAATCAATTTCAAGAATAGAATATCTGTTCCAAAACAGAAATTCAGTTTGATGAAAAGGCAATAAATGCTTAATAATTCTATCAAAAGTACATTGATAATATAAAGATTCTTTACGCATCAATTTTACTCTATTCGTCTCAAATTATCTATCTTGATTCTCTTTTACACGCCCTTAAAAAACATTAAGTAGGATGGGTTTTGAGCTATTTTACCCGTCAATGGTATCTAAACAATCATAACATTACTCCAGAATTGAGGTTTTGTAGTCTTCAAGAACAATAACAACTAAAGGTAAAATGAAAAAAAATAATTATTTTTTTCTTCAACTTCTAAATCGATAAATAATTTGAGACAACTATTTTTAGAAAGCACAACAAATAATTTGAGATGCAGAGAGTAACTTATTTTAATTGGTTAGTTATCATTTTTACTCTCTCCGTCCCAATTTATATGATGTAGTTTGACTGGGCATGAAATTTAAGAAATAAAGAAAAACTTTTGAATCTTGTGGTCTAAAACAAGTCAAAGATATTTATGTGGTTATAGACCATCTCGTTAAGCGTAAAAGGTAAAGTTTAAAGTTAAATTGTTGTTAAATAAGGAAATGCGTCATTCTTTTTTAAACTAACTAAAAAAGAAAATCTGTTGTATAATTTGGGATAGAGAAAATACTATTTTTTTCTTTACAATTTATGTGACATACTTTGGAATTCAAGTAGAAGTGATTACTTTTTAAAAATTAGGTCTAAAATATGTCATAGTATTGTGACTTTAAAACTTTTAAAATTTGTAGCTTTAAACATGTCATAACATTTGTGTGGTTATAAAAGTTTTTCATTAAGGTAAAGTGGGAAGTTTAAAGTTAATTTCTTCCAAATTTAGAAGTGTGTCATTTTTTTTTAACGGACAAAAAAAGAAAAAAATATCGCCTAAATTGGAAGGTTAAGAATAACTAGTCTATCAATGAATGTTTATCAAATAATTTACAGATAATTACTTTACAAGTGACCTGATGGCTAATTGTATAAAATTTCTTTTATACTGTCAAACAACAACAAAAACAAAATTTCTTCTATACTATAGTGGGTAAGAATTAAACTCGTCTATCAATCATTGCATTTAAAGGAAAATTTATCATCGCACAACATAAAAAAGTAGGCTGCAGGCTGAATCTACACACCTTTTTTCTTGTTAGCTAAATGTCAGAAGGTGAAATTTTATTTTATGATTATGATAGATATATTTCATAAATTTTGTAATATTTAGTGTTGTATAATTATGATAGATATAGGATTCCTATTATATTAGAATTCCACATTATACACACTATATATATTTGTATTAATAAAAAAGACTTCCAAAAAAGATTAACACAATGTAAATATCAGAAGTCAGAACTTAAAACCCTATTCTTTATTCTACCCGTAGTCGTCCCCCTCCGTTTAATCAAACTGTCGGCGACAGCACCAGCCTTTATTTTCTTTCTGCCCTTCAAATCTCAAAATAAACAAATTGTGTTTCCAACCGTTTCTCTTTTCCTTCTGCCTTTCAATTCTCGAACTACACAATTGTGTCAAACAATCCTGCAAATTGTCAGACAATCCCACAAATTGTGTTTCCAACATTTTTAATTTTTTTCACTTTTCAGAAAATCCTTTTCCATATTCACGACAATGACTCCTTCCACAACTCAGGCAGCCTACCAGTTCGTTGCAGGCCTCCCCCAATTCAATTTGAGCCCGACTTTCGTCATATTGACTTCTCGACAGTCCGATAATACGTGGTATATGGATACGGGCGTCACGCCTCACCTCACCAATAATTTTGGTAATCTTCCTCAACTGCGAAGTTTAAATACTCCACGATCTATTATGGTTGGAAGCGGTCATCGCATTCCAATTCAAGGGTTTGTCCACACACTAACTCCACCACCGCATCCCCACTTCTCCCTAAATAACGTCCTTTATGCCCCAAATATTATCAAGAACATAATCTCTGTTAGAAAAATTCGCCACAGACAATTTCGTATCAATCAACTTTGACCCATTTGGGTTTTCCGTAACGGACATACGTGTCGGGAAACTCCTTACGAGATGCAATAGTGAGGGGGACCTCTATCCTTTCCTATCCATGCATGACTAGTGTCACCTCACCTCTACTGCTTGCCAGTCTCTCCTGCCTCCTACTCTCACTACTCTAGCAACAATCTCTTCGTCAACCTGACATAATAGACTTGGACACCCAGGAGCTCCTATTTTTTAATTTTACTAGAAACAATAATTTAATTCGTTGTCATAATGGAAAATTTTCCCAACAATGTCTTTCTTGTCCTTTAGGCAAACATATTCGCCTTCTGTTTCAGTCTTCTTCAAGTGTTACGTATTCTCCCTTTGACATTGTTCATGCATATTTATGGATATCTCTCATTACTAGCTCACTGGGTCATAATTTTATCTCGTCTTATTAGATGACTTTTCTCACTTTGCCTGGGTCTATCCGTTTAAATTCAAGTATGAAGTGTTTGCCAAGTTTTTTGCATTCCGTGTCTATGTCAAACACAATTTGGAAAAGACATAAAATTGCTTCAATGTGATAACGGTCGTGAGTTCAATAATTCCACGTTTCACAAATTTTATTCTACTAATGGCATGGTTTTTCGATTCTCGTGTCCCCACACCTCCTCCCAAAATGTCAAGGCCGAACGAATCATTCGCACCATAAATAACATGGTTCGTACTATTCTCTTTCATGCCTCTCTCCCACCCTCATTTTGAGTTTATGCTGTCAAAATGGCCGAATATATTACTAATATTTAGCCTACCCACACCGTACAAAATCGGACATCCACTGAAATAGTATTTCGTCGAATCCCCTCATATGATCATCTACGGATTTTCGGTTGCCTCTGTTATCCGAATCTAGCCTCAACAACCCCTCATAAACTGGCAACATACACCACCACATGTGTCTTCTTAGGTTCCCCCCTCTAATCATATGGGATATCTGTGTTATGACTTGTCTTCCCATAAAATTATCGCGTCTCATCATGTCACATTGAATGAAGCAATCTTCCCGTTTGCAAACATCCAAAAATTTTGGAACACATATTACAATTTTCTAGATGAGTCTGAAATGTCCTCCATTGTCAGCAACTTACTACGCCGTGACACTACAGTTCCGTCATGGCCTCGCCATCGTGTCACTATCATCGCCCATACGGCGTCTACGCCCGTCACCCCTTTCCGCAACCTGCCTACCCCTGGCAGCCTACGGCCCGACCAACCCGACACACAACCCGGAACCCTAAGTCCGCGATCGCCGTCATCGCTACCTCCGATGCCATCTGGCGACCCGCCCGATATTGTCTGCATCGCTGCCCATTGCCCACGTATCATCTTGACCGGCGTTCGGTGCCGTTCTCAAACTCATCCCATCGTCACATTTTTCACTCACCGATGAATTCAACCATCATCATCTGTGTCATCATTACCCACGGATGCAGATCTAGTGCACCAATCCAGTGACATAGGACACCACCATCCCACCGGTACAGTCATATACCCAGAAATCTAACCTCGACATCACCACCGATAACCCAACACCACTGTTTACCAGACTCGATACCACCACCACTTCCGATAGGCTACCATACCCCACCAGACTCATATTCGTCACCCGACATCACCTGTCCAAACCCATACCCCATTGCCTTACCCCGATTCTGACACCAAACCAAACCCCGAACCCGATCCCGGTGACCGTACCGAGCACCTACGAAATACCCAAAGCGCCGCCAGCCGCCTCGCGCCACATATGGAAAGTCATTGCCCTGACCAGTATTTTCAAACCCAAAGTCCAATTTAACCTATCCGCACAAATCATATCCCCAATTCCCAAAAACCCAAAATTAGTCAAACTAGACCCAAATTGGAATGTAGTCATGTGTGAGGAATTTAATACTTTAACGAAATAGCACACTTGTGATTTGATTCCTAGATCGGATGGGGTGAATGTGATCCGATGCATGTGGATTTTCATCACAAATATAGAGACCGGTGATCTAGATAGATATAAGGCGAGACTTGTGGCTAATGGAACTAATCAGTAGGAGGGTATTGATTATGGTGAGACATTTAGTCCGGTTGTTATACCGGCTACCATTCATATAGTTCTGAATATTACTATGAGTAAGCATTGGCCGAATCATCAGCTTGATGTGAAGAATGCGTTTCTACATGGGGATTTGAAAGAAACTGTGTACATGCACAAACCGTCTGGTTTTGTCCATCCAACAACCCTTCAGTATGTATGTTGTCTCCGTAAGTCACTCTATAGTTTGAAACATGCCCCTAGAGCGTGGTATGACCGCTTTGCACAATATATTTTGCGAATTGGGTTTATATGTGGATGACATTGTGCTTACTGCCTCCTCTGATTTGTTGAAAAATGAAATCATTGCATTACTTAAAACCGAATTTGCTATGATTGACTTGGGGAAGTTGAGTTACTTTTTTGGGTTATCAGTGACCAGATCTGCAGATACTATATTTTTGTGTCAGCGCAAGTATGCAGATGAGATAGTATACAGGGTTAAAATGGCAAACTGCAAGATAATGTCCACTCCGGTTGACTCAAAATCAAAGCTTAGTGTCGTTGATGGTGATCCAGTGTCTGATCCTACCCTTTACATGAGTCTTGCAGGTGCACTACAATATCTTACTTTCACCATGCGTGATATTGCTTATGTTGTTCAGCAGGTATGTTTATTCATGCATTCCCCTAGGGAGCCTCATTTCACTGCCCTTAAGCGTATCATTCGATATGTTAAGGGCACACTTGATTATGGATTGCATCTATACCCCTTAACACCGACCAGGTTATTATCATATACAAATGTTGATTTGGTAGGTTGTCCGGACACGCGACGCTCCACCTCCGGCTACTGTGTGTTCTTAGGGGATAACCTCATTTCTTGGTCTGCCAAGAGACATGCCACATTATCCCGTTAGAGTGCAGAAGCAAAATATAAAGGCGTTGCAAATATTGTTGCTGAGATCTGCTGGCTCGAAACCTTCTTTTAGAGCTTCAATGTCCCTTGCATAAGGCATCTTTTGTTTACTATGATAACATATCCGCCATATATTTATCTCATAATTCGGTTCAGCATCAGCGAACCAAGCACATTGAGATGGATATACACTTTGTTCGTGAGAAGGTTGTTATCGGCCATGTTAAGGTGTTGTATGTGCCTTCTTCGTATCAGTATATGGATATCTTCACGAAAGGTCTTTCTAGACAGTTATTTCTTGACTTCAAATCCAGTCTTCGCATCCGGCCTCCTCCCGCTTCGACTGAGGGGGTGTATTAATGTATATTAACCAAATATACTTCATATATTTTGTAATATTTAGTGTTGTATAATTATGGTAGATATACGATCTTTATTGTATTAGGACACCACATTGTACACAATATATATATATATATATATATATATATATATATATATATATATATATATATATAAATATATATATATTTATATTAATGAGAAAGACTCCCCAATGTAGATTAATACAATTTAACAGATTTAGGTCATTATTGATGCCCATGATGGAGGGCGAGCCACAAAGAATGACTGACAGGTTTCTGCGGTGGCAACTTTTGAAGAAGGGGTGCCATGATATGTACTTTAGGTGAAACAAAGAGGAAAATATTTGAAGAGTCTTATGGCATAACTCAAGTTTATATGGTATGCATGCGTTTGGGTTGATAATGGCGTAGCTTAAGGGATAAACCTGTGAGGTCTGTAAGGCCAAAGCGAACAATACGTGTCATGGTCTTGGAATGTGCCAGTCATGAATAGGCGACTGTTATATAAGCATGCAGAGGAAACTTAAAAGCATTTGCAGCAAAGAAGGATTTGTATGGAAATATTACAGTTTTGCTGCTACCAGGATGAATTTATTGAGTTGGTCACCTCAATTTACTATAGTCAACTCAATAGAGTGACTTGTAGTATGTAATTCTATCTATGTAATACTTTTCTTAAATGTTGCAATAAATATTGGTAGCTTCCAATTCCCATACAATAGTGTTGTCCTTTTCTTTGTTGTACACTGCCAATAATTTAGTACTACTGTTTGTGTTGATGTTGAATGGATGTTGTGACAACATCTATAAATGCTCAGGACAACATCTTATGAAAATAAGAATGTTGCCTGCGATGTTGTGACAACATTCCTGACAACATCTATGTAACTATTTTACCTATTCTTCCGGTCAAAACAGGTTGTGTTACTGTGAGTAAAAAATGACATAGGCAAGCTTACAATGATGATGTGTTTAAAAGGTGGTAAAAGAAACAATCAAAGCTTGGAGAGGAAGCAGCGTGAATACCAAGTCCAGAACGTTGAGCTTTGAGCAAGAACCGGTTCAAGTTGAAACCTTTTTTTACTCAACCTCCGCAACCAATCAGTGAGGATTTCAATAGAAGTTCCACACTATAAATAGAGGGGAGCTTCAGAGTATCGATATCCAGAATTGAACGAAAAGAATTACCAAGAGAGCTCTCGGATATTCACCTTAGAAACTGGATCAACACACTTAGTATAAAGTAGTATAACAACATCTAGTCCAACATTACTATTGTTGCCCAGATTCTAGATCAATATATTTCAAGCAATTGTAATGATGATGTTGTATTTGTCTTTTTAGATCTTTTAACTTTAGGCTGAAGTCATCTGCGACTTCACTTTTGTTTGTAATTTCTTTTTCGCATTTATTGTTCAATCTTGTAAAAAGAAATTCATTTGTAATTGTATATAATTTGTACAATTCTTTGGTCATTAACTATCAAGGGATATATTAATATATACCCTTGAAAATATAAACATTGTGTCTCTTTACTTTTCCGCTGCATTTACTCTATAAAGGTTTATAACTGTTTTATCACAATGTTGCCTCAGATGTTGACACAACATTGAAGGCAACATCCAGAAACTGTTTTAATTGTTCTAGCTGTTATGGTTTTATTCTTACATATTCTTGCTTATTCGTAGCCCCGGACCCAACAAGTGGTATCAGAGCCAACACTTGATACAATAAGTGTTTGATTCTGAATATTACGGCTATGGACTCAGCTATACAAAACGTTGGTAGACTTTCAATTCTTGACGGAACTAACTATGCCTATTGGAAAATTCGACTACGATCGCACATCAAATCCATTGATGTTCGAACTTGGAGATCAGTTTCCGAAGGCTATCTGATTCCCAAGTACCCAGCAGACGATGATGGTGATGTACTTACCAAACCCGAATCTGAATGGACCGCGGAAGAGATCAACAATGCGAGCTTCAATGAAAAGGCCCTAAATGCGATATTTGGATGGGTAGATCTCTATGTTTAAACTCATCCAGAATTGTACTACGGCTAAGGACGCTTAGGAGACCTTACAAACTCATTATGAAGGTACCTCGAGTGTACGACGTACAAAGCTTCGCATAATTTTGAGCCAATACGAACGCTTAAGGATGGAAGAATCTGAAGACATAAAATCCTACTTTGAAAAGTTAATTGACATTGCTAATCAGTTTCAAGTGCTTGGTTCTCCTTTAACCAACACACAACTTGTGGATAAAGCTCTCAGATCTCTTCCTGAAAGATTTAATACTAAGATTTGTGTTATTGAAGAGGCCCATAATCTTGCTACTATGGATCTACATGCCTTGATGAGCATCTTTCAAACATATAAGATGAACATGAAGAGCCAAAGAGATCTGTATAAAAACAAGACTTTGACACTCCAAGTACAAACCTCGAAAACTGAATTGGAAAAGGAGGAAGAAAACTTGGAGGAACTGGGAAATGGTGCAACTATTGCCTTACTTACTCATCGATTCAATTCGATGATGAGAAAGATCAACAATGATCGCAATAAAGCCAAATACAAATAACATCAAAACCCACTCTTCAATAAACAGCCGAATAGGTCACCTTTTGAGCAAAGAAATCACAATCCACTGAGGAAATCTAACTCCGACAGTACCAATTTCAATCCCAAACAACTCGAGGGAGTGCAGTGTCATGCATGCTCGGATTGGGGACACTACGCTAATGAGTGTGCAAACACCCTTAGAAAAATTGGTAAGGCTATGTGGGTAACTCTCAGTGATGATGAGAACGAAGAGGAGGAAGGAGATCAAGAAGAAGAACCACATGCAATGCTGGCAGCCATGTTCGAACACTCACTATCCGACGATGAAGATGTTGTTGACAATGTTGCGACAACATCAAGAACAACATCAGACTCAACATCTGGAATGTCTTCAACATTAGAGAGGTATGTATACTTTGACTATTCTGATGTAAATTATTTTAGTGGATTTATTTTTTCATCTGAGGTTGTAAATTTGGATCTAGTTGACTTCAAAGACGACGTGATAAAGGAATTACAAAATTTTTGTAAAGCCTTATTCACTGAATCTGAGCAACTAGACTCAAAAGAAAAATTATTGGCTCTTGAGAATAGCAATCTGAAAGGTACAATCAACCGATTAGAGGTGGCACTTACCAAGAAGGACCTAGAGCTTGGTAAGATTCGTGCACAATTGAACGTAGCTGAGACCACCTTTCAAAGGCTCAACATGGGAACCTCCAAACTAGATGAAATATTGAACTTCAATAAACCTACAAGGGATGGGCTTGGGTACCAATCTCCTAGCAAAATAAATACTTTCAGTATCCATAGTCAAACTAAGAGGATAAAATTTGTCAAAGAAAATTCGAGTAATTCTCATATCACTAAGATTGGATTGAAGTTTGTATGTAGCTTCTGTAAAAAGTCAGGACATATTATGCCCTACTGCTACAAACTTCAAAACTCTGCACTCAGAATATTGCCTAAAATGTCGTCAGCAATGTTGCCCAACATTCAAAGCAACCAGCCTGAAAGCAGAAGGAAGAAAAAGGAATGGGTACCCAAACTGAATCTGAAATGTAATGTGTGCATAACTGCTTTGCGTACTAACATTACAAGTTATGGGTACTTCGATAGTGGTTGCTCACGTCATATGACAGGTACCAAAAGTCTATTGAAGGAGTATGGAGCATTCAATGGAGGATACGTGACCTTTGGAGGAGGAAGTAAGAGTAAGATAATTGGTAAAGGAACTCTTAATGTTCCGGATGTACCAGCCTTGAAAAATGTTCATCATGTAGAAGGTTTGGTTGCTAATCTTCGTAGCATAAGCCAACTATGTGATGATGATCTCGAGGTGAAATTCAACAAGCTTGGATGCAAGGATACAGATTCTGCAGATAAATGTGTCATGTCAGGACCCGAACTGGAGATAATTGTTATCTAGTCGGTAGACAAGAGTTTTGCAACTCCGCAAAGGTAGGTGACTTGACACTTTGGCATCAAAAGTTGGGACATGTCAACTACGGCACCTTGGAGAAGGTGATCTCATTTGAAGCTGTCAGAGGCATTCCCAGACTGGATCCTAAAGATAAAACACTATGCGAAGATTGTTTGAAAGGAAAGAAGACCCGAGTCTCTCATAATGTTGTCCAACATGACGGACAACATTTAGGTACATCTCATTGTTTCCAATTATTGCATATGGATCTTATGGGTCCAATCGAGGTAGATAGCCTATGAGGGATGAGATACTTTTATGTGATAGTAAATGATTTTTCCAGATTCACTTGGATCTATTTTTTAAAGGAAAAATCACAAACCTTTGAGATGTTTAGAACACTTTACTCTAGGATTAAGAATCTGTTTTGTTCTTCAATTTTCAGAATTAGATCTGATCATGGAAAGGAGTTTGAAAATCAAACCTTTGCAAAATTTTGTGAAAAGAAAGGCATATTCCATGAATTTTCGGCACCAAAAATATCACAACAAAATGGGGTTGCCGAGAGAAAGAACAGAACTTTACAAGAAATGGCTAGAGTTATGTTAAGTTCTAAGCAATTGTCAAAGAGGTTTTGGGCAGAAGCCTTGAACACGGCATGTCACATAACTAATAGAATCTATTTAACGTCAGTGACCAAGATGACACCCTATGAACTGTTAAATGGAAAGAAACGTACATTGCAGTACTTTCATGTCTTTGGGTGTGTGTGCTATATTCTTAATGACATGGATCAACTGGCTAAATTTGACTCTAAGAGTGACAAGGAAATATCCGTTGGCTACTCTCAGAATAGCCATGTTTCCCGAATATACAATCTTCGGACAAAGACCATACAAGAGTCAGTCAATGTTATTTTTGATGAACTGCTGGATATATCTGGTAGATCTTCAGAAAACAACATTGTGGTTGCAGTTGAAGAGGAGCAACCCACTGAAGAAACAGATGTCCTGACATCAGAAGAAACATCTGAACCTCAAAAAGAGAACACATGGGACGAAGTCGATGAGGAGTCTGCTACTGAACTGAATGATCAAGTGAGAAGAGACCGTCCATCGAGGATTAGAAGGAACCATCCACCCGACCAGGTGATAGGGGGAGTTTTTTAGAAGAGGTGTATAAGATGGAAAGAGCCAATGAATTACCGAGAAATGGTAAGATATGTGTGCATGTCCACCATATATCAACATGTAAGTTTTTCTTGTCTTACATCTACTTTGGAACATAAAAAAATTGGGGAAGCATTAAAAGATAATTTTTGGATTCAAGCCATGCAAGAGGAGCTTGAACAATTTGCCCGAAATGAGGTTTGGGACTTGGTACCACGACCCAACAACACAAATGTTACTAGGACCAAGTGGATATTCAAAAATAAATCAGATGAGTTAGGGAAGATTGTTAGGAACAAAGCTCGACTTGTTGCTCAAGGATATACACAAGTAGAATGTATCGACTATGACGAGACCTTCGCTCATGTGGCTAGAATTGAGTCAATAAGATTGTTTCTTGCTATTGCTTGCTATCTAAAGATTACCTTGCACCAAATGAACGTTAAAGGTGCCTTCCTCGATAGATACTTGGACAAAGAAGTATATGTTGAACAACTAAAGGGATTTGAGGATCCTCACCATCCACATCATGTGTACAAGCTCAAGAAAGCTTTGTATGGACTAAAACAAACACCACGTGCATGGTATGATCGTCTAACTGACTTCCTTGTTGAGTTTGGTTTTACCCGTGGAGAAGCTGACATAACATTATTCATTAAAAGACACAGTGTAGATGTAATAATAGCTTAAATCTATGTTGATGATATTGTTTTTGGTTCGACTCCAGAATCATTCTTGAAGTCGTTTGTCGAAGCAATGTCGACAACATTTGAGATGCGCATGATTGGAGAACTAACATTTTTCTTAGGCTTGCAGATTAAACAGAATGAAGATGGAATCTTTGTATCTCAAAGCAAGTACGCCAAGAATCTTGTTAGGAGATTTGGTCTGGAAAATGCTAAATACATGAAGACTCCGGTAGGCTCTACACAACATGTATGTAAAGACGATGTTGGACAAGATGTTGACCCAACATTGTATCGATCTATGATAGGTAGCCTTTTATACCTTACTGTCAGTCGCCCCGATATCATGTTTAGCGTATGTTTTTGCGTCAGGTTCCAAGCCAGTTCCAAGGTATCTTATCTTAATGTTGTGAAACGTATCATTCGATATGTTGTCGGTACAAGTGACTTGGGAATTTGGTACTCCAAAGACACTAATCCTAATCTAATAGGATATAGTGACTCGGATTGGGCCGGTGATGTAGACGATAGAAAAAGCACTAGTGGTGGGTGTTTCTATCTTTGCAATAATCTAGTCTCATGGTACAGTCGTAAACAAAATTATGTATCACTCTCGACTGCCGAATCTGAATATGTGGCAGCCAGAAGTTGTTGTGCTCAACTGATTTGGTTACGACATATGCTAGATGACTATGGCATATCTAATAACTCCATGATTTTGTACTGTGATAATCTGAGTGTTATTAATATTTCCAAAAATCATGTTCCGCATTCACGTACAAAGCACATAGACATAAGACATCATTTTTTAAGAGACTTAGTAGAAAAACAGCTAGTTCAAATCGAACATGTTGATACTCTTTTTCAACTGGCTGACATTTTTACCAAACCTTTAGATCATGAGAGATTTGTTCAAGAGATTTTCTAGCTTGAAAAAATCTCTTGTTCTCTGTTTTCTTTGAAAATAAGACATGCTAGGTAGATGTTGTCCTAACATTCTGGGTAACATTTACTGTTGAGTCAATAAACATGATAAGTGTTGTAGTGATGTTGCACTGTTTTTCAAAAGATTCAAGCATGACTCTAAAAGGACAATATATGAATGCGATACCATTCTCTGCGATGATATATATATATATATAACAATTATGTATTTCATAAAAAAGGGGAGTGTCACAAGAAGGCGAAGCCTCTACTAAAAGATTTGGATGTATACAAAGAGAGCAAAGCTCTAAGATTGGTATCGTTCCTATTCTATAGGAGTACCACGTGTTTCAAAAATGTTGAAAATTCCTCAATATTTTTTTAATCTGTATGTGTTCAACTAAGTTGATTAAGGACAATGGTAAAATGTTACATTAGTCCAGCGATCAGTCTCATAGGGAACATATACAGAAATATCATCTGCCAAATTAGAAAATCCTTGGAGTCTCATAATGTTTGTTTAACTTTGAAATGTTGCCAACATCATTAACAACATCGTGTTCCAGTACATTGATCAATCTGGTTTATCTTATTGTATTCTTGTTTTTGGTATTTAACACGTCTCTGTCTTTAACGGAAAATCCAAAAATTCTGGAGGACCGTTTTTATTTAAATTTTAAATGATGTTATGTGCTGTGTAAATCCTTTATTTTAGGTGTGTAAAGAGTTTTTATTCTTCTATACAATCTAAATTTAGGGAAAATGAGTTTGAGTGTAAGTATATTTTTCCATAATGAAACCTCTCATTTTTATCTTGGAATTGTCACATCAGTCAATTTATAATCCATCAAATCATGGTAGCCCAAACACCACCGTCATTTTTCAAAACCCAAAGCTTTCTAGCACGCCCAATTCTTCAAAACCCTCTCCCATGTCCATTTCCCCAAAATTCACAAACACCAAAGATTATTTCCCAATGTCGACTAGTCCAGCAAATAGCAACAAGGTTTACAAGCATTATACTTCCATCAATGACTTGAAATCGGTCGAGGAGGACTGCACACATGTTATGATCCTGCTTGATTCAGATAAGCCATTATAGGTGAGCTACCCAGGTGATAATGAAAACACAATCGATGTTGATGCAACATTTGATTTCTCAAACCTTGCCTCAAGACAGTCAAAATCGACATTTCCGCCGCAAAGGTCAAAAAGGGTTTTCGAAAACCAATTCGGTGACAACCAGTCTGCCAAAAGATCCAGGGAAGAGTCGACTTTCCCTGTTGATACTACCACTAGCAACGGCACTGACACCGATTTCAGTATGTCCATTTCTTCCAGAACTCCATCAACTTCCACTCCACAAGCAGAAACTGAGAAGGAAAAAGAAGAAGAAGAGATGTCAGATGACATACCTCTACGGAACTTCATTCCTAAAGGGGTCCGCAGAATATACTGGAATTTTGATAAAAATGTTGCCTCAATATCAAAGGCAACAGACGAGAAAATGGACCCAGACTATGTTGCCCCAACATCTGAGGCAACACCTGCAACCACCTCATCCGTACAAGAAAACACAGAATCTGAAATAGATTCTGAGGTAATTCCCTACTCTTCCATGTTTTAAACGAAATCATGCTCCAGTAACTGGAATTGGTTTAAAATAGATGAGTTAGAGGGGAGAAGGTGATTAACTTAACTTCATTCTCCACAAATGGTTTAGTTGATTACTTAAGTAGTCGAAAGATCTTAAGCTCTGTATCTGGTAAGAATCCTTATTGTGAGAAGGTGATTAGGGTGTTCTATGCTAATCTGACGCTTGCTATTAGGGACACAACCTCGAAGAAATTTGGGAGAGTGTACCTATACAACAAGGTATACAAATTTACTCCTAATATCATCAACTCCACTCTTGGGATAATTGTTAGTGAAAGAGAACCTCAGCCAAACCCCACTGTGGAGGAACTCAATTCGATGATCAAGTACCTTATGGGGAATTTGATCACTGTTTGGGCTCCTCGCAGTCCTGTGTCAAAACTCACTGACTTATTTGCCACTTTGCACAAACTTGCTATATACAACTGGCTACCCTCCCTCAACGAGATAGTAGTGACCCTTGATCAAGCATCACTGCTTTTCAAGATTGGAAGGAATCAGAAAGTTGACTTAAGGACCCTCATATTCAACCATGTTGCCAACTTGGCAGAAAGACAAAACAACTCTGCCCTTCCATACCCCTTCTTGATTTTTCAAATCCTGCTCAACCAAGGTTTTAAGACTCCAAAAGGAGAAAAGATGAGTCCAGCCTTAGAGGTTTACTCAGTACAGCGAGCAGTTGTGAACAGTAGGGACAAGGTTATGGAGATGAAGATGGTGCTGCACAGAGTGATCGATCATAGAAAGCGGCTGGAAGCTACTGTGACTCGATTACTCTAGTCAAGGATGATCATGTTGATGGAATAGAGTGTTGATTCAATGATGGATGGAGTGCTGATAATCTCTGTTTATTTGAATATTGGATATACTGACATTTGGAATATTTTTTTGGTTTGTAATATTTTACTTTGGGATATTTGGTCTGTTCTTGCAGACATTGTGACTGCTTTCTAAAGCTGTTTATATATGTTTGCCTGATGTGGATTGTTATGAATGGTTATCAGAGATTCTGACACGATTCTTTGTAAGTAAGTCACGACTAACAGAACATAACTCATATCTAATCAAATCATCGATACAACACTGCTTGGAATTTACTATTGCATGTTAAGGAGGAGCATAACACTGATCCTACTGATTCTTGGAATGTAAGGACTACTCGGGAATCAGTATCCTAGTCATTTTCGCTTCGTATGGAGTTTTGTGAAGAAAGGCAAAAAGGGGGAGATTGTTGATGTTGGATGGATGTTGTGACAACATCTGTAAATGCTCAGGACAACATCTTATGAAAATAAGAATGTTGCCTGCGATGTTGTGACAACATTCCTGACAACATCTCTGTAACAATTTTGGTTATTCTTCAGGCCAAAACAGGTTGTGTTACTGTGAGTAAAAAATGACCTAGGTAAGCTTACAATAATGTTGTGTTTAAAATGTGGTAAAAGAAACAATCAAAGCTTGGGAGGAAGCAGCGTGAAGACCAAGTCCAGAACGTTGAGCTTTTTAAGGAGCAAGAACTGGTCCAAGTTGAAGCCTTCTTTTACTCAACCTCCGCAACCAATCAGTGAGGATTTCAATAGAAGTTCCACACTATAAATAGAGGGGAGCTTCAGAGTATCGATATCCAGAATTGAACGAAAAGAATTACCAAGAGAGCTCTCGGATATTCACCTTAGAAACTGGATCAACACACTTAGCCTAAAGTAGTATAACAACATCTAGTCCAACATTACTATTGTTGCCCAGATTCTAGATCAATATATTTCAAGCAATTGTAATGAAGATGTTGTATTTGTCTTTTTAGATCTTTTAACTTTAGGCTGAAGTCATCTGCGACTTCACTTTTGTTTGTAATTTCTTTTTCGCATTTATTGTTCAATCTTGTAAAAAGAAATTCATTTGTAATTGTATATAATTTATACAATTCTTTGGTCATTGACCATCAAGGGATATATTAATATATAATCTTGAAAATATAAACCTTGTGTCTCTTTACTTTTCCGCTGCATTTACTCTATAAAAGGTTTATAACTGTTTTATCACAATGTTGCCTCAGATGTTGACACGACATTGAAGGCAACATCCAGAAACTGTTTTAGTTGTTCTAGCTGTTACGGTTTGCTTATTCGATCAAAACTGTATAGAAATTATGCCTTAAGGGACATCGTTTCTATGTAATTATGCCTCCGAAAATACCTCAGAGATTGTGGGTTCGAATCCCAATAGAGTTAAAAAGAAAAAGAAAATCGCAAGGCAAGATTTCATAGAAATTATGCATATCGGCCAAAGTTGTATAGAGATTATGCCTTAAAGGGCATAGATTCTACATAATTATGCATGAAGGCAAAGTTTCGTTGAAAAGTTAAGATTGTGCCTTGTAGGCTAGTTACATAGAAACTATGTCCCAAGGGGCATAGTCTCTATATAACTTCGGCCGAATATGCATACTTTCTATGAAAATTTTGCCTTGTGAATTTTTTTCCTTTTTTGGCCTCTGCGGGGATTCGAACACAGAATCTCTAATTTAGTAGACTCGCGAATAAATGATATTTTGGCTCATAAATTTTCATTATATGAGAAAATTAAAGACCGGCGAATTGAGGGACAAAAATTAAAGACCAGCCTGTATGAAGGGAATTCACACAATTTTTGATGTTGGTTTGTAATGTGTTGGACCATGGCGGGCCTTCAAGATTATGGGCCTTCTTAGATCTCTCTGTATAAGTTTGAAACCCTTCTTTGCTATTACGGGCCAAACAAAATCACTTTAGCGGGCTTCCAATTCGATTTCTGTGGACTCTCAAAAGCTATTTGCAAGTGCTGATGGTTATGGACTCCCAAAGTATTAGGAGACCGACCCAATGAACTCATCTCATCAAGGACTTTAGTCAGTTACTAATTTAACAAGACAAAAAACGATTTTGTTAATTTAATGTTATAGTAAAAAAAAAAAAGATCAGTTATTTTAATTTGACAAACGTATTTTTATGATATTTCTGTTAGAGTTTAAATTTCATATTTCTGAAATCTACATAATCATTGGTAGAATGAATCCATTTCTCATGTCATTACGACATACATTCTATTATAGTCACGTCAATTTTTCGGTAAAAAGAGAACTTTTAGTCTTTTTATGCATTTTTTTAATCTATTTGAGTGGGCTTAATTTGTAGGGTCAATGTCTTTTGCATTCTTATTCTTAAACTAAGAGGGAGGTTTCCTCAATTGTGACATCACTTTCATCATTCCTTGGATATAGGGGTGAACGTATATCGGTTCGGTTTGATTTTGTATCTGAAAAATATGAACCGAATAAAATCATTTTTAAAAAAAAAACCAAATACAACTTTTTTTTTAAAAAAACCCGATATGTTCGGTTTATATGCCGAACGTATCAGATTATATTGGTTTTTCTAGTGGCCCGAGTCGGGGAATTTTTTAGTTTTTTTTTTAAAATTGAATTTCCAAAACTGAAATTGACATTCACACCTAGACTATCATAAAATTTCGACGTTGAAATCTATTGTGTATCATGAGATGTTTACTAAAGAAAAAAAAAATTAGAAATCGATTTGGGGGAAAACACAAATTGATTGGGAAAACGGACGTTTTTCTAAAAATTGGCTGCGTTGACCGGCCCCGTCTCGAAAAAATATGCAAAATAAAAAAAATCGGGTAAAACAGACATCCGAGCGCAGAGTTATGACCATTTAAAGTTTTATCAATTTACAACTACTTTTTCTCCCTACATTATGTCAATGCTTCCGTGATATGTTAATCAATTTCATGCCGCATGCGACTTCCATAAAAGCTTCATAGATTAGCTTCAATGACTATGATTCAAGAGATATTAGTAGCCTAAAATAAAAATAATAATATATATATATATATATATATATATTTAATTCGGTTTTTCGGTTCGGTTCGTATCCAAAATTTAAAAACCGAACCAAATCACTAAATCCTGATTCGGTTCGATTTTTCAAAAAATTGGTTTTTTTTTAAAAAAAATGAGAAAAACCGAACCGAATTTTGGTTCGGTTCGGTTCGGTTTTTTCGATTCTCCGGGTTTTTTGTCCACCCCTATTTGGATATGCAAGTTGATGAGTGTTTGGACGATCCAATATGAGCGAACTATAAAAACATCAAATCATTTATAAGGTCATCCCTAATATCTTTAAACAAATTGAAAGGCATATGTAACATATCTTACTTGTTTATGTTACGTATATTATAACATGTAACTTGTCTAGTTTGTTTGTCTGTTTTCTTTTATTTTTCAACCAATTTCTTGATTCTATACAAAGTTTTTAGTGATTGCTGATTTATTTCGTTGGATAAATTTGAAAACTCTGGTACTAAATGCTGCATTGAAGACCAGAGAAAAATATACTAATATGTGGTTATAAACAGCTTATATTTTAGAGAAAATTAGATTTTAATTTCATATAGTCCTGTATCTATGTCCCCACTATTAATTTTTATTAATAAGAGTCAAATGTCTCACTGCACCCACAGACACACATTTGAGACACCTAATTTTGTCTCTGCAAATTCTTACTAATTTAGGGTGATTCTGAGGTCCCATATAAGTGATGGAAAATTATTTATATTTCTCATATGACCAAATTACATGATATTAAAATTGTCACCTCCTCAACTTAGCACGAAGTTTAAGAAAAAAAACAAAAGATTATTAAAATTTATGATATGAAATATGTCATAACATTTATGTAAGTAGAATATTTTTGAAACTTATTTTTTTAAATATGATATACATTTATATGGCTACAAAAAATTCTCATTAAGGGTAGCATGAGAAATTTATCATTACTTATCTCAAACTATAAAAATATGTCATTCTTATCTCGAACAAACTAATAATGAAAATAAAAGTAGTTTTATACCAAATGGAATGCAGGGAGTATATTGCATTGTACAAGTCCCATAAAAAAGGATAACTCGGTGTACGAAACGTTTCATGTTTACACAGGGTCTTCGGAAGGGCGCGCACCCCAAGGAGGTGTAATATATATAGTCAGTCTACCCTGATACATATTGGTGGATGATCCCCCGACTCAAACCTGTGATCTATGTACAACACATAGACAACTTTAATTTACCAACAACAACAACGACGTACCCAATGTAATCCCATAAGTGGTGGATGATCCCCCGACTCCCTCCCATTATCACATTGAATATTCTTGATATCACGTTCAAATTGATTTCGGATAAAGCTCTAAATTTGAGAAACGTGGAAAACACTTGTGATTTTTTCGATAAGAGAAATGTCCACAAAAAATTATAGTAATCATCTAAAATGAGCAAATAATATCTACAGCCCGAAGAGCTCAAAACGGAGGAGGTCCAAATATCACAATGGATAATATCAAATGGCATAAGTGTGCATGAATTTGAGGAAACAAATGGCAATTGAACATGTTTACCAAGTGGGCATGAATGACACGTATTCAAAGTTCGTGGTTGAGTACATGAAACAAATTTATTTTGTTTGATGGAGTCTAAAACAGGAGCTCCGGGGTGGCCCAACCGTTCATGCCATAATAAAGATATTAAAGCTGCAAAAGTAGATGGTGTGTTGGATCATTGAATGGGTGAGGTGACAGGATAAATTTCCCCTTGGTTATCACATCTCATAAGAGGCGTCCCCATCTGAAAATCATACATGGAAAATCCAAAAGGGTCAAAAGCAACATACACCCAATTATCAGTAGTAAACTTTCTAACAGACACCAAATTTTTAATTAATTGTAGGGCATGAAGGACATTCTTTAAGGTTAGTGGCGGGTTTGGTGGGGACAATTTAGTAGAACCATAACCTTAAATTGGAATAGAATGACCATTTTTGATAATTATACCAGTATTTTTGCTCAAATTAAAATAGGACGAGAGATTACTTTGGGAGGACGTCATATGAGATGTCGCTCCGGAATACATGTACCATTTTGCGTCGGGTGGATTAAGTCAAAGAGTGTACATGGCGGACTCAATATCAGTTGGGCTAGCCGCTGCCGAATGGGCCTCCTGCCACTGGGTCGGTAGTGGCCCATAGCTGCTATTATTCCCACTGTACCGTGGCCCAGAAAACTGAGGCCCAACACGTTGTGAACTGCCAGTGGGTTGCTGGGCATTTGGCCTTGGACTGGGACGGGCCCAGTTACCCGATGGGACTAGGCATAGTGATATGGCCCAAGGTCATTGCCAGGCCCATTGGGTCGGTCCACCACCCTACTTCCACTGCTGCCCGCCATTGCCGCTACTTTTGTCGTCGTGTCCACTGCCACCGTCGCTACCGAAATTTCGATTCCCACCATGTTTTCCATTTCGGTTTTTACCACTGTTCCTTCTTTTTTGTCCCCGATTTTATAGTGTAGGTTCAACAAAATTGTTATTTTCATTATTTGGGGGTGGCAACGAAAGTGGAATTGGAGTCGATCGACCTTTTTGGTGAACCCCGCCTTTTTAAGAATAAGCATAGAACGGGCTTGATAAAATGGTGCTAACGGATTGCTTTGTCGAATGAGCGTCCCCACGCCACTATAAGTGTCGGTAAGGCCGACCACCAAGTGTTGAACCAATCGGTTGTTGGTGACAGGCGAACCACCATTTTTTAGTTGATCCGACAAGACTTTTAGGCGTTGACAACATGCCGACGCATTTGGAAAATCCGATATATCGGTGGTGGAGAATTCTTGCTCCAAGGTGATGGCGCGGGAATTTTTGTTCCCGCAATCGATTCTAGGCTTCCATTGCCTTAGAATCAGGCTCCATTATTGTGTGCAACAAATCGCTAGAGATAGTTGCATAAATCCATGAGAGAATTGTGGCATCAAGAGTTTATCATAGTTCTTTCTCATCGTTTGTTTTTAACTCCTTTCCTTTTCCATTTGCCGGCGGGATTATGTGATGAATAACTCGGTGAGAACGGCAACAGATTATAAAAAGCTCCGCCCAAGTAGCATAGTGAACATTTTCCATCTCAAGTGTGATGGATATGTGTTTTTATGTTAGAAACGGTTAGAGCGGGGTGGAATGTGGATTTGGAATCAGACATTTTTTACCGGAAAAAGATGAACAATAATAGAGAGAAAAAAATAATGGAGGAAGACACAAAACATGAAAATCGGTCGGTTGTTTGGAAGAAGGGGGCGAAAAATTGGAAGTGTTTTGTTTAGGGTAGGATCTTTTCCTAATCTTCTGATACAATGTAAGAATATTGGGTTAATTAAAATATTTTCCTCATCTCATTCTTCCACAATAATGTGGTTAATATACAACTATACAAGATAATGATGGGGAGAAGATCATACCTAAATCATGTCTAATTATCTTCCCAAAGATAATGCTAATCTCCCTAATTACTATGCTAATCCTCCTAATCAATATTTTACCTCCTACCATATATAAATGATACTATTACACTAATTACAAAAATAATAATCATTAATAACAATAATAATTATTCTATCATTACCCAACATTAATCTTTTCTGGTGTTGCGCGTACATCATAAAATATCTTTAGCTTAATCTAGTTAACTTTATGCAGTATGGAAGAAGAGTAATAAAACTTGTGATGACTGTTGAATAACCGCCGTTTACTTTTTCAATAATAAAGCCTTTAAGATTTGTATTCATTCGTCAAATCTTGTTATGCTACTCGTAAACTATGGTACAAGTTGATGAGTAATAGAAATTCTTCTCATATTTTTCGCTGACTATACCTAAAAGATTTGCAAGTTCTAGACTTCTAGTGTCTTATTGTTCATGAGGTTCAGTTGTTAATTGGTATTCTTTGCTTGTTCCTTTTTCCTTACACTTAATTAGGTAATATGATCTAGCAATAAGAACACAATCATGTATACTAACACAAGTAACAACCTACTTTTTTCTTTTAATTATATACACTTCAAAGTTTATAATTCCATTCACATGAAACTATAACTGGTTTCAAATCCGAAAAGGATGAGGGTTGCAGTAAGTTGACGACCAATATAATTATAGTTTGTCTTTAATGAATTTTTTTTAATAGCAAATGAACCTAAACATAATAGAATATTCATATAGTTGACCCCAAATAAGACTGAGAAGTAATTGATTAGTCGATCGTTCTAAGCTTATGAAGTTTAAAGTCTTCAATCTTTTCCTATAGCTCAGCTACAACATCCTCTTCTGACAAAATTCAAAAATATAAAGCATAATAACTTCCACAGGTGAAAATATGTATATAAATCTGATAGGATTACATTCAGCTATACTTTAGTAACTTATGTTGCTTTTTTTAAAAAGGCAGACAAGTTGGGCCGGATCCTCCAAAAGTACTGCAATTTTAAGGATCTAACATGAGTGTCGCGATATTTTTTAAGAGTCCGATCAACATAGTAAGTAACTATTTATCTATATACTGAAATCCCAAATCTAATAAAAAATCCAAATCAATAAAAGCAGGAGGTACAAACATAGAAATCTTATTAGTTCTCAACACACTTGTTTTCTACAATCAAGAAGCAAAGTTCAACATAACAGACTTTGCCATATTCCATAAAATAAATCAACAAACCAAATTAAAAAGAAGAGAAAACAACAGGTTGTTATAACATAGAATTTTCTAGTTTATTTAAGTCTTGATGCCTGCAGGAGAAATGATTTTCTTGGTCCAGAATATTCTAAAATTGATGAAACCTTGAATTGTACAAATAAATTGAGTTATTAACTGCAAATGGGATTTGAACCACCTCATTTGTCATTGTACAATTTTCAAGAAACCCCATGAAGCAATTGTCAGAAATGTCTATGGCTCACACCCGCAAGGGTATCCAAGTTGGTGTAGCAGTAGAGCGCGGGACCGCAAGGTCACGAGTTCGATCCCCTGCATAAACCTTCTTGGTTGAGCCTGTCACACATGGCTTGCCAAGTGTGGTTAATCGGCTGACGTGGTTTGCAGGCTATTGCGTCAGTCCGGGGTTTACCCTGTGCGCACTCGAAAGAGTAGCGGCTACGGGTTCCTTCGTCAACAAAAAAAAAATGTCTATGGCTCCTTTGATTACTCCATTGTTGTCATAATCAAGTATAGAAGTTATTGAGGAACAACTTGCACCACCTAAGTACCTTTCCATGATCCCAACATTAGCAAATTGATGTTCAAGAGATTGTGAATTTGACCCTAATTTATCAATACTTTTTGGGCTTGTTTCACACAATTCTTGATTGCCCTTTTTATTGTGGCCTAATTTGATCATCATTTTTTCTGTGGTTTTCTCCCTTGCCTTTGCTCTTATTGGTTTGTCCCTTGACTCATTTTTTCTCAATTTTCTATGATCTTCATGTTCACTCTTAGCTCCATTGTTGTCACTACTATTATTTTCTTGTGGGGTATTTCCTTATTCTGAGAGCTTTTGATGGCATTCTTGGACTTGGAAAACAACCATTCAATAGATTTACTTTCCTTATCAAACCCTAACATGTCTTGTAGATCGAAGAACTTACGTGCTATTTGAAGAGATAATCTCATCCTCCGGTCTCTCACACCTTGGGCCGTGCAAATCTTGCTATGTCTATCCTTTTTCCCTGTCCTCCTTCGCTGTTTTGCACATAGTTTTCTCTTCTTTGATGGTGGTGATGCAAGCTCAGGAGGGTTTTTCCTGTTGATGGCCGAATTTGAACTCTGGTCTCTCATGATTTTCATGTTGACTCGTGCAGATCTTGAAATGTTAACACTATGGTTATTATCTTTGGCCTTGTCAGGATCAGCTTGATCAGTGTCATTGTTATTACTACCCTCTAGCTCTTGATGATGTTGTTAGGAAAATATTTGGCTTAATGGAAGTTCATGGTCATCAAGAAATGGAGAAGGGAAGTTCAAGAGAAATGGATGGTCTTCTTCTACTACTATTATTGAAGTTGAATTAGGGTTTTGATGATGATGATGATCATGTGTATAAGACTGTTGAAGCAATTCTTGTGAGGGGTAGGAAAAAGGGTCATGGATGATGTTGATTTTAGGAAACATATATAGGGTTTTGTAATAAGAATAAAAATCTCCAAAAGTTGGCCAATCAAGCTAGGGTTTTGGTTATTCTTTCAAGTTATCAGGAACCTTAGGTGTTGCTTTATTCTATAAAGAACATATCTTTGATGAGAGGAATAAAGAAAGGAAAAGATGAAGTTTTGGGAGTTGGTATATTAGGGTAGAGACTAGGGCTTGATTAACACATTTGAGTGACTAAAAGCAATGGAGCTAGGAAGAAGAAGAAATAGTATTATGGTGGAAAATAGTGGTTGGTCCTGAAATAGTCGATAGAATATCATTGGAAGTAAGAAAAAAGTTACTAGTACTTATTTATATCTGAAAGTTTGTCAACAAATTAAATATAGATTTGACTTATATGCATTACTAATGTAAATAAGTTTTACATTATGAGTACGTGTTCAAGGATGTCGAAGGTCAGGTGTATATCATTTCAGATAAATCTAGTAATTTTAGAGAAATTTACTAGTAAATAAGTACATTAAATAAGTAACTTTGAACCCAATAAATCATCAAATGAGTTGTGGGAGAAACTTGAATTAGAACTGAAAAAGTTCAAATTCTGAATTGCCTCAATATATGCCTTATTTTTTAGATTATTAATCTATTTTTATGAATGACATGTGATTATCATTTATACTAATTAATATTAGAATATATAAAAGTTAATCTTATTAAAGAAAACTAGAATGTGAGTAGGTGATACTGCCACATGTATGAGAGATTGATAGTAACTGGACCTAATTAGAAGTCATGTATGGAGAGGAAGAAAGATGGTATTGTGATATTGTAGAGGTCTAAAAATTAAGGGATTAAAAAGAGGTAGATGTTACCCAAACCAATTGATAGCTATGAAAGCTAAAAAGGAAGGACAATTATTTGCTTTAGCACCTATTGAATTTTGGAAGTGCATCCTTTGACTGCCTGTCTATATGTCACTTTCCCAAGTATAGTTATTTTATTTGGTTTCTTTAACTTTCATCTCACAAGTTTTCGATTAATGGTCTCTTAAGGCCAATTGGCCATGTGATGTTCATGTTACTAGCAAATAAGTTGTACATTTGGTTGCAACGGAAAATAAAAAGTGTTAGGGTAATGTTAATATCCTGTCAATGATAAGGTCTAAGTGTGAGGATGTCATATTGGAGTCATGATTGAAGAGGTCTAAGTGTGAGGATGTCATATTGGAGTCATGATTGAAGAGTGAAGAGTAGTCCTCATAAGAATTCGTCTTCTCCTTGTCAAAATTTCTTAATGATGGAACTTAAATACTTTTTAATGTGCAGGACCCTAAAATATATTAAATATTTTTTAATGTGTAGGACCTAAGAAGTATATCAGTTATTCTCAAGAATGTATGATACACGTTTGACCTATTTTGTATATGAGTATAGTAAATGTATTCTTCTGTCGACTTCAATTTTATGTTTTTCTTTCTTTTTTCCTTTGTTTAAACCATATATTTCTTTTATCACAGTACAAAAGATTTAGTAAAACCTAAATTAGTTAGACAAACATAAGAACATTTACTTTCTCGGAAGATGTATACGTATATGAATCCAATATACTTATTAAGCTTGTAATCTAGCCAACAAAGATTCAAATTACTCAATTATTTGAGGATACACTATATTTTGTGAACTCTAATAGGCATTAACCAAAAGTTGTAGTTACTGTACTTTTCTTCACCATGTTTATTCTATAATATTTTGCCTTGATTTTTTTACTTTCGTCGATTTTGTCTGACATCTGTTTTCTCTTGAACCGAGGGTCTTTCGGAAACAGTATCTCTACCTATCAAGGTAGAGGGTAAGGTTTGTGTACACTCTACCCTCCTTAGACCCCACTTATGGAATTACATTGAGTACGTCGTTATTGTTGTTGGTAAATTAAAGTTGTCTATGTGTTGTACATAGATCACAAGTTTGAGTCGGGGGATCATCCACCAATATGTATCAGGGTAGACTGACTATATATATTACACCTCCTTGGGGTGCGCGCCCTTCCGAAGACCCTGTGTAAATGCGAAACGTTTCGTACACCGAGTTATCTTTTTTTATGGGACTTGTACAATGCAATATACTCCCTTCATTCCATTTGGTATAAAACTACTTTTATTTTCATTATTAGTTTGTTCCAGATAAGAATGACATATTTTTATATTTTGAGATAAGTAATGATAAATTTCTCATGTTACCCTTAATGAGAAATTTTTGTAGCCATATAAATGCATATCATATTTTAAAAAATAAGTTTCAAAAGTATTCTACTTACATAAATGTTATGACATATTTCAGATCATAAATTTTAATAATCTTTTATTTTTTTTCTTAAACTTCGTGCTAAGTTGAGGGAGTAACAATTTTAATATCATGTAATTTGGTCATATGAGAAATATAAATAATTTTCCATCACTTATATGGGACCTCAGAATCACCCTAAATTAGTAAGAATTTGCAGAGACGAAATTAGGTGTCTCAAGTGTGTGTGTGTGGGTGTGTGATAGAGTGAGACATTTGACTCTTATTAATAAAAATTATTAGTGGGGACGTAGATACAGGACCATATGAAATTAAAATCTAATTTCCTCTAAAATATAAGCTGTTTATAACCACATATTAGTATATTTTTCTCTGGTCTTCAATGCAGCATTTAGTACCAGAGTTTTCAAATTTATCCACGGAAATAAATCAGCAATTACTAAAAACATTGTATAGAACCAAGAAATTGGTTGAAAAATAAAAGAAAACAGACAAACAAACAAGACAAGTTACATGTTATAATATACGTAACATAAACAAGTAAGACATGTTACATATGACTTTCAATTTGTTTAAAGATATTAGGGATGACCTTATAAATGATTTGATGTTTTTATAGTTCGCTCATATTGGATCGTCCAAACACTCATCAACTTGCATATTCAAGGAATGGTGAAAGTGCTGTCACAATTGAGGGAACCGCCCTCTTAGTCTTTCTTAAATAAGAATGCAAAAGACATTGACCCTACAAATTAAGCCCACTCAAATAGACTAAAAAAATGCACAAAAAGACTAAAAGTTCTCTTTTTACGGAAAAATTGACATGACTATAATATAATGTATATCGTAATGACATGAGAAATTGATTCATTCTACAAATGATTATGTAGATTTCAGGAATATGAAATTTAAACTCTAACAGAAATATCATAAAAATACGTTTGTCAAATTAAAATAACTGATCTTTTTTTTTTTACTATAACATTAAAGTAACAAAATCATTTTTTGTCTTGTTAAATTAGTAACTGACTAAAGTCCTTGATGAGATGAGTTCATTGGGTCGGTCTCCAAATACTTTGGGAGTCCATAACCATCAGCACTTGCAAATAGCTTTTTAGAGCACAGAAATCGAATTGGAAGCCCGCTAAAGTGATTTTGTTTGGCCCGTAATAGCAAATAAGGGTTTCAAATTTATACAGAGAGATCTAAGAAGGCCCATAATCTTGAAGGCCCGCCATGGTCCAACACATTACAAACCAACATCAAAAATTGTGTGGATTCCCTTCATACAGTCTGATCTTTAATTTTTGTCCCTCAATTCGCCGGTCTTTAATTTTCTCATATAATGAAAATTTATGAGCCAAAATATCATTTATTCGCGAGTCTACTAAATTAGAGATTCTGGGTTCGAATCCCCGCAGAGGCCAAAAAAGGAAAAAAATTCACAAGGCAAATTTTTTATAGAAAGTATGTCTATTCGGCCGAAGTTATATAGAGACTATGCTTCTTGGGACATAGTTTCTATGTAACTAGCCGACAAGGCACAATCTTAAATTTTCAACGAAACTTTGCCTTCATGCATAATTACGTAGAATCTATGCCCTTTAAGGCATAATCTCTATACAACTTTGGCCGATAGGCATAATTTCTATGAAATCTTGCCTTGCGATTTTCTTATTCTTTTTAACTCTATTGGGATTCGAACCCACACTCTCTGAGGTATTTTCGGAGGCATAATTACATAGAAACTATGCCCCTTAAGGCATAATTTCTATACAGTTTTGATCGAATAGGCATATTTTCTATGAAATCTTGTCTTGCGAATTTTTTTTCTTTTTGTCTCTACTGAGATTCGAAACCACAACATCAAAGGTATTTTCGGTCATTTTTTTAGGCGAATAGCAAAAACTAAAGACCACCAAATTTGTGTCACCGAGAATGCAACTATGGAAAGACTTAATTATCGACATTCAATATTTGTATCACATCAGTGGATGCATATAAAAATGTATTTTTCGAAACTCTTTATTAATTACTACATATTCTCATGAGTCATGATAACTTTAATTTGTGTAAGTAATATTTTCCCATTGATCAGAGTGGGGTAATAAAAAAAACAAAAAGAAGCAAAGGTGGGTGATAAAAGGGTAAAATTTTCATTTTCCTTGAATTGGTGATGAATCTAATAGGATCTAAAATAAGTAGAGATATCGCTCAAATTTGAACAGGTCAAACTAGTTAAGTAAAAATATTTGTCATAATCCAAAGTTAATTAAAATTTACATAATTTGAATAGCAAGTCCTTACCTAATATGACCTATTCAAATCTATTTCTCAATCAACTTGCGATTACACCTTATAAGTTATAATAGGGAGGGTTAGAAAGTGACATGTGATGCAAAGGAAATGGTAGAAATGGAAAGTGGAAATTAGTTGGTGGTGAAGGGAAAGTTATTGACATTTATTTTTATTTTTTCACGTCAAATCAATGGATACATTAAAAAAAAAAAGCATCTTCAAAAACTTTCAATCGGTTGTATTAAACTATTTCAATCGTCTTATCCCAAATCTTTAAAGGTCAATTCAGCAAATCTTTGGGTTCTCAATTACTATGTACTACCCTAATCCGTCGATCTTTGGTCGGATTTCACAGATTATAAATTTGATATAATTTTTACACTCTTAGTTCTAATTCTTTCGTGAAATCATTTGTAATTTCCGTCGATCCAAACATCCAAGCATAACATATAATGGTCATGGTCCGATTACAAAAAATAATCAATTTGAGTTCATTTGATACTCCTAATTCTAACCATTTCGTGGAATAATAAGTTCTGAGGATCCAAGAATTTCAAGCATAATATATGGAGGTCGTTGGATCAATTTTCAAAGTTAACTTTGGGCCTCAAATAATCTGACTAGCTTGCCCCTATTTTATAGGGGTGAGCGGGTCCGGGTACCCTAACATTTTTTAACTACCCGGACCCTACCCGGTAAAAGATCGGTTCCTAAATTTACTACCCTAACCTACCAGTAATCATTACCCGAACCTGACCCGCAGGTCCTAGGTTCCCTGCACCTGTAAATAAAAAACACAAATTAAGCAACAATTTTTAAGCCTATGAGAATAAAAAAGAGTTCTAAAATAATTTCATGAAGTAGTTTTTTAGCATGCAATCGGAGTTTTTAGTACCCTTATAAGAAGTTTTAGAAAACTTATTCATTGTAGAAAAGCTAATTCTGTTACCAAAACCTAAAATTGCAAGTCAAATTTGACACTCAATTAATTGAACGTGTTGATTTCAAAATAAATTTGAAAATATCTGAATTAAACTTATTTTCGTGTTCATAAGCTCTTCGATACAAAAGAAAAGCTTTATTATACTAGTAAATCCCTAAATTTCATCTTCACAACTACAAAAATATACACAAATTTTAAAAATAGATTTACATTTCAAATAAAAAAGTAATACAAATTGAAGATGAGTATCGCCTGAAATAGAACAGAAGCATATGATATTAAAAAGAAATTGAAGAGTTAGATATGAACCCATATGCATTTTAGAAATGACGTGAACACAACCAAAGGAGAGAAAGAGGCAAAGGTGAAGCTTCAATGACGACAACGATGAAAGTACCGAGATAAAGCTTCAACAACGACGATGAAGCTCGGTGGTGTAGCTAATACGCCATTGTTATTAAGAGAGTTTTGGGGTGGGGAAAATCAATGTGCAGGCGTGCAACAAATAATTTTGGAGAAAGTTAAAAGTGGTCCAAATGTTTCTAAAAAAAATAAAAATATTTAATATTTTATAGGTTCCGGGTATCGGTTAAGCCCGGTCCTGCACTGCCTCTATTTGCCGGAACCTAACCGACCCGACATTGATCGGTTCCTAATTTTACTACCCGGACCCTACCCGTTATTATAATATATCTACCCGGAACCTACCCGTTAGTGTCGGTTCCGGTCGGGTATCTGGGTACCCTGTACCCGTGCTCACCCCTACTATTTTAGGTTGGTTTTAAATTTTTGCCCCTCAAATTTGTAACAGTCCAGCCCACTAGTGATATTATCCACTTTGGGCCTAGGCCGTCATGGCTTTAAAACGCGTCAATAGGGTCTGCCTTGTTACTTATATACCCATCATTTCTTCTATTCCTCCTAAGTTAGGGTGTCACATACACCCCCCTCTTATGGACTCAGCATCCTCGCTGAGGTTTGGCCCACTGCATGAGATTTGCCTAGACTCAACACTGAGGTTTGCCCCCACCTACTCGAGATTTGACTAAACTCAGTTGAACTCTGACCCGACATCGATAAGGCTGACACAGAAGTGACTCTGATACCATCTGTAACAACCCAGCCTACTAGTGATATTGTCTACTTTGGGCTTAGGCCCTCACGACTTTAAAACGCATTAGTAGGGTCTAACACCTTATTACTTATATACTCAGCATCTCTCCTGCGTTTTGCCGACGTGGGACTTTCCTCATAAGATATTAATTACGAATTCGAATGAGCTTCAATCTTAAAAATAATTATGTTAAACTATCAAATTTAAAATTTGAATGTCTATGGCCCTGCATCACGTGTCACTTTCTCTCCACGTCCCTATTTAAACTATTAAATATATTAGATCATTTATATTATTCTTATTCCATTTCAAACCTATTGAAAAGATGTATTATTTCAGATAGTGCATATTATGAGTAAAAGTTTTAATTTTCACTAGGGGTGAGCGGGTCCGGGTACCCTAACTTTTTTAAACTACCCGGACCCTACCCAGTAAACGATCGGTTCCTAAATACATTGCAGGAATCTACCCATGCAATCATTACCGGAACCTACGGACCTGCGGTTCGGGTAGGTTCCCAGTACCTACAATAAACATTTGTCATAAATAGTATACTACTGCATAGGGATTGCATAATATGGAATGAAGCAGCAGTGGCAAAATATGTGTGAAATATTGCATAATATGGAATGAAGCAGCAGTAGAAAAGCAAGAAATTGTATACACTTCATTACAACAGTATTAGCAGCACTGATATATCACATATGGAGGGCTAGAAATGAAGCTGTATGGCATAAGAAAGTTACTATATCTAGACTGATTTGTGAGCAGATACAACAGAAAGTGTATGTAGGAAATGGATAGACAGCTTATACCCAAAATAGCAGGAGACTAGATATACAGAGATATATCGCAACCCGACCTTTTAAATGACTACAACACAATCACAATTCACAATGACTAAATGAAGAAAATATTGCAAAATTACACTGCATAATCCAATGATATTTAACAGAAATATCAGTCACTGATTTATTAATTCAGAGAAATTGTTAGTCTAGGTGCTGCTGCTGCATTGTGAGGCTTTAACATCTGCATTGTGAGGCTTCAACACATCTGCATTGTTGCTGCTGCTGCATTGACATCTGCATTGATGTTGCTGCATTGACATCTGCATTGATGTTGCTGCATTGACATCTGCATTGATGTTGCTGCATTGACATCTGCATTGATGCTGCTGCATTAACATCTGCATTTTGAGAAGAGTTTAAATGTCACACGTCCACTTGCATACTAATCCACTATTATGTCTTCCGTGACACAAGTAAGCTCTACAAAAATAAAATAAAACTATTGTGAGATTCCAAGACAAAAGATAATACACAAAAATAAAAATTCTAAATAACCCAAATCCATAAAACAAAAATAAAGAAAGACCTAGTGAGTAGTGACTTACCTTCCTCATATTTTTCTGCATCTTCCATATATTGCTCAACACTAATTGATTTTGAAGATGAGCGCAACCAATCTTGGCAACAAATCAAAGCTTCCACAAATTTAGGAGTTAGAGAGCTGCGAAATTGATCAAGCACTCGACCAGATGTGCTAAAAGCCGATTCCGAGGCTACCGTGGATACGGGGATGGCTAAGATGTCTCTAGCCATCAAATTGAGAACCTTGTAAGTCGACTTAGCAGCATTCCACCACATCAATAAATCAAATATTTCATTTTTGGGCTCTCATTTTTGTCAAATTTGGCTCTAATTTTTGTAGCCATTGCCTTAAGGTTTTCATTATTATTTTGCCTTTCACATTCAGCTAATGTTGAAAACATGCTAATAACTTCATGAAAATAATGGTTAGTTGTCACATAGAGACTTCCTGACATCCTAATAGTAGCCTCATAGAAATTTCTCAGAAATAAAAACAACAAGGATGCATTTTCCCAATCCTCATCTTTCGGGACACCACAATCAAGCTCAGTCACAAAAGACATATCATCATCTTCAAGTCTTACAAATGCTTGTTTGAACTTACTAGCACTTTCTAACATAAGATATGTAGAATTCCACCTCGTACTAATATCAAGACAAACAGAGCCCTTATAAGTTATGCCCTCTTCAGTTATACAACTTTGGAATTGTTGTGCTATACTTGGGGAACTCCTAACATACTTAACTGCAGCTCGAATTCGACTAATTGATTCACGAACCTCACTCAACCCATCTTTCACAATCAAATTCAATATATGAGCTGCACATCTCATATGAAAAAACTCACCCCCAAAACAAGGGTATTTCTTAACTTGTCCTTCAAATAAGCAATTGCCACATCATTAGAGCTCGCATTATCAACCGTAATTGTTGATATACGATCTCTAATTCCCCACTCAATTATACATCTTTCTACCATCTTACCAATATCCCTACCTTTATGGCTAGGCATAACAACAAAGTTTAGCAATCGCTTATGCAAATTCCAATTTTCATCAATAAAGTGAGCGGTAAGACATAAGTAACTCAAATTTTGAATGAAAGTCCAAATGTCAGTGGTGAGAGCAATCCTATATTTAAGAGATGACAACTTATCTTTTAAGCATGAGTTTTCACAAACATAAAGTTTCATGCAATCCCTAGCAATTGTGAATCTTGAAATATGCTTAAATAAATGTTGTAATGCCGACACAAAACCCCTAAAACCTTCACGTTCAACCGTTCTAAATGGTTGCTCATCAATAATAATCATCCTAGACAACATGTGCCTACAAAACTCTTTATCATATTTTCAAGTGCTAAGCATATGCTCATTATCCCCATTTATACTACCTTTAAAATGACCACCAAGTAATTTTTGCTTCTTGTCAATATTGTGAGGATACTTTTTGCAACTTCTCAAATGTTTCCACATGGATGAGGTATCATTGCTAACACTATAAGCTAAGCCTTCATTGCAATAGTTATAAATAGAAACAACATTACCAGTTTTCTCATCTATTGCTTTACCAAAATGTTCCCAAACCTCATATTTTGTTGCCTTCTTTTTCGATGGTGCACGAATTGTGGATGTCGTGCTAGCCTCAGCCATCTACCAAAAAAAAGTATCAAAATAAAACAAAACAAAACAGCAACTCCAATAAATTGAGCATAACAAGTTAACAACAAACAATAAAAGGGAAATATCAACCCAAATACTAGTTTTTCTAACAGAAATCAACCCAAATACTAACAACAAACAATAAAAAATAAAAAACAGTAACATTATAATACAGAAATAAAAAACAGTAACATTATAATACAGAAATCAACCCAAGAAATCAACCCAATACAGAGATCAACCCAAGAAATGCAAAAATCTAATGTTCTTCACTATGCAACAACTTTAAGGGTTATTCATTACCTTTAATAAAACCGAGAGGAATTCGAGCACAATCCAACAACCTTTGTCAAGCTTCTGGAGTGAGAGAGGAGACTGGCGATGGCGATGGTGATGGGCTGATGGCGATGGCGAGGCGCGAGCTACGTAATGGCCACTGGCGACTGGCGATGGCGATGGCGATGGTGATGGGCTGATGGCGATGGCGAGGGGCGAGCTACGTAATGGCGATTGGCGACTGGCGATGGCGATGGCGATGGCGATGGCGAGCTGCGTAGTAGTGCGATCGCTATGACTGCGAAGTGAACTCCGTGAGCGAAGCCGCGCGGCGCGCGGCGAAGTATGAAGTGAGCGTGAGTGAGCTGTGAAGTGAAGATTTTGAAAATTAGGGCGAAGTGAAGTAGTGAAACTGAAATGCGAATTAATTTCGTATAATTCCTTTTAACCGGACTGGGCCAAAAATTTAAACGCCCCAAAGCCCAAAACTAAATAATTTAAATGGGTGTAGGTTCATAGGGTCCGGGTATCGGTTCCGGGTCCGGGTACCCGATTTATATTTACCGGAACCGGACCCGATATTGATCGGTTCCTAATTTTAATACCCGAAACCTACCCGTTATTATAATATATCTACCCGGAACCTACCCGATAGTATCGATTCCGGTCGGATATCTGGGTACCCTGCTCACCCCTAGTTCTCACCATGTTCATACTGCAATGTTAATACTGAAAATGTACCAAAGGTTGACTTTAATTTATTTTTTCCTTCTTTCATTTTTTATGATATTTGTCCTTTTGGATTTTGATATTTCAATGGCACTAATTAATTAAAGATTGTCTAATTCACGTTTCTTGAGAAACTTAAGATGTCAATTACATGAATTTAGCAAATTCAAATCATGTACTTTCACAAAACTAAACAAAAGGATGTTGCTTCTCTTAATTATAATTCCTTTATTTTTGGTGGTATAAGACAATGTTTAGGTTTTGCCTTTTTTTTTTTCAATTTGACAATTAAAAACTATGTGACCATTAAATGATGGGAATATGACTTATCGGAATTCTTTAATAAATAAGGGGTCAACAATTTAATTCCATAAAACTTAAAAATCAAGTAATCAATGTTCCATCCAATTACCTACTTTATTCTACTTAAATTTTCTCTACTAAAGAGATCTTTATATATTTGCATGACCAAAACCTAATTTATTGGTTTGGTATACTAGTTCCCACAATATTTCGATATCTAGATTTTCCTCACTAATAATGAGACCAATTTTATGGCATTTTTTGTGCGAATTTCCCCTCAAACGCACTGGTCTTTAGGTTTTTCCCTTCATATTTGTGGTCTTTAATTTTTGTCACTACTATTTATTTTATGAAAATATTCAGATTTACTTCACAAGGCATCTCTATAATATATTTTTTTCGAAAACTGAATTTTTGTCTCGCGCGGCATAAATTATGTAGGAATTAAGTTATGCATCATAGTTTTATAGTATTTTTTTAAATTATGTTGAGTGTTGAAAATTATGCCTTATCCGGCATAGTTTGTGTGGATGTTATGATACATATGTTGAAATTAAACGCTAATTATGCGCGCCGAAATCTGAAATTATATTTTTTTATATTATATTGAGTGTTGACAGTTATGCCTTATCCGGCATAATCTGTGGGTTGTGTATGATATATATGTCGAAGATAAATACTAATTATACCGAGCGAAATTCTAATTATACCGCGTCAAAAATAATAAAGGAAAAAAATTTAAAAACTCAAATTTGAAGGACAAGAATTAAAAACAACCCCAAAATGGGGCATTTGTGCGAATGAGCCATTTTATGGGCGAGAGAAAATAACAATAAAAATAGAATGATCATGGGTCATTTGCACTTTTGTTCCTATTTTTTATTGATTTTTAATTTTTGTCCTTCAAATAAGTTGGTCTTTAATTTTTGCCTTTCTGAATCGAATTTATTTTTATAGAGGCATAAATTACGCATCATAATATCCATAAATTATGTCACCTCTTTTAAAGAATTTATGTCGGCATAAATTCAACTTTGAAGGGAAAAAAAATTAAAGATCAACCCATTTGAAGCACAAAAATTAAAGACCAGCACATTTGAAGGAAAAACGTGCAATTACTTGATGATCACACAATTGATTGTTAGATCATGTCATAAAATAAAAATAGAGCAATAATTTCATGAATAAATATTATACCATGACCACAATTTATGTGGCCAAAAAGATGAGATCATGAAAAGTTGAGCCGACAGAAAGTTTGAATTTTAAAATGAAAAAAAGCATTTTAATAATTTAATCTAAATATTAAATTAAATATATTGAAAATCAGAAAAGGTCAACAATTCACCAATCATTTGCCACTACAAACAAGATGAATATCAGTTGGCCATGTGAACTTTCTCATGCATTTTAACAACGACATCCATTAATTTAAATTGGAGCGGTAATTAATATCATTTCTGCATACCTTAATAATAATGATATAAAAGATATTGACACAATAATATTATTTGGTCCTAGAATTTAAGTTATATGTATTGATAGCTAGTTGAAAATATAGAGAACTTATCCACTTATTTTTTAGGAGTATATTTATGCACTTGCTCATATTCATTATTTTTTATAAATTAGTAATTTTATTGGAAAATCAGGTTATAACAATAAAATTAGTTTCTTAATTGTGTGATATTTAATTATTTTAATTTAACTATAAAATTATTTTCTTCTTTCTAGTAATTTTGTTTTGTATAGTATGCTGTGGGATGAATTTAAACAAAGGAACATAAGTAAGAATTCATATATTCAAAGTCAATCTCTACATGTTTGTGATTATAATTTAATTAAATTATACTTGTTATACAAATAAAATTATCAGTATAGCCTGGCCTCTGTATAACGATCATCCTTTATTAGAATACTTCACTATAAAGATTAAATTTTTTTAGAATCGATTTTTCATGTTATATTATAAATATAAATGTTATTTTTGACATTATCGTACTAGTCAAAAGAATATCAAACAAACAACATCATGAATTTTACTGTATATATAAATTAACTTTCTGCATGTGATATCTTTGCTTGGTTCTTTCTAGTGTCTCCCCGATCACATGTTATTGTAAATAGTTATCTAAATTAGATATAACGTAGTACTGTTATCGTCCTTTTCCTTTTATGTATCAGACTCATAATTAATGCCAATTAGTGTGTACTTTAATTCATGTATACCAAAAATCGCTCGTGTTTGTTCAATCATCAATGTGATTGCTTCCAAATAAGTGGGTCCAAAATTAACTACGCATTTAAAGAATTAGGTTTAGGTCTCTAAAGGAGAAAATAACTTGTGTAGGTATGTTTCTTTATAATGTCTCTCAAATATTTTTCATATATAAATATTTGATATTTCGTACTCTCTAGAGATAGGAAGACTATGAGGGTAGACTTTGATATTAAGATATATAATTAGTACCAGGGGTGTAAAATGGACGAGTCAGCCTAAATTTGAACATATCACAATAAATTTAGTTAATAAATGGATAGATCAAAACTTACTTGGACGGAGATGGGACGAGTCACTATGGATTAAATAAGAGGCCATAGCATAACCCGTCCTTTAACTATCAAATTTTATTTCTAAAATATTTTTTTTTATAAAGAACTAAATATCTTATATATAGTTCTTTATTATAACTATATATAAACCTATCAAATAAAATAAATTTAAGTATATTGACTAGGTTCAATATGGATCAATTTTGATTAAATATTTAGCTCATATCAATTCAATTTTGAGGTGAACTAAATTTAGGCAACTAGATGAGGTAATAAATGAGTGAGTCATCAATCCATCCAAACTTGAACATTACATCTATTATGTTATCAAGTTTAATTATTGTTTTTTTGGTTCACCATACTCGCACATAATATTCTATCGAGTACTCGCTCTCTCTCTCATAAATATTGAGTAACTCTACTACAAATAATAATACTCCGTAATTAATTCAACTATCACTTTGAATGTTCATTTTGTAATGTCCATGTGTATTTAGGCCCATTGAATTTATTAATTCAGGGCTGTGTGGCAGACATTCCGGGAGCACATGTTAACTTATATGATTCTTTCTCCTTCACACATGATTTGGCCAGGAAATAAGGCAGAATATATATTTTAAAAGGAGATTTGTGCTTTTAATCCCTCAAATTTCAATAAGTTTATTTTTTATCTTTATGATATCTAGCTAATTACATATAATATTTATTTGATTGAAATATGTACTTTTTCCATTAAAATGTGTATATAGTTAAAAGAAACCTAGCCCTTTTTTGTTTTGTTTAAAACAATGAGAATTTTTGTTTTGTTTAAAAAAATGTTTTTATGCATAATTTTGTTGGTTCTGATCTTGAAATAAGGACATATAACATGCATGAGGCAAAACGTAGCACTACGTATCCTCTTTAAATTATTTATGGATTAGCTGAATACTAAAAAGAATTGACTTTTGAAAGAGACCAGTTGTGATTGAGTGCATAATTAGTGCAGTGGAACATGAGAATGTGTCTCCTAGATAATGCAAATCAGGGAAGATATGGCTAAAGACTTATGAAAAGAAGTTTGGATTATTTATATTAATCAGTTAAGAAAATACCAAAAACATTGACTTTTGAAATAGAGCAATTAAAAAGAGAGTGATTAAGGAGCGGAGTAGAATATTAAACCGAGTCGGATTACATATTTTAAATTTATGAATTCTGGATCATAATTATTTTTACTTATTGAATTATAAATAAATTATTTCATATTAAGTGAATTTTTAACATAAATACAAAATGCCAAAGTTACTGTGCTCTACCTAATCCGTTACTTGAACTATGTAAATCCGCCCTAATAATAACATGATAATTTAGTTAGAAAAGTATCATCTATACTTACGCAAAATTAATAAGGAAATATACGGCAGAGGAGTTGCAAAAAGAAAATGGGTAAAAATGGATAAAGAAATATAACGTGAAAGTGAGAGAAGAAAATTTTCAATCAGTGACTTTAATTGAAAGACAGAATAATTTATCTTGGGGATTCCTTTCATTATTCACAATATATATAGCTGTACAATGTTCATTCCTAATATAATACGAATCCTAACTTACTTTACAAAGGTTGATTCTTAATACAATTAGAATCTTAAGTTACCTTAAATATACATCTATCATAATTATAAAATATACGGAGAATATTCGCTAATACTCCCCCTCAAACGGAGCGGGAGGAGGCCGAATGCTAAGGCTGGATCGGAAGTCGGTGAAGAGCTGTCGCGGTAGTCCCTTTGTGAAAATGTCTGCATACTGATAAGAGGAAGGCACGTGTAAAATTTTGACCTGACCACGGGAAACCTTCTCTACCACAAAGTGGATATCCATCTCAATATGCTTAGTCCGTTGATGTTGGACTGGATTATGAGACATATAGATAGCAGATATGTTGTCACAATAGACTATAGACGCCTTGTGTAATGGACACTGGAGCTCCAAAAGAAGATTTCGGAGCCAACAGATCTCAGCGACGACATTAGCAACTCCACGATATTCTGCTTCAGCACTCGAACGAGATAGTGTGGCCTGCCGCTTGACGGACCATGAGATAAGATTATCCCTAGGAAATACACAGTACCCTGAGGTGGAGCGACGTGTGTCGGGGCATCCTGCCCAATCTGCATCCGTGTAGGCTAGCAACTTGGTTGGGGCAGGGGGTATAGATGCAAACCAAAGTCTAGTGTGCCCTTAACATATCTAATAATACGTTTGAGGGTGGCAAAATGTGACTCTCGGGGGTCGTGCATGAACAGACACACCTGCTGAACGGCATATGCAATATCAGGCCTAGTGAATGTAAGATACTGAAGAGCACATGCTAGACTCCGATATAGAGTGGGATCAGAAACTGGTGCACCGTCATTGGCACTAAGCTTGGATTTTGAGTCCACCGGAGTTGGCATAATTTTACAATTTGCCATTTTGGCCCTGTACACTATCTCTTCTGCATACTTACGCTGACACAGGAACATAGTGGCTGCAGATCTGGTCACCGATATACCCAAAAAATAACTTAGCTTGCACAAGTCAGTCATAGCAAATTCAGTTTTGAGTAGAGCAATGATTTCATTCTTCAACCCGTCAGATGAGGCAGTAAGAACAATGTCATCGACATATAATAGCAAATATGCAGTGCTGATGGATGAACTTTCGCAGCTTGTATCCATGCGCTCCATTTCTTCCTTCGTCTTCGTCGGCAGGGGGTCTCAATCAACCTCCTGCGCCTTCTGGCGATTCCGCGTTCTTTCCTATTTCTCAATCAGACGAAGGCGAGGAGCAGCCTGCAGGTACTTTAGAAATAGAGAAGGCTAAGGCAAAGCGGGAATCATTAAATCGATTTCCGAAGCCCCATCCCCGAAATATAGCATTTGAGAACGCGTTAATACGACAAGATCATATAATGGAAAAAATGGCGAACATTATAAAGGATCAAGGGATCCACCTGGAGGATTCACTCGACATAAAAAGGGGGTGGACCTCTTTCTCCATGACATAATGCAAATGGAGTCGAGGAGAAAGACAGCTACGCAAAATTCTGACAAGTCTTTCTTCATAATGTAAAGGGGTTTTAAGCAACTCTCTTGACTATAAGGAAAGAGAGGGGCGAAAAGCAACTCGACTCTAAACTAGAAAAAGGAGAGGGGGCTACCTCGGTGAAAAGTGAAGAGAGATGTATCACACCTGCTACATACAAAACCAATCTGCAGAAGATACCTGGCGAACCAATCATACCAAGCGCGAGATGCCAGTTTCAATCCATACAATGACTTCCTGAGATGACACACAAACAGCGGAACTGCCGGATGAACAAAGTCAGGAGGATGATGCATGTACACAGTCCCTTTCAAATCCCCATGAAGAAACGCATTCTTGACATCAAGTTGATGAATCGGCCAATGCATGCCCATAGCAATACTTAGAACAGTCCGAATAGTGGCTGGTTTAACAACCGGACTAAATGTCTCACCACAATCAATACCCTCCTACTGATTAGTGTCATTGGCAACTTGTCTTGCCTTATACCTCTCTAAGTCACCACTGTCTCTGAACTTATGACGAAATAACCACATACACCGGATAACATTTACACCAGTTGATCTAGGTACATTTAAATTCCTCGCACGTGGCCGCATTCCAATTTGAGTCTAGTTTTGCTAGTTTTGGATTTTTTGGAATGGGTGATAAGGTTTGTGTGGAGAGATTAAATTGAACATTGGGTTTGAAGATCCCGTGTTGTGCACGAGTCTCCATGCGATGTGAGGGCAGTGGTGGTGGGTCGGGGTTGTGAGGTTGCTGGTCCACTGGTTCTGGACCAGTGGGCAGCAGTTCAGATGGGCTGTTTTCTATGCTGTTAGTTGGCCTGGAAATCTGCAGACCTGCGGGACTGGTTGCTGGAGTGCAGGGCAGCAGTGTCGCTGGTGGTGCAGGTGACTCGACTGGAGGCTGTAGGGGTGAGCAGTGAGCTGGTGGAGTGGTGTCGGACAGTGGCGAGACTGTCAGAACTGTGGGCTGATGTTGGTATAGATTTTGGATGACCGGGGACAGACTTGGTTCATCGAAAGAGATGTAATCGGTGGTCTGAAATTTTTGGAGATTTGAAAAAAGAAAGGTTGTCTCATCAAAGGTGACGTGATGGGAGACGATGATTTTGCGAGTAGCAATGTCATAGCACAAGTAACCCCGATGATTAGGAGATAGACCAAGGAAGACAAATGGAAGAGTGCGAGGGGCAAGTTTTTGGGGTGCAGTGGAGGCTATGTTGAGGTAGCATAAGCATCCAAAAATACGTAGGTGATCATATGATGGTTTCCTACGGTATAAGATTTCTATAGGGGTTTTGTTTTGCAGTGTGCTAGTTGGTAAAATATTTAGAAGAAATTCTACCCTTTTGACAGCATAGTCCCAAAAAGGCAGTTGTAGGCAGGCATGAAACAGAAGTGTGTGAACCATGTTATTGATGGTACGTATAATTCTTTCAGCCTTTCCGTTTTGGGAAGAAGTATAGGGACAAGAAAAATGGAAAACAATGCCTTGTTTAGAACAGAAATTGTGAAATGCCGAGTTATTAAATTCACGTTCATTATCACATTGGAATGATTTAATAGGTTTTTCAAATTGTATCTTAATGAATTTTTGAAACTCGAGGAATTTTGCAAAAAAACTTCAGATTTGAATTTCAGTGGGTAAATCCAGACAAAATGTGAAAAATCATCCAAGAATACTAGATAGAATTTATTACCCAAAGAGCTAGCAATCGGAGATGTCCACAAATCAGCATGAACAATATCAAAAGGAGAAAAAGTAACATTGTTTGATGACATAAAGGGAAGACGAGTATGTTTGCCTAGTGGACAAGAAAAACAGTGTTGGGCAATTTTCCCATTATTACATTGAATACGCTTAGAAGTCCTAAGAAAAGTAAAAAATTGGTCTTTGGGTGTCCGAGTATGTTGTGCCAAGTTGAGGGAGAGATCGCCGCAAGGGATAGAGGTGTTTGCGATCTGACAGCGGCAGATTGAGTGAATGGGTAGAGGTCTCCCACACTATTGCAGCGTGTAAGAATTTTCGCTGTATTGAGTTCCTTCACAGAAAAACCAAAAGGGTCAAATTTGACAGACACAGAATTATTGCTAGTGAATTTTCTAACAGAGATTAAGTTTTAATGATGTTAGGTGTGTATAGGACGTGGTTTAGGGAGAAAAGTGGGTGTGGATGTTTGGTTTGTGTGTTACCGTAACCTTCAATTGGAATGCGATGACCATTGTCGACAATAATAAATTGAGGACACTTTAACCGACGTAGTTGAGATAGGTTACTTGACGACAGGGTGAGGTGAGATGTGGCTCCGGTGTCCATGTACCAATTTCATCGGGCTGTTGGAGGTTCACGGTGGTGTAGGCCTGGCCCAAAGCGATCGGGGCGGTGTTGTGCTATTCTTCTTTCTTCTTTGGACTACTGCCAGTGGGCTCGCTTCTTCTTCTTTGGTTGGCTTGCACGATGGCTGAGGCGAGGGCCCAAGAGGCCGATCGACCAAGGCTGCTGGGCTGGGCCCCCATTACGAGTGCGGGCATGCAGGCGAGGCCCAGTTCTGCTGGTTGGGCCCCTGTTGCTGCTGGTTGTGCCCCTGCTGCTGCTGGTTCCAGTTCTGCTGGCATGGCTACTGCTGGTTGCGTTGGCCCTTTCCGCGGCCCTTGCCTTTGTTGTTGCGACCTCTGCCGCCACTGGCCTGCTTCTGCTGCTGGACCTACTGGCCGCAGGTGTTGTCATCCCGTCAACGGCTAAGGTCTTTTGATTGTGTTCCTCTTGTTTAGCACGTCTAGTTTCTTCCAAAATAGTTGTGAACGTGCCTTGTTGGAACTTGGGAGAGGGTCGGCTTGTTGAATCATTGTTGCGAGTGTGTCATATTCACCTTTTGGTAAACCCGCAACAAGTTGAAGCACCATCTTGGTTTCTGAAACAGAAGTTCCGACGTTGGATAGTTGATCGGTTATGAGTTTCAGTTTCTTACAATATTCGGACATGTTGTTAAAATTCTCGAGGCGGGTATTATTGAATTGCTCTTCCAAATATACGGCCCGAGTATTTTTATTGTCCTGAAAGAGTTCTTCTAGCCGGACCCAAAGTTCACGTGCCGTAGCACCTGTTTTCATGATAGTGCATAGCAGATCTTTGGAGATGGTGCCGTAGATCCATTGTTTGACGATGGCGTCAAGACGACGCCAGATTGAGTCTGTACCATCGGTGGGACGAGGAACAGATTCGTCAATGTGATCGAGCACGTTGTATGCACATGCATGAATGTAGAATAGTTCCATCCACATGGAATATTGACAGTCTTCTTGGTCAAGAATTATAGGGATAAAATTCTTGATGTTGTTATCGGCGAATGCCGGATGAAAAGAAGATATTGAACGTTGAGAGTGGTTGTCAAGTGTGCCAGTGGATGAAACAGAATTTGTGGGGGAAGACATGGTTGCCGCCTGCCGAGGGAAGGGAATTTTTTGGTTTGACCGAGAAAGGGAGGAAGAAACCATAATTTTTATTTTTTTTTCTGTGAAATCAGAAAAAAAAATGCTGATTTCGGCCGAGAATGAGGAAGAGAAGGGATTTCGGTTTTAGGCTCTTGATACCATGAAAGATGGAATAATTTCCCTTGAGGATTCCTTTCATTATTCACAATATATATAGCTGTACAAGGTTGACTCCTAATATGGTACGAATCCTAACTTACCTTACAAAGGTTGATTCCTAATACAATTAGAATCCTAAGTTACCTTAAATATACATCTATCATAATTACAAAATTTACGAAGAATATTCTGAGAATATTCGCTAATATTAATAATTAAATAAACTTTATATTATAAGATTAGATGTGAATATAAGTTTTCGGCATGTTCACTCATACACAACCCTTTTTGCTCAATTAGTGACTTTAGACTAAAATTATAAGATGAAATCTTGTGATCCAAGTTCATAAATTTGAACCAATATTCATGCATTATGCAGCATTACACAATGGTGATAATGTTAATAATGTCCTTGTTATCATTCAACTAATCAGTATATATCCCATTAATTAGAGTATTATAAACAAGTCAATTTCACCCAACCTTTTTATGAGGAGGTTTTGCTGTATGGACAAAACATTGCGGTGATTATAATACATGCAATTGGTATATTAATATAAAGGATCAAAATCTGGATCAGATGGAAGACAAAATGTGAAGCTGAGATTAAAAAAATTAGTGAGATTATATTTATCATAATAAAATTATACCCCTTTGGTATATATTATTATAATCCGAGGGTTTGTAATATAGTAAGCCATATTTGACATGCAAACAATCAACATTTGTTTGGTCGGTGCGAGAGGGTGTACGGAGTGTGGGTTGGGGTGGGGGTTGCGGCCGGTGGGATGGGGATATTTCAAAAATGAGTTTAACTTCTATACAAATTTTTACTCTATCATATCACTTTTAACTATTAACTATTGTAATAGGTAAACTATCTTGTTTTTAAGATTACTCTCACATTTAATTTTAAGAAGGGTCGACACTAAGCATGTATAAAACTTAAACTCCCAAAAAACTAAAAGACACATACAAATTCAAAATTTAAATTTAGTAAGTTCAATATTTAAAGTTCTTACACTATCAGAAGAAAAACATTTGCCAACAATATTTTTTGATGTCATATATTGGATGTTGTTGCCAAAAGTATTTTTCTCAACAACAAAAAATATTGCATGTCATTGCAATAAGCTTCGATGCGAAAAGTTTTTGCAACAACAAGTTTTTTTGTTGTTGCCATTTACATTTTTTAGCAAAAGATGGGTCTTGGATTAACTGGTAAAGTTGATGTCATGTGACCAGGAGGTCACGGGTTCAAACCGTTAAAACAACCTCTTGCAGAAATGCAAGGTAAGTCTGCGTACAATTAGACCTTTCCCTTGTGGTCCGACCCTTTTTCGGATCCCGCGCATAGCGGGAGCTAAGTGCACCGGACTATTCTTTTTTTATTTACGTTTTTAGCAATAATATATTAAATTAATGTTGCCATTTATATTTTTTAGTAACGATTTACTTATTGTTGCTAAAGTTTTATTGTCAATTCTATACACTAAAATATTTAATTTTTTTTGATTCAGAATGTTTATGAAATTTTAGTGTCTTCACATATATATATTTGTTTACCGTATCAAAAGAATATTAAATTCAGTTAAATTCATAGCTAATAAGCTACATTTGTTGGCAGAGTTTTTTTTTAAAATACCAATTGAGTATTTTATTCATCTCAAAAGCCAAAAGTTACAAATTTGAAGAGTTGATATAGCAAATGTCACGACTCAATTTGGTATTGGAAATCTTAAGAAATAATATCTGATCACAAACACTATGAAACTCTTCATAGCTTGAGGTGTATCAAAGACATTATCCTCAATGAAAGATAGAATAATTTTCCTTAGAAATTTCTTTCATTATTCACAATATATATAATTGTACAAGGTTGATTCCTAATATGGTACGAATCCTAACTTACCTTACAAAAGTTGATTCCTAATACAATTAGAATCCTAAGTTACATTAAATATACATTTATCATAATTACAAAATATACGGCGAATATTCTGAGAATATTCGCTAATACTCCCCCTCAGACGGAGCGGGAGGAGGCCGAATGCTAAGGCTGGATCGGAAGTCGGTGAAGAGTTGTCGCGGTAGTCCCTTTGTGAAAATATCTGCATACTGATACGAGGAAGGCACGTGTAAAATTTTGACCTGACCACGAGCAACCTTCTCTCGCACAAAGTGGATATCCATCTCAATATGCTTAGTCCGCTGATGTTGGACTGGATTATGAGACATATAGATAGCAGATATGTTGTCACAATAGACTATAGACGCCTTGCGTAATGGACACTGGAACTCCAAAAGAAGATTTCGGAGCCAACAGATCTCAGCGACGACATTAGCAACTCCGCGATATTCTGCTTCAGCACTCGAACGGGACAGCGTGGCCTACCGCTTGGCGGACCATGAGATAAGATTATCCTCAAGAAATACACAGTACCCGGAGGTGGAACGACGTATGTCGGGGCATCCTGCCCAATCTGCATCAGTGTAGGCTAGCAATTTGGTTGGGGCAGAGGGATATAGATGTAAGCCAAAGTCAAGTGTGCCCTTAACATATCTGATAATACGTTTGAGGGCGAAAAATGGGACTCTCGGGGATCGTGCATGAACAGACACACCTGCTGAACGGCATATGCAATATCAGGCCTAGTGAATGTAAGATACTGAAGAGCACCTGCTAGACTCCGATATAGAGTGGGATCAGAAACTGGCGCACCGTCATTGGCACTAAGCTTGGATTTTGAGTCCACCGGAGTTGGCATAATTTTACAATTTGCCATCTTGGCCCTGTACACTATCTCTTCTGCATACTTTCGCTGACACAGGAACATATTGGCAGCAGATCTAGTCACCGATATACCCAAAAAATAACTTAGCTTCCCCAAGTCAGTCATGGCAAATTCAGTTTTGAGTAGAGCAATGATTTCATTCTTCAACCCGTTAGATGAGGCAGTAAGAACAATATCGTCGACATATAATAGCAAATATGCAGTGCTGCTACCTCGGTGAAAAGTGAAGAGAGAGGTATCACACCTGCTACATACAAAACCAATTTGCAGAAGATACCTGGCGAACCGATCATACCAAGCGCGGGGGGCCTGTTTCAATCCATACAATGACTTCCTGAGACGACACACAAACTGTGGAGCTGCCGGATGAACAAAACCAGGAGGCTGATGCATGTACACAGTCTCTTTCAAATCCCCATGAAGAAACGCATTCTTGACATCAAGCTGATGAATCGGCCAATGCAAGCCCATAGCAATACTGAGAACAGTCCGAATAGTGGCCGGTTTAACAATCGGACTGAATGTCTCACCACAATCAATACCCTCCTGCTGATTAGTGCCATTTGCAACTAGTCTTGCCTTATACCACTCTAAGTCACCACTGTCTCTGAACTTGTGACGAAATAGCCACATACACCGGATAACATTCACACCAGTTGGTCTAGGTACCAAATCCCAAGTGTTCTGCTTGGTTAAAGCGTTAAACTCCTCGCACATGGCCGCATTCCAATTGGGGTCCAGTTTAGCTAGTTTTGGATTCTTTAGAATGGGTGATAATGTTTGTGTGGAGAGATTGAAGTGAACCTTGGGTTTGAAGATCCCGTGTTGTGCACGAGTCTCCATGCGGTGAGAGGCGGCGGTGGGAGGTCGGGGAGTTCTTTGGGTGGTAAGCGGCAGTGTTCTTTGCGAAGCGAGAGACTCGACGAGGTTGTTGGATTTCTTTGGATCGCAGCGGTGTGAGTGATCCATTAGACTCGGCAGGTGCAACATGGGTGGTGTGGGAGCTGGGTGGGTGGCGGCATTATGCGGGAGGGTCGATGACCTTTGTTGGAGGCGGCGATGGCGTCGGAACGATGAGTCTGCTGGTACAGATTTTGGATGACCGGAGACAAACTCGGTTCATCGAGAAAGATGTAATCGGTGGTTTGAAAATTCCGGAGATTTGAAAAATGAAAGGTTGTCTCATTAAAGGTAACGTGACGGGAGACGATGATTTTGCGAGTAGCAATGTCATAGCACAAGTAGCCCCGATGATTAGGAGATAGACCAAGGAAGACACATGGAAAAGTGCAAGGGGCAAGTTTGTGGGGTGCAGTGGAGGCTATGTTGGGGTAGCATAAGCATCCAAAAATACGTAGGTGATCATATGATGGCTGCCTACGGTATAAGATTTCTGTAGGGGTTTTGTTTTGGAGTGTGCTAGTTGGTAAAATATTTAGAAGGGATTCTACCATTTTGACAGCATAGACGCAAAAAGGCGGTGGTAGGTAGGCATGAAACAGAAGTGTGCGGACCATGTTATTGATGGTACATATAATTCTTTCAGCCTTTCCGCTTTGGGAAGAAGTATAGGGACAAGAAAAACGGAAAACCATGCCTTGTTTAGAACAGAAATTGTGAAATGCCGAGTTATTAAATTCACGTCCATTATCACATTAGAATGATTTAATAGGTTTTTCAAATTGTGTCTTAATGAATTTTTGAAACTTGAGAAATTTTGCAAAAACTTCAGATTTGAATTTCAGTGGGTAAATCCAGACAAAATGTGAAAAATCATCCAAGAATACTAGATAGAATTTATGACCCAAAGAGCTAGCAATCGGAGATGTCCACAAATCAGCATGAACAATATCAAAGGGAGAAAAGGTAACATTGTTTGATGACATAAAGGGAAGACGAGTATGTTTGCCTAGTGGACAAGAGAAACAGTGTTGGGCAATTTTCCCATTACTACATTGAATACGCTTAGAAGTCCTAAGAAAAATAAAAACTGGGTCTCCTGGTGTCGTCGGTTGTGCCAAGTTGAGGAGAGAGAGATCGCAAGGGATAGAGGTGCTTGCGGTCCGACAAATGAAGATTGAGTGAATGGGTAGAGGTCTCCCACACTATTGCGGTGTGTAAGAATTTTCCCGTATTGAGTTCCTTCACAAAAACCAAAATGGTCAAATTCGGCGCATACGTAATTATTGCTAGTGAATTTTGTAACAGAGATTAAGTTTTTAATGATGTTAGGTGTGTATAGGACGTGGTTTAGGGAGAAAGATGGGTATGGATGTTTGGTGTGTGTGTTACCGTAACCTTCAATTGGAATGCGATTACCATTGCCGACAGTAATAAATTGAGGACACTTTAGCCGACGTAGTTGAGATAGGTTACCTGACGATCGGGTGAGGTGAGATGTGGCTCCGGTGTCCATGTACCAATTGTCGTCGGGCTGTTGAAGGTTCACGGTGGTGTATGCACAGCCCCAATCGATCGGGGCAGTGTTGAACTGCTGCAGTCTTCTTGATGTTGGTGCAATGAGGCTGCTGCGATTCTTCTTCTTTCTTTGGATTCTGTCAGTGGGCTCTCTTCTTCTTCTTTGGTGGGCTTCACTGGTGGTGGCGAGGCCCAACAGGCCGATCGACCAAAGGCTGCTGGGCCAGGCCCTGCGGTCGAGCATCTGCGAGGCATGCGGCGAGGCCCGATTCTGCTGGTTGGCGGCTTCTTTCTTGTCCGATGGTTGGTGTTGTCGATCCACTGGTTCCGTTGGCCCTTTCCGCGGCCCTTGCCTTTGTTGTTGCGACCTCTGCCGCCACGACCTCCGTCGCTCTGTTGTTGTTATTCTTCTTTGGGCTATTTGGTTCTTCTTTGGCGCAGGTGTTGCCATCCCGTCAACGGCTAACGCCTTTTGATTATGTTCCTCTTGTTTAGCACGTCTAGTTTCTTCCAACAATAGTTGTGAACGTGCCTTGTTGAAACTTGGGAGATGGTCGGCTTGTTGAATCATTGTTGCGAGTGTGTCATATTCACCTTTCGGTAAACCCGCAACAAGTTGAAGCACCATCTTGGTTTCTGAAACAGAAGTCCCGACGTTGGATAGTTGATCGGTTATGAGTTTCAGTTGCTTACAATATTCGGACATGTTGTTAAAATTCTCGAGGCGGGTATTGTTGAATTGCTCTTCCAAATACACAACACGAGTATTTTTATTGTCCTGAAAGATTTTTTCTAGCCGGACCCAAAGTTCACGTGCCGTAGCACCTGTTTTCATGATAGTGCATAACAGATCTTTGGAGATGGTGCCGTAGATCCATTGTTTGACGATGGCGTCAAGACGACGCCAGATTGAGTCTGTAACATCGGTGGGACGAGGAACAGATTCGTCAATGTGATCGAGCACGTTGTATGCACATGCATGAATGTAGAATAGTTCCATCCACATGGAATATTGACAGTCTTCTTGGTCAAGAATTATAGGGATAAAATTCTTGATGTTGTTAACGGCGAATGCCGGATGAAAAGAAGATACTGAACGTTGAGAGGGGTTTTCAAGTGTGCCAGTGGATGAAACGGAATTTGTGGGGGAAGACATGGTTGCCGCCTGTCGAGGGAAGGGAATTTTCTGGTTTGGCCGAAATATGGAGGAAGAAACCAGAAAAAAAAAATTCTGTGAAAGCAGAAAAAAATTCTGATTTCGGCCGGGAATGAGGATTTAGGTTTTAGGCTCTTGATACCATGAAAGATAGAATAATTTTCCTTAGGAATTTCTTTCATTATTCACAATATATATAGCTGTACAAGGTTGATTCCTAATATGGTACGAATCCTAACTTACCTTACAAAGGTTGATTCCTAATACAATTAGAATCCTAAGTTACCTTAAATATACATTTATCATAATTACAAAATATACGGCGAATATTCTGAAAATATTCGCTAATACTCAAGGATATTTCACATGTCGTAGGTGTATCCTCCAGGATTCAATAACCTTTTCTGTCATAAAACTAGGAACCAAAATCTAACAAAGATTACAAGAACCAGAATCTAACATAGATTACTAGAACCAGAATCTAACAAAGATTAAATAATTCTTATGAAACCCACCAAAAGAAAATGAGAAGAAGAATGTGGCTCTGTCTTATTACCTCCGAAGTGAAAAGATGTTGGAGAATTTATAGGTGAGAAGTTGAATCACTGAATGTTTGGATTGAAAGTCAATAAAGGATAATCAAACTGCCACATTCATGGTCAAATAACGGTGGAATTAAAGACAAATTATAGCCCTTAATGCTATTCAAGGAGTCATACGTTTGGCCATATTGAATGAAAAAAGTATGTCAATTACAATTTCACAAAACTGACAGCTACATATATTTGATATAATTAGTATATCAAATACTCATTAAGAAGGAATTAAGGAATGAATTTAGACCACAAGCACTACTTTTTGAGATATTAGAATAATCTTTTCAACATTTGGAAGCTATGAGCCATGTGAGTTTAGCCTCCATTGATCAGATGAATCATATATATTTACGCAAAATAACCGTTTTACCTGTAATTTAGTTATTTTTTAGGCATATTATTGACCATTATAAATTTAGTCATGTGCCCACGTTAACTTGAATCATTCAAGTTTTGAAATTTACGTTCGTTAATCATGTTATAGACTTTACTGTCATTGAGATTGTTTCTCTAAATTTTGTTGGATATGTAAAGCAGTACGGGAAGTAAATAAATATTACAAGTGTTCAAAAGGATAAACAAATAGTCAATATTCAGAACTGCTGCAAGCTTGGTGAGTCTTGTATCTTGATAACCTGAAATCAAAAAATAGTAAATCTGGATTGTTACAACTGTGGTTGAGTCGAGAGATGACTCTCTGTCTTTAAGACAAGATTGTCTCATATATATGCTTTTACGTTAACGGGTAATAGTCTCCCAAGATAAAACAACAACTAATCAACACTACAAAGCAAATAGATTGATTCTGACGAAGAAAACAAACACGAAACGACTTGCTGAAGAATAGAAAAGGAAGGAAGAGTTTTCTGTTTTTGTCCACTGTTTTGGACAGAATTTGTGTTGTTCTCTCTTCTGTTTGTCTCTGTGTAGTATATAGTAGTCTCAACAATTGAGCCAAAAGACTTCAAAATCAACCCAAACGGCAGGCAGAAACTTTCTGCTTTTCGTCGTCGTTCCCAATTTCATCTTTCCAGAAACTCCAGGGACCAAACTGTAAATATTAAGCAATTTGAGGGTCCAAAGAGATAATATCAGAAGAAGCCCCGAGCCCGTGACCCGAGCCCCGAGCCCGGACCGAACGGGCAGCCGGCGGCGCGCATGTGGACTTAGCCTTGAATCCAAGCACATCTAGGTCCTCCCTCCTTCAAACACATGGGTTACCCCTTGGAGTCCCAAACCCTTAGCCAACTTTGAGACTTATAAAGAGAATAATTCTTCCTTTTCTCACCGATGTGGTAGATTTGTCCCACACTATATTTCCATGCCTCAAACACCTTACTTCGTGGACCAATATCTCTTTCATTTCTCAACTAAATTTGACGATCATTGGCCCTACGGCCATCTACTCGCTTAGTAGATTATGCACGTGTGAAGAGACAAAGCCTCCAACATGCGGAACCCTAGTGTTTAAGTCATTAAATATGGGTGGACGCACCTCTAAACTAAAGGCAAATTTCCAACAAATTTTTCTTCTTTTGGAGAAATAATTTAGAAAAAGATTTGGACTTTAGCTATATATACACGTGATGGTTCCACTACGCATATTCGACTAGCTAGACTTTCTATCTTTTTATCCTTAAAATGACTTATCTTCATACACATTACACAATGTACAAATAATGCAAAATTGAAAATTTTCCTTACACTCCATATTTAACTATAGTTCCGTGTACTCTTTGTGAAAAAGGAAGTTCGTTAAGATGAATATGATATATATTTGATAATTTGAGATCACACCTGTACGTTAAATGTGTTAGATTGATAATAATGAGCATGTTGAGTAGGACCACTACGGAATGTGATGAGACGAACGGGTTCGATCTCTCGTTCACCAGAAATTTCAAGCACTATGGATAAAAGGTGTTTTCCTCCTAAACACATCATATGTGAAATATAATGTTAATCGAGCCAGTTAATTTCCAATAGTAAATAATTTAAACAAGTTTTTCGATAGGTTCGCTTAGCCTACCTGGGGAGCACATATTTTTCAGTTCAAGATCCATAGAATGTTAAGTGATATCATAATAGATCTTCATCAAAACCTTTATTCATCTCAATAGATCTTACTCTCTCGTTTCACTTTTACTTATTAATTATACTAAAAATAAATATTCATTTTTATTTATCCACTTTAGCATATCAAGAGAAATATAATTTTCTTTTTCTGTTTTATCAATAGCATTAACTTTTCATTCCAAATCATTTTCAAGTTCTATAAAGATTGTTAAGAGTCTCATATCGGAAATGGAATGGGAACATAGACTCCTTATATGGACTTGGAAAATCCTCACCCTACAAGTCAGCTTTTGGGGTTGAGTTAGACCCAAGATCCATTCTTTACATGGTATCAGAGTCAAGCTCATTCCAATTCTTTGTTCACCGATATTGAGCGCCCAAATTATATTGTGCACGCTCCAGTTAACGAGGTCTGGGCGCACGGGGGAGTGTTAAGAGTCCCACATAGGAAATGGAATGAGAACATGGTCTTATATGGACTTGGACAATCCTCACCCTACAAGCTATCTTTTGGGTTGAGTCAGGCCCAAGATCTATTCTTTACATGTTAAGAGTCACACATCGTAAATGGAATGGGAACATGGACTCCTTATATGGACTTCGACAATCCTCACCCTACAAGCTAGATTTTGGGGTTGAGTTAGGCTCAGGATGTTACTCTCTCGGTTCACTTTTACTTGTCAATTATAATAAAAATAAATATTCATTTTTATTGATCTACTTTAGCATATCAAGAGAAATATAATTTTCTTTTTCTGTTTTATCGATAGCATTAACTTTTCATTCCAAATCATTTTCAAGTTCTATAAAAAGTATACACCAACTAATATAAGTGTCATGGTAAATATGCACTTCAATTAATTTTCTTAAAGGGTATGCCAAATCCATCATACACAAGCAAAAGTGAAGAGAGTACTAGATTTAAGCCAATTAACTTACAACCCAATGACACCATAACTAATGGCATTTTGACGAAAAAAGAACTTCACTAGATTAAGTAGTTTTCTGAAGAAAAAGAGTTAATACACACTAGATTTGTCTAATTTATGATGGAGAAGCTTGGATTATGAGGATCAAAATATTGAATTTTTATTGTAACTTCAGGTATAGATTCTTTATATTTTAAAAATAAAATGTATATATTTACAAACTACACAAAAAATATTACTACAAGTTTGTTGGAAATTAGCCTTTGGCGGGAGTTGCGACCGACCAACTTTAACGGCTTAAACACTAGTGTTACGCATATTGGAGAATCCGGTTCTTCACAAATGCATGATCTACTAAGTACGTAGATAACCGTAGGGCCAAGAATCGTCAAATTTCATTGAGAAATAAAAGAGATATTGGTTCACGAAGTAAGGTGTTTGAAGCATGGAAAAGTGTGGTGTGTGATCAATTCTCCCTCATCGGTAGAGGAAGAAAGAATTGTTGTGTATATAAGACTCGAAATTGGTTTGGGGTTTGGGACCCCAAGGGGTATCCCATGTGTTTAAAGGAGGGAGGACCTAGATGTGCTTCGGTTCGAGGAAAGCCCACACGCGCGCCGCCGCCGCCGCCCGTCCGGTTACGGGCTCACTGACTGTGGGTCTTCTGATATTATCTTTTTGGGCCAGAGAACTTTGCCAGAAGTACAGTTTGATCCCAAAAGTTTCAAGATGTACAATTTGGACCAGAATTCCTTCAGATGTACAGTTTGGTCCCTGAAATTTCCAGAAAGTCAGAATTTGGGCAGTCAAAACAGAAACGTCAAGCAATCAATTCAGCCATTTATTTTGGCTGAATTACTCCTCCTATAATGGTCAATCCGTTGGTCTTTCTCACCATTTATTTGGTGGCTTTACTACATCCATAATGGTCATTATTCGGCCAATAATGGCTGTTATGGAGGCAGTCAAACATCCCCTCCTTCACATATATAAACGCCCTTGCACCATTGTTGAGCAACACTTACAATACACGAAAATACACAATCAGAAAATCAGTTCTTCCTACAACTTCCAAGCATCATTTCGTTACTCAATATTCTTCACGGTAGCTTTTGAGTTTTATTTGCTCAATTGTTCCATTGTTGTTTTATCTTGGGAGACGAATTGTCCAGGACGTATAAAGGATACATACGGGGTAATATTGTCTTAACTCTTAAGGACAGAGTGTCACACTCGACTCAGCAAACAAAAACAGTTTCAGTTTTTCTTCTTCAACATCTTTGTAATTTTCAGTTTTCTAGTTGAATTGTAATTTCAATTCTTACATTAGCAGGTACTCGTAATTTTCGTTTCCTGCATCCATTGATAAACCAACAAAGTTAACATTGATAATTATTTTAAAAACTTTGAGAAAATAATATCAAGAAAAATTTATTTGATTCCTTAGATAATATTACCTTCATATAAAATAAAACGTAAGAGTAACAACACGTGTGTTGGATATAAACTTCTCATGCCTTTTACAATTAACATCAGTTTTCAAATAGTAATTAAATAGGCTCTTAAAGAAATTTTCAATTGGGAAGTGTAATAATTTGAAACCAAACACAAATAGAGCAGCTACGTTGAGAAAAAATAGCCATGAAATGCGGGGAGTGACAGCTGGGTAAGAGGGCAGACAAATAGTAGACACCGGTTAACGTACGGACATTGGTTTTACATATCATCTTTGTCAAAAATCATCGGATCCGTGCCCCCCTTCCCTCCCCACCCCACCCCCACGAGTCACTACCCCCACTGCTCTCCCCCTGCTTGCCATTTGGTGCTAATTTCAAGATCATCAAATAGTAACTCAACTAATAGCATCTATTTTAAATTCCCACATTTCACCATTTCGTAGGCTTAGGATAGAGGTGATGTATTTGATTCGGTATTTTTAAAGTTTAGTTTTGATAATTTAGTAATCGATAAGTGAAAGTATTTATTAAAAACCATTTTTTTAAAGTTTGATTCAATAAATCAAACTTTGATACGCTAAATTAAACTTTGGTATGGTAATTCATTAATTAGTTACGGAAGGAAAAGATATATTGACAAGATATGTTCATAATCCGTCCAACATTTCACATGTTAGCTTTTAGAGAAATCACATATAAAAGTTAGATTTTCAATCTTAAGCCCTAACATTATGAATTTGTGTTGCTGGTAAATCAAGATATCCAAATTACTCGTTAATGTTACCCATATATATAGTAAAGAATTCATTAGGGGTAGATGTTCGGTATTTTTAAAGTTCGATCAGTAATCCAATGATCGCTAATTAAAGTAGATATCAAATACTGAACTTTCAAAGATAGAGAAAATTATCCTTAATCAATATTCTCTTATAAGACTAACATGCCATATATAAGATAAGAAGATTCAAAAAATATTTTAGTATGTTATACAAACTTATAATTTGAATGTTTTCTTTTTATTCATGTTAAATTAAAACACAAAGATAAAACGAATGGAATATTATTTAATTTTGAGTATTTACTAAGGTTATCACTAGAGATGGCAGTGGATCCTGGATCCGGTACTGATCCGATGGATCCAGATCCGTTTTATAGGATATGAATCTTCAAAATTTGGACCCGACAGATCCAGATCCATTTCTGACGGATCGGATCTGGATCTTGTATTTGAGATCCGTATCTAGAGATGGCAATGGATCTTGGACCCGGTCCGGACCCGGTGGATCCAGATCCATTTTATAGGATATGAATCTTCAAAATTTGGACCCGACGGATCTGGATCGGACCCGGATATGTTTCTGACGGATCGGATCTGGATCTGAATCTTGTATTTGAGATCCAGATCCGATCTGTGGATCCATTTTTTATTAAATATATCCATAACCTAGAATGTAATTTTATAAGTATTTTCTTAATTTTTTTTCATAATTTATGTATTGGGTAAAGGGTTGAACCAAGATAAGGCATAAGTCACACATTCATGTAATTTGTCTTTGAAGTTTCATTTCTTTTACATATATACTCTCTGCAGGTTCTCATATTTTCATTTCTATAAAAAGAAAAAATTATCACTTTTCTTTAAATTTCTCTTTCTTGAATCTGCTAGCCGTAAGCTTTAAGTATCTTTCTCTCATTTGTTTGATCAGCAAAAAAAATGAGACTTTTGATATATGACTGACATTGTTTTATGTTGTTTAATGAAGTCAATCAGTAGAACTACAAGTGGAACAGCACTAAAGCCTCCAAAAATTAGCTCAAAGTTGGAACCTGTTCAACATCACTACTAAAGTCAATCGTCTTTATTTTCTTGTGATGCTAAAACTTTGTTCAGTATTTTGGAAGAATGATGTCATGTTCGTGTAGGTTGATTGAATGAACTCAATCACTTTTTTTCAATCAGATTGCGCTTCATTTTGTCATAAAAGTTTCAACATGTGAGAATATTATTCAAGCCAAAAAAATTTACATGTAGATCCAGATCCGATCCGATGGATCCGGATTTGGACATGATTTTTATGGACCCGATGGATCTGGATCTGGATCTAGTAGGATCCGATCCGTTGCCATCCCTATCCATATCCGATCCAGATCCGACTCGTGGATCCGTTCTTTATTAAATATATGCATAACCTATAATGTAATTTTATAAGTATTTTCTTAAAAAATTTCATAATTTCTATATTTTACATTCATATTTGGAGTAATGGATATTGAAAATTTTAGGAAGAATTGGCTGGAACAATAATTTTATTACTCCATTAATCACCCTCAACTTCCATTCTCACACCTCTTAGTTTCCTTGAATAAATAAATTAACAGACCTCTTAATTTATTCTATAGATATAAATTAGTGCCGTAATATATTTACTTTTCATGTTTGCTTCAATATGACTTTAATGCCTTTCTACTCCAAAATGGTTAAATGAAACAACTTCTTTAAATACCATGCATTAATTAACATACTCAAATTATCAATTGTTTACTTATTTAATTTTCTATCTATCATACTGAAAAATGCATTTTGTTACAAGTATATGTACATGTTTCTCATATTTAATTAGGTCTTTATCATTTTATGAGGCTTCCTGATTTTTTTTTGCTGTTATAGAATCAAGGAGACATTCATTTGTCTACAACAATATAGGGAGGCCAAAGATGTCATCGTCCAATTCTCCATGTGCAGCATGCAAATTATTGCGTCGAAAATGCACTCAAGAATGTGGATCCAGATCCAATCCGTGGATCCGGTGAATCTGATGGATCTGATTTTTATGGATCCGATAGATCTTGATCCAAGTATGAAAAACGGATCTGGATCTGGATCTAGTAGGATCCGATCCAGATCTGATCCGTTGTCATCCCTAGTTATCACTAACTTGAACTTTAGCGTAGTGTAGGTTCATCCGTTCATGTTTGGAACCCATCACTCATGCTTCTTTAATTTTCTCTTTTGGAAGGGAAGGGATATGACCTCGCGGAGCTACCTCGAGGGTGCAACTATTGACCCCAACTGAACTTGACAATGCTAAGGGCATGTTCCAATGTCGTGTTCTTTCTTCTTTTTTCAAAAAAAAAAAAAATCTCATTCAACAACAAATAGCATATCAAGATAGGAGGATGAGGTGTACGCAAACTCTACCCCTATATTTGCGGGATAAAGATGTTGTTTCTAATAGACCCTCGACAAGAAAATCATTTTCAGAACAAGTTTGAAGGAAATGCACGAGCCAAAAGTTATGACGAAATTATGAAGAAAGTAAAAAATATTGACAGTAGAAATAATAAAGACAATCAAAGTAAAATAAACACAAACAAATATATAATGGGAGGAAATAAAACGTTGAACTACCAATTAGCCGTTATTAATATTTGCATTCAACATTCGATATTAATATTGAGGTTTGATTAATTTGTATTTACTTTATATAAAACCTATTAAAGGAGAAACACTCATTATCAAAATTGTTTTCATACTGATAATTCTAATATGAAACCTCTAATCAAGAAGAAACGGATTTTAGTCATCCCACCACCACTAATTCTTGCGGGTGTTCCAAACGTCCTGTTCGAGTATACTATGGTACGATAGTTCGGACATCTTCACCTTTTAAATAATAAATTATAAAGTAAAAAGCTTATTCAAATCGATAAATTATATTGATCGAATCATATTAATTTACTATAGTAAAATAATAACTTGGAATAACTTAACATATGGAGTATTAATATCATTATTTAAAAAAATAGAAATTAGCCATAGATATATTTTTTAACTAAATAATAAAATTCATCACTAATTCTATTTAGTCACGAATTAGCTATGAATTCTACAAAAACATGTTAATTACAACAATTTAATGACGAAATTCATAGCTAATTTCCATTTTTTATAGTGAATTAATACTCTTATTTAATGCAAGACATATATAAAAGATGTGATGTTGTCTCCATACGACTTATATGTCACGAGTTCGTGTTATGAAAACATTGTTGAAAATTTACTAAATATGGAATTAAGTATATCCCATTAATTTATGACTCGAACAATTGGGGGCCGCACGTCGAAAACGTCGTTTTCACACACGTGCACACGTAGTGCCAATTATCACAAATTTCATTAGTGAAAGAGATATTGGTACATATGTAATACGTTTGAGACATAGAATTATGGACGATTATTAGCCAAATGACAAAGTATTCCACGTTGGTAAACAAAGGAAGAAGTGTACGAAGTGTAAGATGAAACAAGTCAAAAATTGCCGCGGATCCATGAAGGGTCGCGACGCTAATTAGTTGGCCAGTCACTGGAGCCGCGGCGCTTCGGAGGCAGAATGCTGCGACGGAAAGTTGGAAAAATCTGACTTTTGGGCTAGTTTTGGAGCATTGTCTCCATTACTTGGCACATGAATTCAGCCATTATTTGGCTGAATGTAATTCCTCAATCAAGTGTCATTATATGGCTATTGAAAGTCATTAGTTGGCTAGTTGAGGAGTCTTCTACTTACACTATAAATTGAGGCATTTGACTCAATTGAACACAACACTTAGAAAATACTCAAGATTTTTTTGAATTCATCTTCTTCCTCTCTAGCAAAGTTACTATACTCAAAGTTCTTCAAGAGTAACACTTGAGTTTCCTTTGCTCAATTGTTAAGTTACTATTGTATCTTGGGAGACTATTGCCCAACACCGTAAAATGAGATATACGGGACAATCTTATCTTAAAGATAGAGCGTAATCACTTGACTCATCAAATCACACAAGCAGTTTGTTAAGTTTTTAATTTCTAGTTTATTATAATATTTAGTTTATTCTTTCTTATTATTATAATAGTTACTTACTTTCTATTTCGTACAACAATTATATTCAAACAAATATTTATTAATATTTATATTAGAGGAGATTGTCTATATAACACTTATTAAGGTGCGACCCTTCCTAACGAACGATGAATGCTTTATACATCATACTGACTTTTTATATGCTATTTATATATAAAAAAGATGCATGTTATGATTGTTATCTATCTACTAACAGAGCAGCAGCAGTAATTGTTGATTTGGCAGTTGTCCAGCTAAATATTTTTTGTGATGGAATCTACTAAATAGGCCAAATATAAATATACTACTACTATATGAATCAATCAATAGAGAGTAACACGTACGTATAAATGTAACCAATCCCTTCACTCCAATATTTCTCTTTCTTTCCTTAGATCTTTAGCAAATCTCATAACTAAATTAATCTATCGATCTTCAATGGCAACAAAGAGAGCAACAATATTCTTCTCCCTTCTTCTCTTCTTCCTCCTTTCCTCCTCCGCCGCCGCCGCCAACCGCCGCACACAAAAAGTTGAATACCTAAAACTCCCATTACTCCACCAAGACACATTCCCTCCAACTCCTTCACAGTCACTTTCCTCCGATATCCGCCGTTTAAACACACTTTACTCCTCCCTCCGCCACCGTAGAGCTAAACTCCCGTTAACTTCCGGTGTATCTACCGGAAGCGGACAGTACTTCGTCGATCTCCGACTAGGTACGCCTCCACAACGTCTCCTTTTAGTCGCCGACACCGGTAGTGACCTTGTTTGGGTAACTTGCTCCGCTTGCCGAAACTGCACGCGCCGCCGTCGCAACTCCGCATTCCTAGCTCGTCATTCATCAACGTATTTACCTTACCATTGCTATGACAAGCAATGTAGGCTCGTACCTAACCCTAGAAGCGGCGCGTGTAACCACACGCGCCAACATAGTCCGTGTAGATATGAGTACTCCTACTCCGATGGATCGGAAACTAAAGGCTTTTTCTCTACCGAAACGACGACGCTTAATGCGAGTTCCGGTAGTGCGGTGAAATTTAAAAGGCTAGCATTTGGTTGTAGTTTTGAAGCGTCCGGTCCAAGTATTACCGGTCCGAGTTTTAATGGAGCTCAAGGAGTTATGGGCTTAGGCCGCGGTTCATTTTCATTAGCGAGTCAATTGGGCCGCCGGTTCGGTAACAAGTTTGCGTATTGTTTAATGGACTATACTTTATCTCCAACTCCAACGAGTTACTTATTAATCGGGCGGTCAAACACGGTCAACGGTTCGAAAATGAGTTACACTCCAATGATAAATAACCCTTTTACTTCAACATTTTACTATATTGGGATTGAAAGTGTTTCCATTGAGGATGTAATATTACCAATACGCCCTTCCGTTTGGGCAATTGATGAGTTGGGTAATGGTGGGACTGTTATGGATTCAGGGACAACATTGACATTTCTCGCCGAGCCAGCTTATCGGCGTATAGTTCAAGCGTTTAAGCGGCTCGTTAAGCTCCCCAAAGCCGATGCTCCGACTATCGGGTTTGACTTGTGTGTCAACGTGTCGGGCGTGCCACGACCGAGTTTCCCTAAAATGAGTTTTAAACTCAGTGGTGACTCGGTTTTTTCCTTGCCACCCGGGAACTACTTCATCGATACCGCGGAGGACGTTAAATGCCTCGCGTTGCAGCCGTTGACTGTGCCTTCGGGGTTCTCGGTTATTGGAAACCTAATGCAACAAGGGTTCGTGTTTGAATTCGATAGAGACCGATCACGGATCGGTTTTTCCCAGCATGGCTGTGGCAAGCCATGATGATTCGGTGGGTTGGATGACTCACCGAGTCCGAAACTTTTTTTTAATTTTTGTTTGGGAGGTGGGGGTACATTTTTTCCTGTGGAAATTAATATAAATCGATTTGTTGTTGTGAATTGTGTTAGTATAAATATAATTTGTTTTCTTGTCGTTTTTGTTTAGTATAATTATCATAGGAAACGGCCAAAAATAGGTTGGAGAGGAAAAATAATAAGGGAGGAGATGTTTTTGTTGCTTTTCGCTGTCTGTTTGATTTGTGTTTGATGCTTTCACGTGAAATTCTTAATGAATTATGGAATCGTTACTTTGGAGTGGGGTGGGGCGGGGGCGTGGGGGTGGGGCATGTAATAGAATATGATTTGATGAACACAAATTCAACTGTATGACTGTACCCATATGATATGAACATGTCAATGCTTGTGGAAAATGGAAAAACTAAGCCAATTATTTAGGTAATTAGTCTATAGTACGAAAATACACAAGGTACAAACAAATCTTGGAGTACTTATTGAAAATTGATGCAAGAGAAACCTTTATTGTACTCTGTGTTTATATTAAATTATATTTGTGTTATTAGTTCACGATCCTCTACGTGTTGAGGCTTTATTGGTGTGTCTCATTTTTTTTTCACTCCGCGTTCTATACTTATTTTGAGACTTCAACTAATTTGAATTTACGTCGTGTAAAGCTCACTAAAAGAGAAAGTGCTCCCTTTGAGATTTTTTATTTTATTATTCAGAACTTAAATCCGAAACTAATTAAAATTGACATACTTCACCACAATTTTTTATGCTCTCAGAGGGATTGTCATTCCTAATTTTAAGTATTGCAAAGAATAGGTATTGTAGGTGATCGTCATTGCACACTAACTGATCAATAAAGATAAGAGTGTTTCGTTGGTGTTCTCAGTCTTAGTGCGACCTTCCTTGAGCTAAATCGTGTCCGACTATCTTTTTATCGATCGGTCAGTTATGGAAGACTTTGCTGACCGTAGAAGCCAGAATATCATTACGAATATCTTGGATTCTTCTTCCGAGATTTACGCTGCATAAAGTCATTAAAAAAAATATCACTTTCTACTAAGAAATTTTTTATACCTAAGAGTCTAAGACTCGCTGTAATATCTCTTACTAAGGAATGAGAAATTATGTGGGTTCTACCCAACCTTTTTTGGTATCCCCATGAGCTAAATGTCATTGTAAGTGTTAAAAGATAGTAATATTCTCGTGAAGGAAAGTGTTTATCAGGTTTGTATAGAAAATATCACACGGTTTTATTCTAATATTATGTATATTATTTTGTATTAATTAGCATTATATGCTTACCATAAATATAAAATTCTTATACTACTAGAATATGATTTTGGTATTAGAATAGGAATATAATTTTTCTATTATGAAAATTGTAACTTGTATATATTCTCTTTCATTAATGAAAATAATCAAGAGATTATTTTTTTCATAGTATCAGAAGTCTAGGTTCGAAATTTCATCTCCCAAAATTTCCTATCATTCTTGAAATAGAAAATGTCCAATATGCGACGTGGGCCGAACTGTTCAAAATCCACTCACGTTCGCATCAACTCATCCATCACATAATCCCCGCGACTCCTGAGGATACGGAGGTGCCAAAACGCGAAGATGATCCTAAGTTGTGGACGACTCTTGATGCCACAGTCCTCCAGTGGATTTACTCCACTATCTCTACCGACCTATTGCAGACGATTATTGAGCTGGACGCTACGGCGATGGCTGCTTGGGATAGGATACGTGGCATATTCCAAGATAATCGAAATCCTAGAGCTGTTACCCTTGAGCAGGAATTTTCCCACGTCAATATAGAAAAATTTTGGAACGTTTCAACATATTGCAAAAGGTTGAAGGAATTAGCGGACCAACTCCGCAACGTTGGTGCGCCCGTTAGTGAAGATCATCTCGTTCTACAGATGGTTGCTGGCCTTTTCGAGGCCTATAGTGGCGTTGGAACACTCATTCGTCAAAGTAATCATCTTCCAAAGTTCTATCAAGCCCGCTCCATGCTTACTTTGAAAGAAGCCGGCTTGGCTAAAAAGGCGGCTACTAGTGCTAGTTCTGTGGTCATGATGACATCCTCCACCAATTCTCCCAGTTTCATTGATCATTTGAACCAAAACCATTCTCACAGAGGCGGCAAAAATAGTCGAAAGAATAATACCAAAAATCGCGGGGCAAATGCGGTGGTTCCGGCGGGAGTGGGTCCCTCCCCAACAACAGTGGGCCACAACTCAACTGGTCCCAGCCTTGGGCCCCTTGGCCATGGGCCTGGGCCAGCGGGCAGTGGCCCAACAACCAGTGGTATCCAGCGCGTTTAGCCCCATGCAACTAGGCTGCCCAGCAGCCTCCCAGGCCCAGTTCGCAATGGCCTAAAAGTTGTGGAAAAGCAGGTTACCGAAGCAATACTGGGTCGGGGCAGCCATCAGGTGTTCTTGGGCCCCGGCCCCTACAAGCCCATCATGCAGCGGCCCCCACCCTGACAGGCATTGAAGCCGCCATGCATACTCTTGGAATTAATCTGCCAGACCCGAATTGGTACATGGACACCGGAGCCACTATCCACATGACATCCGATCAAGGTACTCTCTCGTCTTATTCCAATTTGAGCAACCCTCGTGGCATAATTGTTGGTAATGGTAATTCTATTTCAATTCGTGGTTATGGTCATAAAACATTGTCTCCCCCCGCCCCCGCCATCCACCTCTTATATTGAAAAATACCATACATGCCCCTATATTGATTAAAAATTTGGTTTTTGTCCGTAAGTTCACCACTAATAATTCTGTTTCTATTGAATTTGATCCGTTTGGGTTTTCTGTGAAGGATTTTAAGACGGAGAGTCCTCATACTCTTATGAGGTGTGATAGTAGGGGAGATCTTTATCCTATCACGCTATGGTCCAGTCTATCGAGTCAAGCCTTGCCATCAACGTTTGCAGTCATTGCTCCTTCCTTGTGGCATGCTCGTCTAGGTCATCCGGGGTCGTCTATTTTATATTAATTAGATAAAAATAAATTTATTTCATGTAAGGGTATACGTAGTACTCTGAATTGTCAATCTTGTTCTTTAGGAAAAATTGTTAGGTTGTCAGTTGTAGACTCTAATTCTCATACTCTAATGTCATTTGATATTATTCATAGCAATTTATGGACGTCTCCTGTTCTTAGTTCATTGGGTCATCGCTATTATGTTCTTTTTTTGGATGATTATTCTAAATTTTTATGGACTTTTTCAATAACGAAAAAATCTCGGGTTTTTTCACCTTCTTAAAATTTAGAGCATTCATTAGAACCCAATTTGAACGGAAAATAAAAAATATTCAATGTGATAATGGCAAAGAATATGACAATGGGGTGTTTCGGGAATTTTGTGCTAATAATGGGATAATTTTTTATTTTTCTTGCCCTCATACATCTTCAAAAAATGGAAAAGTCGAACGCAAAATTTGTACCATTAATAACATTGTCCGAACTTTATTGATTCATGCTTCCGTTCCCCCGTTGTTTTGGCATCATGCTCTACAAATGACTACATATCTTCTTAACATTCTTCATTCTAGAGGTTTGACATATTCGTCCCATCTTCAAATTTTATATAGTAAGACTCATTCGTATTCACATCTTAGGGTCTTTGGGTGTTTGTGTTATCCATTGTTTCCATCCTCCACAATTAACAAACTTCAGGCCCGGTCTACCCCTTGTGTGTTTTTGGGTTATCCGTCAAATAATCTTGGTTACAAATATTTTAATTTATCATCTAATAAAATCATCATTAGTCGCCATGTAATTTTTGATGAATCTCAATTTCTGTTTGCTAAGGTTAGTAATCCCGTGCCTAGTTTGTATAATTTTTTAGATGATGGTATCTCCCCGTATATCATTCACCATTTTTCAAACGTGTCCCGAACCCCAAATCCACCAGCGGGCCCACTGCTCGCTGGCTCTACATTACCGTCGCCTGCTACCATTCTGGGTCGAGCAACTGGGCCATCCGCTAGCCCTGGGCTGCCTGATCCCGGTCCAAGATAGGCCCGCCATCGTCCAGCCTTGTCTCCGCCGCTGCCTCCTCGTTATCGAAGTTGGGCCAGAGCCCATCTGCTCAAACCACGACAGTCAGATAATTCCCAAAATTCGCCCAATTCTCCCCCGAGTCATAGACCGGTCACTCATAGTCAACGGGGTGTTTTTAAACCAAAAATATATTTTAATTTAAATTCTAATGTTCTTAAATCACCCTTACCCCGTAATCTTATGTCTGCGTTAAATGACCCGAATTGAAAAATTGTTATGACCGACGAATATAATGCTCTTATTGATAATAAGATGTGAGAGTTGGTGCCCCGTCCATATGGTGTTAATATTATTAGGTCTATGTGGATTTTTGCTCATAATGACAATTCAGACGGTTCGTTTGTAAGGCATAAAGCTCGTCTTGTAGGTGATGGTAAGACTTCGCAGGTTGGTGTGGATTGTGGTAAGACGTTTAGTCTGGTGGTCAAACTGGCTATCATTCGCATTGTGCTCAGCTTGACTCTTTCGAAAGCATGGCACATTCATCAGTTAGATGTGAAGAATGCTTTCTTACATGGTGATTTCAAGGAGACAATCTATATGCATCAGCCATTGGGGTTTAGGGATCCCAAATATCCTCATCATGTCTGTTTGTTGAAAAAGTCCTTATATGGGCTTAATCAGTCTCCACGGGCCTGATATAAGAGGTTTGCCGACTATGTTTCGACTATTGGGTTCACTTACAGCAGGTCGGATAATTCATTGTTCATATATCGTCGTGGTTCTTCCTTGGCTTATATAATATTATATGTGGATGATATTATCTTGACTGCCTCTTCCGATGCATTACGTCAGTGTATCATGACAATGCTTAGTTCTGAGTTTGCTATGAAAGACTTGGGGCCATTGAGTTATTTTTTGGGGATTGTTGTCACTCGTCATGCAGGTGGGTTGTTCTTATCCCAAAGAAAGTATGCAACTGCGATCATTGAGAGGGTTGGGATGTCATCCTGTAAGTTCACTTCCACTCCAGTTGATACTAAGCCCAAACTTGGTGTTGCGGCCGGCGCACCATACGAGGATCCGACCCGCTATCGCAGTCTTACAAGGGCCCTTCAGTATCTTACATTCACGAGAGCAGATATTACATATGTCGTACAACATATGTGTTTATTTATGCATGATCCCAGGGTTGAGCACATGAATGCACTCAAATTCATCATTCGGTATATTCAGGGGACACTTAACTGTGGCTTGCATTTATATCCTTCACCGACTTCTACATTTGTCTCGTATACAGATGCTGATTGGGGTGGTTGTTCGGACACCAGATGGTCTACGTCTGGATATTGTATGTTTCTTGGTAATAACTTGGTCTCATGGTCTGCGAAACGTCAGTCGACTTTGTCCTGCTCCAGTGCGGAGGCCGAGTATCGAGAGGTAGCTAATGTGGTCTATGAATCATGTTGGTTACGTAATTTGCTATTAGAACTTCATTGTCCTATTCAGAAAGAGGCATTGGTTTATTGTGATAATGTTAGTGCCATCTACCTTTCTGGTAATCCGGTTCAGCACCAGCACACTAAACATATCGCGATGGACATTCACTTTGTTCGTGCAAAGGTTGCTCGTGGTCAAGTACACATCTGTCATGTCCCTTCCAAGTATCAAATTGCAGACATTTTTACAAAGAGTCTTCTCTCGGTCCTTTTTAAATATTTTAGAGACAGTCTCAGCATACGAAGACCGCTCGCTATGATTGCGGGTGTGTGTTAAAGATAGTAATATTCTCGTGATATACACTTTCCTTATGAAGTGTTTATCACGGTTTGTATAGAAAGTATCACACAGTTTTGTCCTAATATTGTTTATATTATTTTGTATTAATTAGCATTGTACACTTATCATAAGTATATGATTCGTGTACTACTAGAATAGGATTTTGGTATTAGAATAGAAATATGATTTTCCTATTATGGAAACTGTAACTTGTATATATTCTCTTTCATTAATGAAAATAATCAAGAGATTATTTCTTTCAGTAAGGTTGTTATGTTTGCAGGGTTGAAAATTTGAAGGAAATTCCCGTCAATTTCTTATTTGATAGTCATATAAAAAATATTTTTTTATTTGCCAGCTCTACAAGTCACATATCCCTAAACTTAGCCCTAACTTACATATTATTGGACCCCAAAAACAAGGCTTTCTTTGTACTGCAAAAGGGACTTTACTTTCTATTAGCGAATATTCTCCATATTTTCTCTACATATTGTGTAATTATGAATATTGTATGTTTATGGTATATTAAGATTCTTACTGTATTAGGGTTCCTCTATTGTACAAACTATATATATTTTGTAATAATGAGAATAATTCCAAAGAGAGATTATTACAATCTTACATGGTATCAGAAGCCAAAACCCTAGGTCTTCTACAGAAAATCCGCCCCCTCCCCCTCAAACCTCACCACTGGCGGCCACCTTATTTTTCTTGACCGAAAAGACTAACTTCTCTTCCTTTGTTCTTCCTTGTCCTTTTTCTCCTACTTCAATAAAATTTATCCACTATAATGACTCATCCTGCAACTCCCATGGGAGCATCATCATCAACCGTCATCACCCATGAAGTACCAAAAGCATCATTTTCGCCCTATATTCATCCAGCCCGAGGCCGTGGCCAGCAGAACAATACACAGCAGCCGCATCCCATTCCTTCAGTGCATTGGATAGGCCAGTTGCCCCTTATAAACACGGGAACTGGGCCTCCTCTCCTGCCCAGATGTCGGCCCACTTCCATTACCCACAACATGGACTGTTGGGCCCCGCTCCAGCATCCCGGTCAGCCCATTTTCAGCCAAACCAAGCCCATTTCATGCAGGCCCAGTACCCGCAGCCTTCCTCTGGTCTAGGCCTGACTGATTTGGGTCAGACTTTTAGCAGTCTGAATTTGCAGCAGCCTGATGAAAATTGGTACATGGACTCGGGAGCCACATCTCACCTTACTCGCTCTGCAGGTAATATTCCCAAACCGTTTTGATTAAAGTATCCTCAATACATTACAGTTGGCAATGGCCATCGCATTCTAATACATGGATATGATACCTCATACACACAACCACCTCATCCACATTTTCCCTTAACAATGTCCTCTATGCTCCAAACATCATTAAGAACCTAATTTCTTTCCGTAAATTTACTCGTAATAATTATGTCTCTGTTGAATTTGACTCTTTTGGTTTTATTGTGAAGGATCTTCGTACGGGGACACCTCTTACGAGATGCAATAGCACGGGGGATCTCTATCCATTCTCATCCACCTCCGCTGCTAGATCACACTCTCCCATCTCTCTCGCTGATGTCTCTCCGTCCACTTGGCATAATAGGCTTGGCCACCAAGGAGCCCCCTTTTTAAATTTTCTTAGAGGCAATAATTTTATTAAATGTAATAATGGGAAACTTGCACAACACTGTGTTTCTTGTTCTTTAGGCAAACATGTTCGTCTTCCTTATAAATCATCTTCCAGTATTACATTTTCTCTTTTTGATATAATTCATGTTGATTTATGGACGTCTCCTATCTCTAGTTCACTTGGTCATGAATATTATCTTGTATTGTTAGATGATTTTTCTCATTATATTTGGATTTACCCACTCAAATATAAATCAAAAGTGTTTGCCAAATTTCTCGAGTTTTGTACTTTTATCAAAATACAGTTTGAAAAATGCATAAAATTATGTCAGTGTGATAATGGTCATGAATTCAATAACTCAATGTTTCACCGATTCTGTAGAAATAATGGTATGGTTTTTCGATTCTCATGCCCCCACACATCGCCTCAAAATGGTAAAACAGAATGAATCATCCGCACCATTAATAACACGGTTCATACTCTCTTGTTTCATGCCTTCCTTCCTCCATCATTCTGGGTCTGTGCAGTCAAAATGGTAGAATACGTCCTAAATACTTTACCTACAAGCACCCTCCACAATATGACTCCAACCGGAATTCTATACCGCAAGATACCCTCTTACGACCACCTTAGGATATTCGATTGCCTGTGTTATCCAAATCTTGCATCCACTGTCCCTCACAAATCAGCACCTTGAACTACTCTGTGTGTCTTTGTAGGTTTTTCGTCTAATCGTAGGGGCATCTTTGCTATGACCTATCCACTTGTCAAATCCGCATCTCTCGTAACGTCACGTTTGACGATACCACATTCCCTTTTTTGAATCTCCAAAAATTCTAAAAAATGGACTATACCTTTCTTGATGAGTCCAACATCTCCCCCGTCATTCTCAGCCAACTGCTTCAGTCTGATACCCTTAACCCGTCTCAGCCACTCACTGTTGCTGTCAGCTCCGTGGTAGTGTACCCAGCCTCCTCTCAGTCACACTCATCGCCGGTTGCCACTGGAAACCGGTCAAGCTCCTCTGTCTCACCACTTGTCCAACAACCCAACGCCACCCAGAACCTTCGCCCACCACCAGTAGCTCTGCGAACTCCACCGACTGCCTATTTCGACAGCCGAGCTACTGACACAGTACCCGTCAACCAGCCTGTTACCGGCAACACTACCACCACACCAACACACTAGCACCTCCGTCTCCTTACCCGACGATGCCAGCCCCAAAACTGTCATCTCCGACCATACCCGCACCATCGTCAACCCCACCAGATATACCATCCCACCACATCGCACCTCACCCACTACTTTGTTCCACCACTCCACAACCCAACCACCCACAACAGATCAGTGACCTACAACCAGCAAACCACCCGACCAACCACCCAACCACTGGTATTTTCAAGCCCAAAGCCCACTTTAACCTATCTACACAAACAATTTCCCCAATTCCCAAAAATCTCCCAAATTAGCCAAACTAGACCCTAATTGTAATGCGGCTATGTATGAGGAATTTAATTCTTTAATAAAATAACATACGTGGGATTTGGTTCCCGGACCGGAAGAGGTGAATGTGATCCGTTGCATGTGGCTCTTTCGTCACAAATATAGAGATAGTGGTGATCTTGAGAGGTATAAGACACGACTTGTAGATAATGGCCCAAATCAGCAGGAGGGGATTGATTGTGATGAGACGTTCAGTCCGGTTGTCAAACCGGCTACCATTCGCACAATTCTGAGTTTAGCTGTGGGCAAGTATTGGCCGATACATCAGCTTGATGTGAAAAATGTATTTCTACATAGGGACTTGAAAGAAATGGTTTACATGCACCAGCCACCTGACTTTGTCCATCCAGCAGTCCCTCAGTATGTATGTCATCTCCGCAAGTCACTATATGGTTTGAAACATGCCCCAGAGCATGGTATGACCGTTTTGCCGAGTACATTATGCAGATTGGGTTTATATGCAGCATTTGTGATAATTCTCTTTTCATTTTTCATCAAGGTAGTAGCACTGCTTACTTACTGCTATATGTGGATGATATTGTTCTCACTGCCTCCTCTGATGGGTTGAAAAATGAGACTATTGCTTTACTCAAAACCTAATTTTCTATGACTGAATTAGGCAAGTTGAGTTATTTCTTGGGGATTTCAGTGACCAGATCTGCCAATACTATATTTTTGAGTCAGCGTAAATATGCAGATGAGATCGTGTACAGGGCTAAGATGATAAATTGCAAGATCATGCCTACGCCAGTCGATTCTAAATCAAAGCTAAGTGCTAGTGATGGTGCTCCAGTCTCCGATCCTACTCTCTATAGGAGCCTTGTAGGTGCACTTCAGTATCTTACCTTCACCAGGCCTAATATTGCGTATGTTGTTCAGCAGGTATGTCTGTTTATGCATGCCCCTAGGGAGTCTCACTTCATTGCTCATAAGCATATTATCAGATACATTAATGGCACACTTGATTATGGGTTGCATCTATACCCTCTGCACCGACCATGTTACTATCATATACAGATGTAGATTGGGCAGGGTGTCCGGACACGCGACGCTCCACCTCCGGCTATTGTGTATTCTTAGGGGATAATCTCATTTCATGGTCTGCCAAGAGACAAGCCACACTATCCCGTTCAAGTGCCGAAGTAGAGTATAGAGGCGTTGCAAATGTTATCGCTAAGATCTGTTGGCTCCGAAATCTACTTTTGGAGCTCCAGTGTCCCTTACGTAAGACGTCTATCGTCTACTGTGATAATATATCTATCATATATCTATCTCACAACATAGTTCAACATCAGAGAACCAAATACACTGAGATGGATATCCACTTTGTTCGTGAGAAAGGTTGCTCTCGGTCATGTCAAAGTGTTGCATGTGCCTTTGTCATATCAGTATGCAGATATCTTCACAAAAGGGTTTCCCAGAAAGTTATTCCTCGACTTCAGATCCAGTCTTAGCGTCCGGTCTCCTCCCGCTCCGACTGAAGGGGTGTATTAGCGAATATTCTCCATATATTCGCCATATATTGTGTAATTATGAATATTGTATATTTATGGTATATTCGAATCCTTACTGTATTAGGGTTCCTCTCTTGTACACACTATATATATTTTATAATAATTAGAAGACTCTCCAAGGGAGATTATTACAATCTTACACTTTCTATTCGTCCCCATTATATTATTAGCCATTATAGACTTGGCCAATGGATGACTTAGCTTTTGGGACATTGGATTCATTTTAGAAATGTGTTTATTATTTACTAGTATTTATTTGTTTCCCTTCTATATCATGTAGTTGATCAACTTTATGATAATTTGTTTCGCGTAAACAATTCTATATACAAATAAGTCTAATGACTCTAATCGAAGTAATTATTTGGATCAAGCCTTGTAATCAAGATAAATCCATATATATATATATATTTACAGTCGTGGTGTCCGAATCAGCTCATACGTAGCTCGACTAATTCCATAAAATACCTGCTATTTTCAAACAACATATGTACCGAGAAATTTCATCCACCAAAACTCGGCAGATGAAAAGGTATTTTTTCCTCCGTTAAAATTTTATACAGTCACATAAGTCTTACCCAAGTATATAAATACATGCTTTGTGTATATAAAATTAATAATCACTAGGCTATACCGTTAAGTGTTATATATTTAGTTAAAGTTTATTAGAGAACTTCAATACATATATTGTCTTGGACAACTTCACATCATAGGCTAATTTTTAGAGTTTATTTGGATGCAAGATCTCTTTGAATTTCTTAACATGGTTTTAGAGTAAGTGTTGTTCCTTTTGTTACATTATTTAATAAAGTTTTTCAAAGAACTTTCAAGAAAAGCAAAGGTTAACTGCCCAACAAAATGGACTATATCCAATAAAAAAAGAGATTAAAAAGGAAAAGGAAAAAGTGAGTCGTTCCAAATGATGCACAGTGCTAAAATGTAAGATCGTAAAAGCTACATTAGCTTTTCCAACAAAATTAATTCTTTATACAGTTCTGTTCAAAAGTTAATTCTCCCCTTTTCCTTTTATGAGTCGGCAAAACCCATTTAAAAACAATAATAAAGTCACATCATGCAACAGAGCTATATATTTTTTATTCTTGTCCCAAATAGAAAATAATTGATTACACCATCGGAGATTTTAGAAGAATGATCACCAACTTTATTTAGCAATAATTAAGACAATAAGTTTGAGGTTTTGGAGCCGGCAGATCTCAGTTACAACGTTTGCAACGCTTCTATACTCTGCTTCTGTACTTGATCGGGAGAGTGACTTGCCTTTTGGCAGACCACGATAAGATTGTCACCTAAGAACACACAGTAGCCGGACGTAAAACGCCGCGTATCTGGACATCCTGCCCAATCGGCGTCCGTGTATGATATCAGTCTGGTCGGTGCAGAGTGGTAGAGATGTAATCCATAATCAAGAGTCTCCTTAACGTATCGAATGATACGTTGAAGAGTTGTAAAGCGAGGCTTCCTGTGGGCATGCATGAATAAATAAACATGCTGAACAACATATGCAATGTAAGGCCTGGTGAATGTAAGATACCTAAGTGCACCTGCAAGACTCCTATAGAGGGTGGGATCGAACACCGAATCCCCATCAGCAGCACTGAGTTTCGACTTCGAGTCGATCAGAGTAGGCATGATTTTGCAATTCGTCATTTTAGCCCTATACGCAATTTCTTCCGCATACTTACGCTGACATAGGAACATGATATCTGCAGATCTAGTCACATAAATCTCCAAGAAGTAACTCAACTTTCCTAAGTCAGTCATAGCGAATTTAGATTTAATGATCTCATTTTTCAACACATCAGAAGAGGCAGTCATAACAATATTATCCACATATAATAACAAGTATGCATTGTCACTACCTTGATGAAAAATGAATAACGAATAATGAATGGTAACATTTGCTGCATACGAACCCAATCTACATAATATAAGTAGTGAAACACTCATACCAAGCCCGGTGGGCCTGTTTCAAACCATACAGGGACTTACGGAAATGACAGACATAATAAGGAGCCTCTGATGTACAAAGCCTGGCGGTTGGTGCATGTAAACTGTTTCTTTCAAATCTCCATGTAAGAACGCATTTTTCACATCAAGTTGATAAATATGCCAGTTCTTATCCATATCTATGCTTAGAACAATGCGAATAGTAGCCAGTTTGATCACAGGACTGAAGGTCTCACCACAATCAAAACCCTCTTTCCTCTCATGTGCCATTTGCCACAAGTCTGGCCTTGTGGCGTTCAAGATCACCACTATCTCTGAACTTATAACGAAAGAGCCACATATAATGAATCACATTGACCCCCTCTGGCCTCGGAATAAGATCTCATGTGAGCTGAGTGGTAAGCGCATCAAACTCCTCAAGCATGGCCGCATTCCAATTCGGGTCGAGTTTTGCTAGTTTTGGGTTTTTAGGTATTGGTGATATGAATTGTGTGGATATGTTAAAGTGGACTTTGGGTTTGAAAATCCCGTGTTTGGCACGAGTTTCCATTTTGTGTGTGGGCAATGAGTCTCGGGTCGTGGGGCAGTAGCAGTGGGTAGGGAGGGGTTCGACAGGATTTTGCAGTGTGGTGTGGGGCTAGGTAGTGGGTGGAGGGATATTTTGGGGGTATGCGGGTTAGGGGGCATAGGAAAGTATATTGCGGGGTGGTTAAATGTACCTGGAAGGGTGGCCGACAGTGGCAGGAAGGGGTGGAGGCAAACGGTGGCGGGTGGTGTGGTGGCGGTGGTAGGATATGACGGGATGGGTGTTCGGAAGGCCGAAGGTTGCAGATTTTGTAGTGCATTTTGAAGTAGAGGGGAGGTGTCCGAGTCATCAAGAAAACCGTAATCAGTGACTCAAAATTTTTGGATATTGTCGAACGGGAAGACGTACTCAACAAATGTGACATGGCGTGAGATTAAGTTTTATCTGTGGATATCTTATAGCACAAGTACCTCTATGGTTTGACGGGAAACCGAGGAAGATGCACGGAGTAGAGCGAGATGCTAATTTGTGAGGGATCGTGGAGGCCAAATTTGGGTAACAAAGACAATCAAAAATTCGAAGGTGATCATAAGAAGGGATCCGACAGAAGAGAATTTTGGTGGGTGTCCTATTTTGAATCACACGGGTAGGTAAGATGTTAAGAATGTGTTCTACCATTTTTAATGCATATACCCAGAAGGTAGGGGAGAGACGCATGAAAAATAATGGTACGAATTATATTATTAATGGTGTAGAGAATTCTTTCGGCGTTATATTTTGAGAGAAGGTATGGGGTCATGATAAACTAAAGATCATGCCATTAGCCTCACAAAATTATGAAAAAGAGAGTGATTGAACTGACGATCATTAGCACATTGAAATGTTTTGATATCTTTTTCAAATTGCGTTTTAACCAACGCACGAAATTCAAGAAATTTGGAGTACAATTGAGACTTAAGTTTAAGAGGATAGGCTCAAAGGAAGTGAGAGAAGTCATCAAAAAATACCAAATAATATTTATGACATAGGTTGCTGGTTATAGGAGATGTCCATAAATCCACATAAATAATATCAAAGGGAGAGAAAGTAATACTCGAAGAAGACATAAATGGAAGTCTAACATGTTTACCTAGATGACAAGAGGAGCAACTATGGGCAAGGCTCCCTTTATTACAATGGATTAACTTGTGTTTTTTAAGAAAATAAAAAACATAGGCTCCAGGATGTTCAAGTCTACTATGTCATGTTGAGGATGAGATGTCAGCTAGAAATGTGGGAGGATTGACACTGGCAGTGGACGTGGATAGGAAAGGATAGAGATCCCCCTCACTATTGCATCTTGTAAGAAGTTTTCCCGTACGTAGGTCCGTTATAGAAAAACCAAATGGTCAAAATTAATGGATACAGAATTATCGGTGGCAAATTTTTTGACAAAAATATTAGGTTCTTGATAATGTTGGGGGCATATATGACGTTATTAAGGAAGAAGCCGGGATGCGATGGTGGGGTTAATGTGTGGCCAAACCCTTGTATTGGAATGCGATAACCATTTTCAACCATAATAGATTAATCAATATTTAGATTGTGCAGGTGAGGAAGATTACCAGAATTGTTCGTAATGTGAGACGTGATGCCCGTATCCATATACCAATTTTCATCGGGTTGTTGGCGTTTTAATGTGCTGAAGGCCTGATGCTGGTTGGATCGGGTAAGACGCCGAGGCCCAGGTGCCTGTGTTGGACCACTTCCCTGGGCTGGCCCAAGTCGGATAATTGGTGGGTGTTAAGGAAGCGGAAGCGGGAGAAGTTGCATGGGCCGCGGGTGACGCCATTAGGACTGTCGGAAAATAGAGAAGAAAGATATTATACATATATATAAGGTGTATACATGCAGTATCAACCGTATACGAGTGTTTAGTAAATAACAGAGAAGTGTGTATAGATATAACAAATGTATACTACCACCGAGACACAAACGGAGCTCAAAGTTTCGAAGGCGATAACAAAGTGAGAAACTTTTAACAAAGTGGAACCTCAAAGAAAACAAGAAAGAAGAAGCTAAAAGGGATTTTGTGTAAGAGTGAGGGGTTAAAAAGTTGAGTGGGCAATAAAGGAACACACTATATGGTCTAAAAAAAAGGAAGAGGTCAAGTCCTCCGGGCATAGCTCAGTGGTAAAGAAGGGGAACTTAAAATTCAGCTGAAGGCCTGCAGCGTGGGTTCGAATCCTGGTGGGAGCAATTTGCTCTCTTCTGGGGTAGGACCTTGCAAGTGATATCAGTTGCTCTGTTCTCAAATCCTAGTCATTCAGGCACATCCCGCGATTTACTGGTAGTAGTGCTGAGGGATCGGGACTACTATCTCCATGAATAATCTAGCGTAAGCCAGGAAGCCAGATAAAAAAAAGGGATCAAAGTTTTTGCACGAGGGAATCCTATGTTTCTCTGTGAGATTTATGAAACAGTAATAACAGTAGTACTACTAGTAACTAAGATATGAAGTTCTTTTCCTTTTGCGTTATGAATGGCTAAAGGTAAGACGATGAGAGAAAGTTTTGAGTTTTGTGGAGAGTAGAACGAGTTAGGATTATTTTTGTTTCTGATACCACGTAGAATTGTATTAATATCTCTTGGAGAGTCTTTCTCATTAATACAAATATATATAGTGTGTACAATGTTGAATCCTAATAGAATAAGAATCCTATATTTACTATAATTAGGATCTTATATTTACCATAATTATACACTACTATTAATTACAAAATATATGGTGAATATATGATAATATTCACTAATATATACACGTTGAAAATGACATTATTAATCTTGTAAATTTGACAATTGTAATGCTCCTTTCTCATTACATGCAAATATTGTTAGATACAATGGTGCAGGGAACGAAAATAAGTAACTGCTAAGTATTACAACACAATGAAATTACAACAAACTGAAATTTCAATGAACGGGAATAAGAAACTGGAACATTTTTTATATGCTGAGTCGAGTGATGACACTATGTCTTTAAGGCAAAATTGCCCCGTATATATCCTTTCTACGTTCTGGACAATTGTCTTCAAAGATAAAACAACAACTCAACAAATGAACAAAGGAAACTCAAGTGTTACTTTGAAGAATTTTGAGTAATGAAATGATGCTGGAAAATAGTAGGAAGAATCTGACTTCGTTTGTATGTTTCTGTGTGTCTCAACAATTGTGAAAAGGCTCCATTATATAGTTGAAGGAGAGGACTTACCAACTGCTCACATAATTGATGTTACTGGCCAAGTAATGACAATTATGGAGGTAGTAATTCACCAAAATAAATGGTGAATTATTGTGCAACGGATTGGCTTTTAGGGAGAGTTATTCAGCCAAAATAAATGACTGAATTGAGTGCATATTAAGGCTAATTAACATTCCAAAAACCAACAGCAAAGTTCTCTGCCCCAATTTTGACTTACCTGAAACTTCAGGGACTAAACTGTAAATATGAAATAATTTGGGTCCAAAAAGATAATATATCGTGACCGGACGGGCGGCGGCGGCGCGTGTGTGGGCTTATCCTCGAACCGAAGCACATCTAGGTCCTCCCTCCTTTAAACACATGAGATACCCCTTGGAGTCCCAAACCCCAAACCAACTTTGAGACTTATAAACTACACAAATCTTTCTTCCCTCACCGATGAGGGAGGATTGGTCTTTACCACCTTTTTCCATGCTTCAAACACCTCACTTTGTGGACCAATATCTCTTTCATTTCTCAACGAAATTTGACGATCCTTGGCCCTACGATCATCTACTTACTTAGTAGATTATGCACGTGTGAAGAACCGAAGTTTCCAACATGCGGAACACTAGTGTTTAAGTCATTAAAGATGGTTGGACGCAACTCCCGCCAAAGGCAAATTTCCAACTAATATGCAATACATAAGTCAAATAATTGTCTAATATTTCTGTTGTTACAGATATTTTGAATAATTGATTGGCAAATGCGTACATTTATTTGAATATTGATTTTTGATATCTATTGATTTAAAATCATGTTTGATGTAAATTAAATTTATCTTACATGTCATACATATCTCCGAATTGGCATAACATTAATGCAACATAACATTTATTTGAGCCCTGTGTAGGGATGGCAATTGGGCGGGGCGAGTGCGGGTACCCTCTCCCCCGCATCCATATCCGCTAGAAAATTTTATACCCGCCATCCGTGGCGGGTACAATTTTCAACATCCATACCCGCCTAGGCAGGTATATTCCTAAATTCACACCCGCTCCACCACCCAAGTGGATATCTGTGATCCGCCAATACCCGCCTGTATCCGCCTGCCATATTTTGTAATCAGTTCATTTTTTATCAAGATCAACATGATCCCAAAAATTCAAATTCCAAAAATTATCCCAAAATTTTGAGTCAAGAATCAATACTGTCACAGTCTCATTTTTTTTTGGGAGAGAGGGAGGAGAATTCCAGATTTTTTTCACCATCAGAATTCCCCATTTTTTTCACCTCTTCCCCCTTGCACAACAAAGAATCAAGAAAACAAAATTTTCAAGAAAACCCAAAAAGTATCCACCCAAATAACTATATATTACAAATGTAGACAAAACCCATATATTATTTCAGCTATATAAGCTAAAGTTTTTCAATTTTTTCAATTGAACTCCACAAACCCAATAGGTAAACTTAACAAATGCACAAAATTTGACCTCACCAAGACAACCCCAAAGCACAAAGCAAAGACAACAATATTTCCCGATCAACATCTCCTTTAAAGAAAAAGGCAGAGACGTCGAGGTGGTTCGTGAAAAAAGTTTGTGATTTTTTCTTTAAAGAAAAAGACAGAGACGTCGAGAATGAGAGAGTGAGCAGAGACGGTGTGAAGGGGAACGAGAGAGGGAGGCGTGAAGGACTGAAGAGGCGTAGGGTTTTGAGTTTTGTTGGAGAATGAGAGACTTGTTGTGACTTATGGGCAGAGGGCACGACTTATGGGCTGCTAATATTTTGGGCTTGGGACGGGTATAAGGCGGGTATGAATGCAAATCCACCACCTACCCGCCTACCCGTGACGGGTACATTTTCAATACCTATACCCGCCTACTATCCGTCAAAGTTATACACATACCCGCCCAACTGGGGCGGGTACGGTGCGGAATCCGCAAAATTATACCCACCTGCCATCCCTAGCCTGTGTGAATAGCATAGGCAATAGGTCACAATTCGAATTGTTATGATTTCCTTCCCATAAAATTAAATATTGTACTGTATCAAATTTATCTGACATATTTTTATTTTGATACATTTTTAAAAAAAAATCAAACTTGTTATTTTAAACATATTATAATATTTGTGTGGTTATAAAACTTTTGAAACTTGTGACTCTAAACATGACATAATATTTTGTGTGATTATAAAGTTTCTCATTAATGTAAATGAGAAATTTAAAGATAAATTATTTTCTGATTAGAAAAGTGTGTTTCTTAGAAAATAATATCACATAAAATGAATGGAGAAAATATATTAAAATAAAAACAATAAAATATACACTACACAACACCCCAACCAAGCCACAGCAGAAATAACCCTAAACTTTATTTCTTAGGTATAAATTTTGAACTGATACACACTCTATAAACAGCTTGGTACCAGTATAACCACTCTATAATCTGATATACACTTATCATGTAGTTGTATATTGAACATACAATGGCGATGATTACAAATTATTACGGCTAGACGAATAAAATTTCTTTTAGCTGTCTGACTAAATATTAGACTATAATAGTATGCCCATGTAAAAATCCCTTGATATTATTAGGGTCATTGGCACTTATGTTGTGCTAGTCTTTAATTATTGTCATGACAAATAATTTTTTTTATCGGATATAAATTTATATTTTCGTATTATATTTATAAATTATATTTAGCATGACTTTTGTTCTTAAAGAGCTTATGTCACACTAGTCATAAGTTCTATGGCTAAGGGCGAAGTGCAATTTCTTCAAATTATTACGGATGCTTTTTTATTGGGCTAGCTAGCTAATTAATGGTAGTGATTTAGTGTAAGATTTTTCAGATAAAAGAAGAGAATCTAATGATGACGAAGAAAAATAAAAACGTTAAATAATGTGGAATTGGTTAGTAGAAGGTTCACAAAAGTGAATGATTGTTTGGTGTACTCTTTGTATTGCCATTATAAGTTTGAACAACCAAATTGCTTTCTTTCAGTGGCTTTGTGACATACTGAGTAGTTATTGCAGTAGGAATGGTGTGCACTTGGCAAAGCCAGATACAATAAAGGATCTCAATTCATTTCTATGTTAAATATACATGTGATAGTGTATATCACGATTTTATGTAATATTAGACCCGTTATATACACTTCCCATAATTAATGTATATCACGGTTTTATAGTTCAATTATAGTGTAAATAATTATATTAATTAGCATTGTATACTTACCATAATTATAGGATTCTTGTACTACTATAATAGGGTTTTGAGAGTAGAATATGAATAAGTTTTTTCTATTATGAAAAATTATAAATTGTATATATACTCATTCATTAATGAAAATAATCAAGGGATTATTTCTTTCATGGTATCAGAAGTCAAGGTTATATTTTTCTACCCAAATTTCCGTCCAATTTTTGCATCGGTTTCCGAGCCCCCTTCTCTCGGTTTCCGTGCCCGGCGGTGTCTTCTCTCTTCCTAAATTTTCTTCCAAAATTCCTACATCACGCCTTTGCGTTGCTATTATAGCTAAGAACACGTTTCACTCTGCCCTTACTATTTCTAACATCAAGCATCACATCCCTATCATTCTTGAAATAGAAAACGTCCAATACGCGACGTGGGCCGAACTGTTCAAAGTTCACGCACGCTCGCATCAAGTCCTCCATCACATTATTCCCTCGGCTCCCACGGCTACGGGAATTCCTAAACCCGAGGATGATCCTCAATTACGGACGACTCTTGATGCTACCGTTCTTTAGTGGATTTACTCCATTATCTCTACTGACCTATTGCAAATGATTATCGATCCCGATGCTATGACGATGGAAGCTTGGAATAGAGTACGTGATATATTCCAAGATAATCAAAATTCTCATGCTGTTACTCTTGAGCAGGAATTCTCCCACGTCAATACGGAAGATTTCCTCAACGTTTCAGCATACGACAAAAGGTTGAAAGAATTGGTGGACCAACTCTGCAACATTGGTGCACCCGTTACCAACGACCGTCTTGTCCTTCAGATGGTTGATGGCCTATCTGAGGCCCCATAATGGCGTCGGTATTCTTCTTCGTCAGAGCAGTCCTCTCCTGTAATTTTATCAGGCCCGTTCCATGCTCACGCTCGAAGAAGTCAGATTAGCTAAGAAGGCGGCCACTGGGGCCCCGCCTTCATCATAATGACCGAGTAATTTTTCTCCCTTCGGTTCCAACAATTCCGACCAAAACTGCAACAACGGTGGCGGCAAAAAGGGTCAGAATCGCAAAAGTAATAGTAAAAATTATGGCGGAAACTGAAGAGGGAATAACGGGGGTGGCAATGGGTCTCGGGGCAGTGGGCTGGAAGCCACCTCGCCACAGCCCTAGGCCCGTGGTCGTGGAACTGGGCCAGTGGGCTTGGGCCACACAACTCTTATTTCCCGTCGTCAACCCAGTCAACGTATTGGGCCTAATTTCAGTATCCAATTCCTGGCCCAATTCTGCCCACAATCAGTGGGTACTGAGAGCAGTTTCTAGGCCGGGGTAGCAGGCTAGTGTGCTTGGGCTTCGGCCTCCGCAAGCCCATCATGCAGTGGACCCCACCCCTACCGACATTTAAGCCGCGATCCACACACTTGGATTAAATCCCTCGGACCCACATGATGTCTGACCAAGATACTCTCTCGTCTTATTCCAATTTGTGCAACAATCGTGGCATAATTATTGATAATGGTAATTCAATTTCAATTCGTGGTTACGGTCATAAAATTGTCTCCCTCTCATCCACCTCTTGTCTTTAAAAATACCATTCATGCACCTAAATTGATTAAAACAATTTGGTGTCTATCCGTAAATTCACCACTGATAATTCAGTTTCTGTTGTTTTTGATCTTTTTGGGTTTTATGTGAAGGATTTCAAGACAGGGATTCCTCTCATGAGATGTGATAGTAGGGGAGATCTTTATCCTATCACCCCCACATCCGGTCTCTCGAGTCAAGTCTTGACATCTACTTTTGCAGCTCTTGCTCCTTCCTTGTGGCATGCACATCTAGGTCATCCGGGGTCGTCAATTTTATCTTCGTTAGATAAAAATAATTTTATTTCTTGTAAGGGTACACGTAGTACTCCGATTTATCAATCTTATTCCTTAGGAAAAATTATTAGATTGCCGTTTGTAGACTCTACATCTCATACTTTAATGCCATTTGATATTATTCATAGCGATTTATGAACATCTCATGTTCTCAGTTCTTTAGGCCATCATTATTATGTTCTTTTTTGAATGATTATTCTAACTTTTTATGGACTTTTCCGTTGGCAAAAAAATCTCACATTTTTTCTACCTTTTTAAAATTTAGAGATCGCATCCATACCCAATTCGAAAGCAAAATTAAGAATATTCAATGTGATAATAGAAAAGAATATGATAATGGGTTGTTTAGGGATTTTTGTGGTAATAATGGTATCAATTTTCATTTCTCTTGTCCTCATACGTCCTCAGAAAATGGGAAAGCCGAACACAAAATTCGTACCATTAATAATATTGTCCGAACTTTATTGGTCCATTCTTCCGCACCTCATTCCTTTTGGCATCATGCTCTACAAATAACTACCTATCTTCTTAACATTCTTCCTACCAAAGGTTTGGCATATTCTTCCCCCTTCAAATATTATATAATAAGACTCATTCGTATTCACATCTTAGGGTCTTTGGGTGCTTATGTTATCCACTATTTCCGTCCACCATAATTAACAAACTTCAGGCCTGTTCTACCACTTGTGTATTTTTAAGTTATCTGTCTAATCATCGTGGTTACAAAGTTTTGATTTATCATCTAGTAAAATCATCATTAGTCGACATGTTCATGAATCTCAATTTTTGTTTGCTAAGGTAAGTAGTCACGTGCCTAGTTCGTATAATTTTTTCGATGACGATGTCTCCCCATATATTATTCACCATTTATCGGCCCTGTCCCGCACCCAAATTCTGCCAGCGGGCCCACTGCTCATTGGTCCTTTAGTCACTGTCTCGGGTGCAACAACTAGGCCAAATATTCAGCCCAGTTCTGCCCCTATTGTTTTAGAGACTGGGCCAAATATTCAGCCCAGTTTTGCACGACTACTCTCGGGTCCTGCCACTATTATAGGTTCTCGTGTTGGGCCAGCAGGCCCACTGCCTGCTGGCCCGTCTGTCACCCTTCCACCTTTGACCCAAAATCCACTCAATTCTCCCCCGAGTCACAGACCGGTCACTCGTAGTCAACGAGATATTTTTAAATCAAAAAGAAATTTTAATTTAAATTCTAATGTTCTTAAATCACCTCTACCCCGTAACCTAGTGTCCGCATTAAGTGATCCGAATTGGAAATTGGCTATGACTGATGAATATGATGATGTTATTGCAAATAAGACGTGGGAGTTGGTACCCCGTCCTTATGGTGTTAATATTATTCGGTCTATGTAGATCTTTACTCATAAGGATAATTCTGACGGTTCATTTGCGAGGCATAAGGCTCGTCTTGTAGGTGATGGTAAGACTTAGTATGTTGGTGTGGATTGTGGTGAGACATTTAGTCTGGTGGTCAAATCAGCTACCATTCGCACTGTTCTCAGTCTGGCTCTTTCCAAAGCTTGGCCCATTCATCAGTTAGATGTGAAGAATGATTTCTTGCATGGTGATCTTAAAGAGACAACTTATATGCATCAGCCCTTGGGTTTTCGAGACCTCATATATCTACAACATGTCTGTTTATTGAAGAAGTCCTTGTATGGCCTTATGCAGGCCCCACGGGCTTGGTATAAGAGATTTGCAGACTATGTTTCGTCTACTAGATTTTCGCACAGCAGGTATGATAATTCGTTGTTCATCTATCGTCGTGGTACTTCCCTAGATTATATTTTATTATATGTGGTTGATATTATCTTGACTAACTCCACTGATGCTTTGCGCAAGTCTATCATGACCATGCTCAGTTTTGAGTTTGGTATGAAAGACTTGGGGCCCTTGAGTTATTTTTTGGGGATTGTTGTCTCTCGTCATGCAGATGAGTTGTTCTTATCCCAATGAAAGTATGCCGCTGAGATCATTAAGCGAGATAGTATATCCTCGTGCAAGTCTACTTCCATTTCCGTTGATACTAAACCCAAGTTGGGTGTTGCGGCTGGCTCACCTTACGAGGATCTGACATGCTATCGCAGTCTTGCAGGGGCCCTTCAGTATCTTACTTTCACGAGACCAGATATTACATATGTCGTACATTAGGTGTGCTTGTTTATGCATGATCCCAGGGTTTAACACATGAATATGCTCAAACGCATTATTCGATATATCCAGGGAACACTTGACTATGGCTTACATTTATATCCATCTTCGACATCTACACTTGTCTCGTATACAGATGCTGATTGGGGTGGTTGTCCGGATACCAGACATTCCACGTCCAGCTATTGCATGTTTCTTGGTAATAACTTGGTCTCATCGTCTGCGAAGCGACAATCTACATTGTCACGTTCTAGTGCAGAGGCCGAGTATCGAGGGGTGGCCGAGTATCGAGGGGTAGCCGAGTATAGGTAGTGTATATCACAGTTTTGTGTAATATTGGACCCGTGATATACACTTCCCATAATTAGTGTATATCACGGTTTTATTGCTCAATTATAGTGTAAATAATTGTATTAATTAGCATTGTACACTTACCATAATTATATGATTCTTGTACTACTAGAATAGAGTTTTGGGAGTAGAATAGGAATAGGAATAAGATTTTCCTATTATGAAAAATTGTAAATTGTATATATACTATTTCAATAATGAAAATAATCAAGAGATTATTTCTTTCATTACATTCATACTATATTTTTCACGAACTATCACGAGATAGCTAGGATAATTCGGTGCACAAATTAAAGCATCTCGCATTGCTGAAAAGTGTAATATAAACAATCTATCCTAATACAAACATTAATGATTGTTTTCACGATCCAAACATGTGACCTAAAAATCACACAAAAACAACTTTATTATTGCTCTGACACTCTGTTTCACGAACAATCAAGAGATATGACATAATAATTAAAATTCCTAAATTTCGTATTCGAACTCCTGGAATGAAGAACTTTTCGCTAAGGAGTATATTACCCTCCTTAGTGGGCATACTTGGTGGGTGAATTCAGATTAATATTGCTAGTGGCATTGAATACTAGATTATTAAACTAAAAAAAAAAGAATTTCTAGAATACACTACATCCCAACAGACTCATAACAAAAAATAATTATCCTTCATTTTTCTAAGAATTTTTAGCCAGTAAGCGATATATAATTAGTGTAGGTAAAAATGGTGTCACTGAAAGGTTAAACAAGAAGGAAGGTTGAGTCGAGAGATGACTCTCTGTCTTTAAGACAAAATTGTCCCGTATAAATGCTTTTACGGTAATGAACAATAGTCTCTCAAGATAAAACAACAACAATCAACAATACAAAGCAAGCAAAGTTGATTCTAGCGAAGAAAATAAATATAGAACAAACTGCTGAAGAGGAGAGGATTTGTGTGTGTTTCTGTTTCAGTAAAATCCCTCTATATTTCGAACAGAATAGAAGAGTTTATTTTATAGTAAAGAGGAGGGCGTTTATGACTGTTGAAGTTAGATTAGTTGCAACGTTTCAAAGTTGTTGCAACGTTTGGTTATCTTCTAAACTTTCAGGACCAAAATATAAATATGAAACATTTCAGGGACCAAAAAGAAAATTCGAAAGATAGACCGAAACCCGAAACCCAAGACTGAGCCAGAGCTGGACGTACGGGCAGGCAGCGGCGGCGCGCGTGTGGGGCTTAGCCCCGAACCCAAGCTCACCTAGGTCCTCCCTCTTCTTAACATATGAGTTACCTCTTGGGGAGCTTATATAGTGCTCAATCCGTCCATTTTCTACCTATGTGGGAGATTTGTTATTTGGCCAAAACAATGCATCTATTCATGTCTCAAATACCTTACTTTGTGTACCAATATCTCTTAACTAAATTTGACGATACTTGGGACTAATATCATCTACTCATTTAGTAGATTAGGCATGTTTGGAGAAATGATGTTTCCGACATGCGGGTCCCATATGTTTAAATCACTAAAGATGGGAAAAACTCAATCCCACATAGTTAAATTTTTAACAATCCCCTCTTGAAAGAGAATTGGTGCACACAGGGTGCCAAAGTTCATCAATCTTTCAACAGAAAGATATTGCATCAGGAAGGGTAGCTTTCGCCTTTGAACCTTCCTTAGTCGATTCTCATCGAATTTACTTACTGCGAGGTGAATGTGATGTCTTGAACCGTCAATGTTTAGTGTAAACCAAGACAATGATATCAACACAATAACTCTCCTTATTCATTTATTCTTATAGTTTTGTCCTTTGTGGCCATGGACAACTTCTTGAATTCTTAAGTGCGTACTTTTGAAGCGGTATGTCTCCGCACTTAAATATGTGATCTCCTCTAAGGTATCCTGCTATACCCTACTTGCAAGTGTTAGGAATCATTAAAAGATTTTAAAAACTTATCATTTATCCATTCTGTAGGTAGCACTTAATGTCTATCGCGGGAACAACTTTGGAATTATATTTCTTTAAATAATAATAATTCAAAGTGCTCTTACTTCAAGTGAAGCGCTAAAAGTGAACCTCTATAGTTTAGTTGTCCCATTGAACCAGATTCTCGGGATCTCTAGTCAGTAAGGTTGGGTTACCACCATTAAGATTCTTATTGTTTGGGTTTTAAGCCCAATCCTCTAGGCAGACAGAACATTTGATCTTTGGGTAGGCCTTTAGTTAATGGATCCACTATATTACCCTTTGATTTGACGTAATCAATGGAAATGACACCCGTGGTGATCAACTGTCTAACAGTCTTATATCTCCGACGAATATATCTAGACTTGTCGTTGTACATATTGTTCCGTGCCCATCCTAAAGTTGATTGGCTGTCACAGTAAATCATTACCGAAGGTATGGGTTTATCCCAATAATGGATATCCTCTAAAAAGTCGTGAAACCATTCTGATTCTTCTCCTTCTTTATCCAAAGCAATAAACTTTGATTCCATCGTGGATCGGGCGATGCATGTTTGCTTAGAGGACTTCCAAGATACAGCCCCACCACTAATTGTGAAAACATACCCACTAGTAGATTTGGTGTTCCTTATATCTGATATCCAGTTTGCATCATTGTATCCATCCAATACGGCTGAATATCTTGAATAATGTAATCTGTAAGTCAGCGAATATTTCAGTTATCGTAGTATCCGATTTAACGCCTTCAAGTGATCATTTCCAGGATTACGAGTAAACCTAGCTAACTTATTGACTGAATAAGCGATATCGGGATGGGTGCAATTTGTAATGTACATTAAGCTACCAATGACCTGCGCATATCACTCTTGTGATATGGGTGCACCACGATTCTTATCAATTCTATGATTCATATCCATTGGTGACTTCATAGGGGGACTATCAAATATATCGAATTTCCTCAAAACATTTTCAATATAATGAGATTGAGATAAAACCAGTATGTCAGATGTCTTAGAAACCTTAATTCCTAAGATTACATCTGCAATACCCATATCCTTCATGTCAAAACATAGTTTCAACATATTCTTGATTTCTAGGATCAAGTTTAGACTACTTCTGGTGATGATCATGTCATCTACATAAAGGCATATCACGACAAATGAGTCAGAGTTCCCTCTTATATAGATACATTTATCACATTCATTTATGGAGAAACCTTTTGATAATAAAGTATTGTCAAACTTTTCATGCCATTGTTTCGGGGCTTGTTTGAGTCCATACAGAGACTTAACAAGTCGACATACTTTTTTTCTTGTCATTGAACCACATACCCCCCATGTTGTTCCATGTATATTTTCTCTTCCAACTCTCCGTTTAGGTAAGCTGTCTTAATAATCCATTTGATGTATCTTAAGGTCACGCAAAGCTACTATGGTTGTGAATACCCTTATGGACGTTAATGTAGACATAGGGGAGTACGTGTCGAAGTAATCGAGGCCTTCCTTTTGTCTGTAGCCATTGACTACTAATCTGGCCTTATATTTGTCTATAGTCCCGTATGCTTTGTGCTTTCTTTTGTGTATCCACTTGCAACCCAAAGGTTTGCTTCCCGGAGGAAGGTCAACCATTTTCCAAGTATAGTTCTGCATGATGGAATCTATTTCGCTTTCTACAGCTTATTTCCAAAACGGTGCTTCTGGAGTTGACAATGCTTCCTTAATTGTCCTCGGTTCATTTTCAACCATATAGGTTATAAAATCTGGACCAAAGGTTTTGTTCTTTTTGGCCCTTTTGCTCTGTCTTGGTTCAACCTCTGGAACCCATAAGTTCTGTAGATCTGGAACATTAAGTTCCGGATAGTCGGTAAATTCTAAGTCTTGTAGATCTGGAACGTCTAGTTCCGGATAATCAGAAACTCCCGGGTCTTGTTGATTTTGAGCATTTTGTTCATAACTTCGTTTGCGCGAAGTTAACTCTTTTACCTTTCGAGGAAAGATATGTTCAAAGAATTCAGCATTCCTTGATTCCATGATCGTACCCTCGTAGATATCAGGTATCTTCGACTTATACACTAAGAAACGATAAGCACTATTGTTATTTGCATATCCGATGAATATGCAATCTACAGTCTTACATATAATTTTGACCTGTTTTGGTTTAGGTACTTCGACCTTTGCCAAACATCCCCACACTTTCAAATATTTGTAAGTGGGTTTCTTTCCTTTCCATAATTCATATGGAGTTTTATCCTTATGCTTATGCGAAACTCTATTAAGAATTGTATTAGCGGTAAGAATCGCTTCACCCCATATGTTTTGGGCTAAATCGGAATTGATAAGTAAAACATTCATCATTTCCTTTAACGTATGGTTTTTAGGCTTGACAATACCGTTAGACTGAGGGGAGTAAGGAGCGGTAGTTTGATGAACAATGCCGAATTGAGCACAATATTCTTCAAACGGTGCTACGTATTCTCCCCCTCTATCACTACGAAATGCCTTAATCCGTAGGTTTAATTGATTTTCAACTTCTGCTTTGTAATGTTTAAATGCTTCAAATGCTTCATCTTTACCTTTCAACCAGTAAATATAACAGTATCTTGTACTATCATCAATGAAAGTCACAAAGTACTTGTTCCCCCCTCTATTTTGCACAAACTTTAAATAACATATGTCGGTGTGAATAAGTTCTAGAGGAGCGACATTTCTTTCGACTGAATGGAAAGATGATTTGATTAATTTTGTCTCTACTCACACCTCACATTTATGTTGAGGATTTATGTCGAAGGAAGGCAACAATTCCAACTTTACTAACTTTTGAATGGATTTGTAGTTAACGTGTCATAATCTATGATGCCATAAATTAGAGGACTCAAGCAAGTAGGTGGAATGCTTTATTTCATTAGATGAATGGATTACAGACATAACATTCATTTTGAAGAGGCTGTCACACGCGAAGCCCCTTCCTACAAATATATCAATCTTAGTTATTACAAATTTGTTGGACTAAAAAACTAGTCTAAAGCCAGCCTTGACCAACAGTGCCCTGAAACCAAGTACTTGCGGATGTTAGGGACGTGCATCACTTCCTTCAGAGTAAGCTCCTTGCCTGAAATTATTTTGAGGACAATATTTCCAATCCCTTGCACTTCAGGGGTAGCGTCGTTGCCCATGAACAACGTTTTGCCCGAGATTGGGGCATAGGAGGAGAATGCACTCTTGTCAGAGCAGATGTGATGGGTTGCACCCGTGTCTATCCACTATTGCCTTAGATTCTCCACTAGATTTGCCTCCAGCACTACAGTCGAGAAATCCACAATCATGTCGTCAAGGTTCGAAGGATCATCATTGTCTTGCACAATGTTAGCCTTGCCTTTGTTGTTGGATTTTTCCTTCTGCTCTCACTTTAGTTTGCGGCACTCTTTGATTATGTGGCTAAGCTTTCCACAGTGATGGCAATTTCCTTTCAACTTCTCCATCGTTTGGCTTTTGTTCCTTCCAAATCTAGATGATGAAGAATCATTTGAAACTCTTGAATTTGGGACATCACTGATTTACCATCCACTATTTGAAATTTCAGAAACTTTCCAACGATGAATTTCTTAGTACCTGTATCCTATGCGTTGTCCTTTTTCTCGAGTTTTTCCCACAACTCATTTGTCGTCTTCACGGTGCAATACACAGTATAGAGTGTATCCAATAGACTATTCAGAATGTAGTTTTTGCACATGAAATCACTATGATTCCAGGCATCCAGAGTTAACTTCAGGACATTTGTGACCTGGATATCTTCGCCGACTTCAGCTGTTGTGTTAGACTAAGTGTCTATTGCATCCACACCAGAAGGAGGATCTTCAGTCAGAAAGTGTGACAGGTTCAACATAATAAGATAGAACAACATCTTTTGTTGCCATCTCTTGAAATTTGTACCCAGAAATTTTTCTGGGCGTTCTCTTTGGAAACTGGCAGGATCAGGGACAACAATATTCCATTGAGTAGCAACAGCAGAAGCAAAAATAAAGTTTGAAACAGACATCTTTCGAACACTCAGAAAATTTTGTCTTAAATTATAGGTAAAAATGGTGTCGCTGAAAGGTTAAACAAGAAGGAAGGCTGAGTCGAGAGATGACTCTCTGTCTTTAAGATAAAATTTGCCCATATAAATTCTTTTACGGTAATGGACAATAGTCTCCCAAGATAAAACAACAACAATCAACAATACAAAGCAAGTAAAGTTGATTCTAGTGAAGAAAATAAATATAGAACATACTGCTGAAAATGAGAGGATTTGTGTGTGTTTTTGTTTTTGTAGAATCTCTCTATATTTCGAACAGAATAGAAGAGTTTAATTTATAGTAAAGAGGAGGGTGTTTCAGTGTTGTTGCAACGTTTGGTTATCTCCGAAACATCAGGACCAAAATGTAAATAAGAAACATTTCAGGGACCAAAAATAAAATTCTGAAAGACAGCCCGAAACCCGAGCCGGACGGGCCGGCGCGTGTGGGGCTTAGCCCCGAACCCATGCTCACCTATGTCCTCCTTCTTAACACATGGGTTACCCCTTGGGGTCCCAAACAATTACTCAAAATTGAGCTTATATTGTGCCCAATCCTTCCATCTGCTACCTATGTGGGAGATTTGTTATTTGGCCAAAATAATGCATCTATTCATGTCTCAAACACCTTACTTTGTATACCAATATCTCTTTCGTCTCTTAACAAAATTTGACGATACTTGGCACTAATATCATCTATTCATTTAGTAGATTATGCATGTTCGAAGAAACGATGTTTCCGACATGCGGGGCCCACGTGTTTAAGTCACTAAAGACGGAAAAAATTCAATCCACATAGTTAAATTTCCAACAATTAGTGTGTATACACTAAATATTCATTTTACAATTATTATATATCGAGTATATATCCGCGATGACTACAAAATATTGTTATGGCTAGGTGGATGAAAATAATTTTAGCCGGTCGGCTAAAACTATTAAGATCCCACAAAAAATTCTTTTCACGAGTTTACTTCCCATATAAAGGATGTGTAAAATTATTAATTTTGTATTCTTAAATTAACTAAAAGATAATCACTACATGTAATTGTCTATAATAAGTAAAATTCTTAACCTAAAAACAAACAAGTCTATACCCTTCTATAGATTTTAATAGGTTAATTTGTGCGTAAGCTTAAAAAAATCGATTACACCACAAGCGAATATTCGTTTCCTCTCAAAATACTTGTCACGTCTTACTTTTTGAGAGTCAAATTACATAAAGTTTGATCTCCATTTAAAATATATTTTTAATATTTTTTGTATAATTTTAGATATCTAATTCAATTTAATTTAATAATATTAAATTAATCTAATTCAATTTAATTTAAAAAATTAATCAAATTAACTCCTCCCCGCAGTCTGCAATGATATTAAATTAATCTAATTTAATTTAATTTAAAAAATTAATCAAATTGATTCCTCCCCGCAGTCTGCAATGATATAGTTTAATGTTCAAAAGATCATAAAAGAGATGAAATAGTAAGTGTTATTCAATACTTCACAATTTAGATAAATGTTACTATATCCTGTAAAATAATTTATTTTCTTGCTCATCTACTGATGATGTGACAGGAAAATTTATTCTTCTCACGTGATTTGTAAAATTTCTATGGCCATCTCAATACTTAATGATCCAACCCTTCTTTACACTTTACAACAAATAGTATACCATTTACATTTTCATCTTTGTGTAGATGGAAGTTGGGGTTCTTTCTACTACCCAACGTGCATAAATTTATTGATGGAAGACACTCGTGAAGAGGCATATATTCCTATTTAATTATCTTAAAAGCATTGTTAATTTATCACAGTTTTTTTACTAGTATATGTCAACATTGTTAAAGTTTTTTGGATGATATATTAAGTAACTGTATAGTGCACATTGTAAGAAAGAAAATAGTGTTCGTATTTCTTTTTCGGAAAAAAAATTATGAGATAAAAACCGGATTAGGGGAGAGAGAAGAAAGGAGAAAAGAAACACTATACAAAACAAAAAAAAAAGTTAGCTAGTGTTGACAAGATTTTTCCGATAATTCATCACTAATTCGTTGTTAAATAAATTAGGGAACGGATTTTTGTTAACTTCTGTCTTTTTTAGTGAAAAGCGAGATAAGGAAAAATAAGTTCCACCGATTTCATGAGATCTGACTCTAATCGTTATTACTATACTATGTTGGAAATTTGTCTTTGGTGGGGAGATGCGTCCACCCATATTTAATTAATTAAACACTAGGGTTCCGTATGTTGGAGGCTTTGTCTCTTCACACGTGCATAATCTACTAAGTGAGTAGATGACCGTAGGGCCAAGAATCGTCAAATTTCATTGAGAAATGAAAGAGATATTGGTCCACGAAATAAGGTGTTTGAGGCATAGAAATATGGTGTGGGACAAATCTACCACATCGGTGGAAAAAAGAAGAATTACTCTCTTTATAAGTCTCTAAATTGGCTAAGGGTTTGGGACCCCAAGGGGTAACCCATGTGTTTAAAGGATGGAGTACCTAGATGTGCTTGAGTTCAAGGCTAAGCCCACACGTGCGCCGCCGCCCGACCGTCCGGGCTCGGGTCACGGGACTTGGGACTTGGGCTTCTTCTGATATTATCTCTTTGGACCCCAAATTATTTAATATTTACAGTTTGGTTCCTGGAGTTTCTGAAAAGATGAATTTGGCAACGACGGAAGGCAGAAAGTTTCTGCCTACCGTTTGGGCTGATTTTTGGAGCATTACTTGGCTGTTAACTCCTCCATAAATAGCCCTCCTTTAATGGCCATAAACCTGCCATTAACAACACTCACTAATGGCCATTAACAGCCATGTTTTGGCAATTGAGGAGTCCATCCCTTATGCTATATATTGGAGCTTTTTGGCTCAATGGTGTTACACACAAACACACAGAATAAGAGCCAGAAAAATGAGACACACTATATACACATAGACAAAACAGATGAGAAACAGAAAGTCCAAAACGTGAGCAGAAACGTTGGGATGAAAACATAAAATTCTTCCTTTTTTTTCCATTCTTCAGCAAGTCGTTTCATGTTTTGTTTTCTTCGTCAGAATCAACCTATTTGCTTTGTAGTGTTGATTAGTTGTTGTTTTATCTTGGGAGACTATTGCCCGTTAACGTAAAAGCATATATACGGGGCAATCTTGTCTTAAAGACAGAGTGACATCACTCGACTCAGCCACAGTTGTAACAATCCAGATTTTAGTGTTTCTTGATTTCAGGTTATCAAGATTCAAGACTCAACAAGCTTACGGCAGTTCTGAATTGCCTATTTGTTTATCCTTTCGAACACTTGTAATATTTATTTACTTTCCGTACTGCTTTACAATATCCAACATACTATATATAAGTCTTGGGTTAATAATTTATCTCCAAATATCGAATATTTGAACCAATGCCTCAATGAGTTAACAATCACATAACTCATTGTTTAGTACTATATATATTGTTTGCATTACAAGAATTACTACTTCAATAACTTGTGCATCTTCTAGTACTATAAAACTCTTTTAAGGCCAGCATGTTTGTTGTGGGTAAGCTGTGACATTTATATCTTGTGTATAAATACATACACAGAGAGGAAGAAGAAAAAGTACTATCCATAGTGAGAGGTCATGTGGCTAGTTACGTACCTATTTAGGGTTTATTGAGGAGGATGATTTTATGTTTATGGGTCTTGAATTCTGACAACAAATTAGGTTCGGGTTAGATAATTTAAAACATATTAAGTGATTTACGTAAGCATGTATATAAAGTTTGGGCTAAAGTAATTGCTAGTTCATTGAATTCGTGACTTGTGATACAGATCTGCCCCGCTATGGTAGGGGTGTGCATTATTCGAATTAAACCGAAAACCAAATAGAACCAAAACAAATTTTAGTTTGGATTGGTTTTTCGGATTTTTGGTTTCGTTTCGGATTGAAAAATTAAAAAAATAGATATTTGGTTTGGTTTCGGATTTAGAAAAATAAAATCCGAAAAAACCGAATTAGTGTGTGTGTATATATATGACTTATTCTGAATCTTTAGGTTATGGACATGCATTAATATACTTTTAAATATTGTATTCTTAAAATTTTACCCTATGATTTATATTAGAAAATATATTTAAGTGATTTGATATGATTACTTCTCATTCTCTATAATATTTGCTCTTTTTCGCTATTTTGATTATATTAATTATCTTATATGACGCAACCGAATAATCAAACCGAAAAGAGAAAAATCAAACCAAACCAAAACTTATTTTGATTCAGATTGGATTGTAAATTTTAAAAATCGAACACAAAAAAATCCAAACCAAATCGAAAAACCCAATGAACACCCATACGCTAGGGTGGTCATTTATAAGTTTAAGAGCGAAAATTGTTGTTGATGTAGCCAACATAGGATATCATTTATATATTTAAGAGCTATCACTTATAGTACACTATGCCTAATTATAAGGGGGGGGGGGTCAGTCTTTGCATACTGATACGTCTTATATTCTCTTTAATAAAGAAAAACGGTAGTCTCAATATCATATGTTTGTCTAGAAGTCTAGAAGAACAACTTACTGTACAGATTATATTTTTCTAAAAAAATTAAGGATTCAATCTATTTAAATTAACATTATAAATTAAATGCGTCGACATACTTTATAACTCGTCTATCTTTTTAAGAGGGAAGAACAGTACTTTATAGTCTTTGCCACAAAATTAGCTATGTCATGTATTTAGGGGTATTCGTAGTTCTGTTTGGCTCAATTTCTACTTACAAGGAAATTATACCACCAAATTATTAAATATATAGACCAAATCGAATCAAATAGAGTACAATGTCGATTTCGCAATTATATACATATTGGATATGCATACATATGTAAATTTCATTCTTTTGCCTTTCTTATGGAGTTCCAAATTCATGATAATGTCATGGAGCTTTTATAGTGAAAATTCGAAACTTTATGGCACCGGCTATTTTTTAATTATAGGGGTGAAAAGTGAATATTTGTGAATTTTATACACTTTATTTGAAGTTGGACAAGAGTTGGAAAAGCGTTAAAACACGAAGACTTTGCTTGATAGGCTTGAATAGTCATTCTACTGGGCCTACAATTTTTTAGTTCACTAGTACAAGTTAGGTCCAAGGAATTTGGATAATGGAACTAGAAGTTGGATAAGAAAGAAACGGCCCATTTATATTCACTCATTTCTAATCGAACTGAGCCGAGATCTATTGGGCTATGGGTACTCTTGAAAGTTTCAGCAGAAATTGGGCTTTTGTTGGTGGGCTGATTCACGTAAACCAGATCTTGATTAAAACTAAAACTAAATTCAGATTTTGTTTGCAGATAAGAATGTATTAATCTCCATTGTGGAGTCTTTCTCATTAATACAAATATATATAGTGTGTACAATGTGGAATTCTAATACAATAAGAATCTTATATCTACCTAATTATACAACACTAATCATTACAAAATATATGATGAATATCTTTTAATATTCACTAATACACCCCCTCAATCGGAGCGGGAGGAGGCCGGACGCTGAGACTGGATCTGAAGTCTAGGAATAGCTGTCGAGGAAGTCCTTTGGTGAAGATATCTGCATACTGATACGAAGAAGGCACATGCAACACCTTAACATGACCTATAGCAACCTTCTCACGAACAAGTGTATATCCATCTCAATGTGATTGGTTCGCTGATATTGAATCGGATTATGAGATAAGTATATCGCGAAAATGTTATCATAGTACACCATAGACGCCTTACGCAGGGGACACTGAAGCTCCAAAAGGAGGTTTCGGAGCCAGCAGATCTTAGCAACAACATTAGCAACACCTCTATATTCTACTTCTGCATTCGAACGGGATAGGGTGGCTAGCCTCTTGGCAGACCACGAAATTAGATTATTCCCTAAGAGCACACAATAGCCGGAGGTGGAGCATCACGTGTCAGGACAACCTGCCCAATCTGCACCCGTATATGATAACATCCTGGTCGGTGCAGAGGGGTAGAGATGCAATCCATAATCAAGTGTGCCCTTGACGTATCGAATGATACGCTTAAGAGCAGTAGAATGAGGCTCCTTGGGGGCATGCATAAACAAACACACTTGATGAAAAACATAAGCAATGTTAGGCCTGGTGAAAGTAAGTTACTGAAGTGCACATGCAAGGCTACTATAAAGAGTGGAATCGGACACTGGATCACCGTCAACAACACTGAGCTTCGATTTAGAGTCAACACGCAGCAGCAGCAGCCCATCGGCTTCCAGCCTGGGGCCAGCCCAGGGCAGTGGCCCAATTAATGTTGTATAATTATAATACAATAAGGATCATATATCTACCATAATTATACAACACTAATAATTACAAAATATATGGTGAATATCTTTTAATATTCACTAATAAGATAGATATACATGAATCCAAATTGAAACTGCAAAATACACACAGTAATGTTCACTAGACTATTCTGTTTGGTATGACATATTTTGTTCATTGTATTAACATCGGGTATATGATGTACCACTATAAACCTTTATTTGTTATAAATTGGATACGGATTTATTTAATTTTAACAACGCTATTGGTCTTTATGAAACCATTTCTACCAATATAATTTTGATATTAATAAAATATGTATGAGAAACAATTAGTGTATGAGAGCCGCAAAAAAAAAGGATAGAAAGTAGAATATATATAATCTATTCCGTAATTTTTATTTGTTTCTTTGTAATCACCATAATAAATGCAACACCGAGCTTCTCTAATGCACATGTTTGAGTTTTCCCCCACCATTTTTGCTCACAAATGTGAGAGAGGGGGGACTACTTTCCTCTTCTCCTTTTTTTCCTTATTTAGTATTATTATCTATTATTTTCATAGTATCTTAGTCTTTTTTTTACTACTATATGTTACTTCATTTGTTTTGTTTATCTTGATTTTTTTTATTGTCGTTATGTTCCTTTCTATCCTGTTTTGATTACACTCTTTTGAGTCAGAGTCTATCGGAAACAACCTATCTATCCTACAAAGACAGGGATAAGGTTTGCGTACATTCCTCCAGATCCCACTTATGGGATTACACTGCGTATGTTGTTGTTGTTGTTATTGTAACAGTCGAACTAACATCAAATCATGACTACTAGAAATTTGCCGATTTCGTCCCATACGTTCTCGTCGGAATGGCGTTGATAATTTGGAACTTTCTATGATAATTCTTGGAAAACAGTTCTCGACGAGCACATTTTCCACGAATTTAATCAAAAATATAACATGCGCGATTCTAGCGTGAATATTTAGTTGTGGTTTCAAGAACTTCTAAATTTTGGATTGGTTTCTTTGAGTTGTTTCACATTTAACCTCTCTCTATATGCATGGAAAACTTTTCAATTATTAATGTTAAAAAATCATAGTTCTACTTGATCTAGATCTAACACTCTTTGAAAATTTCTGCCAAATTATTGCCTAAAATTAAAGTAAAAAGGAAATGTAACGCATGCAAATTCTTAAAGAATTCTTGCCCTATACGCAAGAGATCTTTGCAAGTGGTGATGATGACTAGAAAAAACACAAAAAAGAACTAATCTTGATCAATAATCATGATAACTGCAGGTGGAACCTTATGATGAACTAAAAATAGAAACAATAAGAACAAGATTAAAGAAAAAAATCATGACCAAATATAGTAGACAAACCCTATGGCTAAGACATGGAAATATATGTCAAAGACCAACGTTTTCATATGTTTTATTTATTGCAAATAAAGTCACTTTAATTCATTGAAATATAACAAAAGTGACCATTTTAATAGGGTGTTGAGAACTTGAGATATGATTAACCAAGATTCCACTTTCGGCTACACTATGCAATGAACAATTTGAAAGCATGTGTTGTGAAAATGACAGCAGAGTACTATTTAAGTTCTTTTTCACATTGACAAACCCCACTTTCCTTGTAACTTCATTAAATTTGACTCAAATAAGACAGGTGCAGATCTACCATGTAATAAAGTCAATGTGAAATTAGTAATTTTTACTCAGACTTTATATATATATATATATATTAAGAAATTTATTAAATATTTGAATTATTATATTGCATATTAACTTGAGATTGTTATAGGAATTCATAAACTTCAAAAATTGAATCGGCCGGTGAAATAAGGATATAAGTTGAATGTACTCTAACTTAATTGAATCAAGATTAAGAACTAGCAAATCATGCTTTGTGAAAGAAATAATTCCTTAATTATTTTCATTATTGAAAGAGTATATATAAAATTTACAATTTTCATAATAAATTTTTTTTATTCATATTCTACTCCTAAAATCTTATTCTACTTGTACAATAATTATACAATTACGGTAAGTGTACAACTCTAATTTAATTACAACAAATCATAACTTAAAATAGACTACTAAACCGTGATATACACGGCATGCATATACCGTGTATATCACGGTATTTATCACACCCCCACAGTTATAGCGGGCGGCCTTCGTACGCTGAGACTGTTCCTAAAATCTTCAAATAGGACCGAGGGAAGACCGTTAGTGAAGATGTCTGCAATTTGATACCTGGAAGGAACATGTAGGACGCGTACTTGTCCACGCGCTATCTTTTCGCGAACAAAATGGATATCCATCTCAATATGTTCAGTGCGCTGGTGTTGAACCGGATCTCCAGAAAGATAAACGACACTAATATTATCACAATATACCAATGTAGCTTTTTGAATGGGAAAGTGAAGCTTCAAGAGAAGATTACGTAACCAACATGATTCAGAAACCACATTGGCTACCCCTCGATACTCGGCCTCGGCACTGGAGCGTGATAAGGTAGCTTCTCATTTGGCAGACCACGAGGCCAAGTTATCACCAAGAAATATGCAATAACCGGACGTGAAGCGTTTGGTATCTACACATCCACCCCAATCAACATCGGTATACGAGACAAGTGTAAAGGTCGAAGATTGATATATATGCAAGCCATAGTCAAGTGTCCCCTATATGTATATGATAATGCGTTTGAGTGCATTCATGTGCTCCACCCTAGGATCATGCATAAACAAACACACATGTTGTACGGCATACGTAATATCCGGTCTCCTGAAAGTAAGATACTATAGAGCCCCAGCAAGACTGCAATAGTGAGTAGGATCCTCGTAAGAGGAGCCAACCGTAACACCCAACTTGGGTTTAGTATCAACTGGAGTGGAAGTAGACTTGCACGAGGACATACCAGCTCGCTCAATGATCTCAGCTGCATACTTCCGTTGTAATAAGAATAACCCACCGGCATGACGAGTGATAGCAATCCCCAAAAAATAACTCAAGGGCCTCAAGTCTTTCATAGCAAACTCAGAACTGAGCATTGTCATGATAGACTTGCGCAAAGCATCAGAAGAGGCAGTCAAGATAATATCATTCAAATATAATAGAATATAAGACAGGGAAGTACCACAACGAAATATGAACAATGAATTATCATACATGTTGTGAGAAAACCCAATAGATGACACATAGTCTGCAAATCTCTTATACCAAGGCCGAGGGGCCTGCTTAAGCTCATACAATGACTTCTTCAATAAATAGACATGATGAGGATATTTGGGGTCTCGAAAACCCAAGGGTTGATGCATGTAAACAGTTCCCTTAAGATCACCATGTAAGAAAACATTCTTCACATCCAACTGATGAATGGGTCATGCCTTCGAAAGAGCCAAACTGAGAACAGTGCGAATGGCAGTCGGCTTGACCATCGGACTAAATGTCTCACCACAATCCACTCCAACCTGTTGAGTTTTACCATCACCTACAAGACAAACCTTATGTCTCGCAAAAGATCCATCAGAATTATCTTTATAAGTAAAAATCCACATAGACCGAATAATATTAACACCAGAAGGACGGGGCATAAACTTCCACGTCTTATTTGCAATAAGAGCATCATATTCATTGTTCATAGCCAATTTCTAATTCGAGTCATTTAACACAGACACTGGGTTACGGGGAAGAGGGGACTTAAGAACATTAGAATTTAGATTAAAATGTCTTTTTAGTTTAAAAATACCTCGTTAACTACGAGTGACCGACTGTGACTCGGGGGAGAATTGGGCGGATTTTAGAAATAAATCGGATTAGTGACGGACTGGTCAGCAGGCAATGGGCCTGCTGGCCCAAGATGTGATGCTGGATCGAGGGGGGAAACAGTAGCAGGTGCAGCACTACTGGGCTGTATAGTCGGCCTAGGTGCTAAACCCGAGACTTGAGGGACTGGTCCACTAGGCAGAGGTGACGGAATAGGAGGTCCAGCGGACAGTGGGCCCGCTGGCAGATTTTGGGTGCGGGACAAGTCCGAAAAATGATGGATAATATATGGGGAGACATCGTCATTAAAAAAAATTATACGAACTAGGCCCGGGACTACTTACTTTAGCAAACGGAAATTGGAATTCATCAAAAATAACGTGGCGACTAATTATGATTTTATTAGACGATAAATCAAAACATTTGTAACTACGATGATTGGATGGATAACTCAAAAACACACAAGGGGTAGAACGGGCTTGAAGTTTGTTAATTGTAGTTGACGGAAATAGAGGATAACATAAGCACCCAAAACTCCTAAGATATGAATATGAAAGAGTCTTATTATATAGACAATGAAGGGGAGATGAATATGTCAACCCTTTGGTAGGAAGTATGTTAAGAAGATACGCAGCCATTTGTAGAGCATGATGCCAAAAGGAAGGGGTACGGAAGCATGGACCAATAAGGTTCGGACAATATTATTAATGGTACGAATTTTTCGTTCGTCTTTCCCATTTTGAGAGGACGTATGAGGACAAGAGAAATGAAAAACTATGCCATTATTTTCACAAAATTCCCGAAACAACTCATTATCATATTCTTTGTCATTATCACATTGAATATTCTTGATTTCCTGATCGAATTGGGTACGGATGAATGCTCGAAATTTTAAGAAAGTGGAAAAAACTTGAGATTTTTTCGCTAATGGAAAGGTCCACAAAAAAACAGATTAATCATAAAAAAATATAACATAATAACGATGGCCAACATAACTTAAAATGGGAGATTTCCATAAATCGATATGAATAATATCAAATGACATTAAAGTACGAGAAATAGATGCTACAAATGGTAATCCAACATGTTTTCATAGAGGACATGATTGACAAATTGGAGTACTACGCGTAGCCTTACAAGAAATAAACTTGTTTTTATGTAAGGAAGAAACAATAGACGACCCAGGGTGACCCAAACGTGCATGCCATATCCATCTTCGACCATTACACTTGTCTCGTATACCGATGCTGATTGGGGTGGTTGTCCAAATATCATACGCTCCATGTGAACTTAGTAATTTTTACTCAGACTTTATATATATATTAAGAAATTTATTAAATAAGTTGAATGTGCTCTGACTTAATTGAATCAAGATTAAGAACTAGCAAATCATGTTTTGATTTTTAGCCTTCGATTATGACAAGGCTAGTGCTGATTGATCCTTGTATACGGTGAAATCCGGCATGATACATGGCAAGGTTGAAATGTGAAGTTCGAGGTAGACGATTGAGTTCTGAGCCGGATACAAATGACACTGAGATGAGGCATCAGTTGGGAAGAGTCTGGATGACACCGAATCAGTTGACACCGGGTGAAGCACCGGAGGCATCTAGCACATATTCATTTTCGGATACGGCGCCAGCCGTTACTCCTTTTTCATTAAGAGACTTTAATTAGCATTTATGACATTTAATTGTATAGAGATTCTTGGGCATCAATGCTCTGCTTTCATGACTATAAAGGGCATCCTATTCTCACAACTCGTACTTGCACGACTAATATTAAAATTATTCTCTAATTCTTGTTTTTGGCTCGTAACCGAAGTAATTCTGTCAAAGCCCAAACCGATCCAACTCAGAGGATTCATCCGAGTTCAAGGAGTTTCAGGATAATTTTCTTACTTTTGCTTACTTACTGTTAATTATTTGTCATCTTATATTGTAAATCAATCCATATATCCTTAAAATCATTATTAATTTAATTGTACATTTTTGGGGTAAACAATCCGATATATCTCAAAGTCAAACTTGGCAGAGATTGTTATGTTTGTATGGAAAAAATAATAATGTATTATCTTAGCTAGAATTGATGTTGAAAAATCTAAGACTGTTGATCTCTCTACAATCATGGAGGGTCTTAATCAAAGTTAAAATCCTAATCTTTTATCAGATTGGATGATGATGATCAATAATACCTATGTGATCCTATTTATTTTATTTAGAAAGAATTGTCCATAAACAGAGCTATATATTTAATGCATATGAAGTGGTTTGTTCGAGTTAGGTGACTACTGACAAGCACTTTATCAAAGTTAGAAGCCTGTTTGTTTTACATGTACACTTGACTTTTTTCCCTAAATTTCTTCATGAATCTGAGTTTAAAAAATTCCCCAGTTTATTTCACTTTTTATATATTTATTTCGTTTAGAAGGAGACTGAATATATCACTTGGTCACGATGTGGACAAAACTATCAACACCACTATCACTAATTCTTTTTTGTTATACATAGGTTGGGGTCTCTGCTAACCCTAGGCCACCATGGTGGCCACTTATATTTTGAAAAAAGGAAATTGTGATTACTCTCCCCCCCCCCCCGCTAAAATGACTATATTTTAATTTATTCTATACTACATATGATTAGAGTGCTTCTAAATCATACAGTTGGAGCTAATTAAGTGCCATTACAAAATTTTACTTGATTAGTTATGTATGCTAGTTTTAGTGGCATATCTTGAGTTAACAAACTTCTCTAATATTGGTTCTTCCTTTGGTTGGTTTGGGATTTGTATTTTTCCTAAAAGGCCTTTGAACAAGGAGTAAAATATGTTAATAAATATATAAAAATATTTTGGACGCGACTGATTTATCTTAAAAGGATGTGTACTCTAGCAGCACCTTTTTAAATTTAATGGTTATCTAAGTTGAAACTGAAAGTGCCTTTTAGAAAATTTGTTCTGTAGCAAAATAACTTTTGATTAAAATAATAGTAGGGGACAATATGTAAGTTCATAGTGTAAAAGAGAATAATTAAATTATTCTTTTTTTACTTTATTATCTGTCTAATTAGTCTTTTTTTTAAATATATATCTCATGGGCAGTGGGGAACTTGAAACTGATTTTGTAGGCCTCTAATTAAACTAATGCATTTGCATAACTTTAATATACAGCACTTTGCCTATGAGATGTTTGATTGTTCTTAGAATGGGTCACTTCTCCTGTTCATAATTTCAGCCCATGAGAAGTTTGAGTAATTTATATATGGACAGGAATAGAATATCAAAGAATTGAAATTGCAATAGAATTTGACTTTGCTAATCTTGAGATCCGCAATAATTTAAGGACGAGTTTTGATGCAATGATAAAGTTGCTCTTTTGATCAAGACATGACATAAGGTTCAAGTCGTGAAAATTAAACTTTTGTTAATGAAGAAATATAAGAGGCTTGTGTACTTGCGTATATTTACGTTAACAATTGAGAGAGGGAGGAAGCATTAATATTTTTCTTGTTGAGTTTGTCCTGCATCGATTGTGAATTGGAATTTGATCTTTTAATATGATTTTAGACAATCTTCACATCGTTAGCTAGCTTTTGAATTCAGTTAGGTTTAAGATATATTTCTTATCATAGTATTAAAGAACTCATGTAAGTTCTTGATCTACCCAATGTTGGGCCTTCATATATGTTGTCTATACTCCAATTGATAGGCCTGGCCGTCTGGGCTTATGGGATGGGGGGTGGGGCATTGAATGTGTCCCACATTAGTTGTGAGATGAGGTTTTGATCTCCTCATATAATATTGAACAATCATTAATTTATGGGCTAAATTTAGGAGTTGAATTAAATCTAAAATTTATTTTTGAGTTAGATTCAAAATTCATTTTGGAATTGGCCAATATTTAATTCTTATCATTTATATTAAAGTTTGTAACCACCTCTTCTGAAAATTTAATTTGTTGGAGATAGCACGTAGGGTCGACAATGGAATACCTTGTTAAATTGTATACACATATATACACATCTAAGGTTGAAATATATCACATTATAAATTGACTATTTTTCTTTATTATATGGCAAGTAATATACTTTGGTTGAATGAAACCACATCCTGCACAAAAATAAAAATAAAAAGTAGAAAAAGAGCAAGAAAATTAACTAACAAAAATACACTTTCGTGCAATCTGAGCATGTGCAAACCACCTGAAATGCGAAAAATCAATAATGTTTGTAATGTGAGATAGGCATGCGGCTAACTTTTTTTAATTTTTGATTGGCAATGTCATAGGGGCAATAAATTCTTTTTAGATAAAATTAATTACTCAAAAAGTTCAATACTTTAAGACAAAAATATAAAATGAATTTTCTTTCCCATGGCCTTTGTCTACCTTTTTGTTCAAAATCTACATAAAGTTAAAAACAAAACCATTGTAATTAGTCAAAACTCTGAAAAGGTGATCAAACAACACTAATAATTATAGTTAGTATAATCAACCAAGACATGAGGAGTTGGTTTCTCAAGACTTAATTAATTATTTTAATTAGCACCATAATTATTAATTAAGCACTTGTTGCTTAAGGGGAATAAAACGTCATGACAGCATGGAACTGATGTCATAATAATGGCCATAAATAAAGGAGAGGGAGCTTCTATTCCAATATAGATTTATTTATTTTTTTAATTTTTTTTAGCTAGTGCTACTAGCTATCATCAAATCTTTGAATTAGGAAAGATTTAAATAAAAAAACACAGAAAGTACAGGAAAAAAGAACCTAGCTAAAAAGGTTAAAACAATGGGGACCAAAGTAACCATGCGTGTGACCACCATATATATGGTTCCTAAAATTCTCTCCTCCCACCTCATAACAAAAGAAATCATCGTCAAAAAATTATACTATATGAGTACAACAAAAACAAATATTATATTTAAAAACAACAAACACAAACACATCACTATTAGAAAAATCAATTTTTTTTAACAAATGTGATAGTTGAAACAGTTGCGATGAGTATATTTCTAACGAATTTTTTAATGAAAAGTTTGTTGAAATTTTCTATTTTCTTAATAGAGCGCACACACATGTATATTGATTGAATTTGCTTGATATAAGTGAAGCGTTTAATGTAGTGTCAAAGGTATTTCTTAGGTGTCAAGTTATCCTTACATTTTTTCTTTAATCACCTTATTAGAATTCTTAGCTCATCGCTTTGTCATTTTTACAAAAATTCCTAAATTCCTCCCACCGCATCATAGAAGTAAAGGCTTTCATTGGCCAGCTTTTATGTAATAGTGAGAAAATTATACTATATAAATGTGAGAAAAAAGATCATATTTCATAAGTATACTACACAAATAAGACAAACAGAAACACATATACATACATGCATATATACACACATGGTGTAGGTTTTTTTATTCGTCTCTAATCCTCTAGTTCACAGACTTTTTTTTATTTGATTATAGGCAATATTTAGGTTTAAGGATCGAGGTTAGATAAATATTTCTCACTCAAAAAAATAAAAATTGGTAGGTTATGGAAAATATTTTCCTTAACAATATTCCTCGCAAGGGGAGGGAAGACATTTTCTGAAACTCTCTTATGTTGGAGCAGATGTTAGCTTCGAGTTACATATTCGATGAAACTAGTAGTTTTTGGTCCAAACTATGTATATGCGTAAAAACAATCATTAAGTGGGCGTTTGTATATAAAAATTGTGAAATTTTAAAAAAAATGTACTTTTTGTTTTCAAATTGAAAATGATATTTAAAAATTAGAGTTGTATTTGGACATGAATACAAAGTGGAGTTATTTTTAATTTTTTGTGCGTAATTTGGAGTGAAAATTGTGAAAATAATTTTTTGAAGTTTTTCGAATTCCAAAAAATTGTAATAATTCTATGTCCAGACAGTTATTCGGAATAAAATTCCAAAAAAAGTGAAAATATCCATAGTCAAACGGGCGCTAAACATAAGTACTAACAACAACTATGAAACCCAACAATTAGCACTTGAGGTCACTATCCTAATGAAATGTGTCAAATGCTATGGGAAATAAAAACAAGAGATAGAATAAATCGAATGTCAATTCTGTTTCAAAATGTAGTCAATTATGTCGTCTGACACCAGTAACAACACTTAGTAAAACAGTAACTTTAAAGAGTAAATGCAGTGGAATTTAAATAACACAAAAGTTTAAAATATAATGGTCAATGACCAAATGTATTGTATATATATTACATACAAAAATACAAATTCTTTTCTTTACAGATTTACAATATAAAACGGAAAGGAATTAAAAGTTGAAGTCGCAGATGACTTCTGCCTGAAAAATCTAACTAATTAGACATAGACAACCTTTCATTAAAATCGCTCCATACAAAACTAATCTAGAATCTAAACAACAATTGTAATGTTGGACAGAATGTTGTCGACACACTCAGGCAACACTTGTGATCCAGATTCTGAGATGAAATCCCGAGAGCTCTCTTGGTATTTTTGCAATCTGATTCTGGATAACTATACATTGTTGTAGTGTCTCTATTTATAGTAGAGAGTTCCCATGAAAGTCCCATCGATCGGTTGTGAAAATTAAGGAAAAGGTGGGCAACTTGTGGTAGATGATTAACGAGTGAAAATCTCAACAACTTTGACTTGTTCCTTACTCGACTTCTTCCCCAAGCTTTGACTCTTTCTCCCACGTTTTACACAACTCCAATTCACCACGCCTAAGTCATTTTTACCTCACAGTAAAATATTACTGCTTAACGTGAAGTAAGGCAAAACTGTTCTAAAAATGTTAGTCCGAATGTTGTGACATTTGTCCTAACATTTTCATGCATTCAAATCAGTACTTCGGAAGATATGTTGGGTCAAATGTCACAACACCAAACCCAACATTAACAAACTCCCCCTTTTTGCCTTTCTTCACAAAACTCATTACAGACCTAAACTGACTTAGGATATTGAGACAGATGTTATCCGACATTTGTGATCAATAATATCAATGATATGCTCCCCCTTAACCTGTGATGGCTTTCATGACATCATGTGTGTACCGATTAAGAGGATTAGAAAAGAATAAAGATGTTAGCGCATATATACATATCATCCACTTAAATAGATTTGTATACATACCAAAAATAATATTCCATAGTCCACAAAATCAATATCCATTCTGTCGAACAGTTAACTGTTCAGAATGAGCACCATTCAAGACCATCATACAGTATCAACCAGTAGCAAAAGCTTCGACTAACTCATCATATAGCAGCAACATCTTCCAGCAACTTTCTACTCTTGTATAATTGCTTCTTTGCACAGAACAACACAACAGCCTCTAACATTCTTCCTCAGCTCCCCATGCATCAACACTTCTTCTACTTCCATCGACTTCATCAGCATCAGCATCAACATCATTTTCTCCCCCTTTTATAAAGAACGCAGCAGCATGAAATGGTCTCTAGCTTGAATAAGAGGATTCCTCACAGCATCAACCTCAAAGATTTGTTGGTTGATTTTTACAATTTGATTCACAAGTCATTCAGTAGACGGTGGAGACTGTCCAGGACCAGTGTTGCCAAGAATGTTGGTGACATTCCTGTCAACATCAGCACTATTTCCTTTCATTTTCCAGGGTAGATCGATGACTCTGTCTCTACTCTTCAAAACTGCTTTGTTTACTGTGTACAGTTCAAGAGCCTTCCCTAAAGTGTCCTTTCTCTTAGGCTTAAGACCTTGGGTAGTTAAAACTTTGTATATCAGAGAGGGATAAGGGAGGATTGAGGTTGATTCTTTGTATGCCAAGTTGGCAACTTGATGGAAGATCATTTTTCCATATCAACTCTCAATCCTTTCCCAATTTTATACAGCAAAGTGGCTTGTTCTGTAGTTACAATTGGCTCATTCATTGAAGGAAGCCAATTGTTTATAGCAATTTTATGAAGAGTGGCAAACAAGACTGTTAATTTAGAGGTTGGACATCTAGGGATCCACTTATGCATTATACCTCTTGTGAGGTACTTAATTACTTCATCTCTATTGTCCACTGCAGGGTCTTCTTTTCTAACATTCTCCTCAACATTTAATCACATACATTGGTTTATAACAGCATGTGTAAAAGAATATATTCTGTTATATAGATATATTTTTCCAAATTTCTTCGAGGAGGTATCCTCTATAGTAGAATTCAAATTTGCATAAAACAACCTGACTATTTTATCAACATACGGTCTTTTCTCAGTAAAAGATCCTAGGAGCTGTCTTTCTTTTAAGAACTCTACCAAACCATATTCTGAATATGAGGCAATGTCTAATACTTTTTCAGACCTAATAACTCTATTCTTCTATTAGTCCCAATTATCATAATTAGTTTTAGAATAGAATTTGTCTGAGTAGATAGATACCTCAAGGTCTGAATCATATTTGGTTTTACTGGAGGATGTTGGTGTTTGTGTCTCTTCTGATGTTGGCTGAAATATTGCTTGAGATGTTGTGGAATCAGTGGCAACATTCGGAGCAGCACTCGATTTAGCATACCTGGGAATTCCCTTTGGAAAGAATTGCTTCAGTGGATTTTCATCAGGAACTTCCTCGTTATCTTGAGACACATTTTGTGGTACAAAGGCAATTGATTCTTCTTCACTCTCTTCAGTTGAGATCACAAAGTCTGTGTCATCACCGTCACTACTCAAGTAAACAGGTATAGATGTATCAACTCTGGACCTTTTGTTGCTCGACTCTTCACGAACTGTTCTCTCAAACATTCTACTCGATCGACGAGTAGGGAAGGTTGAGGATCTTGGTCTTTTACCCAATGCTGAAATATCAGATGTTTCATCAATATCTATTGAATTGTTGTCATCACCTGGGTAGCTAATGTCTAAAGGTTCATCTAAACCTTTAAATACTATAGCTTTGGATAAGTCCTTTGTGGATGGTGAAGAAGATAACTGGCAGGGTTGATGCTGTTTATTTTGCTCAGATGATTCAATGTTCATATGAGGGCTTGTACTCATTGGGGTGTTGGTCGGAGTGTTGGCTGACATTGGTGTTGATATTGGAGAGGTTTCCATTGGTGAATATTGTGGAGAAGGTTTTGGGAATTTAGGGTTTGAGATTGAGAATGGAGTTTGGAATGGTGATGATTCCATCGGGTAGGTAGGGTTATACCGAAGGTGTGATGTAATTTTCCCTCCTTTTTAATTTTTTTTTAGGGAAAATCGAAAATGATAAAAAAAAACCAACTGAGAGAAATATTTATATACATGGCAAAACCTTTCTAAGCAACAAAAAATTCCTTAGTTTTAGGAGTTTCTGATTTATCTAATAACTTATACCTAAAATTTTAGGATAAACATCACGGTAGGAATTCAATTTAATCTTATCATTTTAAAGTTTGAAATTCCTATTAAAACAAGGCATAAAAATAGGGAGAATTTGATAATTCAACGATCAGATAAGCACAACATCCCAACACATATCTCATTCTGAAAATGTCAACGGCAATGTTGGCAACATTTTGGACAACACAAGTATTTTGATCCCACAAGAATTTTTCGTTTTGACAACACATCAAGACACGTTTTATACATATTTCATGAGTTAACCACTGGACCAATGTAATATTTTCCCATCGTGTCCTTGATCTAATCATCAAACACATACAAAAAAGTTTTTCGTGTAAAAAATAAGAGTACTTATTTAGTATTCTCAAATTTGTTTTGAAGCACTCGATACTCCTATAGAATAGGAACTGTATATTTTCAAGGGCTTTGCCCATTTTTGCACAGTTGCCAAGTATTTGTACAGGTTTTTCCTTATTTTTATACTCTTTTTTTATATAATATATGTATTTATATATTATCGCAGAGAACGGTATCACGTTAGAATTATATTCTTATTGAAGGATCATGTTTGTGTGACCAAAAGTTATGCACCATACAACAATAATAATCAGTCAGTGATATTACATAAGTCAATGTCACCCGAAATGTTAGACACATTTCAGCTGACATTCACCAAAAATTCCTTTTTTAGATATTACATAGACCAAGAGATTTCTTCAAGCTAGAAAATCTCTCATGGTCCAAAGCTTTTGTAAAAATATCAGCTAGTTGATGAAGAGTGTCAACATGTTCAATTTGAACTAGCTGTTTTTCGACTAAATCTCTTAAAAAGTGATGTCTAATATCAATATATTTTGTACGTGAGTGCTGAACTAGATTTTTTGAAATATTAATGGCACCTAGATTATCACAGTACAAAAGTAAAGTGTTGCTAATCAAAATGTAGTCGTCTAACATGTGTCTTAGCCAAATTAATTGAGAGCAACAACTTCCAGCTGCTACATATTCAGATTCAACATTTGAAAGTGAGACACATTTTTGTTTATGACTATATCATGAAACAAGATTATTGCCGATATAAAAACATCATCCACTTGTACTTTTTCTATCATCCACATCTCCAGCCCAATCCGAGCCACTAAATCCTATTAAGTTAGGATTAATTTATTTGGAATACCAAATTCCAACCCACATGTGCCAGCAACATATCGAATAATACGTTTCACGATATTTAAGTGGGACATTTTGGGACAGGCTTGAAAACGTGCACAAACACAAACACAAACACAAACACTAAACACAATATCTGGGCGACTAGCAGTAAGATAAAGAAGTCTACCTATCATAGATCGATATAATGTTGGGTCGACATTTTCACCAACATTATCATTACAAACCTTCTGCGATGAACTCATTGGCGTTTTCATCTGTTTAGCGTTCTCCAAACCAAATCTCTTAACTAGATTCTTAGCATATTTACTTTGTGAGATGAAAATTCCATTTCCACTTTGCTTAATCTACAAACCTAAGAAAAAAGTTAGTTCCTCAATCATTCTCATTTCAAACTTATGATGGTTAATGACCAGATGTATTGTATATATATTATATACAAAAATACAAATTCCTTTATTTACATATTTATAATATAAAATGGGAAGAAATTAAAAGTTAAAGTCGCAGATGACTTCTGTCTGAAAAATCTAACTAATTAGACATAGACAACCTCTTATTACAATCGCTCCATACAAAACTAATCTAGAATCTAAACATCAATTGTAATGTTGGACAGAATGTTGTCGACACACTCAAGCAACACTTGTGATCCAAATTTCTAAGATGAAATCCCGAGAGCTCTCTTGGTATTTTTACAATCTGATTCTGGATATCGATACACTGTTTTGGTGTCTTTATTTATAGTAGAGAGTTCCCTTGAAAGTCTCATCGATCGGTTGTAGAAGTTGAGGGAAAGGTGGGCAGCTTGTGGTAGATGATTAAGGAATGAAAATCTCAACAACTTTGACTTGTTCCTTACTCGACTTCTTCCCCAAGCTTTGACTCTTTCTCCCACGTTTTACACAACTCCAATTCACCGCGCCTAAGTCGTTTTCACCTCACAGTAAAATGTTACTGCTTAACGTGAAGTAAGACAAACTGTTCTGAAAAATATTAGTCCGAATGTTGTAATATTTGTCCCAACATTTTCATGCATTCAAATCAGTACTTCAGAAGATATGTTGGGTCAAATGTCACAACACCAAACCCAACATTAACACCTACAATTCATAACTCACAAAGTTCAAGTCTTGAATTTGTGGCCTATGCATGTCATCCTCCCATCCACTCCCACCACCCCACTACCACACATCTTCCACACCTCCCACCCCACCCCAACCCCCCAATCCCAACCCCTAAAAGTTAGTTTATTCGTCACGTTATATTTTTTACTTACCAATAAATACCAAAAAATATGTGAGAAAATATATTCCTTTGTGCCAAACACACCCTAAGGAAAAAAAAAACAGTTGTAGCATATGAGGGCAGTGACAAATCTGTGCATAAAGTGACCTGACAATGGTGAAAAGAAGAAGGGCAATTAATATCCGTACTAAAAATAGACTAGGAAAGAGCACTAACAAGAGATATTGGAAATCAACATGTTTTTTTCTTCTATACTTCATGTGCATAGTGTTTTTATTCCTACTCTAAATGTTTGTTCATAGGGTCTTATTCCATGCGTAATGTGTTTGTCCAAATTTGCCACACATAACACTATCACTTTTATTTTGTGGAAAATTTGGTAATCCACGGAAATATAGAAGATTCTCTCAATTACACAATTTAATTTTCGAGAAAAGTTTACATTTGTCTATGTACTATCGAAAATTGTTCAATTTTGCTCGATTACATTTTTAGTTCATTCATACGCTTTGTCGTTGACAAATTGTATTGTATTTGTCCTTGCCATTAACGGAGTCAAACATGAAATGAATGGACAGGACCACGGGTAGTCTTTTGAAGATTTAAATGTACCTTTCAACTTTTGAATATGTTCTAAAATTACCTTTATGTTGGAGCTCCGTTAGAGCTGAAGGGCAAAAACAAGATTTTCCTAATTGTAGGATTAATATTAAACCAAAAAAAAATTGTACAAATCATCTCGCATTTGCTCCTGCCATTAATGTAGTCAGACATGAAATGAATGGACTCAATCATATGTTTGATAGAAAAGGTTCAAATTTATCCCTCAGTTTCTGATTATTATTTGAAAATTACCTTCAGATTTGAGCTTCATCAGATGTCAAGGATAAAAACATACACTTTTTCCTAACCATTAGGGTTTTAATATTAGACCAAAAATTTAACCGATGATAAAGTTTCTCATTGAACTACTTCACAAGATAGGAATAAGGTCTGCGTACACATCACTCTCTCTAGATCTTATTTATGAAACTAGACTGGGTGTGTTGTTGTTGTTGTTACATGGATAAATTTGACTCTAGCTATTTTTAATTAACTTTAACTAAAGATATTAAGATAATGCTAATTCTTGCTCCTAGCAGCTAACATTTTTCGCCTGTGTAGTTAATTTAATTATGAATAAATCTCTTTAATTTAGTATTCCAAGATATAGGGGAAATATAAAGGAGAGTAGGGGTTTGATGATATTTGTATTAACTTTACTCAGCCAAATTTCTTATGAACTGTGTAATTAGTCAGATCCTGTTGGTCAAGACATATCAGGAGATAAAAGCAGTTGGTTTTTCTCCTCATTTCACTCTTAGTGAGTCATTTTCTTTTTGTATAGTAGTATTATAATCATTTCCGAAAAACAGCTTTGGAGCTTTATGCATATTTGACTAAAATAAAGAGACTTTCATAGAAGAAGTAAAAGAAAAATAGCATATTTTGTCCCAACCATCAGAAAACAAACTAGAAAGCTATGATCTCTTGAGAACTAGGCATATATTATGCCCACATTGTCACATTTGTAAACATCCATCATTTTAGCAATATTTTGGTCTTTTGGGGAACTAATTAAGTACCCTACAAGCAAGAATGTTTTTTTTTCCTAACAAGTAATTACTTTTCACATACTAACTTTTTTTGTTTTCATTAATTCGGTGTCAAATATCAATACTACGGCTTTGACTAATTTAAGTTTTGCGCCACGTAAAGACCTTTTAAGAGAAAGCCCTCCCTATCCCTCTTAAATGGTCTTTATGCGGCATGAATTCGGATTAGTTGAGACATAGTACAAATACTGAACACTAAATGGAAAATAAATTTTTTTTTTAGTACTTTTCAGGTAATTTTGTGTAGAAGAATCAACAGAAACTGATAATGGAGATCCAATTTTAGAGGCATATGAAACTTGGCTAGTCAAAAATTAATTATATTCTCATGTAATTTTCCCTTATCTCTTCTTTTTACTATTTCTCATAGTTGATAATATATAATAAAGTAAAAAAAGTATGATATTTTAAAATTTTAAATTTTTTATGAGATGCTTACACACTGTTATAAACCTTTATAATTGTCAAGGAAAAATAGTTAAGAGTCATTCTTTTACCGTACAGGTATTGACAAGGGTATTTGTGGCTTTCTTGACTGAACATTTTCAAAAATGCGCTAAATTTAATATGGATTTAAGTTATATACAATGACGATATAATTTTTTTTATTGTGTCTAGCATATGCTGATAAATTAGCTTTCATTTTTATTAAATATTCAATTCGTCTCGAGGGTCTACCTATTTTTCAAGAAAATACAAATTGAAATTTTGCTTTATATTCTAGATAAAACTGCTGGCTAGCTCTATATACTTTTTTTGCATATAATTAATCGTTGGAATTATATTATAACAGTTGATTAAAGTAGCGAATCATTGAATATTAGAAATTGTGTAGCATAATGCAACATGATGTCAGTGTAGAATCACACCGAACCTCACAAACTTAGTAGAGACAACATTTTAGAACTTGTTAACTTATGTCAGCAACAACGTAACTTGAGAATTTAAATAATTGATAATTAAATAAGCTTGTGGTACTGAGTATCGTTTTTTAAAGAAATAATCTCTTATTATTTTCATTAATTGAAAAAATATATATACAGTTTATATTTCCATAATAAGAGAATCATATTTCTATTCTATTCCTAAAACCTTATTCTATTTGAACACTAACTATATAATTATGGTAAGTCTATAAGACTAATTAATGTAATGTGTATCATAAACTATTACAACAATATACATACCAAATATACACAACCTCTATGTACATAACCGAGAAAACATATTCGATAATATACAATAAGTATACACGTTACCTATTGTATATCTAACACATCCCCGCAGTCATAGCGGGCGGTCTCCGAAACTGTCCCTAAAATCTTCAAAAAGGATCGAGGGAAGACCCTTTGTAAAGATGTCTGCAATCTGATACCTGGAAGGACATGGCAGACGCGTACTTGTCCTCGAGTAACCTTTTCGCGAACAAAGTGAATGTCCATCTCGATATGTTTAGTGTGTTGGTGCTGAACTGGATTAGCAGAAAGGTATAGGGCACTAATATTATCACAATAAACCAAAGTCGCTTTCTGAATAGGACAATGAAGCTCTAACAGCAAATTACGTAACCAACAAGATTCAAAGACCACATTAGCTACCCCTTGATACTCGGCCTCTGCACTGAAACGAGATAAAGTCGATTGACGTTTCGCAGACCATGAGACCAAGTTATTACCAAGAAACATAAAATAGCCAGACGTAGACCGTCTGATGTCCGGACAGTCACCCCAATCAACATCTATATACGAGACAAGTGTTGACGTTGATGAAGGATATAAATGCAAGCCATAGTCAAGTGTACCCTGAATATACCGAAGGATGCGTTTGTGCGCATTCATGTGCTCAACTCTGGGATCATGCATAAACAAACACACCTGATGTACGGCATACGTAATAACTGGTCTCGTGAATGTAAGATACTGAAGGGCCCCTGCAAGACTGTGATAGCGGGTCGGATCCTCGTATGGTGCGCCGGCCGCAACCCCAAGTTTGGGCTTAGTATCAACTGGAGTGGAAGTGGACTTACAGGATGACATCCCAGCCTTCTCAATGATCTCAGCTGCATACTTCCGCTGGGATAAGAACAACCTACCTACATGACAAGTAACAGTAATCCCAAAAAAATAACTTAAGGGCCCAAAGTCATTCATAGCAAACTCAGAGCTGAGCATTGTCATGATAGACTGGCGTAAGGCATCGGAAGAGGCACTCAAAATAATACCATCCACATATAACAATATATAGGCCAAGGACGAACCACGATGATATATGAACAAGGAATTATCCGACCTGTTGTGAGTGAACCCAATAGTCGAAACATAGTCGGCAAGCCTCTTATACCAGACCCGTGGAGACTGCTTAAGCCCATATAAGGACTTCTTCAACAAACAGACACGATGAGGATGTTTGGGATCCCTAAATCCCAAAAGCTGATGCATATAAGCTGATTCATTGAGATCACCATGTAGGAAAGCATTCTTCACATCTAACTGATGAATAAGCCATGATTTCGAAAGAGCCAAGCTAAGCACAGTACGAATGGTAGCCGACTTGACCACCGGACTAAACGTCTCACCACAATCCACACCAACCTGCTAAGTCTTACCATCACCCACAAGCCGCGCCTTATGTCGTGCAAATGAACCATCTAAATTGTCCTTATAAGCAAAAATCCACATAGACCTAATAATATTAATACCAGATGGACGGGGCACCAACTCCCACGTCTTATTATCAATAAGAGTATTATATTCATCGGTCATAGCAATTTTCCAATTCGGGTTATTTAATGCAAACACATGATTACGGGGTAAGGGTGATTTAAGAATATTAGAATTTAAATTAAAATATCTTTTTAGTTTAAAAACACCTTGTTGACTACGAGTGACCGGTCTATGACTCGAGGAAGAATTGGGCGGATTTTGGGAATTTTTTGGACTCGGGACGGGCCAGCGTGACGATGGACTCTTGTGCCCAACACGATAAGCAGATCTGAGGCTGGACCGGTTCGAGGTGGCTGGGCCGGCCCGATGGCGATCTTGGGAACTGCTGCTTGTGATGGACCAGTGGGGCCAGCGGGCAGTGGGCTCGCTTGAAAATTTTGGGTGAAGGACATGTCCGAAAATGGTGAATAATATACGGGGATATACCATCATCCAAAAAATTATACGAACTAGGCACGAGATTACTCACCTTAGAAAACGAAAATTGGGATTCATAAAAAATGACATGGCAACTAATGATGATTTTATTAGAGGATAAATCAAAGCATTTGTAACCACGATGATTAGACTGAAAATCCAAAAACACACATGGAGTAGACCGGACCTGAAGTTTGTTAATTGTGGTGGACGAAAATAGCGGATAACACAAACACCCAAAGACCTAAGATGTGAATATGAAAAAGGTTTTATTATATAGAATTTGAAGGGGGGACGAATATGTCAAACCTTTGGAAGGAATAATATTAATAAGATATGTAGCCATTTGTAGAGCATGATGCCAAAAAGACGGGGGTATGGAAGCATGAATTAGTAACGTGCGGACAATGTTATTAATGGTACGAATTTTGCGTTCGGCTTTCCCATTTTGTGAAGACGGATGAGGGCGAGAAAAATGAAAATTGATCCCATTATTTGCACAAAATTCCCGAAACACCTCATTGTCATATTCTTTGCCATTATCACATTGGATATTTTTTATTTCACGTTCGAATTGGGTTCTAATGAATGCTCTAAATTTTAAGATGGAAAAAACTTGAGATTTTTTCGCTATTGGAAAAGTCCACAAAAATTTAGAATAATCATCCAAAAAGAGACTAAGAACATGAGACGTTCATAGATCACTATGAATAATATCAAATGACATTGAAGTATGAGAATTAGAGTCTACAAATAGCAACTTAACTATTTTTCCCAAAGAATAAGATTGACAATTCGGAGTACAACGCGTACCCTTACAAGAAATAAAATTATTTTTATCTAAGAAAGACAAAATAGACGATCCGGAATGACCTAGACGAGCATGTCACAAGGAAGGAGTCAGAGCTGCAAAAGTGGATGGCAATGCGTGACTCGAGAAACTGAAACGTGGTGTGATAGGATAAAGATATCCCCTACTATCACACCTCATGAGAGGACTCCCCATTTTGAATTCCTTCACCAAAAAACCAAATGGATCAAATTCTATGGACACAGAATTATCAGTGGTGAATTTTCGGACAGACACCAAATTTTTAATCAATTTTGGAGCGTGAAGGGTATTTTTCAAAATAAGGGGTGGATGGGGGGGAGACAATGTTTTATGACCATAACCACGAATTGAAATTGAATTACCATTACCAACAATTATACCACGATTATAGCTCAGATTGAAATAAGACGAGAGAGTACCTGAGTTGGACATCATGTGAGTAGTGGCGCAGGTGTCCATATACCAATTTGGGTCCGAAGGATTTATTCCAAGTGTGTGCATCGCGGCTTCAATGTCGGTAGGAGTGGGGGCCGCTGCATGATGGGCCTGAGGGCCAAGTACACCGAGTTGTTATCCCAGCCCAGAATTGGGGCGAGAACCATTGGGCCAAACTGGATTGGGCCTGGAAAAACGATGATGGGTAGTCTTGTGGCCAGAAGGCAAAACTGTTGGGCTGTAGGGACTGTTGGGCCACTGCCCACGGCTAGGGGCCCATGGCTGGGACCAGTTGGGTTGTGGCCCATTGCCATTATTTCGAGACCTATTGCCACCATGACCATCTCCGGAACCACCGCGTTTGCCCCCGCGATTTTTGGCATTATTTTTCCACCTATTGTTGTCGCCACCATGAGTACGATTTTGGCCAGAATTATCAACACCAACTGGAGAATTTGTAGAGAACGTCATCATGACTACGGGACTAGCACCGATAGCCGTCTTTTTGGTCAAGTCGGCTTCTTCGAGGGTAAACATAGAACGAGCCTGATAAAATTGCGGAAGAGGGCTGCTCTAACGAAGAAGTGTGCCAACACCACTGTCGCGCCCTATTTTGACCTCGCTCGGGTCAAAGCGGAGCACGGACGTGTTCGGGGTGATTCCTGGGTAAAAAAGGGTTGAGGAGTCGCCACCTAATTATTTTTTACGGTGAATTAGGACACCTAAATATTCAGCTAAGTGCTGCAATGTAAAACTCCAATTTTAAGGTCTGCGAAACTAGCGAGATTCTAGGTAAGGGTTCTTTATTATCCTAAAGGGAAGGGGTTAGACATCCTTTAAGATCCGCTTAACTTATGTTATCCCAGTAAAACTCAGGTTAATTATTGGTAGAAATAATGCATGTTTTACAAGTATAATAGATTAAAAGACGTTTGCAAATAATTAGAAAAAGGATGCATTTTAAAAAATAGATAAATGTAGAGATTTTTAAAATATGCATTTATATGATATCTAAAGAGACATACATGTAGAGTTGAAAAAATATGTATTTTGACAATTGATAGTAAAACAATTTATTTATAATGCCAAAGAAGCGAATCTTTCGAAAATCAACAAGTTGCAAAAATAATAATAAAAAGATAAGCTTATTTTGTACAATTTAATTGAAGCAAATAAAGATGACAAGAGTTGTTTTAAAAAATCTTGAATAAGCGTGACGAGCCTAAAATAAATAAACTAGCGAAGGATTTCTAAGTTTGCGAGCCTACAAATAAATAAGCTAGCGACGGGTTTCAAATCTTTAACTAACCTATGAATAAATCCTAAGTTTGCCTATTCTAAGCATTTTAATAATTACATAAGTGCGATAAATAATATTACAATACAAAGCGAGATAAAAGCTGAATTTAAAGAAAGAAATAAAAAAAAAAAACAAATAAACTCCGAGGAATAATTGCCTTTATTTTACTTTAGTCCCCAAGTATCAAGAACAACCGGTTAGAAACAATTAAATACAAATAACTTCATATCCGTATTCAAAACAGTGAATGTTTTGATCGCGGAGGGCTCAGACTTAAATTTTGAAAAGAACATTCCAATCACGTCGTGGCTGCAAACATATGACTAATGTAGTTTATTTTTTGATTGCCTCGCCTACTAAGCGTGTTGGTCTCTCGGGTGAAATAGAAAAGATCACTATAATCACGTCGTGGCTGCGAATATATAACTTGTTGGTTATTTTAGTCACCTTGCCTACTAAACATGTTGATCTTGGAAAAAGGTTTAAGTCTTCATCCTTGCCCAGAAGTTATATTTCCGTCTTTGCAACTGTGTAGGCCTCAAAATCGACGGATATTTTTATCGGCCAGTGTAGTATCGTGTTTAAATCAGCGAAATTAAATTAAAGCAGGAAGCAGTGAACAGTGAGGCGAAGCGATGAGCGATGATGATGCAATTCCCGAATGAACAGTGGATTAATTACGAAAAAATAGACCGGAATAGTGAGCGGTGCCGAATGAAATCAAAAATTCAGGTTTTTTATAACAACGAGATATGAAAAACGCAAAAATCTGGAAAATTATCCGAATCGGGTCGACCCGACCGGAACGATGTTGACCGACCGAATCGAGAGGCCAACCCGAATCAGATTTTTTTTCACTTTTGAGATAACCAATATACAAAATATGAAATGCAAGAATTCGAAATAATGCCCAAATCAAGTCGACCGACCCGGTCGATGACTCGACGAATCGGTGATCCAAAATCCGAAATCAAATAATTTCACCAAATTGAGATAACCAACATATAGAAATATGAAATGCAAGAATTAAAACAATACGACGGCAAGATCGACCCGACCGGTCGATGTTGACCGAATCCGGTATCGACCGAAATCGAATAATTTCACCAAATTCGGATAACCAACATATAGAAATATGAAATGCAAGAATTACGAAAACAATACCCGAAGATCGATTCGACCGGTCGATGACCGACGAATCCGGTATGCAACCCGAAATCGAATAATTTCACCAAATTCAGATAACCAACATATAGAAATATGAAATGCAAGAATTAAAACAATACCCGACATCGATCGACCGACCAGGTCGATGACCGACCGAATCCGTATATGCAACCCGAAATCGAATAATTTCACCAAATTCGGATAACCAACATATAGAAATATGAAATGCAAGAATTAAAACAATACCGAACCGTCGATCTGACCCGTCAGTGACCCGACCCGAAACAGTGATGCAAAATCAGAGAATCAAAAAAAATGGAGAACAAACCTTTTCGGACTCAATTCTTGAACAACAAGGGAGGAAAAAATGTTTGAAACCAAGAACACAACCAAAATATTTTATACCCAAATCGGACCTCCGAAAATATCTCGGTTTTCTTTCTTTTTTTCTCTCTCCCCTCCTCCCTTTTTCGAAGAACACTAGGGGTTTTTATAGCCCCATTTCTCCCAAAAACCGAGCTCAAATTTGAAATAAAGGGCCCAAAAATAATGATTTTGGAACGGGTTTTTAGGGGGTATGGGTTGGTGGTGTCAGGCGGCGGTGTGGCGATTGGTGGTGTCAGGCGTAGGGGCGGCGACGTGGGGGGTAGGGTGGCGGCGATTGGAGAGGGTTAGGGGGTAGGGTTTTAGGTCTCTTTTTTTTTGATTTTGGGGTTTTGTTTTGGGTTAAAAAGCGGCAAGGTCAGGTGTTGGGCGGTTACAGGCTGCGGGTTCTGGGCCGACGGGTTGGGGATTGTGGAGTCATTTGGGCTTTGGTTTGGTTTGGGTTGGTAGGAATTTAATTGGGAAATTTAATGGTCCTGGTTGGGCTTGGGAATTGGGGGAATTAAAATGTGGTGTTGATTTATTTTGGGTGAGGGAGATTAAATGGGTTATGGGTTGGGCTTTGGTGAAATGGGTGAAAATTGTTTTGGGTTAGGAAATAAAAATGAGTTAGAAATTGTTTTGGGTTTAAATTGTTTTGGGTTTGGGTATAAGGGAATTTAATTGGGGAGTTTTGGGCTTGGACGGAAAATGGGTTTTAATTTAGGTTGGGTAGAAATTGTATTGGGTTAGGAAATAAAAATGGGTTAGGAATTGAAAAATATAAAAGGGGTTTAATATTAAAGATATTATATATATATATATATTTTGTAAAAGATGTGAATTATTTAAAATAACATAACAACGTGATAATAATAAAATATAATTTTTTGAAATGCTTAATGCTTAATAAAAGGGAAATGCGATGCAATTTTGCGAGAATAAAATAATATAGCATTTCGGATAAAAATGCAAATGATATAAAATATGCGAATAATAATAATAATATGAAGATACACACATATATGCCTATATTTTAAAATTATTTTAAAAGTGTCAAAAATATTAAAAATTACGAATAAAATCATAAAAGATGGGACAAAATTGGGTGTCAACAGATGCCCCTCTTTGGGCGGAGACGATGAAAGAGTTTTCGGCCAAAGAAAGTTGACTGAGTAGCCAATTTTGCCCTGATCCTCGGGACTGCATGGTAAGAAATAGAATCCCGAGGGGTATAGAAGTTGCAAAAAGATGGTGCACATTCAAGAAACAATGCCCCAGTGTCGACTTAGGATGACACTGGTCGCAGACACGAGAAATTAATGGGAAAGAGCGGATCGACGTTCGAAGTAGGTCGTTTGACCAAATTGCCTTGGTTCGCCGTGAGATATAGTTCCATGTTATGCTGAAAGCTCCCGCCGATTCGAATTCCTGTGGACCAGAGCTAAGATAAAAGTTAGTGTATAACAGTTGCACAAGATATGTATGTGAGAATATGACTTTGTAAGTTGAAATGATGTCGTTGCTTAATGTTGTGCAGATGATGGCGTTGGCGGGCGCCTGTTTACACTTTAAAATAAAGTACCCGCATTAGAAGGTGGGCGCCTGATTTAAAACATACCCGCATTAGAAGGTGGGCGCCTGATTTAAAACATACCCGCATTAGAAGGTGGGCGCCTGATTTAAAACATACCGCGTTAGAAAGCGGGCGCTGATTTAAAACATACCCGCATTAGAAAGCGGGCGCTGATTTAAAACATACCATTAGAAGCGGGCGCCGATTTAAAACATACCCGCGTTAGAAGCGGGCGCCGATTTAAAACATACCGCGTTAGAAGCGGGCGCTGATTAAAACATACCGCGTTAGAAGCGGGCGCTGATTTAAAACATACCGCGTTAGAAGCGGGCGCTGATTTAAAACATACCCGCGTTAGAAGGTGGGCGCTGATTTAAAACATACCGCGTTAGAAGGTGGGCGCTGATTTAAAACATACCCGCGTTAGAAGGTGGGTGCCTGATTTAAAACATACCGCGTTAGAAGGTGGGCGCTGATTTAAAACATACCGCGTTAGAAGGTGGGCGCTGATTTAAAACATACCCGCGTTAGAAGGTGGGCGCTGATTTAAAACATACCGCGTTAGAAGGTGGGCGCTGATTTAAAACATACCGCGTTAGAAGGTGGCGCTGATTTAAAACATACCCGCGTTAGAAGGTGGGCGCTGATTTAAAACATACCGCGTTAGAAGGTGGGCGCACTGATTTAAAACATACCCGCGTTAGAAGGTGGGCGCGATTTAAAACATACCGCGTTAGAAGGTGGGCGCTGATTTAAAACATACCCGCGCGTTAGAAGGTGGGCGCTGATTTAAAACATACCGCGTTAGAAGGTGGGCGCTGATTTAAAACATACCGCGTTAGAAGGTGGGCGCTGATTTAAAACATACCCACGCGTTAGAAGGTGGGCGCCTGATTTAAAACATACCCGCGTTAGAAGGTGGGCGCTGATTTAAAACATACCCGCGTTAGAAGGTGGGCGCTGATTTAAAACATACCGCGTTAGAAGGTGGGCGCTGATTTAAAACATACCGCGTTAGAAGGTGGGCGCTGATTTAAAACATACCCGCGCGTTAGAAGGTGGGCGCTGATTTAAAACATACCGCGTTAGAAGGTGGGCGCTGATTTAAAACATACCGCGTTAGAAGGTGGGCGCTGATTTAAAACATACCCGCGTTAGAAGGTGGGCGCTGATTTAAAACATACCGCGTTAGAAGGTGGGCGCTGATTTAAAACATACCCGCGTTAGAAGGTGGGCGCACGATTTAAAACATACCCGCATTAGAAGGTGGGCGCTGATTTAAAACATACCCGCATTAGAAGGTGGGCGCTGATGCGTGTCGTCGTGTTGACGTAAGGTAAAGTGGGGGCCTATTGCCATGCCATGATAGTTAATGTGGGGACATAAGCGATGCAAAAGTTGAGTAGATGAGAATGCGACCCTGTAAGTCGAAATACCGTTCTCTCCGTGGACACAACACGGTTGGGAACATGTAGTTTAGCATGACGTCTTTGTACAATCTCCAAACAGGAAAGTGATTCTTGTAGTGAGTTGTGATGCGGAGGCCCTTGCGAAGCGGCTCATAAATGTTGCGACTTCCTGCTTTGTTTCGACCTGAAGAACCTGTACTCAAATAAATTTATGAGTTTTGGGAGGGGGGAGTTGATTCGCGTTGACTTTGTAGCTTCGGTCTTGGTATTTGCATGTCCTGCTAACTCGGACCCGTAGCCCCTCTCTGCTTCCCAGTCTTGGCCAGCCGTTAATGAAAATATTCAAAAATAATTTGTAGAAAATGCAAAAATAGAAACATAAAAATTCTATCGAATTTTGATGAAAAATGTTTGTTGAAAAAATAATTTGCTTATAAGAAATACTGCATATATATATATATATATAAATGTCTGTCGAGCAGTGACATGCGGTGAAACAAAAGCAAACGTCTTATCCAAAATTCTTCTGGCTGAAGACTTAGTTTGCCGATGGTTTTCCATGTTTATCGGCGTCCTCTGGCAGTGATCCCCTTAAAAAAATGCCCCAGTGTCTGATATATGAGAATGACGATCTTTTGAACGGACAACCGAGTCTTGTGTAGATTTCTTGCCTGCCCTATCAGGGTGATCAGATGGGTGCATTTTGTCTTCTGTGAGATAGAGGAGAAAACATTTCCTAATGGTGGGACCGAAGCCGATTTAGGCCGCCTACGTATCCCCATGAGGAATCGGTCATGGCGTAGTTCATTACAAGCAAAGGGATTGTAAGGATTTTTCTAAAATGGGACCGGTCGATGTGGCGCCTCGTATCCGCCGAGGGAATCAGGTCATAGCGTAGTTCATGTTACAAAGAAATGTGTTTTTGGGAGATTTGCAATCTAGGAAACGGAACCCGAGCATGGGTTCTTTGCGTATCCCGCCAGGAGCGCAACTTTTACAAAGATAAGAAATGCATTACATAGAAAAATCCTAAATGTAGTATCTTTTCACTTTGCATCGCGTTGATAGCTTTTGGCCATACTTCACCGTCCATTTCAGCTAGAATTAATGCTCCCCCAGTCAACACCCGGTGAACCATATAAGGCCCTTGCCAGTTAGGTGCGAATTTTCCTTTAGCTTCATTTTGGTGCGGGAATATTCGTTTTAGCACCAATTGCCCCGGTTCGAAAGTCCTTGGTTTTACTTTCCTGTTGAAAGCTTTGGCCATTCTGTTTTGATAAAGTTGTCCGTGGCAGACCGCGTTCAATCGCTTTTCATCAATCAGCATCAATTGTTCGTACCGATTCTGTATCCATTTTGCTTCGTTCAGCTCAGCTTCTTGGATAATTCTTAAAGATGGTATTTCCACTTCTGCTGGTAACACAGCTTCTGTTCCATAGACCAATAGATACGGCGTTGCCCGATGAGAAGTCCTGGCGTAGTGCGATATCCCAAAGTGCAAAAGGCGGATGCTCATGCCGGTGCTTGTAATTATCAATCATCTTTCGTAGTATTCTTTTGATGTTTTTGTTGGTCGCTTTTGCTCCGTTCATCCGAGGTCGATGCGGTGGAATTGCGGTGAGTGATCTTAAACTTCTCGCATATCTCATTCATCAGATTACTGTTGAGATTAGCCCCATTGTCCGTTATAATCGACTCAGGGATTCCAAATCGACAAATGATGTTATTGCGGACAAAATCAACTACCACTTTCTTTGTCACTGACTTGTGGGACGATGCTTCTACCCACTTTGTGAAATAGTCAATTGCCACTAGAATAAATCTGTGTCCATTTGATGCGGCAGGTTCGATAGGGCCAATGACATCCATGCCCCAAGCTGCGAATGGCCAAGGAGAGCTCGTCACATTGAGTTCGTTAGGAGGCACCTTGATTAGATTGCCATGAATCTGACATCGATGGCATCTTTGCACGAAGTGGATGCAATCTGTTTCCATGGTCATCCAAAAGTATCCTGCTCTCAGAATCTTCTTTGCCAAAGTGAAGCCATTCATATGAGGCCCGCACGTGCCTCCGTGTATCTCTTCAACTAAACTGTTTGCCTCTCGAGCATCAACACATCTTAACAAACCGAGATCCGAGTCCTCCGATAGAGGATCTCTCCGCTGAGGAAGAAATGGTTTGCTAACCTCCTAAGTGTCCTCTTTTGTATCCTGGTTATGCCTTCTGGATATTCACCTATCTTGAGATATCTCTTAATGTCGTGGTACCAAGGCTTTCCATCCAACTCTCCATCTATGTTGAAACAATATGCCGGCTGATCCGATAAGCTCACCTTGATGGGATCAATGTAGTTCTTATCTGGATGTTGAATCATGGAGGACAGTGTTGCCAGAGCATCGTGAACTCGTTTTGAGTTCGTGGGATATGCTTGAATTCTATCTTGCTGAATTTTTTGCATAATTCTTTCACGCAATGCAGGTAAGGAAGTATCTTCCCGTTCTTGGTCGCCCACTCGCCTTGCACCTGATGAATCAATAAGTCTGAATCACCTATAACCAACAGTTCTTGAATGTTCATATCAACGGCCATTCTAAGTCCGAGTACACAAGCTTCATATTCCGCCATATTGTTGGTGCATGGAAATCGGAGTTTTGCCGAAATTGGGTAGTGTTGACCTGATTACGAAATCAAAGCGCTCCAATACCAACCCGCCTTTGAAGTTTGCGGCTCAGTCGAAGAACATTCTCCAACCGGGTACTCTTACGAGATGTCTTCTCCAACAAAGCAGTACCTCGCAAATGCGGAAAATAAGTCCGAGAGGCATGTATTCTTCATCCACAGGATTTTCAGCAAGATGGTCGGCTAGTGCTTATCCTTTGATAGCCTTTTGGGTGACATATATGATATCGAACTCACTTAGCAAGATTTGCCACTTTGCTAGCTTTCCGGTGGGCATGGGCTTACAAAGATGTATTTGAGCGGGTCCATCATTGAGATGAGATAAGTGGTATATGCAGACAGATAATGTCTAAACTTTTGTGCAATCCACGTTAAGGCACAACAAGTGCGTTGCAACAAAGTATACCGAGCTTCATACGGTGTGAACTTCTTGCTTAAGTAGTATATGGCCTGCTCTTTCTGTCCTGTTTCGTCATGATGTCCCCGCACGCACCCAAATGCATTTTCTAACACAGACAGATATAACAGCAACGGCCTTCCGGGTTCTGGAGGCACCAAAACAGGTGGGTTAGACAAGTATTCTTTGATTCTATCGAAAGCTTGCTGGCAATCCGATGTCCACTTGGTAGCAGCGTCTTTCTTCAGTAGCTTGAATATTGGCTCACATATCACTGTTGATTGTGCTATGAACCTGCTGATGTAGTTGAGGCGACCAAGGAAACTCATTACGTCCTTTCGACTCTTTGGAGGAGGCAAGTCTTGAATAGCTTTTACCTTCGAGGGGTCCAATTCAATACCCCTTCTACTTACAATGAAACCTAACAGCTTCCCAAATAGGACACCAAATCGCACTTTGCGGGATTTAACTCAGGTTATACCGCCTCGATCGGTCAAAAAACTTCTCTAAATCATCCAAGTGATCTCAAGTCCTTGGCGACTTGATAATAACGTCATCTCGTAGACCTCTGTTTCTTTGTGCATCATCTCATGAAAAATGGTAGTCATGGCCCCCATGTAGGTGGCAGCTGCATTCTTGAGTCCGAACGGCATTACTCGATAACAGTATACCCCCCAAGGTGTAGTGAATCTTTGTCTTCTCTGCATCTTCCTCATCCATCAAGATTTGGTGGTAACGACAAAGCAATCAACAAATGATTGTAATTCATGCTTTGCCACGATTGTCAATGAGTATGTGAATATTTGGAAGAGGAAGTCATCCTTGGTGGCCTTGTTGAGATCCCGATAATCCACGCACACTCGTATCTTTCCATCTTTCTTTGGCACAGGTACAATGTTGGCCAACCAAGTCGGGTATCTTGTGACCGAATGACCTTTGCGTCGAATTGCTTGGACACCTCTTCCTTGACCCTTAAGCTCAAATCGGGCTTGATTTTCCTTGGCTTTTGTTTCACCTGAGGGTAGGATGGATCGATAGGCAATCTATGCGAAACAATATCTGTGCTCAACCCTGGCATCTCGTCATAAGACCAAGCAAATACGTCGATATATTGTCTCAAGAGATCCGTCAGTTCTTTCCTTTGTGGGGCGTTGAGATGGGCCGATTCTTGTTTCTCTCACATTTTCTGCATCCCCCAAATTTATTGCCTCAGTTTCTTCTAAATTTGGCTTTGGTTTATTCTCAAAATGTTCCAATTCCTCTGTCAATTCTTCTGGTTGCGAGTCTTCCTCATACTCTTCGAAGTCCTGTTCATTGTTTGGATTTTGTTTGTTTGTTTCATTACATGTCACATTCACATTATCGACAGATTTATTAGTTTGCATGCTGAAAGAGAAAAGAAAATTAGTAAACAAAATAAATTTTTAAATAGCAAAAGAAATGTGGATTTGTCATTTGAGCTTTCAAAAGATGGAGGCAAAACACATTAATGCATAGATGCGATTCAAGCCTCAATTAGAATCGCATTGTTTCAAAAAGTACTAAGGTAATTTCTACCAAGCTTCCCGGAGAAAGCAGTAGGGCACGAGTCCAATTTTCAAAATATCTCCATGTTCTGCATCCCAAATAGTTGGGCCTTCATCAAAATCATCCGAATTACATGGCATTCCATTTCTTCTTACGCAATAAAAAGGCTTTTGAGTCCTTCCGCGAGGTCGTCTGCATCATCTTCATTCGACTCCTGAGCGGCATATGCTTTGACGAATGGTGATTCAAGGGTGGAGCAGGCTTTGGCAAGGGAGTGTCCCTTTTCTTTCGGAGGTTGGTGATAAGACTTCTTTAGAAGTGGGTTTGTATCCGAGACCGAAAGTATCCTTCTTACTGAGCAAGTGAACAGGCTCCACCATACCTTCTAAATTCAATCCGAGGCCTCGGCCGGGCTTAAAGCCATTCTTCAACATTTCCTGGGCCACCATTGTGAGGACCCGGGGTAACTTCAATATTTCAGCTTTGGAGGCACATGCAATTTCTCTGACATGGAAGACAGACCCATCCAGCGTATCTACGCTTTCAACAGCCGAGGATACGCCGCCGGGACATCTTGAATTGCTCCCTTCTCCGTGTACCACGACCTCGTGATGATCCCAAACAAACTTCAAACTCGATGTAGGGTAGAAGGCTGCACTGACCACGTGGATCCACGGTCTTCCCATTAGTAGGTTATAGCTGGTAGATATGTCTAACACTTGGAATTCCACGACGAACTCCACGGGCCCCACTTGTAATGTCAAATCCATTTCTCCCATAACGCTCCTTTGGGCTCCATCAAAACCTTTAACTCTCATATGACTTTCGCGAATCTTTCCAATGCTAATTCCCAAGGCTCGGAGAGTCGCCGCGGGACAAATATTGGCGGCTGAGCCTCCATCAATCAAGACCTTAGAAATGAACTTGTTCATGCACTTTCTTATTATGTTCAAAGCTTTGTTGTGGCACAAACCCTCGGTGGCAATTCTTTGTCATGAAAAAGAGACTTTATGGGCCTCTAAAATCTGTCAGGCCAAGGTAGAGAGTTTCTACTTTGTGGTCTCTCTCGGTACATAAGCTTCTTTGAGTACTTCCAATAAAGCGCGTCCATGGTCCGGAGAATTCATCAACAATGATAGCAAAGAAATCTGAGCCGGTGTTTTCTTCAATTGCTCTACAACGGAATACTCCTTGGTTGGCATCTTCCTCCAGAACTCTTCTACTTCAGTCTCTGTTACAACCTTTTTTGGATTGTCCGCAGGGGCATAACATCGTCCGGATCTTGTCATACCAGCGACTTCTACAATTTGTTTCTCCTTTCCCCTGCTCCTTTCCCCAATCGAATAGCTCCAAGGCGGTTTGGTATCGACATCTGACGTCACTATCCGCGATTTCGGAGGAAGCACTTCCACTTCAAGCGGTGCTCTTACGAACCGTAATTATAGGGGTGATCAAAGCCGATGATTCAACCCTTTCTTACATTCGGATCGGCACAATGGTCCCTTCCATTGTTTTCTTCATCAGCGGTAATCATGTTTATGTTGGCATTGTCATGATTTGGCGAGAGGTTATTATTTACATTAGGGAAGGTCCTTTCGGTGGATAATTCCCTCTTTGATCAAAGCCTCGATCTTGTCTTTTAGGCGAAACAAACTCCGGTGTCATGTCCGGTGATCCCAGGTAGTGGTACGCACAATGCTTAGTTTCATCATACGACACTGGGAATAGGATTGGGGATATGCCACAGGATGGGTTGGAGTATTCCGCGGTCCTCAATCTTTCGTATAGTTGGGCAAGAGGTTCGGCTAAAGGTGTATATGTCTTGGTGGCCTTCTTTCGTGATTTGCCCGGGTGCAGGAGTATTTGGTGGATGGTTTTGCGGTGAGGCGGATGTGTGGGTTGATCTTGTGGGGAATTTCTATAGGTAGGTGCTCGTGGTGGGCTATATATTGGTTGGGTATGATAGACGGGGGTAGGGAGTAGGCGAGTGTTGATAATAAAGTGAGGGCTTTGTGTGCTTTGGCTATAGTAGGAGGGTGATGATTTTGGGTGTTTTGATTATAGTAGGGAGGTTGGGATGACGGGCTTTGGTAGGTTGGAATTTGGTTGGACCTATGTTCTGGGTGCCATGACAGGGCGCTCCATCCCTCCTCTTCTTAATTGCTCCCAGAATGAGTCTGGTGAATGGCCTTACTTGTCGCTGCAATCTTTGCTAAGTTCGCGATTCTCCCGTTTTGATACCTTCTTCTATGAAATCTCCCATTCGACCACTTGAGAGAAATTCCGTCCAATGACGCTTATCATTTTTAAGTAATAAGTTGCATCCTTCATAGATTGCATAAAGAGCGTGGTCATCTCACTTTCCGCCATTGAAATTTGAACTTTTCTTTGCTTCCGCCCTCCATCTCATGGCATATTCTCTGAAAGTCTCTGTAGATTTTTCTCCAATTTCATTAAATAAAATCTATCCAAGGCGTATCGGTGTTAAACCTGAACCTATCCACAAAATCCTGTGCCATTGTGCCCCAGTTATGCCATTTTCGCGGGTCTGGCTTGTGTACCGGTCAGCGCTTCTCTGTTAAACTTCTTATGAACAACTTCATTATTATGGCCTGGTCCTTACCCACTCCAACCGACTTGTCACAATATGATCTCAAATGAGCGAGGATTTCCCTTTCCATCGAATAAATCAAATTTTGGTACCTTATACCCGATAGGCAAGCGAGCGTCGGGATGCATGCAGAGATCTTCATACTCGAGTCCTTCATGCCCCTTGCTGGTTTGAATATTTTTAAATGCTTCTTTTAGGCTATGAATTTCCCTTGCCATACTTTCATCATTTCTAATCCTTGCTTGCCTTTCCATCTCTTCATATTGGTCTATCTCACGATGATGTATGTTTGGTATGGTAGAAGTGGAAGGTTGGGCTTCATTTGCATATACCGGTGGCACATCTTGCTTGTTAGTGATGTGTGCCATTGGTATTTGTTGGGTTACTGGTAATTTAGTGTGGGAGGGATATTTTGGACAAGTGGGGTAGTTTGGGTAAGTGGAGCTGGATGTATATATGGAGTGTGAAGGATCTTTGGGTCATTTTGTAGCGGGTTTTGTTGTGGGTGGCTGCGGGTTGATAGGATGTGGATTGGTGCGTTGTGGGGTGGCGAATTGAGGATTGGTTACGCTTGGTAAGGGATTTGGGGAAGGTTCTGGGGAATGATGGTTCGTGAGATGGAAAGGTGTGTGGAAGCGATTGCGCTCGTCTCTTGTTGAGCGGTGGAGTGTTGATCTTGATGGAAAGATTGGTAAGATTCGAGCCGTTCGATCTCGGTTGCATAGTTGCCATTTCTTTGCGATGGTTAGGCGAGGTATTCATCCGGGACGGAAGTATTTCTCCTTTCCGATGTCTCTGGTTCACCTTCCGGAAGAGTGACAAGTCCCAAACCGGTTTGTTCGGCTGCCCTGAATCGATCATTTTGTCGGATGATTGTGCCTTGGATCTCGTGAAGTAATGGTGTTCCGCCGATTTCAATCAACGCGAATCAACTTTTGGAAAATAAAGCAGGCAAAATAAACCTTCTCTAAAAAATGAAACAAACCAAGTTAGTATGAGACGAATAATTATTGCCTTGAATAACATGTATAGAGTGGAAAACAGTAAACAAGTAGCAGACAGAGTATATGGAAATTAAATGCGCGTCCTAATGTGCATGGGGCCTCCTTTATGCCGGAGGTGGGCCTAAACGCCAAATATGCAAGATAATGGTAAATTGATCCAAGCCGTCGAATTGGGAATACTTTTGTTGGGAACAAAAGTTAAAGGTTGAAAATTACTGTAATAACAGTGCATACAATAACATGGTTGATAACCAAACTAAAAAAAAAAATTCGTTCATGATTACATAGATGAAGATGGAGCCCTAACACTGCTAGGTCCGGCTCCTGCGTTTTCTAAATATTGCACTATGTCCTGCATTTGAGACCACATCTCAGGAGTAATAACTGTGTTTTTGAGCCGACAAGTCCTTATCCAGATCGTTGTGCCTACATCCTCGAAACCTGATTCTCCCTCGGGGCTAAAACCCGAGTTGTCGTGACCTTCTCGAAGCCATGCGCAATATTCAGGAGTAATCCCTGCTTGTCCATCTCCAACGTCTATCTTATCAACAATATTCCATTCATGGAGAATCTGCACAGTTCTAGGGACAATGAAATTCGGTCCGAATTGAATTTACGAAACTCTCATATTTGTCCGGAGAGGGATTACTGCTTTTGACCGAGCCATCGCGATGCAGCGTAGTGGCGCATATGGTGAGTCCTTTCAACCCGATGAGCTCGATGTAGTAAAGCCTTACGCATCTCACATAGGCTTTCTTGGCGTTTGAGAGCAATGGGTATTTCCATTGAATCGATCACTAATGCGGGATGCTAGAAACTCATACCAATCCTTGGTGCCGACCGTGACAAAAAGTGTTTAGATCTGTCGTAAAAATTTGGCGGTCTTGTTTGACTCCATGAAGCAAATATCATCATGTTCGAACGCCGATAGAAATGTTCTCTGACCCACATCTGTAGGATAAGGTTGCAACCTTTGAAGAAATTTGTTTTGCCTCTCTTACATTTCCGAGAGCAGGCGTTTACGCCGATATCATAGGGACCAAAGTGAGCTGCGCGCGTCAACACCCTCAAAATTGCTCGAACCCACGGAACATAAGCAAGTACTTATTTTCCGTGCTCAAGTGGGAACACTAGAATACCCGAAAGCGACAAAGAAATGCAATAGAGGCGCCTGGCTTGCCGTGATCAGAGTGCAAGAGAATTCTTTTCTAAATGACTTGTAACTATCTCGACGGCCATATCTCTCATAAAGGTATTCTAGGAAACCCAGTTATTTTCAAAGCATCGGAGTTTTTGTGTTCTTTAACCCCAAATAAGCGCAGAATTTCTTTCCCGGTGGCCGTGAGGGATGATTTGACCTCTGTCTTGATAAATCAAGTTGGTGAAATAGTTGATTTCTTCCAAAGTGGGAGTGAGCTCAAAATCTTTAAATTTGAAGACAACCCGATCTGGATCCCAAAAATGAATTAAGGCTCGACCAAATGTTGATCGGGGTGACGTCAAGCAGTGAAATGAGGCACCCCAACTTTCTTCTAATCGCCATTTGGCTGCCAAGGTCAAAATTCTCCCACCATACTCTCGACTTACTCGGTGCGACTCACCATCCTAACCCAGAGATTTGCGAAACTTGATCCATCCCTAAAAATAGTAAAAGAAAGAAAGTATAATTTTCCCAATTTTGATATTTCAATTATTAGGCTTGAATCAATTCTATCATTATCATGCTACACATAATATGATGATATGGTCGTTTGGGTTGTAGAACCCGTTGACAATTTGGTGGATTTCTTAAATGTGGAGTCGATACCAAGGATCGACCCACCTAAGGTGTATGCATGCATGACTTAAAATAAAGGGTGGTATAGCTCTATCCTAAATTTTCTAAGATTTGGCTTACTAGACTCAAGGTTCCCGAGCGGATTGCTCGAGTGAGAAGGCTACTGTGACCAACCGGATGGTCCGGACGCTCATGCGCATATACCAACTCTCCTAAAAATTTGGAAATTTGAAAGAATTTTGCGGGTGCATAAAACACACCTCGCGTGTAGTGTGTGATAGTGTCAATTTTCAGTGGAAGAAATATGAGCGGAATGCCAATTTAAGGAAAGCGATAAGACAATATAGCAATTAAAGCGGTTTATGCAAAAATCTCATAAATGAAACACATCAAAGCACTAAATCAAACAAAGAACAAAAGTAAAGCAATAATTAATCCGAACTTGCTATGGTTTAAGAAACTGATGGTCCCAGTGAGTCGCCATCTTTGTCGCGCCCTATTTTGACCTCGCTCGGGTCAAAGCGAACCTGACGTGTTGAGGTGATTCCTGGGTAAAAAAGGGTTGAGGAGTCGCCACCTAATTATTTTTTACGGTGAATTAGGACACCTAAATATTAAGCTAAGTGCTGCAATGTAAAACTCCAATTTTAAGGTCTGCGAAACTAGCGAGATTCTAGGTAAGGGTTCTTTATTATCCTAAAGGGAAGGGGTTAGGCATCCTTTAAGATCCGCTAACTTGCGGTTATCCGGTAAAACTCAGGTTAATTATTGGTAGAAATAATGCATGTTTTACAAGTATAATAGATTAAAAGACGTTTGCAAATAATTAGAAAAAGGATGCATTTTAAAAAATAGATAAATGTAGAGATTTTTAAAATATGCATTTATATGATATCTAAAGAGACATACATGTAGAGTTGAAAAAATATGTATTTTGACAATTGATAGTAAAACAATTTATTTATAATGCCAAAGAAGCGAATCTTTCGAAAATCAACAAGTTGCAAAAATAATAATAAAAAGATAAGCTTATTTTGTACAATTTAATTGAAGCAAATAAAGATGACAAGAGTTGTTTTTTTTAAAAAAATCTTGAATAAGCGTGACGAGCCTAAAATAAATAAACTAGCGAAGGATTTCTAAGTTTGCGAGCCTACAAATAAATAAGCTAGCGACGGGTTTCAAATCTTTAACTAACCTATGAATAAATCCTAAGTTTGCCTATTCTAAGCATTTTAATAATTACATAAGTGCGATAAATAATATTACAATACAAAGCGAGATAAAAGCTGAATTTAAAGAAAGAAATAAAAAAAAAACAAATAAACTCCGAGGAATAATTGCCTTTATTTTACTTTAGTCCCTGCAAGCTGTCAAGAACAAACGGTTAGAAACAATTAAATACAAATAACTTCATATCCGTATTCAAAACAGTGAATGTTTTGATCGCGGAGGGCTCAGACTTAAATTTTGAAAAGAACATTCCAATCACGTCGTGGCTGCAAACATATGACTAATGTAGTTTATTTTTGATTGCCTCGCCTACTAAGCGTGTTGGTCTCTCGGGTGAAATAGAAAAGATCACTATAATCACGTCGTGGCTGCGAATATATAACTTGTTGGTTATTTTAGTCACCTTGCCTACTAAACATGTTGATCTTGGAAAAAGGTTTAAGTCTTCATCCTTGCCCAGAAGTTATATTTCCGTCTTTGCAACTGTGTAGGCCTCAAAATCGACGGATATTTTTATCGGCGATGTAGTATCGTGTTTAAATCAATGAAATTAAATTAAAGCGAGGAAGCGATGAGCAGTGAAGCGATGGCGGTGAGCGATGCTTGATGATGCAATTCCGAATGAACAGTGGATTAATTACGAAAAAATAGACCAGGAATAGTGAGCGGTGCCGAATGAAATCAAAAATTCAGGTTTTTTATAACAAAGCAGATATGAAACGCAAAAATCTGGAAAATTATCCGATCGGGTCGACGGGCCGGAACGATGACTTGACCGAATCGAGGCCAACCCGAATCAGATTTTTTCACTTTTCGGATAACCAATATACAAAATATGAAATGCAAGAATTCGAAATAATGCCCAAAGCGGGTCGACCAGGCCGGTCGATGTTTCGACCGAATCGATGATCCAAAATCCGAAATCAAATAATTTCACCAAATTCGGATAACCAACATATAGAAATATGAAATGCAAGAATTAGAAAACAATACGAGCAGATTCGGCAAACGGTCGGCCGACCGAATCCGGTATCGACCGAAATCGAATAATTTCACCAAATTCAGATAACCAACATATAGAAATATGAAATGCAAGAATTTAAAACAATACTGCAAGTCGGACCGGTCAATGATCCGACCGAATCCGGTATGCAACCCGAAATCGAATAATTTCACCAAATTCGGATAACCAACATATAGAAATATGAAATGCAAGTGCGAAAACAATACTGCGGCAAGATCGACCAATCGGTGGCGACCGAATCCGGTATGCAACCCGAAATCGAATAATTTCACCAAATTCAGATAACCAACTATAGAAATATGAAATGCAAGAATTCTGAAAACAATACCCGAACCGGGTCGACTCGACCCGGGTCAGTGATGCAAAATCAGAGAATCAAAAAAATGGAGAACAAACCTTTTCGGACTCAATTCTTGAACAACAAGGGAGGAAAAAATGTTTGAAACCAAGAACACAACCAAAATATTTTATACCCAAATCGGACCTCCGAAAATATTTCGGTTTTCTTTCTTTTTTCTCTCTTTCCTCCTCTTTCCTTTTCTCCTTTTTCGAAGAACACTAGGGGTTTTTATAGCCCCATTTCTCCCAAAAACCGAGCTCAAATTTGAAATAAAGGGCCCAAAAATAATGATTTTGGAACGGGTTTTTAGGGGGTATGGGTTGGTGGTGTCAGGCGGTGTGGCGATTGGTGGTGTCGGCGTAGGCGGCGTGGGGGAGTAGGGTGGCGGCGATTGGAGAGGGTTAGGGGGTAGGGTTTTAGGTCTCTTTTTTTTTTGATTTTGGGGGTTTTGTTTTGGGTTAAAAAGGCGGCAAGGTCAGGTGTTGGGCAGTTACGGGCTGCGGGTTCTGGGCGACGGGTTGGGGATTGTGGGTCGGCCTTGGGCTTTGGTTTGGTTTGGGTTGGTAGGAATTTAATTGGGAAATTTGAAATTTGTCTGGTTGGGCTTGGGAATTGGGGAATTAAAATGTGGTGTTGATTTATTTTGGGTGAGGGAGATTAAATGGGTTATGGGTTGGGCTTTGGTGAAATGGGTGAAAATTGTTTTGGGTTAGGAAATAAAAAATGAGTTAGAAATTGTTTTGGGTTTAAATTGTTTTGGGTTTGGGTATAAGGGAATTTAATTGGGAGTTTTGGGCTTGGACGGAAAATGGGTTTTAATTTAGGTTGGGTAGAAATTGTATTGGGTTAGGAAATAAAAATGGGTTAGGAATTGAAAAATATAAAAGGGGTTTAATATTAAAGATATTATATATATATATATATTTTGTAAAAGATGTGAATTATTTAAAATAACATAACAACGTGATAATAATAAAATATAATTTTTGCGAAATGCTTAATGCTTAATAAAAAGGGAAATGCGATGCAATTTTGCGAGAATAAAATAATATAGCATTTCGGATAAAAATGCAAATGATATAAATATGCGAATAATAATAATAATATGAAGATACACACATATATGCCTATATTTTAAAATTATTTTAAAAGTGTCAAAAATATTAAAAATTACGAATAAAATCATAAAAGATGGGACAAAATTGGGTGTCAACAACCACTATATGCCTATGAAAGGCCTGCAACCATTTGTAAGACCAAACAATCATTCGAAACAGGCGCGCCAACGTTGCGGAGTTGGTCCGCCAATTTCTTTAACCTTTTGCAATATGCTGAAACGTTTGGGAAATTTTCCATATGGATGTGGGAAAATTCCTGTTCAAGGGTAACATCACGAGAATTCTGATTATCTTGGAATATATCACGTACTCTATTCCATTCCTCCATCGCCGTAGCGTCAGGTTCGATAATCGTTTGCAAGAGGTCGCTCGAAATAGTATAGTAAATCTACTGAAAAATAGTAGCATCAAGGGTCTTCTATAACGTAGGATCATCCTCTGATTTGGGCACCTCCGTATCTGTAGGAACCGTGGGGATAATATTATGGAGAACTTGATGCGAGCGTGCATGTATTTTGAACAGTTTGGCCCACGTCGCGTATTGGACGTTTTCTATTTCAAGAATTACAGGGATGTGATTCTTGATATTAGAAACAGTAAGGGCAGTGTAAAACATGTTCCTAGCCATAATAGCAACGCAATACATGAAGTAGGGATTGGGGAGAAAAAAATTGGGAAGAGAAAAATAATTTCCGGGCACGAAAATCGAGAAAGGGCTCGGAATCAGTGGTTTGGACGGAAATATTAGGGAGAAAATATTAACCTAGACTCTTGATACCATGAAAGAAATAATCCCTTGATTATTTTCATTAATTGAAAGAGTATATATACAATTTACATATTTCCTTAATAGGAGAATTCTACTCCTAAAACATTATTCTACTTGGACACTAACTATACAATTATGGTAAGTCTATAAGACTAATTAATGTAATGTGTGTCCTAAACTATTACAACAATATACATACCAAATATACACAACCTCTATGTACATAACCGAGACAACTTATTCGGTAATATACAATAGGTATACACGGTACCTATTGTATATATAACAGCTTTAACTAGTGGGAAATCTGTTGCCAATTCCCAACCAATAGACTACTAGAGAATAAAGAAACCCCCATAGTTCAAAATTTAAAAAGAAAATTGGAGTTTACTCCCTCCGTCTAATTTTACTTGTCACACATTTACTTATCACACCTATTAAGGAGTCAAAAATAGAATGAAAAGTCTATCATACAACAACAACAACAACAACATACCCAGTGAAATTTCACAATATGAGGTCTGAGGAGGGTAGAATGTACGCAAACATTACCTCTAACTTATTAGGTAGAGCGACTGGTAGGTAGAGTGTACGCATACTATATTACCCCTAATTATTGTTAATTACTTAATGATTGAAATCAATTAAAGTTTACCCAAAAAATGTGCAACCAACTAATTAAGTCATGAGTTTCAACAATTCACATATTTCCCATAAAAAAGTAGTGTTGGAAAAGGAATTTGAAAATTTTGACTATTTAATACTAAGGATAAAATATGAAAAAAGTGGTAATTTATCTCTTAATTTTCTAAAATAAACAAGTAAAATTTAACAACTATTTTAATATAGTGGACAAGTAAAATCGGACGGAGGTAGTAACATCTATACATTATCTATTCAAGTCGCATTATAATAATTATAAATAACTGCTCATAATAAGTTCCATATCAATCAACCCTTTATAATGGATTAGAATTATAATGATATTAGAGGGTGTTTGGGCTAAGCTTATGAGCTTGTTATACTAATATTTTATAAGCACTTTCTAACTTATCATGCATTTGATAAATTCCCAAAGTGTTCATAAGCTAAATCTTTATAATAAGCTAAAATCAGTCAAAGTCATTCTCCCCCAATTTATGATTTTGCAGCTTATACACACTTCTAATTTGACCAAATATTTATCTTTTTTCCTAAAATATAGTATTAACTTTTAATTATCTCTCTGTGAAAGAAATAATCCGCTGATTATTTGTATTAATGAAGAGGTCTATATATATATATAATATACAATCTCTAAATATGAAAAATCATATTCCTACTATAATACTAATATTCTAATTACACTTGTAAAAGGATTCTACAAAATATGGTAAGTAACCTAAATATACATAAGTTGTCCGTGAGATACACGGTTTTGGTTTCTATCACACCCCCGCAATCATAGTGGGCGGTTGTCGTACGCTGAGATTGACCCTAAAATCTTCAAACAGAACCAAGGGAAGACCCTTAGTAAAGATGTCAGCAATTTGGTACCTTGAAGGGACATGTGAAACACGTACTTGTCCACGAGCTACCTTTTCGCGAACAAAATGAATATCTATCCCGATATGTTTAGTGCGCTGATGTTGGACCGGATTCCCAGAGAGATAAACTGCACTAACATTATCACAATAGACCAAGGTAGCTTTCTGAATAGGAAAGTGAAGCTCTAAAAGTAGATTATGCAGCCAACATGACTCAGACACCACATTAGCTACCCCTCTATACTCGGCCTCCGCACTGGATCGCGATAATGTAGCCTGGCGTTTTGCCGACCAAGAGACCAAGTTATCAGCAAGAAACACACAATAACCAGATGTCGACTGTCTGTTATCTGTACATCCACCCCAATCAGCATATGTATACGACACGAGAGTAGAGATGGGGGATGGATATAAATGCAATCCATAATCAATTGTGCCCTGTATATGTATCGTATAATATGTTTGAGTGCATGCATGTGCTCAATCTGCAGATCATGCATAAATAAACACACCTATTGTACTGCATAATTAATATCTGGTCTCGTGAAAGTAAGATACTGAATAGCCCCTGCAAGACTACGATAGTGGGTGGGATCCGCGTATGGTGTGCTAGAAGTAGCACTCAGCTTCGGTTTGGTATCAACCGGAGTAGAAGAGGACTTACAAGATTACATGTCAGCTCTCTCAATAATCTCAGCCGCATACTTCTTCTTTGATAAAAATAGACCACATGCATGACGAGTGACAGCTATACCCAAAAAATAACTCAAGGGCCCCAATTCTTTCATAGCAAATTCTGAACTGAGAAAGGACATGATAGACTTGTGCAAATTATCAGAGGAGGCAGTCAAAATTATATCATCCACATATAACATAATGTATGCTAGAGAAGTACCATGAAGATAGATGAACAAAGAATGATCAGACCTGCTGTGAAAAAACTCAATAGTAGACACATAATCTGCAAACCTCTTATACCAATATCGTAGGGCTTGCTTAAGCCCATACAAGGACTTGTTCAGCAAACATACATGGTGAGGATAATTGGGGTCCTTAAAACCAAAGGGTTGATGCATGTAAACTGTCTCCTTAAGATCACCGTGTAAGAACACATTTTTCACATCCAACTGATGAATGGCCATGCTTTCGAGGGAGCCAGACTGAGAACATTGTGAATGGTAGCCGGTTTGACCACTGACTAAATGTCTCACCACAATCCACTTCAACCTGTTGAGTTTTACCATCACCTACAAGACGGGCATTATGCCTCTCAAACGAACAGTCAAAATTTTCCTTATGAGTAAAAATCTACATAAATCGAATAATATTGACACCAGTCGGATGGGGCACCAACTCCCACATCTTATTTTCAATAATACCATTATATTTATCATCCATGGCCATTTTCTAATTCGGGTCATGAAGGGCGGACAATGGGTTACGTGGTAGGGGTGATTTAGTGACATTAGAATGTAAATTAGAATTTCGTTTAGGTTTAAAAATATCACGTTGGCTACGAGTAACAGGCCATTGACTCGGAATAGAAACGGACTAGACCAAGGACATTGGCGAACTGCCTCGGGATTGGCCAACAGGCAGTGGGCCTGTTGGCCATGATACTAGGTCAAACGGGTAATTTACTAGGCCAGCAGGCAATGGGTCTGCTGGCTGAGTGATGGTCCCGGGAGGAGGAATTATTGGGCCATCAAGCAGTGGGCCTGTTGGCCGAGAAATAGTGGTTGATGGGCCTAGGTCATTAGATGGTGCAGTATGGAGAATATTTGGGCCAGCAGGAAGTGGGCCTGCTGGCAGATATGAATCGCGGGTAGAGTGGGCCCACTGTTGTAGAATATACGGGGAGGGAGTATCGTCCAAAAAATTATAAGCACTCGACACGGATTTTGACACTTGAGCAAACGAAAATTGGGTTTCATCAAAAATAACATGGCGACTAATTATGATTTTATTAGAAGATAAATCAAAACATTCGTAACCATGATGATTAGACGGAAAACCCAAAAATACACAATCGGTTGACCTAGCTTGAAGTTTATTAATTGTAGTAGATGGAAAAAGTGGATAGCACAAGCACCCAAACACCCTAAGATGAGAATACGAGGGATCATTATTGTAAAAAAATTGAAGTGGGGATTGATATGCTAAAACTTTGTTAGGGAGAATGTTAAGGAGGTAGGTTGTCATTCGTAACGCATGATGCCAAAAATATGGGAGTAATGAAGCATGAGCTAGTAAGGTTCGGACAATATTATTAATGGTACGAATTTTTCTTTTGGCCTTCCCATTTTGCGAGAACGCATGAGGACAAGAAAACATAAAATATATGCCATGAGTGTCACAAAATTCTCGACTCCCTACCATTATCACATTGAATGTTTTTAATTTTCCGTTCAAATTGGGTACGGATGAAAGCTCGAAATTTTAAGAATGTGAAAAAACTTGAGATTTTTAGACAAAGGAAAGGTCCACAGAAAAATTATAATAATCATCCAAAAATAAAACATAATAACAATGGCACTCAAAACGGGAGATGTCCATAAATCACTATAAATAATGTCAAAGGGCATCTACGTATTAGAAGTAGAGGCGACAAACGGTAATCTAACATGTTTCCCTAGAGGACAAGGAGGACAAATATGAGTACTACGCGTACTCTTACAATAAATGAAATTATCCTTTTTAGGAGAAGAAATAATAAACGATTCCGGATGACACAAACGAGCATGCCATAATAAATGAGCAAGAGCGGCAAATGTGGAAGGTGTGGCTCGACTCGTGGAAATGGTGGTGGTGGTGATTGGATAAAGCTCTCCCCGGCTATTACACCTCATTAGAGGTATTCCCGTCTTGAAATCCGTTATAGAAAATTCAAAAGGGTCAAAGTTAACCGAAACTCAATTATTGGTTGTGAATTTTCGGACAGACACCAAATTTTTAATTAAGTAAGGGGAATGAATGACATTTTTTAGTATGAGAGGTGGATGATGGGTGGAAAAATTTGTGTGACCATAACCACGAATTGGAATTGAATTGCCATTACCAACAATTGCCACGATTTTTCTCAAATTGAAATAAGACGAGAGATTACTTTGCGCGGACGTCATATGAGAAGTGGCTCTGGTGTCTATGTACCAATTTGTGTCACGTGGATTTAATCAAAGTGTATGCATCACGGCCTCGATATTCGTGGGTGTCCGATTTTGACCTCGTTTTCCACCCCCCCCCCCATTGTTCTAATTTGGAGTGGAATTAGCTGAAGATGATGGAGAGTAGGAATTTTGTGGGGAGGTCATCATCATGGCCGAAGTTGCTCCAGTTACGGCCTTTTTAGCCAACCCTGCCTCTTCAAGGGTGAGCATAGACCGGGCTTGATAAAACAGATGAAGAGGGATGCTTTGACGAAGAAGAGTCCCAACACCATTATAGGCCTCGGATAGGCCAGCAACCATCTGAATAACAAGACGATCATTCGTGACGGGCGCACCAACGTTTTTGAGTTGATCCGCCAATTCCTTCAGCCTTTTACAATAAGTTGAGACATTTGGAAATCCTCCATAGTGACATGGGAGAATTCCTGCTCAAGAGTGACATCACGAGAATTTTTGTTATATTGGAATATATCACGCACCCTATTCCAAGTATCAATCGCAGTGGCGTCGGGTTCAATAATCGTCTGTAAAAGGTATGTAGAGATAGTGGAATATATCCACTGGAGTACGGTAGCATGAAGAATCGTCCATAACACAGGATTATCATTGGTGGTAGGCACCTTCTCCTTATCTGTATCCGCGGGGATGATGTGGTGAAGGACTTGATGCAAGCGTGCGTGAACTTTATACAATATACAATCTCTAATTATGAAAAAAAAAGAATTTCTACTGTAATACTAATATCCTAATTACACTTGTACAAAGATTCTACAAAATATAATAAATAATCTAAATATACATAAGTTATCAGTAAGATACACGGTTTTGATTTCTATCACTCTGCCCTATTTCTTTCACTCGTCCTTTTTATATAAACATATTTTTTGTGAATAATTGTAAGAATATTTCAGTGGTACTAATAGATTCCTCGATCAAGTTTGAATTTTTTTTCCATAAAACAAAAAAATCAAGAGCTTCAGCCTTCATTGGACTATCCAGAGAACTGAGTTAAATTCTGAACCTTTTCCGATCGAGGTAAATTTGACCGAATAGTATAAAGATAGAAGTAAATTTAATAGAATAGTATAAAAGATAGAAGTAAATTTAATCGAATAATATAACAAAAGGTCAATATACATAATATTTGAAATTAAAGTAAAAGAACAAATTTGACTACTTTCCCTTAATTAATTATCTCAGGACTAATTAATACTCCTGGTACAATTGAATGTAATGAATAGATGCAACTGAAACCGAGGAATAGAAGAATGCATCATGTGAAGACAAACTCAATATGTAGTTGTAACAATGGCCAATTATATTACTACTATACCTACCTACCCCACTAGTTTTTGGGGGTGGGGGGAGGAGTGTGTTCCAAGACACAATGATTACATGGGTCTTGGGGAAGCAGAAAGGGTTGGCGTGGAAAATAGCTATCTATCGATCTATGTTCTATCAAAGAGAAAAAAGAGAGAATAATAATATGGAACAACGTGGGAACTTGACCAAACAAACCCTAAATACCCTAATTACACATAGTCACACACTTAAACCAACAACAAACAACCATTTGTAATCTCACAAGTTAAATCTAAAAAAGATGATGTGTACGCATTTTTACACTTTATCTTAGGAAGATGGAGAGCTATTTCTGATAGAGACAGCTCAAATAAAGGCTTGAACTAAAAGTAAATAAATAAACAAATATATATTAAATGTTGCCTATGCGAGTTTGTTTACATTCTGATCCCAAGTTCGAATAAAGAAGGGATGTGCAACAGAGCGATAACTGGCATAAAACTTATATTTGTCTTAATAATGAATTCAATATATACACAGGTGGAAAATATAAAAGAGAATTAATCATTTTTTGTAGTTTTTTCTTTCTATAAATCGATGATTCTATTCTTTAATTAATGATGATTCACTTGTGCATATTTTAACTATCTCATAAAGTATCTATTATTTTCTACCCGTATAAGTATCGGATAATTTAATTTGTCACCAAAATTTAAATAAATGAGAAGAAATCACTTCACGCTTTGTATCTTTGTTGAGATTTGAAATGATTCTCATCTTTTTATTTAGAGCTAATATAGAACTTTTATACTATACAGATAGAGCTAGATTTTATTAGCTACAATTGAATCAAAACTTTCGAGACGAAATGTAAATATAGGTGAAAATTTTAGTAATATAAATATTAATCTTTGAATTTATTGACAGAAATATACCCGTGTGTATAGCACGGGAAACCGAAACCAAATTGCACCCAACTTTGTTGTACAAATTTACCATAGTTGTAGGATTTTTGTACAAGTATAATTAGGTTTTATTGTTATAGTAGGAATATGATTTTCCATAATTAGGGATTGTAAATTGTATATAAATACCTCTTCATCAATGAGAATAATCAAGGGATTATTTCTTTCATGATATCAGAAGTCTAGGGCTAAAATACCTTCTCACAAAGACAATTTCGCTGCCTTTTCTCAGTCTCGTTTTTCATGCAATTTCTCGGTTTTCGTGCAATTTCTTCCTCTCTTCCCAAACTTCTTTCAAATCCCTAATTCAACTATTGTTCTTTCGTTATGTCTACATCAAAGAACATGTTTTATCCTGCCCTTACGGTCTCCAACATCAAGAACCACATCCCTATTGTTCTTGAGATGGAGAACGTCCAACACGTGACGTGGGCGGAATTATTCAAGGTTAACGCACGCTTGCATCAAGTCCCCCATCACATCATCCCCTCGGTAAATGGCAAGGAGAAGGTGCATACCCCCGAGGATGATCCTACGGTATGGACAACCCTTGATGATACCATTCTCCAGTGAATTTATTCCACTGTCTCTACAGACCTCTTGCAGATGATTATTGAACCGATGCTACGGTGATGGAAACTTGGAATAGGGTGCGTGATATATTCCAAGATAACAAAAATTTGTGTGCTATCACTCTTGAGCAGGAATTTTCCCATGTCAACATGGAAGATTTTCCGAATGTCTCAACCTATTGTAAAAGGTTGAAGGAATTGGCGGATCAACTCTGAAATGTTGGTGCGCCCATTACCAATTATCGTCTTATTCTTCAGATGGTTGCAGGCATATCCGAGGCCTATAATGGAGTTGGGACACTGCTTCGTCAAAGTGATCCTCTCCCACCATTTATCAGGCTGATAATTGAGTTTCTGTTAATTTTGATCAATTTGGATTTTCTGTGAAGGATTTCAAGACGGGGATACCTCTAATGAGATGCAATAGTAAGGGAGAGCTTTATCAGATCACCACCATTTTCACGAGTCAAGCCACACCTTCTACCTTTGTCGCTCTTGCTCCTTCCTTGTGAAATGCACGTTTGGGTCATCCGAGGTCATCTATTATGTCTTCTCTGCATAAAAATAATTTTATTGCTTGTAAGGGTACGCGTAGTACTCCACTTTGTCCTTTTTGTCCATTAGGGAAACATGTTAGATTACCGTTTGTAGCCTCTACTTCTCATACTTTGATGCCTTTTGACATTATTCATAGTGATTTATGGACATCTCCCGTTTAAAGTTCTTTGAGACATCGTTATTATGTCTTGTTTTTGAATGATTATTCTAATTTTTTTATTGACCTTTCCTTTATCTAAAAAGTCTCAAGTCTTTTCCACATTCTTAAATTTAGAGCATTCATCTGTACCCAATTCGAACGGGAAATTAAAAATATTCAATGTGATAATGGTAGAAAATATGATAATGGGCCATTTTGAGAGTTTTGTTATACTAATGGCATATCTTTTCAGTTTTCTTGTCCACATACGTCTTCACAAAATGGGAAGGTCGAGAGAAAAATTTATTCCATAAATAATATTGTTCGTACCTTGCTAGCCCATGCGTCATTACCACCTTCTTTTTGGCATCAAGCATTGCAAATGACTATATATCTACTTAACATCCTCCCTCTTAAAGGCTTAGCATATCAATCCCCACTTAAAATTCTTTACAATAAAGATCCTTCGTATTCTCATCTTAGGGTGTTTGGGTGTTTATGCTATCCACTTTTTCCGTCTACTACAATTAACAAACTTCAAGCCCGCTCTACCGCGTGTGTATTTTTGGGTTATCCATCTAGTCATCGTGGTTACAAATGTTATGATTTATCCTCTAACAAATTTATAATTAGTCGTCATGTTATTTTTGATGAGTCCCACTTTATGTTTGCTAAATTGAGTAGTCCTGTGTCTAGTTTGTATAAGTTTTTGGATTATGGGATCTCACCGTATACTATCCACCATTTATCTGAAATGTCACGTGAACCGAATCCGCCAGCAGGCCCACTGCATGGTGGCCCACATTGTCCTGGTCCAATATCGTCTGGCCCACATGGTCTCAATAGTGGACCGATGTCTCGGCCTAGTACCGATATCAGTACTGACCCAGCTTTTCAGCCCACTGCCAGTTCTAATGCAGTTCCAGTTTCTCGTCCCTTTGTTGGGCCAGCAGGCCCACTGCCTACTGGTCAGTCCGCTACCAACCAAATAATTTCCCAAATCCCGTCCACTTCTACCTCGAGTCAAGGGCTCGTTACTCATAGCCAAAGGGGGATTTTTAAATCGAAACGGTATTTTAATATGTCATTAAATCTCCCCTACCTTGTAACCCGGTGTCCGCCCTTCATGACCCGAATTGGAAATTGGTCATGTATGACGAATATAATGCTCTTATTGAAAATAAGACGTGGGAGTTGGTGTCCCATCCACTTGGTGTTAATATTATTCGGTCCATGTGAATTTTTACTCATAAAGAAAATTCTGACGGTTCTTTTGAGAGGCATAAGGCCCATCTTATATGTGATGGTAAAACGCAACAGGTTGGTGTGGATTGTGGATAGATATTTAGTCCGGTGGTTAAATCGGAAACCATTCACAATGTGCCCAGTCTATCTCTCTCGAAAGCATGGCTCATTCACCAACTGGATGTAAAAAATACTTTATTACACGGTGATCTTAAGGAGACAGTTTACATGCATCAATCCTTCGGTTTTAGGGACCCCAATTATCCTCATCATGTTCGTTTGCTAAAAAAAGTCCTTGTATGGGCTTAAGCAGGCCCCATGGGCTTGGTATAAAATATTTGCAGATTATGTGTCTACTATTGTGTTTTCTCACAGCAGATCTGATCATTCTCCGTTCATCTATCATTATGATACTTCTCTGGAATACATATTGTTATATGTTGATGATATAATATTGACTGCCTCGTCTGATAATCTACGCAAGTCTATCATGTCCCTTCTCAGTTCAGAATTTGCTATGAAGGACTTGGTGCCCTTGAGCTATTTTTTGGGCATTGTTTATTTTTATCATAGAACAAGTATGCGGCAGAGATTATTGAGAGAGCCGGTATGTCATCGTGTAAGTCTAATTCTACTTCGGTTGACACCAAACCCAAGCTGAGTGCTACGTCTAGCATACCATACGAGGATCCCACCCAATATCGTAGTCTTGTAGGGGCTCTTCAGTATCTGACTTTCACAAGATCATATATTACGTATGCAGTACAGCAGGTGTGTTTATTTATGTATGATCTGCGGATTGAGCACATGCATCCGCTCAAACGTATTATGTGATACATACATAGCACACTTGATTTTGGATTGCATTTATATCCGTCCTCGGTCTCTACTCTTGTGTCATATACAAATGCTGATTGGGGTGGCTGTCCAGATATCAGACGTTCGACACTGGTTATTGTATGTTCCTTGGCGATAACTTGGTCTCTTGATTGGCAAAACGCCATGCTACTTTATCACGTTTCAGTGCGGAGGCCGAGTATCGAGGGGTAGCCGATGCGGTATCTGAGTCATGTTGGCTACGTAATCTTCTACTAGAGTTACATTTTCATATTCAGAAGGCTACCTTGGTATACTGTGATAATGTGAGTGCAGTCTATCTTTCTGGAAATTCGGTCCAACATCAACGCACAAAATATATCGAGATGGACATACACTTTGTTTGAGAAAAGGTAGCTCGTGGATAAGTACGCGTCCTCCATGTCCCTTCGCGGTACCAGATTGCAGACATATTTACTAAGGGTCTTCCCTTGGTTTTATTTGAATATTTTAGGGATAGTCTCAGCGTACGACAACCGCCCCCATGACTGCGGGGGTGTGACAGAAATATACCCGTGTGTATACCACGGGAAACCGAAACCAAATTGCACCCAACTTTGTTGTACAAATTTACCATAGTTGTAGGATTCTTGTACAAGTATAATTAGAATTTATTGTTATAGTAGGAATATGATTTTCCATAATTAGGGATTGTAAATTATATATAAATACATTTTCATCAATGAGAATAATCAAGAGATTATTTCTTTCATTTATAATTTTACAAATATTCAATATTACGAACGTAATTCATAGATGAACTAATAAGTTTAAACTTTTAGGTTCTCCTCTGACCATGTGTTAAGTTGATGTACAACAAGTAACCCTATGTATCCATAAGTTAATTTTAAAAAGAGATTACTCCCTGTGTATTTGCACTCATTTTTAAAAATAGTTCTCTCAAATTATTTATCGTTTTAGAAGTACAAAATATAATTAATTATTTTTTCGTCATTATCCTTTGTCTATCGGAAACAACATCTATGCCCCACAAAGGTAGATGTAAGGTCTGCGTACATCCTACCATCTTCAGATCCACTTCGAGGAATTACATTGGGTATGATTATTATTATTATTACCCTTTGTCATTAATAAAGATGACACATAAATAACACAAACATTTAATGGAGAGATATTATAACTTAGACATAAATAAGAGTAAAATATATTAAATATCCTCATAATTAATATTTCTTAAGGGGCGTATAAACTAAAAAAATGACAAATAATTTGAGACGGTGTAATAATCTGTGTCTACTATAACAGTATAACTTAGTACTCTATTAAATTACTTTGAAACTGTAAAAACTCATTTACTTTTGTCATGAATAAGCTAAACTCTAATTATTATAATTGTCTTTGGTCGGTCGACAATCGGTGTGTTTTGTGTTCACTGTGTTTCTATCTCTGCTCCCCCTAATCCTCTCTTCCTTTCTGCTGCAGCAACATGCACACACTGTAATTATAATACTTTGAACCGATCACAAAGTAACAACATGCTTCTACTATATCATAACTATTAATTTTAGTACTACGTACGTAGAAAATAATATTGTTCATGTTCTTCCTATGAGGAAAATAAATAATAATTTTAGTACTAGGTTCTTAATAGAGTTTAAGTTATATATAAGGTTAACTTTTTTAAAAAAAAATTGTCAGGTCATTCAAAATATCTCCAAGTAAGCCTTTTTAAAATGTAATGTGTAATCTTGAAAATAAGACATGTTACATGGTATAATCAGATGCAAATTCAGAATATCGATATTGGGTTCATTTGAACTTAATACTTTCAATGCGGAACATAAATTTGTGTACCAAATTCACGAAAATTGCAATAAATAGTATACATAAATCCAGAAATTTAAAGTTGTAATGGGCCATCTTTAATGACTTAAACACTTGGGTTCCGCATGTTGGAGACTTTGATTCTTCACACGTGCATAATCTACTAAGTAAGTAGATGACCGTAGGGCCAAAGATCGTCAAATTTCGTTGAGAAATGAAAGAGATATTGGTCCACGAAGTGATGTGTTTGAAGCATGAAAATGTGATAAAGACCAATCCTCCCTCGTCGGTGGGGGAAGGAAGATTTGTTTAGTTTATAAGTCTCAAAATTGGCTTTGGGTTTGGGACCCCAAGGGGTAACCCATGTGTTTGAAAGAGGGAGGACCTAGATGTGCTTTGGTTCGAGGCTAAGCCCACACGCGCGTCGCCGCCACCTGCCGGTCTCGGGTCGTGGGCTGATATTATCTTTTTGGACCCAAATTGCTTCATATTTACAGTTTGGTCCCTGAAGTTTCAGGTAAGTTAAATTGGGCAGAAAACTTGTGCTTTTACTGTTGGTTTTGGAATGTTAACCTCCATTAATATGCACATCAATTCAGTCATTACTTGGCTGAATAACTCTCCCTAAAGGCTCTAATCCGTTGCACATCAAATGGTCATTTATTTTGGCTGAATTACTACCTCCATAATTATCGTTAGTTGGTCAGTAACAACAGTTATGTGGGCAGTTGATAAGTCCCCTCCTTACACTATATAATGAAGTCTTTGCTCAATTGTTGAGACTACAAAACACACAAACAAAATCAGATCATTCCTACTACTTTTCAGCATCAATTCTTACTCAAAGTTCTTCAAAGTAACACTTGAGTTTCCTTTGCTCATTTGTTGAGTTGTTATTTTATCTTGGGAGACTATTGTCCAGAACGTAGAAAGGATATATACGGGGCAATCTTGTCTTAAAGACAGAGTGACATCACTCGACCCAGCATATCAAATTGTTCCAGTTTTCTGTTTCAGTTTCTTGTTCAAGCATATTGAAATTTCAATTGTTGTAATTTTATTTGTTGTAATACTTAGCAGTTACTTATTTCTGTTTCCTGCACCATTGTAATCAACAAGAACCTCAAAGGTTGAATTCATAAAGTTAAAATCTTGAATCTGTCTTTGTGTACAACAGGTAAAACGGCCTATTTGTATATAACTTAAACTCCTACTTATATATACTACTCCCTACGTTCCAAGTGGATACGGAAGTTTAAGATGAAAGAAAGATTTTAAAAAATTTAATGTAAAATTAGCTATAGTTATATCTGTGTGGCTATAAACCATCTTATTAAACGTAAAATTGAAAACTTAAAGTTATACTATCATTAAATATAAAAAAGATGTCATTCGGACTGATTAAATATTTTGTTCATGTGTTTCTATAAGGAAAATAAATAAATAAATAAATAAAACAAAATCCAAACTAAACAAACATGAGAGGGAGAGAATTTCACTAGTTAGTGTGATAGCTACAGAAATAGATTGTTGAGAGAGAGAAAAAGAATGCCGTAAAGAGAAAGGAAAGAAGACTGCCAGTACTTTGCATATATATTTGTCAGAAGTGGAGATAAAAATAAAAAAAGTGGGGTGTATATATGAAAATGAAAAGACTATAGTGTGAAAAAGTTGGGCCCATAATTTTTTTTTTAAAAAAAAGATACCAACAAAGCCACAAAAGAGATTTGAATAAAGCTAGTTGATGCTAAGGATAAAAAGGGTCACTTCCATTGCCATTCAAAACAACTAAAAAGAAGTTACAAGAAGAACAACAAGCTGAAGTTGACAAAAAAGACTCTTTTTCTCCTCTCTCTTCATCAAAACAAACAAAAAAAAACCTTAGTTCATCACTACTACATCAAAGCAAAGCAAAGGTCTGCCTTTTACTTCCCTTTTTGTGCGTTTATTCCTTGAAAAAAAGTATTCCTTTTTCAAAATCTTCCACTTTTGTCTCACAAAATCCAAGTTTGTAATATAGGAGTAATACCTTTCATTCTCTTTGTTCATTCTGTGTGAAAGAAAAAAGATAACTTATACTACAACATCAAACTTATTTTTGTACTTAATATTGTTTTTTCTTTTGTGGGATAGTGAAAAAAATCAAAGTTTCACTCTCATAAATATACATATATTATATAGTCGGTTTCTGATCTATGTATATCGGCCAGAAAAAATAAACAGTGAATCAGTACAACTATTTGTGTAGAGATCCCTGTAAACAACCCTAAAGATCTTCAACATCAAATTTATTTTTTTATTTATTGATTTTTTTTCTGTGGGGGGATAGAAAAGGATCAAAGTTTTACTATCATAAATATACATATATATACCAAAGATATACAAAAAGCATATACTAGTATATGTTATGTCTTATAGGAAAGATCATCAAGAAGATCAAGAAAATTGTTCTGAAGCTACTATACATAATCTTCAACAGTGTATTCAAGAACAGCTACTACTTCATCATCATCATCATCATCAAGAAGAACAAGAAAATATGCATCCACAAAGCTTCATGAACCCGGTTCATTTCCAAAGCAACTCGGAAATGTCCCAAATTTTACCATGGACACTCCCTCCGGTTCAACCCTTCAACCCGGTTCACCACCACGACCCGTTTCTCCTCCCACCGTCACCATCTCCTTACGGGTTATTCAACCGGAGGCCACAATTCGGTTACGAGGGTGCCACATCATCGGACCACGGACACCTCCGGTTCATCTCGGATACTTTAGTAGGTCAAGTGGTTCATCATCAACCCGGTTCAGCACCTTTTGGTTTACAAGCTGAGTTACCAAAAATGACAGCTCAAGAAATAATGGATGCTAAGGCATTGGCTGCATCAAAAAGTCATAGTGAAGCTGAAAGGAGACGTAGAGAAAGAATCAATAACCATCTTGCTAAATTGAGAAGCCTTCTTCCTAACACTACAAAAGTAAGCTCAAAATTATTGCACTTATTTCCAATCATTAATCATATCATTCTCATGCCTATGCAATCTTATATTATATGCTTATTTAATGAAATATATAGTTTATGTTCTATGCACTAACAGTGTAGAAGATATATTTCAATCACCTATAACAAGTAACTCTTCGTATTAAGACTGATATAATAACCTTCTTTAAGCCTAAAAATATTCTTTTAAACTTTAATGCAATGTGTTGCTTTGTAATCTATTTAGGTATATTTCAAATACTATCTCTTTTTTGGTTTGGGTTTAAGTTTTATATATCTTGAGTATAAGGAATTTTTCACATTATCGGGTTATTCAAATGATATTTATTGAGAAGTTGTAATCTTGAAATAAGATACATTACTTGTTGTAACTTATATTGCTCAACTTTCCAAAAATGTTAAAGCAACTGTTAGACACTTAAAATTTTTTAGAAGATTCGACATGATCGGTAGACATTTTTGAAGTTAGGTTACAATAAGTAAAGGTGAACTAGTGATATAAAAATTGCTTAAGCGGATGATCTATATATAAGTTAAAAACTCTTTTGGTTTTAGATCTTCTAAGATTCTTTCATAGAGAGAGAATACAAAACCTAGCAGCACCAAATGAGTAAAGTGTGTACTACTTGGGTACAAAAAAAGTGTTAGCCCTTTTCCATTTTTTTTCTATATTTCTTTGATCTATTAATTATCTTTTCAGTTTGTTTGGACATAAAGAATATTTTTTTATGAAGGTGATAAATATTCTGATAGTATGGTGCTAGTTCCAAGGAAAGTTGGAGAAACGGGAAAAGGGAACAAAGCGTTAATGTCGCTAATTTGACATGAAAAAGAGAAACCACCAAGCAGTTAAAAAAGCTTCCATAGAAAATTCTTGCCGGTTATTTAATTTACATGACCAAAAATAAAGTTGTTATAAGAGCAATGGAAAAAGAGAATAATCAACAAGAAAAGAAAAAAAAATTAACGAGAGACAAACAAGCATTTTTGTCAGTCATGCATACCCTGAAAAAACAACAACTCTATTTCATGCCTAGCCCAAAAAACCCCACCCTAAGACGAACCAAAAAATTCTCAGTTTAATGATCTATCATATCAAGTTTACAAACCCCATTTTTCTCACTTTTCAAAAAGGGTTTAACTGATATTCCTTCACAATATTAGTATATCTTAACATGTTGTAATTTACCTTTTCTTGAATTAGTTATCTCATTTTTTTATCAACAGATATGTGTAGCTATAATTTAGATGATCTTGTTTACAAACCCCATTTCCTCATTTGCAAAAGGGGTTTAACTTATATATAAGTATATGTTCTCATATGTAGCGGTAGTAGTCGGTAATGTCTTATTTTTCTGATTACCGGCCTTACCTTTTATGAACAGTTATATGTAGTTATCATTTAAATGATCAAATAAAGTATAAGAATTTCTGCACTGCTTGCTAGTGTATAGTAGTGGCGGATGGATAATATAAGTACCGCGTAAAAGAATTTTTGCATTTATTTGTATATTGTTCATATATTATAGTGGTCCAACTCTTTTCTGGATCCCGCGCATAGCGGAAGCTTAGTGCACCGGGCTGCCTTTTTTTATTGTTCACGACAAAAAATACTGAAATTAGCTAGTACAAACTTCGTCGCTGCTCTGTTGCTATAAATAGCTCGTAGCTAACATAATATTTTGATAATCTATTGCTAATATGTCGATGAATAGGATTAGGTAGCGACAAATTTTATTGTTTAGCTACATAATTTGTCCATCGCTTCTTGTTTTTTTAGTAGTAATTTTTCTTTATATTTTGTTTATGGTAAATAGACGGACAAAGCTTCATTGCTAGCAGAGGTAATACAACATGTGAAGGAGCTAAAAAGACAAACATCCTTAATAGCAGAGACAAGTCCTGTCCCAACTGAAATTGATGAATTAACAGTTGACAATGCAACATCCGATGAAGATGGTAAGTTTGTGATAAAAGCTTCATTGTGCTGTGAAGACAGGTCTGATCTTTTGCCTGATTTAATCAAGTCATTGAAAGCACTAAGTTTAAAAACACTTAAAGCTGAAATTACAACACTTGGTGGACGTGTGAGAAATGTCTTGTTTATTACTGGGGATGATTGTAATTATAATAATAATAATCAAGATTTGGATCAGAATACCAGTGATGATGATCAACAGATGCAGCAGCCACAATATTGTATAAGTTCAATACAAGAAGCACTTAAAGCAGTGATGGAGAAATCAAGTGGTGATGATTCTGCTTCAGCAAGTGTTAAAAGACAAAGAACTAACAACATCAACATCCTTAATTACTAGTTCTACTTCTCTTCCTTTTTGTGTGTTTTTTTTTGGATGTGGTTTTATTTTTCTTTTCCTTTTAACCTCTTATAAAATATAATGTACGTAGAGGGTCTGTTGTACGTGTTCAGCGTTTTGATATAGTGGTTCGAGCACAACTTATGATGTGTGAGTCCCCAGAGACAAAAGTTGGTATTTAAGTGGAGAAGTATAGAGGATCTGATCCAGTATCGTCAAATTTTTGAACCGTGTGCTATTGACTCTCGAAGATTTTTAGATTATAGAAAATATATGTAGAGGGTTGGTGGTGGTTTCTTTCTTTCTTTCTTTTTCGGTGTTAAAAAATGTCCTTATCAATTGTGTCATGTCATATTTATCATAAGTTTGATATTTAAATGGAGAAGTGTCAAGGGATAAATTCAGTATTCATCGCTTTTGAATCGTGCGTTACTTGCTCTCGGGGATTTCTAAATTATAAAAGAAAAGTATGTAGAGAGTTGGTGGTGGTTTTTTTTTTGGTGGGTGTCCAAAAGTGTCCCTATCCTTAGTTGGCTCCTGTCATGTTCATCAACAGTTCAAGTCATGCAAGAAAACCTTGAGAAAGAAAAGTAGAAGGGAAGGATCTTTTTCGTGAAGAGAGAAACCTTATAAGAATAGCAATATATGGTGAAGTGTTATTGATTACGTTGGTGATCCAATTCTAGGGTACAAATATCAAACATGCTGTTTGTCTTTTTTTGTTCCTTAGTGAAATTTCCTTGTCATCTTATTTCTCTCTCTTCGTCAGAATTATTGCGTGGTGACGCTATATGGTTATATTATGGAGAAATATTACACCAAAATATTTCTTCAAATGCTGTGATGAGTTGTTTTTTTTTAGGGAGGGAAAAATTGTAAATATTTATTTATTATGTTGTTGTGTTCCTATATATATGCCTTGCACTTTTCTTCTCAAGGCATTGCACTATCTTTCCTTTCCTCTTTATTTTATTTTTTCTTCTTTTGTGGTTAAGTTTATTATGGGTGATGTTATTTTTTTTTGTAATTTTGGGGTTGTTTATTTGAATTCCATGTAACAAGGTGATGGGAAGATTGGTATCAAATGAAGTTATATCTTTATTACCTATTTAATTCAAGTGTAGTCTTTAATGCATATTTCTCATGGTGTCTGAGATGAAGCCTCTGCAAACTGTAAGATTACAAATTTACTGTAATTTAACTTGTTGTGACATAAGTTATTAATTACTAATAATATTTTCAAGGGTATCATATCAGATTTAATTTTATTGTGAATATATATCTATTGTCATTGGATAAAGCTGTAGAAACAGTCTCTTGCAGAAATGTGAGGTAAGACTTCGTACAATAAACTCTTGTGGTCCGGCCATTCCCCGGACCCCGCGCATAGCGGGAGTTTAGTGCACCAGGCTGTCATTTCTGCCCTTTATACTTTAATTTTACTTGTTGGAGCGATAACTTTATACTACTTGAAGAGGGCTATGGAACAATAAAAACAAAATGAAATAAACTCGAATGCCAATTATGTTTTCGAATGTCGGAAATTATGTCATCCGACACCAGTAACACTTTAGCAAAACAGAAATCTTTGAAGAGTAAATGCAGCGAAAATTTAAAGAACACAAAGGTTTTAAATTTTTCATAAGTTATATATATAATATAACTTATGATGGTTAATGACCAAATGTATTGTATATATATATTATATTAATGACCAAATGTATTGTATATATATTATATACAAATATATAAATTCCTTTCTTTACAGATTTACAAGATAAAACGGAAAGAAATTAAAAGTTGAAGTCGCAGATGACTTCTGCCTGAAAAATCTAACTAAGTAGACATAGACAACCTCTCATTACAATCGCTCCATACGAAACTAATCTAGAATCTAAAAAGCAATTGTAATGTTGGACAGAATGTTATCAACACACTCAGACAACACTGGTGATCCAGATTTCTGAGATAAAATTTCGAGAGCTCTCTTGGTATTTTTAATTTCTAGTTCTGGATCTCGATTCTCTGTAGTAGCCTCTCTGTTTATAGTAGAGAGTCTTCCTTGAATTTCTCATCGATCGGTTGTGGAAGTTGAGGGAAAGGTGGATTGTTGGTGGAATTGGTTGGAGAAGATCAGGGAGTAATAATCTCAACAGCTTTGGCTTGATCCTCACGACAAACAACAATTTTTGACTTAGTCTCACTCATTTTTTACCAGCTCCTTTTTACCTTGTCAAGTCGTTTTTACTTCATAGTAATATTTACACAAATATTAGTGCATCGCGTGAAATAAGACAAAATCAGTTCAGAAAATGTTGGTCTCAATGTTGTGCAACATTTATCCCAACATACTTACAAATTCATATCAATACTTTAGGAGATATGTTAAGTCAAATATCAAAACACCAAATCCAACATTAACACTACTATTTACTCCATGCTTTTGACCTCAACATGTATATACAGATGCATGCATGAACTTATACCTGGGAAGTTTTCTGTACAAAATTTGTCAAACATACTCTTTGATGACGGTGAGAATCAGAATTTTAAATTATGAGTGTTCAAGTATTCTAAACCTGAAAATTGCTATTGAGACTGGGTATAACTGTTAATCTTTCGACGTAAGTAATAATATTTGACTCCAGAAGTAATGGATGTTGCATAACCCATAATGTAGGTCCTTCAGTGATGAAGGCGACGAGCAGATGTTACATGTATTTTGAGAACTTTTCCAGAGTTTCAGTTAAGTTGTTAGCAGCAAAAATTGTCTACAGTAAAATATCAATGTTTTGACATCTCAAGAGTCACAGTCAAGTGACACAAACAGACATGGAAGACAATTGAGATCTCATAAGATATTCCAATGTTTATGCCCACTGGGCCACCCACCTGATTATAACACACTATTAAAAAAAAAATAGGAAGTACCGGACGGATAAAGTTTGTACTAATTAAATAACAAAATTCGTTGTTAATCTTATTTAGTGATGAATTATTAGCTACGGATTATTTAAAATATTATTAGCTATGAGTAATTTAATTAGCGACCAGATTAATAACTAATTTCACTGTTTTTGTAGTGGAAATTTTTGCATATATTCATGTTCCAAGTAGCTTTCTCTAGTTGTATGCTTTATTGTTAATCAATCAATTGTTGCCCAAGCTAAGAAGTTGATTACGTACGAGTGAAATCTTAAAGCACTGATTATATATTGTTGATGGGAATTAAGCAAATGTGTACGAGCTTAGTTATACATTTGGAAGCAAGAAACTTAAGACATTTTTGCATGAATAAGTCTAGGTCATTTTATGACAACTTTAGCCATTTTTTATATGAAGTTCAGGCTATATATAACTGAACTTCCGTCATTTCTACATGAAGTTCAAGCTATATATGACTTAACTTCTATCAATTTTGCATAAAGTTCATGTAATGTATGACCGAACTTCAACCATTTTGCAATTAATTCAGGCCATATATGAGCGCATCCATCATTTTTGCATGAAGATCAGACAATATATGGCTAAACTCACTTGATGTTAAACTTTTAAGAGATATATGATTAGTTCTCTCTCTCTCAGTATGATTTTTCATATGGGCAACGCAATAATTAAAAAGAAACACACCTTGACACCTGGGGTGGATTTAGAGGGTGCCAAGGGTGTTCACCCCGAACACCCTCGATAAAAAATTATAGTGTATATATAGGGTATATTTTCTGTGTTTATGTACATATATTAATCTTTGAACACCTTGAACAAATGCAAAAAGTTAACTCAAGTAGTCCAGAATATTTAAAATTGTCTCTTTGTGCCAAGGACAATACTATTTTGGATCCGCCACTGTTGACACCTTACAACAAAAAAGATTTAACACCGAACCTCCAATAAGGAAAAAAAAAAGATAGAGAAAGGGAGAGTAACTCTTAACTAGCTATGAACAGAAAAATTCTAACAAATATTGCATCTCATGAAATTACTTCCTTTCCTTTTTTGTTGTGTTCATTTTCAGGCCCATATGTTTGAAAGACAAGACCAAATGTGTATTCCAGAATAGAGAAATTGGGCTGGGCTTAATCAAATTTTAAAAAATTGTGTAGCCAAACTATAGAACTACTATTAAGACTAAATAAAAGGTTAACGGAATAGAATATGAAATGGTTTCACTGTTGTTTCTCAATTTTTCGTTCTAAATTAATGGCCAGACGTATTTCAAAAACTCAAGTAAAATAGTAAGCTAATAGAGCCTGTTTTTGGCTAATTTTTATTCGAATTTATAATCAATTGGCAGAGCTAATATTTATATAATCACAGTGGCAATAGGAGAGAGTGAACACTCGATAAGTGTTGTATGGGAATTTAATCTAGAATGTATTATTTATGATGTCAAATTTTAAAGTTACACAAGCACATCATCGGTAGATGGGAGATAATGAAAAAAAAAGTTTTTTATGTTTGAGGGTAAATACAAAATAGTCCATTAAATATGTCAGTTTTCGTTCTTTATGTTTACCAAAAATAACTTGAAGGTAAACAACGAAAAATATTATTTTTGGCCCATGCAGATCTCGACCTGCGACCTTCGCGTTATTAGCACAACACTCTAACCAACTGAGCTAATGGGCCATTAGTTCTTCTTTATCCATGTTATCCAACATATGGTTATTTACTGATTCTGTTATTGGAGCCAATATGCTTTGTTTAGACTATTCCTGGAAACAAGAGAATAATGCTTTTTAATAGTAGTTCATTCATTATTCTTCTGTTGCCATCCACCGTATTAATTTTCATGTAGTAGTATAATAAATACAAACATTTTGGAAGTTGAAATGAAGGTGGGATACTGTTTGAACAACAAATTATGTCATTAGTGATTTTCTGTTAGATAGTTCAATACTGTAATTACTTCTCCTTGACTGTATTATACCAGATTATGGTACTGCTGAACGGCTCTCTCTCTCTTTCTCTATCTTATCTTCTCTCTACCAAAACACCGTCGCCACTAGCTCCTCGTCGAAAAGCCATCTCCGGCAACCACCGCAACCACACCACTACAACACCTCTTCATTGCTCTCCGTCGGAGCAGCGCCACCCCAGTGCTTCGCAACCACCCAGAACCCCCAGCAAACTCCGGCAAAAACACCATCACTACTAACACCACGACCAGAGCACCTCTTTCCCTCTCCCTTTTGCTGCTCCACCGTAACTCCGACACTGCCCCTCTGTGTTCTTGTTCGCCACTGTCAGATCTGGCCGAAAGTGACTTCGCCGGCCAATACCTCTGTATTTCTCTATAAATATTTTGTTATTTTTCAGGTACTCAACTTTTTGGTGAAAACACAAGTGAACAGTACTTTCGGTGTCGGTGAACAATACTTCTGATGTCGGTGAACAGTTCCGGTGAATAGTGATTTTCGCCGGCAAACAGGTTTGATTAAACTGGAGTTGGTACCTCCGGTTGCCCGTATCCATTTTTTGTCCTTATCCTTGTTAAATTTTGCCGCTTCGCTATGTTGATTCGTAACTTTACTTCTTGCATTTACCATTATTGTCTTTAGTTATAGCATCTTGGCGTAGTTGTTTACTTGCCTCTAGATTCTTGTTAACTTTTGCTTTAACTTTGATCCCTTCCTATTTTAGGGTAAACGTTGAGTAGTTATTATTTTATATTTGCTTTAGTAGCTTTGGTAACTGATGGTAGACTAGGGTCATGTTCTCGATCGGGGACGGGGCGAGGGTTAGGGGGTAAGGGAGATTCTAGGCTGAGAATAAGGTCTTGGAACATTGGGACCTTAACGGGAAAGTCCATAGAGCTAGTTAAGATTCTTAAAAATAGGAGGATTAATATAGCCTATGTCCAGGAGACCAAATGGGTAGGACATAAGGCTAAGGATGTGGACGAGTATAAGTTATGGTTCTCGGGTAGGTCGAGGTATAGGAATGGGGTAGGTATTTTAGTAGACATCTGTCACGACCCAAACCGGAGGGTCATGACGGGCACCCGGACTTTACCTGTCGAGTACCACTAACCATGTATTTAGCATATAACCATAAATTTTCATGGCCCACAAGAGCCGCCACGAGATACCCTTCGGACATATGTGAATAGTAAACTGGGAAAGAGCTATGTAAAAACCTGTAATCAGAAAGACCCAACCTATATCCAGATACATACCAAAGCCGACATGACATACATGACTACTATACACAGGACAACTGTCTACAAGCCTCTAAAGAGTATGTGACATCATAAGGTAGGGAAAGGGCTTTGCCATACCCCAATGTATATCCAAAATATCGTACCACGACTAGACTGCAACTCTGGAACAAATAGAGTGCTCCAATATCAGTTGAACCAGCAACCTACTAGTGTGGACAGTCACCCTGTCTACCTGAGCCTGCAGGCATGAAACGCAGCGTCCCCTGACAAAAGGGACGTCAGTACGACTGATGTACCGAGTATGTTAGGCATGAAAAATAGCATAATAGAGACTTGAAAGTAACATGAGACAAGAAACAACCAACCAGTAGAGAATGCCTCTGAGGGCCATAAAAGTACCATGCATGTGCAGAATACCTCTGAGGGCTATAATATTCATAAGTATCATGTCTGTGTAGAATGCCTCTGAGGGCCATAATATTCATAAGTATCATGTCTATGTAGAATGCCTCTGAGGGTCATAATATGCATAAATGTCATGCACAATGAGGTCATGCATATATGTGTATGTATTTAATGCTGCCTCCCATCATATCATTTCGGCCTCTGTGGGCATAATCATCATCATATACCAGCTGATAAGGTGGTGTGCGTATATAACGGTGTATCCCTTTTCCTATCCCCTACATATATATAATGCATACCATATAATTGTGTATATAACACGTGTGGGTCAAGGTATGTACATGAATATAATGCATGTATGATATGATAATAAAACATTATAAGTTTATCGGAGTGACGTAAAGTCGTTTACCTCCGATTAATATTATGAATACTAACATCTTTCCCATATACTTCAATAGGGATTTAGGAACGTATTTAGACATGCTTTGACAATAGGAATGGATAACATGAACATTCTTAACTACTAAGAGTAGAATCATTTATGAGACAGTATTACGTTTATGTTTTGCTACATGGAACATGCCAAAATAAGAAATAATTTGCCTTAACATACCTTGATTAGATCATTCGAATGACTACGACGAGCCAATCCTTTCGATATACACTCAACCTTGGATGACAAGAACTAAACTCTTTACACATTACTTAATTACGAGGTAATCTCTGACTTAATATAATCTAAAGAAAACCAATGTTAACATTTTAATTGATCACTCATTTGATTGACGAAGGCTTTCCCTTTTTTTTGTTGACGTGAATATAATTTTTCCTACCAAAAGAAAGTTGGTCAAGTTCTACTTCTCCTAGGTAGTGGCAAAATTCCCAAATCCCGTAGCCCTCTTCGTTCTTGCCTTTCCCCTATTTACTCCCCAAATGAATAAGCCTTTACACTTGTTATTATTGCACCTTATGTGCATATGACTCATCAAGTCTAATGCATCCTTATGCCTTTACACTTGTTATTATTGCACCTTATGTGCATATGACTCATCAAGTCTAATGCATCCCTTAATCACCTTATGGACACTTGGAACTTGTAGTCCAAATTTAATTGGTGTCCACATAACATTTATCCACTAATCTTAATTAATTCTTGATCCTAATTCACTTAAATGGTAATCATTTTAGCATGCTTCATGTACTCTACTATTATGATCATGTGGTATAGCACTAGTCCATAGCCTCTTTGACACACCCCAAATATTATTTCCAATTCCCGTCGTCACACTTATTAAGTTCTAAATTATCTCGGGACCGCATCATTTTATATACTAAGCTTTTTTATTTGCATACGTGAATATGACCAAAATACTCCAACGCTCGAGTCTACTTACATATGTCTAGCGATTCAAATCATGACCCGAAAGTACGGAATGTTACATTCTTCCCCCTTAGAAACATTCGTCCTTGAATGTTGGGGTGACGTATCTAATCCCCGTTACGTAGCCAGAAATACAAACACCATTTCACGGAGCCATATAATATAACGTACATCATTACATCAGACTTCACATGATCCTCAAGCATTAATTATAATAATCTGAAATAGAACTCACCTTATGCTTCTCTCGGAACCTCGGTGTTGGTCTGAAATAGGTAAGGATATTTGTGTTCCATCTTCTCTTCCGCCTCCCACGTCATTTCTTCTACATTCTTATCCCACCATAGAACTTTTACGATGGCTACTTCTTTAGTCCTCAATTTGCGGACTTGTCGATCTAAAATAGCAATAGGATCCTCTTCATATGATCGGTCCTCTATAACCTTCACCTCGTCAATCGGTACAATTTGGAAAGGATCCCCAACACACACTTTTAACATAGAAACATGCAAAACCGGATGAACAAACTCTAACTCAGGAGGTAAGTCTAATTCGTAAGCTATTTGGCCGATTCGTCGAATTATGTGATATGTCCCAATATACTTTGGGCTGAGCTTTTCCTTTTTCCCAAATCTCATTACCTCCTTCATAGGCAAAATTTTCAAAAAGACCCAATCATCTACCTGAAACTCTAAGTCTCGATGTCACACATCTAAATACGACTTTGAGCGGTTAACAACCATTTTTGGATAAGTTTCACCTTCTCTAGGGCTTGGTGCACTAAGCCAGGCCCAAATAATTATGGTTCGCCTACTTCAAACTATCCGATAAGAGGTTTACATTTCCATCCATACAAAGCTTCATATGGAGCCATTTTAATACTAGCATGATAACTGTTATTGTACGCTAATTAAATAAGGGATATATAATTATTCCAACTTCCCTTGAAGTCCAATACACGAGCTCGTAGCATGTCCTCGAGCATTTGAATCATACGCTCAGTCTGTCTGTCTGTTTGAGGGTGGAAAGTTGTGTTAAGATTGACTTGAGTGCCCAAACCTTTTTTTAAATGATCTCCAAAAATTAACTGTGAACTACGCACCTCGGTCCGATATAACAGGAATAGGCATACCATGAAGACGAACACTCTCCTTAACGTACAACTTTGCGTAGTTCTCGGCTGTGTAGGTAGTTTTGACCGCCAGGAATTGAGCTGATTTGGTCAGTCTATCAATAATCACCCAAATAGAATCAAACTTATGATAAGAGCAAGGTAAACCCGTAATGAAATCCATATTAATTATTCCCATTTCCACATCGGAATCTCAATGTTCTGAGCCAAGCCGCCGAGTTTTTGGTGCTCTATTTTTACTTGCTGACAATTAAGACACTGAGCTACAAACTCCGCAATGTTCCTGTTCATGTCATCCCACCAATACATACATTCGAGATCATGATACATATTAGTAGATCCAGGGTGAATGGAATATCGTGAGCAATGGACCTCCATCATAATCTTGTCTCATAATCATGCTACATTAGGAATACACAAATGGACCTTCCACCTGGGGTCCCTCTCAAATTATACTCAAAGGTTGTGGTTCTCTTTTGTTAAGTATCATTCCCGATCTTCTTAAAAAATGAGATTTTCATCATGACGTTCCTTTTCTTCTAGTATGAGGGATGACCCTGTTGTATTCTAAGTCATAGGGATATCACTATCTAAATCCTCCAATCGCACTCCCACTTAGCTAACTGATGCGTCCCCTTAGGTCAACTTCTCTCTTTCATCCTCACATTAGTCAAGCCGCTTGTGGGTGAATGATTCTATTGTCAACTTAGCTTTGTTTACTAACTGGTGTGCTGAAAACTCTTACATTTGTAGTACCTCAATCATGAACACTTTTATGGGCAATGTCATCGAATCTGAAGTGCGCGTATCATCGCAGTTAACTCTCATTCATGGTCAGAAGATAATCTTTTTTTTTGTACTTTCTCACTACTCGTAATTATAAACAACTTCCTTTCTTTACTTCTTTTGACACCTGTTCACTCATTTTCTTACTTATCGTACTTGTCTTAATTCTAAAATACTCTAGTATACATACGTAATCTCAAACATTGCTCCTAATTCCAATCCTTGACGTTACTACCCCTTAACAGATGAGTTGTTAACTTATTCCCTCATTCAGTACATGGAAGATTCTGAAAAATTTGAATTACATGACGTTGGTCTACTATGTCCAAACCTAGCCATTGTACTTAGATTTGAATTCCTTCACTTGCCTCATGGCTAATTCTTTTTGTCAATGGCGTTTTGGAAGAAGATTTCCTTGATCTCGTTAAGTTGTACACCCATTACTTTATCTATCTCGTAGAACCTTTCGTCAGTTCAGTAATGCTCATAGACATCTGTATTTTCCTGACATTTTATCTTTATTATAATGTCATTATCTCTTGACATATATCATTAATGTCTACATTGTATCTATAAACATCATTGGCCCCTCTTCACATGTTTAGGTGTTAATCTCGATCTTTACTCACTGTTACTTCTGTTTACATACTTTCTGAGAGGTATGGATGCATATGTTGTGGAACAGATAATTTGTATGTTTAGATCCAATTCATGGTGTTACATGATCCCATGACTTGTCAAGCTTTCTTGTCTTATCATTATTAGATCTCCCATTGACTAAGTGCTCACTCGTCTAACCTTTACATTTCCATTTCAAATTGCCTTGGGGGGTCCCTTATCTCAAAGTATTTCTCATATTATCTTTCTGAACATCAGAGGTTCGCCACCTTTGATCGAAGAGTTCTTACTATCCCTCCTCTACCGTCGGTCCTTACGTTGTTCTGGAGTAATCATACTTTTGTGAAACCTGCATAACTATAATTTTATTCACCGTTATCCTTCTTGTCATAATTCTTCCTTCTACTCGTCATTAAACAAAAAATATTTCTGCCTTGATACTTGATCATACCATTTCATTCATACTTATTAACTGTTTTCGTATTTTTTTACAACCATTCTTCGATTGTTCCATAGTTCTCGTCCTCAATTTCCCTAACAAGCTATTGTTATTTAGAAGTTACTTAGAATTGTAACATGCTGCATAATGAAGCCGAAGACCTTACCAGTCCAACACCTATAGCAGGCTTTAGCTTACCAACATTTATACTTATAGTTCTCAATAATATGCGGTATGGCCCTTTACGCACAGACGAGAGGCTTATATCCCCTTCCACTATTGTGGATAACTAGATCCTTATATATATGACTTGGGCTCACCATTCTGGGTACGTCACTTTACATGATCTTCTTAAATTACTGATGGTCACTCTTCAGACGATTCAGTTGTGGCAATCCATTCTCGTTAATGATATCCCGGGATAGCTCCCCAATCTATTATAGGTAAGACTTTACAATTTAGGTCGCACGTACATAACATATTCCCTCATTCTAATCAGCAAGAGTCACTGTAAAACGTGTAGATTTTCATAACCTATTAAACCTTCCAATGAAGTCTTCTACTTTTCATCTGTACAGAAATCATAATCATCTCATCATTACCTTTGCGTATCAACTTGGAATATTTCGTAGCATTGTGGCCATGGCTGTCATAGTCCCATGTACCTTTGTGGCATAATCCGACATACACTCGATCACACTGACTACAAGATGGTCGGGGCGGTCTCACTCAACCTTTACAACTTTGACCTTGAGATATTGGCATCTTTGAACCTTTTAAATAACGGCGATCCCTGACTAATAAACTCTCTGGGTTATGAGCTCCCTGGCCCTTCAAGGGGCCTATCTCTATCAGATGCCCTGGGATGAAGTCGTCCATAAGAACGCAACTTACTCATATCATCTGACGGATCTGTCTCAATAGAGAGCATACTACTCGCATTTACACTCAATCTCCCTGCCAATCATAGCCTTATTGGAAGAAGACATTGTTGTAATCATAAACACGATGAGGTTTGCAAAGAGAAGTCTTATAACTCAGCTCTATAGCACGATTCTAGATCAAGAAGGAAGGTAACCATCATCTAAAATGCCATGTAGCCTCCTATTTATAAGTGTGGTGCACAACACACGCATAAACAAGACTCTACTAGACACGACTAGTAGACTCCCTAGGACAGACCGGCTCGGATACCAAGTTTGTCACGATCCAAATCGGAGGGTCATGACGTGCACCCGGACTTTACCTGTCGAGTACAACTAACCATGTATTTAGCATATAACCATAATTTCTCATGGCCCACAAGGACCGCCATGAGATACCCTACTGACATATGGGAATAGTAAACCGGGAAAGAGCTATGTAAAAACCTGTAATCAGAAGGACCCAACCTATATACATATACATACCAAGGTCGACATGACATATATGAATACTATACATAGGACAACTGTCTACAAGCCTATAAAGAGTACGTGACATCATAAGGTTAGGACAGGGCCCCGCCATACCCCTATGCATATCTAAAATATCGTACCACGACTAGACTGCAACTCTGGAACAAATAGAGTGCTCCAATATCAGCTGAACCAGCAACCTACTAGTGCGGACAGTCGCCCTGTCTACCTGAGCCTACAGGCATAAAACGCAGCGTCGCCCGACAAAAGGAACATCAGTACGACTGATGTACCGAATATTTCAGGCATGAAAAATAGCATAATAGAGACCTGAAAGTAACATGAGACAAGAAACAACCAACCAGTAGAGAATGCCTCTGAGGGCCATAATATGCCTAAGTACCATGTCTGTGCAGAATGCATCTGAAGGCCATAATATGCATAAGTATCATATCTGTGTAGAATTCCTCTGAGGGCCATAATATGCCTAAATGTCATGCACAATGCGGTCATACATATATATATACGTATATAACGTCGTCTCCCATCGTATTATTTCGGCCTCTGTGGGCATAATCATCATCATATACCAGCTGATCAGGCGGTGTGCGTATATAACGATGTATCCCTTTTCCTATCCCCTACATATATATAATGCATACCATATAGTAGTGTATAAAACACATGTGGGTTAAGGTATGTACATGAATATAATGCATATATGATATGATAAAAAACACTATAAGTTTGTCGGAGTGACGTAAAGTCGTTTCACCTCCGATTAACATTATGAATATTGACATCTTTCTCATATACTTCAATAGGGATTTATGAAGGTATTTATACATGCTTTAACAATAGGAATGAATAAAATGAACAATCTTAACTACTAAGAGTAGAATCATTTATGAGACAATATAACGTTTATGTTTTGCTACATGGAACATGCCAAAAGAAGAAATAATTTGCCTTAATATACCTTGATTATATCATTCAAATGACTACGATGAGCCAATCCTTTCGATATACACTCAACCTTGGATGATAAGAAATAAACTCTTTACACCTTACTTAATTACGGGGTAATCTCTGACTTAATATAATCTAAAGAAAACCAATGTTAGTATTTTAATTGATCACTCTTTTGATTGATGAAGGCTTTCCCTTCTTCTTTTTTTTGACGTGAATATAATTTTTCCTACCAAAAGAAAGTTGGTCGAGTTCTACTTTTCCTAGGCAATGGCGAAATTCCCAAATCCCGTAGCCCTTTTTGTTTTTGCCTTTCCCCTACTTACTCCCCAAATGAATAAGCATGTACACTTATTATTATTGCACCTTATGTGCATATGACTCATCAAGTATAATGCATCCCTTAATCACCTTATGGACACTTGGAACTTGTAGTCCAAATCTAATTGGTGTCCACATAATATTTATCCACTAATCTTAATTAATTTTTGATCCTAATTCACTTAAATGGTAATCATTTTAGCACACTTCATGTACTCTACTATGATATCATGTGGTATAGCACTAGTCCATTGCCTCTTTGACACACCCCAAACATTATATCTAATTCCCGTCGTCACACTTATTAAGTAAAAAATTATTTCGGGACCGCATCATTTTATATACTAAGCTTCTTTATTTGCATACGTGAATATGACCAAATTCTTCCAACTCTCGGGTCTACTTACATACGTCTAGCGATTCAAATCATGGCCCAAAAGTACGGGATGTTACAACATCGAGCTAAGGGATCAGGCGGTAGAGGTTTGGAGGGTCAATTACATGGTGATGTCGATTAAGTTAGTAGTTGGAGGGATCACTATAAACATTATTAGTGCTTACGCACCGTAGGCGGGCTTGGACGAGGAGGAGAAGATGCGTTTTTGGGAGAATTTGGATGAGGTGGTGGGTGGTATACTACCCACTGAGAAGTTATTTGTAGGAGGAGATTTCAATGGACATATTGGGTCATTCTCGGGGGGTTATGACGATGTGCATGGAGGCTTTGGACTTGGGGACAAGAACGGGGGAGGTGTCACACTTTTGGAGTTCGCTAGAGCTTGTTGGACGGTGATAGCCAATTTGAGGTTCCTGAAGAAAGAGGAACACTTGGTGACTTTTCGTAGTTCGGTGGCTAAGACTCAAATAGACTTTTTACTCCTTAGGAAGGTTGACAAAGATCTTTGTAAAGACTATGAGGTTATTTCAAGGGAAGATCTTACGACCCGACATAAGCTTTTAGTGATGGATTTGGAGATCAAGATGGAGAAGAAGAGAAGGGTTGCATATGACATGTTAAGAAACAAATGAGGGAGTTTGACCATGGCTAGTGCAAAGGATATGGGGGATAGTTGATGGACAAGGGGGCTTGGGGGAGTAATGGGGATGCGACATGTATGTGGGACAGGATGACCAATTGCATTCGAGTGGTAGCTAGAGAAGTGTTTGGGTCTCGAGGGGTAGCCGTGGTGGGAATCGATGGGACTGGTGGTGGAATGGTAGAGTTCAAGAGAAGGTGAAAGTAAAGAAAGCAGCGTATGCGAAATTGGTAGAAAGCAATGATGATGTAGAGAAGTGGAAAAATAGGGAACTGTATAAGATAGCGAGGAATGAGGCAAAGCTTGCGGTTACAATGGTGAAACGACAGCTTTTGAGCGCATGTATTTGGAGTTAGATGAGAAAGGCGGGGATATAAAGTTGTACAGACTAGACAAGGCGAGGGAGAGGAGGGTCCGTGACTTAGATCACGTGAGGTGTATCACGGACGAGGACGGTAAAGTACTGGTGGAGGACGCGCATATTTGGCGAATGTGGCATTCTTACTTCCATAAACTATTGAACGAAGGAGATAGAGACATTGTGTTGCAAGACCTGGAGCAATCTGGTATGCATCAGAATTTTGGGTATTGTAGTAGCATTAAAGTAGATGAGGTTAAGAGTTCTATTCACAAGATGCACAGGGGATGAGCGATCGGGCCTGATGAGATCCTAGTTGAATTTTGGAAGAGCGCAAACAGGACATGTTTGAAGTGGCTGACTGAGTTGTTTAACATCGTTTTGGAGACGGCGAAAATGCCCGAATACAATGATCACTTTGTACAAGAACAAAAGTGATATCCAGAGTTGTGACAACTATATGGGTATTAAGCTGCTAAGCTACACGATGAAAGTGTGGGAGAGGGTCGTGGAGATGAGGGTGAGAGGTGTGTCTATTTTTGAGAACCAATTTGGATTCATGCCGGGGCGTTCGACCACAGAAGCGACAAAGTTTCTAGGGAGGATCTATGAAGATGTTTGGAGGTTAGAAGTGTACATGTGGCGTACACTAGGGCGATCAAAGATATGTATGATGGAGCCAAGATCAGGGTACAAACAGTAGGAGGAGACACGGAGCACTTTCCAGTGATGATGAGGCTGCACCAGGGGTCAACTCTTAACACATTTTTATTTTCCTTGGTGATGGATGGACTGATGTGACAAATCTAAGGGGAGGTTCCATGATGTATGTTATTCACAGATGACATAGTCGTGATTAATGAGACTCACAGCGGAGTGAATACAAAACTGGAGGTTTGGAGACAAACTCTGGAATCTAAAGGATTCAGGCTAAGTAGGACCAAGACAGAAAAATTGGAGTGCAAGTTCAGTAACGGGAGCGACCTTGAGATAGACGTGGAGGTGAGGCTTGGTACTCAGGTCATTCCAAAGAAAGAAAGCTTCAAGTACCTCGGGTCTATTATTCAAGGAAATGGAGAAATTGATGACGATGTCACACATCGTATTGGGGCAGGGTGGATGAAATGGAGGCTCGCATCTGGAGTCTTATGCGATAAAAATCCACTAAAACTTAATGGCAGGTTCTATAGGGCGGTGGTTACACCGACTATGTTGTATGGGGCGGAATGTTGGCTAGTCAAGACCACACATCCAAAAGATGAAAGTTGCGGAGATGAGGATACTGAGATGGATATGCGGGCATACAATGAGGGATAAAATTAGAAATGATGATATCCTGGACAGAGTGGGAGTGACCTCGGTGGAGGATAAGATGCGGGAAGCGAGGTTGATATGATTTGGGCATGTGCAGTGGAGAGATACAAATTCCCCAGTGCGGAGGTGTGAGAGGTTGGCTATGGACGAGTTCAGGATGGGTAGAGGTAGGCCGAAGAAGTATTGGGGAGAGGTGATTAGACGAGATATGGCGCAAGTGTAACTTACTGAAGACATGACCTTAGATAGGGGGTTGTGGAGGACATGAATTAGGGTAGAAGGGTAGTAGGTAGTCGAGCGTAGTCCTACTTACGCTTGCAAACTGGTAGGAGTAATGTTATTATTGTAGGCCTGCTTAGCCTATCATACAAATAGGCACATTATTGCTTTATAGTTACCTGTAGCTAGTTTTCTACTAATATGTGTCATTTGGTGTACTTTGTTTAGCTTATTTACATGCGCTAGTTAATGCTTACCTTTTCAAAATGCGTTATCGTGACTTATTCGCTTTTGATACCACCATTTTTATATTGTTTTAAATTTTTCTGGATCGTTTCTCTTGCTTGCTTTAATTTTGCTTTTGCTTTTGCTTTTGCTTTTGCTTTTGCTTTTGCTTTTGCTTTTGCTTTTGCTTTGCTTTGCTTATGCTCTGTCTTGAGCCGAGGGTCTCTCGGAAATAACCGCTCTACTTACCAAGGTAGAGGTAAGGTTTGTGTATACTCTACCCTCCCCAAACCCCCACGTTGTGAGATTTCACTGGATATGTTGTTGACTGTATTATACCAACAAAATTTATTGCATATTTTTTTAAAATAAAGTAAAACTATAGTAATAAAGTAGCAAGAAACATCTTCTTTCTCAAAGTCAACTTTTTTTCCTTTTTCATTAGTAGTTGATCATTGTTTATTATTATTTGAATGTTGACCAGATCTGAGCTTCTCAAGCTCTATGTTGTTGGGATCCCTGCAAGGGTCTTAACGTCTTCTTGATGGGCTATATTTAAGTTTTTGCAGTACATTAGGATTATATTTGGTGTCAAGAATTTGTGCTTGCGGGCCGAAATGAATATCACAGACTAATAGATATGTTGATCAACAACGTTTTTTCGCGCGAATTTCCCTTCAAAAGCATTGGTATTTAATTTTTGCCCCTCAAATTTGAACTCTTTAATTTTTTCCCTTCGCTCAAAAATTCCCCGAGGTTCCGAGTTCGAATCCCTACTCAGTAAAAAATAAAAAAAATTTGGCAAGGTTGAGTTTGGATTCGCAAGACATAGTTTGTCTTATGTCTGAAGGCAAACTCTAGCTTTAAGGTAGAGTTTGTTACCTTAAGGCAAATTTTTCCTTAAGGTAGAGTTTGAAACTCTGTCTTGCGAACTCCAAACTATGCCTTGCGAATTTCTTTTTTATTTTTTTCTGAGCGGGGGTTCGAACTCAGAATCCAAAAATTTTAGACGAAGAGCAAAAATTAAAGATTTTCAGTTTGATGGGCAAAAATTAAAGACCTCCCGAAATAAGGGCATTCCTGCGAATTGCCCGATCGACAATGAAAGGGTTTTAATGATCCAGATGTATCTTATCGTTACTATGAATTATTTTCTTGGTTAATAAATTCAAATAAGGAGATATTAGTATGTAAATATGCTCACCTCTTTGCTAAACTTAAATGCTAAATCTGTAAAAAAAAATAAAAATTTGGCATTTCTTAGTGTTACCTTTAATTTACCAAACTCAGTTTTATAAATATAATAATAACTTTATTGAATAACAAGGATATTTTGGTTAAATAAACTAGTTTTGTGTTGTTTCTGCGGTTTATTCTCATGTTATATTAAGGGTCCTAATCAAACTAAGTATTATTTTAATTTGTACTATATTTTCATTGGCACTTTGACTATGGTTAATATTATTAGTGAATAATTATAAAATATTCTACATATATTTTGTAATTATTAGTGTTGTATAATTATGATAGATATAGGATCCTTATTGTATTAGGATTCCACATTGTACACACTATATATATTTGTATTAATAAGAAAGATTTCCTAGGGAGATTAATAAAATTCTACATGGTATCAGAAGCAAAAAATATTTCCCTACCTAAAACCTAACTTCGGCCGCCCCTACTTTTCCTTTTCCCGGTGTCGAACCGCAAGTATACCGGCGATATACCTCTTATATACGCTGATATACATCTGCCCAGCCCCCCAATTCTACAAACAACCTCGCATACCGCTGATATACGCTGATATACAACCCACTCACCTTCCCTATCTTTTCAACAAGTCGTATACCCCTCGTATACAACCTATACACACCAATATACACCATGTATATGGTTGATATACCCCCACGACCGACACTGCACATATACAACCTCCCTAAGACGTTATCCACCTAGTATACGAGCCCACATACACCTTGTATACGTCCCAACCCCCCTCTATTTTTTTCTTTTTCTCTTACCCATTCTCCGAAAGTCCTCATGGCATCAATAAACCGCTGTTGCCCTGGCTGGATGGATGGGAACTGGGCCTCCCGCACGAGCCCATCATCCAGGACCAAGTATCCAGCAGCTGCGGCCCATCGACAGTTGTGGCTACAACAGCGACCCAACCTCTGGAAATCAACCAACCCAATTTCTGGCAACTAATTTCAGTCCCAATTTCTGGCAACCCCACAGCCCGTCCCATGCCAGCAGATGGGCCACAGCAATCAGGCCCAATTTCCAGCGGCCAGGCAGGCCACTCCAGGCCCTACCCCAACCAATTTGGGCCAGGTTTTTGGCCCATTGACTCTCCAACAGCCCGATAATACATGGTATATGGATACAGGCGCCACATCTCACCTCACCAACAATTCAGGTAATATTTCTCAACTGCGCAGTTTAAATAATCCACAATCTATTATGGTTGGAAGTAGTCATCGCATTCCAATACAAGGTTTTTGACACACACTAACTCCACCACTACATCCCCAATTCTCTCTTAAAAACATCCTATATTCCCCTAATATCATCAAGAGCCTAATCTCCATTAGAAAATTTATCATTGATAATTCCGTATCCATTAATTTTGACTCATTTAGTTTTTCTGTAACGGATCTACATATAGGAAAACTTCTTACCAGATGCAATAGCGGGGGGAACCTCTATCCCTTCCTAACCAAGCCCGCTACTCATGTCACTCCTCCCACCGCCTTAGTTATAATCTCTCAATCAACGTGGCATAGTAGACTTGGTCATCCGGGTGCTCATGTCTTTGATTCTCTTAGAAACCAAAATTTAATCCAATGTAATAAAGGAACACTTTTCCATAGTTGATCCTCATATCATCTAGGGAAATATGTTAGACTTCCATTCACCCCTTCTGTAAGTAGTACTTTTTCTCCCTCTGATATTATTCATGCAGATCTATGGACTTCTCCTATAACTAGCAACCTAGGCCATAAATATTATTTGGTGCTCTTGGATGATTTCTCTCACTTCCTTTGGGTCTATCCGCTTAAACTCAAATCTCAAGTGTTCTCCAAATTTCTTAAATTTCGTACAATGGTTAAAACACAATTTGAAAGAAATCAAAACGTTTCAATGTGATAATGGTCGGAAATTCAATAACTCCCCTTTTCATAATTTTTATGCGGCTAACGGCATGATCTTTCATTTCTCGTGCCCCCATATCTCCCCTCAAAATGGTAAAGCCGAAAGAATTCTCCGCACCATTAATAATATGATTCATACCCTTCTTTTTCATACGTCTCTCCCCCTACCTTCTGGGTATATGCGTTGAAAATGGTAGAACGCATCTTTAATATCTGACCTACCCTGTGTGATTCAAAATAGGACACCCACAGAAATTCTCTACCAACGGATCCCTACCTATGATCACCTTAGAATTTTTGGTTGTCTTTGTTACACAAATCTGACATCCACGCCCCGCCACAAATTAGCACCTCGATCCACTACGTGCGCCTTCCTAGGTTTCCCATCGAACCAAATAGGTTACTTGTGCTATGAGCTATCCATCGAAAAAAATCATAATCTCACGCCACGTCACCTTTGTCGAGTACGTTTTTCCATTTGACAATATTTAAAAATTCTGAGTCACTGATTACAGATTCCTTGATGATTCAGACACATCACCGATTGTCTACCAAGCCCTCCATCAGGCTGCCACTGTTCCGGCAGTAGCCACTGCTATGTCACCACCACATCCCCCCAGCCAGCACCACCACCACTACCCCCATGTCCTCATCTTAACCGATTGCCACTGCCACCACCGACAGTCGGTCCGACCATCATCGGTCATCACCGATTTCCCCTACCACCACCGGTAATCGACCATATGTCTCTTTGCCATATCCCACCGTCACCTCAACCACCCACCGACACACCTAGTTGAATACTACTGTGTCACCGCCTACCGTCGACACTCCAATCACTCGAACAAACATCACAACAGTTCCAGTTCCCAGAACCCAACATAACACTAAAACCCACACCCAGACCCTAACACAATCACTGGAACCCGCATCGACCAACCCAAAACCACCCGATCTACCCAGATCACCAACCCCACCCACCAGTCTTGGTCTACCTAACCCCTCTGCGATACCCTTCACTCCGTCCACCAAAACCGATAATCACTAGACGCCGTAATTGCCTCGCAGCACACTGACCTGATACCCCACCAAAATACACAATCTGCCCCTGCCCCCACGCACCATATGAAAACTTGTTCCCCATACGGGATTTTCAAATCCAAAGTCCATTTTAATGTATCCACACAAACCATATCCCCAATTCCTAAAAATCTAAAATTAGCCAAATTTGACCCAAATTAGAATGCGGCCATGCGTGAGAAATTTAATGTTTTAACAAAATAGCACATTTGGGATTTGGTTCCTAGATTGGATGGGGGTGAATGTGATCCGATGCATGTGGCTATTTCATCACAAATTCAGAGACAGTGATGACCTATAGAGATATAAAGCGAGACTTATAGCTAATGATACTAATCAGCCGGAGGGCATTGAGTGTGGTATGATATTCAGGCTGGTTGTTAAACCGGCTACCATCCGCACAGTTCTGAGCATTGTTATGGGTAAGCATTGGTCGATTCATCAGCTTGATGATAATAATGTATTTTTACATGGGGACTTAAAAATACTATTTACATGCACCAGCCGTCAGGCTTTGTCCATCCGCAGGTTCCTCATTATGTATGTCGTTTTTCATAAGTCACTTTATTGTTTAAAACAGGCCCCCAGAGCGTGGTATGAACGCTTTGCCAATTACATTATGCAGATTGGGTTTGTATGCAACAAGTGTGATAATTCTCTATTTAATTTTCATCGAGGTAGTAACATTGCTTATTTATTGTTATATTTGAATGATATTGTTCTTACTGCCTCATCCGATGTGTTGAAAAATGAGATCATCGCACTGCTTAAAATTGAATTTGCTATGACTGACTTGAGGAAGTTGAGTTACTTCTTGGAGATATTAGTGACTAGATCTGCAAATACTATGTTTTTATGTCAGTGTAAGTATACAGAGGAAATTGTGTACAGGGATAAAATGACAAACTGCAAGATCATGCCTACTCCAGTTGACTCTAAATCAAAGCTCAGTGATGTTGATGGTGATCCAGTCTCCGATCCTACTCTTTATAGGAGCCTTGTTGGTGCACTTCAGTGTCTTACTTTCACAAGACTTGATATTGCTTATGACGTTCAGCAGGTGTGTTTGTTTATGCATTCCCCCAGGAAGCCTTATTTTACTGCCCTTAAACGTATCATTCGATACGTTAATGGCACACTTGATTATAGATTGCATCTATACCCCTCTGCACCAACCATGTTATTATCATATAGGGATGCAGATTAGGCAGGCTGTCCGGACACGTGAAGCTCCACCTCTGGCTATTGTGTGTTCTTAGGGGATAATCTCATTTCATGGTTTGCCAAGAGGCAAACCACCTTATCCCGTTCGAGTGTAGAAGAAGAGTACAGAGGCGTTGCCAATGTTGTTGCTGAGATCTGTTGGCTCCGAAACCTTCTTTTGGAGCTCCAATGTCCCTTGCGTAAGGCATCTATGATTTCCTGTGATAACATATCCGCTATATATTTATCTCACAATCCGGTTCAACATCAGCGAACCAAGCACATTGAGATGGACATACATTTTGTTCATGAGAAGGTTGCTATCGGTCATGTTAAGGTGTTGCATGTGCCTTCTTCGTATCAGTATGCGGACTTCCTAGACAGTTACTCCTCGACTTCAGATCCAGTCTTAGCGCTCAGCCTCCTCCCGCTCCGACTGAGGGGGTGTATTAGTGAATAGTTATAAAATATTCTACATATATTTTGTAATTATTAGTGTTGTATAATTATGATAGATATAAGATCGTTATTGTATTAGGATTCCACATTATACATACTATATATCTTTGTATTAATGAGAAAGACTCCCCAATGGAGATTAATACAATTCTAAAAATATCCTACCTAGAGACGTAGAGAGGAGATCCACACTTTATCGTCACATTTGATCGTACATGTAGTGATGCACATTCTTTTATTTTGAAATTTTCTATTATATATAAGAAAATATATCTTAAGTCGCTCGTACCAATTGAATGATATAGTAAAATATATGAATCACAATAACGTGAACAATTTATCATAATATTTGAATTCATCATTTATTAAGTGGAAAAAGGAAAAAAAATAAGTGGGAGACACTCATATATCGTTTGTCAATTAAGTGGTGCGTACAACGAACTTATGTATGTTACTCTCTTTTTTCCCCTTTCTAACCGTTAAATGTAATAAGGGGCGTAGCTAGCCTGCCGATTACGCGTTCGACAAAATTCGATAGCTTTAACACGAACTTCATATTTATGTTTAAAATTCCAATTGATATGCATACATAACTTATTAAGAATTCAGTATTTTTATTTTTTTTAATTAATATAAAACTCATATAAATTCTAACTCTGCCTCTAAATATTGTCCTTTTTTTTTCTCTCTTGGACTTCTTGTTAGTATGTGAATTGATTTTGGCATGCTCTAGTATTGCACGATAAAACGTTACTTTTAACTTATTTTTTAATTTCCATTAAACACAAATGAAATTAAACTAGAAACAACCAACATAAAAATATATATTTTTTTAATTTCCTCCACTATCTTTTCTCTGTTATCGTCATCATCTCAATATCGGCTAATGATAAGAATATCAAGCTAAGTAACGTCGTGGGGGTTAGGATATGATAATCTTTATATATTAATTTGAGTTCGCTTAAAAATATGAACTTCAAATTTTGTATTCGCTGTAATCCTATTCCGGCCAAAATTTTAAAATTGAGTAATACCCTTGTATATATTATTTGCCGCATAATAGTTACTAGGGTTAATTTTTAAAAATAAAAATCATTAATTTGACTTATTTTGGTTACATAATCATTTTTTGTTTTTATATTTTTAATATTAATTAGCCTATAATATATTCTAGGGTTGCCTCCGCATAGGACACAATGTTTCGGGAGAATTAACTACTATGCTCATCATATTGTAGCGTAAGATATAGGTAAGATTGTATTAATTTCTCATTGGGGAGCCTTTCTCATTAATACAAATATTTATAGTGTGTCAATGTGGAATTTTAATATAATAAGGATCCTATATCTACCATAATTATACAACACTAAATATTACAAAATATATGAAGTATATTTTATAATATACATTAATACACCCCCTCAGTCGGAGCGGGAGGAGGTCGGACGCTAAGACTAGATCTGAAGTCAAGGAATAGCTGTCTAGGAAGGCATTTCGTGAAGATATCTGCATACTGATACGAAGAAGGCACATGCAACACCTTAACATGAGCGATAGCAACCTTCTCACGAACAAAGTGTATATCTATCTCAATGTGCTTGGTTCGCTGATGCTAAACCGGATTATGAGACAAATATATGGCGGATATGTTATCACAGTAAACCAAAGACGCCTTACGCAAGGGACAATGGAGCTCCAAAAGAAGGTTTCAGAGCCAACAGATCTCAGTAACAACATTTGCGACGCTTCTATACTCTGCTTCTATACTCGAACGGGATAGGGTGGCTTGCCTCTTGGCAGACCAAGAAATGAGATTATCCCCTAAGAACACCCAGTAGCCGGAGGTGGAGCGTCACGTATCCGGACAGTCTGCACATTCAACATTCGTATATGATAACAATCTGGATGGTGCTGAGTGGTATAAATGTAATCCATAATCAAGTGTGCCCTTAACGTATCGAATGATACGTTTAAGAGCAATAAAATGAGGCTCACTTGGGCATGCATGAATAGGCACACATGTTGAACGGCATAAGCAATATTATGTCTGGTGAAAGTAAGATATTGTAGTGCACCTGCAAGCCTCATGTAAAGGATGGGATCGGTCATTGGATTACCATCAACAACACTAAGCTTTGATTTAGAGTCAACTGGAGTGGACATTATCTTGCAGTTCGCTATTTTAGCCCTGTATACTATTTCTTCTGTGTACTTGAGCTGGCACAAAAACATATAATCTGCAGATCTAGTCACTGATATCCCCAAAAAATAACTCAACTTCCCAAGTCAGTCATAGCAAATTCAGTTTTAAGCAATGCAATAATCTCATTTTTCAACACATCAGATGAGGCAGTAAGTACAATGTCATCCACATATAACAACAAATAAGCAATGCTACTACCTTTACGAAAAATAAATAGAGAATTATCACACTTGCTGCATACAAATCAAATCTGCATAATGTACTGTGCAAAGCGATCATACCACGTTCTAGGAGCCTGTTTTAAACCATAAAGTGACTTACGGAGATGGCATACATACTGAGGGGCTGCTGGATGGACAAAACCAGGCGGCTGATGCATGTAAACAGTTTCTTTCAAATCCCCATGCAGAAATGCATTCTTCACATCAAATTGATGAATCGGCCAATGCTTACTCATAACAATATTCAGAATTGTGTGAATGGTAGCCGGTTTCACAACCGGACTGAATGTCTCACCACAATCAATACCCTCATGTTGATTAGTGCCATTAGCCACAAATCGTGTTTTATATCTCTCTAGATCACCACTGTCTCTGTATTTGTGACGAAAAAGTCACATGCATCGGATCACATTCACCCCCTCAGGTCGAGGAACCAAATCTCAAGTGTATTGTTTTGTTAAAACATTAAATTCCCCACACATGACCGCATTCCAATTTGGGTCTAGTTTGGCTAATTTTGGGCTTTTGGGAATTGGGGAAATGGTTTGTGTGGATAAGTTAAACTGGACTTTGGATTTGAAAATTCCATATTGGGCACGTGTTTCCATTGGGTGTGTGGGGCAGTAGTTGGACGGGTTTCTAATGTGCGTTTGGTTGGCGGTTTCGGGTCACTGGAACAGGTATGGTCGACTGAACTGGGCATCGAGTGAACTATTTCAGGGGGTGACATCGGATGGGTTGGGGCGACGATGGGTCGGGTAGGGGTGACGATCTGGTGTGGGGTAGGCGATGTCGGGTATGGTGTCGGTGGGGGTTGTTACTGGAGTGACGGTGTGGTGGTGTGGTTACGGTGGTCCACGTGGTGGTACTGGTGCGGTTCAGGGTGTGGGGAACTGGTGGGCTTGTGGAGTTGATTTGGGAGTTTAGATTGTCTGCGACAGGGGATGGTGACACAGTGTTCACAGGTTGGGAGATCCGGTGGGTGGTCTGGACGATGACCAGTCGTGACAGTGATGGAGACTGAGACGCAGATGTGCTACCGGTGGTGGCAACGATAGGTGGCAGACGGACTGGACTGACAGAGTGGTTGGTTGGCCGAATGTCGGGTGGCAACGACGGTGGCCCGGGGTTGAGGTAGCTCAGGAGGTGACAACGGCAACCGCGATAGCTGGATGGCGAGCGGTGGCGGCGTGAGGAGGGTTCGGAGTCCTCGAGGAACGTGTAATCAGTAGTCCAGAATTTTCAGAGATTGACGAATGGAAAGATTGTCTCGTTAAACGTGACATGTCGGGACACAATGATATTACGGGAAGACGGGTCATAATACAAATACCCCTAATATCATCATTAATTTTTAATAAACATTTAAAACATACTTTTTACTCATCCAACTAAATACTTAAAAATATTTAGATGTTCACGTATTACGCTTCCGTTCACCCCTTTGTATTCAATTTCTCCCCCTCGGTGAGACGAGTTACTTTTAGCTAGAATCCTTTTTTACGAAAAAAAATTAAAATAATTTCTATCGTTCCAAACACATCTTTCTAATTCTCTTTTCCCCCAATAATTAACAATTTTTAATCTTAGTTGTCAATCAAAGTTATAACAATTCCACTACTCGACCATCCTCAAAGACATCATTTGAGCTCTCCGAAAAACCTTTTTAACCAAATCGGTCGGTGTGGGAATAATAAGACAACAAGTGCTGCCTGTTTTGTGTAAAATCCAATTCTCACAATTAACGTTGCTTCTCCTCTGTTCTTTTCTTGTTCAAATAAACTTCCAAAGACTCCCTTTTTTTTTGTCGAAAAATATGCTTTCTTTCCCTTTATTTACTTTTATTCTTTAACACCCACATCGTAGTTTTAAGGTGGGGTTCTTTTTATTGGGTATTTTTAATTTCTTTTGGGAAGTGATGAGTGGAAGGAGAGTGTTGAAATCTTTACAAGCAGTGGTAGCTCATGGATTGCTCTTTTGTTTCACTTTGCTTCTTGTTCTCAAACTTGATCGAACCCTTCGTTATTCTTGGTGGTTAGTTTTTCTTCCTTTTATTTGTTTTCTGTATTATTAAGCTTTAGAATTGTTGGAATTCAAGGAAATTAGCAGGGTTTTATTAAGGATTTTGGGAATTTTTTAGAACAATTTGTGAAAAAAAATTGTATTTATTTGGGAAATATTGTGTGCCCTTTGAGGAAGTTTTAATAATTTGTGCAGATATTATAAGATGTGGATAAAGGGAAAGTCTTTTGTCTGAATTTCTCAAATGATATGTTTGGTGCAATTAACCTAGTTATTTAATAGTAGTACAATAGAACGTTGTGGTCCGGTCCTTCCCGGACCCGCGCATAGAGGGAGCTTAGTGCACCGGGCTGCCCCTTACTTTGAATCTATGATGTACTAGTTTTTTGTAACATTTATTTGTTTTCTGTATTGTTCAGCTTTTGGAAATTTCTCAGTTCATGCAATTGTTGAAATTGAAGGAATTTGGGAGTTTTTATTTAAGGATTTTGGGAATTTTATAACACAATTTGTGAAAAATATATATATATTTTTTTTGGGAAATCCTGTATCCATTCTTGTTTTTTTTAATCTGATTGAGGAAGTTTTAACAGTTAATTGAGATTAACCATGTGTGTGTAGAATTGTAGCATATGTGGATCAAACGAAGGTCTTTTTTGTCTGGATTTCTCAAATGCCTTTTTATTTAGTACTTTGAACATATGATATACTAATTTTTAACACTTATTAGCTTAGAAGCATGATACCCCATTGTTGGAAATATAAGTTGGAATGCCTTTTGGATCATTTTGTTGAGCTTGAAAAAGGTGGAAACTATAGGATTTTGGATGATGTGCTTACCCTAAAATTGTTAATAGGACTATTGTTGAGCTTGAAAAAGGTGGAAACTTTAGGAATTTGGATGATGTGCTTACCTTAAAACTGTTAATAGGATTATTGTTGAGCTTGGAAAAGGCAGAAACTTTTAGGATTTTGGATGATGTGATTACCCTAAGATTTGTTAATAGGATTATTGTTGAGCTTGAAAAAGGTGGAAACTTTAGGATATTGGATTATGTGCTTACCCTTTAAATTGTTAACAGGATTATTGTTGAACTTGAAAAAGGTGGAAACTTTAGGACATTGGATTATGTGCTTACCCTAGAATTGTTAATAGGATTAGTATTGAGCTTGAAAAAGGCGGGAACTTTAGGATTTTGGATGATGTGCTTACCCTAAAATTGTTGAGCTTGAAAAAGGTGGAAACTTTAGGAATTTGGATGATGTGCTTACCTTAAAACTGTTAATAGGATTATTGTTGAGCTTGGAAAAGGCAGAAACTTTTAGGATTTTGGATGATGTGATTACCCTAAGATTTGTTAATAGGATTATTGTTGAGCTTGAAAAAGGTGGAAACTTTAGGATATTGGATTATGTGCTAACCCTAGAATTGTTAATAGGATTAGTATTGAGCTTGAAAAAGGCGGGAACTTTAGGATTTTGGATGATGTGCTTACCCTAAAATTGTTGAGCTTGAAAAAGATGGAAACTTTAGGATTTTGGATGATGTGCTTACCCTAAAATTGTTAGTCACTCATGTATGAAGAGGTGTATTCACAACTAGACATTTCTGATAAAATCGATTTGGTTTTTGGGGAATTCCGAGTGTTCATTAGACGTGACAGCAACATGAGCGGGAGGAAGATCAGTCCAAGTCTTACTGAAAACTTTTAGGGACAAAAAGAAGGATTCACATTATATTCATTGACTTGGAAAAATAATATGAAAGTACCAAGAAACTTTTGTTGGAGGGTACTTAAGAAGACAGGAATTCATGTGAATTATATAAGTTTCATAAAAGATGTGTTCAAAGGAACATTAAAAAGTGTGAGAATAAAGGAGTTTCTCACATACACTAGGTATATGCCTTGGATTCAACTTGTTTACTCTACTTATATATGAGTTAACCAATAGTTTATAGATAAAAAGGTTCGTTTGATTTATTCATTTTCCAGATGATAGATTTTATTAAGCGACAAAGTCAACCAAAAATTTAAGTTGTGAAGTAAGTTTTAGAGCATGTATACACAAGATAGAATATATGCACGTGTTGTATTAAACTGCTGGTTGGGTAACTAAGGTCAGTATATCCATAAGATGAATGTAACAGAAATATATTTTAAGATCGATTCTGTTTATGCTTCACAGGATCTGGCTAATTTTATATACAACTATCTAATTCTTCTAGGATATATAAAGGCGTGATGTACAATCAACAAAATTTGATAAGAAGAGTAATCACATCCAGTAAAAAGTACTAGTATACACAGCGGATAAAATGAGAAAAAATCAACTGAGATGATTTTGACAATGTCTTGTCTTAGACCTCCACATGCACCGATTTTTATTGTGATAATATCAGGATTAATGATGATAAAACAAACTAAGTAGACCTGGAATTTTATGGGGGAAATTTTTTCAGAAGACTTGCAATTTCTCAAACTTAATGTTGGTTTAGCTAAGAATAGAAAACAATGTGAGCAAAAGATTCAAAGAGTTGATTACAATTGACAACTAGTTGGAATTAAGGCATAATGGCTTTGTTGTTGTTGTTACACTTAGGCTCAGTATTTGTCGGGAGCTTTTTTTTATTCTAATTAGAGACTTGTATGCTTGTTATGATAAGTGAGATTTAGAAATCTCTAACTTTAGGACCCCTAAACTTTCTTAAGGACAAACCATTTAGTATTCGGATAAATTGGACCTGATTAGAGCTAAATATAGATTCATAGGATTCATCTAGCTAATCTACGTTTGAGACATAGTCGATTGATTGAATGATAAGGTGTATCAATCTTCAAAAATTGTACTTTTTGCCAGTTTTCTATTTCCCGTGAATGAGAAGTAATGCAAGTACACCTAAGACCTTTTGGTTATATGGTTAATCATTAAAAAAAAGCATCTTGGACCCCCCAAAAAAAAGGGTGAATTCGACCTCAAATTCCCCAGTAACTATAAGAGTGGCTGCGTTCTTTGATTGGAAATACCGAAAACTCATGCAAAGTTGGATATCTCAATTTGTTGAAGTAAGTGAAAGTAGGGTGTCTTTCTTCTATATTTGTATTTTGTCCCTTCTAATATAATTATTCTAATTGTTGAAACAACAATATGAGCGCCAGTGTGCGTGTGTGCACGTATCTTAGCTCCTATTTGTTAGAATAGGAATATAATTTCATATAAAGTATCCTACTAGGAAAAGGATTGTAATGTAGTGTGTATAAATAAGACTCAGTGTAATCATGTAGATATAACAATTCAATAATAATATTTTCTCCCATAATTTCTCGCATGGTATCAGAGCATTAGTGAGGAAATATCCATTGTTCAATATTCCAACGAAATACCCTATTTTCCGGCGAAACACACCACTGCACGAGATTCTGATCACTTTCCGGTGTGCTGTGCATATACCAGTACCACCAACAGGATCGGAACCCTCGTGCGACCCTACCCTGAAATTTTGCCGTCGTTGGGTCCTACGCGCTCTCACGCACAACTCAAAGCCACTGGTCGCCACCCGCCTGACACGCCGGCGAGTACAGTGGTTTCTGGCCACTTTTTTCGGCAACCTTTTTTTTCCAGTTGTCTCGTCTCTCCATTCCGAGCCTACCCATCCAATTTTATTTTTCCAAATTCCGATCGCCGGAACCCTAATCCGGCGCAACAGTTCTTTTTCTTCAGATCTGCGTCTTTTCCGTCAGCTTTTTCGAGATTTCTTTTTCCTATCGGGCTCGCCTGAGCATTTCGAGCTGACTCATATAATTTTCTTCAAGATCCTGTCATTTTTTTTACTTTTCCGGCGAGTTTTCCGGCAAGTTTTTCGATCAGATTCCGGTGACTTTTCTGCAGTTTCTGGATCACAGTTTCTTAGCATTATCAACCTCTTTAGATTTCTTAAAGTTTTGAATCATGTCTCTTGGATTTGATGTTTTTAATTCCAAAAACACGGAAATTGAAAATTCAAGTCCTATGATTAATTCACAACTCTTAATAAGGAGATCAGAAAATCAAACATTACAGTCAAAATTCGACAAAAAAGAGGTCGTTTTGGAAGATCTAGACCTAAGTGTAGTTATCGTAAAAGGCTTGGACACACTCGTGAAGTATGCTGATCTCGACCTAAGTGTAGTTATTATAATATGTATGGACATGCTCGTGAAGTATGCTATTCTCTGCATGGTTGACCACGACCACCCAAGAATACTCATATTGCTCAGATTGCCACAACATGTAACCAACGGGTTTATTTATCCGAAGAAGAATATAAATTATAATGAGTACCTTCAGTATCGAGCAAGTAAACAAACATCTCCACAAGCAGCCTCAGTCGCACAATCTAATACGCTGGATCGTGGGTTGTCGACTCTGACGCTTTTGATTATATTTCTGGTGATAAATCACTTTTGTCAGATATTAATTATTCACAGTCTCTTTCCGTTATTACTTTAGCCAATGAGATCCAAACAAAAGCAAAAGGAGTTGGACAAGCTAAACTCATATCTTCGGTCACTCTAATTCTGTCCTGTATGTCCATGGTTGTCCTTTTAATCTTGCATCAGTCAGTCGTTTGACTCGTGCCTTAAATTGTGCCATACTATTTTTTGATAATTCTTTATTATGCAGGACCGCAGTATGAGACAGACGATTGGCGTAGGATATGAATCACAAGGCCTCTACTGCCTTACCTCTACTCCTAAATCCTCCATAGCAGATCTAGTTACAGATCCTCCAGGCTTAATTCATAAACGATTGGGACACCCAAGTCTGTCCAAGCTACAAAAGATGGTCCCTAGTTTGTCTAGTCTGTCCAAATTAGACTGTGAGTCGTGTCAACTTGGGAAACACACTCGCACTACCTTTCCACGTAGTGCTGAGAGTCGTGCAGAGTATTTTTTCAATAGTTCATTTTGATATTTAGAGTCCTAGTAGAGTCGGTTCACCTTTAAGATTTTGTTATTTTGTTAGTTTCATTGACGATTTTTTCAGATGTACTTGGTTATTCTTAATGAAAGACCGTTCTGAGTTATTCTCTATCTTCAAGAGTTTTTGTGCTGAAATACAAAATCAATTTAGTGTTTCTATTCATACTTTTCATAGTGATAATGCCTTAGAATACAAATCCTCTCAGTTTCAGCAGTTTATGACTCACCAAAGAATTATTCATCAAACATCTTGTCCGTACACCCCTCAGCAGAACGAGGTAGTAGAAACAAAAAATAGACATCTCATTGAGACTGCTCTCACTCTTCTCATTGAATCTCATGTTCCGCTGCGTTTTTGGGGCGATTCAGTCCTCACAACTTGTCATTTAATTAATCGAATGCGTTCATCTTCTATTTAGAATCAGATTCCATATTCCATAGTATATCCTCAGTCATCTTTATACTCTCTTCCTCGTATTTTTTGGGAGCACATGTTTTGTGCATAACCTAGCTCCGGGGATAGATAAATTAGCCCATCGCTCTCATAAATGTGTCTTTCTTGGTTATTCTCGAGTTCAAAAGGGGGTATCGTTGCTTCTCACCTGATCTCCATCGATATCTTATGTCTGCCGATGTCATATTTTTTGAGTCTCAACCTTACTTTAGGTCTCTTTTTGTTTATCCTAATATCTCTGAGGTCTTACCTGTACCTCAGGTTTTACCTACACCGACCTTTGAGGAATCTACAGTTACTTCTACATCTCCCGTCATAGTGCCACCACTTCTGACTTATCATCGTTGACCGTGTCCAGCATCAAACCCAACATCAGGCCCAGATGATACATGTCCTACGTCGGACCCTGCACCTACTGTGGACTTGTCTCCTTCTGATCAGCCAATTGCACTTCGGAAAGGTAAACGGTCCACTCGTAACACTAATCCACATTATATCATTTTAAGTTATCATCGTCTATCATTATCCCATTATGCCTTTGTATCATCATTGTCCTCTGTCCCCATTTCTAAGTCTACAGGTGAAGCCATTTCTCATCTCAGATGGCGACAGGTTATGATTGACGAGATGTCTGTTTTACACACGAGTGGTACTTGTGAGCTTGTTCCTCGCCGTTCAGGTAAATCTACTTGTTGTCGTCGTTGAGTTTATGCAGTCAAAGTTGATCCGAACGGCCAAGTTGATCGGCTTAGGCTCGTCTTCTTGCGAAGGGGTATACACATATATTTGGGCTTGATTACAGTGATACTTTCTCTCCTGTGGCTAAAATAGTATATGTTCGTCTTTTTCTATCCATGGTTGGTGTCCGCCATTGGCCTCTTTATCAGTTGGACATTAAGAATGTTTTTCACCATGGTGATCTTAAGGAGGAAGTTTATATGGAGCAATCACCCGGTTTTATTGCTCAGGGGGAGTCGAATCTGGTGTGTCGATTGCGTCAGTCACTTTATTATCTGAAATAGTCTCCTTGAGCCTGGTTTGGTAAATTCAGCACAATATTTCAGGAGTTTGGTATGACTCGCAATGAAGCAAATCACTCTATGTTTTATCGACATTCTGCTCTAGATATGAGAATTTATTTGGTGGTTTATGTTGACGATATCGTTATAACTGGCAATGATCAAGATGGTATCATTAATTTAAAGCAACATCTCTTTCAGCATTTTCAGACTAAGGATCTCGGCAGACTGAAGTATTTTCTAGGCATTGAGGTTGCCCATTCCACGTCAGGTATTGTTATTTCGCAACGCAAGTATGCCTTAGACATTCTTGAGGAGACAAGAATGATGGGATGTAAATCTGTTGACACTTCTATGGATCCGAATGCTAAACTCTTGCCAGGACAGGGGGAGCCACTCAGTGATCCTGGAAGATATAGGCGGTTGGTTGGTAAGTTGAATTATCTCACAGTGACTAGACCTGACATTTCGTTTCCTGTGAGTGTTGTAAGTCTGTTTATGAATCCCCTGTGATAGTCATTGAGATGCAGTTATTCGCATTCTGCGATATATTAAGTCAGCCCCAGGTAAAGGATTGTTTTTCGAAAATCGAGGCCATGAGCAGATCGTTGGATATACATACGCTGATTATGCAAGGATCACCCTCTGATAGGCGTTCTACATTCGGATATTGTGTGTTAATATGAGGTAATTTGGTGTCCTGGAAGAGTAAGAAACAGAGTGTCGTTGCTCGATCTAGTGCTGAATCAGAATATCGAGCAATGGTTGTAGCAACTTGTGAGCTAGTTTGGATAGCAGTTGCTTAGAGAATTAAAATTTGGAGAAATCAGTCAAATGGGACTTGTATGTGATAACAAAGCGGCCCTTCATATCGCATCAAATCCGGTATTTCATGAGAGGACTAAGTACATTGAGATTGACCGTCACTTTGTTAGGGAAAAGATACTCTCCGGAGATATTGTTACTAAATTTGTAAAGTCGAGTATCAACTTGCGGATATTTTCACCAAGTCACTCCGTCGTACTCGTATTAATCACATTTGTAACAAGCTCGGTAGATATGACTTGTATCGTACTCGTATTAATCACATCTGTAACAAGCTCGGTACATATGACTTGTATGCACCAGCTTGAGGGGAGTGTTAGAATAGGAATATGATTTCATATATCGTATCCTACTAGAAAAAGGATTGTAATGTGTCTATAAATAGGGCTCAGTGTAATTATGTAGATACAACAATTCAATAATAGTATTTTCTCCCATAATTTCTCACACTATTTATCAATCTTGATGTTTTTGTACACTGTTTTCTGCATTATAATTTTACCATTTGCAGTATACAGAGAATTGAGTTTCTAAGTATTGCCTTATATTTCTTTTCTCCTTTTGTTTTACAAGATAATTGAGAACTTTGAAACCCTTATTTTCTTAAATAATATGATTATTATTGGTTACAATTGTTTTTCACATTTGGTTCATTTTGCAGGGTTGTTTTCGTTCCACTTTGGTTGTTTCATGTGGTAGTAGCAAGGGGTAGATTCTCATTACCTGCTCCGTCAATGCCTCATGATCGACATGTATGACATATTTAACTTTTCTGATTTTAGATTCAACGTTTCATGTGCCAGTCAATGCGTATATTTTCAAAAAAGCTATATAGTGACAGAAGCACACGTTCCTTCATGAACAGTGGGCCCCATTTCATGCTGTCATGGCGACGCCGCTGCTAGTTGCGTTTGAACTACTTCTTTGTATTCATCTCGACAGCACCTATGGTAATCAAGAAAAGAAATGATACAAGATTTTTTCTTTATCTCTTTAAATTTAATATGCAATGCTAGCTTCATATAAGCAGAGCCACTTATTTGTGAACTGTGGTTAATTGCAGCTGTAAGTTTGAAGATTGTGTTCTTTCCCCTGCTAGCACTTGAAATTGCTATCTTGGTTGATAATGTTAGGTAAGCTACTTTTCCTGCCAAGAAAATGCTGACTTTTAAGCCATCTGGTGGCAGTTGAATTATTTTTGGACTAAAGAGATACTTCCTCCGTCCCAATTATGTGAGTGTTTGACTGTGCACGGAGTTTAAGGAAAAAGGGAAGACTTTTGAAATTTGTAGTCTAAAATAAGCCATAGAAATTTTTGTGGGTTTAAATCATCTCAATCTCATTAAGGGTAAACTGAAAAATTTTAAGTTAAATTGTCACTAAAAATAGAAAGGTGTCATTCTTTTTGGTACTGACTAAAAAGGAAATAGTATTATATAAATTGGGATAGAGGGAGTATGAGATAAGATGTCCAAAAATATGTTTTTTCAGCATACTTTGAGAGCGTAAAAGTTATTGGTCTTGGATTTGGATGTGTATCTAATTCCTTTTAAACTTTTCCCCATATTCAGAATGTGCAGGGCTTTGATGCCCGGAGATGAAGAAAGCATGAGTGATGAAGCTATATGGGAGACCCTTCCTGTAAGTATAAGTCTCCAATTCATTTTTTAAAAACCACAGTTAGCCTTCATGTGCAGCTTATCTACCATGAGGAATTTGATATTAATATAGCCTATGATACCTTTTATAGCTTGTTTGGCCAAGCTTTTGAAATCTGCTTATTTTGAAATGTGTTTTTTTGTCAAAAGTTCTTTTCGAGAAAGTACTTTGGACAATAGTAGTTAGTGTTTGGCTAATCAATTTGAAAAGCGGCCTTGTCAATATAAGAGCAGTACTTTGTGCTTGGACAATTGAAAAGTGCTTTTGGGTTAGCTTCTGCAAAACAACTTCTGCTACTACGCAAAAGCATTTTTTCCCCTAAAAGCTTGGCCAAACACCTAATCTTGAGAAAAATAAGCATGTTTGGCTTCTCAGAAGCTTGGCTAAACAGGCTTTTAGATTGACTAGCTTAGAAAGCTTATTTCTTCGCTTGCATAAATGTGTAACCAAAAGAGCGTTTTTATGGAGTTTTAAAAGAAGTGCACTCTTAAGTTCTGGATCTTTTGTTACCGTAATATTCAAGAGATTGACTGCTATCATCTCACCAGTGAAATAAGGTTAAAAAATAGTTAAGGTTGAGGAGTTACGCATATCAGGAATAAACAGTTTGATCACATCTTTTAACCAGACTTTTTTAGATACATTTTTCAGCTATATGCAGTCTGGTGTTATGTGCCTTGAATTGATAAGCTTTGTGTTGTATCCTGTTGATGTGAAAATTATCTGGAACTGTTATTGACTGGTGTAACATGCCTTTTGCGCTAATATATGCACATTGGTAGTTTCTGAAAGTCATCTTGTCATCTGTCTCAGCACTTTTGGGTAGCAATCGCTATGGTCTTCTTCATAGCAGCAACAGCATTTACTCTTCTGAAGATTTGTGGTAATTATTTGACTCTCTTTCTGTACCTTTCTTTGAATTCGTGTGGCTAAATTGCACCATTTGCTTCTTCTCATTTTATTTTAATATCTGTACCTTCGTATCAGTTTATATCTGTAGCAACTTCAAAATAATAAATATTTTTGGAAATGGAAAGCTAAAGAAAGATTATGCTTTTACTAAGTGATTAAGAGTTTGGTTCACTGGTGCAAATATACATCAATGGTTTATTCTTCTAGAGTTGCAGGCCTGTTAGTCTATTAAAGGCTTCAAGTCATCCATCAATTAACCAGCACTAGGGTACTTTTTTTCCTGTTTGTATCCGTAGGTGTTTCTCTATTTTTTCATAGAAATATATCCGAGCAAATGATTGTATCCTCCTTTTTTGTGAAAGAAATTTAAGGTTTGTCGTTAACCTAGTAGGTATTTTATAATAGCGAAGTTCTCGTATCTTCTTGATGACTATCTACTTCGCGTTTTAGCTTGATGCTGATAGCTTTGATGCGACAAATTAAGTCGATTGGTTCTCCAAATAAGGATCAGTAGCTGTTTAGCGCTGTTTCTATTTGCTCGATAGGTGACCATAACATGTGAAATTCTACAGCTGTATCATGATTTAGCTATAGCATTTTGACAGTGGCTTCATGCAGCAAACAAGTTAACCATTATTTTCCTGCTTCTACTCTGCTCCAGTACTGCTTTATTTAAAGAACAAAAACTGATAAATATTGTCTTTTGTTCGTCAAATTACGGTTTAATGTTCATTTGTTGTGAATTGCAGGTGATGTTGCTGCTCTTGGGTGGTGGGATTTATTCATTAACTACGGGTACAGAAAATCTTTCCCACTTATCCTGCGTGATTGGCACTTGTGTCTAATTGCTTGCTAAACCTGTATCATACTCAGTGTCGCAGAATGCTTTGCCTTTATTATCTGCACAAAATGGTACAACCCTGCAATCCACAGACACTCAAGTAGGCACTCAAGTAGTCTACGTACACCCAGCTCTTCCACAACAAGCATGCGATATCTTAACTGGAACAGTGGATTTCTTGCATCTTTGGATGAAGATGATCAACAGAGTGGAATATGCAGTTTGCAGGACATTGGTGGTCATGTGATGAAAATTCCTCTTGTTTGTTTCCAGCTATTGCTTTTTATGCGCTTAGCGGTACAAACACACTTTCTTTCAATTTTCCAGTTAGTTGATCATATTTGGAGAAAATGACAAAAATGGTCCCTTATGTTTGTGTGTAGGTTCAATATAGTCCCTTAAGTGTGCAATTAATAGTTTTGGTCTTTAAGTTTACTAAAATGTAAACACTGTTGGTCTCGGTAAAATATTTACGGAACTCTATCTGCTAGATTTGACGAGAACTATAAAAAAAGGAAATCAGTGGGAACTCACATTTAGAGGTATAATTTTTGTAGTTTTTGCTATTTTTAATTAGTTTTCTAGAGTCTGGTGCATTTTTTTGAGGCGTAATTTCTACTATTTTTTATTTCCTTTTAGTGTCTAGTGTAGTTTTTTGTTGCATATCTTAGTATTTGATGGGACTTTCTTGGTGTTTATAGTTAAGTCTTTTTTTCCCCACTGTTTCCACGAAATCTAAGGGATAGAGTTCGGTAAATATTTTGTTAATTCTTGGCAAACTTGGAGGACCAAAACTGTTAAGTGCATGCTTAAGGGATTATTTTGAACCTACCCTCAAATATAAGTGACAATTTTTGTCATTTTCTCATCACGTTTGCAACTAACACACTTTGCTTACAGGGGACCCCACCAAGTGCTAAATTTATCCCGATTCCCGTTCTGTTCATCCCTCTTTTCCTTCTGCAAGGAGCTAGTGTTTTGTTCTCGGTTTATAGACTTGTGGAGACAATTATTCTTCTGGTAGATGGTGAAGCTGGTGTCAGAAGCTATTTTAGATTATCTTCTGTTATTCGTGATTCTTTCAGTTTCATGCGTCACGGATCAAGGTAATGATAGCAAGGTGAAACTGTACAACTTTCTGATCCTTCTGAACATTGTTTAGGTCCACTCACTCCACGATCTTTATGTTGATCTTATCGGTACAGGTTGTTAGGTTGGTGGTCAATCGATGAAGGTAGCCGAGAAGAACAGGCTCGTCTATATTATTCTGGGACATCTGGGTCAGTCTTCCTGTCTGTCTATACTTGCATTTTTTGCATTTATGTACTGCACCTGGATGGTCATCTAGTTCACGCTTTTTAGATGGTCTTTTTTTTCCGGGGATTTGTGGGGTCGGGGGGTACGTCTTTGAAGAAGCTTTAATGCAAAATTGCTGCTACTGAATTAAATAGGGATTTCTACATTGTATAGCCGCCCACCAAAATAATAACCGACAAATGTATATATTTCTTGTGTATTATCATTAAACCCACAATTTAGCACAAGGAAATGTTTTTCTTGCAATACGATAATCGCGTATCAAACAAGAACTTGATGACTGAAAATTACTGATGAAAAAAGAATCTTAAGATTACAAAAGCAATAGGATATTTCTCTTGAATATGGATTTAAATGCATGGATAACAGGGTAAGTATAAATACTGTAAGAGCAGGACTATTTGTCAACAAAAGATTCTAGAATTACTTATTGCTTATACGACTTTTACTTAATTTTCTTATTGGGTACCATTGAAAGCGTGTAAGTGCTCTAGGAGACCTTGAATATAATATCACAGTTATTTTTCTCCGTGCACAACTCCTTATACTTGGTCCACTCTAATATCTCTTGAGGTCATTGGCGGTACCTAATTGGGAATCGGAATCCTATGTTAAGACCTCCTGCTCTGTCATGATTCCCGGTCAAGTGTACTATATGGTGTTGCCACCTTTATCTTCTGCTGGAAACAATCTATTATTAAATTTAACTTGATCTATCAACTTACGAACTGATAGTTCATGCTTGTAGCTCTTGCTTGAAGTTGCACATGCAGTGCCGCATGAACCAATAATACTTCCAGTGATTTATCTTCTCAGCGTCTTCTTATTGTTATTTTAGGTACAATACCTTCGCACCTGATACCGTAAAGCAAATGCCTAAAGCGAAGCTAGCTGAAGAGGTCACTTCTTTTATCTTATTGCTTCTTTCTTGGTTTTTTTAGTGCTCACGGAGATAGTTACTTTTGCGTCCTTCCTCTGCTACTATTGTGTCCTAATCCATTATTAACTGTTGATATCTCAGATATGGAGACTACAAGCAGCACTTTGTGAGCAATCAGAGATCACACAGTCAAAACAGGATGAGTTCGAAAGACTTCAAAATGTAAGATTACGTCTACCAAGTATTGCTAATATCTAATTGATGCATTATATTGTCTAAAAAGAGATTTCAGCCACAAGAGGAAGAATACTGTCTTCTTCATATTTCATTTATCATCATGGGATACTTTATAAGAAATCTAGCGTGAGTGTAACAAATATGTGATGTTTTTTAAAATGCCAACTTAGCTAAAGATAGGGCACAATGTAAGGAAGAGATCCATATAGGCCATAGCTACTGGTTGGGAATATGTTTTAGTCTTGATAGAGGACTTCTAATAATATTATATATTTAGATGTACTAAAAACAAGGTCAGCTGGTGCACTAAGCTCCCGCTATATTTATATGTACTGCTATTTATATATTTAACATATTTTCACTCTTATTTTTATTTGGTATGATGATAACATGAATTGAGCTTAAATGGAGAAATGAGGACTCATATAGCCAACCCAACCTGTTTGGGACTGAGGCGTAATTGTTGTTGTGATACGGTTAGAAACAAGACATTAGTTTGTGTTACCTTAGTATTTGTAGATATTCTTACTCCGTCCTTGCTAATTCTTCAAGATTCGGGAATTTAGTGTGGATTTTTACACTTATTCTCCCCCCCCCACCCCCCACCCCCACAGAAAGCCAAAACTATTTAATGCTTGTTCTCCAATCGGTGCTGGAATCTACTTAGCCACTTACATGTGGATCCTTTTGTCAGGAAAAAATTCTATGTAGAATTTGCTTCGAGGAACAGATCAATATCCTTCTCCTTCCTTGTCGGCATCACATCCTTTGCAGGTATTACCTAAGACCTCGTGCCACTTGCAGTCGGATTTACATTCTTTATGTGATTTACAATATTCGATATATACTGTTTAAAGCAGTTTTCCATATTTTGAAGGCATGTGTTTCCTAAAGATCAATTCTAATCTGATTATATTCTAACTGATCATTCTTTTTCAGCACCTGTTGTGACAAGTGCAAGAGGTGCCCCATCTGCCGCGTGTTTATAGAAGAGCGTTTGCCTGTAAATGATGTGTAGTTGCTTACATTCAGCAAGAACCTTAGTTCCCCTGTCTATCAGACGAACAATTTAGATGGTGAATGCGGTTTTATTGAGTCATGTCACCACCACAAGTACATTGTTTTATCTGTTTTTTTTATGTGTATTCGTCTGAATCGTGTTGTTGTCTATCTTGTGAACTGTGTATACTCATCCACAAGATTATTGTAATTCTGGTAATAGATTCTGTAAAGCAATAGTTATACCACCAGCACTGTGCATATTTTCTCTGATATATCAATGTATGATGGCATTATATTGTACTCTGAAATGCAACTACAGAGTTTTTGAAGATGAAATTGGAAATTATTGTCCATTTATAATTTTTTGGGTGACATTGAAAGCACTATCATATAGAGGCTTTTCATTTTTTTGTTCTCCACTATGCTTTACTTGGATTGGATTCCTTTCCGTCTATTTCAAGTTTCAACTCCTCTTCCCCTCTTACTAAGACTACAAAATGTTCTCGTGAATTATAGCTGATACCGAGAATCTAAGCAGTGATTTCAAATATAGAGGTTGATTATACTTTGGTAACTTTGTAAGGCAAAATTTGGTAAGTCACCCTTACAATCACTCTACAGAATCATACATGAGATTTTTATCTTATACGACTCATTTAATTCTTTTGAATTCATTGGATTATGCGTTTGACACCTCACTCCTCCCCCCCACCCCGCCCCGCCCAATTCTCTCCATATAGAGTTCAGTTTAGTACTTACTACTGGGTCGAAACAAAAGTAAAGGCTAACCCTTCACATCGGAAATTTAAAAATCATCAGTTGGAGAATCGTTTTTACTGAATAGGATGGCGAAGGTGGAATGAAAAGAAAAATGACTAATTGAATTGCATCAAGACTAAACAAAAACAGCTAATTGAATTGTATTAAGACTAAAGGAAAATGGAAAATATTTCATCAAAATAAGGGCATATACTACATTGAAAATAAGGGAATGCATATAAAAGTTCACTCATAAAGAATACAGAAAGAAATAATTGTCTTTCACCATCAATTGAAAATTCAATTTGGCAGCCCCTTATGAAAATTTCATGTGTCAAAGATGCAACTACACTTCTGGGGATGATTTTCTCTGCAAATGATAACACAAAAAAAAAGTGATTTGTTGACAAACATAAGACATACTTCTTGTGAACAATTTGCAAATATTCTTCCAACCCTAAAATTCTACCTTTTATATTGTTAAAAATACTTTTGGTGAAAAATTACTTTTCCAAAAATAAACCATTTCATTCTCTAAGTCGCACAAGTAGCGACCAGCACGAAAGGATAAATATTGTCTAGGCTAACCACATTTTGCATCAAATTTGAAAAACAAATATTCAAGAATTAGTTGAAAAGTAGCCATTTTTATGCAAAAACACCATGAATGTGTCATGGATTTCGAACTTAACAAGTGAAAAATCCAAGATATTGTTCCATGATGAAGTCAATAGATTTCAAAAAATGGTTATTTTTCAATTACATATCAGAAAATGGTTATTTGTGAATTTTCGACCACAAAGGTGCAACCATTGAGCCAATGTCTCCTACATGGATCAGGTGAAATTGAATTCTTCGTCACAATGCATAGTACCAGTATCTAAACAGTAAGACCTTGTGTACGTCAACTATGACTTTGCAGTGGTAGTGTCATATAAAATCGAATATATTTATACCTGCAGCAACAGCTAATAGGGCATCCCCAGTGATGGTGACTCTTGGTAATGTTCGACCAATTTTAGTTTCCCAAAGAGAAGCAAGTTCCATCATGTTAAGAAAGTTGCATTTTGGTCGAAAATGTACACATTTATCCACTGTCCTATAGTCTTCTGCTGCTTTTATAGTGAATTTTCCAATATCAGCACCAGCCACAAAGTAAGCTCCAATATTAAAAATATTACATAAATTTCTTAAGCAAATATATAGTACTTGAAAAATAAATGAAATTTAAAAATTGAAAAGAAGGAAAAGAAAAGAGTGAAACAACTAATTGAGATATATCTCAAAGATAAATATCAGTGAGAATTAGCAGTACATCATGCATGAATGTTCTAAAAGATACACTAACAATATTTCCATTGAATAAAAACATAGTCAAAAAGAAAAAGAGAAAAAACGCAATCCCCACAAAAAAAATAAGATGTATATAATAACTGAAAAGAGAATAATCCCTTCGGCATTTTCATTAATATAATTGGTTTATGTACATGATATATACTAGTAAACCTACCCTATAATTACGGAAATCAAATATATATTTTTCTAATATAATAGATTACTACCATAATTACAGATGTACAAGATCTCTAATAATATAACAGGAATATACGGCGTATATTCTATTACACCCCGCAGTCGTAGCAGACGGTCTTCGGACGCTGAGACTGTCCCTAAAATCTTCAAACAGAACTAAGGGAAGGCCCTTAGTAAATATGTCAGCAATTTGGTACCGTGAAGGGATATGCAAGACACGTACTTGTCCACGAGCTACCTTCTCACGAACAAAGTGAATATCCATCTCGATATGTTTAGTGCGCTGATGTTGGACAGGATTCTCAGAGAGAGATATCGCACTAATATTATCGCAGTAGACCAAGGTAGCTTTCTGAATAGGAAAATGAAGCTCTAAGAGGAGGTTACGCAATCAACAGGACTCAGACACCACATTGGCTACCCCTCGATATTCGGCATCCACGTTGGAATGCGATAAAGTAACATGACGTTTAGCTGACCAAGAGACAAAGTTATCATCAAGAAACATACAATAACCAGATGTCGAACACCTGGTATCTGGACATCCACCCCAGTCTGCATCAGTATAGGAAACAAGAGTAGATACGGATGATGGATATAAGTGTAAACCATAATCAAGAGTGCCCAAAATGTAACGCACAATGCGTTTGAGAGCGTGCATTTGTTCTTCCCTCGGATCATGCATAAATAAACACACATATTGCACTGCTTAAATAATATCGGGTCTCATAAACGTAAGTTACTGAAGAGCCCCCGCAAGAATACAATAGTGGGAGGGATCCTAGTAAGGTGTGCTAGAAGTAGCACTCAGCTTCGATTTTGTATCAACCGGAGTAGGAGATAACTTACAGGATGACATGCCAGCCCTTTCAATAATCTCTACTGCATACTTCCTCTGGGATAAAAATAGACCACCTGCGTGACGAGTTACAACTATACCCAAAAAATAACTCAAAGGCCCCAAGTCTTTCATATCAAATTCGGAGCTGAGAAGAGATATGATAGACTTGTGCAGTTTATCAGAAGAAGCAGTCAATATAATATCATCCACATATAACATAATGAATGCCAGAGATGTACCACAACGGTAGATGAACAGAGAATGATCAGACCTGCTATGAGAAAACCCAAGAGTAGACACATAATCTGCAAACCTTTTATACCAGGCCCGAGGAGCATGTTTGAGCCCATATAGGGACTTTCTCCGCAAGCACACATGATTTGGATGATCAGGGTCCCTGAAACCTAATAGATGATGCATGTATACAATTTCTCTGAGTTCGCCATGCAAGAACACATTTTTTATGTCTAGCTGATGAATGTGCCATGCTTTTGAGGGAGCTAGACTGAGAACAGTGCGAATAGTTTCCGGTTTGACCATCGGACTGAATGTCTCACCACAATCCACACCAACCTGTTGAGTTTTGCCATCACCTATAAGACGGGCCTTATGCCTCTCAAAACAACTATCAGATTTTTTCTTATGAGTAAAAATCCACATAGAACGAATTACATTGACACCAGGCAGACGGGGCACCAACTCCCACGTCTTATTTTCAATAAGACCATTATATTCATCATCCATGGCCATTTTCCAATTCGGGTCACGAAGGGCAGACATGGGGTTACGTGGTAGGGGTGATTTAGTGCCATTAGAGTTGAGATTAAATGTCGTTTTAGTCTAAAAATACCCTGTTGGCTTCGAGTAACGGGCCCTTGACCCAGAATATAATTGGACTGGAGCTGGGTCATTGTGGTGTTCTCGGTACCGTTCTGGGTTGGAAAGAGTTGGGCTGGCTGGAGGGTGGACGTGTTTGGGCCAGCAGGCAATGGGCCTGCTGGTAGAATTGGACAAAGGTGTGTGGTATCTGGGCCAGCAGGCAGTGGGCTTGCTGGCTGAGATTCAGGGGTGAAGGAAAATCTATGATATTATTAGAGATCTTGTACAACAGATTACTACCATAATTACATATGTACAAGATCTCTAATAATATCATAGGAATATACGGTGTATATTCTATTAATAACTCCAAAATATAATGTTCAAAAGACTAAAAATCATAGGCGGAGCTACTCTTGTTCTAAGGAAGCCAATTGACACTTCTGTCGGGAAATTACATTGTAGATTCAATTTCTTTTTTGTGGTATATATTGTATGTTTAATCCGCTTAACTTCTTCGTGTGTTTACTTCTTTATATGTTGAATCGCTTTAGTTAAATTTCTGCCTTTTACTGATAAAAACATATATCAACATACGAACACTACAAAAGAAACATGAATTACCAACTGACAAATTTCGTTGCTAAAAAACAAAAATCTATTGCTAATTCTATTTAATGACGGGTTATTGAAAAATCTTGATACTTATGAATTATTTAGCAACAGACTAATGCCGAACTTTGTAGTTAAATTTATTTACCTTTGACAGTGCCATCGCCATAAATTTGGAAATGATCAAGAGGAGGAAGAACTTCAGAAGGATGTTTATTGTCAAAATAAGGCCAAGAAGCCACTGAATTGGATCAAATGTAAGTATAAGGTATACTCATTTCCTATCAACTTTCTCATTCTCCTCTTCTCTTTGTACATATTTAACCCTGGCTACACTGGATCTGACCTGTCCACTTCATGTCCAAACTCTGATGGCAAAAATCTCTATATATTTCAAACAAAACATTAACACGACGTTACCTACTATAACATGTTAAAACTCATCGATAATGCAAGAAAGAAAAACCACCGTCGCTATATATAAATAACTTAATGACAGATATTGAAACAAGGTTCTCATGTCACTGATAATGAAAGAAAATAATCACTTGATTATTTTCATTAATGAATGAGTATATATACAATTTACAATGCTAGTTTTGGTAATAGGTTTTTGTATATAATTAGTATTGTACACTTACCATAATTGTAGAATTCTTGTACAAATAGAATATGATTTTGGGAGTAGAATAGGAATAAAATTTTTCATATTATGGAAATTGTATATATACTCCGTCATTAATGAAAATAATCAAGGGATTATTTATTTCATGGTCAGAAGTCTAGGTCTAAACTTACTTCTCGGTTTTTTCTCTCTTCCACTGCCTCGGAATTCGCGTCCCTTCTCGGATTCCGTGCCAATTTACCTCATCTCTTCCCAAATTTTCCTCCCAATTCCTTTGTTCTTTCGTTATGTCGACGTCAAAGAACCTCTTTTATCCTGCCCTTACGATTTCTAACATCAAGAACAACATCCTTATTGTTCTTGAGATGGAAAACGTCCAATATGCGACGTGGGCAGAGTTGTTTAAAATTCACGCAATCTCACATCAAGTCCTCCATCACATAATTCCTCCTACTATCCCTCCACCCGTGGAGGATCCTCAGTTATGGATCACTCTTGATGCTACCGTCCTTCAGTGGATTTAGTCCACTATTTCTACCGACCTTTTACAGACGATCATTGAACCAAACACTACGGCTATGGCTACCTGGAATAGATTGCGTGATATATTCCAGGATAATCAACATTCCCGCGTTGTCACCCTTGAGCAAGAATTTTCACAAGTCATCATGGACAATTTCCTGAATGTTTCAGCTTATTGTAAACGGCTCAAGGAATTAGCAGACCAACTCCGTAAAGTTGGAGCGCCTGTTACCAATAATCATCTTGTTCTACAAATGGTTGCAGGCCTATCTGAGGCCTATAATGGCGTTGAGACCCTCCTCCATCAAAGTAATCCGCTTCCACCTTTTTATCAAGCCCGTTTGATGCTCACGTTAGGAGAAGTCGGCTTGGCAAAAATGGCGGCTACCGATGCCAGTTCCATGACGATAATGACTTCATCTGATAACTCTCATGGGTTTGTTGACAATTCAGATCAAAACTGCAATAATTGTGGAGGCAAGAAGGGTCAAAACCGTAAAAATAATAGCAAAAATTGTTGCGGCAACAACGGCGGTGGCCAGAACAGTAGCACCGCTGGAGGGAGCAGTACCAACATTGGGGGTGGGCCTCGAGGTTTTGGGACCCAGCCCGCCTGGTCCCAGTCTTGGGCCCCCTGGTAGTGGGCCTAGACCAGTGGCCCAGTCCCGCCTGCTACCCTCATCCCAATTATTTCCAGCCACAGTGGGCCTCGGTCCAGCCCCATAACAGGACCAATTACTCGGGTTCTTACTAGCAGTATTCCAGGTCAGGTCAGTAGTCCGGTGTGCTTGGGCTTGGCCCCAGCAGGCCTTCAATGCTGCGGGCCCAAATTCGATGCCGACACCCACCGATATTGAGGCCATCATGCATACACTTGGATTAAATCCTCCAGACGCAAATTGGTACATAGACACCGGTGCCACTTCTCACATGACGTCCGACCAAGGTATTCTCTCATCTTATTCCAATTTGAGAAAAAATCGTGGCATTATTGTTGGTAACGGCAATACAATTCCAATTTGTGGTTACGGTAATATAACTTTGTCTCCCCCACATTCACCTCTTGTCTTGAAAAATACCCTTCATGCACTAACTTAATTAAAATTTTGGTGTCTGTCCGGAAATTCACCTCTGATAATTGAGTTTCTGTTAATTTTGATCCTTTTGGATTTTCTGTGAAGAATTTCAAAACATGGATACCTCTCATGAGATGCAATAGTAGGGGAGATCTTTATCCAATCACGCCCGCCTCCAGTATCTCGAGTCAAGCCTTGCCATCGACTTTTGCATCTCTAGCTCCTTCCTTGTGGCATGCACGTTTGGGTCACCCTAGGTCGTCCGTTTTTTCTTCTTTGCATAAAAACAATTTTATTTCTTGTAAGGGTACATGTAGTACTCCAATTTGTCATTCCTGTCTTTTAGGAAAACATGTTATTTGTAGCCTCTACTTCTCGTACTTTGATGTCTTTTGATATTATTCATAGCGATTTATGGACTTCTCCCGTTCTCAGTTCTGTGGGCCATCGTTATTATGTTCTATTTTTGGATGATTATTCTAATTTTTATGGACATTTCCGTTAGCGAAAAATCTCAAGTTTTTCCACCTTCTTAAAATTTCGAGCATTCATCCGTACCCAATTCGAACGGGAAATAAAAAATATTCAATGTGATAATGGCAAAGAATATTTTAATGGGGCATTTCGGGAATTTTGTGATGCTAATGGCATAGTTTTTCGTTTCTCTTGTCCTCATACGTCCTCACAAAATGAGAAAGCTGAACGAAAAAATCGCACCATTAATAAAATTGTCCGTACTTTATTGGTCCATGCTTCCGTACCCCCTTCCTTTTGGCATCATGTTCTACAAATGACTACTTATCTCCTTAACATACTTCCTACCAAAGGATTGACATATTCATCCCCTCTTAAAATCCTCTATAATAAGAATCATTCGTATTCACATCTTAGGATTTTTGGGTGCTTATGTTATCCACTATTTCTGTCAACTACAATTAACAAACTTCAAGCCCGTTCTACCGCTTGTGTGTTCTGGGTTATCCATCTAATCATCGTGGTTACAAATATTTTGATTTATCGTCTAATTAAATCATAATTAGTCATCATGTTATTTTTTATTAAACCCAATTTTCTTTTGCTAAAGTGAGTAGTCCCGTGCCTAGTTCGTATAATTTTTTAGATGACGACGCCTCACCGTACATTATGCACCACCTATTGGGCCAATCCGGTACGCCAGCAGGCCCACTGCCTGCTGGCCCGCCAACGCCCACTGCCCATCCGTGTACAGTTTCTGCTTTAGCCCCAATTTCTCGTGTTGGGCCAGCAGGACCACTGCCTGCTGGCCAGTCCGTCAATGCTTCCCTACCATGTCCAGTTTCCAGTGTTGGGCCAGCAGGCCCACTGCCTGTTGGCCAGTCCGTCACCCATCCGAATTTTTCCCAAAATCCACCCAATTCTTCCCCAAGTCACAGACATGTCACTCGTAGTCAACGGGATATTTTTAAACCAAAAAAAACATTTTAATCTAAATTTTAATGTTCTTAAATCCCCACTACACCGTAACCTAATGTCTGCTTTAAATGACCCGAATTGGAAATTGGCTATGAACGACGAATATGATGCTCTTATTGAAAATAAGACGTTGGAGTTGGTGCCCCGTCCTTCTGGTGTTAATATTATTCGGTCGATGTGGATTTTTACTCATAAAGATAATTCTAATGGTTCTTTTGCAAGACATAAGGCTCGTCTTTTAAGGCTCGTCTTGTAGGTGATGGTAAAACTCAACAAGTTGGTGTAGATTGTGGTGAGACATTTTGTCTGGTGGTCAAACCGGCTACCATTCGCACTGTTCTTATCTTGGCTCTTTCGAAAGCATGGCCAATTCATCAGCTAGATGTGAAGAATGGTTTCTTACATGGTGCTCTTAAGGAGACCGTTTATATGCATTTGTCCTTGGGTTTTCGAGACCCCAATTATCCTCATTATGTCTGTTTATTGAAGAAGTCCTTGTATGAGATTAAGTAGGCCCCTCGAGCCTGGTATAAGCGATTTGCAGACTATGTCTCTACTATTGAGTTTTCTCACAATAGGTCTGATAATTCTTTGTTCATACATCGTCGTGGTACGTCCTTGGCATATATTCTATTGTATGTTGATGATATTATTTTGACAGCTTCTTCTGTTGATCTACGCAAGTCTATCATGACACTACTCAGTTCTGAGTTTGCTATGAAAGACTTGGGGCCTTTAAGTTACTTCTTATGGATTGCTGTCACTTGCCATGCCAATGGGTTATTCTTATCCCAAATGAAGTATATCGCTGAGATAATTGAGCGAGCTGGTATGTCCTCTTGTAAGTCTACTTCCACTCCAGTTGATACTAAACCCAAGCTGGGTGTTGCGGCTGACTCACCTTACGAGGATCCCACCCACTATCGCAGTCTTGCTGGAGCACGTCAGTAGCTTACTTTCACGAGATCGGATATTACGTATGTCGTACAACAGGTGTGTTTGTTTATGCATGATCCAAGGGTTGAGCACATGAATGCGCTCAAACGCATTATCCGCTACATCCAAGGGACAGTTGCCTATGGCTTGCATCTATATTCATCATCGGCCTCTACACTTGTCTCATATACCGATGCTGATTGGGGTAGATGTCCAGATATCAGACGCCAGACGCTCCACGTCTGGTTATTGCATGTTTCTTGGTGATAACTTGGTATCATGGTCTGCAAAGCGTCAGTCTACATTATCCCGCTCCAGTGCAGAGGCTGAGTATCGAGGGGTAACCAATGTGGTCTCTGAATCATGTTGGTTACGTAATCTTCTCTTAGAACTTCATTGTCTCATTCAGAAAGCTACCTTAGTTTATTGTGATAATATTAGTGTTGTCTATCTTTCGGGTAATCTTGTTCAACATCAGCGCACTAAACATATCGAGATGGATATCCACTTCGTTCGAGAAAAGGTAGCTCGTGGACAAGTACGCGTCTTACATGTTCCTTCTAGGTACCAAATTGCCGACATCTTTACTAAGGGTCTTCCCTCGGTTCTGTTTTAAGATTTTAGAGACAATCTCAGCGTACGACAACCGCCCGCTATGACTGCGGGGGTGAAAGTATACCGTGATATACACGGTATACAATGCCTTATGTATACCGTGTATATCACGGAAACACAAAACATTATGGACAAAATAGTCCGTGATATACATGCCAAGTATATCACGGTTTGGAGCTAGTTTTGGTAACATAATTTTGTATATAATTAGTATTGTACACTTACTATAATTGTAGAGTTCTTGTACAAATAGAATAGAGTTTTGGGAGTAGAATAGGAATAAAATTTTCCATATTATAAAAATTGTAAATTGTATATATATTCATTCATTAATAAAAATAATGAAGAGATTATTTTTTTCAGATAATTTAATAATATCAGAACTCATTCAGAATATACAGACTCTAGTTCCTAGATCCACATTTGTTCTTTCATGTATCAATCTTAAACAATTGATTTTATAAGCTTGACATTTACATTTATAAAATCTTAATGAAACGTTTCACGCTTTCTCTCTGATTCTTTTACATTATCGATGTATGTATAAGTAATTCAACGACAAATACTGAAACAACGTTGTCAGGTCTTGAGCATAGATGAAGTAAGGTGAGTTTTGTCGGTTCAATTCAATCAATTACTTTCGACTATAGCTGGCCAGTGGGCCGGGCTTGGGTCAGACGGGCCGGGTTTGGCGGGGTCGGGGCAGGACGGGCGAAGGGGGCGGGGTCTGGCGGGATCGGGTTTGGTAGGACTTGCTCAAGTCCCATCCCGATCCCGTCAGAATCGGGTCGGGGCGGGATCGGTATCGGGTTCCGGTGGGATTTCCTTTTTTTTTTAATAACATATGTATAAAAAAAACTCAATAATTAAACAAGACAAGATAGTGTAATAAAAATATCTCAAAGCTGTTTTTGTGCCTATTATATTATTTAATAGACATATTTTTTTGTAATACAAATACAATTGTTGAAATTGCAACTTTGTGGTGTTGTCCAAAAGTTGCAAATTACATAATAAAATTGCAATTAAAAAAATTACATTCTTAAAAAAACATATTCTAGTTTCTTTATAACTTCATGTGGTTCTTCGGTTGGAATTGATATTTGTTGGTCAAATTGATCCACGTCGCTTCCACCACCTTCAGATAAGATTTCGTTGTAGTTTTCGTCTTTTTCTTCGTTGATCTCCGGTTGACCGCACCTTCTCGCTCCGCCAGATCCAATCTCTGAATAATACCGCAATTTCCAAGCCGCTCCGCTAATGAGTGTATGTGGTCTCTTATTTGATATCTGCCGGCAGAAAAAGCGAGTTCAGACGCAGTTGATGACGCTTGAATGTTCAAAACATCTCAGGCCATCATTGAAAGTGTCGGAAAGGTCTTCTCATTCTCCCTCCAGTATTTCAGCAAGTCTTCATGTCCATCTTCATTGATAACTTCTTGGTACGGTACAGAACCATGCAAAACAAAAATATCAAACTCGCTAATTTGGTTAGTAGTGGTACGGCCGCACATTCTATTTCTGAGGCTTTCAATACTAGCCGCAGAAACAACATGTCTTTTGTGAGGTTGTGTTGAAGATGAAGAAGATGGTATGGAAGCCGGTAGGTTACTAGCACTTTCTTGTTGGTAAAACCTATATATTTTTTTGCATTGGTCTTCTACGCTAGACAACACTTCTTCTTTAGTTTGTTCAATAGATGGTGGGTGATTTGGATTTTTTGGACTTGGAGGTGGTAGTACTTCTATACAATCGTAAATAGTTTCAATAAGTGATTTAGTACCGCCTATTTTAATAGTCGGATTTAATACAACACCAATAATATAAATAGTGGGAATAGGAACAAAATATTTTTTTATTTTGATAAACATTTTTTTAATAGCTGCAATATAAGCTGGTTTTTCCATATATTCACTAAGTAATAAAAATATTAGAGTTATATAAAACAACATAGTTGAAATAGTAGGATAATATATACCGGAAAATTATTTTCTTGCTTGAAAAAATTCTCTAAAAATACAATAAGTTCGGAAATTTTTACCCAATCACTATCTACAACCATATCAGCTAGATTTTGATTATGAGAGTTAAAAAATAAAGTTATAGGTTTTCTAGAGTCATAAGCAACAAGTAGTTGCTCATATAAAGAATTCCACCTAGTGGATACTTCTTCTGGATTTTTTTATAAGGTAGTCCACAATCGTGACAAGTTTTTTTATATTCTTTTCTTTGTTGTACTCTATTACTTTTAAAAATAAAGTTTATAGCAAATTGTATTTTACTAAGAATGTCTTCAAAAAGTGATAGACCATCCTTTACAATTAAGTTATATATATGACACGCACATTTTATATGAAAATGATCTGAAAAAGATGGAGTTAAACTATTTTTTTAAAATTGTAATAGCCTAATTGTTAGAAGAAGCGTTATCTAATGTAATAGTCATAATTTTATCAGTTATTCCGTAATAATGGCACACTTGATAAATATTTTCTGCAATAAAAGTACCAGTGTGCCTATCATCTATATATCTATACGCTAAGATACATTTTTGCATAGACCATTTATAATCTATCCAATGACAAGTTACCGTTAAATAATCATGGTCGTTAGTACTACGACCTATATCAGACGTGATAGATACTTTTCCATTAAAATGATATAATGAATAACGTAAATATTGTTGATATTCATGTGCGAATTTAAATACATCTCTCTTAACAGTTGATCTAGAAAAATCGTTAAAAGCAGGATTATATATATCTCTAAATGTAATGAATAAAACCGGGAGATGAAGAAAATAAAAAAGGCAAACCCTTCACAACAACTAATTTTGATATTGCATTAGCGTACCAAACCAGAATGCTTCTTCTTATTTTCCAATTTCTCGCAGCACTCAAAAAATTGAAAATAAAATAACAAAGAATATGAGTGTAACATATTTACGTGCAAGATTATGGCCCCTTTATCTTCAAATGCTTTGATATCTTTAACTTTAGGATGAAAATTATCTGGAAAAGATCGAACAAGAATATATGTTCTTCGATTAGCATCAAGATTTGCTTGTGCTATAAATTGTCCGATGAATTCCGTCGCTCCGATGATGAGAATCCGGCCACCGTTTCCGGCTGGTCCATTAGAAATTAATATTGGTGAAGCCATTTTTTTAAGTCTTTGTTCCGGCCACCTTTTCCAATTAGAAATTAATCCGGCCACCTTTTCCAATTCTCATGTTACCATTCCATATCCGATGTGGAACTCTTAAGACTCCCCCACACGCCCGGACCTTCTTAACTGGAGCGTGGATAATATAATTTGGGGGCCCAACATCGGTGAACAAAGAATTTGAATGAGTCTGGCTCTGATACCATGTAAAGATTGAATCTTGGGTCTAACTCAACCCAAAAGCTAGCTTGTAGGGTGAAAAAATTGTCCAAGTCCATATAAGGAGATCATGGTCTCATTCCATATCCGATGTGAGACTCTTAACACAAGAAACTAGAGAAAGAAAGAAATTTTAAAGGATCTCTATATGGTTTGGAGGTAATGGTTTTACTATATACTCCCTCCGGATAAAAAAAGAGTGTTCACGTAGCTATTTGAACATCCCTTAAGAAAATACTAACTCCTAGATAAAAAGAGGTAATTTGACTAAACTGCCTCTAATTAAATATGTATTGGGATTTGATCACATAACACTTAACATGGGCAAATCTGAAAAGATAAGGTTAATTCTTTTTTAATTTGATAATGGACCCTCTTTTTTACTCAAGAAAAAAAGGCTAAGTGATCACTCTTTTTTATCCGAAAGGAGTAATACGTAGTAATATCGTGTGGAAAAAATGGTAAAAGTAAAATGGTTTAAACTTTTAACTTTTCAACTACCCTTCTCGGTTATTTTTTTAGTATCTACTTAGACAATGTTGACCTCTAGGTAGATAATATAATTTTTAGAAAAAAAAATTGACTGATAGGTCACAGTATAAACACCCCACAAATATAAAAACAATAAAGGACAAAGTGGAATACATGGAATCCAATATGTTTAATGGATTTTTATATGTTTCTCTTCTAGGTGATATATTAAGAGAAGCAATGTGTCACCTATTTTTCCTTAAGAAAGAAAGTGGTATAATTTTTTAAACTATATATGGTATATGTTGAGAGCTGGTCAAGTACAAGATATTAATATGACTTTATCGCCTTAGCTGTAGAATTGTGTGTATCGATTTACAAACCAAAAAAAAAACTCGGTGCACCAAAGCATTGACGCAAACATTTTCCGTGGCTGATTTTACAGCTCAAACTCGAAAAAAGAGCAATTCAATGTATGAAGTATCTCGCATTTACGCAATGTCCAGGTAAAGGCTGCACCTCTAGGGAGTGTGATGTAAGGAGTTTACTATGATCCTATGCAAGAATTAGTGTTTGATTCTGTTGGGTATTTTTGCTCTATGGTACTTTATAAAGCATACGAGAAGTATATAACTATTACAAGTATTCGAAAGGATAAACAAAGATTCAATAATTCATCTAGAAATCTGAAAATTACAATAGAACCACAAAACTGAAATTACAATTTTGTTGAAGACGGAAAAATTGAAACTGGTTTTGCTGAGTCGAGTGTGGCACTCTGTCCTTAAGACAATATTGCCCCGTATGTATCCTTTATACGTCCTAGACAATTTGTCTCCCAAGATAAAACAGCAATGGAACGCTTGAGCAAAGGAAACTCAAATGCTACCGTGAAGAATATTGAGTAACGAAATGATGCTTGGAAGTTGTAGGAAGAAAACTGTTTTGGTTGTGTATTTTCGTGAGTTTTATAAACTGTTATTTGTAGTGCTCAACAATGGTGTAAGGGGGTGTTTATATAGGTGAGGGATGGTTGTTTAACTGCCCCCATAACAACCATTATTAGCCAAATAATGGCCATTATGGAGGTAGTAAAGCCACCAAAATAAATGGTGAAAGACCAACGGATTTGGCCATTATAGGAGGAGTAATTCAGCCAAAATAAATGGCTGAATTGAGTGCTTGGGCGTTTCTGTTTTGACCGTCGAAATTCTGATTTTCTGAAAACTTCAGGGACCAAACTGTACATCTTGAAAGAATTCTGGTCCAAACTGTACATTTGAAACTTCTGAAACTTCTGGGATCAAACTGTACTTCTGGCAAAGTTCTCTGGCCCAAAAAGATAATATCAGAAGGCTCACAGCCCACAGCCCGTGACCCGTGACCCGTGAACCCGTGAACCCGAGAACTCGAGAACCCGGAACTCGGAAGTCGGAAGTCGGAACCGGACCGGACGGGCGGGCGACGGCGGCGCGCGTGTGGTCTTTCCTCGAACCGAAGCACATCTAGGTCCTCCCTCCTTTAAACACATGGGATACTCCTTGGGGTCCCAAACCCCAAACCAATTTTGAGTCTTATATACACAACAATTCTTTCTTCCTCTACCGATGAGGGAGAATTGAACACAACACCACACTTTCCATGCTTCAAACACCTCACTTCGTGGACCAATATCTCTTTCATTTCTCAATGAAATTTGACAATTCTTGGCCCTACGGTTATCTACGTACTTAGTAGATCATGCATGTGTGAAGAACCGAATTCTCCAACATACGTAACACTAGTGTTTAAGCCGTTAAAGTTGGTCTGTCGCAACTCCCGCCAAAGGCAAATTTCCAACAATCCCCTCTTGAAAGAGATTTTGGCGCACTCACATGGTGCCTTTTCCATTTCCAGCAATATTTTAGCGGACTGATGTTGCATAAGGAGAGGTAGCTTCAGCTTTGAACCTTCCATAGTTGAATACCATCGGACTTACTTACTGCGCGGTGAACGTGATCTCTTGAACCGTCGGTGTTTAGTGTAAGACAAGTCAATGGTACCAACACAACAAATTTCCTTACTCTCTTCTTCAGCCACTTGACTGGTTGGAGAGGGGGCTTGGCTGGTACCAGGCTCTAAATCTTCGTAATGTTTTGTCCGTTTTGGCCATGGACAACGTCTTGGATTCTTAAGTGCGTTCATTTTGAGGCGGCACGTCCTCGCACTTAAATAGGTGGTCTCCTACAAGGTATCCTGCTATACCCCACTTCACAAGTGTTAGGAACCATTAAAAGTTTCCCGAAAACCTAACCTCAACTGTTGAGCAGCATTACAGGTTTTGAAAACTTAACCTCTACCCACACTGCAGATAGCACTTAACGTCTATCGCGGGAACGACTTTGAATTTGGTGTTTCTTTTCAGAAATCACTATCCGAAGTGCTCATGCTTCCACTGAAGCGATCAACTGAACCTTTACAGCTTAGTTTTCCCATTGAACCAAATTACTGGGATCTCCAGTTAGTAAGGTTGGGTTACCACTGTATTGGTCCGTATATTTTGGGTTTTAAGCCCATTCCCCTAGACAGCGAGAACACTTGATCTCCGGATAGTCCCTTAGTTAGTAAATAAGGAAGTGACACCCGTGATGATCAACTTCCTCTGATCTTATGTCTCGGCAGATCCTGACAGATATGTCCAGGCACGCCGTCATCCGTGTCCTTTCCCGGCCGACGGCTAGCCACGATATAACTGTTGAACACACGGGTTTCTCCCAATATGAGACGTCCTCTAATGAGCCGTGAAGTTACTCAACTTCTTTCATGTGGTGTTTTCCTAGAGCTGCTGGAGCGCCTAACCCGGGGTTCAATTCTCCCTCATCGGTAGAGGAAGAAAGAATTGTTATGTATATAAGACTCAAAATTGGTTTGGGGTTTGGGACCCCAAGGAGTATCCCATGTGTTTAAAGGAGGGAGGACCTAGATGTGTTTCGGTTCGAGGAAATACCACACGCGCGCCGCCGCCCGCCCCGTCCGGTCCGGTTCCGGTTCCGAGTTCCAAGTTCCGAGTTCCGAGTTCCGAGTTCCGGGTTCTCGGGTTCTCGGGTTCACGGGTCACGGGTCACGAGTCACGGGTCACGGATCGTGGGTTGTGGGCCTTCTGATATTATCTTTTTGGGCCAGAGAACTTTGTCAGAAGTACAATTTGATCCCAGAAGTTTCAGATGTACAGTTTGGACCATAATTCTTTCAGATGTACAGTTTGGTCCCTAAAGTTTCAAGATGTACATTTTGGTCCCTGAAGTTTTCAGAAAATCAGAATTTTGACGGTCAAAACAGAAACGCCCAAGCACTCAATTCAGCCATTTATTTTGGCTGAATTACTCCTCCTATAATGGCCAAATCCGTTGGTCTTTCACCATTTATTTTGGTGGCTTTACTACCTCCATAATGGGCATTATTTGGCCAATAATGGCTGTTATGGGGGCTGTTAAACAACCCTCCCTCACCTATATAAACACCCCCCTTACACCATTGTTGAGCACTACAAATAACAGTTTATACAACTCACAAAAATACACAACCAAAACAGTTTTCTTCCTACAACTTTCAAGCATCATTTCGTTACTCAATATTCTTCACGGTAGCATTTGAGTTTCCTTTGCTCAAGTGTTCCATTGTTGTTTTATCTTGGGAGACAAATTGTCCAGGACGTATAAAGGATACATATGGGGCAATATTGTCTTAAGGACAGAGTGCCACACTCGACTCAGCAAAACCAGTTTCCATTTTTCCGTCTTCAACAAAATTGTAATTTCAGTTTTGTGGTTCTATTGTAATTTTCAGATTTTTAGATGAATTATTGAATCTTTGTTTATCCTTTCGAATACTTGTAATAGTTATATACTTCCCGTACTGCTTTATAAAGTGTCATAGAGCAAGAATACCCAACAACTTAAGACAATATTTGTATAGTATTACTATTAGTGTTCGAAAGATGTCGGTCAAACGTTGTGTGACCAAATCTGGATATGGCAATGGTTTTCTGGTAGAAGAGAGTGATGATGATGAACGTATTCATGGTGTCACCGCTACCAAGATTGGTTGGAACAAGCGCTCACCAGAGCCTGAGGATGTCAACTGGGACAAGAGGAGAAGACTGAAGATGTACTTCTATCTTGCAGCAGAAGGCCTGTATCTATCCCAGACAAAAGATCCGAATAATGGTGAGAAGGAAATGGACACTCAGTCTGATGAAGTGACTGAAGTGAGCCAGAATCCGAAATTAGGATAAGTATTTTTCTTACTTGTCAAGAATAAAGATTAAATGATAAGTATTTTTCTTACTTGTCAAGAATAAAGATTAAATGATAAGTATTTTTCTTACTTGTCAAGAATAAAGATTAAATGATGTCTGATTAAAAACGGATTAAAGTAAGGAGGAATATGAAAATAATTTATATTCCTTACGCTTTAACAAATCAGAAGTTTAATCTCATCTTCTTTTCCGTTTAAAGATTGGATTTTGTAAACGACTTAAAAAAAGATCCGTTCTTTTAAGTGTAATTATTAAAGTGTGTAAAGTATGTTCGCACATACGAGGGAGAAAGATCCACTGACTGTGCGAAAACTGTTACCACACTTAAGTAAGCGCCAAGAATTATCTGGGCACCAATCATAACGGAAGAAGTCTAAAAGTTAATGATGTTGAGCCTGTCATATTATTTGGCAGAAGATCCTTCATAGGATGATATTGGACACTCAGTCATACAAAGCCTCCGGGCGACTGGAGTGGGCCAAAATTCCTTTGATATGATGATATTGGACACTCAGTCATATAAAGCCTCCGGGCGACTGGAGTGGGGCCAGAATTCATTTCATAGGAAAAGTAATGGACACCTAGTAAGGTGGGCCAGAGTTTCCAGGTCTTAAACGATCTGAAGGCCTAAAGAAAGGCAGAAAAGAAATTGGACACTCAGTCTGCCAAAGCAACTGGAGTGGGCCAGAGTATCCAAATCACATATGATCTGGTTACGCCCTAACCACGGGCAAGAGGTTGTTCATGTGAAACAACACCACCTCTAAAGTAGAAGGGGTTGGAGAGGTTGTCCTCAATAGGACTTCAAGGAATGAGATCACTCTAAAAAGAGGTGTTACAGATTCCTAACTTAGTTTAAGGGACGCTGTTGGTCAATCTGGTTTGAGATTAGTCCAACAGGTCTGTAATAACTAAGAATGGTACAGTACGTCTGTAGCCGAATGAATGATATATTTGTAATCAGTGCACCTATGTCATCATAGATTAAGACACGTTAAATAGCAAGTCATTCAAAAGCTAGCGAAGTTGAGATTGTTGCTTTCTTTCGACATAAACCCTCAAAATGAATGTGAGGTAGGCGAAGAGGCAAAATCACCTTTTCAAATTCCGTCAAGGGAATAGCGAAAGAAGCACCGCTCCTCTAGAACTTAGTCACACCTACTTAGGTGATTTGAAGTTTAAATAAAATAGAGGGGGGAGATAAATACGTTGTGATCTTCATTGATGATGGTACAACGTATGAAATCCTTTGTTTGTTGAACAGCAAAGATGAAGTTGTTGAAGCGGACAAGCGCTACAAAGTAGAAGTTGGAAATCAACTAAGCTTATGGATTGCGAAATTCATAGCGATAGAGGGGGAGAATGTGAAGCATCGTTCATTAAACGACTGTTCATTACTCACCTCAGTCTAACGGTGTTAGCCAAGCGCAAACCCGTACGCCTAAATTATGTGGGGCAAGGCGATCTTTACCGCTAATGCGATTCTCAACAGAACTCCGCATAAGGATAAGGATAACTCTCCGTGTGAGACATGGAAAGGATCTCACATACAAAAGTTGTGATGTGGGGTGGCTTTGTAGAAGTTGGACTACCGAAACAGGTCAAGTTTGACCTAAGACTATAGATTGCATATCCACTGGATCTGTAAATAACAGTAGTACTTATCGCCTCTTGGCGTCAAAGAATGCTGAATTCTTATAAGACAATTTTCCTTGAAAAAGAAAAATGAGTAATTGCTCAAGGTTAACAAGAACCCGCGAGGGCCTGACTGTTCGGAACTAGACGTTCCGTATCTACATGACTCGAAAGTTGCTGGCTATCCAGAACTTAATATTCCAGATCTGCAGAACTCAGGGATTCTAGATGTTGAACCAAGACGGAGCAAAGAGGGGACAAAGACTTGTTCCAGTCCTTCTAGCTTGTATGGTTAAGAATGAACCATGAACAATTAACAAATAATTGTTATCTCCAAAAGCGCTACTTTGGAAAGAAGCTAAAGAGAGAAATATATTCCATCATATAGAACCATATTTGCGTAATGGTTGATCTTCCTCCGGAAAAAGAACCTTTGGGTTGTGAAAAATGATACTCAAAAGTGAGTACAAAGTAGATGGATCTACTGACGAGTTCAAAGCCTCGGCTACTTGTACATGTGCTCCCCTGGGAGTAGCTTAACATCATGGGCCATTGCAGTTTTGCGTGGCATGAATGTTGAAACAGCCTTCCCAACCGGAGAGTTGGAAGAAGAGAATCAGAGTTGGTTTTCTGTACTGTTGGGCTTCTTCCTGAACTTTCATCTTGGTCCCTGAAATGTTTATATTTTGGTCCTGAAAGTTTCAGATAAAACAGAAACAATAAATCTGACCACAGAAACATTGACCTTGAAGTTAGAAAGCCAACAGTTGGAGAATCAACAGTCTGAAAGTAAAAGTCATATTGAAACAAAGTCTCGATATGAAAGATATGGGTATCACAGATGACATCTTAGGAATGGATTTCTAAGACATCTAACGGACTGGTCGATAGTTGACAGTCTCGTTGAAGCCACCAATAGATATGAATCATAGAACTTATTGGAATCATGGTGCACCCATAGACAAGGAGCGATATGCACAGGTCATGTGTAGTTAAATGTATTGTACACACTACAACCGACCTGGTATCATCCTACAAACAGATCAGTTGAACTAAGTTTCACTGATGATCTTCATACCTGATCAATAAAAGGCGTTAATTCGGATATGACGATATCTGAATTATTCGCTTATCTTCGGATTATAGTATTCTGGATGTCCAGCGGTTCTGGGAGAACACAGTGATATAAACCGGACATCAGATCTGGAGAACACCAAATCCACAAGTAAATGTGTATGGTGGGTCTTGGAAAATCCTCTAAGCAAACTTGCATCGACCGATTCATGATGGTATCGGAGTTTATCGCTTTATACAAAGCATGAAAGAAGTTGAGTAACTTCACGGCTCATTAGAGGACGTCTCACATTGGGAGAAACACGTGTCTTCAACAGTTATATACTGTGGCTAGCCGGTCGGCTTCAGGAAGGACACGGATGACGGCGTCTGGACATATCTGTCAGGATCTGTCGGAGACATAAGACCGTAGGGCAGTTGATCATCACGGGTGTCACTTCCTTATTTACTAACTAAGAGACTACCCGGAGATCAAGTGCTCTGCCTGTCTAGGGGAATGGGCTTAAAACCCAAAATATACGGACCAATACAGTGGTAACCCAACCTTACTAACTGGAGATCCCAGTAATTTAGTTCAATGGAAAAACTAAGCTGTAAAGGTTCAGTTGATCGCTTCAGTGGAAGCATGAGCACTTCGGATAGTGATTTCTGAAAAGAAACACCAAATCCAAAGTCGTTCCCGCGATAGACGTTAAGTGCTATCTGCAGTGTGGGTAGAGGTTAAGTTTTCAAAACCTGTAATCTTTGCTCAACAATGAGGTTAGGTTTTCGGGAAACTTTTAATGGTTCCTAACACTTGTGAAGTGGGGTATAGCAGGATACCTTGTAGGAGACCACCTATTTAAGTGCGAGGACGGGCCACCTCAAAATGAACTCACTTAAGAATCCAAGACGTTGTCCATGGCCAAAACGGACAAAACATTACGAAGAAGAGAGTAAGGGAATTTGTTGTGTTGGTACCACTTGGCTTACACTAAACACTGACGGTTCAAGAGATCACGTTCACCGCGCAGTAAGTAAGTCCGATGGTATTCAACTATGGAAGGTTCAAAGCTTAAGCTACCTCTCCTTATGCAACATCAGTCCGCTGAAATATTGCTGGAAATGGAAAAGGCACCATGTGAGTGCGCCAAAATCTCTTTCAAGAGGGGATTGTTGGAAATTTGCCTTTGGCCATTATGGCTGTTATGGGGGCAGTTAAACAGCCCTCCCTCACCTATATAAACACCCCCTTACACCATTGTTGAGTACTACAAATAACAGTTTATACAACTCACGAAAATACACAACCAAAACAATTTTCTTCCTACAACTTCCAAGCATCATTTCGTTACTCAATATTCTTCACGGTAGCATTTGAGTTTCCTTTGCTCAAGTGTTCCATTGTTGTTTTATCTTGGGAGACAAATTGTCCAGGACGTATAAAGGATACATACGGGGCAATTTTGTCTTAAGGACAGAGTGCCACACTCGACTCAGCAAAACCAGTTTCCATTTTTCCGTCTTCAACAAAATTGTAATTTCAGTTTTGTGGTTCTATTGTAATTTTCAGATTTCTATATGAATTATTGAATCTTTGTTTATCTTTTCGAATACTTGTAATAGTTATATACTCCCCGTACTGCTTTTTAAAGTACCATAGAGCAAAAATACCCAACAGATTCCACAACTCGAGCCCAGAAAAGGACAATTCGATGCACAAAACATCTCATGTTCACGTAGGATCAAGAGAAGTACCAATCCTAAAGGAGTGTGATGTAGGCACCTTATTATGATGCAAATATCATCTGCTAATTTCATAGCTCGAACCCGTCACCTATAGATCACAACTCATACAGAAATAACTTTATTGTTACTTCAAAACTCCCCTATGTGTATTGATTATTTGAGAAAAAATAATTAATGCTGTAATTATGTCGTTACGACTTTGTCAAGTTCAAGCAACTAGCAATTGCAAAATTGAATCCGTATTTGCCGACTAGATATGCCAACTAATCCAGCGTTGCAAACTTGTTTTCTTAATAAAGAACATTAAGTTGCATCGTTAACAAAAAGAAAGAATCAATAGATTGAATTTTATGCATTATGATTTTTCAACGAAGCCCTTCCAGCAAAATCAAAGCTCTTCAATAAGGCAATTCAAAAAAAAAAAAAAAAAAACGAGACAACTAACTACACAAATTCTGCACTATCATTCAAAAATTTCACCCAATTGAAGCATATTATTTCAAAATAAAGGTCCACCCCAGATTCTCGCATCATTTTCTTGAAAAATAATTGTATCACCTTCTACCTTTCATAACAAATTGACTAAACTCATGAAAAACGAAAAAAAACATTGAGATCAAATTTTGTTGACCAATCAGAACTGCAACTGAGTTTTTAATTCTTCTTTTTTGGTTTCTGCTAGTTTTTGGAATAAAGAAACTAGCTATAATGACACAAATTTCTTCAAAGTTACTTCAAGAGCTTGTAGATAAAAGAACAGCACAATCTCCTGAGTTGAAACTGGTATCAATTTAGTGGAACCAAAAGTCATTTCATTAGCTCGTTAAGGGCTACAATCAGAAAAACTAAACCTGCAAGATTTAGTAATGAAACAATTTTAGCTTCGTATTTCATTTCCCTTGCAAATGTTGAAAGTAGGGTAATTTGTTACAACAGTAAAAAACCTAAAAGACGAAAAATCGGCACTGATATCAAACTCAAAATTGTAAAGACTTCTAAAACTAAAGCACCCTCTATGGTTTTGACGACAATGGGATCAAGAAAACCAAAGAAGATCATAAGGCCTCCTTGATGTTGAAGGTTCTTGATATGTCCCTGGCATAGTCATATTGATTTAGTTCTACGAGCATCTTCTTCAATCGACGAGCAAATTTAGATGTCTCTATCTCTCCGCTGCTTGAGGAGTGCTTCTTCTCGAGCACTCTGGCGAGTGTTAGCAAGTAATCCACTAATGGTCGCAACTTCGGACTACAGAGGTTAAAGAACATCATCAGCAATCACAGTTGAAAACTTTGGCTTTAAGGGAGATACAAGCAAAAACAGGGTGAAATAGAATTAATATACTAAAAGGGCTTCTTGATAATAAACATTTTCTCCATGAAAAAGGAACCACATAAATCAGATATCTATAAAACAAACTGATCATGGGAGAACAGACAACTGTTGCACATATTGCTATATATAACCTTTGAAAGGAGCTGAAGAGTTTTTGCCAGTTCCTAGATTTCCTCTCTTCAAGACGTTACCTTCTTTCTCTCCTCTGTTCCTTCGACTTCTTTTTTCTTTTCTGATACTTCAAAATCTGTTTTATGCTGCTTTGTTAACATAAACTTTTTTTTTTGGATATGGTGATGTTTGGGCCAACTTGCAGACACTGCTAGACCAACACACCCTTAGTTGCAACATATACCCCTCTTATTTACCAATTTAAAGAAAAAACATCACCTTACTATTGAAAACAAGATGTGTAAACCTAGAGACAAACAAACAAATGGATGAGCAAAGATAAACACAAACAGATGGATGAGCTGAAAAATCTTTATAATGACTACATTCTACCCCCAGCCAACACCAACTAGATGAAGGGAGAAAACAGCCAAAGGGATTTCTTTTTATAACCTTGGGTGTCCTGACCAGCTTGTGCGCACCTCGACTAATTCCACATGATACCTGCTACCTCCCGCCAGCACATGTACGGGGTAACTCTGTCAACCAAGGCTTGGACAGATGGGAAGAGATCACCTAATGTGTTTGTCTCTGCTGGATTTGAACTTGAAACCTCATGGTTCTTTATAATGACTACATTCTACCCCAGCCAACACCAACTAGATGAAGGGAGAAAACAGCCAAAGGGATTTCTTTTTATAACCTTGGGTGTCCTGACCAGCTTGTGCGCACCTCGACTAATTCCACATGATACCTGCTACCTCCCGCCAGCACATGTACGGGGTAACTCTGTCAACCAAGGCTTGGACAGATGGGAAGAGATCACCTAATGTGTTTGTCTCTGCTGGATTTGAACTTGAAACCTTATGGTTCTTTATAATGACTACATTCTACCCCCAGCCAACACCAACTAGATGAAGGGAGAAAACAGCCAAAGGGATTTCTTTTTATAACCTTGGGTGTCCTGACCAGCTTGTGCGCACCTCGACTAATTCCACATGGTACCTGCTACCTCCCGCCAACACATGTACGGGGTAACTCTGTCAACCAAGGCTTGGACGGATGGGAAGAGATCACCTAATGTGTTTGTCTCTGCTGGATTTGAACTTGAAACCTCATGGTTCTTATCCACTTGATCGACCTTCCCTCTTTTACCATTCATTTATGACCTTTTGGATTAAAATATCAGCAAATGACACGGTAATAGCAACAAACACCATGATAGTCAGAAGATTTATTTTGGCATTTGGCTCCAGCCAACAAGCCTCTGAACACGTACACATGAAGGACCAAATACAGTTTATCCATTAATATAGTTATAAAATATAGCTTACCCTTAATTTAGCTCAAAGACTTGGATCTTTTTTCTCACTTGTATAAGCTCTCTGCCATTTGAACCTCACCACAAAGCATATGCCATAATGATCACTGCCAATTATTCTGACCACCTAGTCCAATTACTTCATGTTCAAGTTCCTGGACCCTTAGTGCCAACTTTGACAGTGAACTACTCTCCCTTTGTTCTTATATAAGCCACTGGACTACTCTTCTTTTCTCCTTACAGAATGTGAAGGCTCCTATATGTTAATAGGCAATTTTTTTGGGGGGGGGGGGGGTATTCTAAGCCTCATTGAAGAGTATTTTTAACAATCTGTTTTGACCTATTTGCCAGTTTTTGGAAGAGTAGACTTTTCTTATATGAGTGCTCTGTGGTGCCAAGACAAATTAAATTTGTAGTGACAGATTATTCTAAGTCTCGTTGAAGAGTATTTTTAACAATCTGTTTTGACCTGTTTGCCAGTTTTTGGAAGAGTAGACTTTTCTTATACGAGTGCTCTGTGGTGCCAAGACAAATTAAATTTGTAGTGACAGATTATTCTGATCAAAATATGAATCTATTTAAACAGTATAATGAGGAAAGTGTCGGTGATTAAGGTATAGGCATACTGCGAGATAATGATCAAAATGGTCCTTAATGTATAGGTTTGGACTGTTTTGTCCTTGATTTATACCCCTTAACAGAAATAGTCCTCAATATATGTAAAAAGTGGTTACCTAAAACTAACGGTTCCTCCTCATATATCTGATAAACTTAATGGATTTCAAAGCACAAGAGTTCCAAGTTCGATGCCAAAAGTTGAAGCTGAGAAACTCCCTTTTTTCTCCGAGAAAGTTTGATTCCCATGGCTGCAAAATCACGGGTTGCATGTAAAAGAGAGCCACAAATGCAGTGCCGGATTTTGTCACTCAAAGAAGATGGAAAAACTGAAAGGAAGGTTATCATATTTCCCACCTTAAAATTTCCCAAAGATTATTTTGGATAAACATCAGTAATTCAGCATTCTCATCCTTTTCTTATTCCTTTCTTTTGGAACCGAAGGCTCCTCATTCCCAATTCTTTGCTGTAGGTTACCCAATTATACAGGTGAGAAAATTTGTGGATTTCTTCCCACCCACCTATTTTTTATACATATATATACAGCAGTTTATCTTCTCTCTTTGATTCTTGGTAATTGGGTAAGGTTACTTTCATGGAGGTTGGTGTTTCAACTAATGTGTGGGGTGTCTAGAGGAAGAAGACTAGAGCAATGAACGATGTAGGATACAGGATACTGTACCCACTTGGCCATGCGCCTTGCCACCTATCTATCGCTGCAAATTTAAACTTCCAAACCAAGAAAGTTAGAGTACTTCACAGTCGCACCATTTGCTGTTTTTTTTTTTTTGACAAGGTAAGGTATCACAATTTTCTATTTCCTTTAAACATTTCTTCTACTCATATCATTGTGGTATTTCTCTTTTTTCAGAGATGTTCTGTTCTCTGTTGTCGAACAATAATGCCAACGATGGATGATATTATGGATTAATTGTACCCCCAACAAATATATGGAAAGTTAGCATGTTATAATGAAGCCAAGAATATTACTCTCAAGGCAAGTAGAGATCTAAAGATGGAGTTTTCTCAAACTAACTAGAAAGAACACAGAATGCCAACTACTCAAATTAACAGTACCTGCAATCTCCTGTGACTTTGGGGCCAGCCCAGACACCGTGTAGTGAAGTGACAACTCTTTCAGTTCTTGTTACAGCATCATGAATGTTTAACTGAATGCTTCGAAGATGAGGAAGAATCTTTCCACTTAAGAGTTGATCAAGAACCAGCTCTTCCAGGACAGGCATGGCAAAAATCTCATGGAACAAGCATATGTTCCTGATCAAACGAATAGACATGCCAAACCTATAAGCAGCAACTCGTGCTGCATCAGGTACAGACCTCATTACAAGGGTGTCCCAAGTCGGGACCTGCAAAAGCAGTTCAGAAGATATAAATTAGCAATCCAGTTTAAACTAAACCAGCATACAAAGATGGGTAGGAACATTTACCTATAGTACTAACTAAAGGACATTAAAGAAGTATTGAATCTATTGGAGCCTCTCATCCGTTTTCACATCATAAACCTACGACTTTACTAGCCACTTTACTATTCCTAATCTCGTCGCACTTTACTAGGAAAACTTATTCCCGGTAGTTGTTTCACTTGGATGATTAGAAACCTAAACTTAAACAAAAAGAACATTACATTCTGTCTTAAAAATTATGCATACAATTTGGGCCTCCGGAGATAAGAACAGACCTTCAAATTAGCCACAGCATCAGCTAGACGATCACGAAGCACAGCAACCAGATTGCTGAGGGCTGAGCCAGAAAAGGGACCATATCTCAACACCAATCGCATGGCAGAGACAGCACACACTGTTTCACTGGTGCTAAGCACATCCCAGCAATTAGCTAACTGGTTATGTAGAATGGGTATTGCAAGAATCTCCACCAACTGAGGAATAAGATTGGTATCAGTGTCATCAGCACTTATTTCGCTTTCACCTTCTGGAGGAAGTCCATAATTGAATAGAGAATTGTGCCTGGAATAACACAAAATTTAGTTCGCAAGAGAATTGGATCTCAAGGAATTAAGTAATATGAACACATGAAAGATCAAATGAAGCATTTATGTATGGTTGGTTGGGCTGGTAAACGTTCCTGCCAAATACTTCGTCAAACAAATTTACATTGCAAAAGACTTCTAGAACTTCTACATTTCACTTGGCTCCTATCCTCAAAAGGAAGGACCAATCTTGGAAAGGAAAGGATTGAGGTCATAATCATTGACAACGACTGATTAAATTTAGTTGAGTGCACATACCAGTTCATATCCATAAAATCTGTGCTTTCATGCAGTGGATCCCACTTCAGAAGCTCTAGTCTCACATATGGTGAAAAAATAACAGGTATACTAAGTGACATATACACATCACGATAGCTTGAGGCATAATCTTTCTTCCATCTGTCAAACTTTTCAACAACCAGAGACAGTTGAGAGTATTCCTCGCGTGCATCACCAAAAATCTGCTCGGAAACCTGAAGCAATTGATCACGGTTTGACTGATATGCCGTACTCTCAGAGTCACTTTCATCGGTGCTAGATTCTCCTTCTATTTTCTGATAGGAGCTATCAGATCTTATAGCTGACATTCTTTTAACATCGTTTTTCACTCTCCTCCGTTTCCGAGCCTCTGCCCTTCTGGTTGTATCCATCCGTTTCTGCAGATTCACATCTCTACCAAATTCATCTAACTCTACAGGTAAGTCTCCTCCTTTCCTCATGGCTGCTGTTGCAGCCTGAGCAGCAGTTGTGGCAGCTTCTATTGTTGCTGCATTGCTCCCACCTCTACTTAGAACTTGTCTTGCAGCATTTACAGCAGCTTCAAGTTCCTTCATTTCATCATCATTATCAGCAGCTCTCCTTTCTAAGATGGCGGCTGCTCGTTCTTCATGAAATTTCTGCATCTGGTCTTCAAGTTCCTCAATGTAAGGACCTTTATCCTGCAAGGATTTAAAATACCCTAATATTAGCACACAGGATCAATAGTTAGCACACAGGATTTAGTTCTCCTGGTCCCTTGACAACTCAAACAAAAACTTTCTACAATAATCCAAAAATTGAGCTTGCAAACTCAGATTTTTAAAATGTCAAACAAACCGGCCCTAGGTTTTTTTATTTTCAAAATGTCAAACGGTTCCCAAGGTTTTTTGACCCTATAATCCTAGCAAAAGGTCTAACTTCAGACAGTTCAAAAGTCCACTAGTTTCTCACTGTACATAGAACGATATTGTATTAATGTTCTCTAAAGAGAGAAACAGTGATCAGAAACTTGCTTGATTACGAAAAGAATCAAAAAGTCCTTATCAAAAATGAATTAACATTTCAAAGGAAAAAAACATAACAAAAGGTTGGCATTCCAGTGAAAACATGGAGCAAGCGGAAGAAAAACAAAAAAATAAGTGTCAAGCAAGATAAAACTATAAATACAACTATGAATTATATAGCCAGCGAAATTTTAAGAGAGGAAACTGCAATTAAGCGAAAGAGTAAAAACCATGTCTAGTACAAAAACAAATTAGTTTTCAGACAGAGATATGATGCATTTTTAAGTTCTAAATTCATTTGCAGTGACTTCTTATCGAAAATTTTCTAATTTTTATACGTAATTACTATAATGATCATCCATGATATTTCCTTCCATTAGGATATCATTTTCCAGCTACACTTGTTATTTAGTATCGCATCTTCAAGTGGAATTTCATTGACCCAAGACACAAGCTGCTTAAGCGAGGCAAAGCACCCAAACTGCACTATACCTAGTTTAAGGGCTTAAGCATGCGTGATAACACTGAATAATAAAATGGATCCTAAAAGTGCATCAGACTGTACAAGAACCACCTAATAGACCAGTTTCCAGAAGCTGTTACAGCTTGTTTGGATGGTTGTTACACATAGTTTCATAATGATATCGTATTATATTGTATTGATGAAACAACGTTTGGATAGATTTGTATCGTTTCCCGTCGTTACATAATGCCACACATCAACAATATGAAGAATAAACTTACAATATTATAAAGAGAAGTAGGATACACGTAGAGTTGTTATATAAAAAGGTAAGGTCAAGGATATAATAGGATTATTAAATAATAAGCAAAGTCAAAATCAGAAAACAAAAAATAAGGTAGCAACGCGACCACACCAAATCGATCGTCACATAAAATGAGACTTTTCGTCGTTTACAAATAAAATTTAAGTAACAATCAAAACAAACATTGTATTTAAAATAACAATACAACAGATAACAACCATCACAACTCTTATTAAAAAAAACAGCCATCACAACTACAAGTGCAACTGTGCTTTTGTCACCCTTCTAGGTCATCTTTTCTCAATTTAATTGCCTAAAACTAAATTAATGAAAGACTATTGTACTCGTATCACGAGTACTGCAACAGCAGCGCCAGAATATATATGGAAATACATAATATGCCGCTCATAAATCAGAAAATCATACCTGCAAAAGCGCACATATAACAGAAACAAAGTCGCGAAGCTTTTGTATAAACATGTACTTCTCACCAGCAGCAGACAAAGAATTTTCCAGCGTAGTGACTTTTGACAATGAGGCAGATAAATTTTCTTCAGTCTTGTTCAATGATGCCACAGTTCGGCCATGAGATTCCTGAAAGGAAGATAAAAAATAATATAGTTAGTCTATATATCCTTTATAATCTTTAGAATGCAACACATGCTATTACATTACTACATATATATGGAGGAACTTATACATGTGTATGTGCACAGTGTACGCTGTATTTCTGTGAGCAATATTTAATAGTTCTAAGGTTCTCATGAAAACGCAAAAAGATGGTCAAATACTGCAAAGAATTTGAACAACTTCACACCACAAAAGCTAATCTCAGGAGAGTACCAATCTAGCATTGTGTAATACAGTGGGGGTTCCAATCCTGGGGCCTCAATCACAGTTTCACATCTGCTATATGCTGACGATACAATCATTTTCTGTGAGGCTGACTTAACACAAATGCTATACCTGAACCTTACTCTCCTCCTCTTTGAAGCCCTATCAGGTTTGCATGTTAATGTGCTGAAAAGCATAATATATCCGGTCAACGATGTCCCAAACATTGAAGAGTTGGCAAGTATCATGGGGTGTACTATTGGAACACTTCCAACCACATACCTAGGTTTACCTCTGGGTAGCAAATTCAAGAATGCTGAAATCTGGAATGAGACCATAGAGAAGTTTGAAAAAAGACTGGCCTCCTGGCAGATGCAATATCAATGGGTGGAAGACTAGTCCTTATCAACAGTGTGCTTGACAGCATACCAACATACTACATGTCACTTTTCCCCATTCCTAACAAGATCCTTGGTCAGCTGGACAAGATTAGGAGGGATTTTCTATGGAAAGGAAAGAGCAACTCTCACAGATTCCATCTCGTCAAATGGGACAAAGTTATACAACCAAAGAACAAGGGAGGATTGGGCATTAGAGATTTAGCCTCTCACAACAAAAGCATGCACATGAAATGGTTATGGAGGTTTAGTGCAAATGACTCTAGCCTCGGGAAAGAAGTTGTTGCTGCTAAGCATGGAAGAAGGGACAAATGGAGCACAAATTTACCCTACGGTGTTGGTTCCTGGAAATACATTAGCAAGCTGTGGAGCGAATTTTTTATGAAGGTCTGGTTCAAAGCAGGGGATAACAACAACATACCCCGTGTATTACCACAAGTGGGGTATTCAAAACAGGGGATGGCTCACATATTAAATTCTGGACGGATAGATGGCTAAGTAACATTCCACTCGTGGAAGTTTACCCAAGCCAGTTTCAGATTGCTCAAGACAAAAACTCCACAACTGCACAGAATAGATGTGGCAATAGCTGGAGCATAATGCTCAGGAGAAATTTGCAGGATTGGGAGATGGGGAGTCTGCTTGAACTACTTGCTAATGTGGAGAAATATATCATGAATAACACGCGTGCTGACACATTGGTATGGGGAAGAAATAACTCTTTCACTGTGAAAAAATGTTATCATCATATATGCTGCCAGAACCAGATCACTGAGCTTTGGCCCAGGAAACTTATTTGGAAGACCAAAATGCCTACTAAGATCATCTGCTTTTGTTGGATTGCCGTCCAAGAAGCATGTTTAACGCTAGATAATCTGAACAAAAAAGGTCTCCGCCTGGATGATAAATGATATATGTGTCAGAATAGCTTAGAAACAATTCAATCACTTGCTCCTTCACTGTGCAGTGGCAAAGGACCTACGGAATATGTTCTGCTGTATTTTTGGCTTACAATGGGTCATGCTACAAAATGCGAAAGAGGCCTTTGCAAGCTGGAATTCATGGAGAGTTGATAAGTCCATCAAGAAAGTCTGGCTGATGATCCATAGAATTATTTTTTGGAGTTTATGGACTGAAAGGAACCATAGATCTTTTGATGGAATTTCAACTCCAGCCCACTCTCTTAAAGCTAGTTGTCTATTTCTTTTGTTCAGTTGGGTTAATATAACCCTGTTTTTAGCACTGACCAATTTTTGGACTTTGTAGCTCCTTAGTGCTAGTTTGATATATTGTAAAGAAGCTAACAACTTTTGCTTATGCTCTCCGTGAGCCCTTTTGTTTGTCTTGTTATTCTGCATCTACTTCATGACTTTCTATGAAACACCTTACTTTATCAACAAAAAAAATACCATGACCGATGCTTGCATGATTAGTCAACAGAATGTTAGGAAAGAGAAAAAAATGTTTTTGCAGAAACCTTCTTTCTGGCCTCAAGATTCCCAAACTCCATTTATCAAATGTCTTGAACCATAGCTAAACTTCAGAATTGGTATTCAGAGAAACACATGTGAGCTAGCAATTTTTCATAATTGTGATATCGTTTATTCTTCACTCGTGTAAACTTCTCAACAATAGTCAATTCAAGCTAGGAAAAAGCAAAAGGGTTGCAGGCAGCATAAATATAGTCAACTACTATGTTGATCGGACTCTTAAAAAATGTTGATGGGTGTGTGTCCGATACTCCAAAAGTAGTGCATTTTTGGAGGATCCGACACGGGTGCTGCAACGTTTTTGGAGAGTCCGAGCAGCATAGGTCAACTATGATAAATCCTCTAAATATGAAAAATAGAACAAAATGTTAAAAAAGGATCAGTATGTAGCCAATCCAACTAGTTCGCAATCAAGGCCTAGTTGATTGATCGTTTTTATAGTGATTATTCAGATGACAAAATTGCTATAGGCTGGATATGTTGATCATTGAAAATATAAGTGCCAAGAAAATACTTACTTTGAGTCTTCCCATACTCTCATACAAGGCTTTTTTAGCAACCTCAGCCTTCTTCGAAATCGACAAAGCATCCAAACTAGGCAAGCCTCCAAACACTCCTCCACCAATAGTAGCACCATCCGAAACAGCAGTACTTTGTACTGAAGAATAATATCCACTAGCTCCTGAAGCTGATGATCCGAAATTCATCTTTTGAACACTCTGAACTACAGCTGCACTACTTACAACATTACTCATCACCCCTCTACTAGACCCTTTATCATCCAATCTTTTTCCTAACCCTTTCCTCACTTGCTCTTCCTCCCACATTTTATCCTCATTATCGTCACTATTAAATCCACCAAAACCACTGTCTTTCTTCAACGTCGCCTTTTCCTCAACAAAATCCTCAAACACACCTCTCCTCCCACTATCAATTTTCTCCCCATAAAACCCAATTCTCTGCTGAAACTCCGGTTCCTCATCGCTCAACCCCTCAGCTTCACCATGATTACCTCCTTCATCCAATGCTATAAAATCCTGTGCCGCAGGCCGAGCTTGTCTTAGCCTCTCCCTCTTAGCCCTAATTGCATCAATAGTCACCTTATCAGGTATCAAATCCTTTTCCAATGCCATTGAACCTAACCTATTAACAGTACCAATTTCCTCATCTTCATCCTCATCCTCATCCTCATCTTCACTAACTGGTTTCACCGGGCCTTTTAAGACTATAAAGGACTCAGCGGGCCCGGGCTTTGGTTCGGGCTTAGGCCCGGAGCGGGAAGTGACTAGTGTTCTGGTGTTTTTTTGGAGCTCGAGAAGTGCTTCTTTGGTGTAAGTACCAGCTTGAGGTTGTACATTGGAGGTGAATGAAATAGGTTTAGGGGTAATTCGGTCTTTTCCAGAAGTAAGCTTGTGCGAAGAAGAAGATGATGATGGAGAGGGTTTGGCGATTCGTGAGGGTTTGGAGGGACGAATGAACGGACTGTCGCCGGAATCTTCTTCGTCGTCGGCGAAACTAAGTAGGCTTTTCTTTTTTGGTTTGGCGGCGGAGGCGGAGGTTGTAGGTTTTGCGACGGTGCCATTGGTGGTCTTAGCGGCGGTTTCATCTTCGTCGCCGTCGTCTCCGCCACGGCGGCGGAAGTTTCGGGATTTGCCGGACATAACTTGGGTGCCGTCGAGGGTTTCCAACGGGGAATAAAATTCTTAAATTACTCACCAAGTCCCTACTTGACTTAGGGTGAGCACGGATACAGGGTATCCAGATATTCGATCGGAACCGATACTATCGGGTAAGTTTCGGATAGATATATTATAATAACGGGTAGGTTTCGGGTATTAAAATTAGGAACCGATCAATATCGGGTCCGATTCCGATTCCGATAAATAGAAACCGGATACCCGGATCCGGAACCGATACCCGGACCCTATGAACCTACCCCCATTTAAATTATTTAGTTTTGGGCTTTGGGGCGTTTAAATTTTTGGCCCAGTCCAGTTATCTTGAGGAACCTGCTTCATTGATTTCCTTTGATACAGAAGAAAGCCCTCTACAGTCAGAAATCATTAGACAACCTTCTCCTCCACCCGTTCTTGCTGAGGTACAAGATTTGATGCCAACCGCCGCAGCATGTCCAGTCGATGAGTTGGAATGTGGATTGGTTAAATCATCACCTGATGGTCTAATCTGTTCTGAAGATCCCCTGCAATTGCACATTGTAAGATTTTTCTACATTTTCCTATCCAATTTTTTGGTTGTCCTTTTCTTATTGCTTTTTCTGGTCTTACATTATAAAATGATTTCACTTGTTCTCTTTTTGTAGTCGGCATCAGTGATGGATACTTTCATGAAGTTAGCCAAGTCCAATACTAACAAAAATCTTGAAACCTGTGGTGTTCTTGCTGGATCACTTGTATGTCCCATTAACTCTTATCTTGAAACTTGTAGTATTTATGACAAATGTTTTACAGGGTACCCGGGAACCTACCCAGAACCGCAGGGTTCGAGTAGGTTCCGGGTAATGATTGCTATGGATAGTTTCCGGGTAACAGATTTAGGAACCGATCGTTTACTGGGTAGGGTCCGGGTAGTTTAAAAAAGTTAGGGTACCCGGACCCGCTCACCCCTACTACTTGTTATTAAAAGTGATACTCCTGTTCCTATATTGTGTACAATTTGGCTTCTAATATATCTATTGCAGTAAATTGTAGGAGTAGTATTATTATTTTGGTTGGTGTGATATCAAATTTAAATATAGTAGTATATTTTAGTTTTAATTGATTAAAATGCACATTTTTAATTCTTTTATTGGTTAATCTTCCCAAATTAGTGAATTATGACAATTACTTTATTTAATTATTTGTGCGTTTGTTTATATCTTCACTTATATTTTACTAGTATACGTACCCGCACAATAGCAGATTGTTTGAAAAAAATATCGCACGGATTGTTTCAAAGAAAAAAGAGCGGAGATAGATAACATAAATAAATGTAGATGTACATGTCATGTGTGACATATTGAAGATTTTATATTCACAATCTTTATACGTTAGGGACAATATCACAATAAGAGCATGCAGCACAAATCTAGCTATTATTCTAAACGTAATTGTCCATTATCTTGCTTTTGAAGGGATTTTTGAAAGCAAATATATCTCCATCAAAGTCAGAGTAGTGCAAGATTTTTTAAAATGATTTCAGAGAGTTCATTTATTTGTTGACATCTTAAAATACCTTTATATCTCTGGACCAACAGATATTTTAACTCTTTTATCATACGAATATTATTTGAAACAGAATTTATGAATCTTGAATGATAATTTATCATAAATATGAAAGGACACAAGAAGTGGATTTGTTCTATCTGTATTATAAAGTTGTGCACCAAAATTTATAGCACTAACTTGGTGTACTAATAGACTTTTGAGTCTCATGTCATGTTCACACTCCGATTAATAGTCATGGAGTGCATAAATGAAAGAATTATCTCAACAATGAAGTGTTGTTGAAATATTTTTTCAATATACCTTTCATAATAGTCAGCTCTAAGCGGTGAATAACACCAGCAATCTAAAAATAACACCCATGGTCATCACATAAAATCTGTTTAGAAAATTAATATCAACTCAAGATTTTTAATATAGAATGCCAAGACAATGCTCATCCACACTTATTTTTGCGGCAAAAATAAAATCTAAAATAATGAGTAATGATTTCAAATAATGTTAAACTAAAGCACAAGAGATGCATCCTCGTGTCATCTTTACTGAAGCACTAAGCGCTTAAGAACTCAAGCAACAGAATAACAATCAGTTAATTAACTTTAACTCTATGTTGCTCAAACTCTATAAAAATATTGTTGCATCCGTGTCGGTTCTTCAAAAATATTATTTTTATAGTATCCAACACATATCTATCGATATTTTTGAAAATTTCGAGCAACATAACTTTAATATGATACTAAATATGAGAATCCCAAAATTTAAATATTTAATTACTTAAATACCCTTCAAAATAAACTTAGGATGACCTTTGGGTAAAGCTGCTAAAACTTGTGCTTTAGACCTTCAACTTTCGAAGGCCTCACTTTATACCAAAAATTTTGTATTAAAAAAAGTAGTACAATTTTTTACTACATAAAGGGGGTCTCAAAAGTAAACTTATAACGTGTAGAATAAAAATTTATAGAAGGAAAGTGAAAAAGTAAGCATTAATTCTTCTTTTTACTTTTCCAATGAAATTAAGATTTTTCATTTCCTTTCTTATTATTCCAAAAAGGTGGAATCTCCCACCCTAGGAGCCCCCACACTCCGGTCCGACAGGTCTATGAAGGAGGTAAATCATGGTAACTCAATTGATTTCAAAGGTTAGACCAGTACCACGCTGCGCACAAGGGGCCCTCCTTTATTTCAAGAAGAAACCCACACACTGCCGCTGACGGGATTCGATCCTTGGTCTCTTATTTCAAATATCCCCTTGAAACCAATTGAGCTGCCCAAGCGGACTTTTCATTTCCTTTCTTAGGCTATGCAATACCCAGTCCTTTTTATATCAACTTAAATTTTTTCTTTATTTTATATTTTCTTTGTTCCTTCAAGGCTTCAAAAAAAAAGTTCTTTATCAAAATTATTTTCTAAACAAACAAGAGCAAAAGTGTGTGGCAAAAAAATTTATTGATCATCATTTTCTTGGATATCAAGCATTATTGAAAGTTTTTGAAGCAACAAGTTCTTATTTTCAGATCAAGTTACTTGAACCGGGTTCTGTTTCTTCAAAATTTTAGTATTATTTTTTCAATTTGAAGCTTATGAAAAATATTTATTTAGTGGTAAAAAAATTGAGATACTAGATAATGATAATTTTAAAAGACATCGCATTAATCTTAAATGTTCTTTAAAATATAATAATCACTCTTATATTGATGATTTAGACTTATTTTTTGAATTAAAAGTGTTTAAGGGTGATAGTACAAGTAGATGAGAATACTTTAATCGATATACTCAATCAGATAAATAGAGTTGATTCTTTTCCACATGCATATATTGCCTGTAAAATAATGTTAACAGTTACCTTCGCGGAAGGAAGTTTTTCAATACTAAACTTGATAAAATCTTACTTAAGATCAACCGTGTTTTAAGAGAAATTGAATGGAATAAGTATATTATTCATTGAAAAATAATTATAAGAAAAATATCGATTATAACACGATTATTCATAACTTTGCATCTCAAAATGTTAGAGAAATAAATAAAGATACATAACTAATATAAATTAAAGTGTCTTTTTTAGATGGTTGTATCTTTTTAATAAGTAACTGAATATTCTTTTTGAAATTTATTTAATTGTTAGCTTTAGTGAAATTCATATTCAAAGTATTGCTTTTCCACATAGACTGGCATCACCAATCACCATAAAGTTTAAATAAAGCTGGTAACAATTTCACAATCTTTCAGATGACTAAGTTGAAAGAAGAACATTATTGTCGATTATAGAAATTAGAAGTTTACCTCTTCAAGCATCTATTTTGTCTTGGAAATCTTTAATTTCCCAATCTGCTTACGTCGATAATCCTACTTTATTTTTTTCTCAATCTGCTTACATGGCCTTAATGAAGCATTTCATAATGACAACAATGTATTAAATGCTTCTAATAATTCAAACATCAGAGAGACGTTAGATGCCACAAGCAACAAATTAGTTTAATGAAAATTAGAAGAAAAAAGAGAAAACAATGTGAAAGTAAAAATGGCAAGTGAGAAAAAAAAAAAGAACGCTAAAACATGTAGTGTCATAGCAGGAATCATTCAAGTGACATTTCCTTTTCTCCCTTATTTATATATTAAAAGGTCAAGCACTTCTTAACTAAAAAGTTAAATTATATAATATTCTTATAAAAATAATACATGTCATTTCATATACTATCACAAATAGGGGGTGTCATTTCATATACAAGATTTCGTTGTAGTTTTCGTTTCTTCTTCATTGATTTCCGGTTGACCGCACCTTCTACGCTTCGCTCGTATCCAATCTCTGAATAAAACTGCATTCTCCAAGCTGTCTCCCGCTAATGAGTGTCTGTGCTCTCCTATTTGAAATCTTCCAGTAGAAAAAACGCTTTCAGACGCTGTTGATGACGCTTGAATGTTCAACACGTCTCAGGTCATCTTTGCTAGTGTCGAAAATGTCTTTTCATTGTCCCTCCAGTATTTAAGCAAGTCTTCACGTCCTTCTTCATTGAGAACTGCTTGGTACGGTACAACACCCTGCAAAACAAAAACATCAAACTCGCTAACTTGATTAGTAGTGGAACCACTAAACATTCTATTTCTAAAGCTTTCAATACTAGCCGCAGAAACATCATGTGTTTTATAAGGTTGTATTGTAGAAGAAGAAGATGGTATAGAAGTCGGTTGGTTGCTAGCACTTTCTTGTTGGTAATGCGTATATATTTTTTTGCATTCATCGTGTATGCTAGACAAAACTTCTTCTTTAGTTGGTTCGTTAGATGGTTGTTCATTTGTGTTTTTTGGAGTTGGAGGTGGAAGTACTGCTATACAATCATAAATAGTTTCAAGAAGTGCTTTACAACCGTCTATTTTAATAGTCGAATTTAATAAAGTTAATCCACAATCATGACAAGTTTTTTATATTCTTTTTTTCTTTGTATTCTATTACTTTTAAAAATAAAGTTTATAGCAAATTGTACTTTATTAAGAATGTCTTCAAAAAGTGATAGACCATCATTTACAACTAAGTTATAAATATGACACACACATTTTATATGAAAATGATTAGGAAAAGATGGAGTTAATAGATTTTTTAAAAATCACACAACATAATTATTAGAAGAAGCATTATCTAACGTAACAGTCATTATTTTTTCGGTTATACCATAATAATCTCAAACTTGATGAATATTTTCTGCAAAAAAAATTACAGTGTGCCTATCATCAATATATCTATATGCTAAAATACGTTTTTGCATAGACCAATTATGATTTATCCAATGACATGTTACAGTTAAATAATCATGGCCGTTAGTACTACGACTTATATCAGAAGTGATAAATACTTTGCCAGAAAAATGATATAATGCATAACGTAAATATTGTTGATATTCGTATGCAAATTTTAAAACGTCTCTCCTAACAGTTGATCTAGGAAAACCGTTAAAAGCAGGATTATACATATCTCTTATATAATGAATAAAACCAGGAGAGGAAGGAAATGAAAAGGCAAACTCTCCACTTCAACTGATTTTGCTATTGTTTCTCTATCTCTATGTTTAGCGTATTTAGGACCTACAATTCCCCCGTCGTCAGGTTAATTTGGCCCTGTATTTGATCCGGGGCACTATGTGAACCTTGTCCCGATTGAGAGTGCATTGGCACACCCGACTTTGTAGTCTTGTATTCATCCCATCTAGCTTCGTGAAAGCTTTGTACATGTCTCAATAAACCTCCCGTCCCACCCTGATCTTTTTCCATTTTAAATTTATAAATATTTTTACAAATTCTGCATCTAACTACTTGATTCTCTTGGTTCCTATCAAAAAAATATCTCATGCAACAGATTTTAATTTTCGTTGTGTGGGGCCTCGTCTCATACTAGGGGGAATAAGAGGCGTTCCAGTTTCAGTTTGATGTGCACTAGTGGGTGTGTCATCTAGATTATCTTCTAAATTAATGTCTGGTTGAGTTGCAGAATATATCTCATCATCTAATGGTATATCATTAAAAATTTCAGTATCATCTATATGAGTGTAATCAATCAATTCATCATGTCTAGGAATATGATGACTAGAAGAAGTACTTTTGCCCTTGTTACCCCTACTAGAAGAAGCACTCTTACCCTTACCCTTAAACATATCTTTTAATCCTTTCATTTTAATTATACTAATAAATAATTAAAGATAATAAAATTAAGTACGATAATTAAAATAAAGTAACAATAATAATTTAAATAAGGAACAAAGGTATCAAACGCCGACGTAACATCGATTTGTAATCGAGGTTGAAAATTGAATTTTTGCTCGATGGATAATACTCAAGCTAGTTGTCAACTTCAGTCCTAATTTTTTTAACTTTGATGCAATTATACGAATGAGCAAATAAAATAAAATAATTAGTAGGCAATGTAATTGTAAATTTATAGAAAGAGATAGATTGAGTTGAGAGATTGTAGGAAGATTTGTGAGATAAAATGAAGAAAAAATAAGGTATTTATAGTTGAAAATTGGGTTAAAATGTAAATATAGTAACTTAGGAGTTAAAAATAAATATTAAGGGGGTATGGAGGGTTTATGGGGGAGGGGGGACAAAAATGGCCGTTGTGCAATTGGACATTATGCAACGGTCATATTTGCAGGGGGGTGGTTCTGGGGCGGGACGAGTTCAGATCCCGTCCCGGTTTCGAGTCCAAAATAGGGCATTACCATTTTCTTAAGAAATCGAGCAATAATCAACAAATACATGCTCAATGTTTCACCTCTAATCAATGATTTACTGTAAAAATAAATTGTACCATCTCTCGATTCCTTGTGGACAAAATCATCGACCAACTATTTCGAGAATTAATAAACTCTAGATAGGAGAAGTTCAATACCAGAAAGTATCATTAAAAGATTCAAACATCTTGTCCATAACTAATGAAACTATTGAACTAACTAATCAAACCATTCTTCATTTGTCCAACTGTTACATATGCAAACATCCTATGTTTTCTTCTTCTTCTTCTCAAATACTCTCTTGATCTTATTTCCTGACAACTATGTAACAACTTGATATTTTTTTCAAGTGTTTAGAATTACTCCCTTATTTGTAGTTTATTTAATTTTAGCGAGTCTCGTATCGAAACGGATAATTATATATTCATATAATATTCATGTAGATTTGTTATTAGGAATAATATATTTATATGATAATGTATGATATGGTAGTTCAAAAAAATGGTTAGAGGGGCAAACTTGCAATTTATTGGGAAGAAACGAGCAATAACCAAATTACACGACAAGGTAAATGCGGAAGGATACCCAAATAAAAAACTTCCCACACTATTTGAACAAGAGGAGCAATCTAATTTCAAACACAAATGGATATATGGACAACAGTTATACCAATAATAAAATATCAAAGCAAGTAAAAAATAACCGAATGCAAGAGACACTAAATTTACGTGGAAAACCTCCTTCAATGTGAAGAGGAAACAACCACTGGACCTCCGCCCACAAAAGCTCTACTAAAATCAACAAGAGTCACAACAATGTTCTCCAAATGGATACAACATCACCGCCAAAGACGGAGCAACAATACCTAAAATATAGCACCAAAACTAGTGAAGAAATACGAGAAATCATCTAAAAAATGAGCTACTGTTCGTGCTCGAAAATGGAGCTACAGACCACAAAATCTAATCTCCACCATTAAAATCGAAGAACCAGATATTGAGAACCCTCAGTTCAAATGTGAGCACAATACACTTAACAAAACAGGAAACGATGTTTGAAGTTGACTACTGTAGCAGATTTTTAATGTGCGAAAATCAACTTTTCTCTCTTAAGTTTTCTATCTATAGGGTTGCTATGAATTCACTATTGTGTATATGAAATAAGACCTAAGTTGATCCTATATATAGTGAGTTTTAGGGCAAAAGTGGCTGGTCCAAATTGAATTGGATTTTATTAATCCAATTCCACATAGGAAGGGAAAACCCAAAAAATCCAATAATTCTCCCCCTCCCGACTATGTGGAAGAAACCGTCATCCCGACGATCAAAGCTTCTTGACAAAGATTTTGTCAACATATTCGAACCATTATCATCAATGTGAATCTTCTCAAGTTCAAGCAACATAGAATTCAACACATCTCTAATCCAATGGTATCTCGCATCAATATGTTTCGACCTACCATAAAAAGTAGAGTTCTTGTCAAGATGAATAGCACTCTGACTGTTCCAATAAAGCACATACCTCTCTTGAGCAAAGTCAAGTTCCTCCACAAATCTCTTCATCCAGAGCAACTTTTTACAAGCTTCAACGGCAGCAATAAGCTCAGCTTCTGTAGTAGATAGAGAAATACATTTTTGCAACCTAGATTGCTAAGACACATCCCCCCCCCTCCCGCAAAAGTAACCAAGTAGCCTGAAGTAGACTTGTGAGTATCAACATCACCGGCAATATCTGAATCAGTGTAACCACAAAGAATATGCTTCCTTGTCCCAAAACACAAACTCAGACTAGAAGTGCCACAAAGATATCTCATAATCCACTTCACATTAATCCAATGCTCTCTTCCTGGATTAGAAAGAAAATGGCTAACAATAGCAATAACATGAGTAATATATGGTCTCGTACAAATCATCACATACATCAAACTGCCAACAGCTGAAGCATAATGAACTTTCTTCATATCTTCATTTTCATCATTACTAGAAGGACACTGCTTCGTGCTCAATTTGAAGTGCATAACTAAAGGTGTATGGACAATCTTAGTCTGGACTCCAGACAAGCCGTTACGAAGAGCCATCAGCCCAGGTCAAGTGACCCAAGCGGTTGGATGCATAAGGGAAGTGCACGTTTGTGAGACCTTAGTCGGGATGCATAGTGAGTCAACGGTCGATCGGAGTACCCTTCCTCCTTTTTGAGGCTTTTAGGCCGGACTTATCCATGTTGAACCTGCGAAGCACTTTCTAAATGTACTTCTCTTGTGATAACCACAACTTCTTGGCCACTCTATACAGACAATCTGCATGCCAATAATCTGTCTTGCTGGTCCCAAGTCTTTCATGGCAATAGACTTATTCAACCCTTGTTTCAACTTCTGAATTCTGCAAGCATTATGACCAACGACAAGCATGTCATCAACATAAAACAATAAAATGATAAAGTCACCATCAGAGAATTTTCTCACAAAACACAATGATCTGAATAAGTCTTCTTGAAGCCCTGTTGACTCATAAAAGAACCAAACTTCTTGTACCACTGCCTGAGATCTTATTTCAAACCATACAAGCTTTTCTTTAATTTGCAAACATAATTCTCTTTTTCTTTTACTTCAAAATCTTCTGGCTACTCTATATAAATTTCTTGATCTAAGTCACTATGGAGAAAAGTAGTTTAACATCCATTTGCTCAACTTTTAAATCTAGACTTGCAGTTAAGCCTAGAACAACCCGAATGGATGACATCTTCACAATTGGAGAAAAGATTTTATCAAAATCAACTCCCTTCTTCTGATTAATGCCCTTTACAACCAATTTAGCCTTGTACCGTGGAACTGGATTACCATCTCCATGTTTCACCCTGAAAACCCACCTATTTTTCAAAGCTTTTTTTATCTTTAAGAAGATTAACCAAATAAAATGTATGATTATCATGTAAAGATTTAATCTCATTTTGCATAGCATCAAACCACCTTTCTTTTTCTTCACTATCCATGGCCTCATCAAAACTTTCAGGCTCTCCGTCGTCAGTCAAGAGTACAAACTCATTGGGAGAATAACGAGAAAAATGTACTTTCTCTCTAGTATATCTTCTTAGAGAACTCTCTAGAGCATCAATAACAACTGGTTGCTGGCCAACCACATCATCTTACACTGGAGCATCAACGACATCATGATGTTCATTCTGAAATTGATCACCATCTTCATTATCAACTTGATATTTATTATTTTGGAAGATTTTCTTCAGGTGCAATAGTCACAGGAACTGGATCAACTAACTAAGCTCTCACTGCTCTGAGAATCAACCTTCTCAGCTTTGTCAAAATCTTCAATTGTCTGATCTTCAAAGAACACAACATCATGACTTCTAACAATTTTCTTCTTAACTGGATCATAGAAATGATAGTCGAATTCTTCTTGACCATAACCAATAAATATACACTACAAAGTTTTAACTTTCAGCTTTGACCTCTCATTCTTAAGAACATGCACAAATGCCTTATACCCGAAAACTCTCAAATGATCATAAGAGACATCCTTACCAAACCAAACTCTATCAGGAACATTACCATCCAAATTAATAGTATGAGATAAATTGATGACATAGGCAGCAATATTAAGTGCTTCTGCCCAAAATGAATCTGGCAACTTAGCATCTGAAAGCAAACATCTAACCCTCTCAACTAAACCATTTAACTGAGGAGTCTTGGGAGGAGTTTTCTTATTTCGGATATCCTGCTCTCTGCAATAATTATCAAAAGGATTAATATATTCACCACTATTGTTTGAACGGATGCATTTTAGTTTCTTCCATATCTATCTCTCAACCAGGACCTGAAAAGTCTTGAACATACCAAGTACTTGATCATTGGACTTCAAAGGTTATACCCAGAGTTTGTGAGGATGATCATCAATAAAAATTACAAAGTAAAGTGCACTACTAAGAGACCTTACTTTAAAAGGACCATACAAATCAGAATGTACCAACTCCAGCAAATCAAACTTTCGTGAAGGCGAATGACTCTGAAAAGAAACTCTTTTCTCTTTTCCGGCTAAGCAATGAACACATCTCTTTAACTTTGCTTGTTTCACTCCAGAAATCAAATTCTTTTTAGACAAACTATCAATCCCCTTCTCACTCATATGACTCATCCTTCTATGCCATAACTTTGATGAAGTATCATTCTCCATCAAATTTATTGAAGGGGAGCCTTGGAGTAACTGGTAAAGTTGATGTCATATGACCTGGAGTTACGGGTTCAAGCCGTGGAAATAACATCTTGCATAAATGCAAGGTAAGGTTGTGTATAATAGACCCTTGTGGTCTGGCCCTTCCCCGGACCTCGCGCATAGCAGGAGCTTAGTGCACCGGGCTGCCTTTTTTTGTTTTTACAAATGAAGGCCTAAAATAAGTACAAGTCAGATATCTTGTCACCTTGAGCCACAAGCAGTGAATCTCTAAGAAGCTTCCACTGGTCACCACCAAGGGGTTGATCATAACCCTTATCCTCAAGCTTTCCTATAAAAATTAAATTCTGACGAACATCTAGAGCATTCTTGACATTGTTAAGAACCAACTTCGAACCATTCTTACTTTTCAAGAAAATTGTACCAATGCCCAATACCTCAACCTCACTATCAATACCCATGTGTAACATTTCAAAATTACCTGGAGTATAAAAAGAAAATAATTCATTCTTTGGCGTGACATGAGAAGTGGCACCTGAATCCACGAACCAGGTAGACTCATCACAAATGAGATTGATTTCATTTTTACCACAAGCAACAAGAAGATCATTTTCTGCAACAATAGCAACACGATTTCATTATCGCCATCCTTCTTTTGTTGTTTCTGGTCTCTCTTAAATCTATAACAATGTTTCTTAATGTGCCCTTCTTTGTGACATGTAATATTTTTGTACCTGGATCTTGACTTGCTTCTACTTTTGCCTCTAGCATTCTGACCTCTGAAGTTACTTCTCCCCCTGTCTTCAGTAACTAAAAAATCGGAGTGTGAAGCTGAAGAAGATGAGGCTTGAGATATTCTTCACTTCTCTTCATTTAAGACACCACTCTTGACATATTCCATAGTTACATCACTAGGAGTAGAATTAGTCAAAGAAACCCGAAGAGTTTTCCAAGAGTATGGCAGAGTATTATGAAGTCAAAGTCCATGTACTTCATCATCAAACTTGACATTCATTCCAGATAGTTGGTCAAAGACACCCTGAAAATAATTAATATGATCAGAAATAGGATTACCCTCTTTGAATATGATATTCATCAATTGTTTCAGTATGAACAACTTGTTATTGTCAATCTTCAAAGCATAAAGTGTCTCGAGTTTATCCCATAAACTTCTAGCATATGTCTCATTCATAATATGATTACGCAGATTATCTTCAACTCATTGTCTGATATAACCACAAATCTATAGGTTCTCAAATTCTCAATCTTCTTCATTCATAGATTCGGGCTTGTTAGAAGCAAACATGGGTAAATACATTTTCTTGAAAAATAGAAGATTTTTCATCTTACCTTTCTAAATATGGTAATTACTGTCATTTAAACAAACCATGTTGCTCATATTTGCATCCATCATTCAGATAGACAATCAACGCAATCAAATACAATCACAAGCTCTGATACCACTTTGTTGGGAAGAAACGAGTTATAACCAAATTTACGTGAAAAATCCCCTTCAATGTGAAGAGGAAACAACCACAGGACCTTCGCCCACAAAAGTTCAATTAAAATCAACAAGAGTTACAACGGCAAAGACGGGGCATAACACCAAAACTAGTGAAGAAATGAGAGAAACCGCTCCCCAAAATGAGCTATTGTTCGTTCTCGAACACTGGAGATACAGACCACAAAATTCAATCTCCACCGTTGAAATTGAAGAATCGGATATTGAGAACTCCAGTTCAAATTTGAGCACGATCTAACGGTTAACGAAATAAAAAATGTTGTTTGAAGTGGATTGCTATAGCAAATTTTCAATGTGCGAAAATCAATTTTTTTTCTCTCAAGTTTTCTATCTATATGACTGTTATGAATTCACTCTTGTGTATATGAAGTAAGATTTAAGTTAATCTTATATATAGTGAGTTTTAAGATAAAAATGGGCTGATCCAAATTTTATTGAGATTAGATTTTATTAATTCAATTCCACGGAGGAAGGAAAAAAAAAACTAACACAATTTAGATTTTTAAGTTGGTTTCCAAAAAGGTTTTGTATAAGTTACATGTATGAGAAGTGGGCCAGGCCCCACTATTACGTTGGTCTGGCCATTGTGGATACCTAGAAATTAGGGAATAAAAAGGTACTGTAGTTGTTTAGGGAAAATAAGAAAGAAAACGCAGAGGGGATCTTGGGAAAATTGCAGTGGCGTCTCAAACCTTTAAATGAAATTTCAACAACTTTGCAGAGGTATTAGTGCTTTTATTCCATATGTAGTATTCTTTTGTGAGATGGGTGCTAAGTATTAATTATGAGATTAAATTTGTCCTTTGGTGACTTAAAGGAGAGACCTTATGTATTGTAGGGATGGAGGAATGTTGACTTTTTTTTTTTTTTTTCCGCTTGGGCAGCTCAATTGGTTTCAAGGGGGATATTTGGAATAAGAGACCAATGATCGAATCCCGTCAGCGGCAGTGTGGGGGTTTCTTCTTGAAATAAAGGAGGGCCCCTTGTGCGCAGCGTGGTACTGGTCTAACCTTTGAAATCAATTGAGTCACCATAATTTACCTCTTTCACAGACCTGTCGGACCGGGGTGTGGGGGCTCCTGAGGTGGAAGATTTCACCTTTTGGAATAAGAGAATCTTTTTTTTTAGCCAGACTAAGATCCTACCACTTTTATTCGGAGACCATCAAGTGCTTTTTAGGCTACAGTGGTAGTTTCTTCAAAATTACAAGGTGTCAATTATTATACTTTTTGATTTTTACTCTTCTGGACATGAGTACTAATGTTTTGAATTATATATTGATTATCGAGTTAAATCATGGTGTTAAACTATGTCCTTACCTTTAAGTCTATTAGTTGAGGTAATATTGTTGAGATTTAGCCTTAAGCTTGAAACTAGGGAAATTTTGAATTTTGACTCATCAATTGACATCAACATTGAAACTTGACTATAGATTTAAATTCCGTAGCTTATGAGTAACGTGTCTATGCAATTAATGTTGGATTTCGGACTTTTAACCCGGGGGCGTGGTTGAGTTGACTTTTACTCTAGGTGCCCTAAAATTATGGGATTAGTTTTTCTAGACTAATTTGGACCCGTTATTTATGTTATTGAATTGATTGAGGCTATTGGAGATCATTTGAAGAGATTTTGACGTTTCAAGAGAGGTTTGCGTTCCGGTTATAAGACGAGTGAGGCTTAAACTCTTAGTTTACTTGATTTTCATAAGAAGCATATGGTTTGTGTCGTATGTATGCATTTAAACCATTTAGTTCGTGTGAGTGGGCAAACATGATCTAAATTGGATAATTTATAAGTGTCTAAAGTAATGACCGTATGAGTCCTTTAGCGTAATTTCGCTTAAGTAGATACTGGCTACATATGTAAAGTTTTGAATTGGTATTGATTGGATATTTGTTCTACTTTATCTTAACTTCAGAGGGGTATACTCCGACAGGCCCCATTGGGTTCGGTTGGAGGTAGATGCCATAATTATAAGTGATCCGGGTAAGATTGTGGATAAATAACATCGACTCCGAAAGACGGGGTAAGACATGGACAAATACGTACCGTGTCCCGTGAGCATAGTTTCAGATTCAGTGTGTTTCATGTGTTGCTTGCTTATGCTTCATGATTTCAACTTTAGCTTCAGTGTTTGTTTATATTTAATATATTTATATTGTTTAATTGTTTTTATGCATTATCAGGGATTTCTAAGACTTGCCCCACGGGTAAGATGAGAGTGAGAGTGCATCGATGATTTTGCTGGGTCTTTTAGACTCACACTTGTTGATGTTTGTATGTGTGCAGGTGTGGTTAACATCGAGCAGGTGGCCGATATCTGATTAATCCAACTTCCTTCAGTCCAGTTCAGTCGAGGTGAGCCACCATTAGATCATGTCAGTCTCTTTTTCTTTAGTTGACTTAGTAGTATTTTGAGTTGCGTCTTGTACTTTTGTATTATTACTAGTAGTTTCATGACTTTGACATTTTATGGGGCTTATGAGCAGACTCAATAATTGTATTTCGCTTCCACACTTAACTTATATTAAGAGACCTTGATTATTATTATTCTTTATCTTTTCATTATTCGCACGCTTAGCTTAGAAGGTTCGCCTCATGGTAGAAGCTCGTCAGGTGCTATGTTGCGACGTAAGTGTTAGATTTGAATCGTGACAAACTGTGAATTTGGATCCTCTTCAGTCACTGTCTCGGCATCAGTTATACCTCTCTTGACAGGTTTACTTGCGACATTGATCTACTCAGTATCTTCAGTGGAATCCTACATATTAAAAATTATTAGCGAATATTCACTGTATATTTGTAATTATGATAGACGTAAATTTAAGGTAACTTAGGATTCTTATTGTATTAGCAATCAACCATTTAAGGTAACTTATGATTCTTATTGTATTAGGAATCAACCTCTGTACAACTATATATATTGTGATTAATGAAATAAATCCCCAAAGGAAATTATTCCAATCTTACATGGTATCAAAAGTCTAACCCTAAACCCTACTCTTCTCTCTCTAAAGCTGCCGACCCCCCCTCAATTTCTCCCTTTTCGGCCGACAGCACAACTGGTCGCCACCATGTCTTCCCCCACCAATTTCGGTTCCTCCACTGGCACTTTTGACAACCCCTCTCAATGATCATCGTCTTCTTTTCACCCGGCCTTCGCCGTTACCAACATCAATAATTATATCCCTATAATTCTTGACCAAGAAGACTGTCAATATTCCATGTGGACAAAACTGTTTTATATTCATACATGTGCGTATAACGTGCTCGACCATATTGATGACTTTGTTCCTCGTCCCACCGAGATTTTCGATTCAACATGGCGTCGCCTTGACGCCATCATCAAACAATGGATATACGGCACCATCTCGAAAGACTTGTTGTGTACTATCATGAAAATAGGTGCTACGGCACGTGACCTTTAGGTACGGTTGGAAGAAATCTTTCACGATAATAAAAATACTCGGGCTGTATATTTGGAAGAGCAATTCAACAATACGCGCCTTGAGAATTTTAACATGTCCGATTATTGCAAATAACTGAAACTCATCGCCGACCAACTTTCCAACGCCGGGACACCTGTTTCTGAAACCAAGATGGTACTTCAATTAGTTGCTGGTTTACCGAAAGGTGAATACAATACACTTGCAACAATGATTCAACAGGCCGACCCACTTTCAAGTTTCACCAAGGCACGGTCACAACTATTGTTGGAAGAAACCCGACGTGCTAAACAAGAGGAGCATAATCAAAAGGCGTTAGCCGTTGACGGGATGGCACTATCGGCAGCCAACACCACCCTGCCACCACCGCAAGACCACCAGCAGCAGCAGTCCCGCGGTGAAGGGCGAGCCGACAGAGGCCGCGGCAATAATAACAAGGGCAAGGGTCGCGACAAGGGCCACAAAACCAACAAATAGGCCCAATCCCTACGCCCTACGTCCAATGGACTGGACCGCAACCCTGGCCCAATACCGGGACCTGGGCATGGCCTGCCTGCCCTCACCCAACAGCAGCAGCCCAGTTCTAACCGCAGCCTTGGTCACCCGGCCTTTTGGGCTTCGCCCCAACCAACATGCTGGCCCATCAGTAGCAGCAGCAGGCCCATATGGCCTCGGTCCAGTATCACCTGCAAGGCAGCAGCCTGGCCCCTACCGAGTTGGGCCAGGCCTACAGCACCGTAAACCTTCAACAGCCCGACGAAAATTGGTACATGGACACCGGAGCCACCTCTCACCTCACCCCATCGTCAGGTAACTTATCTCAACTGCTTTGGTTAAAGTGTCCTCAATTTATTACTGTCGGCAATAGTCATCGCATTCCAATTGAAGGTTACGGTAACACACATACCAAACATCCCCACCCGCCTTTCTCTCTAAATCACGTCCTCTACACCCCTAACATCATTAAAAACTTAATCTCTGTTAGAAAATTCACAAGCAATAATTCTGTGTTTGTCGAATTTGACCCTTTTGGATTTTCTGTGAAGGAACTCAATACGGGGAAAATTCTTACGCGCTGCAATAGTGTGGGAGACCTCTACCCCTTCACTCAATCTTCCGCTGTCAGACTGCAAACACCTTTATCCCTTGCGGCTATATCTCCCTCAACTTGGCACAACATACTCGGACACCCCGGAGAACTTGTTTTTAAATTTCTTAGAACTACTAAGCGTATTCAATGTAATAATGGAAAACTTGCCCAATACTGTTTTTCTTGCCCTCTCGGCAAACATACTTGTCTTCCATTTATGTCATCCAACAGTGTTACTTTTTCTCATTTTGATATTGTTCATGCTGATTTGTGGACATCTCCAGTTGTTAGCTCTTTGGGTCACAAGTTTTATCTAGTATTTTTAGATAATTTCTCACTTTTTGTCTGGATTTACCCACTAAAATTCAAATCTGAAGTGTTTGCCAAATTCCTTGAATTTCAAAAATTCATTAAAAACAGTTTGAAAAATCCATCAAATCTTTCCAATGTGATAATGGACGTGAATTTAATAACTCGGTATTTCACACTTTCTGCTCTAAACAAGGCATGGTTTTTCTTTTTTCCTGTCCCTATACTTTCTCACAAAACGGAAAGGCTGAACGAATTATACGAACCATCTATAACATGGTCCGCACCCTTTTATTTAATGTCTGCCTTCCACCGCCTTTTTGGGTATATGCTGTTAAGATGGTAGAATCCCTCCTTAATATTTTACCCACTAACACTCTTCAAAACAAGACCCCCACTGAAGTTCTATACCGTAGGATCCCGTCCTATGACCAACTCAGAATTTTCGGTTGCCTATGCTACCCCAATCTAGCCTCCACTGCCCCTCACAAATTAGCACCGCGAACTACGCCATGTGTCTTCATTGGTCTCGTGTCTAACCATAGGGGTTACCTGTGTTATGACCTATCCACTCGTAAAATCATTATCTCCCGCCATGTCACATTTGACGAGATATATTTTCCATTTTCCAATCTTCGGAAAATTCAAAACACGGACTACACATTTCTTAATGACATAGATCTGTCCCCACTAGTCCAATCACTGTTCCGATTTCCGACCACTGTTCACGCGTCATCGTCACTGGCGCAGGTGGTTTTGCCTCTGCCAGCAACCATCACCGACGCCGCTCGTACAATCTGTCAGCACTTGTCTCCTCTTCACAGGGCTGACCAGTCACGACCACCACCAAATCACCAACCTCCCGATAGGCTATCCAGAAACCCTATTGCCGAAGCATCTTTGATCTACCCACCCATCGAAAATCTACCGCTACTGCCCAGCTCCACCAACTCGCCACCTAACCCACTGACACCGACAACAACCCAGTCACCACCATCACCCGTCACCGACAACTCTCCGACACCGACATTGGGTTCTGAACCTGATGCTCCGCAGTCACTGCCTACCCACCATATGACAGCTCGTGCTCAACACGGGATTTTCAAATCCAAGGTTTACTATAACCTCTCCACACAAACCATATCACTCATTCTAAAAAATCCGAAACTAGCCAAACTGAACTCTAATTGGAATGCGGCCATGTGCAAGGAATTTAATGCTTTAACCAAGCAGAACACTTGAAATTTGGTACCTAGATCAGACAGTGTGAATGTTATCCGGTGTATGTGGCTATTTCGTCACAAGTTCAGAGACGGTGGTGACTTAGAGCAGTATAAGGCAAGATTAGTTGCCAATGGCACTAATCAGTAGGAGGGTATTGATTATGGTGAGACATTCAACCCAGTTGTTAAACCGACCACTATTCGGACCGTTCTCAGTATTGCTATGAGCATGCATTGGTCGATCCATCACCTTGATGTCAAGAATGCATTTCTTCATGGGGATTTGAAAGAAACTGTGTACATGCATCAGCCCCCCCGCTTTGTTTATCCGGCAGTCTCGCAGTTTGTATGTCGCCTCAGGAAGTCATTGTATGGCTTGAAACAGGCACCCCGCGCTTGGTATGATCGCTTTGCCAGATATCTTCTGCAGATCGGTTTTATATGTAGTAAGTGTGATAATTCTCTCTTCACTTTTCATTGCGGTAGCAGCACTACTTATTTGCTATTATATGTGGATGACATTGTTCTTACTGCCTCATCCGACGGTTTGAAGAATGAAATCATTGCTCTACTCAAGACTGAATTTGCCATGACTGACTTGGGCAAGCTAAGTTATTTTTTTGGTATATCAGTGACCAGATCTGCAGCTATTATGTTCTTGTGTCAGCGTAAATATGCAGAAGAGATAGTATACAGGGCTAAGATGACAAATTGTAAAATTATACCAACTCCAGTTGACTCAAAATCCAAGCTCAGTGCCAATGAGGGTGCGCCAGTTTCTGATCCCACTTTATATCGGAGTCTCGCAGGTGCCCTTCAGTATCTTACATTCACTAGCCCAGATATTGCATATGTTGTTCAGCAGGTGTGTCTATTTATGCACGACCCTCGAGAGTCCCATTTTGCGGCCCTCAAACGTATTATCAGATACGTTAATGGCACACTGTACTTTGGACTACATCTCTATCCCTCTACCCCAAACAAGTTGCTCTCTTACACGGATGCAGATTGGGTAGGATGCCCAGACACACGCCGCTCCACCTCAGGCTACTGTGTATTTCTTGGGGATAATCTTATCTCATGGTCCGCCAAGCAGCAGGCCACACTATCCTGTTCGAGTGCTGAAGCAGAGTATCGCGGCGTTGCTAATGTCGTTGCTGAGATCAGTTGGCTACGAAATCTTATTTTGGAGCTCCAGTGTCCACTGCGAAAGGTGTCTATAGTCTATTGTGACAACATCTCTGTCATCTACATGTCTCACAATCTGGTCCAACATCAGCGGACTAAGCATATTGAGATGGACATCCACTTTGTACGAGAGAAGGTCGCCCTTGGTCAGGTCAAAATATTACACATACCTTCCTCATATCAGTATGCAGATATTTTCACAAAGGGACTACCGAGACAGCTCTTCACCGACTTCCGATCCAGCCTTAGCACTCGGCCTCCTCCCGCTCTGTCTGAGGGGGAGTATTAGCGAATATCCTCCGAATATTCACTGTATATTTGTAATTATGATAGATGTATATTTAAGGTAACTTAGGATTCTTATTGTATTAGGAATCAACCATTTAAGGTAACTTAAAATTCTTATTGCATTAGGAATCAACCTCTGTATAACTATATATATTGTGATTAATGAAATAAATTCCTCAGGAAAATTATTTCAATCTTACAAAAATAACAAAAGGTTATGAAAATCAGTAGTGAACCTATAGTTCCTAGGTTTTATTATTATTTTACAAGTTGCAAATCATTTAATAACAGAATCAATAATCTAAAGAAATCTTAATGGTAAGTAGTAAGATCACTGTGATTTCGTTATCTGTATGATTGACTTGGTTATTGTTGAAATTTGGATCCTATAAAAATGGTGTATCAAAATTAAAATTTACTTCAATCGTAAATAGCAAACTTGAGAAATATTTGTGTAAAGAAACATACTTTGAATGTCTCTGCACGTGGAGAAGGTTTGTACTTCTTTATAATATCCTCGTCATCAGTAAACGTAATAACTTTAAAGATTTCATCTAGTTTGTCACAGTTGGAGCTCTGAACATTCACTTTAAACATGTATGTTTTGTCAAGAATATTTTCTATCTCTATTGGTATTGAAGAGTCATGCAACAACAAAAGTTTAATTTTTTTTTTACAGTGGTTAACAGAAGCTACAGGAAAAGAAGTTTAAAAAAATGTAATCAGGTTTACACATTTTGTTTGGAAAAGAAATAATCCCCTTGATTATTTTAATTGATTGAATAGATATATATACAAGTTACAAAATAGGAGAATCCTATTTCTATTCTATTTCTAAAACATTATTCTACCATAACTCTAACTATACAATTATGGTATGTGTATATCCTAAATATGGTAAGAGCATATCCTAATCTAGATAACAAATATACTACAATATACACACAATATACTTTCCTTAATATACAAGAATTGTCCACTGTTTTGCTGCCCTAGCTCCCGTGCTGGGCTGGACGTGCTGGGCCTCGAGAGGCCCACTGCCGAGAAGGCCTAAGTGCTGCACTGCTGCTGTATATCACTGATATACATGTGATATACATTTTTGTATATTCAGTGTATATCACATGTATATTGCTCTGTTTAACACACCCCCCATGATCATAGCGGGCGGTTTTAACAGAGATCTGTCCTAAAATCTTCAAAGAGAACCGCTGGTAGACCCTTTGTAAAGATGTCTGCAATTTGATAACGAGACGGGACATGACATACTCGAACTTGACCCTTTGCAACCTTTTCACGGACAAAGTGAATGTCCATTTCGATATGCTTGGTGCGCTGGTGTTGAACCGGGTTACCTGAAAGGTAGATAGCACTAATGTTATCGCAATATACCAAGGTTGCCTTATGAATGGGACAATGAAGCTCCAAAAGCAAATTACGTAGCCAACATAATTCGGAGACCACATTCGCTACCCCTCGATATTCTGCCTCTGCACTGGAGCGTGATAGAGTTTCTTGACGCTTTGCCGACCATGAGACCAAGTTGTTGTCAAGGAACATACAGTAGCCAGAAGTCGACCGTCTGATGTCGGGACAACCACCCCAATCAGCATCCGTGTAAGAAACAAGTGTGGATGTAGATGAAGGATACAAGTGCAACCCATAGTCCAGTGTCCCCTGGATATACCGAATGATGCGTTTGATTGCATTCATGTGCTCAACTCTGGGATCATGCATGAATAAACACACATGCTGAACCGCATAATGCACATCCGGCCTGGTAAAGGTAAGATATCGAGAGCCCCCGCAAGATCGCGATACTGGGTCGTCCTCGTATGGTGCACCCGCCGCGACACTTAGCTTTGGGTTTGCATCAATCGGCGTGGAAGTGGACTTACAGATGACATCCCAGCCTCTCGATGATCTCGGCAGATACTTCCGCTGAGACGAAACAACCCACCGAATGGCGCTGACAAAGAATTCCCAAAAATAACTCAAGGGCCCCAAGTCCTTCATAGCAAATTCAGAACTGAGCATGGCCATGATAGATTGGCGCAAAGCATCAGAGGAGGCAGTCAAGATGATATCATCCACGTACAACAGAATGTAGGCCAAGGACGAACCACGGCGGTAGATGAACAATGAATTATCTGATCTGCTGTGAGTGAACCCAATTGTTGAAACAAAGTCAGCAAACCTCGTGTACCAGGCCCTTGGAGACTGATTAAGCCCATATAAGGACTTTTTCAACAAACATACATGATGAGGACGGTTCGGATCTCTGAAACCCAACAGCTGATGCATATAGATTGTTTCCATGAGATCACCGTGTAGGAAAGCATTCTTAACATCCAACTGATGAATTGGCCAAGTCTTTGAAAGAGCCAAGCTAAGCACAGTGCGGATGGTAGCCGGTTTGACCACCGGACTAAACGTCTCACCACAATCAATCCCAACCTGCTGAGTCTTACCGTCACCCACAAGTCGTGCCTTATGTCGAGCAAATGACCCATCTGAATTCTCCTTATGAGCAAAAATCCACATAGACCTGATAACATTAATACCACAAGGACGGGGCACCAACTCCCACGTCTTATTATCAATAAGAGCATTATATTCATCAGTCATAGCAATTTTCCAATTAGGGTCATTTAAAGCTGACACCGGATTGCGGGGCAATGGGGATTTAGAGACATCTGAATGTAAATTAAAATGTCTTTTAGGTGTAAAAATACCCCGCTGACTCCGAGTGACCGGTCTATGACTCGAGGAAGAATTGTGTGAGTTTTGGGATTTTTCTGGGCTCGGGACAGACGGGCCAGCAGGCAGTGGGCCTGCTGGCCCAAATCGGTAAACTGGGTTGTCCGCTGGATCTGTTCCAGAATTGGGCTGGACTGGCCCAATTGCTGGGACTGATCCAGAAACTGGAATTGCAGCTGCTGGCGGGACTGTTGGACCAGCGGGCAGTGGGCCCGCTGGAGGATTTTGGGTGCGGGAGATGTCCGAAAAATTCCGAATAATATACGGGGATATTTGGTCATCCAAAAAATTATACGACCTAGGCTCGGGAGTATGAACTTTTCTAAACGGAAATTGGGTTTCATCAAAAATGACATGGCGATTAATTATGATTTTCTTGGAGGATAAATCAAAACACTTATAACCACGATGATTCGACGGATAACCCAAAAATACACACGGGGTAGACCGAGCCTGAAGTTTGTTAATTGTGGTGGATGAGAATAATGGATAACACAAGCACCCAAAAAACCGAAGATGAGAATAAGACGGGTCCTTATTATATAGGATTTTAAGGGGGTAAGAATAAGTCAGACCTTTAGACGGAATTATGTTCAGAAGATATGTGGCCATTTGTAGAGCATGATGCCAAAAATATAGAGGTACGGAGGCATGAATTAAGAGAGTTCGAACAATGTTATTTATGGAACGAATTTTGCGTTCGGCTTTCCCATTTTGTGAAGATGTATGAGGACACGAAAACCGAAAATTGATCCCATTTTTAGCACAGAATTCTCGGAGCTCCCTATTGTCATACTCTTTCCCATTATCACATTGAATATTTTTTATTTCTCTTTCGAATTGAATACGAATGAACGCTCTAAATTGGATGAAGACGGAAAACACTTGTGATTTATTCGCAATTGGAAACGTCCACAAAAATCTAGAATAATCATCTAAAAAGAGAACATAATATCGATGACCCAATGAACTGAGAACATGAGACCTCCATAAGTCACTATGAATAATATCAAATGACATTGAAGTATGAGAATTGGAGTCTACAAATGGCAACTTAACAATTTTCCCTAATGAACAAGACTGACAAAATTCAACCGAGCCTACAAATAAATAGGCTAGCGACGGGTTTCAAATCTTAAACTACCCTATGAATTAATCCTAAGTTTGCCTATTCTAAGCATTTCAATAGTTACATAAGTGCGATAAATAATATTACAATACAAAGCGGGATAAAAGCTGAATTAAAGAAAGAAATAAAATAAATAAACTCCGAGGAATAATTCGCCGTTATTTACTTTAATCCTCGCAAGTCAAGAACAAACGGTTAGAAACAGTTAAATACAAATAACTTCATATCCGTATTCAAAGCGGTGAATGTTTTGATCACGGAGGCTCGAACTTAAATTTTGAAAAGAGCATTCCAATCACGTCGTGGTCGCAAACATATGACTAATGTGGTTTATTTTGATTGCCTCGCCTACTAAACGTGTTGGTCTCTCGGGTGAAATAGAAAAGATCACTATGATCACGTCGTGGCTGCGAATATATAACTTGTTGGTTATTTTAGTCACCTCGCCTACTAAACATGTTGATCTTGGAAAAAGGTTTAAGCCTCATCATTGCCCAGAAGTTATATTTTTCCGTCTTTACAAGCTGTGGAGGCCTCAAAATCGACGGATATTTTTCATCGGCCAAGGTAGTATCGTGTTCAAATCAAGAAAATTAAAATGAAACAAGAAACAAGCAGAAGCAGACGGTGAAACAAAGAAGCGAGAAAATAATTTCCAAAAGACGCGGTGTTTAGTTTAAAACAGAAAAAGCAAGAAAGCGGATATTTGAATCTTTGAAAGCGATTAATTTGAAACAGAAAGCAATGTCTGAAAGGTGCGGTGTTTATTTTAAAACAAGAAAATGGTAAAAACAAAGAAAATAGTAATCAAGTCACGGGCGACAAGAACCGAAACAGAAAAATAGTGCCCGAACAGACGCGGTATTTGTTCAAAACAGTAAAAATATACCAAAAACAGTAAAACCGAAATATTGCGGTTGTCCAAAGCAGTTTTAAACCAGCTGTTTTCAGCCGAGAAAAACAGCAACAATTGGGTTTAAAATGTAACACCCCGTATTTTCGGATAGCGGTTGAACTCGTAGCGTAGGTAAGTAGACCCGGACCCGGGAAAAATTTCGTTGTACTGGTATATATTAATAAGAGGATTAGTATATAAAAGGGCGTGATCCCGAAATAATTTTGGGATTTAGTAAGTATGACGACGGAGTTTAAATAATTGTGTACCCCGTAGAGAGTATAGACTGGTATTTTATTACGGGAAGTATGATATTGACATATGAGGATTTTAGTAATCGTCGGGATTTAAATAATTGGAGACCGGAAGTTTAATGGTGTGTATAATTAATTAATTGTGGGATTAATTAATTAGGAAGGGGACAATTTATAGTGGGAGTTGGTAAGAGGGAGTTTTATAAACGATTTGGGGTGGCAAAGCCCCCAAACCGATCGATCGACAGCAACGGTAAGTCCTCCTTCTCCATTTTTTTTTTCTCCATTTCTTCACTCCATTTCTTCAACCTTCATCTTCTTCAAGAACCCATGAGGGATTAAAGGGTCACATTTCTAGCAACAGGAGCAAGCTCAGTTGATGGGTTTCTGAAATTTTTGACCAAAAATTAGGGATTTTCGGGAGCTTCCATATAACCAAAACGAGGGAGAACTCAAGGTGTTCGGGCTTTGATTCCAAAGTAGAATCGAAGCCAAGAACGAGCTTAGAAACTCGTAAGCTAAACAAGAAACCTTGAATACAACCTGATTCTGGCGCGAATCGATTTGAGTCTGCATTTACATTGTCGAAAAAGTCGTGTCGAGCAAAGGGTTGCCCATCGATTCTCGTCACTGCGTTTAAGAGAGGTAATCTTCTTTATTCTCTAAGTTTGTACAAGTTTTGGACTTGATTCTTGCTATTAGTTCTTAAGACGATTGTCGACAAATGCGAATTTGGGTTGGGTGTTGTCGGGACTGTCGTTACTGAGAGTTACTGGGTTTGCATGTGAAATTGTGGTACTGTTTCGGAGATTTTAGTAGTATAAGAAGGAGGATTAAGAGAGTTGGATGTTTCACTACTTACATAGATTTCGATATAGACGGAATATAGGTTCTACGCGGTTAAGGTGTTCGTTAGAATATCCCTAAGAATCTGTTTTTAATATGTTGTGTCGATTATGATTTAAATCATCCGTATGATGTAGATAAGCATTCATAGGGGCTTACAAGGACCCGCGGAACTTAGATAAATTCGACAACAAGGTTGAAGTTCTAAAACGAGGCATACGCTAATATTGAGTCGATTAATTCGTCTAAGAGGTATGTGAAACCCTTACTTCTTTCTTTTGGCATGCTTTAATGAAAGTACTGGACGTACTTAATTCTTATATAGTTTAATTCCTAAAGAGGATTGTTATGAGAAGTGCCTATGATTTTTCAAAGAAAGAGTTTATTATGACATTATTGTAATGATTTTATTGAGAGTCAAATGATGATTTTTACTTGCATGGCACTCATGATATCTACTGCGCTAAGTGTTACTACTTCACCTCACCGAGTCCCGGCCGGGTTACGATTCGTGCACCACCTTGCATTGTTCACCGAGACCCTCACTAGGGGCCGTTACGTGAGATGGATCCATAGATGAGAGATGATTTAATGAGTCCCAAAGACGGGCCGGGTTATGATATGATTCACCGAGTCCCGCATTAGTGGGCCGGTTACGTTCTGGTATATATATGTATATGGACAGGCATACATGTTTTCTTGACTTGCCTCTCATGTTTATAAGGCACAAATGACTTTTATGGTTTATGGCATAGTTGGATTTGGATCCCGATTTTTATCTTGATCTCATGTTTCGCTGGCTACTTATGATCTCTTTACAGCCTTCATGTTTTACATACTCGCACATTATTTCAGATCGACCCTTTCCTCGGGTGCGTTCATGCCCGCAGTACATGTTTTCGGGCCAGTGGACCTCGTGCCTAGGTTCCTACTCGCAGGTTGGAAAGTTCCTTTGATCCGTAGTTTTGTCATGTTGGTACCGAATCTCTTTAGAGCTTCTGTTTGTATTTAGGGGCACGACGGGGCCCTGTCCCGTCATATGTCGTTCTTCTTCTTATAGAGGTCTGTAGACAATGGTGGGTTGTACGTATGTAAGGGTTATGACTCTGTTTGGGTCAATCATGTTATTGTATTCTGTGCTGGGGTGTTCCCATGTTTAAACGTTACTATCTGGTGGCAGCCTTGTCGGCTTGCTTGTTATTTTATATTGGCTAATCGTGACTCCTCAGGAGACAGGTGCATTCGGGGGTAAAGGCAGCCTTGTCGGCTTGCCTACCCTGGCATATGTTGCTTATTGCGACGTTATGCTGCCGGATTTCAGACTCATTAAGGGTAGTTAGATTATGTGTGACAGGTTAGTAGAATGACGTCATTAAGGCGGTTAGTCGCGGCCCGTCGGGTCGGGTCGTGACAAAAGTGGTATCAGAGCAGTTAGTCCTCGGAACGTCTACAGACCGTGTCTAGTAGAGTCTTGCGTATAGGTATGTTGTGCACCATACTTATACGCCGGAGGCTGCCGGACATTTAGGATTGGTTTCTATTCTTCTTACTCTAAGATCGTGCGATAGAGCTATGTTATTAGGTTATTCCCTCTCTGACGTATTAATGTTAATGTGTTACAGCTATGCCTCCAAAGAAAGCGACAGCCGCCAGAAGGGCAATATGAATTCGAGGTTATGATAAACTATCTTACACACATACGGGAAGAAATAATGTAAGCTTGGGACATGGAATATTTGAGACTCTTAGAATATTAGATAATCGTTGAGACCTTAGATATACAAGGCCTTCTTGAGTAAAATATTTTATGTTTGATCTGGGTTAAAGTGCATAGTATATGTGAAGTCTATTAGTGGTGATGACTCCTTGATATGCTTATGTTATATGAAAAGGAATATGAGATATGCCAAAAACTGGAGTCGCTACTGTTGTACATATACGGTTTGTTGTCTCTGGAGCAGGTTGTCTGGATAAGTCCTTGAAATTAGTTCAGTAGGTAGTTGATAGTCGTTAACGGGTTGTCCTACTTGTGGATGGGGCTGAGGAGTAGATGGTCCTCTACATGTTGTAATGTTACCCTGTTTAAGTTGATGTGTTCCAGCTTTTCTTATGAGTTATGCTATCTATGTTATGTATAAATGTATTCTGTCTTGGTCATACTTCTTAGGGTGGTCATTGTGTCCCCTGCACAGTATGTGGGTTGAGTATAAATCACCGGGTGTTAGGACCTATCTTCGCCAATTTTGCTCAGTGGGACTACCTCTAAACAGTTAATTAGACTTGCCTAGATATCTTCTATGTTTGATTAAGATTTCCCCCGTAATTGTCTTTGCGTATCTTAATGTAGAATGCAAAATGTTCTAATAACCCAAGCCTGCGTTTTACCTCTTAAATAGGGAATAAATTCGTATGCTAAACATGTTGTCAATAATTGCTTAAGGGAGTGGAAAATTGAGTATTTACAACATTCCAGGAATGACTTGCTGCTGCAATAGACAGTTTACTTATTTAGTTAACTATTAAACCTTGAGTATATTATGCCAAGCATTATGAAATATATGCGAATATTGTGCTACTTGTGACTACTCTATTAATGTCTAGCATGTTCAGTTGGTGAAAACACTGTTAGAGTATTGTGTGACGATTATTTGTGTGTTAAGTGGCTGTCTTGTTAAGTTTAAGGGTTATTTGACCTTGTATGACCCGTTTAAATGAGTGAAGGGCTTAATGTTTTATTTATTTATTTATTTATCTGCCTATAATGAGGGAACTAAGATTTAGCATAAGAATGTTGTTATAGTTAGGATAGGATCACCTAATGACTTTGAAATGGATGTGTGTCTTGTTTAAGTGCTGTCGTGATCTGAAGGATAGCTTAGGAGCCTATTTGGTGTATGTTTTGCTGGTTAAAGGGGTCATACCTATCCTTGGCATGTCCCAATAGTCTTAGGTGGTCTAATACCCATCTGGACATAACTATTTAAAATAACCTCGTCCCTTCCTTATGTGCATAACTCTGCATCCAGTTGGTTGATTGTATATGCCCATGTTTTGTATCTAAGTGTTGATTAAATCAAACTGTTAAGTCCACCTATTCCCATGTCCGCTACTGCAGTGTGTCTACCCCCTTCTCCTTTCATGTAATGTTGGTAGACAATATAAGATCATTTGAGTTTTGACAGGTATCTAGATCACATGTTGGAAAAAAAAAAGATGAATGAAGAATGAATATCTGAGTAGTTCCTCAACTAGGTGCATTCCCTTGCCTCTGTCGAATTGGTTAAGTTATTAAGTGAGTAGTGATGAGGTTAGCATGACATGGATTGGCAGGTTGGATTGAAGTTGGGTTTAGCATGTATGGGTTATTTAAATTAATGTGATGACCGATATATTATTTTGGAAACTCGTTTGGCTATTTGTATAGGCGTTTGGTCATATTATCTACCTAAAACAAGCGCCACTAATTAAGAGCAAGATTAGTTGTCCTATTTAGCAAAACTTGTCTTATATCGCCCGATATGATAATTTAAAACTAGAAGAGAATGGGTTAAGTGTGTTGATATGGTTGAGGTTATGTGATGTTAATTATGATGGGAATTGATAAAGGGTAGCCTATGTGATGATTGTGAATTATGGATATTACCTAGATTCCGAGCCTGCTTTACCGACTTGAGGGTATGTTAGAAGACATGACTAAGCATGCCTAAATAAATGGTTATATGTTTGGATTAATCAAAAAGGAATATGTGGATTTTGCATGTTGATTGATAAGGTTGTTGTATAGTCTGGTGTAATTTTAGTTGAATCATGAAATGACTTTTAAACTATTGTATGCATAAGTTAAGCGATAATAACCTTGTTTGGATTGATTTTGGAGTGATTAGTGTTGTTAGATACAATTCCGACTTGATATGAATCTAACCTAAAGTTAGGAGTAACCCATGACTTGTTGGTTATAGTAGAAAGACCGGTGTGGCTTCTATTACATTTTTCATATAAATACAATAGTAACCTTGGTTGAGTATAAGCTTAGAGAATATGTCGGCTTACTGTTTTTGGTTTTTCCATGTGGTATCCAATAATTTGAAATGATGTAGCCTACATGTGGTCTCCAATGACATGTTTAGCTTCAATTATGACTACATGATGTCCTGACTGTGCTATTAATATCTTGTTACTTCTATGGATGCGTACTGTGAGATAAACTGGAGTTTTTTTTAACCAAAGGACTTATTTTAGTTTATTGTTGGACTTTATGAGCTTAACACTAACCCAAGAGGTTGTGATATGTCCAAAGGGAAGTTTAGTTCCTAATTTGTTTTCTTAGGTATGTACTTGTTGTATCTATGTTCTTGTAACTTGAACTTTAAGTGGTCTGAATGTTGAAGTTATGTTATGAATGCCTAGAAAAGAGTATTTCTCGCACTCCATTCATGTATCCATGTTTTCATTGCCAATGTGTAAACCAATCCACCTAGTTAAGTGCATGTATAAGTAGGAATAAAAGCTTAGAACCACTATGCTAGTTGACATGTGCTCCTAACAAGTAAATGATAAACTTAGGCTAATTTCAAAGATGATGGCCTTTAAAGGGGTGATTCGGAAAATTCCTCTGGACCCTGTAATTCTGCTTATATGGACTGTTGGTATGCAACCTCTTAAGGTATTTGTTGTGGCCCTGGGTATGGTGTGATCATAGGTTAGGTGCAGATATTGAAGCAAGATTAATCCGGCAAGTTTTTGATGTCTATTAACTATGGTATAAAGGGCTGTTTGACTTAGTATTGGCATTTCAAGTTGCTTATTCTTTTATGATGTTAGGCTTTACATAACCATGTCCATAGGTGAGTGGCACAACCAATCTAGACCTGAATTTGGTAAATGAATCTGTACTAATTAAGGTGCCGACTGTTTATGCTTGAAATAGAGGCTCAGCATGGTCAAGCCCCATTTCTGCATACCTAACCAGAGTAGGTTACATTTAGTTACTTGTTTTTATGTTGCCTAAGGACCACCGGTTTATGAAATGTCTAGCATGTTTAGACTAGTCTTGTTCTCTTTGATTAGCTGCTTTGTTTTGTTCTTTACTGTCTCTGTGGGCCTTTAATAATATATTATTGCCTCAGTTGGCACAGATGTTGCTGCCTTTTTTTTTCAGTCTCAAAGGTCCTGTTTTCAAGCATGTTGTGCTCCCCTAGTTATCTACATTCCTTGTTAAGGCTTGTACCTCTTAAAATACTGAATTCTGAATTATAGTTGTCTTGGCAGATTGAGGTGATAAATGTCATGTGTTTAAGGTCGAACTCATCATATTTTGAGATAATTTTAGACCTTGAGGACTGCTATACCTTAGCCATTAACACTTTACTTTGGGTATGACTTATTGCAAAATTTTGGGCCATTCTATTTTGATTACAAAATGTCGTGCATTCTTATCCAAGGTGCTGCCAAAGATATTTTCTCGCAGACATGATCTTGATGAGTCAGCCGTCCTTTCCTCAAGGATAAGACAGATACTACACTATAGGAAGACATTGTGATGTGTTGTGTGAGGTATAAATTTGGGTGAGGGTCTGGGTTGTCGGGCCATGGGGTAAGTAGTGGCTGCATTGTGACCAAATTTTGCTGCATTTTACCTCCTTTGTGGTTGCTGCTTTGGTCAGAATTGAGCTCACTTTCTGCTTGTATTTAGTCTTTGCTTTGATCAGTAAATTGAGCTCACTTTCTGATGTATTTAGTGCTGCTTTGGCTGATAATTTGGTTGTCTTGTTATTAGTCACTGTCTTTGGCCGGTGTTTGGACTGTTATTTGAGCTCATTTTTCGCCGTTATTTAGTCATTGCTTTGGCTACCAGCTGATCGCTATTTTGTCTTTGTTTCTTTGTTATTTGCTCTTTGTAATCACCGCCAGATTTTGGTGGAATTGTGCCTCTGCACAAACACATGTTGCTGCCTTTATTTTGAGACACCGCAGTGTAATTCTCGGGCGTGGGTAGAGTGAAAAAATCAGCAGCTTGTGTTCGCACTCTAGCCCAAAAACAAGTGCAATAAAAGAATCAATCGCTATAAGTATAAAACAGCTACATGGCTAATTGTATTGATGTGAGCTATTTTATAAATAACTAGGTTGCGTATAGAACTCTAAAATTAGATATTAGGACCTTTCTACCTCCTTTACCTATTGTTTGAATTTAAAGAATGTAGTCACCATGTGTTTATTTTGGTTCGCATAGGAAACTGAGTCTATTTCGTTAGAAGTAGTTATGGATGGATATGTATCTCCTCACAGTTTAAAAGATAGTTTGAATTAATCCTGAATGTCGTACCCCTTGTTTTGAGGATTTGGAATAACAATTGGTGTATTCTTTTTGTATGGTGTCGAAGGTTAGATTGTCGTGACCGACATTCGAGGACTAATGTTTCTAAGGGGGAAGGATGTAACACCCTCGTATTTTTCGGACAGCGGTTGAACTCGTAGCGTAGGTAAGTAGACCTGACCGGGAAAAATTTCGTTGTACTTGGTATATATTAATAAGAGGATTAGTATATAAAAGTATGTGATCCCTAAATAATTTTGGGATTTAGTAAGTATGACGACGGAGTTTAAATAATTGTGTACCCAGTAGAGAGTATAGACCGATATTTTATTACTGGAGGTATGATATTGACATATGAGGATTTTAGTAATCGTCGGAATTTAAATAATTGGAGACCGGAAGTTTAATGGTGTGTATAATTAATTAATTGTGGGATTAATTAATTAGGAAGGGGACAATTTATAGTGGGAGTTGGTAAGAGGGAGTTTTATAAACGATTTGGCGAGGGAAAGCCCCCAACCAGATCGATCGACAGCATCGGTAAGTCCTCCTTCTTCATTTTTTTTTTCTCCATTTCTTCACTCCATTTCTTCAACCTTCATCTTCTTCAAGAACCCATGAGGGATTAAAGGGTCACATTTCTAGCAACAGAGCAAGCTCACTGATGGGTTTCTGAAATTTTTGACCAAAAATTAGGGATTTTCAGAGCTTCCATATAACCAAAACGAGGGAGAACTCAAGGTGTTCGGGCTTTGATTCCAAAGAGAATCGAAGCCAAGAACGAGCTTAGAAACTCGTAAGCTAAACAAGAAACCTTGAATACAACCTGATTCTCGCGCGAATCGATTTGGGGAGTCTGTTTACATGTTGTCGAAAGGCGTGGTCGAGCAAAAGGGTTGCCCAACGATTCTCGCCACTGCGTTTAAGAGAGGTAATCTTCTTTATTCTCTAAGTTTGTACAAGTTTTGGACTTGATTCTTGCTATTAGTTCTTAAGGCGATTAGCCGACAAATGCGAATTTGGGTTGGGTGTTGCCGGACTGCCACATCGAGAGTTACCGGGTTTGCATGTGAAATTGTGGTACTGCTTTAGAGATTTTAGTAGTATAAGAAGGAGGATTAAGAGAGTTGGATGTTTCACTACTTACATAGATTTCGATATAGACGCAATATAGGGTCTACGCGGGTAAGGTGTTCGTTAGAATATCCCTAAGAATCTGTTTTTAATATGTTGTGTCGACTATGATTTAAATCATCCGTATGATGTAGATAAGCATTCATAGGCTTACAAGGACCCATGGAACTTAGATAAATTCGACAACAAGGTTGAAGTTCTAAAACGAGGCATACGCTAATATTGAGTCGATTAATTCGTCTAAGAGGTATGTGAAACCCTTACTTCTTTCTTTTGGCATGCTTTAATGAAAGTACGCGGGACGTACTTAATTCTTATATAGTTTAATTCATAAAGAGGATTGTTATGAGAAGTGCCTATGATTTTTCAGCAAAGAGTTTATTATGACATTATTGTAATGATTTTATTGAGAGTCAAATGATGATTTTTACTTGCATGGCACTCATGATATCTACTGCGTGCTAAGTGTTACTACTTCACCTCACCGAGTCCCGGCCGGGTTACGATTCGCACCACCTTGCATTGTTCACCGAGACCCTCACTAGGGGCCGGGTTACGTAGGATGGATCCATAGATGAGAGATGATTTAATGAGTCCCAAAGATGGGCCGGGTTACGATATGACTCCCCGAGTCCCGCACTAGTGGACCGGGTTACGTTACAGGTATATATATGTATATGGACAGGCATACATGTTTTCTTGACTTGCCTCTCATGTTTATAAGGCACAGCTGACTTTTATGGTTTATGGCATAGTTGGATTTGGATCCTGATTTTTATACTGATCTCATGTTTCTGTTGGCTACTTATGATCTCTTTTACAGCTTCATGTTTTACATACTCAGTACATTATTTTCAGATCGACCCTTTCCTCGGGCTGCTTCATGCCCGCAGTACATGTTTTCGATTTAGTGGACCTCGTGCCTAGGTTCCTACTCAAGTGAGTTGGAAAGCTCCTTTGATCCGTAGTTTTGTCATGTTGGTACCGAATCTCTTTAGAGCTTCGCTTGTATTTAGGGCACGACGACGGGCCCTGTCCCGCCATATGTCGTTCTTCTTCTTATAAGTCCGTAGACAATGGTGGGTTGTACGATGTAAGGGTTATGACTCTGTTTGGGTCAATCATGTTATTGTATTCTCGTTTGGGGTGTTCCATGTTTAAACGTTATTATCTCGTAGCAAACTTGTCGGCTTGCTTGTTATTTTATATTGGCTAATCGTGACTCCTCAGAGACAGGTGCATTCGGGGGGAAAGGCAGCCTTGTCGGCTTGCCTACCCTGGCATATGTTGCTTATTGCGACGTTATGCTGCCGGATTTCAGACTCATTAAGGGTAGTTAGATTATGTGTGACAGGTTAGTAGAATGACGTCATTAAGGCGGTTAGTCGCGGCCCGTCGGGTCGGGTCGTGACATAAAAATAACGCAGTAGTGGGCTTGAAACGCAGAAGCAGTGGGCTGTCCGAAACAGCCTAAAGTAGCAGGCTTTTAGCCAAGAAAACAGCAGCAATTGTGCTAAAAATACAGCAGTGATAAGACATCAAATGAGCTCAAAATGCAGCAGTAAAATATTTCCGAAAAGAAGTGTAAATGGTCCAGACAGCGGTTAGCGCGAAAGAAACGCAGCAGCGAGAATAGTGCATAATTAGCCTAAGTGTTGCGAAGAATCGCGCCTCGAATCAGCAGCCAAAATGCAACAAACCCATAACCGTAACTATTTAAAAATGGCATGTATCCGGAATCTCAAGGTGCAACAGATACCACAACCACCGGTAGCACAACAAAGACATAAAGGGAAAGGTAAACTTAAGAACTAATCACACTAAACCTCAAATTTGAAAGGATAAGAAGACCAAGGCTACCACCATTCATTTCCGATGTCAAACAAGATTCAAAAGGCTTTGAACCTTAGGCATGACAGTTATCAAGAATGCTAAATCCAACCCAAGCTTGTCTCCGCTTTCAACCAAAGCATAATAAGATAATAGGACAGTTCGACAAGGCAACTATGAAAGAAAACATTCGGCAATAAACATAGAATGCGGACATGAGCAGTAATATAACACGACACAAATCGGTTCAAATACGCTAAATGCTAATACATATATCATTCATCAAGTTAGTAAACATAACATGATATAAGATAACTTAAAAGATTTTATATGATATATGTAGGCACTTAGCACTTCAACAAAGTTGACAGACAAATGAAAGCAATTAACTATCCAAAAGATGATATATTTTAGACACAGAATTGTCTAATCTGGGCCAAAAAAATGCATATTTTATTAAGGTAAGCAACGTACATTAATAATATGCTCTAAGGACTTTCATGCTAGCACAATGATCAAGCTTACACTAAAATGAGCAAAGATGGATGCATAATCAGCTCAAGATTGACATGGAAGATAAACAACAGAGATTTACATGGCCATGTGGAAACAACATCTTAAGTATGCAGAACCACAAGCATTAAGGACATGCAATCATAAGTTAATCATTCTAGGCATGTCATAGTTAACATGACCACTAAAGAAGACCTATGTTAACAAAACCCAATCATCTAACAACCTGAATCATATCTGGAGCATGCTGGACTGAACTCAAGAAACTTTAATAGGAACATACATGATTCATCGCTTGTCTTAAACCATAGGAATCACATAAACAGGTCACTGAAGCATCCAAGCACACTCACACAATCACTATAGCCTTGCCATTGCTTAATATGAGGCTTAGATAGCTTAAAATCAGGCACAATCATATATTCAGGCTTTTCTAGGCTAGACATGATCTTCCAAATAATCTAAACTACCAAACTAACATTCATGTTATGAAACCTACTTAAACAAACACATACATACATCATATAAGTTTGAATCTGAGTCTTAACAATGACATATTGATCATACACAAACCACTAAAATAGACCTAAACTATCACAAGACATTCAAACTAACCCTATTATAATCCTTTTAAAAGGCAAGCATGTTCAAACTCAAGCTTAATCAGGATTTCCACTTAATTAGCGCTAATATCAGATACTTATTTAAGTAAAGAAAAAATATCAGTAGGCTCGGATATAGTTCGAAGCAAAGTCACATAACCTCAATGAGTTACTAGTATCATTTTCTAACACATGAAATCACATATACATAACCTTAATAACTGAATATCTTAATATAATCATGACCAACTAACAGCATTCAATCCAAACAAGATCATATTAAACCCACAATGACATGCTATAAAAATCTAAGACAGTAAACAGAAATAAAAGTAAAGGGGAGGAATTCGACTCACTGACCTTCTCCGGGCAGCGAACCGAGGCGTGTTTCGAGTTGTCGAATCCGCTCGGAGATGTTATTTTGGAATTCTGATTTTTGCGATTTCAAAATTCTGATTTTTAGGATGCTGCTTTTGTAAGTTTGTTTCTGATGTTTGACCCAACCCGGAATGTGACCCGACTCGGAATGTGGCCCGACCCGGAATCCGAAAACGGTCAGAAGCAAACAGAAATTCCAGATTTTCCTAAGACCACAAACCAATAATTTAAAACTATATTTCGAATTTTTGGATTGAAGAACACATGCAAAAATAAAGAAATGTTCTTATGAGTTTCGGATTTCTTAAATTTCGGACCTAAAAATGACCCGAAAATTCTAAGAAACCCCTTCAAAGACAGATTTTCGGACCTCCCCAAAAATGAAGAACAAGAGGGATATTTATAGGTGGATTTCCCCCCCAAGAACGAGTTTGAAATTTGAATTAAAGGCAAAAAAAATCTGAATTTTGGAAGCGGATTTTGGGGGAATGGGCGTGGGTCGAAGTGACGGGAGGGGTGTGGTGGTGTCAGCGTAACAGATGGGGTTGGTGGTGGTAGGTGAGGTGACGGCCGGCGAAGGGTATGAGGGTGTGGGGTAGCGGGTTTGGTTTAAGGATAAAAGAGTTTAGGGTTTTGTTTTGAGGGTATGTTAAAAATGGGGAAAGAGGGGCGGGTCGGTCGAAGATAAGGAGAGGGGTCGGGTTTGGGCTTGGGTGTTAGTCGGTTGGGCCTGGTAGTTTTAATTTGAGGGTGAAGGGCAAAGGGGAAAGGGAATTGGGCCTGGGTTTGGCCGACCGGGCTTGGTTGGGGAATTGTTTAGGGACTTTTGGGCTGTGGGAATAAAGGGAAGGGAATAAGGGAATTTAATTGGGGAGTTTGGTTTTGGGCTTGTTTTGGTGGGTTGATTTATTTTGGGTGAGGGGAGATTAAAAGGGGGATGGGTTTGGGCTTGTTTGAAATGAGTTTTAGTTTGGGTAGAAATTGTTTTGGGTTTGGAAATTGTTTTGTGGTTTTGGGTTGGAAAATGAATGGATTATGGATTAAAAATATGAAAGGGGTTTAATATTAAAAAAAAATATTTTTGTTTTGTAAAAGATGTGAATTATTTAAAATAACGTAACGACGTGATAAATAATAAAATATAATATTTGTGAAATATTTAATGCTTAATAAAAAGGAAATGCGATGCAATTTTGCGAGAATAAAATAACATAGAATTTCGGATAAAACTTATGATTATTATAAAAATGCAAATGATATAAAAAAATGCGAATAATAATAATAATAAGAGGATATACACATATATGCCTATATTTTTAAAATTATTTTAAAAGTGTCAAAATATTAAAAATTACGAATAAAATCATAAAAGATTGGACAAAATTGGGTGTCAACAATGCTGAGCGCGTAGGGACTTATAGATTAAATTTACCTTCCGGCTATTGTTTAGTGTTAAATGATTGTTTTTATGTTCCCTCGTTAATGAGGAATATTATTTCTATCCTAGTGTTGGACATGAAGGGCTTTTCCTCGTATATTTTTAATGGCAGTCACGTACTGTCTTTTAATAATGTTATATATGGAACTGCTCCTCTTGTGGATGGATTATATACACTGAACTGTAGCTGAGAGATATTCAATGTACAAAATAAACGAGCCAAGACAAGTAATAGAAACTCTACCTACCTATGGCACTGCAGACTTGGTCATATCAACGAATCAAGGATAGCAAGATTGAGGAAGTTAGACTACCTCGAACCATTTGACTTGGAGTCTTATGGTAACTGCGAATCTTTCTTGAGAGGAAAGATGACCAATAAACCACTTTATGGGAAAGGTATGCGAGCCAAGGAGGTGCTTGAGTTGGTCCATACTGATGTATGTGGGCCATTCTCGACTCAAGCTAAATGAGGCTTCCCATACTTCATCACTTATACTGACGACTTCACAAGGTATGGGTATGTGTATCTTATGAGACACAAATTCGAGGCTTTTGAGAAGTTCAAGGAGTACAAGTCAGAAGAATAGAAGCAACTTGAAACGAGTATCAAGACCCTTCGATCAGATCGAGGAGGTGAGTACTTAAGCAAGGATTTTCTAGATTACTTAAAGCTACATGGAGTCCAATCTGAATGGACACCTCCAGGAATGCCACAGATGAATGGTGTTGCCGAAAGGAGAAACCGAACCTTATTGAATATGGTTCGATCCATGATGATCTCATCAGCTCTACCGACATACCTTTGGGGATATGCTATACAAACCTCTATATACATTCTGAACAGAGTTCCTTCCAAGTCAGTAGAAAAGACACCCTATCAGATATGGTGTGGCAAGAAGCGAGCTCTTAAACATATGAGACTTTGGGGGTGCCCTGCATATATTAAGAAGATGCTCGCTGACAAGTTGGAATCTAAAAGTGAGAAATGTTACTTCGTGGGGTACCCAAAGGAAACTAAGGAATACTACTTCTATCTTCCTGGAGAACATAAGGTCATTGTTTCCAGGAACACAACTTTCCTTGAAGAAGAATATGTCTACAAGGAACGTAGCTGCACAAAGATAGAACTTGAAGAAATTCAAGAACCACAAGATAACACAGGAAATGATCCCTTGTTAAATGACCTAAACAAGGATTCAGTGGGAGTATCTGGTGAAGATTGGGTACTTAGAGTACACCCTTCAGCCAGTGGGAGTGCTGTGGGAGATAGTGCAGAAATGCAAGGCTCTCATACACAACCAATAGAAGATGATACAATGGTTGTACATCATTCCATTCAGGAAATACATGAAAATGACATTCCTGAAAGCTCTCAAGGTGATGGATTGTCCAACACACAAAGACCTTCTCACTGTCAGAATGTAATAAACACTGAAACACAGAATACTCAACTCCGTAGGTCCACTAGGACTCATCGTCCACCTGAAAGACTTAATCTCCTTGTTGAAACACACAATGAGATAGATATTCCTGATGATAATGAACCTACAACCTACATCGAAGCTATGTTAGACATTGATTTGCAGAGATGGCAAGAAGCCATAAAATCTGAGATGGACTCGATGTACATAAATCAAGTTTGGAACTTGATTGATTTGCCAACAGGGGTTAGACTCATAGGATGCAAATGGGTATTCAAGAAGAAGATTGATGCATATGGCAAGGTACAGACTTATAAAGCAAGACTGGTGGCTAAAGGTTATAATCAACGGCCTAGGGTCGATTATGATGAAACCTTTTCACCTGTTGCTAAGCTTAAGTCCATTCGGATTTTACTTGCAATAGCTGCATATTATGACTATGACATTTGGCAGATGGACGTCAAAACTGCATTCCTCAATGGTAATCTAGTTGAGGAAGTGTCTATGAAACAACCTGATGGTTTTTCAATTGAGTCCAAACCAAATGCTGTATGCAAGCTACAAAAGTCCATTTATGGGCTTAAGCAAGCCTCGAGGAGTTGGAACATTTGCTTTGACAAGGCTATCAAATCGTTTGATTTCGTCAGAAGCAAAGAAGATCCATGTGTTTATAGTAAACACAAAGATGGGAGTATTGCCTTAATTATCATATATGTAGATGACATATTAATAATGGGAGACAATAAGACTCTCCTGCAGTAAGTAAAAGAGTGGTTGTCCAGTACCTTCATGATGAAGGATTTAGGTGAAGCCTACTACATTCTGGGGATTAGGATCTATAGAGATAGACCTAACAGATTGTTGGGGCTGTCACATTCAGTCTACATAGACAAAGTGCTTAGACGTTTTTCTATGAAAAATTCCAAAAAAGGCGGTTTACCTATGGGACAAGGCATAAAGTTATCTAAGAAGGATAGTCCTTCTAATTCTATAGAACTTGAACGCATGAAAATGATCCCATATGCTTCGGCTATAGGATCGATCATGTATGCCATGACCTGTACTAGGCCAGATGCGGCTTTTGCACTTAGTATGACTTGCAAGTTCCAGCAGAATCCTGGGGAAGAACACTGGAAAGCAGTCAAGAGTATTCTTAAGTATCTTAGATGAACTAAAGAATATTTCTTAGTCTATGGTAGACAAGAGAGGCTGGTATGTATTGGGTACACTGATGTTAGCTTCCAGACAGATGTTGATGACTACAAATCTCAATCAGGTTACACATACATTTTCAATGGTGGAGAAGTGAGCTGGAAAAGTTCCAAACAAGCTACAACTGCTGACTCGACAATGTGTCGAGTACATTCTTTGGATCGAAAGCTGGTAAAGAAGTTGTTGCGATATCTGAGTTCTTGAAGGAACTAGGGGTTGTTTCAAGTGCCACTTGTCCAATAACGGTTTATTGCGACAACACGGGTGCGATTGCGCAAGCTAAGGAACCAAGATCAACCAACGGAAACAAGCATGTACCAAGGAAGTACCACATACTCAAGGAGATGGTGGAGACTGAAGAGATTATATTAGACTATGTTCCCACAGACGATAATCTAGCTGACCCATTCACTAAACCATTAAGCTTAGTCAAACATAATGGTCATTTTGAGAATATGGGCATTAGATATGTTGGAGATTGACTCTAGGCCAAGTGGGAGATTGAAAGTATATTTATGTCCCAGAGACAATTTGTATTAGGACAAATGTACTTTATACACATTCATATTATTATTAATGGAGATTAATATTTTGGCATTTGCAATTATTGAATTATTATTTGATTATTTGTAATTATTCATTAATGTGCATCCCTTGAGCTTACGTTGTCATTAATAGAGTGAGATATTTTATGATATAGCGTAACTCTTAAAAAGCATCGACTAATGATCATCGAGAATGGGATATCGATAATATGTGATGGGTCGATATGTGGTCTGCATCACATCCTTAGAGGATGTAGTATGTCTCACATGCTACGAGTAATGGTTACTCGTGATGGACACATGGATACTTTGGAAGTATTGGTATACCCTGCTGATATACTGTTTGTTATACTTGTCTAACGTATGATCAGTGTGTGGGAGATAGAAGTCCTTAGACTTGAGGTCAATACGCGCTTTATCTACAAAGTAATGTACTTTGATCCCGTCCTAAGCTCAAATGCCTTGTAGGTTGAGATACGGCTTGTATTGGGTACATTACGATGTGGATTGAAGGTGGTAGTTGAGCCAAGATTAGGATTCATTCCTCGAATGTATATTCGAGAGAACACTCGGATTCTCAGTGATATTAGGTTCACTAAGTCGTTGGTCAATGCAATAGACATATTTAAAATATGGTCTAGTTGTCAACTGATATAGATGAGATACAATGATTAAGCCATTTGGATAGACACTTGACAAATCCTAAGCTTGATCGGGTGTGTCGTGAATGAAATGATTTTATCTTACCACATAAAGGTTAAGTTTATTGGATTCGTGTAAACATACTTCACATATTGAGTTCGTCTTCCGGGCCCTTCTAGGAGTTCCGCGTAGACCTTAATTTGATTAATGTCAATATGAGAAGGCCTGTAGGGTCACACTATGTCGATTATCCGTTTTAATCTAAGGATGTATTGAGAGAGTAATTAAAATATTCGATTTGGAATCGAGACATTTTAATGAATAATGATTACATTAATTAAGTCAAAATTAAATTTTGGATTTAATTAAGAATGCACGGAAATTAAAGGCAGTGCAACTGCACGCCGAGAGCCGCGACACCCATACCCTAGGGTCGCGGCGCCTCTACATCGATTTTTGGGTCAGGCCCAAGGTCAAACCCTAATCCGGTTTTGACATAATTTTCAACTATAAATAGAGGCATTCCCTTTCATTATTTACACACTAATTTCTGAAAATATTCTAAGCCTTAGAGACTTAAAATCAAATACTCTCGAACCTCTGCCGGATTTCCTAGCTTTCCGAAGGAGAAATACATTGAAGCTTGGAGTTTGCAATCGGAAGGGCAACCGCGTGTGCACCTCACAGTAGAGAAAGACTCCAAATAATCTAGATTTGTAAGTAAATGTTTTTATGTTACAAGTTTAATTGTTGTATAACCATACCAAAAATATTGTTGGGGTAAGTAAAAAATAAATATTTTAAACTTTCGTTGTGTCTTACTTATGTGTTTTGTACCCAATAAATTCCTACAATATGGTCATACGATACCTATGAGTGGCACATCGATCTGCCCTCATTTTTCACAATAGAATTTGTTCCCCTCTTTGATGCACTTTTTGCATGCTAGATAAGACCATCGACAATCCTCTAGGTCCACAATCTTTGCCACAATACCGAGGTTTTCTGGTTGCGCTTAAAAATTGTATATATAAATGGTATGTACAGAAAAAGATGCTAAAAGTTGTGCTGATTATATAAAAAACTTTAAAATTACGTACTCACATGCTTACAGTCAATCAAAGCCTCAATCGTTTTTACTCCAACACTTCCAGATGCTAACTCATCAGCAATAGAATAAGTCTTTTGAGACGAAATTTGAATAATTCTTTGTGAGCTTTCTCCACACAGAAACGATTATGTTTCATTTTTTAACTTGAGATACGTAAATCTATATATTAAGAATAAAATTTAATTTGAAATAACCATAAATGTAGTATTACTTACGTAAACTTTGAGCAAAACTCAACAACTTGAGGAAGATTTGAATTGATCCAAAGCTTGGAAGCGTGCCAAATGTTCCTCACTGAATATTGCTCTGCACACTTAATTATATTTGTAAGAGTTTGCTAATTGTACAGAGACATAGAATTGCAAAATAAGTAAATAATTTAATAACATAGATATCAGTGTGCTCTAATCATCTGCGTGACGACGACAACAGGCTTATCAGTGGATCCATTCAAATGTGGCTTGATCTGGGTAGGAAATATTCTTACTTATCTTTATTCATTATATATATAGTGTTACAATCTGTTCTACAAAGTCACCCCTGATAAATATAGTATGTTATATTTATAGCTGGCCAGTGGGTCGGGCTCGGGTTTGGCGGGGTCGGGTTTGGCGGGGTCTGGCGGGGTCGGGTTTGGCGGGACTTGCTCCAGTCCCGTCCCGATCCCGATCCAAGCGAAATCGGGGCGGGGCGGGGTCGGGGCGGGGTCGGGATCGGGGTCGGGATCGGGGCGGGTTCCGGCGGTTTTTTTTTTTAATAACATATGTATAAATAAAAACTCAATAAACAAGACAAGATAGTGTAATAAAAACATCCCAAGGCTATTTTTGTGCCTCTTATATTATTTAATAGACATATGATTTTTTTGTAATACAAATACAATTGTCTAAATTGCAACTTTGTGGTGTTGTCCAAAAGTTGCAAATTACATAATAAAATTGCAATTAAAAAAATTACATTCTCAAAAAAAATATGTTTTAATTGCTTGATAGTTTCTTGTGGTTCTTCGGTTGGAATTGGTATTTGTTGGTCAAATTGATCCATGTCGCTTCCACCACCTTCAGATAAGATTTCATTGTAGTTTTCGTCTTCTTCTTCATTGATCTCCGGTTGACCGCATCTTCTCCGCTCCGCTCGTATCCAATCTCTGAATAATACTGCAATTTCCAAGCTGTCTCCGGCTAATGAGTGTCTGTGGTCTCCTATTCAATATATGTCGGCAGAAAAAGCGCTTTCAGACGCAGTTGATGACGCTTGAATGTTCAAAATATCCCGGGCTATCATTGAAAGTGTTGGAAAGGTCTTCGCATTCCCCCTCCAGTATTTCAACAAGTCTTTATGTCCATCTTCATTGATAACTTTTTGGTACGGTACAGAACCCTGCAAAACAAAAATATCAAACTCGCTAATTTGGTTAGTAGCGGTACGACCGCACATTCTATTTCTGAGGCTTTCAATACTAGCCGCAGAAACATCATGTCTTTTGTGAGCTTGTGTTGAAGATGAAAAAGATGGTATAGAAGCCGGTAGGTTACTAGCACTTTCTTGTTGGTAAAATCTATATATTTTTTTGCATTGGTCTTCTACGCTAGACTACACTTCTTCTTTAGTTTGTTCAATAGGTGGTGGGTGATTTAGATTTTTTGGACTTGGAGGTGGTAGTACTTTTATACAATCGTAAATAGTTTCAATAAGTGATTTGGTACCGTCTATTTTAATAGCCGGATTTAATACATCACCAATAATATAAATAGTGGGAATAGGAATAAAATATTTTTTTATTTTGATAAATATTTAAGCTGGGTTTTTCATATATTCACTAAGTAATAAAAATATTAGAGTTATATAAAACAACATGGTTGAAATAGTAGGATAATATATACCGGAAAATTCTTTTGTCGCTTGAAAAAATTTCTCTAAAAATACAATAAGTTCAGAAATTTTTACCCAATCACTATCTACAACCATATCAGCTGGATTTTGATTATGAGAGTTAAAAAATAAAGTTATATGTTTTCTATAGTCATAAGCAACAAGTAGTTGCTCGTATAAAGAATTCCACCTAGTGGATACTTCTTCTGGAATTTTTCTATAAGGTAGTCCACAATCGTAACAAGTTTTTTTATATTCTTTTCTTCGTTGTACTCTATTACTTTTTAAAATAAAGTTTATAGCAAATTGTATTTTACTAAGAATGTCTTCAAAAAGTGATAGACCATCCTTTACAATTAAATTATATATATGACACACGCATTTTATATGAAAATGATATGGAAAAGATGGAGTTAAACTATTTTTTAAAATTGTAAAAGCGTAATTGTTAGAAGAAGCGTTAACTAATGTAATAGTCATAATTTTATCGGTTATTCCATAATAATGACACACTTTATAAATTTTTTCTGCAATAAAAGTACCAGTGTGCCTATCATCTATATATCTATACGCTAAGATACGTTTTTGCATAGACCATTTATAATCTATCCAATGACAAGTTACCGTTAAATAATCATGGTCGTTAGTACTACGACCTATATCAGACGTGATAGATACTTTGTCATTAAAATGATATAATGAATAACATAAATATTGTTGATATTCATGTGCGAATTTAAATACATCTCTCTTAACATTTGATCTAGGAAAACCGTTAAAAGCAAGATTATATATATCTCTAATGTAATGAATAAAACCGGGAGATGAAGGAAATGAAAAAGGCAAACCCTCCACAACAACTAATTTTGATATTGTTTCCCTATCTCTATGTTTATTGTATTTAGGGTCTACAATTCCCCTCCGTCGTGGGGTTAATTTGACCCTGTACTTGGTCTGGGATAATATGTGAACCTTGTTCCGATGGAGGGGACGTTTGCGCACCCGGTTTTGAAGCCTGGTATTGGGCATACCTAGCTGGATGAGCACTTACTATATGTCTAATTAAACCCCCCCGTCCCACCGTGACCTTTTCCAGTTTTAAATTTTAAAACATTTTTACAAATTTTACATCTAGCTACTTGATTCTCTACGTCCCTATCAAAAAATATCCATGCATCTGATTTTAATGGTCGTTTTGCTGGACCTCGTCTCATACTAGGGGAATAGAAGGCATTTCAGTTGAAGGTGCACTATTGGGTGTGTTGTCATCAACATTAGTGGGTGTATCATCTAGATCATCGTCTAAATTAAAGTCTTCTTGAGTTCCAGAAAATAGCTCCTTGTCTAAATCTAATGGTATTGTAGGAAAATGTTGAGTATCAACAAAATCATCTTGTGTAGGAATATGATGACTAGAAGAAGTACTCTTGCACTGGTTGCCCCTACTAAAAGAAGCACACTTACCCTTACCCTTAAACATACCTCTTAATCCTTCCATTTTAATTATGATAATAAATAATTAAAGATAATAAAATTAAGTACGCTAAATAAAATAAACAGACAATAATAATTTAATGAAGGAACGAATGTACCAAACGCCGACGTATAATCGAGAGGTTGAAAATTGAAACTTTGCTCGATGGAAGATCCTCAAGCTAGTTGCCAACTTCACTCCCAATTCCCAAATGAATAAATAAAATTGAATATTTAGTAAACAATGTAGACTTGTAGAGAGATATATTGAGAGATTAGAGAGATTGTAGGAAAATTTGTGAGAAAGATGAAAAGAAAATGAGTTATTTATAGTTGAAAATTGGGTTAACGTGTAAATATAATAACTTAAGGGTTAAAAATAAATATTAAGGGGGTAGGGGGGTTTGGGGGGGAGGCCAAAAATGGTCGTTGCCCAACGACCAAAATCTAAAATGGCCTTTGGTGCAACGGTTATATTTGCAAATGGGGGACTTATGGGCAAGATCGGGGCGGGCTCAGGACGGGCTCGGGGCGGGCTCAGGTCTGGCGGGCTTGGGACGGGTCGGGATGAGACATTGTCCCATCCGGTTCGAGTCCCGCTATCGATTTTTTTAACTAATCAGGGTCGGGGCGGGATCGGGCCATCCCGGCCCACTGGCCAGCCTTAGTTATAGTTAGAGGATGTACACGGTATACTATCTTGTGTATATCGTGTATATCACGAAAACCCAAGGCAATTGGAAGACCATGATATACACGGTATACACACCGTGTATATCGGCGGTTTTGGGTTAGTTTTCGGTAGAATATTTTGTATATATTTAAAATTGTAAACTTACCATAATTGTATAATTATTGTACAAGTAGAATAAGGTTTTGGGAGTAGAATATGAATAGGATTTTCCTATTATGGAAAATTGTAAATTGTAAATTGTATATATACTCTTTCAATAATGAAAATAATCAAGGAATTATTTCTTTCATGGTATCAGAAGTCTAGGTTAATATTTTTCTCTCCAATTACCATCCAATTTTTGCATCAGTTTCTGTGCCCCCTTCTCTCGGTTTCCGTGCCCGGCGGTGTCTTCCCTCTTCCTAAATTTTCTTCCAAAATCCTTACATCACGTCTTTGTGTTGCTATTATGGCTAAGAACACGTTTCACCCTGCCCTTACATCAAGAATCACATCCATATCATTATTGAAATAGAAACGTCCAATACGCGACGTGGGCTGAACTGTTCAAAGTTCACGCACGCTCGCATCAAGTCCTCCATCACATTATTCCCCCGGCTCCCATGGCTACGGGACTTCCTAAACCCGAGGATGATCCTCAATTATGGACGACTATTGATGCTACTGTTCTTTAGTGGATTTACTCCACTATCTCTACTAATCTATTGCAAACGATTATCAAACCCGACGCTACGGTGATGGAAGCTTGGAATAGAGTACGCGATATATTCCAAGATAATCAAAATTCTCATGTTGTTACCCTTGAGCAGGAGTTCTCCCACGTCAATATGGAAGATTTTCCCAATGTTTCAGCATACTGCAAAAGGTTGAAAGAATTGGCGGACCAACTCCTCAACGTTGGTGCGCCCGTTACCAACGACCGTCTTGTCCTTCAGATGGTACATGGACACCGGAATTTCCTATCACAACATAAGTATGCGGCTGAGATCATTGAGTGAGCTGGTATGTCCTCATGCAAGTCTACTTCCACTCCAATTGATACTAAACACAAGTTGGGTGTTGCGGCTAGCTTACCTTATGAGAATTCGACCCGTTATCACAGTCTTGCAGGGGATCTTCAGTATCTTACTTTCACGAGACCAGATATTACGTATGTCGTACACCAGGTGTGCTTGTTTATGCATGATCCCAGCGTTGAACACATGAATGCGCTCAAACGCATTGTTCGATACATCTAGGGAACACTTGACTATGGCTTACATTTATATCCGCCTTCAATATCTACACTTGTCTCGTATACAGATGCTGATGGAGATGGTTGTCCGGATACCAGACGTTCCACATCCAACTATTGTATGTTTCTTGAAAATAACTTGGTCTCATGGTCTGCGAAGCATTAGTTGACATTGTCATGCTCTAGTGCAGAGGCCGAGTATCGAGGGGTGGCCAATGTGGTTTCTGAATCAAGTTGGTTACGTAATCTTCTTTTAGAGTTTCATTATCCTATTTAGAAAGCTACCTTGTTTTATTGTGATAATATTAGTGCCATCTACCTTTCTAGTAATCAAGTTCAACACCAGCGCACTAAACACATCGAGATGAACATTCACTTTGTTCGCGAAAAGGTAACTCGTGGACAAGTACGCGTGTGCCATGTCCCTTCCAGGTATCAAATTGCAGACATCTTTACAAAGGGTCTTCCCTCGGTCCCTTTTGAAGATTTTAGGGACAATCTCAGCGTACGAAGACCGCCCGCTATGACTGCAGGAGTGTGATAAATATAGTATTTTATATTTAGATGATATACACGGTATACTATCTTGTGTATATCACGAAAATCCAAGGCAATTGGGAGACCGTGATATACACGGTATACACACCGTTTGTATATCGTCGATTTTGGGTTAGTTTTCGGTAGAATATTTTGTATATATTTAGAATTGTAAACTTACCATAATTGTATAATTATTGTACAAGTAGAATAAGGTTTTGGGAGTAGAATAAGAATAAGATTTTCCTATTATGAAAAATTGTAAATTGTATATATAATCTTTTATAAATGAAAATAATTAAGTGATTATTTTATTTCAGCCCCAAAAAGTTGCAGAAGTGTTGTTTCTCCTACAATTATTATAAGGTTAAGCACATGAATCAAAATAACAAACTAATTAAACATTTGGGAGTAGAATAGGAATAAAATTTTTCTATTATGCAAAATTGTAAATTGTATATATACTACGCAATGTTGGTGCACCCGTTACCAACTCCGATGTCCATGTACCAATTTTTCTACCCCTCACTGGAACCCGAGAGCCACTGTTGGGCCGGGGCAGCCTGCAGTGTGCTTGGGCCTCGGCCCCACTAGGCCCACCATGCCGCGGGACCCACCCCTACTGATATTGAAGTTGTGATGCACACACTTGGATTAAATCCCTCGGACATAAATTGGTACATGGACACCAGAGCCACTCCCCACATGACGTCCGACCAAGGTACTCTCTCGTCTTATTCCAATTTGGGCGGTAATCGTGGTATAATTGTTGGTAATGGCAATTCCATTCTGATTCGTGGTTACTATCATAAAACTTTATCCCCCCATCCACCTCTTGTCTTAAAAAATACCATTCATGCCCCTAATTTAATTAAAAATTTGGTGTATGTCCGTAAATTCACCAATGATAATTCCGTTTCTGTTGAATTTGATCCTTTTGGGTTTTTTGTGAAGGATTTCAAGACGGGGATTCCTCTCATGAGATGTGATAGTTGGGGAGATCTTTATCCTATCACGCCCACCTCTGGTCTCTCAAGTCCAGCCTTGCCATCAGATTTTACAGCCCTTGCTCCTTCCTTGTGGCATGCTCGTCTAAGTCATCCGGGGTCATCTATTTTATCTTTCTTAGATAAAAATAATTTTATTTCTTGTAAGGGTACGTGTAGTACTACGATTTGTCAATCTTGTTCTTTAGGAAAAAATGTTAGATTGTCGTTTGTAGACTCTAATTCTCGTACTTTAATGTCATTTGATATTATTCATAGCGATTTATGAACATCTCCGGTTCTCAGTTCTTTGGGTCATCGTTATTATGTTATATTTTTGGATGATTATTCTAATTTTTATGGACTTTTCCGATAGCGATAAAATCTCACATTTTCCACTTTCTTACAATTTAGAGCATCCATCAGAACCCAATTCGAATGGGAAATAAAAAATATTCAAGTGTGATAATGATAAAAAATATGATAATTGGGTGTTTCGAGAGTTTTGTGCTACTAAAGGAATCAATTTTTATTTTTCTTGTCCTCATACTTCCTCACAAAATGGGAAAGATGAACGCAAAATTCGTACCATTAATAACATTGTCCGAACTTTATTGGTTCATGCTTTCGTGCCCCCTTCTTTTTGGCATCATGCTCAACAAATGGCTACATATCTTTTTAACATACTTCCTACCAAAGGTTTGGCATATTCGTCTCCCATTCAAATCTTATATATTAGGACTCATTCGTATTCCCATCTTAGGGTCTTTGGGTGCTTATGTTATCCGCTATTTCCGTCCACCACAATTAACAAACTCCAAGCCCGTTCTACTCCGTGTGTGTTTTTGGGTTATCCGTCTAATCATCGTGGCTACAAAGTTTTTGATTTATCATCTAATAAAATCATCATTAGTTGTCATGTTCTTTTTTATGAAACTCAATTACCGTTTACTAACGTGCGTAGTCCCGAGCCTAGTTCGTATAATTTTTTGGACGATGCTATCTCTCCATATATTATCCACCATTTTTCGGACGTATCCCGCACCCAAAATCCACCAGCGGGCCCACTGCCCGCTAGACCCACTATTCCGCCTAACCTCACTGTTTCCAGTAATGTTCCAGCCCCAGTTTTGGTGATTGGGCCTGGTGCCCAGCCCAATACCGAAACTGGTCTAGTCCATGCTTCCGTCTCGGTACCTGCTTCCAATTCTGGGCCAGCAGGCCCACTGCCTGTTGGCCAGTCCGTCACTTGTCCCGATATTTCCCAAAATTCACTAAATTCTCTCATGAGTCACGGACGGTCATTCGTAGTCAATGGGATATTTTTAAACCAAAAAGATATTTTAATTTAAATTTTAATGTTCTTAAATCCCCTCTATCCCGTAACCTCGTGTCCGCCTTAATGACCAGAATTGGAAATTGGCTATGACCGATGAATATGATGCTCTTAATGTGAATAAGACATGGGAGTTGGTACCCCGTCATTCTAGTGTTAATATTATTCGGTCTATGTGGATTTTTATTTATAAGGATAATTATGACGGTTCTTTTGCGAGGCATAAGGCTCGTCTTATAGGTGATGGTAAGACTCAGCAGGTTGGCGTGGATTGTGGTGAGACATTTAGTCCGGTGGTTAAACCGGCTACCATTCGCACTGTTCTCAGTCTGGCTCTTTCAAAGGCTTGGCCCATTCATCAGTTAGATGTGAAGAATGCTTTCCTACATGGTGATCTTAAGGAGACCGTTTACATGCATCAGCCCTAGGGTTTCCGTGACCCCAAATATTCTCATCATGTCTGTTTATTTAAGAAGTCCTTGTATGGGCTTAAGCAGGCCCAATGGCCTTGGTATAGGAGATTTGCAGACTATGTTTCGTCTATTGGGTTTTCGCACAGCAGGTCTGATAATTCATTATTCGTATATCGTCGTGGTTCGTCACTGGCTTATATTTTATTATATGTGGATGATATTATCTTGACTGCATCCACTGATGCTTTGCGTAAGTCTATCATGACCATGCCCAGCTCTGAGTTGGCTATGAAAGACTTGGGGCCCTTGAGTTATTTTTTGGGGATTGCTGTCACTCGTCATGCAGATGGGTTATTCTTATCACAACGTAAGTATGCAGCTGAGATCATTGAGCGAGCTGGTATGTCCTCATGCAAGTCTACTTCCACTCCAGTTGATACTAAACCCAAGTTGGGTGCTGTGGCTGGCTTACCTTAAGAGGATCCGACCCGCTATCGCAGTCTTGTAAGGGCTCTTCAGTATCTTACTTTCACGAGACCAGATATTACATATGTTGTACAACAGGTGTGCTTGTTTATGCGTGATCCTAGGGTTAAACACATGAATGCGCTCAAACGCATTATTCAATACATCCAAGGAACAATTGACTGTTACATTTATATCCGTCTTCGACATCTAGACTTGTCTCGTATACAGATGTTGATTGGGGTGGATGTTCGGATACCAGATGTTCCACGTCCGGCAATTGTATGTTTCTTGGAAATAACTTGGTCTCATGGTCTGCGAAGCGTCAGTCGTCATTGTCATACTCTAGTGTAGAGGCCGAGTATCGAGGGGTGGCCAATGTGATTTCTGAATCATGTTGGTTACGTAATCTTCTTTTAGAGCTTCATTGTCCTAATTAGAAAGCTACATTGGTTTATTGTGATAATGTTAGTGCCATCTACCTTTTTGGTAATCCAGTTCAAAACCAGCGCACTAAACACATCGAGATGAACATTCACTTTGTTCGTGAAAAGGTAGCTCGTGGACAAGTACGCGTCTGCCATGTTCCTTCCAGGTATCAAATTGTAGACATCTTTACAAAGTTTCTTCCCTCTGTCCTTTTTGAAGATTTTAGGGACAATCTCACCGTACGAAGACCGCCCGCTATGACTGCAGGAGTGTGATAAATATAGTATTTTATATTTAGATGATATACACGGTATACTATCTTGTGTATACCGTGTATATCACGGAAATCCAAGGCAACGGGAGGCCGTGATATACGCGGTATACACATCGTGTATATCGTCGGTTTTGGGTTAGTTTTCGGTAGAATATTTTGTATATATTTAGAATTGTAAACTTACCATAATTGTATAATTATTGTACAAGTAGAATAAAGTTTTGGGAGTAGAATATGAATAAGATTTTCCTATTATGAAAAATTGTAAATTATATATACAATCTTTTATTAATGAAAATAATTAAGGGATTATTTTATTTCAGCCCCAAAAAGTTGCAGAAATGTTGTTTCTCCTACAATTATTATAAGGTTAAGCACATGACTCAAAATAACAAACTAATTAAACATTTATTTAGTTGTGGCAATCTTACTCATAATTCTGTAACTCAACGTTCATGAACATACGGACGCTATCATCTTGTTTGATAGATTGTACGTCCTCATAACTCACAATTTCATACAGCAATATGGACCAAGGAAATCAGTGGAAAATTGATAATAATTGAAGTAAGTTTATCGCAACACTTCAAAATAATTAATACATATCTATGTTGAGGACTTCAGTTGAAAAAGGGCTATCAGGTTTGTTGTGATCCGAATTATCTCAATGCCTTACAATACGAACCCTTAACTTCCAGTTCATTTATTACCCATGGAAAACTGTTGCATAGAGAAAAAACTGTGGAAATAAAAATAAAATGCAAAACTATAAAATTCTAAGTAACTGTTTGGAAGTTCCGTATCATTATCCTCATTTGATGGAACCAAATTGTCCCTACGTTTGTCAATTTTTATTTCTATTCTGCAGTTATTAACTTTACCACTTGGTAACTTCCCAATTTTTTTAAAAGTAAAATTCAAAACAACTACTAAAGTAACTAATTATTACCTAACTTACTAACTAGTAACTAATTTTTGTCCTATAAATATCCTCTTTTTAATAATATATAGATATGTACTACTTATATGTGCATTATTTCCCAAGGAAAGAATACTTGATCTTGATTTTGAGACCGTTTTCTTATCTAATATAAAGGATAGTCAATTGGTTCAATCAATTTGATAATTGCTTCCTAATTCTTTTTATGGTTTTTACTTATTATTTCATAATGTATCGTATTGTATTGTTTTGATTAATAAAGTGTTTGGATAGATCATATATTTTTCTGTCGTTAAATAATATTAGACATCAATATTTTGAAGGATAAATTTACAAGAAAATAAGATACGGTGTAGAGCTTATCATAAGAAGGTAGGATAAAGAAAAAATATTATTATTAGATAATAAGTAAAGACAATTTGAGAAGAAAAAAAGGTAGCGACAAAATAATACCAAATCAATCGTTATATAATATGAGACTTTTCGTCTTTACGTAATGATGACTTTAACGATACGATACAATAAAATTAAATGATCTTTATATTTAAATCAATCATTACAATAACATTATATTTAAAATAATAACACAATACAGTACAATAATTAACAACCATCCAAACAAAATGTTAAAAGAAGACAACACAATACAATACAATATCTAAAATTAATTTGTTATACCTCTAAAACTTGAATCTTTTCCTCTTTTATTTAGACAAAATGAGAATATTGTTATTTGACTCTTTAAAACAAAACTTTAAAGAAGAGGTCTTGGCTCTTGCGGTCTTTTCTTGTCAGTGTTTAGTCGTCACACCATCCAAAGAAAAAACACGTTTTTAAATTTCAAAAAATACCTGAAAATAATAATAAAAAAAGTGGGAAACTACAAAGAAACCACTAAGGACTGTACTTTTTGGGACATTCATAGATATACCCAAAAGGATAAAAGAATGGACAAAGTGTTTTGATGTTCTTTGATTTGATCACATCATTCTTCAATGGCTAGGTATGCAAGTATTCTCTTTTTCACTTTGACCCTTTTTTATCTTTTTGTGTTTTCTTGGACTTATATCTGCTAAAGTTTGAATTTTTATTAACATAATCTCACAATCAGTTAATTGCTATGAACAAGATTGGATTTTTATAAATGCTTGTTGAAATTTGAAGTCAAGGGATGACTAAAGTTATGATTTTGGATAATGGGTGAAGTTGTAATTTGTGTATCTGTGATTCTTTCTAGGTTTTTTTTTAAAATTTTATTACTGCATAGAGGGTAGGGGAAGGAGAAACGGGGTGGAGGGAATTACAACGTGAGTATTCAAACCCTCACCAACATGGTGAAAGTTCAGGTAGCCAATCGAGCTACTAGATTCTTTCTAGTAGGTTTAATGGGTTCTTGTTTTTTTTCCTGTGTGAAGGGGTTTCTTTGGTAGGGTGAGTTCTGGCTGTTTACTTTCTATCTTTTTGTGTTTTGTTGGACTTATATCTGTTAAAGCTTCAATTTTTATTAACATAATCTGATATGAACAAGACTGGATTTTTATAAATGTTTGTTGAAATTTGAAGGCAAGGGATGACTAAAGTTGTGATTTTGGATAATGGGTGAAGTTGTAATTTGTGTATCTGTGATTCTTTCTAGTAGGTTTAATGGGTTCTTGTTTTTGTCCTGTGTGAATGGGCTTGAAGGGTTTTCTTTGGTTTGAGTTTTGGCTGTTTACTTTGTATCTTTTTGTGTTTTCTTGGACTTATATCTGTTAAAGTTTCAATTTTTATTAACATAATCTCATAATCAGTAAATTGATATGAACAAGATTGGATTTCTGTAAATGCTTGTTGAAATTTGAAGTCTGGGGATGACCAAAGTTGTGATTTTGGATAATGGGTGAAGTTGTAATTTGTGTATCTGTGATTCTTTCTAGTAGGTTTAATGGGTTCTTGTTTTTTTTCCTGTGTGAATGGGCTTGAAGGGTTTTGTTTGGTAGGGTGAGTTCTGGCTGTTTACTTTGTTTACTGGGTTGATAAAGTCAAGGGATGACTTAAAGTTGTCATTTTGATGAATTGGTAAAGTTGTATTTGCCTATTGAGTTATGCTGAGCAGATACTTTGGCTTGATTCAATGATAGATTTTGGAGTTCTTTTTGCTCAAAAACTCGAAATCGACCAATGAATTATGCTCTAGGGGTCGTTTGCTTGCTGGCTAGAGTTATGCAGGTATTAGTAATGCAGGATTAGTTATGCAAGGTTTAGTTATTCATGTATTAGGGATTACTTGTGTTTTTCTTGGACTTATATCTGCTAAAGTTTTAATTTTTATTTACATAATCAGTAAATTGACATGAACAAAACTCAATTTTTACAAATGTATGTTGAACTTTGAAGTCAAGGGATGACTCAAGTTGTGATTTTGGATAATGGGCCAAGTTGTAATTTGTGTATTGCGTTTTTCTGGGGTTGCTAACTGTGATTCTTTCTAGTAGGTTTAATGGGTTCTTTTTTTTCTCCTGTGTGAATGGGCTTGAAGGGGTTTCTTTGGTAGAGTAGTTTTGGCTGTTTACTTTGTTTACTGGGTTGATAAAGTCAAGGGATGACTTAAAGTTGTGATTTTGATGAATGGATAAAGTTGTATTTATCTGTTGAGTTTTTGTGAGAAGATACTGGAAAAGCTTGTTTATCATGTTTATGCCTTTTTGTTTAGCATTTTCAGGATGTTAATTTTTGGTTTTCTTTCATTTAGTAATACTATGTGATATTGCATCTTTTTCCCGAATGATTGGGCTAATAAAATGACTTGTTACCAAAATTTAGTGGAAGTTTAGGCTATTGATATTTCAATTTGCTTGTCTCCTTTCGTACAAAAGAATCTTGTGGAAATTTAGGCTATTGACTAAGCCAATTGGATCATTTATTACCTAGGAGGACGATGTATGTATTTTCTTTGATATCAAACTAAAGGGAAGATTACTTGTTTGTAATCTACTTTTCTCTTTTGGGTCTTAATTATGAGTCATATTCTTGATAAGGATATTTAGTAAGCCCAAGCAAGAGAAACAAAACTAATGACCTTGTCTTATGTTTATTGTGGCAAGAAGATGGATTTCCAGTTTGATGTATGCTAAATTAGGAACATGAATTCACCCTAAATAGTTTAATCAAATGCAACAACAACAACAACAACAACAACAACTTGCTTCAAGGTTGCACTTATACAAATATACTCTATTTCATGGCACTTGGTCCTGTTCATTTTGATGTTCGGGAGTTTGTCGAACACTAACGATGTTCTACATCTTATACTAACATAAAAATCTCTTAACAGACTAGAAAACAAAACATGACCAAACCTTAATCTCAGCTAGTTGTTATCGTTTAAATGGTTCTTTTTGCTTCAATTGTTGTCTAGTTTATTTGAAGAATTGTAGATGATAGAAATAAATGAAAATGGGAGAGGTGTTATGTTAGGAGGATAAAACTCCAGCTGATGAATGAGTAGTTATACGGGCATGATCACAGGTGAATATAAGAGAAAGAAAGATCAAATTTGAAATGACTGAATGGATCAGATATTCAATGGATCACATGTGAAATTAACGAAAACCAAGCTACAGGTAGATCTATATGGTCTGTCGTAACTAGTTCAAGTTTTGTTAGTGGTGAAAGTGGCAAGACAGGTAGGAGAAGCATAGTTTTCTAATAATCTCTAGTACATTAAGTTGGGGTGTCTTACAGTCCTTATCACTTGTAATTTGTTTTTTTTTTGCCTCTTCTTCTGTTGCTCCTTTTCCCTTTTGCAATATCTCCACCTGTTTGCACAGAAGTGCTTTAGGTGTTCTGAAATTGCTAATGGATTTGGATTAGTTTGTTACATACAATGATGATTTAACACAATTGAAGCTGTATACTTTTGATGACCATTAGAATTGTTCTAAGAAATGATAAATCTCTGCATCGTAGGATAAGTTAATATCTATTACGGCTCTAGATTTCTAGCTCAATGTTACATATAGGGAATTAGATAAAATAAAAAAAGTACATATAAAAATAAGACTAACATCTTCATTTGGTAGCTCAAGAAGCCTCCTCGTAAAACTTAAAGATGAGAAAATTCACACGGTGGATGACACATTCCATAAACCTTAACTTGTTGACGGGTGTTAAATGCGCGAGTTGGGCTGAATTTGGGCGTGTCAAAATGGGCTGAGTTAATAAATGGGTTAGTCAGTGACCCTGCCCAAAAGTTACTTGCGTTGAAACGGGTTGGGCTAAAATAGGCTAAAGAGCGGGTCATAACCCAAACCCCCAATTCTTACTAAGTTTTAGTTTCTTTGTTTGTTCTTTTATTTTTTAAGTACCTAATAAAACTATTTTTTTCTTTATTATGACTAATATAACATGTCAAACAAAAAAAATGTTTTTGATAACATTTACAAGGTTTCTTAGGGTCAATTAGGGCTCCATATCATCCCAATTTTTAGATGGGTTGAAATGGCCTGAGATAATTAATGGGTGGGTCATTGTTTTCGTGGACTAATTTTGCCACTCCTAATATCTGATGAGAAAACGAGACCAAAGGGAAGAGATTGCAACTTCATCTTATTTGTCACGCTTGGCCTAAATAAAGTCAGTAACCCCCGAGAGGGGGAATCTTTTATATCTAATTCCAATCATATTTGCTATACAATTTCGAAGTTATCCATGGTTTAGTGCTGTAGTTCTTTATTGAATGAAGAAAACTCTTCTAGATAATAGTTATGGTTATACCTTGCAGGCCAGCATGGTTAGTTGACAGTAAGAGGATTGCGACAAAAATTAAGAGTGCATCTGGTGATCCTGGAACGGTGAATTGGAAGAGCAACCCTACAAAAGCTTGCCCTAATTGCCAGTCTATCATCGATAATAATGATGTAAGAATCTTATCACATGAATTCAACTTCTCCCTGTTAATCTATTTTTTGAATGTCTTTCTATAGACTGTTAATGAGAATTGTTATAATGCTATGCGATAAAAGGTAAAATGACCTTTTTGTAAGATCTCTGGTCTCTTCCCCTCCCCCTCTTTTTAGACCACAAATTTCAAGAGTTTTCCCTTCTTTCTTAAACGTTGTGCCTAGTCAAAAGATGCCACATAAATTGGGACGGAGGATCATTTATTCATTGGGGAGCATTTGTCATCTCTGATTTTCTCTTGGTAACAATTTGCAAATTGTGTCAATTAATTAATTTTGTAGAGGTCTATATAGCATTTTGGAGATGATTTTCTTGACAAATTAAAAGTATGGTTCCCCAATGAAAGTGGGAAAATGAATCAACGAAATTTGCGAGTACAAGACTGGTTTCTAGTGCTCGTCGTGTGCTCTATTTCTTCTATCCGATAAGAAGTTTGGGCAATGAAAGCTATAATCTGTTGTATCTTGTAATTAGCTTCCTTGAAAAGTTCCCCTCGATGGTAAAAAAAGAGAATAATTTGAATGGGAAGGAAAGGAGACAAAGGGAATCGGTAGCTATGGTACCTTTAACTGAAACATTAAAGTTGGTCTTTCCAGGTTAGCCATGACTGGCCAGGATTACCAAGAGGTGTAAAATTTGATCCAACTGATCAAGAGATTATTTGGCACTTACTTGGAAAAGTCGAAGGTGGAGATCGGCAGCCCCATCCTTTTATTGATGAGTTCATTCCAACTGTTAATGAGGATGACGGAATCTGCTATACACATCCTCAAAATTTACCAGGTATAAAAAAGAGGGTATAATATACATATTGTGTGCATAAATATACATAATTAGAGTGTATATCTTTTGTATATTTTGGCTAACACCCGTAAATAATTTCGGCTGACGGGCCAAATATGAGAAGCCCTAAAAAAGATGATCTTATTCCTGTTCTTGCACTTTCTGTTTTTGTTTTATTATGGATATTCGCTTTTGCTGAATACAAGTTCTGTAGGTGTTAAGCAGGATGGAAGTGTCTCACACTTCTTTCACCGAGCAATTAAGGCTTATAATACGGGAACGCGTAAGCGTAGGAAAATACATGGTGATAATACTTCCGACGTCCGTTGGCATAAGACTGGTCGCACAAAACCTGTTATCTTAGATGGAATTCAAAGAGGGTGTAAGAAGATTATGGTTCTTTATGTAAGCCCAAGTAAGGGTGGGAAAGCAGAGAAGACAAATTGGGTGATGCATCAGTATCACCTAGGAACTGGGGAAGATGAAAGGGAAGGGGAATATGTTGTGTCTAAAGTATTTTATCAGCAGCAGCAGGTCAAGCAGGGTGAAAAAATCGAACAAGAATTTCCCGAGGATTCTGAATTTCTGGTTGCTAAAGTAGTTCCGCATACCCCAAAGTCTGTGACTCCTGAACCCCCTCACGGTGAGAGACTATCAAGTATTGATGCAAGACAGCAAATTGCTTCTTCTAGCATCAGTCCCATTATCCAGGTATTACCACATGAAATGTTCTTGTTGTTGCTGGTCAATGTTAATGTTACTCCTTCCGTCCATGTTTGCTTGTCCATATTTGACTTGGCACATCCCTGAAGAAACAACAAATAAAATGGTACCCCAAATTATTGTAAGTCATCTAAATGTTGGGAAATGAATAGTACTTAATATTAAGAGTAAAGTAGGTATAAAATGGTAAAATTTATCTCCTGGTTTTCCACAATGGACAAGTAAAAGTGAACATGTATTTTTAGTATAGTTGACAAGTAAAAGCGAACGGAGGGAGTACATAAAAGTAGACCAATTTAGTAAGTTTCTCCATTTCCTCGACCTCTATGATTAGTAGTTAGGGGTGGTCGTTCGGATTGGATATGAAAACTTCGATTTGGATTTTTGATTCTCATATTCAAGAAATTACAATCCAATTCAATCCAAATAAGTTCAAATTGGGTCGACCTTTTTATGTTCGGTTTAGGAATAACTGGTTTGGTTATTTCGAATCTTTGGTTTTGAGCCTATAAGTTGAGCTTGTTCTTTTTACAAAAAGGAACATACAAATAAAGTATTTATTTCAAATTGCCTTAATAACTCCTCATTCCCACCATAATAGTCCAAATAAAGTATTCATGTCAAGTACAGTCACTATAACAGCCAAGTTTTATGTGGAACCAATTTTTCATGTTATGTTATATTACATATTCTCTATAACAACATTTTGCTATAGTAGCCAAAAAATATCCGGACAAACGACGCCATTATAGATAGATTTGACTATAGTAGTGATTTCAATCATTATTGTGAAACATCTTTTTCTTACTACATCTGTTCTTGCTCAGTATCATGAGGTGGATTACATAGAAGATGACATGAGAGCTCTTCCTGAGCAGACTGAGAATCAAGATCAAATCATAGAGAATCAAATTGATGAAACTGGGACAAAAATTGAGACTGAGACTGGCGATGACCCGAAATGGTGGGACAGCGAGTCACAGTATTTGCTAGATTCTCAGCAACTTGTAGAAGGGCTATCCTTATGTGATGATCTTCTCGCGAGCCAGTCTCCAAATAGGGACGGAAGTGAAAATGACAAAGAGAAGAAGTGTAAGCCTAGTCTTGCTGATTACGCTCGTTTAGGACCAGAGGATCTGAAGAAGGATTTGGAGGAGTGCCAAAATTTCGTTCTTGATCCAGCCAACATAGAGATTGACACACCACCTGATTTCCGACTTAGTCAACTTGTAAGTTTATTCTGGTATCTACCATAACATTTGCATAATAAATTGGCAGAATACATTGGCAGCCCCTTCAACTTGCCAATAAATTTTATTTAGACGCTCAAACTACGACCTGTTTCAATTAAGCACCTGAACACATGATAATGTGTTCCCATTACACTTATAACTCAAATTTTGAAAAAACTTTTGAGTATGTTCTCAAGCGCCTATTATGTAGATAAGTTAATCACATAAACTATGTTTCCTCCTATAATTATACACATTAGCCTTGAACAAGTCTAAGGTTTTATGGCTAATGCGTATTATTAAATGATGTGACATATTTTAAGTGGTTAACTTAACTACTCGGTAGATGCTTGAGAACCCGAACAAAAATGTTTCCAAACTTGAAACAAAAGTGTCTAATAGGAATAGTTTATCATGTGTTAAGGTGCTCAATTGAAACAAACTATAATTTGAGTATCAATTGAAATTTGCTGACAAGTTTAAGGGGATGTCGATGTATTAAGCCAAAAATTAATGAGGTTTGTTTCTTCTTTCTTTGTGTCGCTATGCTTATATTCTGCTTAATTTTGATTCAACATCAAATTTCTGTAGGAGTTTGGATCACAGGATAGTTACATTGCATGGGGTGGGAACAAGTATAGTTTTGATTCGCAGAACGGTTGAGATCATAATTCATCAAGCGCTATCGAGAAATGCTAATCCTTGTCTTCAGTTTTTTGTCAAGCTTGTGGTAAAACTTTGTCCACTGCAAGTTAACGGAAACTATTACTTGATGCAACTTACTATTTTGTAACCAATGCGCGGCAATGCCTCAAGGGCACCTTAAGGCTTTTTGTGCAAGTAAGTTCGTTAACCGATCTGGATTTCTTGCTCAGTTAACCTTGTACATAAAAGTTTGTAACTAAGGTTTATTAGTACTATTTCCTATTCAACTTTACAACTTTTTCCCTGCTCTGTTACCCTCTGTTTGGATGGTTGTTTCTGGCGGTTCATTAATGTACAATATGATATGGTGTTGTATTGTATTGTGTTGTGTTGTACTGCATTAAAGAACATAATGTTTGGATAGATTGTATCGTTTGTTGTGGTTTAATGATATTTTTATTATTTGGTTTGACTGTATGTTACTGTATAATAACGTGTAAGTTTACTAAAATACCCTTAACCCTTAATTACAAACTAGTTTTTAAATATTAATAAAATTAAGGTAAAGGATAAAATGGGAACTTTTAAAAAATAAGTATGTGGTGGTGAGGGGTCTTGGGTGGTGGTGGTGGTGGGTGGATTTGGGCGTGATAGAGGATAAAATGGGAACATTAAAAAATAAGTAGGTGGTGGGTGGGGTGGTTGGTTGGTGGTGATGGTGAGTGTGGGGTAAGTGGTAGAGGGTAGGGGTTGGTGGTTTTGGTGTGATGGAAGAGGGTGGGTAGTTGTGTGGGTGTGGGTGTGGGTGTGGGTGGGGGTGGGTGGATTTGGGTGGGATAGAGGTGGATGGGGTGGGGTATAATGGAAAAATGAAATACATAACCACGCAAAAACTATCAAATCTGTGGTTATAGAAATTGAGCTTTTTCATGGTTATTTAATCACGAAATTACAACGGATTTACAACATCATACAACATAATTTTAAGAACAATGAAAACAAACATGGTTTTATAAAAAATAATACAATGATAAACTACGGGAAACAACCATCCAAACAGGGGGTTTGTTTTTGCATGTTAAAACTCTTCTTTTCTACTTTGCATGATATTTGTATCCTCGTTCAGATGTGATATTTCTAATCTTGTATAACCGTGCGTATCCTTCAGAGTTTTTATATGTTGGATGTGAACTTAATTTTTCTTAAGCACACAACAAAGGTTCTTTTTAGCACTCTATTAGATGTTCTAAGTTTGAAATAGTATGGAGATCGTTTTTTCCTCTCCATAAAAATTTCCTTAAATGTAAATATATTAGTACCTGTTACCATGCATAATCTAAACTGGTTATCTATCTCGTTTTACATTGTATAATTCGCAAGTTTTATTTTCTTGGTAACAGTAACTCAAAAGTTTAATACTGCGACAGTTCATATGATTTTGAGTATGTCTTTTGTTCTTATATATCTAAACCAAGGTATTTTTTCGGGTGTTTGGCATCTTTCCAGTCCATAATATTGTTACCATTAAATAGTTTGGTTGGTCATGCTATTTCAATCTCTCTGAGGCACTTTCAAACGTATATAGATATATTGTATGGATTGCTACATGTTTTTCTAATCTTCATATTTTTCATGACATCTTTTACTTCAACAGTCTTAATTCTGCAATTATATAGCTAAGGTTTTGTGACGGATGATTTTTTAATGTAATTTTCATGTTTCTATTTTGTAACAATGGGAAAGAATAATACTCCATCCGTTTCTATTTATGTGGCATCTTTCGCTTTTCTAGAGTCAGTTTGACTAATCTTTGAAAATAAATTAGATTAGACCCAACTTGGTGTTTTAAAATTAAATTATAGATGATAAAAAATATACCAAAAGCACTATAAGTTGTAGTAGTTTTTTTCATGTCAATATGACGATAAAGTACATTATAAAGTATTGTCGGTCAAGGTTTATATATTTGAATCTCGAAAAACAAAAAGTGTCACATAAATTGTGACAAATGAAGTAATATTCTAGTGATTTATGTTGTGCATTTGATAGAAAAAGAAATGCATCTCCATCTCTCTCGCTGATCTCAATATTTCACATCAAGAATAGATATATGTATTAATGAAAATGGGAAATATACTCTTCCAAATTACATGTGCTCCACAGAATTTTAGGCACAAGTACTAAGTTGAATTAAATACTGTAGAGTAATCTTTGACCACAGTAGCTGATTATTTATCTGATATTGTTAGAAAATCACTTCACATATCATAATATTCGTAGTTGAACTACAAGAAAATTATATTCCTTGGACAGATTTCTAGTTTCCTAGTAGAATTGGTTGGGATTGAGATATGTTGATCCTATGAACATGTATTTCTGTTGGAAACACAGGTTGGATGACTTTAGTATGCAATGCATCTGATGAAGAGTCACTAAGTAATGTCTATAGCCTTTAAATTATAGGAGGGGCCATTAGTGTTCATTAATACATTGTAGGCATGATTGAAATTTGAATACTCCATATCAGTAGGCATCTATGTCTAGTAGCCTGGCAACATGTTTGAGAAAAAAAGTGAAGATTTAGGATATGATTTATTTAATTTATATACACCAATAATATAGAAAATTTCGCATATTTCTATAGTTAGTGTACTGTGTTAGGTGGACTGGTGGAGTCAGGGGGTTCAAATGAATTGATTTTGCCGAATTATTTTGTATTATGCAAATATAGAAAGAAAAAAAAGTTCTTTTAGTTATATATAAACTATTGAGTTTTTTTTTATATAAGTAAAGATTCTAGTGTAATAGTACGGACTTTCAAAGTACTTTTTTGAATCCCTTTTATAAACTCCCAAGTCCTAATGTTGCTTGATTGTAGTAGATACCTTATTTTATTTTTCGGGTTACAATTAAATTTTTCTATAACAATCATCCTCTAATATTTCATTATAATGGTAATTCTTTTTGGAATCGATTTTTCATTTTATGTTATGTTCTGTATAATAAGATTTTGCTATAGTAGTAAAAAAAATATCTATATAAATAACACCGTTATATAGAAATATTTGACCGTATTAATCACATCTTTCATGAATGATTACATGTAATTATCTTATGTAATAGTCTTTTTACACTAGTGAATTGAGATAAGGTAATCCTACCTCTGTTATAAAACAGCTAGACTAGATATGAGTTCCAAGTGTCATTTGTACATGACATGGAAAATGGGCCACTATTTGCTATCTATAGTTTGATCCTAAGTCTATCAATTGGCCTCTTCCCATATGACATGATGTATTTAAAGAACAGACGCAAATGGCTCTCTGATACTCTGGTTAGTTTTGGAGTCTTTTAACATATGCCAAAGTGTTAGGTTCGGGTATATTATAAAATAATATAAATAAATTAAAAATAAAATTGAATTTTAATTCAGTTCCAAATGTCAGCGAAAATGTCATCTGATACAAGTGGCAACACTTCGATAAAACAGAAATTTTTTTGAAGAGTAAATTGCAGCGGAAATAATAAAGAACACAAATGTTTAATATTTATACCTATGACGGTCAGTGACCGAAAGTATTGTATATATTTATATACAATTGAATAAATTTCTTCTTTTACAATTTTACAAAATAAAACAAAAGGAATTAAAATGTTAAAGTCGCATATGACTTTTGCCTGAAAAATCTACCTAAATAGACATAGACAACATCTCATTATAATTGTTTCAATACATAACACATCTAGAATTTAAGCAGCAATTATAATGTTGGATAGAATATTGTTGACATGTTCAGGCAACACTTGCTATCCAGTTTTCTGAGATGAATTCTCGAGAGTTCTCTTGATATTTTTGCAATATTTTTTCTGGATATGGATTCACTCTTGTAGTCGCTCTATTTATAGTAAAGAGTCTTCCTTGAAAAACTCATCGATTGGTTGTGGAGGTTGAGGGAAATGTGGGCGGCTGATATGATTTGTTGGAGAAGATCATGGAGCAAAATCTTCTAACTTCTTGGACTTGTTCCCCAAGCATAGCAACGGCTTTGACTTGTTCTTCCCACATTTTTCATTAGCTCCTAATTACCTTGCCAAGTCACTTTTTCATCGTAGTAAAATTCCTCAAGAATTGCTTCAGTACGTGAAGTAAGGCAAAACTGTTTTACAAAATGTTGGTCCGAATATTGTGACATTTGTTCCAACATTTCTTAATTTCAACTTAGCACTAAAAATGATATGTTGGGTAAAATGTCACAACATCAAACCCAACATTAACATTCTCCCCCTTTTTGCCTTTCTTCACAAAACCTATTCTAATATGTGCGAGTGACTTACGACAATGTCATAGATGTTGGGACAACATCTATGATTACAATTATGCTCCCCCTTAACCTGTGATGGTATACAAACAAAACACATATATACCAGTGTATACCACTATATAAGATACAATATTAGCACAATCATAGATATACACAAATCTTATATGATTAGAAGAAAGAATATTAACATATGTGCACATCATCCAAAAAAATATTGTCAGATCATTGTCAAGATAACCAAATACATCACCAAATATCCAAACCAAAATAAAAAACAATCCACATTCATTAACCAATAATCATTCCCAACATCAGCATTTCCTCCCTTACATATTATGCATCAGTAGTAGCTTCCAACCACTTTCTACCTCTGCATAACTTCAACTTGCTCCCTCCTCTACCTAGCAGCTTCAGCTTCAGCTTCGGCCTTTCGCGTAGCAGCTTCAGTTTCTGTCTTCAGCCTCAGCCTTGTTAGCAAGACTCTCCTACCAACAATCTCTTCTCTCTATACAACATCATCCACAGCTTCTTCGCCAGTAGCAACATCTGTAGTAGCAGTAGCAGTAGCATTGAAGGAAGAAGTTTCAGCCCTTTCCTCCCCCGCACAATAGAATTATCTACCCCTTTTTGGGAAGAAAGCAACAGTAAGAATTGGTCCCTGGCCTGGACTAAGGCATCCCTTGCAGCATCAACCTCTGAGATTTGTTGGTTGAGTTATGTAATTTATCCAACAAGCCAGTCTGTAGACATAGGTGATTGTCTTGTACCAGTGTTGCCTAGAATGTTTGAAACATTTCGGGCAACATTCTCAATGTTAGCTTCCTTTTTCCAAGGAAGGTCTATAACTCTCTCCTTGCTTTTCAAGATTGCTTTATTCACTTAATATACCTCTGGTGCTTTTCCTAAGATATCCTCACTTTTAGGCTCAAAGCCTTGGTTAACTAGATTGATAGATCAGAGAGGGATATGGAAGGATTAAGGTTGACTCTTTCTCAGCCAAATTGGTACTTGATAGAAAATCATTCTTCCTAAGTCAACTCTCAATCTTTTTCTAATTTTGTACACAGAGAGGCTTGATCAGTTGTTACTATTAACTCATTCAGTGAAGGGAGCTAATTGTGAATTGCAATCTTATGGAGGGTGGAAAATAAGGCAGGAAATATCGAAGCAAGGCATCGAGGAGTCTATTTCTTCATTATTCCTCTTGTGAGATACTCAATTATCTCATTCCTGTTTTCTGTTGCCCTGTCTGTCGTGCTACTTCTGGCTTCGGGCTCAGTTCCCAAACATTGATTAATAATTAGAGGAGTAAACTGATAAATTTTGTTATAGAGATATACCTTCCCAAATTTTTTAGGAGGAATTGTCTATACCAGAATTTAAGTTTGCGTAAAACAACCTAATTACTTCATCAATGAAAGGTTCCTTCTCAGTTACATTGTTTAGAAGCTTACGATCTTTGAGGAACTCAACCAAACCATATTCCGAACATGAGGCTATATTTAACACCTTTTCTGCCCTGATAACTCTATTCTTATACCAATCCCATTTATCAAACTTTGTTTTGGAATAGAACTTATCAGAAAAAGCATTTACCTCAGTTTCAGATTCTGATTCAGTATTGCTAGAGGAGGATGGTGAGGATGTCTCTTCTGAGGTCTGCTAGAATGTTGCTTGAGATGTTGTGGCGTCATCGGCAACATTATGGGCAGCATCTGGTTTGGCATGACGGGGAATTCCTTTGGGGCAGAACCTTTTCAGGGGAGTGTTGTCAGGGATCTCTTCATCTTGAGACTCACTTTGAGGAACAGAGACTGGAGGTTCGTCTTCAGTGTCTTCTGAGGATAGTTCGAAGTCCATATCTCCAGTGTCAGTGCTTGAGCAAGCATGAACTATAGTTTCAAACCTGGACTTCTTGGTTTTAGATTCCTATTGAACTGTTGTTTCGAACACTCTACTCGATCTTCGAGTAGGAAAAAAAATGAAAAAAATGAACATGTCCTTTTACCAAGGGTAGAATAGTCTGATGTAGCATCTACATCTATGGGATTACCATCATCCCCTGGGTAACTAATGTCCAGTAGTTCCTCATCTCCTCTGAGAATAATGGCAGTGCACCTATTTTCTGGCAAGTAGGAAGAAGATGTAGCTATTTGTTGAGGTGGACTAGTGCTCATTGGTGTGTTGGCTGACATGAGTGTTGACATTGGGGAGGTATCCATTGGTGAAGATTGATGAGAGGATTTTGAGGATTTAGGGATAATGGTAGCCGATGGAGTTTGAAAGTGACAAGCTTCCATCGGTTAGGTAGGGGTTTTACCGAGGATGATATGATTTTTCTCCCTTTTTATTTTATTTTAATTTTAGGAAAAATCTAGGATGGCAAAAAGAAGAAGCAAATGAAGTAGATATTTATATCTTTGGAAATCCTTTAAAAAATTCCTTAATTTTAGGTGTTTGATATTTACTCAATAACTTGCACCTAAAATTTTGGAATAAAAAAGATAAACATCACGGTAGGAATTTAAATTAATCTTATCATTTTTAAAGTTTGAAATTCCTACAAAACAAGGCATAAAAATAGAGAAGAAAAAAATCCAATTTTTCTAAAATCAGTTAAGATCAACATCCCAACAGCTATCATGTTCTGAAAAATGTCAGCAGTAATGTTGACAACATTTTGGACGACTCAAGTGTTTTGATCTCACTAGAATTTTTTATTTTGGCAACAAATCAAGACACGTTTTGTCAGTATTTTATGAGTTTAACCACTGGATCAATGTAACATTTTTTCATTGTGTCCTTTGTCTAATCAGAAAACACATAACAAAGATTTTCGTGTCAAAAATTAAGAATACTAATTTAGTATTCTCAAAATTATTTTGAAGCACTCGATACTCCTATAGTATATGAACAATATCTTTTCAAGGGCTTTGCCCATTTTGCATAGTTGTCAAATATTTGTAAAGACTTTGTTTTATTTTGATACTTCCTTTTTATGATGTCTAATATCATCGCAGAGAACGGTATCACTTTGAAAGAACATTCTTAGTGATGGATCATGTTTGTGTGACCAAAATTTATGCACTATATAGCAACAACGATATATTATAGGTAAATGTCATCCGAAATGTTAGAGAACGTTTCAGCCGACATTCACCAAAATTGCCCTTTTAGAGATTACAGAGACCAAGAGATTTCTTCAAACTGGAAAATCTCTCATGGTTCAAAGCTTTTGTAAAAATATCAGCTAGTTGATGAATGGTCTCAACATGTTCAATTTGAACTAGCTGTTTTTTTTACTAAATCTCTTAAAAAGTGATGTCTAATATCAATATGTTTTGTACGTGAGTGCTGAACTAGATTTTTGGAAATATTTATAGCATTCAAATTATCACTGTACAAAACTAAGATGTTACTTAAAAAACCATAGTCGTCTAACATGTGTCGTAGCCATATTAATTGAGAGCAACAACTTCCAACTGCTACATATTCAGATTCAGCAGTAAAAAATGAGACACAATTTTATTTAAGACAATACCAAGAAATAAGATTATTGCCAAGATAAAAATATCCTCCACTTGTACTCTTCCTATCATCCATATCACCAGCCCAATCCGAGTCATTATACCCTGTTAAATTAGGATTAGTGTCTTTGGAATACCAAATTTCCAACTCACATGTGCCGACAACATATCTAATGATACGGTTTACGACATTTAAGTGGGAAATTTTGGGACAAGCTTGAAACCGGGTACAAATACAAACACTAAACATAATATCTGGCCGACTAGCAGTGAGATAAAGAAGGCTACCTATCATAGATCGATACAATGTTGGGTCGACATTTTCACCAACATTATCCTTACATATCTTCTGTGAAGATCCTATTGGAGTTTTCATCTGTTTGGCATTTTCCAACCCAAACCTCTTGATTAGATTCTTGGCATATTTGCTTTGGGAGATGAAGATTCCATCTTCACTTTGCTTAATCTTTTGGTATATGGTAGACATACACATACACACATATCTTACCATATCTATGTAATTGAGTGGTTCTTTCCCTCTTGTTCTAATTCCCTCAAAAACTCCCCCCATCACCTGACATGTTGGATGATTCTTCCTAATCCTTGATGAGGGGTCCCTTCGAACTTGATCTAGCAATTCAGCATTTGACTCCTCATCCGCACCTTCTGTGATCTCTGGTTCAGGTTCAGATGTTACTTTGGATGTGATAACATTTGGGGCAACATATGGTTCTTCAGCAGTCTGCGCATTTTCCACTGAAACTATATTGTTATTTTCAGTTGTATTTCCTATAAGATCAGAAAAATCATCAAAAATAACATTTACAGACTCTTGTACAGTTTTGGTCCTTAGATTGTACACTCGATAAATATGACTATTTTGGGAATAGCCAACAAAAATTCCTTTGTCACTCTTAGAGTCAAACTTTTTCAAATGATATCTATCATTTAAAATGTAACAAATACACCCAAAAATATGAAAGTAACGCAAGTTATGTTTCTTTCCATTTATAATCTCATAAAGTGTCATCTTTGTTCCAGGCCTTAAGTAAACTCAATTAGTGATATGACAAGCAGTATTTAAGGCTTCAGCCCAAAAACATTTTGATAATTTTTTAGTACTAAGCATAACTCTAGCCATTTCTTGTAATGTTCTATTCTTCCTTTCTGCTATCCCATTCTGTTGAGGAGTTTTGGGAGCGGAAAACTCATGAAAAATTCCCTTTTTGTCACAAAATTTTGTGAATGAGCTGTTTTCAAATTCTTTTCCATGGTCGGATCTAATCTGAAAAATAGGAAAATAGAACAGGTTCTTAATTCTAGAGTGCAAAATTTTAAACATGTCAAAAGTTTGTGATTTTTCTTTCAAGAAATATATGCTCGAATATCTAGAAAAATCATCTACTATCACATAGGAATACTTCATACCTCCTAAACTGTGTACCTCAATTGGACCCATAAGATCCATGTGTAATAATTGAAAACAGTGAGACGTACCTGAATGTTGTCCGTCATTTTGAACAACATTATGGAAAATACGAGTTTGCTTACCTTTCAGATAATCTTCACAGACAGTTTTACCTTTATGGCTAAGATTGGGTAAGTCTCTCACCGCTTCATATGAGACTAATTTTTTTAAATTGCGGTAGTTGACATGCCCCAACTTTTGATGCCATAGTGTTGTGTTATCGATCTTGACATTATTGCATGTTTCTGGTCTTGCAATAAGATAGCAATTATCACATGTTCTAGTACCTGTCATGACACACTCATTAGCTTCATTCGTAACTTCACAGACATTCTTATTAAACTTTACATCAAGGTTGTCATCACACAGTTGACTAATACTAATCAAGTTAGCCATTAAACCCTCAACGTGTAAGACATTTCTTAAAGCTGAAAATCCAGGAACATCCAAGATCCCTTTTCCAATTATTTTGCTTTTGCTACCTCCTCCATAAGTTATATTTTCTCTATTGAATAACTCATAGTTCTTTAGAAAATCTTTTGTACATGTCATGTGAAGAGAACAACCACTATCAAAGTACCAAGAACCTGAAATGTTAGTTCTTAAAGCAGTTATCGCAACATTACAAGTTACATCCCTTTTGGGAACTCAAACTCTTTTAAAACATATTTTACTTTTCGGCTCATAAATGTCGCTTCGAATGTTATCCGAAATGTTTGACAACCTTTTAGGCAACATTTTGCTCACATAATCTTGAAGTTTGAAACAATATGATTTTAAGTGTCCAGGAGATTTACAGTAATGACAAACAAACTTTATATTCTTTGACATATATGAGAACCTATTATTCATTTCTTTTTCTTCAACAAAACACATTTTCTCATTTATATCAAAGGGATTAGAGCAAAAGGTTTTGAGAGAGTTTACGTACCCAATACCTGCATGTGAAGGTTTGCTAAAGCTGAGTATCTCATTCAATTTCGAAGTCCCTGAGTTGAGCTTACGGAAGGTTGCTTCGGCTAAATCCAATTTTGCACGAATCTTACCAAATTCTGTATCTTTTTTGGTAAGTGCAACCTCTAATCGGGTTGTTGTGCCTTTTAGATATTCATTCTCACGAATTCAAGATTTCACCTTTTTATCAAGTTGTTTGAATTCTATGATTAAGGCTTTACAAATACTTTGTAATTCATTAATCATGTCATCTTTACATTCAACTTGATCAGCCTCACCACTAGAAATAAAACCACTAAAGCAATTAACATCAAGATAGTTAAAAAATATGTAACTCTCGGATGTTGCTGGGAATGCATATGTTGTTGCAGATGTTGCCTGGAATGTCGTGACATCTGAGACAACGTTACAGATGACATCTTCATTATCAGACAGAGACTGTTCGTAAACAATGGCCAGCATTGCTTGTGATTCGACTTCTTAATCTCATTCCTCTTCTCCTTCATCGTCAATAAGCGAGACCCATAGATTCTTATCAAATTTCCTAAGAGTGTTTGCACATTCATTAGCATAATGACCCCAGCCCGAGCATGCATTACATTGCACAAACTCCAATTGTTTGGGATCAAATTTGGTATGATCTGAGTTAGTTCTTCTTAGTGAACTTGCTTTTTGAGTACTTGGAAGAAATTTAGTGGGTTTTTGATTGAAGCCTTGATTTTGATGTTGTTTAGGTTGAGATTGATTTTTCTCATTGTTGAACTTCCTTAGTATCGAATTGTATTTTCGAGTGAGTAAGGAAACATTAGCACCTTCTCCAAGTTCTTCAAGATTCCCACCCTCTTCTTCAAGTTGATTCTCCGAGGATTGAACTTGAAGTGCCACATTCTTGATTTTATATAGTTCCCTTTGATTTTCAATGTTTATCTCATAGGTTTTGAGAATGCCCATTAAGGTATGAAGGTCCATTGTGACAAGATTGTGAGCTTCTTCAATGACACAAAATTTTAAATTAAACTTTTTAGGAAGAGAACGGAGAGTTCACCAAGCACTTGACATTCATTTGAGATGTCAATCAACTTTTCAAAATAATATTAAATATCATCCGATTCTTCCATCCTTAAACGTTCATATTTGCTCATGAGCATGCGTAGCTTTGTTCGACGAATACTTGAGTTACCTTCACAATGAATTTGTAAAGTATCTCACGCGTCCTCAGTCGTGGAGTAGTTTTGAATGATCTTAAACATGTAAAGATCAACCCATCCAAAAATTGCATTTAAGACCTTTTTGTTAAAACTGACATTATTGGTTTATTCCGCCGTCCATTCAGATTCAGAATTAATAAGAATGTCACATTACTCACCCGGCGACAACATTGGAATAACATACCCATTGGTTATAGATCTCCATGCCCTAACATCAATTGATTTGATATGAGAGCGTAGACGAATCTTCCAATAGGCATAGTTTGTACCATCTAAAATGAAAAGTCTACCAATATTTGGATTTGCCGAATCAATAGCTTTAAATAACATGACCAAGCACTTATTGTGCTAAGTGTCGGCTCTGATACCACTTGTTAGGTCCGGGTATGCTATGGAACAATAAAAACAAACTGGAAATAAAATCGAATGCCAATTCAGTTTCAAATGTTAGCAAAAATGTCGTCTGATACAAGGGACAACACTTCGATAAAACAGAAAAACTTTTGAAGAGTAAATTGCAATGGAAATAATAAAGAACACAAATGTTTAATATTTACATAGGTTATATTGATTATATAACCTATGACGGTCAGTGACCGAAAGTATTGTATATATTTATATACAATTGAATAAATTCCTTCTTTTACAATTTTACAAAATAAAACAAAAGGAATTAAAATGTTGAAGTCGCATATGACTTCTGCCTGAAAAATGTACCTAAATAGATATAGACAACATCTCATTATAATTGTTTCAATACATAACACATCTAGAATCTAAGCATCAATTATAATGTTGATAAAATGTCACTTGCGATCCAGTTTTCTGAGATGAATTCTCGAGAGCTCTCTTGATATTTTTGCAATCTTTTTCTGGATATCGATTCACTCTTGTAGCCTTTCTATTTATAGTAGAGAGTCTTCCTTGAAAAGCTCATCGATTGGTTGTGGAGGTTGAGGAAAAGGTGGGCAACTGATAAGATTTTTGGAGAAGATCATGGAGCAAAATCCTATAACTTCTTGGATTTGTTCCCCAACCACAGCAACGGCTTTGACTTGTTCTTCCCACGTTTTTCATCAGCTCCTAATTACCTTGCCAAGTCACTTTTTCATCGTAGTAAAATTCCACGAGAATTGCTTCAGTCCGTGAAGTAAGGCAAAACTATTTTACAAAATGTTGGTCCTTATGTTGTGACATTTGTTCCAACATTTCTTAGTTTCAACTTAGAACTAAAAATGATATATTGGGTAAAATGTCACAACACCAAACCCAACATTAACACAAATATTTTGAAAGCACTTTAAAATTGCAAACACTTGTGTACATGGAATACCAAAGCCAACACATTTACTACTTGTCCTTTTATTTTACATAGAGACAAATTAGTGTACGGAGTATTTTGCATTCACGCAAGGTTTGGGAAAGGACCACATATTGAGGGGGTGTCATCGAGCTTCCAAACGACTCCATCGATAAGCGCTCTTGAAAATCATCAACCTGTTATATTATAGGGAGCATACCATGAAGCAAGCATCACGACTGCTTTTACGACTCAAACACATAATCTATAGATCACACAGATCGAGATAACTTTAATGTTTCTCTAAGGCACCCTTCCTTTATAATATAACAAACACTTTTATACATGGAACATCAGAAGCAACACATTTACTACTTTTCCTTTGTTAAAATTACATGAGGGTTGTCCGTGCTCGACGTATTTCGAGTTTGGAAAAGGACTGCATTCTACATGGTATATTATAGGGAGCATATCATGATGCAAGCATCATCGACTGATTTCAGGACTCGAACCCTGGTCACATAGAGGCAATTTAAAGGTGGCTCTAAAAGACTCCCCTTTATTTTACTACATAATATGTAAAATATGATTTTTACAACATCTATTGTACTTGCTATATCAATTTTTTTATTTGGGAATAAAATTTGCTTTTCATAAAAAAGATGCAGGAAGTAACATGCAATTGGGTAGTTAACAACTATTTTACTGATTCAATTACTCTGGAGAGATTTTAAAATAAGAAAGGGCAGCTGTAATAAATACTCGTTACTTCATATTTTTATAGGCAGGCAAGAACCAACAAACATATATTGTTGTCTAATGCAGATCTGATTTAATTAAGCCACCAAATCTTAGTACATATGATATATGAAGCCCTTGATATATTTTATGAACCATATATATGATGCAACTGTTTTTCGTACCTAACCTTAACTAACGGTCACCGCCAAGTTGCTGGTTTATATAAAATGTTAGTTCCCTTATTGGAAAAAATAAAAATAGAAAACGACGAGACATTTTAACCTTTGATTGTTTTAGGACATTAACAGCTATATTTCTTAGTATATAGGGAAAACGGTCAAATATATCCCTCTATTTTATTTGCGATTGTGAACAAAAAATACATGCTGTTAACAAACTTCACACATTTACCCCTCAATTGGGTGAATTCGCTCAAATCGATCAAGTTACCCAATTTCACTTAGATTGCCCGATTCCAATCCGACCCAACCCAACTAATTAATTTTAACCCATACAACAGCCAAATACAATCCCATTCTTCCTTCTCTCTGGAGTACTATTCCAACTTTATGCTGCATTGGGTTTGTGCAAGTGTTCAAGTTGAAGCTTTGATCAAATCTTGTTGTCTCATATTTTGTTTCTTTGCTCATACATCCATTTTCATTTAGTTAACCAGATCAACATTTTCTTGTTGAATTATGGCTTCTGCTGTTGCTATGGTGATGAAGATAATGGGTGGGAGTGATATCTTGGGTGGTAAAAAGGAAGAATGAGATGTTAATAACTGGTATGGGTTGGGGCAGGTTTTATTTTGGGTATGGGTTATTTTAATGAAATAGGGTAATTTTGTGTGATTTGGAGCTTTCCATTCAATTAAGGGTATGGGTGAATACTTATTAGACGGTAGGGTCATTTTTGTTCATAAAGTTAGTTAATAAAATAAAGTAAAGGAGTATATTTGATCATTTTTCCTAGTATATATCTTTAAATAAGAATCTTGTCAATTCTAAAGTCTTGCGCATAAAGGGAGCTTAATGCACAAGGATGTCCTTTTTTTTTTATCAATTCTAAAGTGAGTTGATTGTGTATGTATTTTTGTATGATTATCATATAAATTTTCAAATTATTTACGGTAAAAGAATAAAAATTTATGATACAAGGACATTTTGATCGAATCGAATATTTACTTTTCTTATGATTTGGCGGAATGTATCAAACTACATTTTTAAAGTTAAACAATATTGACATGATCCGAGATACACAAAGCAACATAATATTAAAGAATAATAATTAAAAGCAAATTAAAAATAGAATTCAATTAAAATAATCGAATGGTCTGGATAAGCAAACAGAGAAGAATCAAAAACCCTATATGAACGTCTTAGACAATTACAATTAAAATAGTCAAGTGAAATTCAATCCACAAAATAAGTTGATCTATGGATAATGTCGTTATGATAAAGGTAGTAATGTCTTAATCTAATCACTTTCTAAGAACGATAAACTAAAACCCATATACGTATAATTAAGTAAACAAGAAAGAAATTACCATCAAGAATCCCAATTCATATAAAATATTATTACCAAGTATCGATCAAAGATTACACAACTTTTAAAACACTAGAAGAGAATTGTAGGTCTATTAGATTTCAGATGGTATACTATTTATAAGATAATTGAAATAGGAATGTGATGTAGTATTTATGAAAGCGACAATATGGGTGCAACAACACGTGAATTTTTTTCGAGCTATACCATTTTGTATTGATAGGTCACAAACAACACTTGCCCTATATATGTTCCATTTGACCACCAATTATTGTTTCTTGAATTAGTACCTTTGAATCTATCTATAGAAATAATAACATAGATAAAAGGAAAATGAGTAATTTAGCCCACAAACAATACAAGAGGGGTCTTAAAGTTTTGAAACTTGGCCAAAGTACATTCCCTTTACACTGTACAGTATACATACTTCAAGTTCTAATCCAACTTGTGTTCTTTCTCTTAGTGGTCCTATGCCTACATATGGACTGCATAAATTTGGAAATGAAAGAATATACAAAAAAAAAAAATTGTAAAGAAGAGGGAGTGGGGTTGCATGAGAGTGTTAAATATACCATGAGTATACACGATACATGTGTATACTCATGTAGATGTGGTCTCGGATTGGGATTATGAAGCCCACGGTATGGGCTGATTTGTTTGTAATATTATTGTAATATTTTAGTGTAAAATTTATCTTAATTAGTATTGTACACTTACCATAGTTATAGGAGTCTTGTACTACTAGAATAGGGTTTTGGGATTATAATAGAAATATGTTTTCTATTATGGAAATTTGTAAATTGTATATATACTATTTCATTAATGAGAATAATCAAGGGATTATTTCTTTCATGGTATCAAAAGTCTAGATGTTAAACTCCTCTCCCAAATTCTCCAACTTTTCCGTCAGCTCCCTTGAATTTCCGAGGCTCTTGCCCTCGGTTTTTTCATTACGACGGTACCTCCACTCTTCCAAATTTTTTTCTTCCCAATCCCTACATCACGTCTTGCGTTGCTATTATGGCTAAGAACACGTTCCACCCTGCCCTCACTGTTTCTAACATCAAGAATCACATCCCTATTTTTCTTGAAATAGAAAACGTTCAATACGCGACGTGGGCAGAACTGTTCAAAGTTCACGCACGTTCGCATCAAATCCTCCATCATATTATCCCCCCGACTCCTACGGATACATAGGTGCCCAAACCCGAGGATGATCCTAAGTTATGGAAAACTCTTGATGCTACTGTTCTTCAGTGGATATACTCTACTATTTCTACCGATCTTTTGCAAAGGATTATTGAACCAGACGCTACGGCGATGACGGCATGGAATAGAGTACGTGATATATTCCAAGATAATCATAATTCTCGTGTTGTTACCCTTGAGCAGGAATTCTCCCACGTCAATATGGAAGATTTCCCAAACGTTTCAGCATATTGCAAGAGATTGAAAGAATTGGCAGACCAACTTCGCAACGTTGGTTCCCTAGTTACTAACGACGTCTTGTCCTTCAGATGTTTGCAGGCCTATCCAAGTCCTATAGTGGTGGTGGCACACTTCTTCGTCAGAGCAGCCCTCTTCCGCAATTTTATCAGGCCGTTCTATACTTACGCTCGAAGAGGCCGGATTGGCTAAAAAGGTAGCTACCAATGCTAGTCCCGTGGTCATGATGACGTCCTCTACTAATTCTCCAGGTTTTGTTGATAATTCAGGCCAAAACCGTACTCATGGTGGTGACAAAAATAGTCGGGAAAATAATGCCAAAAATCGCAGGGGAAACGCGGTGGTTCCGAAGGTGGTAACAGTGGCACTAGGTCTCGGATTACCGGCAGTGGGCCACAACCCAACTGGTCCCAGCCTTGGGCCCCCTGATCGTGGGCCTGGGCGATGGGCGATGGTCCCAACAAACCTGACCCAGCGGTTTCATCGCTCTGCCACCGGGCTTCCGGCCAGTTTTCTCGGCCTAATCCAGTTTGGCCGAATAGTTTTCGCCATAGTTCTGGGCCGGGGCAGCAAGCCGGTATGCTTGGGCCCTGGCCTCCTCAGGCTCATCACGCAGCGGGTGCCATCCCTACCGACATTGAAGCCGTGATGCACACACTTAGAATAAATCCTTCGGACCCAAATTGGTACATAAACACCGGCGCCACGACTCACATGACGTCTGACTCAGGTACTCTCTCGTCTTATTCCAATTTGAGCAACAATCATGGTATAATTGTTGGTAATAGTAATTCAATTCCAATTTGTGGTTATGGTCATAAAACGTTGTCTCCCCCCAATGCATCCCTTATTTTGAAAATACCATTCACACTCCTAAATTGATTAAAAACTTGGTGTCTGTCCGTAAATTCACCACTGACAATTCCGTTTCTATTGAATTTGATCCATTTGGGTTTTCTGTGAAGGATTTCAAAACGAGGAGTCCTCTCATGAGGTGTGATAGTAGGGGAGATCTGTATCATATCACGCCAAATTCTAGTTTCTCGAGTCACGCATTGCCATCAACTTTTGCAGCTCTGGCTCATTCCTTGTGGCATACTTGTCTAGGTCATCCAGAGGCGTCTATTTTGTCTTCCTTAGATATAAATAATTTTATTTCTTGTAAGGGTACGCGTAGTACTCCGAATTGTCAATCTTGTTCTTTAGGAAAAAATGTTAAGTTGCCATTTGTAGACTTTAATTCTCATACTTTCATACCATTTTATGTTATTCATAGTGATTTATGGACATCTCATGTTTTTAGTTCTTTGAGTCATCGGTATATTATGTTCTCTTTTTGGATGATTATTCTAAGTTTTTATGGACTTTTCCGATAGCGAAAAAATCTCAAGTTTTTTCCATCTTTCAAAAATTTAGAGCATTCATTAGAATCCAATTCGAACGGGACATAAAAAATATTCAATATGATACTGGCAAAGAATATGACAATGGGGTGTTTCGGGAATTTTGTGCTAATAATGAGATAATTTTTTGTTTTTCTTGCCTCATACGTCTTCACAAAATGGGAAAGCCGGACGCAAAATTCATACCATTAATAACATTGTTCGAACTTTATTGATTCATGCTTCCGTACTCCCATCTTTTTGGCATCATGCTCTACAAATGACTACATATCTTCTTAACATTCTCCCTTCTAAAGGTTTGACATATTCGTCTCCTCTTCAAATTTTATATAAAAAGACTCTTTCGTATTCACACCTTAGGGTCTTTGGGTGTTTGTGTTATCCACTTTTTCCGTCCACCACAATTAACAAACTTCAAGCCCGATCTACCCCTTGTGTGTTTTTGGGTTATCCGTCAAATCATCGTGGTTACAAATATTTTGATTTATCGTCTAATAAAATCATCATTAGTCGTCATGTAATTTTTTATGAATCCCAATTTCGGTTTAATAAGGTAAGCAATCCAACGCCTAGTTCGTATAATTTTTTGGATGATGGGATATCCCCGTATCTTATACACCATTTTTCGGACGTGTCCCGCACCCCAAATCTGCAAGCGGGCCCACTGCCCGCTGACCCCACTGTGTCGTTAATGCCCATTGTTTCCAATGTCGTAACTGGACCAGTTTCCAGTGACTTCACGGGACCAGTTTCCGTAATTGAGCCAGTTGCCCATCCCAATACGGAAACTGGCCCAGTCCTCACTTCATGCTTTGTTCTGAGTTCCAGTTCTGGGCCAGCAGGCCCACTGCCTGATGGCCAGTCCGTCTCGTATCCAGAATTTTCCCAAAATCCACATATTTCTTCCTCGAGTCATAGACCGGTCACTCGTAGTCAACAGGGTATTGTTAAACCAAAAGGACATTTTAATTTAAATTCTAATGTTATTAAATCACCCTCACCCCATAATCATGTGTTTGATTTAAATGACCCAAATTAGAAAATTGTTATGACTGACGAATATAATGCTCTTATTGATAATACGATGTGGGAGTTGGTGCCCCGTCCATCTGGTGTTAATATTATTCAATCTATGTGGATTTTTGTTCATAAGAACAATTCTGACGGTTCTTTTGCGAGGCATAAGGCTCATCTTGTTGGTTATGGTAAGACACAACAGGTTGGTGTAGATTGTGGTGAGACATTTAGCCCGGTGGTCAAGCCGGTTACCATTCGCACTGTGCTCAGCTTGGCTCTTTCGAAAGCATGGCTCATTCATCAGTTAGATGTGAAGAATGCTTTCCTACACGGTGATCTCAAGGAGACAGTCTATATGCATCAGCCTTTGGGGTTTAGGGATCCCAAATATCCTCACCATGTATGTTTATTGAAGAAGTCCTTGTATGGGCTTAAGCAGTCTCCACGGGATTGGTATAAGAGGTTTGCAGACTATGTTTCGACTATTGGGTTCTCTCACAGCCTGTCTGATAATTCATTGTTCATATATCATCGTGGTTCTTCCGTGGCTTATATACTTTTATATGTGGATGATATTATCTTGATTGTCTCTTTTGATGCACTACGCCAGTCTATCATGACGATGCTCAGTTCTGAGTTTGCTATGAAAGACTTGGGGCCCTTGAGTTATTTTTTGGGGATTGTTGTCACTCGTCATGCAGGTGGGTTGTTCTTATCCCGGAGGAAGTATGTAGTTGAGATCATTGAGAGGGGTGAGATGTCATCCTGTAAGTCCACTTCCACTCCGGTTGATACTAAACCCAAGTTGGGTGCTGCGGCTGGCTCACCTTATGAAGATCTAAGCCGCGCAGTCTTGCAAGGAACCCTTCAATATCATACATTCACGAGATCAGATATTACGTATGCGGTACAGTAGGTGTGTTTGTTTATGCATGATCCCAGGGTTGAGCACATGAATGCACTCAAACGCATTTTTAGGTACATCCAGGGGACACTTGATTATGGCTTACATTTATATCCGTCGTCGACATCTACACTTGTCTCGTATACAGATGTTATTTGGGGTGGCTATCCGGACACTAAACGGTCTACGTCTGGCTATTGTATGTTTCTTTGTAATAACTTGGTCTCATGGTATGCAAAACGTCAATCGACATTGTCCCGTTCTAATGAAGAGGCCGAGTATCGAGAGGTAGCCAATGTGGTCTATGAATCATGTTGGTTGCACAATCTTCTTTTAGAGCTTCATTGTCCTATTCAGAAAGCTACCTTGGTTTACTGTGATAATGTTAGCGACATCTATACTTCTGGTAATTCGGTTTAGCACCAGTGCACTAAACATATCAAGATGGACATTCATTTTGTTCATGAAAAGGTAGCTCATGGACAAGTACGCGTCTGCCATGTCCCTTCCAGACATCAAATTGCAGACATCTTTACAAAGGGTCTCCCCTCGGTCCTTTTTGAAGATTTTAGGGACACTCTCAGCGTTCGAAGACCGCCTGCTATGACTGCGGGGGTTGTTAAATATACAATGAGTATATACGATATACACGTGTATACTCATGTAGATGTGGTCTCAGATTGGGATTATGAAGCCCACGGTATGGGCTGATTTGTTTGTAATATTTTAGTGTAAAGTTTACCTTAATTAGTATTGTACACTTATCATAGTTATAGGAGTCTTGTACTACTAGAATAGGGTTTTGGGATTAGAATAGGAATAGGGTTTCTACTACTAGATCCGATCCGTGGACTCGGTGGATCCGAATTTGGATCTAATTTTTATGGACCCGACGGATCTGGATCCGGTCCAGATCCGATCCGTTGCCATCTCTAATGAGGGGGAGAGGGTGGACCGTTTGATGATTAGAAAATAATCATAAAGAAGCCAGGGGCACATGGGAGTTGGTATGTGGCAAGGTGATTGGGGTACAACCACTACGAATCCGTGTGGTGACAGTCTTTGCTGAAATATTGCAAGGGTTGTTGCTGGGTTCGTGTCCCGTTGGTCCTCTCTGCTTCTGCTACCACTCGCATATCATTCGATTTACATCCCACCCCAGCTCGATACTGAGATGGGGGTTTCGCCTTCGAAACTTTCCCTTCACAAAGAAAATAATCATAAAGAAGAGGGGGGCGGAGGACCATGAGGACAATAAGGGAAGGGTTGGGTCGGGGGGTTAGAGTTGAATATAGAGAGGAAGGTGCACGTGGGGATGGATAAGGCTGCCGTTTTGACTGATCAACATAGTGCCGGGCCAAAGTCTTTGGGCTGATGTGTCATATTGGCTTATATGACCGACAGCAGAATATTAGATTGGTGGATTTGCTACATGACATCCCTTGGCCCACTTCTTTTGAACTCTCTCACTCTTATATATCATTTGGTTTCATATATTTGAAATAATGAATATTTGTTTTACAATTTGATTTATTATTTCAAATGAAGTTTGAAAATCTTGTTGAGAAGTATTTCAGGTTTTCATTCACAAAAAATTATCGTTCAATAGAATTATGACCATACGCCTACTTAACTTTCGCAATTGCAAGTTAAAAGTGAGGTATATTGTTTTTATTTATTAATTTAGTACATATTAGGTGCCATAATATTTTTCAATATTACACCCCTCTTAGCAATTAGGAGTACTCTATTACATCTTGTTTCTTAGCAATGATGATCGGATTTGATGTATTTATTTATTTATTTATTGTATCAGAAATAGATTTGAGGTATTTATTGATGAAAGTATATTTACCTAGAGACAATCTGTATTAGGACAAATGTACTTTATACACATTCATATTATTATTAATGGAGATTAATATTTTGGCATTTGTAATTATTAAATTATTAGTTGATTGTTTATAATATTCTATAATATGCATCCCTAGAGGTTACGTTGTTATTAGTAATGTGAGATATTAATATTATAACGTAACTCTTAAAATAGTCTCGACTAATGATCATCAAGAATGAGATATCGATGATATGTGATAAGTCGACATGTGGTCTGCATCACTTCCTTAGAGGATGTAGTATGTCTCACCTGCTACGAATAATGACTACTCGTGATGGACACATGAATACTTTGAAAGTATTGATATACCCTGCTAATATATTGTTTGTTATACATGTCTAAAGTATGATCAGTGTGTGGAAGATAGAAGTTCTTAGACTTAAGGTCAATACACACCTTGTCTACATAGTAATATACTTTGATCTTGTCCTAAGTTCAAATGCATTATAGGTTGAGATACGGCTTGTATTGGGTACATTACGATGTGAATTAAAGGTGGTAGTTGAGCCAAGATTAGGATTCATTCCTCAAATGTATATTTGAGAGAACACTCAGCTTCTCATTGATATTGGGTTGACTAAGTCGTTGGCCAACGCAATAGACATATCTAGAATATGGTCTTATTGTCAACCAATATAGATGAGATATAATAATCAAGTCATTTGGATAGATACTTGGCAAATCCTAAGTTTGATCGAGTGTATCGTGAATGAAAGGATTTTATCTTACCACATAGATGTTAAGTTTACTGGATTCATGTAAACGTACTTCATATATTGAGTTCGTCTTGCGGCGCCGTCTAGGAGTTCCGCGTAGACCTTAATTTGATTAGTGTCGATATGAAAAGGCATGTAGGGTCACACTATGTCGATTGTCCTTTCGATCTAAGGATGTATTGAGATAGTATTAAATATTCGATTTATAATCGAGATATTTAAATGAATGATGATTAAGTCAAAATTGGATTTTGGATTTAATTAAGAATGTGCTAAAAATTTTTGGGTCAGGCCCAAGGTCAAGCCCTAATCCGGTTTGACCTAATTTTCACCTATAAATACAGACTTACACTTCATTATTCATTACACTTAATTTTCATATCATTATTCTAAGTCTTAGAGACTCGAAATCAAAACACTCTCTTGAACCTCTGGCGGATTTTCTAGCTTTCCAAATGAGGAATACATTGAAGCTTGGAGCTTGCAATCGAAAGGGCATTCGCGTGCGCACCCACAGTTGATAAAGATTACAGATATTGCAAACATGCAAGTATCATTCAAGTCTTATGTTTACGATTTTAAATTACCCCTATAGTCAAACAGTTCTACGTTTGTTGGTTTTGAAATAAGTTTTCAATATCTGCTGCGTACAACAACCCAACAAAAACCCTACAATTAAATCTGTAAGGAGATCACATTTATGGTTTTTTTCTTGTTCCTGTTTCCTTATTTTAGAGTCTGCACTTTCAATTGTGAATTTGGCTCTATTCATAATATACTTGCCTTCTAGAATCAGAAAAAAAATAAGGAGATAAAACAAGTAAGCAAACATAATAAAATCTGATAGTACATCCATCCTGAAATGTAATAGAAGTATAAAACTTTGATTTGTCATTGTTTTTTGGTATTTTCTTGCCATAGGGTAAAAAAATTAATTTTGACAAAATGGAATGTGGTGCTTGAAAATATTTGATAGAAAAGGATTCCTTATCTGTATTTACAGATTTGGTATTTCGAATAATACATCCTTCACCCACTTTTTGGAACAGTATTACCATTTTGATAGTCCAATTGCTTTTACTTTAATCACAACTTTTTTTCATATAGCTTCTTTAAATTTTAAAAGGTTGTTATTATAGTAGTTCTTTTTATAATTTCTCATTACGCTAATTTACTAAATTGATTAAAATTTTGATATTTGAAGTTATAAGACTTAATATTAAAAGGTTTGACCCTCATGTTCTGAACATTTCATTTTTTTAACGGAGAAATAGTTGTTGTTTATCATATGGGAATGAGGAACACATAATTAACTCTTTTCGTAGGATCATCTTCTTCTATTTAAATTGTAATGACTTATTTTATATAATTTTCTTGTTTTATTTTTGTTGAAAAAAATAAATCAAACGCTTTTGAGTTATTGATTTGTCCAATCTTGCAGCATTGACGAGTCGTTAGATCAACTGATAAATAAAATCGATAGAAAAATTAAAATTAGAATCTAAGTTTTGATGCTAATTTCTAGAAAGATTGTCAAAATTATACCAGAAAAGAGTAAAACTTTACGGATTTTTTCATTGATAATAACTTTACTTCTTGTACCATACTGATATACAAGTACTTCTACTACATATATAAAACATTAGTGGTCCTCTACAAATTTCACCCTCAATTTCTCAAAAAGAAAACAAAAACACTTTATCAAACTTAAGAAATAATTAATATATAAATAAATAAATAATAATAAATGAGTAGTAATATTATTAAGGTGGAAGTCTTTATCTGACAGTAAACGAATACCACTTAGAAACATCTTTTTAATGCTTTATTTAGTGATCGGAATCTGTTATCCTTAATCAGAGGTTTCACGATCAAGTCTTGGGTATAAAATTGCTTTCGTTAAGGAATGTTTTTGATAGAATCATAATTAATTATTCCCCATTAATTATGATTATTGTAATTATTATAATATCTTATGTATATGTTAGGGCAATTAAAATAGATTAGGATGCATGATTTTAGATAATCATATCTTATCATTACCTTATTTCATGCTTGTTATATTGGTATAATTACCAACTCACTGGTAAGAAATAATTGAGAAAAATATTACATAATTCTTACATGATATCAGAAGATTAGGAGGAGATCCTACCCTAACAAAATTACCTCCAAGAAACTCGACGCCCAGTCACCCGTAGTCAACATGGCATTGTCAAACCCAACACCAAATATAGCCTACACACCTAAGTCTCAAAATCACATTTACCTCGCAATCATGTGTCTGCACTCAGTGACCCGAATTGAAAAATGGCTATGGATGATAAATTTAATGCTCTTATTAAAAATAGGACGTGGGAGTTAGTACCTCGTCCTCCTAATGCCAATATAATTTGGTCTATGTGAATTTTCAATCACAAGGAAAAATCTGATGGTACTTTTGAGAGGCATAAAACCCGTCTTGTAGGTGATGGAAAGACACAACAACTTGGTATAGATTGCGGGGAGACGTTCAGTTCGATGGTGAAACCAACAACTATAAGAACGGTACTCAGTTTGGATCTCTCAAAGTCATGGCCCCTCCATCAGTTGGATGTTAAAAATGCCTTCTTCATGGCCAGCTAAATGAAACGGTATACATGTATCAACCACTGGGATATCGAGACTCCAAATATCCAAATTATGTATGCCTACTCAAGAAATCACTTTATGGGCTTAAACAAGCTCCTCGGGCCTGGTACAAGCGGTTTGCGGATTTTATTTCACACATTGGGTTTTCTAACAGTCGTTCTGATCACTCACTATTTATTTACCGACAAGGTAATAATATTGCTTATCTTCTGTTATATGTGGATGATATAATCTTAACATCCTCATCACATGCTCTTTGCAAGTCCATCATGTCACAACTTGCCTCAGAATTTGCAATGAAAGATCTCGGCCCACTTTACTACTTTCTAGGCATAGCGGTGACACGTCATGCATGTGAGTTATTATTATCCCAAAAGAAGTATGCAGTAGATATTATTGAATGCACTGGAATGTCCTCTTGCAAACCATCCGCAACACCAGTAGACACCAAATCCAAATTGAGTGCATCATTTGGCAAGCCCTTTGCTGATCCATCTCTTTATCGCATCCTTGCAAGGGCCTTACAATATCTTACATTCAGCAGGCCAGATATTTCCTATGTTGTGCAGCAAGTATGCCTCTTCATGCATAATCCGATAGATGATCATATGCATGCACTCAAACAGATTGTGAGATATATTCAGGGAACTCTAGAATATGGGTTGCACTTATACCCATCATCGACTTCCACCCTGGTGTCCTACACCGATGCAGACTGGGGTGGATGTCCAGACACTAGATGCTCTACATCTGGTTATGGTATTTTTCTTGACGATAACTTGGTTTCTTGGTCCTCAAAACGGCAAGCCACACTGTCTCGCTCTAGTGTCGAAGCAGAATACCGATGGGCCGTCAATGTAGTGTTGGAATCATGCTGGCTTCGGAATCTGCTCCTAGAACTCCATTGTCCAATTCCGAAAGCCACATTGGTATACTGTGATAATGTTAGTGCTATCTATCTCTCAGAGAATCTGGTGAACCATCAACGCACTAAACATATCGAACTAGATATTCACTTTGTTCGTGAAAAGGTGGCTCGCGGACCAGTGCGTGTCTTACATGTCTCATCGCGCTACCAGATCGCGGATATCTTCACTAAAGGTCTTCCGCTGATATTATTTGAAGATTTCCGGTACAGTCTCAGCATCCGCCTTCCTCCCGCTTCGACTGCGGGGGAGTGATAGAATCATAATTAATTATTCCTCATTAATTATGATTATTGTAATTATTGTAATATCTTATATATATGGTAGGAAACTTAAAATAGATTAGGATGCATGATTTTAGAGAATCATATCTTATCATTACCTTATTTCATGCTTGTAATATTGATATAATTACCAACTCATTGGTAAGAAATAATTATGAAAAATATTACATAATTCTTACAATTTTACTTCAATACAAAAAATTTCGATGCAAATCCAAATTTAATCAAGCTTCGATACAAATATGACATATCGAGTGAAAAGCAAAATAAGAACATATAGTTGTAACTTGGAAGACAAATCCCTAACTCTCCAATAAGTTATAGGGGTAAAAACTCATCCATGTTGTTTGGCTGTGGACACGAAAATCCACACAAATATTATATCAAGTCGTTATCGTCTAATTGAAAGTTAAAAGAAGTTTAATATTTTTAACAACCTCCAACAATTATGGAAAAAACTTCTATTAAAAACCACAAAATCTTAGTTTTTTAATCTCTCGAATTATTAGTAAATTCTAATCTTAAACCTCCGATCTATGGTTACACACATTTAACCTTCAACTAATTAATATATATATATTTATCAATAATTAAGAAACTAAAAGTATAATTTAATGAAAAATCTATTAATCGATGTAGGATCCCATTTGTAATGATTAATTTAAGCAAGGGTGTTACTTGACCAAATGACAATAGTGTAAGACACTTTTTAGATGTGCTTTTACAATAGTAGCAAAAGAGTGAACAAATAATTGGGACTAATAGTCCACTTTCATGGATCTAGTGGACTTGTTATATTCTTGACTCAAGGGTACAACAATAATATATTCAGTGAAATTCTATAATTTGAAATTTGGACAATAAAACAAAATTTAAAAAATGGCTTTTTGGGTACATTTTTCTAATAATAATATAGATAATAATTAAATTGTTAAGATATCCTCAGCATAGATATTTTGCCTTTTGCCTTTTGGAACTGCTCATCATTCAATTAATCATGCTTAGAAATTCGATTTTTCTGAACAAAAAAGTCTTTACTAATTTCTAAAAGCCGTCAACATTTTTCTATAATCGATGTAGTTGTTTGATTCTCGACAAGAAAAATCACTCAAGATTTTCTCACACATTATCATCTAGTTTTCTGTTAAAGCAATGTTTATGTTTATAATTATTTAGATTATCACAACGAGACAACTGTAAAAGCGTTAGCCAAAAAAAGAAAATACTGAGTAAAAAAAGGAAAAACTAATTAAAAAAGATAAAACATACTTTAGAAAATCTTTTGCTATTTATATCACGCTACTCTAACTAGAGTTAGATACGTGTGCTGCTTTGAAATATAAGTTCCTTTTTGTAACGGTTCATGGAGTGTTGACGGTTAAATTAAAAACGTTTAATAGAAAATTAAGTTAAATTTGAGAGGGTCAAAACGAACTTTTTATGTAGTTTGTCTTAGGCAAATGTCATATTGAAATAAAAGCGTAAAGTTAGAGGCCTAAGGTGTACGAATTCAACTATCAAAGCGTAATTTTCATTAAAATCTTAAAATCCAAGAGCACAAAGCGTAAAGTGTGAATAATTGAGCCTAAATAAATAATATCTTGATAGTTGGGCTTGAATTATTAGAGGTGATATCAAAACCAATACCCCTCGTAACTCGATGGTCCGCCAAAAACTTGCTTTAGACAAATGGCACATCGATATGAAAGGAAAAAGTTAAAAGTCTTATAAGGCGGGATTAGAATTCAATTGTTGAGACGTCATTTGAGTTAAAGTCTCAGAGGAGAAATTGAATCAGAACGAACAAATCCTAACAGTTAAGCATTAATTGCTACACTTTTATGAACATATATTAACATACCTACTGAAATTTCACGAAATAAGATTTGTGAAGGGTAGAGTGTACGCTGACCTTACCCCTATTTTGAGGGTAGAAAAACTGTTCAAATCAATGCAATCAAGCAATAGTAAAATATTTTTTTTTTAAAAGCATGATAAATCTGTGTACAAAAAAATCAGATCAAACATATAAACATTGGGTGCACGCGTAACTGAAAATTGAACAATGATGCATATATATTAGTAAAATGGACATTCATTGTTTTTAATGATAAAGGAAATCATAATTATACAACATAAATTTGTGCTTATCAAGCGTGCTTTTCCTACAGTACCAAAAAGTTAGGGATTAGTTTGACTAACTTTATATACATTTGATCCTAACCATCAATTGCTTCAAATGATTAATTTACGGGCCTACTTCATAATCTTAGGTGCTAAATTTAACCTTATAATCATAAAAATTTTTGTTCTTTAGATCATATTTTTTTCCATAATCATAATTAGGGATGTGAACTTTAGTCTTTATTAAGAAGCACTAAAGTAGTACTATACAACAAGCATCACAATCAAACACCATCTCCCTTGCATGAAAATATTTTATTGATAGACTATGAATCTCTATAATATCTTTCGTTCTTTCTTTTTCTCTTTTGTTATGAAATAGCTAGTAACACTCCTATTTATAATAATAATAATAATAAATTTACTTTAACTTAAAATAGAAAACATATTTCTATATTAATTCTGACTATAAATCCTAACTAGACATGAATTAAAATATCAAATCCTAACCAGTTTTAATTTTCTACAACTTTGAATTATTATTTCCAACATTCTCTCGTAATTCAAAGTTGTATATCCAATTTTTGATGCGCTTATCACCATCTTCCAATTGTTGAAACACTTGTTTCTAACCCATCACAATTGTTGTTGTTGTTAGAGCAATTCTCTCTAAACTTCCATTATTGAAGACTTCTATTCAACCTTAAATCGTTGGAGCACTTTCTCTCTAACATTCTAAATTGTTAGAGCATTTCTTTTTAACATCCATTATTTTTTTCTTGGTTGTGTTGGAGCACTTCTCTCCAACTTTCAATAGTTAGAGCACTTCTCTCTAACACCCAATTTTTTTAACCCACTTCTCTCTTTAATTTTTAGAGAAAAGTTTCTTCCTCTTGTGCAAATTTTGTTTGCACCTCTTGAAATCTGCAATATTTTTTTCAGTCATTCTCAGCATGATTATTGTTCATGCCTATATTATTGGCCCGACATTTGCCAACATAATCATTATTGGCCAGATGGTTGGCATGTATGAGTTATAGCCGCCTGGCGGAAGCATTTTAATTTTCTAACAGGGCCGTAGAAACTCTGATACCCATTTGAAGAAAAATATTTTATTGATAGACTCTATGAATCTCTACAATATTTCTTTTTTTCTCTTGTTATAAAATAGCTAGCAACACCCTATTTATAATAATAAGAAACCTACTTTAACTTAAAACAAAAAATCTATTCCTATATAAATTCTGACTATAAATTCTAACTAGACATGAATTAAAATACCAAATTCTAACTAGTTTTGATTTCCTACAACTTTGAATTATTATTTCCAACATCCCTTCTCACCAAAACCTAAAATAATAATATAAAAGGAGGAGGAATTGAAGAAAATAAAAAGACCAAGAAAAAGAATATATCAAAAATTTATAAAAATAAATAAATATTGAACTTCAAATACTAAACATAATTGGGATTTGAACAATTTTTTTTGATTCAAGTCCTAAATTTGTCCACATATTACACTTACATACTTCAACTTAGACATGCACCGATTGAACACATTTATCATTTCGAATTTGAACCACTTAGACACTTATTAAATAATAACGCGTGGCATTTGGGTACAAAAATAATTAAAAAATTAATTATAAGAAGAGAAAAAGAAAAATTATTTAGAATATTTTTAACTAATTAAAAAATATAATTTAATAATAAAAGAAAAAAAAAGCTATTCTCTAAAAAAGCCCCTACCCACGCCACCCTGCTACTGAACTGCCGTCCCCATTTCTTCTACGTTCAGCCTTTTCATTACTCCATATGTTTTCTTTATCCATCTAAGAAAAATCCACTGATTCAAGGACTAAGAAAAGAAGGATGTTATACAAATTAATAGATTCAATCTTTCAATTAAAGATGGGTTTTTATTGATTTACTATATTGGGTTCTTTTCCTTCTTGTGTTATGGATTCTTTAGAGTTTTGAATTTTTGATAATCTCAGAGAAATTATTTTCGAATTCGTTTTTACTTGCCGGAAAAAATGGAGATTCACCGGAAAAGTTTTGAAACCCAAATCTGATATCCTTTTATTTGATGGCCAACAAAGAAATGAATTATAATGGTGGCAAAGAGAGAATATTATTTTTAAGAAAAAAGCCTGATTAGATGCCTCTAACACGGAGAAGGTGATGGTTGGAAATTGGAAAAGAAAGGGAAGGAGCTGTGGATGGTGGTGGCAAAGTGGCGTTAACACAATGAAGAAGAAAGAGATTTTTTTATGGGCTAAATAATGCCCTTTCACGCGCATAATTTCTGTGTAAATGCAAAAAAAAATGTTTAAGTGGTTCGGGATAGAAGTGTTCAATTGGTGCATGTCTTAGGGCGTCTAAATGAAATTTGTGGACAAGTTTAGATGGGGCAGATGACTTAAGTAATCCTTTTTCAAAAAGAGAATATGCAAAAGGAAAATCGTGTATAATATTTAGGGGTCGTTTGGTACACGATATAAAGTGGGATAAATTTACACTTTGTATCAAACAAAATATATCCCATTAATCTTGGATTCCATCTCCTAAATGGGATAAATTAGTCTCAGTATTATAATCCTGAGATTATTATACCGGGATAATTTTATCCACGTACCAAACGACCCCTTGCAGAATCATAGATCACTAAATCACAAGATTTAACAGTCATAAATAGGAGAGCTTTAATTCAGATGAAAGTTGAACAGTCATGAAGTAGCTTTAATCTAATTTAATTGCACTTATTAATCTAATTTTGGATCAATTAAAGTACTTGACCAACATGTAAATTGCACTTGAATTTCCCCATAGTAGAAAATATTAAGTGGAATTGAACTCCAAAAACTTGGAATAAAGCAAAAAACTATTAGAAGTTGTTTGGTTCAAAATATTTTTTTTTCCAGAATTATAATCAACATAGATAATCTCACTTTCTATATGGAATAGATAACCACATGGTTTATGTATAAATTTATCGTGGATTTAGCTAATACCCTATAATAAATACTGAACAAATTTAATCTCAAATTTTATACTGGAATAATCCATAATTCCTGTAACTTATGTTGTTCGGACTTTTCACAAATATCAACAGGTGTGTGTCGGATCCTTCTAAAGTAGTGCTTTTTTAGAGGATCCGACACGGTTCGCGAATATTTTTGAAAAGTCCGAGCAATATATCATGTAACCAAACAAGCCCTAAGAGGAGTAAAGGGAAAGAAAGAGAAATGAGACACAAAAATTGAATCAAATTCATCTTGTTTGATTGAAACTATCCGAGATGTATACAAAGAGCCTTAACAAGCTAAATTAGCACAAAATTGTTAACCCCCTTTTTTAACTAATTAATTTCCTTCATTGCTATGTACACTCCCAAGAAGAGGGAAAAGAGCAATAGAAAAGAATACAAGATAAAGCCCCTAAATTGCCTTTTTTTTGCATTTTCTTTTTCTAAAGATTTCAATCATGCCAACAAAGGAGCATGACCACACATCTTCTAATAATGTAAAGTTTTGCCTTTTGTTCTCTAAGTACTCCTCCAACTCCTCTGCTTGAAATTCTCCTCTTTGAACTTCCCATATTTGTGCTACTCATCTTCATCTTTAATTCAATTGTGATGATAACGAAATCAAGAAAATGAAGGAAGAAAAATGGAATCTTGATTTAGAGCTTTGAGTTCTTGATGATGTTTTTCTTTTATTGTTGTTGTGCGTAGAGAGATCGAATTGAATGTGTTGAAGTTTGAGTGGAGAGAAGGGTTCTTATAGGTGAATTTGGAGAGTGGTCCAAACTTATATTGGTCGAGTAAAGAGGACACTATGGAGCCATCAAAGGAGTGTGCAATGCCTCCTATAGCTCACCAGACAGTCCATTGTGTGTCCCACTTTCCACTTGGTACCCCATGCCCCACATGACCAAGTAAAATAATTTAATATTATACAACCATAATACAATATACAACTAAATATAACATATACATGTATCACCACCAAGATTGTTTGGTCGGATAAATAAGATCGATCATTTCACCCTTAATTAGAAGTCTTGAATTTGAGTTTTGAGTTTAGAAAAAAATTCAGGTAAGAGCACTTTTCCTTTTTATGAACTTATGTGTCGCGGATACAAATTAGTCGGATGCTGGCACCATTGGAGAAACAAAAATATTGTATGTATCCACCTTTCTATATGGGGATTTCATTTGAATTTTCTCGATTTTTAGTATAAGCCTTGAGTTCGAATTCTGAAAATGAAAAACTTCCCCATCGAGAGTGCTTTACCTCCTTGTGAATCTACTTAGCACAAACCTAAATTAGTTGGACTAGTAAAGTTCGAATAACAACATATGGTCACACAATAGTTTGAATTTACCCTAATTTTTTTTTTGCACTATATAAGTCAAGACATAGGTTATAATTGGTATACAAATAGTCACAGTCTATAGACAAATTGTGTAGGCAATACCTACAAACATAATGGGTCGGCCATTACATGAATAAGGTAGCACACTTTTTTTTTGATATCCAGCTTCCTGCTTACGTCGGACTATTTCTGGAGATAGTAGTCTCAGTCCCTCAGCACTACTACCAGTAAATCGCGGAATGTGCCTGAATGACCAGGGTTTGAGAACAGAGCAACTGATATCACCTACACGGTCCTACCCCATAAGAGAGCAAATTGCTCCACCAGGGTGCGAACCCACGCTGCAGGCCTCCAGCTGAATTTTAAGTTTCCATCCTTTGCTATCCAACTATGCCCGGGGGACTAGGTAGCACATTTCCTTAGTTTACGAGTTGCCCTACAACATGTATTTTTGCATCATTCATAATTTTTTTTATCATAAGGTCATTTTCTTGCTTATGTGTAATTAATAATTTTGTCCAACGGAATTGTTGGGTCTGGGCTAAGGATAAGAAAGAATATGTAAGAATAAAACAGTAACAGCTAAAGCAATTAAAACAGTTTCTGGATGTTGCCTTCAATGTTGTGTCAACATCTGAGGCAACATTGTGATAAAACAGTTATAAACCTTTATAGAGTAAATGCAGCGGAAAAGTAAAGAGACACAAGGTTTATATTTTCAAGGGTATATATTAATATATCCCTTGATGGTCAATGACCAAAGAATTGTATAAATTATATACAATTACAAATGAATTTCTTTTTACAAGATTGAACAATAAATGCGAAAAAGAAATTACAAACAAAAATGAAGTCGCAGATGACTTCAGCCTAAAGTTAAAAGATCTAAAAAGATAAATACAACATCTTCATTACTATTGCTTGAACTATATGCTTGATCTAGAATCTGAGCAGCAGTAGTAATGTGGGACTAGATGTTGTTATACAACTTTAGGCTAAATATGTTGATCCAGTTTCTAAGGTGAATATCCGAGAGCTCTCTTGGTAATTCTTCTCATTTTATTCTGGATATCGATACTCTGAAGTTCCCTTCTATTTATAGAGTGGAACTTCCCTTGAAATCCTCACTGGTTGGTTGTGGAGGCTGAGTAAAAGAAGGCTTCAGCTTGGACCGGTTCTTGCTCCTTCAAAAGCTCAACGTTCTGGACTTGGTCTTCACGCTGCTTCCTTTCCAAGCTTTGACTGTTTCTTTTACCACATTTTAAACACAACATCATTGTTAGTTTGCCTAGGTCATTTTTTACTCACAGTAACACAACCTGTTTTGGCCGGAAGAATAGGCAAAATTATTACAGGAATGTTGTCACAACATCGCAGGCAACATTCTTATTTTCATAAGATGTTGTCCTGAGAATTTACAGATGTTGTCACAACATCCATCCAACATCAACAATCTCCCCTTTTTTGCCTTTCTTCACAAAACTCCATACGAAGCTAAAATGACTAGGATACTGATTCCCGATGTAGTCCTTACATTCCAAGAATCAGTAGGATCAGTGTTATGCTCCCCCTTAATCTGCAGTAACAAATTTCAAGCAGTGTTGTATCGATGATTTGATCAGATAGGAGTTATGTTCTGTTAGTCATGACTTACTTACGGAAACTGCGTAATCAGTCTACAGTAACCATTCATAACAATCCACATTAGGCAAACATATATAAACAGCTTTTGAAAGCAGTCACAATGTCTGTAAGAACAAACCAAGTGTCTCAAAGTAAAAAATACAAACACAAATAATATTCCAAATGTTAGTAATGTCAGTATAGTCCGCTATTCAAATAAACATTCATCATTGAATCAACACTCCATCAGCATAATCATCCTTGACTAGAGTAATCAAGTCACAATAGCTTCCAGCCGCTTTTTGTGAACAATCACTCTGTGCAACACCATCTTCATCTCCACGGCTGGCTTCAGAAGTAGTTAGCAATCAATCATCTCACCTCCTCTCCCCTGCATCATTACCTGCACCCTTATTAGTAGCAGCTCCCCCTATCTGTCTACTTCCAACATCAGCATCAGCATCAACATCATCTCCCCCTTTTTGTGAAGAAAGTAAGCCCATGTAATAGTTCCTGGCTCGCACTAGTTCTTGAATTTGTCTGTCAAATTCAGTAATGTGTTGTCGTAGCCAGTCTTTGGACATTGGGACCTGTCCTTGAGCAATGTTGCCAGGAATGTTGGCAACATCCTTTGATGTGTTAGTGTCCCATTCATATTTCTTCCAGGCATGTCCATAACCTTGTCCCTGCTGTTAACAACTGCTCGTTGTACTGAGTAAACCTCTAAGGCTGGACTCAGCTTTTCTCCTTTTTGAGTCTTAAAACCTTGGTTGAGAAGGATTTGAAAAATCAATGAGGGGTATGGAAGGGCAGAGTTGCTTTGTTTTTCTGCCAAGTTGACAACATGATTGAATATAAGTGTTCCTAAGTCAACTTTCTGATTCCTTCCAATCTTAAAAAGCAATGATGCTTGATGAAGGGTCACTACTGTCTCATTGAGAGAGGGTAGCCAATTGTATATAACAAGTTTGTGCAAAGTGGCAAACAAGGTAGTGAGTTTCGACACAGGGCTGCGAGTAGCCCAAACAGTGATCAAATTCCCTGTAAGGTACTTGATCATTGAATTGAGTTCCTCCACAGTGGGGTTTGGTTGAGGTTCGCTTTTACTAATAATTATCCCAAGGGTGGAGTTGATGATATTAGGTGTAAAATTGTATACCTTGTTGTATAGGTACACTTTTCCAAATTTTTTTGAGGTTGTGTCCTTAACAGCAAGCATCAGATTAACATAGAACACCCTAATCACTTTCTCACAATAAGGATTCTTACAAGATACCGAGCTTAAGATGTTTCGACTACTTAAGAAATCAACTAAACCATTTTTGAAGAATAAAGTTAGGTCAATCACCTTCTCGCCTCTAACTCCTCTATTCTTAAACCAATTCCAATTGCTGGAGCATGATTTAGTTTGAAACATGGAAGAGTAGGGAATTACCTCAGAATCTGTGTATACTTTTTCAGATGAGGTGGCTGCAGGTGTTGCCTCGAATGTTGGGGCAACATAGTCTGGGTCCATTTTCTCGTCTGTTGCCTTTGATGTTGAGGCAACATATTTATCAAAATTCCAGTATGTTCTATGGACCCCTTTATGAATGAAGTTTCGTAGAGGTGTGTCATCAGACATCTCTTCTTCTACTTTTTCCTTCTCAGATTCTGCTTGTGGAGTGGAAGTCGATGGAGCTTTGGAAGAACTGGGCTCACTGAAATTGGTGTCAGTGTTGCTGCTTGTGGTAGTATCAACAGGAAAAGTCGACTCTTCCCTGGATCTTTTGGCAGACTGGTATTCACCGAATTGGTTTTCGAAAACCCTCTTTGACCTTTGCGTCGGAAATATCGATTTTGAGGCAAGGTTCGAGAAATCAGATGTTGCATCAACATCGATTGGGTTTTCATTATCGCTTGAGTAGCTCACCTGTAATGGCTTATCTGAACCAAGCAGGATCATAGCATGTGTGCAGTCCTCCTCGACAGGTCTCAAGTCATTAATGGAAGTATAATGCTTATAAACTTTGTCGTTACTTGCTGGACTAGTCGACATTGGAGAATAATCTGTGGTGTTTATTAATTTTGGGGACATGGACATGGGAGAGGCTTTTGAAGGATTAGGCGTGTTGGAGAAGCTTTGGGTTTTGAGAAATGACGGTGTTGTTTGGGCTGCCATGGTTTAATGGGTTGGTAGTCGGCTGATGTGACAATTCCAAGACAAAAATGGGAGGTTTTATTATGGCAACGTATACTTACACTTAAACTCATTTTCCTTAAATTTAGATTGTATAGAAGAATAAAAACTCTTTACACACCTAAAATAGGATATCATATCACATATCATCATTTTTTTTAAAAGCGATCATCCGGAATTTTTGGACTTTCAGTTAAAAATAGAGACTTTGTAAATACCAAAAACATGAATAAAATAAGATAAACCAGTTTGATCAATGTACTGGAACACGATGTTGTTGATGATGTTGGCAACATTTCAAAGTTAAACAAGCATTATGAGACTCCAAGGATTTTTTGATTTGGGAGATAATATTTCGATACATGTTCCCTATGAGACTGATCGCTGGACTAATGTAATATTTTACCATTGTCCTTAATCAACTTAGTTGAACACATACATATTAAAAAAATATTGAGGAATTTTCAACATTTTTGAACACGTGGTACTCCTATAGAATAGGAACGATACCAATCTTAGAGCTTTGCTCTTTTTGTATACATCCAAATCTTTTAGTAGAGGCTTCGCCTTCATATCTTGTCATTTTAGAGTCATGCTTGAATCTTTTTAAAAAAATACAACATCACTACAACACTTATCATGTATATTGACTCAACAGTAAATGTTACCCAGAATGTTAGGATAACATTTCGGACAACATCTACCTAGTCTGTCTTATTTTCAAAGAAAACAGAGACCAAGAGATTTTTTCAAGCTAGAAATCTCTCATGATCCAAAGGTTTGGTAAAAATGTCAGCCAGTTGAAAAAGAGTATCAACATGTTCGATTTGAACTAGCTATTTTTTCACTAAGTCTCTTAAAAAATGATGACTTATGTCTATGTGCTTTGTACGTGAATGCTGAACTGGATTTTTGGAAATATTAATAGCACTCAGATTATCACAGTACAAAATCATGGAGTTATTAGATATGTCATAGTCATCTAGCATATGCCGTAACCAAATCAGTTGAGCACAACAACTTTCGGCTGCCACATATTCAGATTCGGCAGTCGAGAGTGATACACAATTTTGTTTACGACTGTACCATGAGACTAGATTATTGCCAAGATAGAAACACCCACCACTAGTGTTTTTCTATCGTCTACATCACCGGCCCAATCCGAGTTACTATATCCTATTAGATTAGGATTAGTGTCTTTGGAGTACCAAATTCCCAAGTCACTTGTACCGGCAACATATCGAAATACGTTTCACAGCATTAAAATGAGATACCTTGGGACTGGCTTGGAACCTGGCGCAAACACATACGCTAAACATGATATCGGAGTGACTGGCAGTAAGGTATAGAAGGCTACCTATCATAGATCGGTATAATGTTGGATCAACATCTTGTCCAACATCGTCTTTACATACCTGTTGCGCAGAGCCCATTGGAGTCTTCATGTGTTTAGCATTTTCCAGACCAAATCTCCTAATAAGATTCTTTGTGTATTTGCTTTGAGATACAAAGATCCCATCTTCATTGTGTTTAATCTGCAAGCCTAAGAAAAATGTTAGTTCTCCAATCATGCTCATCTCAAATGGTGTCGACATTGCTTCGACAAAAGACTTTACTAGAGATTCTGTAGTCGAACCAAAAACAATATCATCAACATAGATTTGAGCTATTATTACATCTACACCGTGTCTTTTAATGAATAATGTTCTGTCAGCTTCTCCACGGGTAAAACCAAACTCAACAAGGAAGTTAGTTAGACGACCATACCATGCACGTAGTGCTTGTTTTAGTCCATACAAGGCTTTCTTAAGCTTGTACACATGATGTGGATAGTGAGGATCCTCAAATCCCTTTGGTTGTTCAACATAAACTTCTTTGTCCAAGTATCCATTGAGAAAGACACCTTTAACGTCCATTTGGTGCAAGGTAATCTTTAGATAGCAAGCAATAGCAAGAAGTAACCTTATTGACTCAATTCTAGCCACAGGAGTGAAGGTCTCGTCATAGTCGATACATTCTACTTGTGTATATCCTTGAGCAACAAGTCGAGCTTTGTTCCTGACAATCTTTACTAACTCATCTGATTTGTTTTTAAATATCCACTTGGTCCCAATAACATTTGTGTTGTTGGGTCGTGGTACCAAGTCCCAAACCTCATTTCGGGCAAATTGTTCAAGCTCTTCTTGCATGGCTTGAATCTAAAAATTATCTTTTAATGCTTCCCCAATATTTTTAGGTTCCAAAGTAGATGTAAGACAAACGAGACTTACCTGTTGATATATGGTGGACATGCACACATACCTTACCATTTCTCGGTAATTTACTGGCTCTTTCCATCTTGTACGCATCTCCTCAAAAACTCCCTCTATCACCTGGTCGGGTGGATGGTTCCTTCTAATCCTCGATAGAGGGTCTCTTCTCACTTGATCATTCAGTTCAGTAGCAAATTTCTCCTCGATTTCATCCCATGTGTTCTCTTTTTGAGGTTCAGATGTTTCTTCTGATGTTGGGACAACATCTGGGACTACATCTGTTTCTTCTGTGGGTTGCTCCTCTTCAACTTTAACCACAATGTTGTTTTCTGAAGATCTACCAGATATATCCAGCAGGTCATCGAAAATAACATTGATTGATTCTTGTATGGTCTTTGTCCGAATATTGTATATTCGATAAGCATGGCTATTCTGAGAGTATCCGACGAATATTTCCTTGTCACTCTTAGAGTCAAATTTGGCCAGTTTATCCCTGTCATTAAGAATATAACACACACACCCAAAGACATGAAAGTACCGCACTGTAGGTTTCTTTCCATTTAACAGTTCATAGGGTGTCATCTTGGTCCCTGGCCTTAAAAATATTCTATTAGTTATGTGACATGCCGTGTTCAAGGCTTCTGCCCAAAACCTTTTTGACAATTGCTTAGAACTTAACATAATTCTAGCCATTTCTTGTAGAGTTCTGTTCTTTCTCTCGGCAACCCCATTTTGTTGTGGTGTTTTTAGTGCCAAAAATTCATGGAATATGCCTTTTTTTTCGCAGAATTTTGCAAAGATTTGATTTTCAAACTCCTTTCCATGATCAGATCTAATTCTGAAAATCGAAGAACAAAACAGATTTTTAATCCTAGAGTAAAGTGTTCTAAACATCTCAAAGGTTTTGTGATTTTTCTTTTAAAAACTAGATCCAAGTGAATCTGGAATAATCATCTACTATCACATAAGAATATCTCATTCCTCCTAGGCTATCTACCTCGATTGGACCCATAAGATCCATATGCAATAATTGAAAACAATGAGACGTACCTGAATGTTGTCCGTCACGTTGGACAACATTATGAGAGACTCGGGGCTGCTTTTCTTTCAAACAATCTTTACACAGTGTTTTATCTTTTAGATCCAGTCTGGGAATGCCTCTGACAGCTTCAAATGAGATCAGCTTCTCCAAGGTGTCGTAGTTGACATGTCTCAACTTTTGATGCCAAAGTGTGAGGTCACCTACATTTTCGGAGTTGCAAAACTCTTGTCTACCGACTAGGTAGCAATTATCTCCCGTTCGGGTTCCTGTCATGACACATTTTTCTGCAGAATCTGTAATCTTGCATCCAAGCTTGTTGAATTTCACCTCGAGATCATCATCACATAGTTGGCTTATGCTAAGAAGATTAGCAACCAAACCTTCTACATGAAGAACATTTTTCAAGGCTGGTACATCTGGAACATTAAGAGTTTCTTTACCAATTATCTTACTTTTACTTCCTCCTCCAAAGGTCACATATCCTCCATTGAATGCTCCATACTCCTTCAATAGGCTTTTGGTACCTGTCATATGACGTGAGCAACCACTATCGAAATACCAAGACCCTGTAATGTTAGTACGCAAATCAGTTATGCACACATTATATTTCAGATTCAATTTGGGTACCCATTTTTTTTTCTTCCTTCTGCTTTCAGGCAGGTTGCTTTGAATGTTGTCAGTGATGTTAGGCAACATTGCTAATGACATTTTAGGCAATATCTTGAGAGCAGAGTTTTGAAGTTTGTAGTAGTAGGGCATAAGATGTCCTAACTTTTTACAGAAGCTACATACAAACTTCGATCCAATTTCAGTGATCTGAGAGTTGCTCATATTTTCTTTGACAAATTTTATCCTCTCAGTTTGACTATGGATTCTGGAAGTATTTGTTTTGCTAGGAGATTGGTACCCAAGTCCAGCCCTTGTAGGATTATTGAAGTTTAATATTTCATCCAGTTTGGAGGTTCTCATGTTGAGCCTTTGAAAGGTGGTCTCAACTACGTTCAGTCGTGCACGAATCTTACCAAGCTCTAGGTCCTTCTTGGTAAGTACCACCTCTAATCGGTTGATTGTGCCTTTCAGATTGCTATTCTTAAGAGCCAATAATTTTGCTTCTGAGTCTAGTTGCTCAGATTCAGTGATTAAGGCTTTACACAGATTTTGTAATTCATTTATTACGTCATCTTTGGAGTCAACTAGATCTAAATTTATAGCCTCAGATGAAGAAATAAATCCACTAAAATAATTTACATCAGAATAGTCAAAGTATACATACCTCTCTGATGTTGAAGACATTCCATATGTTGAGTCTGATGTTGTCGCAACATTGTCAATAACATCTTCATCGTCGGACAGTGAATGTTCGAACATGGCTGCCAGCATTTCCTTGGTTCTTCTTCTTGATATCTTTCATCCTCTTCGTTCTCATCATCACTGAGAGTTACCCACATAACCTTACCAATTTTTCTAAGGGTGTTTGCACACTCATTAGCATAGTGTCCTCAACCCGAGCATGCATGACACCGCACTCCCTCGAGTTTCTTGGGATTGAAATTAGTACTGTCGGAGTTAGATTTCCTCAGTAGATTATGATTTCTTTGCTCAGAAGGTGACCTATTCGGCTGTTAATTGAAGAGTGGGTTTTGATGTTGCTTGTATTTGGCCTTATTGTGATCAATGTTGATCTTTCTCACCATCGAATTGAATCGACGAGTAAGTAAGGCAACAGTTGCACCATTTTCCAGTTCCTCCAAGTTTTCTTCCTCGTTTTCCAATTTAGTTTCAGATGTTTGTCCTTGGAGTGCCAAAGTCTTGTCTTTATACAGATCTCTTTGGCTCTTCATGTTCATCTCATATGTTTGAAAGATGCTCATCAAGGCATGTAGATCCATAGTAGCAAGATTATGGGCCTCTTCAATAGCACAAATCTTAGTATTAAACCTTTCAGGAAGAGATCTGAGAGCTTTATCCACAAGTTGTGTGTTGGTTAAAGGAGAACCGAGCACTTGACACTGATTAGCAATGTCAATTAACTTTTCAAAATAGGATTTTATGTCTTCAGATTCTTCCATCCTTAAGCGTTCGTATTGGCTCAAAATCATGCGAAGCTTTGTACGTCGTACACTTGAGGTACCTTCACAATGAGTTTGTAAGGTCTCCCAAGCGTCCTTGGCTGTAGTACAATTCTGGATTAGTTTGAACATATAGAGATCTACCCATCCAAATATCGCATTTAGGGCCTTTTTATTGAAGCTCACACTGTTGATCTCTTCCGCGGTCCATTCAGATTCGGGTTTGGTAAGTGCATCACCATCCTCGTCTGCTGGGTACTTGGGAATCACATAGCCTTCGAAAATTGATCTCCAAGCTCGAACATCAATGGATTTGATGTGCGAACAAAGTCAGATTTTCCAATAGGCATAGTTAGTTCTGTCAAGAATTGGAAGTCTACCAATATTTTGTATAGCCGAGTCCATAGCCGTAATATTCAGAATCAAACACTTATTGTATCAAGTGTTGGCTCTGATACCACTTGTTGGGTCCGGGGCTAAGGATAAGCAAGAATATGTAAGAATAAAACAGTAACAGCTAAAGCAATTAAAACAGTTTCTGGATGTTGCCTTCAATGTTGTGTCAACATCTGAGGCAACATTGTGATAAAAAAGTTATAAACCTTTATAGAGTAAATGCAGCGGAAAAGTAAAGAGACACAAGGTTTATATTTTCAAGGGTATATATTAATATATCCCTTGATGGTCAATGATCAAAGAATTGTATAAATTATATACAATTACAAATGAATTTCTTTTTACAAGATTGAATAATAAATGCGAAAAAGAAATTACAAACAAAAATGAAGTCGCAGATGACTTCAGCCTAAAGTTAAAAGATCTAAAAAGATAAATACAACATCTTCATTACTATTGCTTAAACTATATGCTTGATCTAGAATCTGAGCAGCAGTAGTAATGTGGGACTAGATGTTGTTATACAACTTTAGGCTAAGTATGTTGATCCAGTTTCTAAGGTGAATATCCGAGAGCTCTCTTGGTAATTCTTCTCGTTTTATTCTGGATATTGATACTCTGAAGTTCCCTTCTATTTATAGTGTGGAACTTTCCTTGAAATCCTCACTGGTTGGTTGCGGAGGCTGAGTAAAAGAAGGCTTCAGCTTGGATCGGTTCTTGCTCCTTCAAAAGCTCAACGTTCTGGACTTGGTCTTCACGCTGCTTCCTCTCCAAGCTTTGACTGTTTCTTCTACCACGTTTTAAACACAACATCATTGTTAGTTTGCCTATGTCCTTTTTTACTCACAGTAACACAACCTGTTTTGGCCGGAAGAATAGGCAAAATCGTTACAGGGATGTTGTCAGGAATGTTGTCACAACATCGCAGGCAACATTCTTATTTTCATAAGATGTTGTCCTAAGCATTTACAGATGTTGTCACAACATCCATCCAACATCAACAGGAATATTTAAAAATTGAAAATAATTTAATTTTTAGTTGGTTCCACCCAAGGTACAAAGTTGCAATAGAGGGATAATTCAGTTGGATCCTACTAAAAAAATGCACATCTTAACCACCTTCTTAACGTTTAATGGCTTCTAATTATTGTAATCTTATCCTTCTTTTGACTTAATATGAACACTGACACGTACTTTATTTGCATAATGATGTGGATTATCATTAGAGAAATTAAGTACTTATGGAATATGGTCAGATAGTGTTAAATGTTAACGACTCAAAATATTTATCAAGAAGAATCTTTGTTTAGTGTACAATTCAATAATATTTTCTAAAAGCTCCTCATTTGAGATGATATTTCCCTTTTCTTTTTCCCCCCTTTCGTTTTGTGATGCAGAAAGTGATCGAAAATATTCTTGAAGTATTAAAATTAGAGCAATCATATTCTTAGTTTTCTTTTTGGCATAAAAATAGCTTTAACGCTAATGGAGTGTTTCTATGACACAATTAATGAATTAACGGTCAGCAAATTGTATATTAATTTACATCTCATGTAAAGTCTGTTAGTGGAGAAGGACATATATGCTCCACTTGACTAACGATAGATCATTTTTGTGCTAAAAAAAAAATAAACAGAAGCATAATTGCTCTATTTTCAATAGTCCGAGGTATGTCTGATCCACCTGGCTAAAGGTAAGGAAATATTTGTGATAAAAACAAATGAAGGATATAATTACTCAATTTCCCTATATTATATGTTGCTAGCAAGGACGAAGCCTCACATATCCCACTGGGGGTTATAGATCCTAATAAAAAAAATTACTATTACTATATTAACAATTGCCAAAAAAACCTCATTCACAAAAAATATTAGCCACAAACTTTTTGTTACTCTTAAATTATCCAAGCCCAATAAATTTGCAAAAAGAAATCCATAAGCCCAACAAAAGAAAAAAAAGTACTAGTCTATGAATACACAACAAAGTCAGCGTATGTGCTGATTAAAAAATAGCGATGTCTTTCTCTATTAAAATAAAAAAACACTTCGTCTTTTTCAGGGTTTCACGCTCGAGACCAACTTAGAAATTCTTCAAGACTTTAGTTTTGCGCTACTCATCTTTATTTAGTACATGTAAGATTTTTCCATCATCTATTCAATTTCATTATATTAGTTATTTTTTGTGAACCCTAATTAGTACAAATTTATTATTATTTAAATTAATTAGTGTTTGATAAATGATCATATAGTTTTGGATTATTGTAGAATATTATTGTTGTGGATTTAAAGATTGTATTGATGGAGAAATTTCTTAAAAGAAAGTCTGCAGTGGTTGATTCTTCTAAATCAAATGCTCAAAAGAGACCTTCAAATGTTGAAATTGACTTCGACAATCTCCCGACAGACCCTGAAAAGCGATCAATAATATGGAGCTACGATGCTATTCATAGAGATAGAGTAAGACGGGATTATCTATTAAAGAGGTCGTTTCAACCTAGAAACCACAACTTTCCATGGAGCCAACCAAATGATAAAATTCAAAAAAGGAGGTTTGTTGAAACTTGGTTTGACAAATATCCAGATTGGATGGAGTATAGCATAACGGAAGATAGAGCATATTGTCTTTACTGCTATCTTTTTAGGATTCAAATAATCAAGGTGGGGCAGATTCATTTGTCGGAGTTGGATTCAATAATTGGAAAAAGAAGGAGAGATTTGATGTTCATGTTGGAGGACATAGCAGTTTTCATAATCAATCAAAACAGAAATGCCAAGATCTAATGAATCAAAACCTTACAGGAAGTGTTTCTACTCTATTAACTCATAAAGAAAATAAAGAGAGAATTAACTACCGTATTCGGTTGAATGCAGTTGTTACATCTGTGCGTTTATATTTGAATCAAGGACTATCATTTCGAGGTAGAGATGAATCTGAGCTGCCGAGAAATAAGGGCAACTATCTTGAAGTTTTTCATTTGCTTGCTGATAATAATGAGCAAATAAAGAATGCCTTATTTGAAAATGCTCCTTTAACTTCACAATTAGTTTCATCTGATATTCAGAAAGATATTTGTAAAGCTTTTGCTGCTGAAACTACTTCTGTGTTCATCAAAGATATCGGTGATAGATCTTTTACAATCTTGGTTGATGAGTTACGTGATGCATCAATGAAGGAGCAAATGACAATTTGTTTAAGATATGTGAACAATGAGGGACGGATAATTGAATATTTTCTTGGTATAAAATATGTTCCAAATACAACTGCAGCTTTACTCAAGGAGACTATCGAGGGATTACTCTCTAAGAACTGAAGAAAAGACTAACGATACTTATTTTAGCATCGAGTTCTTTTATGGTGTTTTAGACAAACAACTTATGGAGTTAAATAACCGATTTTCTGTGACAAATGTTGAATTGCTTCTTTTTGTTGGGTGCCTTAATACTAGCAATTCATTCTTTGCTTTCAACAAGGAAAGTCTCGTCAAGTTTGCTCGATTGTATCCTCGGGAGTTTTCTTCATATGATCTAGAGTTACTTGATAATCAACTTGAGACTTATATTATTGATATGCGTAGTAGCATTGAGTTTTCAGAAATTGTTGGCATTGGAGATCTTGCAAAGAAGATGGTAGAAACAAAAAGACACGGAATCTATCATTTGGTTTACACGCTTCTTACCCTAGCATTAACTTTGCTAGTTGCACTTGCAGTGTAGAGAGAGTCTTTTCTGCTATGAGCATCATCAAAAATCGACTGCGAAATCGAATATCGGACGATTGACTTAATGATTTATTAGTACCTTATATTGAGAACGAAACTTTGTATGAGATCAGTAACGAAGTCGTTATGCAACGGTTTCAGACTATGAAATCTCGTCAAGAAAAATTGTGATTATATTTAAATTATTCTTGAACGATTTGTATTTATGTTATTTTGAATTTAACTTATTACCTACTTTTTAAAATTTGTATAATATAATACTAGTCCCCTCGGAAAAAATTGGTTGGCTTCGTCCCTGATTACTAGTAAGATAAAAAGTTCAATTGAAAAGATATTATTTTTCATCATGTGTAGAATTCTATTAAAAGGGAGACTAAATATAACGTTATAAAAAGCATCCAGAGAACATAAGAATTTTAAAGATGACCTAATTATTCATGAAATTATTCAGCCAAAAGATAATTGGCAAAAAATCCAATTCTCTGATTCACTTGGCTAACGATAAAGGCATTTTGTGCTAAAAAGTAAATGGAAGGCATAATTATTCTATTTTCAATGATTCAAGGATATCTTAACCCTTTTTCCTGTGTTATGTGTTGACTGTAAAATAAAAAAAATCAATTTGAAAATAGAAGAAGAACAAAAGATATTCTTTTCATCATGTGTAGAATTCTATTACAAGATTTAATGGCTTCTAATTATGTAATCTTATCCTCCTTTTGACTTAATATGAACACTGACACGTACTTTATTTGCATAATGATGTGGATTATCATAAGAGAATTTAAGTACTGATTGAATATGGTCAATGTTGTTAACGACTCTAAAATTTTATCAAGAAGAATAATTTAATTAGTGGACAATTAATTATTAAATATACTCGAAAAGCTTCTTCCTTTGACGGAGGATGATATTTTCCTTTTCTTTTTGGTCCACTTATCCCCCCTCCCCCCCCTTTGTGATGCTTTGTTGATTGAATAAAACATAAGAAAAAAATATTATTTTCGTCATGTGTATATAAAAATTATATTAAAAAGGACATTATAAAATTAAAGGATCAAAAGGACAAATAAATTTCAAAGATGATGAGCTTAGTAGCCATGAACTTTTGTTATCTAGTTAAAAGAGAATTGGATAAAATTAAAGATGCTGAGGCAGACTCTAGTCATAACTATAACTTTTTTAGGAAGGTCAATTTCATGATGTTACTATATATCTATTGCATTATAATTTATAAATTAAAGTAGCCGTCTAAGCATTTTAAATAGTTTTTAATATTGGACGTGGAATGAAATATTAGACTAAGAGATAAATAGTTCATTTGTATATAATCACTCTCTGTAAGTAAGAATTCACATAATTATATATTGTGAAGTTATGTATGCAACAGTAAAAATGGTTAAATCATGTTATTATAGTACTATTAAAGTGTAATGTGTGAATTGCATACCCCTGATTTTGTACAACAATAATAACATATTTTGTGTAATCTCATACAGTGGGGTCTGAAGAGGGTAGAATGTACGCAAACCTTACCTCTACATTGGGGTATAAATGTTGTTTCAAAAAGACTCTTGGCTCAAGATACCCCTGATTTTGTAAAGGTATACAATATACATAGTACATACCTATACGTTGTGGGATTTCACTGGTTATGTTGTTGTTGTGTTGTTGTATACCTACAAGGTATTTTATATTTTTCTCTAAAAAGGTACATATGTAATAACTTTTAAAATGAATATTCTTGAGTAACTATTTTTGGCTGCATAGATATTCTCTCTTCTTTCCCTTAATTTTAAGGGTTTTATAAATTTAGATATAATTCTCTAAATTCATAGTCTCTATGCTAAATCTAAATTTCTAACCTAACTAAAAAGACTCCTAGTAAATACCGAATCTAATATAATTGTTACACCAATTAAACTTGAATTTCAAATAAATGATATCACTTATCTCTATTGCTAATTACGGTTTGCATGAATTTTGAGAGATCACAATTTTTTTAGGAGAAATTTCCAGGATTTGCTTAGGTTTTCAATATATATATATATATATATATATATATGAGATCACTAAAAAGGACTTTTGAGGTTTTCTTTCCCCCATTCTTTGGCCCGCTCCGCTTTAAGAGAGTGGTTGGGTTTTATACTAAGAGCTCCGGGTATTTGGCATGTGACTCAACTAATTCAGATACAAGTCAAAACGATCCACTTTACAGAGTAAACCGCTCCGTATCAAAGACAACTCTACTTTTTAGGAGTTAATTTGTATTTTTAATATTATTATAATTCTTCCAAATCGTAGAAAATAGCGATATTAACTATCAACACACACTTAAACAATTAAATGAGAATTTCCATAACGAATCATACATTGAGAGTAGTGATCAGTTTGAACACATTTTCTTGTGTAGAAATTCCTCTCAGATGCTGTTGGCTTTTTGTTGTTGCAAGAATTTTACGCTACTTGCCGAAACAAATGGATCAAAATAATAGTCAAACTTCCTCACACGTGAAATCTCCAATATTCCCAATAATTTAATAAATATTTTAACCCAATTATTAAAACTCCAAGAAATTAAAACTCCCATTTCAAAGTCTGACTTATAGTATCTAATTGCCAGAATTTTGTGTTAAATAGATTCCAGACAAAAAGAAGAAGAAAAAGTATAATGAGGAAAAAGCTCAAAATCCAATTAAGTGATAGATTAAATTATAATTTATAAGTAATATACATAATAGTATGACCCATGGTATTCTTTATCTCGTGTTCCACCCAATTTCACTTAGGGACAGTATCTTCAATTACCAAGTAAGTATTATATTAAAAATAGTTAACGTCATTTTTTCACTGTCTTTTCGACACTATCAGAAGTTCAAGTCAATTTCGATTCTTGTGTTTGAGGGTCTTTGTTGTTTCTTACAACTCTTTCCTTTTGTTAGGGGAATGAAGGACAACTTCTATATATCTAATGACTAATGTTTAACATAAAGGGTGATCGTTATTTTAGACATATATATTTGTTGAAAAAATCAATATTTAAATTTAAAGAATTAAATCTTTAAATCTTACGGTTAAAACTCATTACACTTTTCAAATTATGAGTTCAAATTAAATATTTATTAAAATTTTGGTAACGTTTATTTATCCATATATCTATGTTGTATGCCGAATCTGAACCCATTGATTATATGTTGTATATGCCTATGTTAGCTAAATATTATCGAGCACCCATTATTTTAAAATCTTGAATCCACTTTTATAAAGGATCACTTCAAACCCTAAACAAACAAATAAAACATGATCTTCTGATGTTTCTACATCACACTTTGGATTCCCTTTATTATTATGTTTTTGGTAACTAATAACATTTATTGATACCAAAGTGAAGCATTACAAGAGCCATAGCATGGTTAACACAACCAGCTATCCAACAAAATAAACAACTCACACACTAACTGTCAAGATACAACTTGACATACTCAGAAAACTAGTTGTTGCAACCTACAGCTAAGTCGACTAGGAGCTCGAACATTACAAACATAAGCTATTTTTTGGCAATACTTTCCATGCCTTTTGTTGTATGTTCAAATATTCTGAGTTTTCTTTCCATCCAAATGCTATGAACACACTCAACATACACCAATTTGAATAATTGAGCAGATGTAGATTTGCCTCTTGCACTCCTGATAACCCATTGATAATGCTGATCCCATGTTTGAGCTCGCAGTTGTGGACCTTGTAGCCAAATGAGTAGTCTATTCCATATACTCTGAGTGACATTGCATGCAGCGAAGAGGTGATTGTTGGAAATTTGCCTTTGGTGGGAGGTTGCGTCCACCCATACTTAATGACTTAAACACTAGGGTTCCGCATGTTGGAGGCTTTTTCTCTTCACACGTGCATGATATACTAAGTGAGTAGATGACCATAGGGCCAAAGATCGTCAAATTTCGTTAAGAAATGAAAGAGATATTGGTCTACAAATTAAGGTGTTTGAGGCATGGAAATATGGTGTGGGACAAATCTACCACATCGGTGGGAAAATGAAGAATTGTTCTCTTTATAAGCCTTAAAAATGGATAAGAATTTGGGACTCCAAGGGGTAACCCATGTGTTTGAAGGAGGGAGGACCTAAGTGTACTTGGGTTCGAGGCTAAGCCCACACGCACGCCGCCGCCTGCCGGTCCGGGCTCGGGTCGTGGGCTGCGGGCTACTTCTGATATTCTCTTTTGGACTCCAAACTGTTTAGTATTTACAGTTTGGTCCATGGAGTTTCAGTAATGGTGGTCAGCATCCAGAAAGCCAACAGTTTATGACATTAAACTTCTGAAACGTTTTTCACTTACTACAAAACGTTTCTGCCCATGAATACCTATGAATACACCTCTTAAAGGACCTCTTTATCACCTCTCCTCCTCCTAAACACTATATATTGCCTGAAACAGATTTGAGGTAGGGGAAAGGATGAAATAGGGAGGATTGAGAAGAGAGCAGAAACAGTGTGCGAAAAACTGTAAAAAGCAGAAAACAGAAACTCTTCCTTCCTTTTCCTCTAAAATTTTCATTCTTCAGCAAGTCGTTTCGTGTTTGTTTTCTTCGTCGGAATCAACCTATTTGTTTTGTAGTGTTGATTAGTTGTTGTTTTATCTTGGAAGACTATTGTCCGCTAAAGTAAAAGCATAGATACGGGGCAATCTTGTCTTAAAGACAGAGAGCCATCTCTCGACTCAGCCACAGTTGTAACAATCCAGATTCAATGTTTCTTGATTTCAGGTTATCAAAATTCAAGACTCAACAAACTTGCGACAATTATAATATTAGTTATTTGTTTATCCTTTCGAACACTTGTAATATTTATTTACTTCCCGTACTACAATTATATCCAACAGTGATTCCTTTCCTCTTCATGTTGCTGACAAAGAACAAACTTCGTATCAACTTTCAAACCACAAGCAGTAAATCTATCTGCAGTTAGTAACCTACCCTGTAACATCAACCATGTTGTGAACATTAATTTTGGCCTAGCACAATTGTTGAACATCATGCTGATCCATGGTAATCGGGGGCATATCTCCCAGATGTTGTAAGTAAATGGTTCTAATGAGGCTCTGACCAGACTTTGGTTGCTGTAAACGTGTAAATGTAGGAAACAATATATTCCCTACCCATAATTAGAATATTTTCATATATTGTGTAAATATAATTATGATAAGACTAGGATTCCTCTTTTGTATAGGCTTAGGATTCCTATTGTATAGGGGATGCATATTGTACTCTATATATACCTTGATATTAATGAAAGACTCTCCAAGGGAGATTAATATCATCTTACATGGTATCAAGAGCCAAATAAACAAAACCCTAAAAACCTTTCTCCTCCACAGCCGCCGGCTGCCTCTCCTACGCCGCGGCCCTCCCGGATTTTCTTCTTGTTTTTTGAGTTTTGTTCTTCCTTTCTTCTCTTCTCTAAATGGCTATCCCTGATTCTTCCACACTTTCTGACGCCTCTACCTCCACAAATCCCACCACAAAGTCATCACCCCCGTTTCATCCCGTCCTTACTGTTTTCAACATCAAGAACCATATTGCCCATTATTCTTGATCAAGAAAACAACTAGTATTCTCCCTGGGTTGAAATTTTTCGCGATCATGCATGTGTCTATAACGTGCTTGACCATATTGATGACACTATTCCGCGCCCTACGGAGGTTGATGATTCTATCTGGCATCGTCTCGATGCCAGCATAAAACAATGGATATATGGTAGTATCTCTCAGGATTTTCTCCTTACTATCATGAAATCTGACTCCACAGCCCTTGACTTGTGGAATCGTTTGGAGGAAATTTTTCAGGACAACAAGCACGCTCGTGCCATGTATTTGGAAGAACAGTTCAACAAAACACGTCTTGAAAACTTCTCCAATGTCTCTGAGTACTGCAAGCAGCTTAAACTTCTAGCGGATCAACTCTCCAACATCGGCACGCCTGTCACTGACGATAAAATGGTGCTACAAATGATTTCTGGCCTTACTAAGGGAGAATATGATACTTTGGCCACCATTATTCAACAGGCAGATCCGCTACCGAGTTTTAACAAAGCTCGCTCACAATTATTGCTCGAAGAAACCCGTCGTGCTAAGCAGGATGAGCACGCCCAGCAGGTGTTAGCTGTCGACACGCAACCCCAAGATCAGACGCTACCAGACAACTCCCAACAGCGGCAGGGCCGCGGCGGTAAGGGTGGAAAAGGCCGCGGCGGTAGAGGAGGCCATGGTCGTGGCAAGGGTCGCGGTCAACAGAACCAACAGCAACAACATCAACAGAGATCGCAGAACAACTGGGCCGCGGCCTCGCCAGCTGTTTACTGGGCCATGTGCCCGATCTGAGCCGCGGTGCCCCTCGTAGCCGCGGCGCCTAGCCTGAGCCGCGGCGCTAAGTCCATTTCAGAAAGCAGACCATACAATCCGTATTCTTACCCGGTTTGTTAGGCCCCCACAAGAGCCCACTTCATGCAAGGTCAGTCCCGCAACCCTCCTCCCGGCATTGACACCCATCGAAGTTGGGTCAGCGTTCGCACTCTCTATGCAACGATCGACAATACTTGGTACATGGACTCAGGCGCCATATCTCACGTCACCCAATCTGCAGGTACTATTCCTAAACTGTTTCGGTTAAAGCATCCTCAATATGTTACAGTTGGTAGTGGACAACGCATTCCAGTTAAGGGTTATGGTACCTCATACACACAACCTCCTCATCCACCATTCTCCTTCAAAAACACCTTATATGCCCCACACATGATTAAGAACCTCATATCTATCCGCCAATTTACTCGTAATAATTTTGTCTCCGTGGATTTTGACCCTTTTGGTTTTACTGTGAAGGATCTTCAAACCGGGACACCTCTTACGAGATGCAATAGCACGGGTGATCTCTATCCATTCACTTCCATCTCCGCTGCCAGATCTTGCTCTCCCGTCACTCTAGCGGTTGTTTCTTCTTCAACTTGGCATAATAGGCTTGGTCATCCAGGAGCCCCAGTTTTTAATTTTCTTAAAGGCAACAATTTCATTGCTTGTAATGGGAAACTTGCCCAAAATTGTGTTTCTTGCTCTTTAGAAAAATATATTCGTCTTCCGTTTAAATCATCTACTAGTGTTACATTTTCTCCTTTTGATATCATACATGCCGATTTATGGACATCTCTTATCTCTAGTTCTCTCGGTCATAGATACTACCTTGTGTTGCTTGATGATTTTTCACACTACGTTTGGTTATACCCTCTTAAATTTAAATCGAAAGTGTTTGTCACATTTCTTGAGTTTCGCAAGTTCATTCAAACACAATTTGGAAAAGGCATAAAGTCATTTCAGTGCGATAATGGTCGTGAATTCAATAACTCTATGTTTCAGCACTTTTTTACCAATAATGTCATGGTCTTTCGCTTCTCCTGCCCTCACACCTCACCACAAAACGGTTAAGCTGAAAGAATCATCCGCACCATAAACAATATGATTCGCACCCTATTAATTCATGCCTCCCTCCCTCCACCCTTCTGGGTCTATGCTGCTAAAATGTCAGAATACACTCTCGATATTCTCCCTACTAGCACTCTTCACAATATGACCCATACCGAAATCCTCTACCATAGAATTCCCTCTTATGATCATCTACGGATTTTTGGTTGTCTGTGCTATCCCAACCTTAGCTCCACCGCCCCTCACAAGCTCGATCCTACGTCCACTCCATGTGTCTTTCTTGGATTTCCGCTGAACCATAGGGGCTATCTATGCTATGACTTGTCGATTCGTCAGATCCACATATCTCGTCACGTCACATTCGACTAGACCACATTCCCATTTTCGAATCTTCCAAAATTCCAAAAACAGGACTACTCATTTCTTGACGAGTCTGCCATCTCTCCCCTCATAATCGAACAACTCATATCCTTTGTTCCGTCGTCAGAGCCGCGACCTCGAGGGGAGGCGCCGCGGCGCCTGATTTCCAGAGATCAATCTTTTGAAACACCGTCGACAGCGCCGCGGCCCTGTGTTAAGGCGCCACTGCACCCAAACGTCAGAGAAGCCTGTCAACCTTCTAGCGCCGCTACTCTCGATCCAGGAGCCGCGGCGCCTACGACGGCTTCGCCCCCACCTTCTCCTTATCCGACTTTACCCCCCGTCTCAAACACCACTCCGCCACCTACTGTCCCTACCCATCCAATGGAAACTCGTTCAAAGCATGGAATCTTCAAACCCAAAGTCCATTTCAACTTGTCTGCCCAAACCATCTCTCCACTTCCAAAGAACCCAAAATTGGCCAAACAAGACCGTAATTGGAATGCGGCTATGTATGAGGAATTCAATGCTTTAACTAAATAGCACACATGGGATCTAGTACCTAGACATGAGGGGGTGAATGTCATTCGTTGTATGTGGCTATTTCGTCACAAGTTCAGAGACAATGGGGATCTTGAGAGGTATAAGGCCCGTCTTGTGGCTAATGGCACAAATCAGCATGAGGGCATTGATTGTGGTGAGACCTTCAGCCCGGTTGTCAAAACGGCTACCATCCGCACAGTTTTGAGCATAGCCATGGGCAAACACTGGCCGATCCATCAGCTTGACGTGAAAAATGCATTCTTACATGGGGATCTGCGAAAGACAGTCTACATGCATCAGCCACCAGGGTTCACCCATCCAGCAGTTCCTCACTATGTGTGCCATCTCCGTAAGTCACTATATGGCCTGAAGCAGGCCCCTCGTGCGTGGTATGATCGTTTTGCCAGGTATATCTTGCAGATTGGGTTTGTATGCAGCAAGAGTGATACATCACTTTTCACTTTTCATCGAGGTAGTAGCACTGCTTACTTATTACTTTACGTGGATGATATTGTTCTTACTGCCTCCTCCGACGAATTAAAAAATGAGATTATTGTCTTGCTCAAGTTCGAATTTGCAATGACTGATTTGGGAAAACTGAGTTACTTTTTGGGGATATCAGTGACCAGGTCTGCCAATCATATGTTTTTGTGTCAGCGTAAGTATGCAGAAGAGATTGTGTACAGGGCTAAGATGGCGAACTGCAAAGAGGTGCATATTCCAGTTGATTCCAAATCTAAGCTCAGTGCTATGGATGGTGCTCCAGTCTCTGATCCTACTCTGTATAGGAGCCTTGCAGGTGCACTTCAGTATCTCACATTTACCAGGCCAGACATAGCTTATGTTGTTTAGCAGGTGTGCTTATTCATGCATGCCCCAGAGAGTCTCATTTCACTGCTCTTAAGCGTATCATTCGATACATTAAGGGCACTCTTGATTATGGTTTGCACCTATATCCCTCTCGCACTGCAGGTTGCTTTCATATACGGATGCAGATTGGGCAGGGTATCCGGACACGCGACGCTCCACCTCCGGCTTTTGTGTTTTCTTAGGGGATAATCTGATTTCTTGGTCTGCCAAGCGACAGGCTGCCCTATCTCGCTCCAGTGCCGAGGCTGAGTACAGAGGCGTTGCAAATGTAGTAGCTGAGATTTGTTGGCTCAAAAATTTACCGTTAGAACTTCAGTGTCCTTTGCGTCAGACATCTATTGTGTATTGTGATAACATCTCTGCCATCTATCTTTCTCATAATCCGGTTCAACATCAGCGAACCAAGCATATTGAGATAGACCTACACTTCGTTCGTGAGAAAGTTGCGTTAGGCCATGTCAGAGTGTTACATGTTCCATCATCCTATCAGTATGCGGACATATTTACCAAAGGACTTCCCAGACAGTTATTTCTTGACTTCAGATCCAGTCTCAACGTCCGGCCTACTCCCGCTCCAACTGAAGGGGTGTGTAAACGTGTAAATATAGGAAACAATATATTATCTACCCATAATTAGAATATTTCCATATATTGTGTAAATATAATTATGGTAAGACTAGGATTCCTCTTTTGTATAGGCTTAAGATTCCTATTGTATAAGGGATGCATATTGTACTCTATATATACCTTGATATTAATGAAAGACTCCCCAAGGGAGATTAATATCATCTTACAGTTGCATTTGCACTTGAGATAAATGAGGTCTAGCTTCCCTGATTTTTCTGATCACCCAGCAAGCTTGTTTAGGTATTGGGGCATCAATAAACAGTTGAGACTTGATATATTAAGTGTGGATCCATTTCCACAACTTATATTGTTTATGAGCAAGGTCCCAATATGTTTTGATGATTGCAGCTTCATTCCACAGTCTTAAATTAATTAAATTCAGTCCACCAGTTGACTTTGGAAGACACATTTTCTCCCAAGCTACTAGAGCTTTCTTTGAGATCCCATTACCCCCTGACCATATGTAGCTTCTGTGGGTACAACAATTATAGGAAATGTGAAGTAAATAAATATTACAAATGCTAGAAAGGATAAACTACTCAAGATTACAACAAACTGGAAATAAGAACGATTACAAACTCCTTGTGATTTGTTGAGTCGAGTGATGCCACTCTGTCTTTAAGACAAGATTGCCCCGTATATATCCTTTTACGGTGTCGGACAATAGTCTCCCAAGGTACAACAACAACTTAACAAATGAGCAAAGGAAACTCAAGTGTTACTCTTGAAGAACTTTGAATATAGAAAACTTGCTAGAGAGGAAGAAGAAGATTTCAGAAAATTTCTAAGTGTTGAGCAATTGAGCCAAAGGCCTTAATTTATAGTGTAAGGAAATGACCCCTCAACTAGACAACTAATGGCCTTCAATAGCCATGTAATGATACTTATTGAGGGGTTACATTCAGTCAAATAATGGCTGAATTCATGTGCTAAATAATGGAGATTCAATGCTCCAAAACCAACCCAAGAGTCAGAACTTTCCATCTTCCTGTCACAACATTCTGCCTCCGAAGCGCCGCGGCTCTGCGAATTAGCGTCACGGCGCCTCGGCTCCAGTAGCCCAACCCCCAATTAGCGCCGGGGCTCCGACGGTGTTGCGCCGCGGCCCTTCACGGCTCTGCGGCGATTTCCGACTCGTTTCATCTTACACTTCATACACTTCTTCCTTCGTTTACCAACGTGGAATACTTGTCATTTGGCCAACAACCGTCCATCATTCTATGTCTCAAACGTATTACGTATGTATCAATATCTCTTTCACTAATTAAATTTACGATACTTGACACTACGTGTACACGTGTGCGGAAACGACATTTCCGACGCGCGGGGTCCCAATTGTTCGAGTCAAAAGTAATGAGATAAACTTAATTCCACGTTAGTAAATTTCCAACAGCTTCTACAGTATGCATTAATAAACTTAATAACTTTGGCAGGGATCATAAACAGTTGGACCCAGTATGTTTGCATTCCAAAGATGGTTGTTTGCACAAGTTGAGTTCTACCTGCATAAGACAACTTCTTGAAAGTCCATGAAGATACTTTAGCAATGATCTTGTCAATCAAGGGTTGTTACTGTAGTATTGATATCTTCTTAGTAGACAATGGGATTCCAAGATACTTGAAAGGCAGTTCACCAGCAGTATAGTTCAAATAGGATAGTATTCTAGCTTTTTCATCACCTGCAACACCCCCATAATACACTGAGATTTTTTCTAAGTTTGCTTGAAGCCCAGAAGCTCCAGTGAACTGTGAGAAACATTGGTGTAATGCCCTAACATAATCATAATCTCCTCTAGTAAACAATAAGTCATCAGCAAAACTAAGGTGAGTGATCCCTAATTTTGCACACCTCGAGTGATACTTAAAGGTTGTATGGTCCTTCAGTTCATTAAGTAGTCGACTCATGTATTCCATGGATATAGCAAATAGGAATGGAGATATAGGGTCTCCTTGCCGGAGTCCCTCTGCAGCAGGAAATGGTGCAGAACATTCTCTATTGATTAACTGATCTGACACATTCCATCACCCGCAGTTTGTATCTCTCAGGGAATCCTAATTCAGTCATGCACTTGTTCTAAATAGATACATTCGACTGAATCGTACATTTTTTGTAAGTCTATCTTGATCATACATCTAGGAGACACATGCTTTCACCAATACATGTGCCAAGATGACATTATCAGCAATTTTTCTCCCAGGGATGAATCCAGCTTGAGCTTCACTAATAACACTAGTTATTACTTTCTGCATTCTAGTAGCTAGTATTTTAGAGATGATCTTATACAAAATTGTACAACAGGCAATGGGTCTAACATCTTTGATTGTCTTAGGATTTGGAAGTTTAGGAACCAAAGTGACAGTGGCACAATTAACAGCTTTATACATCCTTCCTTTGCCAAAGAACTCCTGAACAACCTCAATGACATTATGCTTTATAATATACTAAGTTTTCTTGAAAAACACAGCATTATACCCATCAATCCCCGGGGTCTTCTCATTGCCAATAGCATTAAGAGCATCCCAGATCTCTTGTTCAGTGATAGCTGCACATAAATCTACTATCTGTTGTTGAGTTAGTGTTGGCCTTTTTCTCATGGTAAGTACATTAACTGCTGGCAAAACATTGCATGTTGTCCCCATTAAACCTTTATAGAACTTGATAATCTCATGTTTAATATCAGAGGGGTTAGTAAGCTTGTCTCCTGTGGTACATGTAAGTTCAAGAATTTGCTTTCTGTGGAAAATTTCCTTCATTACAGCAGAAAAATACTGTGTTTGAATCCCCTAATTTAATCCATCTTGCCCTTGATTTTTGTCTCATAACACTCTCTTCAATACCAACCTATTTTTCTAGCTGAATAATAGTAGCCTTTTTCCTAGTTCAATTAGCCCCTCAGTACATTGCCTTGCCATCAGCTGTTGTGTGTGAGCTAGTACTGTTCTAACCTGTTCAACTCTTTGTGTCACTCCTCTATAATTTGCATTATTCATCTGTCGAAGCTTTGGTTGCAGAGCCTTGAGTTTGAGCCACATGTTCCTCATCTTACCCGAAGCAAAATTCTGCTGCCAAGAGTTCTCAACAATTATTATAAATGAGTTATGATCTGTCCATACATCAAAGAATCTGAATGGAGGCTTAACGATTCTGCTATCAGTGCTCAATATGAATGGCATAGGAAAATGATCAGATATATTTGGCAAGTCATAATTAGTGGTAATGTGACCCATTGCATCATCCATTCATGGTTGTCAAGTGCCTTGTCAAGCCTACTGGACACTCTAGAATTTCCAAATTGCTTATTGTTTCATATATAATATTCTCCTTTCCACGTAAGTCATTTGACTGAAGATCCTGGATACAAGCTGCAAAATCTCTAATTTCTTCCAGTTGAACGGGATTACCCAATAGTCTATCTGTGGGATGCAAAATTGCATTAAAATCCCACAGATAAGCCATGGTATACTGATCCCTTGAGCTATATCCTTCAGAGAACTCCATAACTCTCTCCTTTGGTCAACAGTATTAAATTCGTAAATAACAGTCAACATGCATTTGAGGTTATCAGTCCTTTTTTGTACTTGACAGTGTATTAGTTGAGCTCCACTATGAATTAGATCAATAGTATACCATTGAGGATCCCAAGCAAACCAAATTCTACCATTTCAGATACTATTGATGACGCCGGAATGTTTAACACATCTCGGGCCATCTTTAACAGTGTCGGAAATGCCTTCTCATTCTTCCTCCAATATTTCAGCAAGTGTTCACATCCTTCTTCATTGAGAACTGTTTGGTACGATAAACACCCTGCAAAACAAAAATATCAAACTCGCTAACTTGGTTAGTAGTGTTACCACTATACATTCTATTTCTAAGGCTTTCAATACTAGCCGCAGAAACAGCATGTCTTTTTTGAGGTTGTGCTGAAGAAGAAGAAGATGGTATGGAAGCCGGTTGATTTCTAGCACTTTCTAGTTGGTAATGCCTATATACTTTTTTGCATTCATCTTGTATGCTAGACAACACTTCTTCTTTAGTTTGTTCAATAGGTGGTGGGTCATTTGAATTTTTTGAAGTTGGAGGTGGAAGTAATGCTATACAATCATAAATAGTTTCAATTAGCTTTACAATTGTCTATTTTAATAGTCGAATTTAATACAACACCAATAATATAAATAGTGGGAATAGGAATAAAATATTTTTTAAATTTGATAAATATTTTTTTAATAGGTGTCTTATAAGCTATTTTTCCATATATTCACTAAGTAATAAAAATATTAGAGCTATATAAAACAACATAGTAGAAATAGTAGGATAATATATACCGGAAAATTCTTTTGTTGCTTAAAAAAAATTCTCTAGAAATACAATAAGTTCTGAATTTTTTTTCCAATCGTTATCCACAACCACATCATTTGGATTTCGATTATGGGCGTTAAAAAATAAAGTTATAGGTCTTCTATAATCATAAGCAACAAGTAGTTTCTTGTATAAAGAATTCCACCTAGTGGCTACTTCTTCGGAAATTTTTCTATAAGGTAGTCCGCATTCGTGACAAGTTTTTTTATATTCTTTTTTTCGTTGTATTCTATTACTTCTAAAAATAATGTTTGTAGCAAATTGTATTTATTAAGAATGTCTGCAAAAAGTGTTAGACCATCCTTTACAACTAAGTTATAAATATGTCATGCACATTTTATATGAAAATGATTTGAAAAATATGGAGTTAAAAGATCTTTTAAAAGTCTAATAGCATAATTATTAGAAGAAGTGGTATCCAATGAGTAGACATAATTTTATCAGTTATGCCATAATAATCGCAAACTGAATGAATATTTTCTGAAATACAAGTATCAGTGTGCCTATCATCTATATATCTATACGCTAAAATACGTTTTTGCATAGTCTATTTATAATCAATCCGATGACATGTTACCGCTAAATAATCATGGCCGTTAGTACTACGGCTTATATCGGACGTGATAGATACTTTACCTGAAAACTGATATAAGGAATAATGTAAATACTGTTGATATTCATGTGCAAATTTAAATACATCTCGCCTAACAGTTGATCTAGAAAACCCGTTAAAAGCAGAATTATACATATCTCTAATATAATGAATATAACCAGGAGAGGAAGGAAATGAAAAAGGTAAACCCTCCACAATAACTAATTTTGTTATTGCTTCCCTATCTCTATATTTATCATATTTAGGGCCTACAATTCCCCCCGTCATAGGGTTAATTTGACCATGTACTTGGTATGTGGCAGTATGTGAACCTTGTCCCAACTGAGAGGGCATTGGCGCACCCGATTTTTCAGTCAGGTGTTGGTTCCACCTATCTTGGTGAAAGTTTTGTACATGTCTTAATAAATCTCGTCCCACCCTGACCTTTTCCCATTTTAAATTTAAAAATATTTTTACAAATTAGACATCTAACTACTTGATTCTCTTCATCCCTATCAAAAAATTTACATGCATCCGATTTTAATTTTCATTTTGTTGGACTTCGTCTCATACTAGGAAGAATAGGATGTGTTCCAGTTGGATGTGCATTAGTGGGTGTGTCATCTACATTAGTGGGTGTGTCATCTACATTAGTGGGTGTGTCGTCTAGATCATCTTCTAAATCTAAATTAAAGTCTTGTTGAGTTATAGAAAATATCTCAGCGTCTAAATCTAATGGTATTTCAGAACTAAATCATCATGTCTAGGAATAGGATGACTAGAAGAAGTAACATTGCCCTTGTTACCCCTACTAGAAGAAGTCTGACCCTTACCCCTACCCGTAATCATATGTTTCAATCCTTCCATTTTAATTGTACAAATAAATAATTAAAGTAAATCAAATTAAGTGCGCTGAATAAAATAAAGAAATAATAATAATTTAATAAAGAAACGAATGTACCAAACGCCGACGTAACGTCGACGTGTAATCGAGAGGTTGAAAATTGAAACTTTGCTCGATGGAAGATCCTCAAGCTAGTTGTCAACTTCACTCCCAAATGAATAAATAAAACTGAATATTTAGTAGACAATGTAGACTTGTAGAGAGATTAGAGAGATTGTAGGAAGATTTGTGAGAAAGATGAAGAGAAAATGAGATATTTATAGTTGGAAATTTGGGTTAAAGTGTAAATATAATAACTTATGGATTAAAAATAAATATTAAGGGATAGGAGGGGTTGGGGGAGGCCAAAAATGGCCGTTGCAACAACGACCAAAATATAAAATGACCGTTGGTGCAACGGTTATTTTGTGCAAGGGGGAGGGGTCGGGCGGGACAGGGGGCAGGTCGGGGCTGGCGGGACGAGCCCAGGTCCCGTCCCGGTACCGATATTTTTTTTTATAGCGGGGTAGGGGTCGGGCCGGGAACGCGCTGACCCGCCCCGTTGATCAGCCTTACTTTAAAGTAAAGTTGATATCGATTATGAGGTATAAGCGTAGAATTATTTGAAAACAGTAATAAGAAACGTTTAAGAAAACATAAAAAAGTTAAAAAATGAACGGAAAGGTGAATAAAAAAAGTTCAATAAAAGAAAGTCAAGGGAGACAGCTAAGAAACTTAAGAATTTCTAATTTAAAACAAAGTAAAAGTAAAAGTAAAACTAAATGGAAAACCAATAAAGAAAGAACAAAGCGGTATGGGAGAAAAGACGGAACTTCTAATTAGGGCTCTCAAACAAAGCACCCACCACAACTTTTGGTTGACGAATGCTACTCAACTGTAGAAAAGTTTCTATATGAATATATATAGTTCGCGTTTGGGTCGATGGGTGCTTGAGCACCGTAATACAGTAGGTGGGTCCACGTGAATATGAATATCATAAAAGTAACTATTGGACCAAGAACCAAAAGGGACTAATTGTTACGAAGAATCTATATTCACTCGTCTCTTCCTAGTTCTTACTATCCTTTAATTTAATCATTTCCTATTGTTATTTTTCAGAATCTTGATTGTCTCGCTATGAAAATCTGTTGAAGGTGTACTAATTCACCGAGAAAGGAAAGAAAGATGAGGATTCTTGAGTAGTTCATTGTGTTATTGGTTTATATTTGTAAGTTTATGTTGGAATTACAATAACCAAACACAATTTCATCTTCTAACTCCAACTTCATTTTACTATGAACTTAATTAACTTTTTATAAGTACAGAGTAACTCAACAAGTTCAAGAGAACACATAAGAAAAAAATAGTCGCTCAACAAATTAAGAAAAGATGGGCCGATTATGGTCAATTAGGCCCGATAAAAAAGGATTGCTAAATATGAGTTTAGTTAGAGAAACTCAGCGTGGACCCTAAAGGGTAACACGGAGGATTGGGCCAGATAAAAGCCCATATCGCCACAGCAGGCCCAAAATGTTTCAGAGAAATGTAGCAAATACCAATCTTACGGTGTTATTCAGGCAATTTGCACCAGGATCCACTTTTAAGCTGCTATTTAAAATATATCTTACATTTACAAAGTATTTAAAATTTATCCAATACTGAGAACTCACGCAGCCTTTGCTTTTGTTGTGAAGAACGTCATCTTGAACTCTATACTGCAGGTTGGTATTTATTTATAATAAGGCCAAACAACTAATAGTGAGGATGGATAGTTTTTAACAATATAGATTGCAATTCTTCCAGTCAAATTAGTAAGTAGCTATGTTCAAATGGCAACATTAAAAGTGGCTATACCATGTACTTTCTACTAAGGGTCGCCAGTGGGCCGGGACGGCCCCACCCCGACCCTACCCCGTCCCGACCCGGCCCCGACTCCGCTCAAAAAAAAAATGGTGGTGGGACTCGAACTCGGGACGGGACATTGTCTCGTCCCGCCCCAGGCCCGCCCGACCCGACCCGACCCCGCCCTTTGTCCCCCCTTTGCAAATATGGCAGTTGCACCAACGATCATTTTAGATTTTGACCGTTGGCCAACGGCCATTTTAGGCCTCCCCCCTACCCCTTAATATTTATTTTTAACACATAAGTTATTATATTTACACTTTAACTCAATTTTCCAACTATAAATAACTCATTTTCTCTTCATCTTTCTCACAAATCTTCCTACAATCTCTCTAATCTCTCAATATATCTCTCTACAAGTCTATATTGTTTACTAAATATTCAATTTTATTTATTCATTTGGGAATTGGGAGTGAAGTTGGCAACTAGCTTGAGGATCTTCCATCGAGCAAAGTTTTAATTTTCAACCTCTCGATTACACGTCGACGTTACGTCGGCGTTTGGTACATTCGTTCCTTCATTAAATTATTATTGTCTGTTTATTTTATTTAGCGCACTTAATTTTATTGTCTTTAATTATTTATTATCATAATTAAAATGGAAGGATTAAAAGGTATGTTTAAGGGAATGCTTCTTCTAGTAGGGGCAACCAGGGCAAGGGTACTTCTTCTAGTCATCTTATTCCTACACAGGATGATTTTGTTGATACTCAACATTTTCCTACAATACCATTAGATTTAGACCAGGAACTATTTTCTGGAACTCAAGAAGACTTTAATTTAGACGATGATCTAGATGATACACCCACTAATGTTGATAACAACACACCCACTAGTGCACCTTCAACTGAAATACCTCCTATTCCCCCTAGTATGAGACGAGGTCCAGCAAAACGACCATTAAAATCATATGCATGGACATTTTTTGATAGGGACGTAGAGAATCAAGTAGCTATATGTAAATTTGTAAAAATGTTTTAAAATTTAAAACTGGAAAAGGTCACGGTGGGACGGGGGATTTAATTAGACACGTAGTAAGTGCTCATCCAGCTAGGTATGCCCAATACCAGGCTTCAAAACCGGGTGCGCAAATGCCCGCTCTATCGAGACAATGTTCACATACTGATACTGTCCCGGACCAAGTACAGGGTCAAATTAACCCTATGACGGGGGAATTGTAGGCTCTAAATACAATAAACATAGAGATAGGGAAGCAATATCAAAATTAGTTGTTGTAGAGGGTTTGCCTTTTTCATTTCCTTCATCTCCCGGTTTTATTCATTACATTAGATATATATATAATCCTGCTTTTAACGGTTTTCCTAGATCAATTGTTAAGAGAGATGTATTTAAATTCGCGCATGAATATCAACAATATTTACGTTTTTCATTATATCATTTTAATGGCAAAGTATCTATTACGTCTGATATAGGTCGTAGTACTAACGGCCATGATTATTTAAATGTAACTTGTCTATGCAAAAACGTATTTTAGCGTATAGATATATAGATGATAGGCACACTGGTACTTTTATTGCAGATAATATTTATCAAGTGTGCCATTATTACGGAATAACCGATAAAATTATGACTATTACATTAGATAACGCTTCTTCTAACAATTACGCAATTACAATTTTAAAAAATAGTTTAACTCCATCTTTTTCAGATCATTTTCATATAAAATGTGTGCCATATATATAACTTAATTGTAAAGGATGGTCTATCACTTTTTGAAGACATTCTTAGTAAAATACAATTTGCTATAAACTTTATTTTTAAAAGTAATAAAGTACAACGTAGAAAAGAATATAAAAAAACTTGTCACGATTGTGGACTACCTTATAGAAAAATTCCACAAGAAGTATCCACTAGGTGGAATTCTTTATACGAGCAAATATTTGTTGCTTATGACTATAGAATACCTATAACTTTATTTTTTAACTCTCATAATAAAAATTCAGCTGATATGATTTTAGATAGTGATTGGGTAAAAATTTCCGAACTTATTGTATTTTTAGAGAAATTTTTTCAAGCAACAAAAGAATTTTCCGGTATATATTATCCTACTATTTCAACTATGTTGTTTTATATAACTCTAATATTTTTATTACTTAGTGAATATATGAAAAACCAAATTTTATAAGGCAGCTATTAAAAATGTTTGTTAAAATAAAAAATATTTTATTCTTATTCCCTCTATTTATATTATTGGTTCAGATAAATTCTACTATTAAAATAGACGGTACTAAATCACTAATTGAAACTATTTACGATTGTATAGAAGTACTACCACCTCCAAGTCCCAAAAATCTAAATCACCCACCACCTATTGAACAAACTAAAGAAGAAGTGGTGTCTAGCGTAGAACACCAATGCAAAAAAAAAATAGATTTTACCAACAAGAAAATGCTAGTAACTTACCGACTTCCATACCATCTTCTTCATCTTTAACACAACCTCACAAAAGACATGCTGTTTCTGCGGCTAGTATTGAAAGCCTCAGAAATAGAATGTGCGGTCGTACCTCTACTACTAACCAAATTAGCGAGTTGGATATTTTTGTTTTGCAGGGTCCTGTATCGTATCAAGAAGTTATCAATAAAGATGGACATGAAGACTTGCTGAAATACTGGAGGGGGAATGAGAAGACCTTTCCGACACTTTCATTGATGGCCCGAGATGTTTTGAACATTCAAGCGTCATCAACTGCGTCTGAAAGCGCTTTTTCTGCCGGTAGATATCAAATAGGAGACCATAGACACTCATTAGCCGGAGACAACCTGGAAATTGCAGTATTATTCAGAGATTGGATACGAGCGGAGCGGAGAAGGTGCGGTCAACCGGAGATCAACAAAGAAGAAGATGAAAACTACAACGAAATCTTAACCGAAGGTAGTGGAAGCGACGTGGATCAATTTGACCAACAAATACCAATTCCAACCAAAGAACCACAGGAAATCATCAAGCAATTAGAACATGTGTTTTTTGAGAATGTAATTTTTTTAATTGAAATTTTATTATGTAATTTGCAACTTTTGGACAACACCACAAAGTTGCAATTTAGATTTTAGACAATTGTATTTGTATTACAAAAAAATCATGTCTATTAAATAATATAAGAGGCATAAAAACAGCATTGGGATATTTTTATTACACTATCTTATCTTGTTTATTGAGTTTTTTTTATACATATGTTATTTAAAAAAAAAAGGAAACCCGACCCCCGCCCGACCCGACCCGCCGACTGATATCGACGGATCGGATCGGACGGATCGAGCAAGTCCCGCCAGACCCGACCCCGACCCCGACCCCTTCGCGACGTCCCGCCTCGACCCCGACCCCGCCAGACCCGAGCCCGGCCCACTGGCCACCTTTACTTTCTACAAGTTATTCAGTGGGAGCATAGGAAAAACTGTGTAGACCACAAAGGATAATAAAGAGAAATTGGGCCAACAAAAGCCCATGCCATCACACAACAAGCCCTTAGTCAGAGAAAGTCAGTGTGGACCGGTAAAGGGTACAATGAGAAATTGGTCCAGCAATAGCCCATATCACCATAGCAAGCCCAAAATTGTTTCAGAGAAATGTATCAAATACTGTTGTATTTAGTGCCAAAGCGCACAAATATCTTATTTAGGTACCACTACTAAGCCATATTTACAGTGAGTAAAAAGTTGCAAATCTTCCATTTCGAAATAACTTCAGACATGTGGTATTTCGAGTTAGATTCGACAACGTGTAACTTCATATGAATAAAGTTTGGGTACATACAACTGAAGTTCAAGCACATATAACCCTCAATCTTTTTTGCCTAGAGGTCATACATTTTCACCTGGAGCTCATGCACATATGCATGAAGTTTAACCATTTTTATCTGAACTTCAGGCGGAATTGCTTGAACTTCAGCCAGATATAAAGCCTAACTTCAAACACTTCTTGTCTGAAGTTGTTCTGAAGTAAATAGAGATACAAAAAAAGATGAAAAGTTAGTATAAATTAACGGTTTAAATTTCCAAAGAAAATATCCGTCGTAATAAAGAGAAATTGGGCCTGCAAAAGCCCATATCCATCACACTATAAGCCCATATCTGTATCTTGCAAAAATGTGCTAATCCACCACTATGTTTCATTCAGTGTCTTTCACTTCTTCCCTTTTTCTTTATGGATTCACTTTCCTACTTTCCCAAATCAAAACACTGCAAGATTTGCTTTTGTTTCCAGCTTTTTCATGTATACATTGCTTGGATCAAGTAATTGTTATCCTTAGATTGGTTAACTTTTGAGTAGAAAACAATCATTATTTATTAAGATATGACTTTATAATGAGATTGAATAATTAATATATTGCATTATTACTTTAACTTCATAGTTTATTCCCAAGTCTTAGCCGTATACATGACCTATTCCTTAGAAACAAAAATGTCTTTAGGATTCTGCATGGTGGCCTGCCCAACCTCCTCCATTGAAAGACAAATGCACAAAAGAAAGAAGGGGTTTCTTCAAAATTCATCTCATTACTGATTTTATTAATGTTTTTTTCTTTAAGAGTAGAGGTGAATCTAGAATTTAAAGTTTAAGAGTTTCTACGACTACATCAAGTTATAACTAGGTTCACCTCGTCATTCACGTGAACGCATGACCAACCCTCTAAATCAGTCCAAATTTGAGAACCCACAAAAAAGTCCATTAATAACTAATCATTTTGATCCTTTGGAATTTCAGTTGAGCTAGACACATTTGTCTTCTACATTATATTAAGTTCCAAGGAAGCATTTAAAAGTGGCCTAACCGTTAATAAAGTGGGTGAAAATCATAAAAATCGGTACTTAATTTTCATTAGGTATAAAATGTTACACAATTTTTTTCATCATCCTAAGCTTTGATGGATAGAATTAGCAATATATGTGCTAGTGGGAGCTAGGTAGCAACACTCAATGAATTAGTTCAGGCGTGCACAAATTGGGTTGCTTGTGTAATTTTCTTTTTTATACTATCAATTCACTCAAAGGATATCTACAAGTGATCCTTCATACTATTTTTCCTAAAAACATTATATATCATAGTTTCTTTTCTTGAGCAAATTGCAATATATGACCAAGTAAAAAGAGAGGTCTTAAAATACTAGCAAAATAACACAAAGAAATTGCAAACAGATTTTCAAAGTCAAGGTCAAACTATCATCTATCAGAATTTATGTTCTTCAAATATATGATGTCAGTCAAAGTTATCTCAGGGTCACATTGCTTAATCATTAAGCATTATGTAGGATTATCAATAAGCAAAAAGCTAGAGCTAGTAGCATTATTTAGCAAAGTGGATTACGACGTTGGTTTTATAAAACTTAGATAATTCCCAAAAGTTCTCCATCTTTTTAGTATTTAGTTTATTATTTTTTGTTGGAAACTTTACTTAATTAGGAAGTTTCTCCATAGAGTATGAACTTCCAACATATTTCTTCAAAATTAGAAGTAAAAGTCCTTCAATTAGAGTTGCCTCTTTGGAGTAGATCAATTTTTTAGGGTGAAACCAATAATAGTAACTTTCAAAAAACTAATAAATATCCAAATAAAACTATTTTCAGTTTTTTAATAAAAGTATTTCCACAAAATCTACCACAAATGCCAACTAAAAATTTCCTTATCCTTTTTTTTTCGCTCAAATTTGAATGTGTGTCTATATAAGAAAAATAAGCTAATTGAAAACACCAAAAAGTTTAACAATTTCCAAAATTTTAAATTAAATAAAAAATTCCAAAAGAATAATTACAAAATTGTGGACCATAAAAATAAGATAATCAACAATTGAATCAAAGAGTATCAAACAATATATTTGTTATGATTTATGAATGACATCCCAAAGGGGGGGGGGGGAGGCAAATAATTGGAGGAGGCCAAAAGTGCATATAAATAGGGATGACAATGGGGTAGGTTAGGGGCGGGTTAGTGTAGGGCAAGCCTCGACCTGCTACGATTTTAACCCGTCCTGTCTTGCCCCGTTTAGCATTTTTAAAAAATTTGCCCTGTCCTGCCCTGTTTATGTTATTTTTCATTTTTCACTTTCAACTTGGTATTTATTTCAATTTACCGGTTCACAGATTTTGAATACAGAAATACTAACACCTATTTAGATATGAAAATTTATCCATTTAGGAATCAAAGGTCCAGATTTATATTAAATATAGATATTACTAACCATTTAAGTCTATCCATATTTGGCAACAAAATATTTATCTACTAAAATATGGACGCCAAAATAAAGTTAAGATATATCATTAGAATTATATACATAAAAACTTGTTTTTATATGACATTACAACTAGTTGCGCCAAAGCACAAAAGTAACTACGATCAAGAAGTGCTGTAAATCATAAAGATTTTATAAATTAAATAAAAAATGTTGTTACCACTTTGTCATAAATATTACAAGTATCAATATAAGTTGGAGAAACTTAATACAAAGAATTAAGCTGGACAAAAAAAAACTATTGGGGATTTGAAAATAAAAATCTTTTATAAAATCGAAAATACACAATTCTTGTAAATCACTTTTTCATAAAAATACCAGTATCTAGATATTCAGTAGCAATTTACAATCTTTTACTAAGTTAATCATTCACATTTTTTGTTAATGTGTGTTGTAACGTTAATTTAATGAATTTATTCCAAATATTGTGAGATGAATATTTTCTAATGAAAGGTGAAGAGAATGAAATGGGAGTACTTTTTCTAAAATAAAATTAAAATGGGAGTACTTGACATCTATAGTTTACCATGATTAAATAAATCTGTAAAACATGTTTTGTCATCAAGGACCGATCGTATATGACAATGGTACTACATTTTTAAATTTCAACTTATCTTAAATTTGCATAAAAAAAAGTTTTGCCCTATTACATGTCTTGCCCTATTTAGAACTGGTCCCGCTCTGCCCTGTCCCATTTAAGCATTGCCATGCCCTGCCCCGTTTAACCTTTGACCTGTCCTATTCCACCCTACCCTGCCCCCATTTACCATCGCTACATATAAATCATCCAAACAACAAAAAAATCTATGAAAGCAACACCAAGAATCTTTCCCATAATCCAACCACTTCCTTCCAAAAATCCCATTATCAATATCTCAGCCATCAATCAACAACCTCCACGTCATCCCATGGCCCCACTTTTCTAAATCCACCAGTTAGTAGTTACCTCAATCCAATGGTTAAAATTCTCTTTAACCTCTCCAATAACAAAGGTGACCTTTTTTTTGCACAAAATCCCACAAGTACCCTTCCTCCTGCATCACCATATCCTAGACACTTCTGTCCTCGTTCGTCTTTTTACAGCTTCTCACTCTAAACAATTATTCTACTACCTTCCAACGTCGTGGTCGATAATTATCTCTTATCCTTAATTAGAAATTTCGAGTTCGAATCTTGATAAAAAAATTACGTCTAATAGAAAGTGCTTAATCAAAAGTCTCGGATCCAAGTCTCCAACATCATCAGCTATCCGAAAACAATGATTTGTGTCGGAACAAATCGTACGGTGCCCATAAACTATCCAACGGACATGGTTTCTTTGAGCCCAATCTTAGCCATGGCTTCCCTTTTCCACTCCAATGTAATAAGCTCACTGGCCCTGGATGTAAATCCCTACACTGTCCTTCATGATTATCACCACCTAGCCCATGTTGGTTCCATCTATGCTCCACTTGCTTTATATTTCCGGCGAATACCAATAGAAATGGCGGCAATGAACCTAGTTCATAGATTCTGTACCTGTTAAAGATATAATTAAGTAAATCAACATGTAATGTGTGTCTTAATAGCTTAAACCTAAAAACTACATAATTCATACAATTGTTAACATGATATAATCACATATAGGAGTTAAGATTCAAATTTCACCATCACTCATTTGACATAATATCGTACATATAAAAGTCCCAAATTCAAGTTTCAATGACACCCTTTAACATGTTTGACACAAAACATACAAAATTTGGTTCAAGTTGATTACAATTTCAAATTGAAGTTCAAAAATATATTTGGACAAGTTTTATTTGGAAAAAGATTGAACTTTGCAACGGAAAAATCATAATTTCACTTGAAATACTCCACAGAATCAGTTCTTTTTCCATTTCAAGTTAAAATTAAAATTTTATGTTTCTCAAACTTTTCAAAATTACTATTGGTATGTGTTAAACCCTCCAACAATTTGCATTTTCGAAGGATCCGATCTAAGTATACCAATATTTTTGGAAGGTCAGAGTTATATTAGTTATAATAACAAACAAAAATGTTTTAAAAAAACTTGGATTGGCAAATACTACTTATATCCAAAAAGAAACGTGTTAAAGACATAATTATACTTCAAATTAAGGTATTCCATATTGAAAGAAATAATCAATTGATTATTTTTATTAATTGAAAGAGTATATATACAATTTACATATTTCCATAATAGGAGAATTCTATTCCTATTCTACTCCTAAAACCTTATTCTACTTGGACACTAACTATACAATTATAGATACAAATATTATGGCAAGTGTACAATACTAATTACACCACAACATTACCTAAACTATGAGACTAAAACCTTACCTAAACTATATATCATATACACGGCAATTCAACCAAACCGAGAGCCAAATATACATAATATACATGTATATTGTTGTATATTCTGTATATTTAACACACCCCGCATTCATAGCGGGCGGTCTTCGAACGCTGAGATTGTCCCTAAAATCTTCAAAAAGGACCGAGGGAAGAACATTCGTAAAGATGTCGGCTATTTGATACCTGGACGGGACATGACAGACGCGTACCTGACTACGAGCAACCTTTTCGCGAACAAAATGAATGTCCATCTCGATATGTTTAGTGCGCTGCTGCTGAACCAGATTACCCGACAGATAGATGATACTAATATTATCACAATAAACCAAGATCGCTTTCTGGATAGGACAATGAAACTCTAACAGCAAATTATGTAACCAACATGATTCAGAGACCACATTAGCTACCCCTCGATACTTAGCCTCGGCACTGGATCGGAACAAAGTGGACGGACGTTTCGCAGACCAAGAGACCAAATTATTGCCAAGAAACATACAATAGCCAGACGTAAACCGTCTGGTGTCCGGACAGCCACCCCAATCAGCATATGTATACGAGACAAGTGTGGACGTCGTTGAAGAATATAAATGCAAGTCATAGTCAAGTGTACCCTGAATATACCGAATGATGCGTTTGAGCGCATTCATGTGCTCAACCCTGGAATCATTCATAAACAAACACACCTGCTGGACGGCATACGTAATATCTGGTCTCGTGAATGTGAGATACTGAAGGGCCCCTGCAAGACTACGATAGCGGGTCGGGTCCTCGTATAGTGCGCCGACCGCAGCACCCAATTTGTGTTTAGTATCAACGAGAGTGGAAGTGGACTTACAGGATGACATCCCAGCCCTCTCAATAATCTCAGCTGCATACTTCCTCTGTGACAAGAACAATCCACCTGCATGATGAGTGACAACAATCCCCAAAAAATAACTCAAGGGCCCCAAGTCTTTTATAGCAAACTCAGAGCTGAACATTGCCATGATAGACTGGAGTAAGGCATCGGAAGAGGCAGTCAAGATAATATCATCCACATATAAAAGTATATAAGCCAAAGACGAACCACGACGATATATGAACAAAGAATTATCCGACCTGCTGTGAGGGAACCTAATAGTCGAAACATAGTCAGCAAACCTCTTATACCAGGCCCGTGGAGACTGCTTAAGCCCATACAATGACTTCTTCAGTAAACATACATGGTGAGGATATTTGGGATCCCTAAACCCCACCCCAATGGCTGATGCATATAGACTGTCTCCTTGAGATCACCGTGTAAGAAATCATTCTTCACATCTAACTGATGAATGAGTCATGCTTTCGAAAGAGCCAAGTTCGGTTTGACCACCGGACTAAACGTCTCACCACAGTCCACACCAATCTGCTGAGTCTTACCATCACCCACAAGCCGAGCCTTATGCCTTGCAAACGAACCGTCTGAATTGTCCTTATGAGCAAAAATTCACATAGACCTAATAATATTAACACCAGATGGACGGGGCACCAACTCCCACGTCTTATTATCAATAAGAGCATTATATTAATCGATCATAATAATTTTCCAATTCGGGTCATTTAATGCGGACACAAAATTACGGGGTAAAGGTGATTTAAGAACATTAGAATTTAAATTAAAATGCTTTTTTGGTTTAAAAATACCCTGTTGACTATGAGTGACCGGTCTATGACTCGGGGGAGAAATGGGCGGATGTTGGGAATTTTCTAGGCTCAGGACGGGTGACCCGGCGACGATGGGCTCTTGGCCCAGTCGATAGCAGGGTGGGACCTATGGATCGACGATGGCGTTCTTGAGGTGGGTCATCGCCCGATTCACGTATCGTCGATAGTGAATAGGACCCGGTTGTAGATGCGTAGCTCGTGGCGAGGCGATGGGGCGGCGGGAAGTGGGCTTGCTGGAGGATCTAGGGTGCGGGAGACATCCAAAAAATGGTGAATAATAATATATGGAGAGACAACATCGTCCAAAAAATTATACGAACTAGGCTCGGGACTACTCACGTTAGCAAACAGAAATTGAGTTTCATCAAAAATAATATGACGACTAATGATGATTTTATTAGATGATAAATCAAAATATTTGTAACCACGATGATTAGACGGATAACCCAAAAGCACACAAGGGGTAGAACGGGCCTGAAGTTTGTAAATTGTGGTGGACGAAAATAATGGATAACATAAGCACCCAAAGACCCGAATATGTGAATACGAAGGAGTCTTATTATATAAAATTTGAAGGGGGAAGAATATGTCAAACCTTTGAAAGGAATTATGTTGAGGAGATATGTAGTCATTTGTAGAGCATGATGCCAAAAAGACAGGGGGTATGGAAGCATGAATCAATAAAGTTCGGACAATGTTATTAATGGTACGAATTTTGCGTTCGGCTTTCCCATTTTGTAAAGACGTATGAGGACAAGAAAAATGAAAATTGATCCCATTATTAGCACAAAATTCCCGAAACACCCCATTGTCATATTCTTTGCCATTATCACATTGAAGATTTTTTATTTCCCGTTCGAATTGAGTTCTAATGAATGCTCAAAATTTTAAGAAGATGAAAAAAACTTGAAATTTTTTCGCTATCGGAAAAGTCCATAAAAACTTAGAATAATCATCCAAAAAGAGAACATAATATCGATGACTCAAAGAACTAAGAATATGAAACGTCCATAAGTCGCTATGAATAATATTAAATGTCATTAAAGTATGAGAATGTGAGTCCACAAATGGCAACCTAACAATTTTTCCTAAAGAGCAAGACTGACAATTTGGAGTACTACACGTTCCCTTACCAGAAATAAAATTATTTTTTATCTAAGATAGACAAAATAAACGACCCCGGATGACCAAGATGAGCATGCCACAAAGAAGGAGCAAGGGCTGCAAACGTTGACGGCAAGGCTTGACTCGATGGACCGAAACTAGGTGTGATAGGATAAAGATCTCACCTACTATCACATCTCATGAGAGGACTCCCCCCGTCTTGAAATCCTTCACAGAGAAACCAAATGGATCAAATTAAATAGATACGAAATTGCCAGTGATGAATTTACGGACAAACACTAAATTTTTAATCAATTTGGGGGCATGTAGGGTATTTTCCAAGATAAGGGGTAGAGGGAGAGGGGGAGACAAAGTTTATGACCATAACCACGGATTGAAACAGAATTACCATTACCAATAATTATGCCACGAGGGTTGCTCAGATTAGAATAAGACGAGAGTACCTGAGAATCAAATGTCATATGGGTAGTGGCACCGGTGTCCATATATCAATTTGGGTCCGAAGAATTTAATACAAGCGTGTGCATTGCAACTTCGATGTCGGTTGAAGTGGGGGCCACTGCGTGATGGGCATGCGGGGGCCGAGGCCCAAGTACCCCTACTTGCTGCCTCGGCCCAGAGAGATTACCGTAAGTGGGCCACTGCATGTTGGGCCTCAGCTGCCGCCGCACCAGCCGAGGTCGCATCGCTGCCATCGCTTGGCTCAAACCGCCCACTTCGATAGGCCCATCGCCATCGCATAAGGGCCCACTGCGGGATCCAAAATCGTTGTTCTTGGCGCTCAGAGGGGCACCATCGTTCGATTCTTGAGCATTGTTGCCGCCGCGATTCTTGCTATTATTTTTCTTATTTCCTCCCTTTCTGCCGCCACCGTTGTTGCGGTTTTGGCCCGAGTTATTGGAACCGGTAGGATGAACAGTGGACTCGGTCATCATGACCACGGGACTAACACCCGGTAGCCGTCTTTTTAGCCATGTCTGCTTCTTCGAGTGTAAACATAAAACGAGCCTGATAAAATTACGGAAGAGGATTGATTTGACGAAGAAGTGTGCCAACACCACTATAGGCCTCAGAGAGGCCTGAAACCATTTGGAGAACCAAACGATCATTCAAAATCGGTGCGCCAACGTTGCGGAGTTGGTTTGCTAATTCCTTCAATCTTTTGCAATAAGCCAAAACGTGAGGGAAATCTTCCATATTGATGTGGGAGAAATCCTGCTCAAGAGTAACAGCTCTAGAATTTTGATTATCTTGGAATATATCACGTAGTCTATCCCAAGTCGCTTGCGCTGTAGCGTCGGGTTCAATAATCGTTTGCAAAAGGTCGGTAGAAATTGTGGAATATATCCACTGAAGGACGGTGGCATCAAGAGTCGTCCATAACTTAGGATCATCCTCGCATTGTGGCACCTCCGTATCCTCAGGAGCTGCGGGGATTATGTGATGGATGACTTGATGCAAGCGTGCATGAATTTTGAACAGTTCGAGCTACGTCGCATATTGAGTTTTATATTTCAAGAACAAGAGGGATGTTATTCTTGATGTTATAAAATGTACGGGCAGGATGAAATGTGTTCCGTGATGTAGACATATTGATAGAACAATATGTGATTGAGGGATTTGGAAGAAAATTTTGGGAAGAAAAAGAAACACCATCGGGCACGAAAACAGAGGGAAGGGAAGGCTCGGAAACCGAGAGAAGTTGGACGGAATTTTGTGGAGAAAAAAGAAAAATAGTAACCTAGACTTCTGATATCATGAAAGAAATAATCTCTTGATTATTTTCATTAATTGAAAGAGTATATATACAATTTACATATTTCCATAATATGAGAATCATATTTCTATTCTACTCCTAAAACCTTATTGTACTTGGACACTAACTATACAATTATGGTAATACAAATATTATGGTAAGTGTACAATACTAATTACACCACAATATTACCTAAACTAGGAGACTAAAACCTTACCTAAACTATATACTATATACACGGCAATTCAATCAAACCGAGAGCCAAATATACATAATATACACATGTACGTGTATATTATGTATATTTAACACATATATATAAACAAAATTACCTCTTTTGAACTCATGTGTATATTATGTATATTTAACACATATATATAAACAAAATTACCTCTTTTGAACTCTCATCCAATGCTCAAGTTTGTGTGTATAGCCATCATTTCTCCATTTTTGCAAGTCAATAACCATAACTCCAGTATTAAAATAACACGGAGTTCTATTCTCAAACGTGTTCGAAAATGTCGGATGTAACCAAAACTTATGGGTAAAATAATGAGTAAAATTAGCATGACAATATTCAGGTGCACCTAATACACGCTCATTAAGTTCAATATTCCATAACTTCGCCACGTCATCAACAACAATGAGATCCGAATCAAGGTAAATAATCCGATTTACCGTTACCGGAAGAAAATCGGCGAGGTAAATCCGAGCGTAATTTAACGGTTGATCAAGTGCACGACGGATCGAGGAGGAGATTAAGTGACGGACTAATGTAGGGTTAAAGTGATATAAGTTGTAATTAAGGTAAGGGAAAGTTGATGTAATTGTTTTATTGAGGTTATTGAAGTGCCGGCGAACGGCGAGGAAGTGGAAAAAGGTGTTTTCCGGGCAAGTTGCATGTTGTATAACGGAAAGTAGGCCGGCGATTGATCCGCGGAGGTAAGGTGAGGAGTAATCGAGAGTCATTGCTATGTGAATAGTTGAATTTGAGCAGTTTTTGCCGTTACGGAATGCCGGTGCTTCCCGGAATTTTGGTGTGTCGGCGGCGTAGGCCGGAGGGTGGAGAATGAAAATGAGGAGGAGGAGGAGGATTGTGGTTATGAAGTCACTTTCCCGCGACATTGCGGCGGCGATGACGGCGGTGATGGTGGCGGTGGAAATGTTAATGAGTGTGGAAATGAGAGAGAGGATAAAAGGCTAAAAAGGGGATTTTATTATGCTTTGGGAAACTGAAGGAAGAAAGAATAAATGTGTGTGTAAAGTGACCGTTGAGCCCATTGTATTAAATATGATAGATGTTTCTTAATTTGAGTAATTTCTTCATTTATTTTTCTCTATTTAGAGAATAATTAAATTTGATTTTTTTCTTTTAAGGAGTCAAAGTTATAAAAAGGGTTTACAAATAAAAACAATAAACAAAAGACAAAAAAAGTTAACCGTTAAATGAGTTTTTTGCTCTGGCTTTTCAAAAACCGATTATAAATTAGTTATTACTTTAGTATACGTCGATATTTATTGGATATAATCTTGTACTGAAAGAGAAGTTTAAAAGGGTAATTTAACAATTCAGATGTTATACGTTCAATTTTTCAAAACGGCTAGTTTTGATATTGACGTGTTTAAAGAGTTCTTCGGAAGGATAGTTTTACAAATTTGAATGTTACTACCTCGGTCCTAATTTATATGTGATGATTTTACTTGACACGAAGTTTGAAAAAGATAAAAAGAATTTTGAAATATGTGATTTAAAATAAGTCTTGTATAAATATGTGGTTATAAATTATTTCATAAAGTTAAATTATTTTTAAATATAATAAGATGAAAAATTGTGCCAGATAAATTGGGACAAAGAAAATGTAAGTTAAATCATAATACACAAATTTGGATTTCATTGGTGTATTAGAACATTAAAAATGTCTAAAGTTTTCTTGCTTCTAGTACTATTTGAACACAAATAATGTCTAATATGACAGCATACAAGTTAAATAGAATGTCTCCAAAATGACTAGTTTTGATATTGATATATTTAAAAAGGGTGTTCGAAACGGTAATTTGTCAATTTAGATACTAGCTATAAGTTAAGTTGCAATGCACAAATTTGAATGTTGATGATGTGCTTAGCATTGGTTGTATTGACGAGTCATATTCAAGAGGAGGTGTCATGGTATATGTTATTTACGGATGATATTGTATTGATCGATGAGACGCGGTGTGGAGTGAACGCAAGGTTGGAGGTCTGGAGATAGACACTTGAATCGAAAGGCTTCAAATTGAGTAAGACGAAGACTGAGTACATGGAGTGCAAGTTCAGTGAGGTGACGAGTGACGCTGATGAGGAAGTGATGCTGGACTCACAAGTCGCCCCGAGGACAGAGAGTTTCAAGTACACGGGGACTATAATTCAAGGTAATGGAGGCTCGTTTCTTGTGTCATGTGTGATAAAAAGGTGTCACCAGGACTTAAAGGTAAGTTTTACATAGTAGTGGTTAGACCGACAATGTTGTATGGGCAGAGTGTTGGCCAGTCAAGAACTCTCATATCCTGAAGATGAAAGTTGCGGAAATGAGGATGTTGAGATGGTTGTGTGGGCTAACTAGGAGAGATATGGTCAAGAATGAAGAGAGTCGGGATAGGGTGGGAGTAGCTTCTATGGCTAATAAGATGAGGGAGGCGAGACTGAGATGGATCGGATATGTCCATAGGAGAGGCACATGCGCTCTAGTTTGGAGGTGTGAAAGGTTGAAAAAGAGATATAGATCGACGGGAAAAGTATTGGAAAGAGGTGATCATGCAGGATATGACAAGCCTTCACCTTACCGAGGACATGACCCTAGATAGGAAGGTGTATAGGTCGAGAATTAGGGTAGAAGGCTAGTAATAGGAGTAGTATTATCTTACTTCCTTGTTGGATCAGTATTGTTTCTGTCATTCTCTTGTATTTTTATTTTATTGTTCACATATTTCTTATTCTTTGTTTTCTATTACTACTTGTTGTCTCTTTTGTTTTAAATTTCTTGCTATCGGATTTTGTTTCTGCTTTACTTGAGCCGATGATCTATCGAAAATAGCTTCTCTACCTGTCAAGGTAGAAGTAAGGTCTGCGTATATTCTATCCTCCTCAGACTTTACTCGTGGGATAACACTGAGTATGTTGTTGTTGTTGATGTGCTGTAAGTTATAACATAAGATATCTAAGTTTTCCATTGCTTCTAATACTATGTGAACAAAAAAAAATGAATGTCTAGTATGGTAGCATATAACTATTGGTAAGTACAAAAATTAGAAGGATAATCTTGGTGGTGTTCGCCTCAAATTTTGATTTTTTTTAAAATATCTTTTAAAATTTGATTCGAAACCCTTCGTCATCTTCAACTAATTATGCATTTCAATATAATTATTGAAAGTAAGCGTTATTTTACTTGAGTAATATATGTTTTTAGCAACACTAACAAATAACTTTTCTTGTTTCAGTTTTTAATTAACATGGAGTGTGTTAAATTAGTTCATTAAACTAAAATAATACTCTCTTTGTTCTAATTTATGTGTTCATTTTTTAAGATTCAAATTATATTAACTTTGACTAACATTCTCAAATTTATTTTTTTATCAAATTAACATGAAAAAAATTGCAACACAGTACACTCTTTATATAGTTTTTGTATATTTAAATTTAAATTTTAAATATTAAATTAGTCTGATTTAATTTAATATAAAAAATTAATCAAAATAAATTTTTAATAAGTAAAAAATATCACATAAATTAAGACATAACTAGTAGTAAACAAGAATGATATTTACACTATCAAATTACTACAAGGATATATCTGAAATTTCACCGTATTCAAGTTTACGGATAATGGGGCCCCGGGTTATCCGGATATGAATGGTGCCAGGTTGTAATGGCGCGTATATGTGCTTGTTTGATAGTGATTTGTATCTGATAAATAAAACAGAAATCAAGTGGTGTTGTTAGGCGGTTTCACGGGCTTCTTTTGTGAGCCCGTACACAATCCTTAACCCATTATAGCCAAAATCTAACGGCATAGATTGCATTTAACAAAGTGCCTCAATATCGGCCGGTTGAATTTGAGCATGTTAAAATAGTTATTGATCTGTTTAATTTTAAACGAATTAGATTAATTATATTTTGTCACTTTTAGCTATAAATATAAAGATTAAATTTTTTTTTGTTGAGTTCCAACTTTGGGACCCTATCACCTAATCGTTCAAATTTCAAGCATGTGTTCTTAAATTCAATCATTATGGTTTCGATTTCAAGCTACAGCAACAGAAAAAAGAGGCAGTAACTGTAAGATCAGTTTGATGTAATTTTCTCACGACTTGACGGCTAAAATCATATATATGTTTCAAAAATTATATCCCAAGTTTGAATTGTATATTTTAAACTTCAATACTTTGTCTCCTAGCTTCTGTATTATGAAAGTTCAATTGTTGTGGTTTCGACTTCAATTTGTAGCAGCATTAATGACCAATTTGATGTAACTTTTTTAACAATTCGATAATCAAAAGGGGACATATATTTCTAAACTTGATCTCTAATAATATCCTTGACTGGAATTTGAGATTTCTCTAATATCTATCTTCAAAATAGTTATCCTAAGCAGCGATAGAAATCTAACTGTCATTATACAATGTACTCAATTTAGTAACGCAACAACTTCACATAAATCCCCATGAATTTTGTTAAAATATATGGTATCCTGTGATATACATATATGGTATATCACGGTTTTGGTCAAGCTTAGTGCACACGGTTTTGGTTAAGTTTTGTCCATAATTAGAATTGTATACTTACTATAATTATAGGATTCTTATACAAGTAAAATAGGGTTTTGTGATTAGAATAGAAATAAGATTTTTCTATTATGTAAATTGTAAATTGTATATATACTCTGCCCTCCACCGCAATTAATTTTGTCATGAGAGGAAGGAAATGAAAAAGGCAAACCCTCCACCGCAATTAATTTTGCCATATTTTCCCTATCTTTGTTTTTATCATATTTAGAACCAAAAATTTCCCCGTCATTGAGTTAATTTGACCCTGTACTAGGTCGGGGACACTATGTAAACCTTGTCCCGACTCAGATGGCATTGGCACGCCCGATTTTTTATCCTGGTATTGATTCCATCTAGATGTGTGCTCGCCTTGTACATGTCTCAATAAACCTCATGTCCCACCTTGACCTTTTCCGATTTTAAATTTATAAACATTTTTACAAATTTTACATCTAGCTAGTTGATTCTCTTGGTCCTTGTCAAAAAAAATATATCATGCATATGATTTTAATTTTCATTTTGTGGGGCCTCGATTCATACTAGGGGGGAATATGATGCATTCCAGTTTCAGTTTCAGGCTGAGACTCAGTCTGAGCCTGAGATTGAGGTGCACTAGTGAGTGTGTCATCTATATTATCATCTAAATTAAAGTCTGATTCATCTACTTCATCATCTAATGGTATATCATTAAAAAAAATAGTTTCATCAATTTGACTGAAATCAATCAAATCATCGGGAATAGGAATAAGATTACTAGAAGAAGTATTATTACCCTTGTTAGCCCTACTAGAAGAAGCACCCTTACCCTTACCCCTAATCATATGTTTCAATCCTTCCATTATAATTATGCAAATAAATAATTAAAGTAAATGAAATTAAGTAACAATAATAATTTAAAGAAGGAACGAAGGTACCAAACGTCGACGTGTAATCGAGGTTGAAAATTGAAACTTTGCTCGATAGATGATCCTCAAGCTAGTTGCCAACTTCACTCCCAATTTTTTAACTTTGATATAATATTCAACAGTAGGAAGATTTGTAGAACTGTAGAGAGATAAATTGAGAGATTAGAGAGATGGTATGAAGATTTGTGAGAAAAATGAGTTATTTATAGTTGAGAAATAGGGTTAAAGTGTAACTATATTAACTTAGGAGTTAAAAAAATATTAAGGGGGTAGGAGGGGTTTATGGGGTGAGGGGGGCAAAAATGGCCGTATAGCCGTTGCACAATGGCCAAAATTGAAATTTGGTCGTTGTTGCAACGGTTATTTTTGTAAAGGAGGAGGGGGACGGGTCGGGATCGAGACGGGACGGGACGGGTCGGGTCGGAATCGGGACGGGTGGGATGAACCCAGGCCCCGTCCCGAGTTCGAACCCCGACAATTTTTTTTAAAATTTTGGTTGATCGGGATGGGCCGGGTATCGGGGCCAGACCGGATTGGGATCGGGCCGGGTCGACCCACCGGACAACCCATCATTAAATTGGTTCAGAGCTGAGTGTGGATTACAACGTCAACACAGCCTGGCGGATTTGGATAGAATAGAATCTCAAAGTGGAAACTAATATTACACTTTTCAAATATTTACAGAAAGTTAGTATTTACAAATATTGAAGTAGTAGTATTTATGAACATAACCTGCTTTATATTTCAATTTTCATAGAAATAATGAAACTAATGATTATTGAAAAACTGTTTTTCTCTAACTACGACTTTTAAGTATTTATAAAAGAAGTGTAACTTTAAAGATTATGATCTATAGTACGTAGTTTTTAAGAATGTAATATCTTATTAAAAAAGGAAAACAACGTCTAAATTCACACGGAAACTCACGTTTGTAGAAGATACCTAAATTTTACCTTGTTGATAATTTCGATTTTCACCTTGTAATTTTTTAACCCGTTTACCCTTCCCCTCTCCACTGTATATAATTGTAATTTAAAAGAATTGTCAATCCTTTACAAATCCCGCTATTCATTTTGGGACAAGATTTAAATTTTAAATATCATTGTTATTGTTAAACAGAGCAATATATCTGTGATATACACCCAATATACAGCAGTGTATATCACAGGCAAAGCAATGGATCAAGTAAAGTGGATCAATCAAGGGCAATGAGTGGGCTTTCATCGCCCATCTCGTGATGGCCCATTTCTGATGTATTGAGGACAACACAATCTTGTATATATGGTATATATATTTATAGTATATTGTAGTGTAAAGGTTACCTTAATTAGTGTTATACACTTACCATAATTGTATAGTTAGAATTATGGTAGAATAAAGTTTTAGAAATAGAATAGGAATATGATTCTCCTATTATGGAAATATGTAACTTGTATATATAGCCTTTCAATTAATGAAAATAATTAAGGGGATTATTTCTTTCATGGTATCAAAAGACTAGGTCTAAACAAAAGTTTTTCTCTCAACTTTTGTCTTCTCTTTGATTTTTCGGCCGAGACACCCCCCCCCTTGGGTTTCTCTTTCAAAATTCGTCTTCCGCTCTCAAAAACACCTCTCTTAATTTTTCCTTCCTTCTTTGTTCTTTCAATATGTCTAAGAACAATTATCAATCATGGTTTCCAACATCAAGAACTGTATCCCTATTGTCCTTGAGATGGAAAACGTCAAATATGCGACGTGGGCGGAGTTGTTTAAAATTCACGCTATCTCCTATCAAGTTATTCATCACATCATCCCTCCCGCTAGACCTCTTCCTACGGAGGATCCTGAGTTATGGATTACTATTGATGCTACCGTTCTCCGGTGGATCTACACCACTATTTCAGTGGACCTTCTACAGACGATTATTGAGCCGGATACCACGGCTATGGCTGCATGGAATAGACTGCGTGACATATTCCAAGACAACCAACATTCACGTGTCGTCACACTCGAGCAGGAATTCTCTCTAGTTCGAATGGACGAATTTTCGAACGTTTCTGCATATTGCAAGAAACTAAAGGAGTTGGCAGATCAACTCCGGAATGTTGGCGCACCGATAACTAATAATCGTCTCGTTCTATAGTTGGTTGCCGGTCTTTTGGAGGCCTATAATGGTGTTGGAACTCTCCTTCGCCAAAGCAACCCTCTTCCCGACTTCTATCAAGCCCGCTCCATGCTTACTTTGGAAGAAATCGGTTTGGCTAAAAAGGCGGCTACCGGAGCAAGCCCCGTCGTCATTGTGGCGTCCTCTCCTAGTTCTTCGGGTTTTGTTAATAATTCGGGCCAAAACCATAATCATGGTGGCGGCAAGAATAATCGCAACAATAATAAAAAAAAACGCGGGGGCAAACACGGCGGCTCCGGTGGTCAGCAAGCACGCGGTGGGCCCCATCCAGGGAACAGTGGCCCACCACCCCCTGGTCCCAAAGGTGGGCCCATGGCGATCGGGCAATGGGTCGTGGTCCAAAGAACCTTCTACTCAGCAAAGAATCTTCCACCGCCATGGTCGCCAACAGCTTCAGGCCCAACACCTGGCGGCGCCCACCGCCAAATGACCCAACAACAGCAACTCCAGCAGCTACGACCCAGCTCCATCACAAACAGGAATTCTTGGGCCTCGACCTCCGCAAGCCCATCATGCAGCAGGCCCCACTCAAATCGATATCGAGGCCGCGATGCACACGTTGGGGTTTACTCAACCGGACCCAAATTGGTATATGGACATCGGTGCCACTACTCACATGACTTCTGAATCAGGTACTCTCTCATCTTATTCCAATTTGAGCACCCCCTCGGGGGATAATTGTTGGTAATGGTAGTTCTATTCCAATTCTAGGGTATGGTCAGAAAACGTTGTCTCCCCCCAATCCACCCATTCTCTTGAAAAATACTTTACATGCTCCTAAATTGATTAAAAATTTAGTGTTTGTCCGAAAGTTCACTACTGACAATTCCTTTTCCGTTGAATTTGATCCTTTTGGTTTCTCTATGAAGGATTTCGATATGAGGAGTCATCTCATGAGGTGTGATAGTAGGGGGGATCTGTATCCTATCATGCCTGGTTTCAGTCCATCGAGTCAAGCCTTGCCATCAACTTTTGCAGCTATCTCTCCTTCCATGTGGCATGCTCGTCTGGGTCATCCGGGATCTTCTATTTTATCAGTTTTAGATAAAAATAGATTTATTTCTTGTAAGAGTACGAGTCGTACTCCACTTTGTCAGTCTTGCTCCTTAGGGAAAATTGTTAAGTTGCCATTTGTAGACTCCAATTCTCATACTTCAATGCCATTTGATATTATTCATAGCGACTTATGGACATCTCCTGTTCTTAGTTCATTGGGTCATCGATATTATGTTCTCTTTTTAGATGATTATTCTAGATTTTTGTGGACGTTTCCAATTGCGAATAAATCACAAGTGTTTTCCGTCTTCATCAAATTTAGAGCGTTCATTCGTACTCAATTTGAGAGAGAAATAAAAAAATATTCAATGTGATAATGGAAAAGAGTATGACAATAGGGAGTTTCGGGAATTCTGTGCTAATAATGGGATCAATTTTCATTTTTCTTGTCCTCATACATCTTCACAAAATGGGAAAGCCGAACGCAAAATTCGTTTCATAAATAACATTGTCCAAACTCTCTTAATTCATGCCTCCATACTTCCCTATTTTTGGCATTATGCTCTACAAATGGCCACATATCTTCTTAACATAATTCCGTCTAAAGGTCTGACATATTCTTCCCTCCTCAAAATCCTATTTAATAAGAACTCGTCTTATTCTCAACTTAGGATTTTTGGATGCTTGTGTTATCCGTTATTCTTATCCACCACAATTAACAAACTTCAAGCTCGGTCTACCCCGTGTGTATTCTTGGGTTATCCGTCGAATCATCGTGGTTATAAATGCTTTGACTTATCTTTCAAGAAAATCATAATTAATCGCCATGTCATTTTTTATGAAACCCAATTTCCTTTTACGAAAGTTCATACACCCGAGCCTAAGTCGTATAATTTTTTGAATGACCAAATATCCCCGTATATTATTCAGAATTTTTTGGACATCTCCCGCACCCAAAATCCTCTAGCGGGCCCATCGCCACTGGACCCATCGTGCCGCCTCCAGCCCCACTTTGGATCACCCGGTATTGGGCGATCCACTCATTTCGAACTGGTCCAGATGATGATTCCGATTACTGATTTGGGCCAAGAAGCCCATCGCCGCGATCCGCCCCGAGCCTAGAAAATTTCCAAAATTTCCTCAATTCTTCCTTGAGTCATAGACCGATCACTCGTAGTCAGCGGGGTATTTTTACACCTAAAAGATATTTTTATTTACATTCTGATGTCTCTAAATCCCCCTTGCCCCGCAATCCTGTGTCCGCATTAAATGACCCTAATTGGAAAATTGCTATGACTGATGAATATAATGCTCTTATTGATAATAAGATGTGGGAGTTGGTGCCCCGTCCATATGGTATTAATGTTATCAGGTCTATGTGGATTTTTGCTCATAAGGAGAATTCAGATGGGTCATTTGCTCGACATAAGGCGCGACTTGTTGGTGATGGTAAGACTCAGCAGGTTGGGATAGATTGTGGTGAGACGTTTAGTCCGGTGGTCAAGCCAGCTACTATTCGCACAGTGCTTAGCTTGGCTCTTTCAAAGACTTGGCATATTCATCAGTTGGATGTCAAGAATGCCTTCTTACATGGTGACATCAAAGAAACAGTCTATATGCATCAGCCGTTGGGTTTCAGGGATCCTAACCGTCCGCATCATGTCTGTTTATTGAAAAAGTCCTTAGATGGACTTAAGCAGTCTCCACGGGCCTATTATACAAGATTTGCTGACTTCGTTTCAACTATTGGGTTCACTCTCAGCAGGTCAGATAATTTCTTGTTCATCTACCGCAGTGGTTCGTCCTTGGCCTACATTCTGTTGTATGTGGATGACATCATGTTGACTACCTCTTTCGATGCCTTGCGCCAGTCTATCATGACCATGCTCAGTTCTGAGTTTGCTATGAAAGACTTAGGGCCTTTGAGTTATTTTTTGGGGATTGCCGTCAAGCGTCATTCAGGTGGCTTGTTTTTGTCTCAACGAAAGTATGTTGCTGAGATCATAGAGATGGCTGGGATGTCATCCTGTAAGTCTACTTCCACGCCAGTTGATGCAAACCCCAAGCTGAGTGTCGCAGCAGGTGCACCATACGAGGACCCGACCCGCTATCGCAGTCTTGCAGGGGCCCTCCAGTATCTTACCTTTACCAGACCGGATATTAGGGATGCGGTTCGGAGTGTGTTTATTCATGCATGATCCCGAGTTGAGCACATGAATGCAATCAAACGCATCATTCGGTATATTCGGGGACACCGACTATGGATTGCACTTGTATCCTTCATCTACATCCGCACTTGTCTCTTTACGGATGTTGATTGGGGTGGTTGTCCGACACCGCACGGTCGACCACGGCTAATGTATGTTCCTTGGCAACAACTTGGTCTCCTGGTCGTGGCGCCAGGCAACTCTATCACGCCAAGTGCGAGGCGAATATCGAGGGTAGCGAATGTGGTCTCCGAATCATGTTGGCTACGTAATTTTCTTTTGGAGCTTCATTGTCCCATTCAGAAGGCAACCTTGGTATATTGAGATAACATTAGTGCCATCTACCTTTCAGGTAACCCAGTTCAACACCAACACACCAATCATATCGAAAATGGACATTCACTTTGTCCGTGAAAAGGTTGCAAAGGGTCACGTTCGTGTATGTCATGTCCCGTCTCGTTATCAAATTGTAGACATCTTTACAAAGGGTCTACCAGCGGTTCTCTTTGAAGATTTTAGGGACAGTCTCAGCGTTCAAAAATTGCCCACTATGACTGTGGGAGTGTGTTAAACAGAGCAATATACCTGTGATATACACCCAATATACATCAGTGTATATCACAGGCAAAGCGATGGGCTGACTTTGGCCCATGGGCTTTAAGATGGCCCATTTCGGACAGATTGAGGACAACACAATCTTGTATATATGGTATATATATTTGTAGTATATTGTAGTGTAAATGTTACCTTAATTAGTGTTATACACTTATCATAATTGTATAGTTAAAATTACGGTAGAATAAGGTTTTAGAAATAGAATAGGAATATGATTCTCCTATTATGAAAATATGTAATTTGTATATATAGTCTTTCAATTAATTAAAATAATCAAGAGGATTATTTTTTTCAGTTATAATGTATTTACCTATGCTAAATTTAAAAAAACAAAAAAATGAATTATTATTAATGCATTGACTATTTGTGCAGAGCTGTTGGATGTTTGGTTCAGATTTGCGGTGGGAGTAAATGATATATTATTAGTTATTTTTGTTGCAATAATGAAAATCGCTCTCTGAATTTCAATACTATTGTCTGTCACTTTTCTATATTTCAAATTTCTTGTGCTTCTGAGGTAAGTATTAATTATTGAAGCATGGTTTCATGTAGACACCAAAAATTGTTGATATATCCTCCTTCTCAAATTATTTATCGTTTTTCTAATTTATATATATCTTAAAAAATATTAATTAAGAGAGGTATTTGATTTATTTTACTCTTATTTATATCTAAGTTATATTTTCTTTCTATTAAATATTTATTATATTTATGTGTCATTTTCATTAATGACAAAGAGTAAAATAAAATAAAAATTAATTATATCTTGAACTTCTAAAACGACAATCAATTCGAGATAACTATTTTTAATAGCCACGATAAATAATTTGAGACAGAGGGAGCAATAACTAACGGGCAGTTTGATACGTAGTTTAAAGAGTTAATAATTAAAAACACATTTGAAGTATAGTCTTTTTCGAAATTCATATCCTAACTATCATCTGTTCCGTATTCCTATTCGAACTATCACTGTCTATGTATTAAAACACACCTCAAAGCTGATTAGGCCAACTATTAGTTGTTCCTTTTTCTTACATGAACTATCACCTAGGTGTGTTTTAATACATATAGATGATATTTTGATAGTTCATGTAGGAAAATGGAACAAGTGATGTTAAGGCATAAAACTCGTAAAAAATGATAATTCAATTGTTTTTTGACCATTATTCTAGATTAAATGATGCAAGTATTATAAGTAAAATATATTAATTATGGGTTTCATTATTAAATATTAAGGATTATCTTTTCACTTTAGTAGAATATATAACAAACAAGCAGTAAAACATATTGATACGAACATGTTGTTGTGATAAGAAGAAATGTGCTAAATATTAGTAGTACGTTTTGGAGATTGGCTTTTGGGGGGATATATTCGGAGGTTAAGTAGAAGGTACGGATAGAATTCATTAGCTTGATGTAAACTTTATTTTTGTTTTAGAAATATATTAATAGAATAAATTATTAATTTAAAATTCAATAACTCAAAATTATTAGAATTTAAAATCCATTTTTATATTTTCCTAACAATAAATTTTTATAATCATACAAACACTATAACATATTTAAGACATAAACTTTTAAAAAAATTCTTTCCTTATTATACTTTGTATCAAGTCAAATTACGTCCAATAAAATTAAACGGAGGGAGTAAATTAATAAGCTAGCAACTACTCTCTGAAATCTGAACTTAATTCAAGGATGCCGCACCTTTATTTATTACTCCATTCGTCTCAAATTATCTGTTGTTATTTTCATTTATATGCCCCCTAAAAAAATATTAATTAAGGAGAATATTTGACCTACTTTACCTTTATTTATGTTTAAGTTATAATCTCTCTCCATCAAATGTTTACTTTATTTTTGTATCATCTTCATTAATGACAAAGGTTAAAATGGAAAAAACATAATTAGTTATGTCTTGAACTTCTAAAATGACAAATAATTTAAAATAACTATTTTTAGTAATCACGACAAATAATTTGAGACGGAGGGAGTAATAATATTCCGCCACTTTCACATTTAGTAGTGTATAATTTATTGAGGTATTTATTGCGAGCATACTTTCAGACAGGTAGACCACCAATAGATATTAACGCGGGACTTATAATATATTTTCTCATTTGAGATATATCTTAAATAAAAGGAATAACGTTAATTAGAGCAATTTTTACTAGGTTAGAGAATTGAACATATGATAAAATACACCCATTATTAGTCATTGAGTTGAAAATAAAGCACTATAACGAGTAAGAATACTTATTGTATCATATAATTTAACTAGACATAGTTGAAATTTCCTGTGGAAGCAATGTATGATAAAATTTGTATCTACTTACGTAATAAAATATGTGTAGAGTGCAAGTGGGGTAAAAACTTATACCATTACATCGGATGGTTACGGTAAATCAACGAGTGCAAGAAAATCGTATTTTATATACATATTTACTGTTTAATTATAGTTATTATTACTTTAATTTTTAACTTCTAAAATTAAATAGTAGCTTCATTTGGTATAATAGTTAATACCTAACAACAACAACATGAGTAAATTTTTGCCACAAGAGCATAGAAAAAAAAATTCACGTTAATATGTTGCGCCTCTTAATTTGGCGTTGATGGAGGATATTCTAAATTGAACATTCATCTAGAGATTAGAAGCCAATTTATTTAATTAATCTGTAATTAGTGCTAATCTATGTCTAGACTTTCAGATTTCAGCTTAAGACATTGCACGATATCTCATTGGATTTAACAAAATATTTATGGGATCATCCACCCACTTTTTGACAAAATCAATAGAGGAACCCCCCCCCCCCTCTCAAATAAACTCCAAAAGTATGTCACTTAAAGGTGGTATTTAAAGGTTTAGATTAAAATTAGGACAAATGCTGACAATTAGTTATTTTAATAGGTACTTATATTAAATTAATCTCTTTTATACTGGGAGATTTTAAAAGTAGTTCTCGGCTTTGGAAAATTTTGACACTGGTGTGTGTGCAAATGCCTAATTTCCTCTATGATTTAGAAATTTGCCCAAATAATACTCCCATTACATTTACAAATAGACTTTATTTATTGCACTAATAAAAGGAGATGTAAAATTTATCTTTTAAAAAGTAAAATTCCGTTGTCATGATTTGAACCCGAATTCCTAAAACAATTGGAATTGCCGGTGCTATATGATTAAATTTTTTTTCATTCATTTTCCATATGAGATATATAAGATGTCATGTGCATTCCTTTTTGAAAGATTATAAATCCTAAAAGTTTGTTAGTCATTCTCCTTAGTAGGAGGGATAGCAACGGATCGGATCTGGACCGGATCCTATTAGATCCAGATCCATATCCATTTTTTATACTTGGTTCCAGATCTATCGGGTCCATAAAAATCAGATCCAAATCCGGATTCACCGGGTCCATGGATCGGATCAAGATCTACATGTAAAAAAAATTTGGCTTGAATAATATTCCCACATGTTGAAATTTTTATGACAAAATGAAACGCAATCTGATTGAAAAAAATGATTGAGTTCATTCAATCAACCTACACAAACATGACACCATTCTTCCAAAATACTGAACAAAATTTTAGCATCACACGAAAATAAAGACGATTGACTTCATTAGTGATGCTGAACAGGTTGCAACTTTGAGCTAATTTTTGGAGGCTTTAGTGATGCTTCACTTGTAGTTCTACTGATTGACTTCATTAAACAACATAAAACAATGTCAGTCATATATCAAAAATCCCAGTTTTTTTACTGATCAAACAAACGAGAGAAAGATACTTAAAGCTTACGGCTAGCAGATTCAAGAAAGGAAAATTTAAAGAAGAATGATAATTTTCTTTTTATATAAATGAAAATATGGGAAACTGCACAGAACATATAGGTAAAAGAAATGAAACTTCAAAGACAAATTACATGTATCTGTGACTTGTGCCTTATCCTGGTTAAACTCTTTACCCAATACATAAATTATGATTTTTTTTAAGAAAATACTTATAAAATTACATTCTAGGTTATAGATATATTTAATAAAAAATGATCCACGGATCGGATCTGGACTGGATACGAATCTCAAATGCAAGATTCAGATCCAGATTCAATCCGTCAGAAATGGATCCGGGGCCGATTCGGAACCGTCGGGTCCAAATTTTGAAGATCCATATCTTATAAAATGGATCTGGATCCACCGGATCTGGACCGGGTCCAAGATCCACTGCCATCTCTACTCCTTAGACATGTCTTCCGTCATAGACCTCACATACAACTCCCTTAAAAGATTCTACACTAGGTTTGTCCAGTTATCGTATTGTTACGTATAATATTGAAAGAAATAATTTCTTAATTATTTTCATTAACGAAAGAGTATTTATACAATTTATAATTTTCCATAATAGGAAAATTCTATTCCTATTCTATTTCCAAAACTCTATTCTAGTTGTACAAGAATCCTATAATTATGGCAAGCGTACAAGCCTAATTTAATACAATATTTACACCAAAAATATGCTCCAAAACCGTGATATACACAGTTGTATAAGCCGTGTATATCATTGTCCAAAGTCACTGGAATACCGTCTATATACCGTGATTTACACTGTTGTTTATCACGTGTATATCACTTGTATATAGATGGTATAACTAACACACCCCCACAGTCATAATAGGCGGTCTTCGTACGTTGAGATTGTCCCTAAAATCTTCAAATAGAACGGACGGAAGACCTTTCGTAAAGATGTCTGCAATTTGATACTTGGAAGGGACATGTAAGACGCGAACTTACCCACGATCTACCTTTTCGCTAACAAAATAGATATCCATCTCAATATGTTTAGTGAGTTGATGTTGAACCGAATTTCAAGAAAGATATACTGCACTAACATTATCGCAATAAACCAATGTAGCTTTTTGAATGGGAAAATGAAGCTCCAAGAGAATATTACGTAACCAACATGATTCAGAGACCACATTGGTCACCCTTCGATACTCGGCCTCTGCACTGGAGCGGGATAAGGTAGTCTGCCGTTTGGCAGACCATGAGACCAAGTTATCACCAAGGAACATACAATAACCAGACGTAGCGCGTCTGGTGTCCGGACAGCCACCCCAATCAGCATATGTATACGAGACAAGTGTAGAGACCGACGACGGATATAGATGCAACTCATACTCAAGTGTGCCCTGTAAATATTTGATGATGCGTTTGAGCGCATTCATGTGCTCAATCCAAGGATCATGCATAAACAAACACATCTGCTGGATGGCATAGGTAATATCAGGTCGCGTGAAGGTAAGATACTGAAGTGCCCCTGCAAGACTGCGATAGTGGGTCGGATCCTCATACGGTGAGCCAGTTGCAGCACCCAGGTTGGGTTTAATATCAACTAGAGTGGAAGTAGACTTGCATGAGGACATACCAGCTCGCTCAATAATCTTAGCTGCATACTTACGTTGTGATAAGAATAACCCACCTACATGACGGGTGACATCAATCCCCAAAAAATAACTCGAGGGCCCCAAGTCTTTCATAGCAAACTCAGAACTAAGCATGGTCATAATAGACTTGCGCAATGCATCAGTAGAGGCAGTCAAGATAATATCATCCACATATAATAGAATATAAGTCAGGGAAGAACCACGATGATATATGAACAATGAATTATCAGACCTGTTGTTCGTAAACCCAATAGATGAAACATAGTCTGCAAATCGCTTATACCAAACCCATGGGGCCTGCTTAAGCACATACAAGGACTTCTTCAATAAACAGACATGATGAGGATAGCTGGAGTCTCGAAAACCCAAGGGCTGATACATGTAAACGGTCTCCTTAAGATCATCATGTAAGAAAGCATTCTTCAACTCTAAGTGATGAATGTACCATGCTTTGGAAAGGGCCAAATTGAGAACCATGCGAATGGTAGCCGATTTGACCACCGGACTAAACATGTCACCACAATCCACACCAACCTGCTGAGTTTTACCATTACCTACAAGACGAGCCATATGCCTCACAAAAGAACCGTCAGAATTATCCTTATGAGTAAAAATCCACATAGACCAAATAATATTAACACCAGAAGGACAGGGTACCAATTCTCACATCTTATTTGCAATAAGAGCATCATATTCGTCGGTCATAGCCAATTCCAATTCGGGTCATTTAAGGCGGACACTGGGTTACGGAGTAGGGGATTTAAGAACATTAGAATGTAGATCAAAATGTCTTTTTGGTTTAAAAATACCCCGTTGACTACGAGTGACCGGTCTGTGACTCGAGGGAGAATTGGGTGGATTTTGGGACAAAGGCGGAAGGCTGACGGATGGGCCATCATGCAGTGGGCCTGCTGGCCCAACACGGTAAACTGAAACAGGGGGGATTGGGACTGGGCCGATACAAGCAGGGGCAGAACTGGGCTCAATAGTAGGCCTAGTTGCTGAGCCCGAGATGAAACTGCTGGGCGGAGGACCTGAAACAGTGGCATGACCCGGTCCAGTGGCTGGACCCAAAACAGTGGTTGGAGGTCAGCGGGCAGTAGGCCCGCTGGCGAATTTTGGGTGCGGGACAAGTTCGAAAAATAGTGGATAATACATGGAGAGACAACATCGTCCAAAAAATTATACGAACTAGGCTCGGGACTACTCACGTTAGCAAACAGAAATTGAGTTTCATCAAAAATAATATGACGACTAATGATGATTTTATTAGACGATAAATCAAAATATTTGTAACCACGACGAAAGACGGATAACCCAAAAGCACACAAGGGGTAGAATGAGCCTGAAGTTTGTTAATTGTGGTGAACGGAAATGGTGGATAACATAAGCACCCAAAGACCCGAAGATGGAAATACGAAGGAGTCTTATTATATAAGATTTGAAGGGGGGGGGGGAAAGAATATGCCAAACCTTTGGTAGGAAGAATGTTAAGAAGATATGTAGCCATTTGTAGAGCATGATGTCAAAAAGAAGGGGGTACGGAAGCATGAACTAATAAAGTGCAGACAATATTATTAATTGTACGAGTTTTGCCTTCGACTTTATCATTTTGTGAGGATGTATGAGCACAAGAGAAACAAAAATTGATTCCATTATTAGCACAAAACTCCCGAAACACCACATTATTATATTCTTTGCCATTATCACATTGAATATTTTTATTTCCCGTTCGAATTGGGTACATATGAATGCTCTAAATTTTTAAAAAGTGGAAACAATGTGAGATTTTTTCGCTAACGGAAAAGTTCATAAAAAATTAGAATAATCATCCAAAAATAGACCATAATAACGATGGCCCAAAGAACTGAGAACATGAGATATCCATAAGTCGCTATGAATAATATCAAATAGCATTAAAGTATGACAATTAGAGTCTACAAACGACAATCTAACAAATTTTCCTAGAGAACAAGATTGACAAAGCGGAGTACTACGCTTACCCTTACATGAAATAAAATTATTTTTATGTAAGGAAGAAATAATAGACGACCCAGGGTGACCCAAACGTCCATGTCATAAAGAAGGAGCGAGAGCTGCAAAAGTAGATGGCAAGGCTTGACTCGAGCGACCGAATGTGGGCGTGATAGGATAAAGATCTCCCCTACTATCACATCTCATGAGAGGAATCCCCGTCTTGAAATCTTTCACAGAAAACTCAAAAGGATAAAAAATAACAGAAACGGAATTATCAGTGGTGAATTTATGGACATACACCAATTTTTTTTATTAATTTAGGAGCATGAAGGGTATTTTTCAAGACAAGTGGTGGATGGGGGGGGGGACAAAGTTTTATGACCATAACCACGAATTGAAATTGAATTGCCATTACCAACAATTATGCCACGAGTATTGCTCAAATTGTAATAAGATGAGAGAGTACCTTGGTCAGACGTCATGTGGGTGGTGGATCAAGTGTCCATGTACCAATTCCCGTCCGGGGGATTTAATCCAAGTGTGTGCATGTCTGCTTCATTGTCAGTAGTAGAGGGACCCGCTGCATGGTAGGCTTAGTGGGGCCGAGGCCCAAGCACATCGGTTGGCTGCCCCGACCCAGTAGCTGCTATCGGGTTCCACTGTGGACCTGAATAACTAGGCCTGCTGGACTGTGGAAACTGGGCCTAGTTCGGGTTGGATGAATATGGCGGAAAATAGGGGTTGTAAGGTCTAGGCCCACTGGCCTAGTTCGACGACCATGGGCCCCATGGCTGTGGCCAATTGGCTTGCAGCCCACTGCCCTGAGGCCCATTGCGACCCCTGTTATTGCCACCTCGGTTTCCACCACGATTTTTACCATTATTTTTACGATTCTGACCCTTTTTGTCGCCACCGTTATTGTGATTTTGGCCAGAATTGTTGGAGACGGAGGGTGAAAAACTGGACTCGATCATCATGAGGACAAGAGGGGCCCCAATAGCCTCTTTCTTAGCCAAGCCGGTTTCTTCGAGCGTGAGCATGGAACGAGCCTGATAAAACTGCGGAAGAGGACTGCTCTGATGAAGAAGCGTACCAACACCACTATAGGCCTCAGACAGGCCTGCAACCATTTGGAGGACAAGACGATCGTTAGTAACGGGCGCACCAACGTTGCGGAGTTGGTCCGCTAATTCTTTCAACCTTTTGCAATATGCTGAAACGTTAGGGAAATCTTTCATATTGACGTGGGAGAATTCCTGTTCAAGGGTAACAACACGAGAATTTTGATTATCTTGGAATATGTCACACACTCTATTCCAAGTATCCATCGTCGTATCGTCTGGTTCGATAATCGTTTGCAACAGGTCGGTAGAGATGGTGGAGTAAATCCACTGAAGAACGGTAGCATCAAGGGTCGTCCACAACTTAGGATCATCCTCGGGTTTAGGCACCTCCGTATTTGCAGGAGCCGCAGGGATAATATGATGGAGGACTTGATGCGAGCGTGCGCGAACTTTGAATAGTTGGCCCACGTCGCGTATTGGACGTTTTATATTTCAAGAATGATAGGGATGTGATTTTTGATGTTAGAAACAGTAAAGGCAGAGTGAAATATGTTCTTAGCCATAATAGCAACGGACAACGTGATGAAGGGATTTGGAAGAAAATTTGGGAAGAGAAAATGCTAAGCGGGCACGGAAACCGAATAGAATGGCTCGGAAACCAATGCGCGGCGACTGGAAATTAGGAGAGAAAATGTAAGACCTAGACTTCTGATACCATGAAAGAAATAATCCTTTGATTATTTTCATTAATGAAAGAGTATATATACAATTTACAATTTTTCATAATAGAAAAATCTTATTCATATTCTATTCCCAAAGTCGTATTCTAGTTGTACAAGAATCCTATAATTATGGTAAGTGTACAAGCTTAATTTAATACAATATTTACACCAAAAATATGCTCCATGATATACACAGCTGTATAAGCCGTGTATATCACGATCCAAAGTCACTGGAATACCGTCTATATATCATGATATACACTGCTATATATCACGGTATATCACATGTATATAGACAGTATAACTAATACATATTTGTCAACATCTAAACACATGTCACACACTTCAATTTGGTCCAATAAATATCACAAATTTATTTTTTTGAGCTACCCCACATCAAGGTCGTAATATGTAACTTTTTACTTTTCCCTTGTTTTTTCATTCGAGAATTGCTTATATTCCGTCATATTCACTCCTTAATTCTTGGAAATACATGCTTACTAGTTCTTCTCATTGACTCGCATCCGAGCATGAATTTTACACTTTTTGCAGTAGTGTAAGAATACTCCTCCTAGAAACTGCACATATATTAAATTTGAAGGCTATCTTAATTTTGAAATCTGCAGGAATATGGTGTAATTTAAGCAACAATACAAATTTATAGCTAGCGGATATTTAATATATGTATAATTCATATACAGTATGCGTATAATCATTTATAGTATGTGTATAATCATATATAATTAATGTATAATCTATTTATTCTGACAGATGAATCTGATCGGTTATTTGTGTAAAGGTCCCAAAATTAATGAATTAACCTAAACTGTCCAACCACTTAATTTAAAATAGCCAGCGGATGTTTACTATATGTAAATTCAGATATAATATGTATATAATCATAACTAATAAGTGTATAATCTATATATTCGGACAGATGAATTCGATCGATTATTTGTGTCAAGATCCCAAAATTGAAGAATTAACCTTGTTAGGGTCACTTCGAGCTTTGTGTTCCAACTTCAAAAGCGGACGATCCAGAAACTTCAGTCCAAGTTCTATAAAGATAAAGCCCAACTAATAGACCCAAAGATTAGCCCATTAAACCTTTTATCTTTAAATTTGCAACTCCATTTCTTAAGTTCACTTGTGGATCGATTTTGAGTATGACTAAAAAAAACTTCAATAGTTCAATATTACACAGATTAAGTAATAACCTGTGAGAGTTGTGCCAATGATAAAAGCTAATAGTAATTAGATTTGACTCATACTATATAGGTTGCATTTATTTACGGTGAATTCTTACATAATTAAACGTCTATTGATTAAAGTTAAATCATAGGCTATCTTAGAACTTTAGGTATTAAATTATTGTCAACTTTTTTCACTCCAAAATGAGATCTAACAAGATTATATAGAGAGCAACACTTTTAACTTTGGAACCCACCATTATGTGATATATTATATGAAAAAAAGAAAGAAATTAGAGTTAAAGGTCTAGGCAACTATAGAGATTTTAAAAGTTAGTAGATCCTTCTTCTCTTTCTTTTTATTTTTTATCCAATAGTTAGTAGATCTTGATTATTCTTCTCTTGTATTTTAGTGGTAATTATAATAATTTAATGACAACTTGAATGACATTTTATTCAACTTATCACCTTCCCCCTCCCACCCTCCAAAGAACTTAGAATCATTTGCCAATTATATAAAAGTGATATTGAATTTAGGAATAAGAGAAGGAAATATGTGATTTATCCTGAGCAGCTCATGAGAGAGAAAAAACCAAGAAATTAAATGTTCCAAGATTGTCACAGCAGGTTATAAAGAGAATTCGAAACAAGAGTTTTATAAACAAAAAGAAAATTTATTTCTACAAACATCATAACAATTTAAGATCATTCCAGTTCCTTTTCGTTATTAATTATTTTTAAAATGATATTGGAATTTATTTATATACTTAATCATCACCAGTGACACATAACCTACGAGCTATGTAGGGGCGGGCTAGCACGCGAGACGAATGACATAGGTGCACAAGAGTACTTCACGCTATAACCATCTCCTTCTTAAAGGTTCTACATGTTGAAATTTGGACTTGTGTTAATTGGTTATAGCCTGAAAGGATAGTGACGTGGCTCAAGTAGTGGATTAATAAAAGATCTTAATATTAAATTATTATGTGTGTGGATAAGCTAGACCCAATAACTATTAGCATGTTATGGGTAGACACTGTCTATAAATAGAGGTCAACCTCTCCTTTCCCTAGCTATTGAAAAACCCTAGCATATTCTGTTCTTGAATATGTGGTATAGTTATTGACGTCCCATCGGTCGAGATAGTTAGTGGATCGTGGAAGTTGGTCTTAAGCTTTACAGATTGCTTCCGCTATAGAAATAATGGAGATGAACGATACGCTTTCTTTATCCTATCTCAAGATTATGTTTATAATTGTGTCTTAATCTTTGCTATGACTACTGTAAGATTGGAATAATTTCTCTTAGGGATTTATTTTATTAATCACAATATATATAGTTGTACAGAGAAGGTTCCTAATACAGTAAGAATCCTAACTTACCTTAATTCGTTGATTCCTAATACAATAAGAATCATAACTTACCTTAAATATACATCTACCAAAATTACAAAATATACGGTGAATATTCGCTAATACTCCCCCTCAGACGGAGCGGGAGGAGGCCGAACGCGAAGGCTGGATCGGAAGTCGGTGAAGAGCTGTCTCGGTAGTCCCTTTGTGAAAATATCTGCATACTGATAGGAGGAAGGAACGTGTAATATTTTGACCTGACCAAGGGCGACCTTCTCTCGTACAAAGTGGATATCCATCTCAATATGCTTAGTCCGCTGAAGTTGGACCGGATTGTGAGACATGTAGATGGCAAATATGTTATCACAATAGACTATAGATGCCTTTCGTAGTGGACACTGGAGCTCCAAAAGAAGATTTCGGAGCCAACAGATCTCAGCAACGACATTAGCAACCACGCGATACTCTGCTTCAGCACTCGAACGAGATAGTGTGGCCTGCCGCTTGGCGGATCATGAAATAAGATTATCCCCAAGAAATACACAGTAGCCTAAGGTAGAGCGACGTGTGTCTGGGTATCCTGCCCAATCTGCATCCGTGTAAGAGAGCAACTTGTTTGGGGCAGAGGGGTAGAGATGTAGTCCAAAGTCCAGTGTGCCCTTAACGTATCTGATAATACGTTTGAGGGCGGCAAAATGGGACTCTCGGGGGTCGTGCATAAACAGACACACCTACCGAACAACATATGCAATATCTGTCCTAGTGAATGTAAGATACTGCAGGGCACCTGCAAGACTCCGATATAAAGTGGGATCAGAAACTGGCGCACCCTCATTGGCGCTGAGCTTGGATTTCGAGTCAACCGGAGTTGACATAATTTTATAATTTGCCATCTTAGCCCTGTATACTATCTCTTCTGTATATTTACGCTGACACAAAAACATAGTAGCTGCAGATCTGGTTACTGATATACCCAAAAATAACTCAGTTTGCCCAAGTCGGACATAGCAAATTCAGTTTTGAGTAGAGCAATGATTTAATTCTTCAAACCGTCAGATGAGGCAGTAAGAACAATATCATCCACATATAATAGCAAATAAGCAGTGCAGCTACCTCGATGAAAAGTGAAGAGAGAGTTATCACACCTGCTACATATAAAACCGATCTGTATAAGATACCTGGCAAACCGATCATACCAAGCGTGGGGTGCCTGTTTCAAGCCATACAATGACTTTCTGAGACGACATACAAACTGCGGGACTGCCGGATGAACAAAGCTAGGGGGCTGATGCATGTATACAGTTTCTTTCAAATCTCTATGAATAAATGCATTCTTGACAACAAGCCGGTGAATCAGCCAATGCATGCCCATAACAATACTGAGAACCGTCCGAATAGTGGCCGGTTTAACAACCAGACTGAATGTCTCACCACAATCAATACCCTCCTGTTGATTAGTGTCATTCGCAACTAGTCTTACCTTATACCGCTCCAAGTCACCATTATCTCAGAACTTATGATGAAATAGCCACATACACAGGATAACATTCACGCCATCTGGTCTAGGTACCAAATTCCAAGTGTTCTGCTTGGTTAAAGCGTTAAACTCCTCGCACATGGCCGCATTCCAATTAGGGTCCAGTTTTGCTAGTTTTGGATTTTTTGGAATGGGTGATAAGGTTTGTGTTGAGAGGTTGAAGTGAACCTTAGGTTTGAAGATCCCGTGTTGTGCACGAGTCTCCATGCGATGGGTAGGCAGCAGTGGGATGTCTGAACTGGGAGGTTGTAGGTCTACGATTTCTGGTCTAGGAGGCAGCAGTGCTGCCGGACTAGAGAGTTGCAGGCTTGCGGGTTCTGGACTGTGAGGCAGCAGTGTAGTTGGGGGGCAGGAGACACGGCTTGAGGCAACCGGGGTGTTGGTGTGGTGTTCGACCGAAAGTAGGGATCAGTTTGGTCGGAGATGGTGCCGGACTGTGGTGGTGACGGGACTGTTTGTTCCATCGGAACAGTATTCTACTGTTGGTACAGAGATTGGATAGCCGGGGACAGACTCAGATCATCTAGGAAGGTGTAATCGGTGGTCTGGAATTTTTGGAGGTTTGAAAAGGGAAAGGTCGTCTCGTCAAAGGTGACATGACGGGAGACGATGATTTTGCGAGTGGCAATGTCATAGCACAGGTAGCCCCGATGAATAGTAGATAGACCAACGAAGACACAAGGCAGGGTGCGAGGGGCAAATTTGTGAGGTGCAGTGGAGGCTATGTTGGGGTAGCATAAGCAATCGAAAATACGGAGATGGTCATAAGATGGAAACCTACGGTATAAGATTTCGGTAAGGGTCTTGTTTTGGAGAGTGCTAGTTGGTAAAATATTAAGGAGGGATTCTACCATTTTAACAGCATAGACCCAAAAATGTGGGGGAAGACAGACATGAAACAGTAGGGTGCGAACTATGTTATTGATGGTACGTATAATTCGTTCAACCTTTCCATTTTGGGAGGAAGTATAGAGACAGAAAAAATGGAAAACCATGCCATGCTTAGAGCAGAAATTGTGAAATGCCGAGTTATTAAATTCAAGTCCATTATCACATTGGAAATATTTGATAGATTTTTCAAACTGTGTTTTAATGAATTTTTGAAATTCAAGGAATTTGGCAAACACTTTAGATTTGAATTTCAGTGGGTAAATCCAGACAAAATGCGAAAAATCATCTAAAAATACTAGATAAAATTTGTGACCCAAAAAGCTAACAATCGGAGATGTCCACAAATCAACATGAACAATATCAAAAGGAGAAAAAGTGACACTATTGGATGACATAAATGGAAGACGAGTATGTTTGCCAAGCGGGCAAGAAAAACAGTGTTGGGCAAGTTTTCCATTATTACATTGAATGCGCTTAGTAGCCATAAGAAAAGTAAAAACAGGATCTCCGGGGTGTCCGAGTCTGTTGTGCCAAATTGAGGGAGAGATAGCCGCAAGGGATATAGGTGCTTGCGGTCTGACAGCGGTAGATAGAGTGAAGGAGTAGAGGTCTCCCACACTATTGCAGCGCGTAAGAATTTTCCCCCTATTGAGTTCCTTCACAGAAAAACCAAAAGAGTCAAATTCGACAGACACATAATTATTGCGAGTGAATTTTCTAACAGAGATTAAGTTTTTAATGATGTTAGGGGTGTATAGGACGTGGTTTAGGGAGAAAGACGGGTGTGGATGTTTGGCGTGTGTGTTACCATAATATTCAATTGGAACGCGATGACCATTGCAGACAGTAATGAATTGAGGACACTTTAACTGAAGTAGTTGAGATAAGTTACCCGACGACCGGGTGAGGTGAGATGTGGTACCGGTGTCCATATACCAATTTTTGTCGGGCTGTTAAAGGTTCACGGTGTTGTAGGCCTGGCCCAAATCAGTGGGGGCCAGGCTGCTGCCTTGATGTTGCTGCTGGACCAGGACTAGGTGGGCCTGCTGCTGCTGCTGGTGGGTCTGCCTGTTGGCTGGGGCAGAGCCCAACAGGCCAGACGACCAAGTAGGCTGCTGGAACTGGGCCCCTACAGTTGGGTATGGGCATGCAGGCGAGGCCCAGTTCGGCTGGTTGGGCCATGTTGGCTGCTGTCCAGGCCACGGGAAATAGGCAGTAGTTGGGCATGGCTGCTGGTTGCGGTTGCATTTGCCGCGACCCTTCCCTTTATTGTTGTTATCGCGGCCTCTGCCGCCACGCCCTCCGCCACGGGACTGCTGCTGCTGGTGGTCTTGCTGTGGTGGCTGGGTGGTGTTGGTCGTCGGTGGATTCATGCCGTCAACGGCTAATGCCTTGTGATTGTGCTCGTCTTGTTTGGCACGGCGTGTTTCTTCTAACAAAAGTTGTGAACGTGCTTTGTTGAAACTTGGGAGAGGGTCGGCTTGTTGAATCATCGTTGCGAGTGTATCATATTCACCTTTCGGTAAACCCACAACTAGTTGAAGCACCATCTTGGTTTCTGAAACAGAAGTCCCTACGTTGGACAGTTGGTTGGTTATGAGTTTCAGTTGCTTACAATATTCGGACATGTTGTTATAATTCTCGAGAAGTGTATTGTTGAACTGTTCTTCCAAATACACGGCCCAAATATTTTTATTGTCCTGAAAAATTTCTTCTAGCCGGACCCAAAGTTCACGTGCCGTAGCACCTGTTTTCATGATAGTGCACAATAATTCTTTAGAGATGGTGCAGTAGATCCATTGTTTGACGATGGCGTCAAGGCGACGCCAGATTGAGTCTGCAACATCGGTGGAACGAGGAACAAAATCATCAATATGGTCGAGCACATTGTATGCACATGCATGAATATAGAATAGTTCCATCCTCATGGAATATTGATAATCTTCTTGGTCAAGAATTATAGGAATACAATTCTTGATGTTGTTAACGACGAATGCCGGATGAAAAGAAGACAATGGACGTTGAGAGGCGTTGTCAAGTGTGCCAGTGGATGAACCGGAATTAGTGGGAGAAGACATGGTGGCAACCGTTGAGAGGCCGGGCGAGAGGAAGGGAGGTTGGGTGGGTGATTTCGGCCGAGAAAAGAAAGAGAAGAGTGGGGATTAGGTTTAGGCTCTTGATACCATGTAAGATTGGAATAATTTCTCTTAGGGATTTATTTTATTAATCACAATATATATAGTTGTACAGAGAAGGTTCCTAATACAGTAAGAATCTTAACTTACCTTAATTGATTGATTCCTAATACAATAAGAATCCTAACTTACCTTAAATATACATCTATCATAATTACAAAATATACGGTGAATATTCGCTAATAACTACTAATAAATTATCTTACAGTTGATATCAAGAGCCACCATAGCCAGGGATTGTCTTGAGTTCAAAAACAAGATTGCGTCAAAACTAATATTTCATAATATATATCTTGAAACGTAGACTCCTGAATGAACGAACCTCTGCATGGTCGTTGGTTGCTTTGATAAAAAGCTACGACTGAATTTTAACAAATTGATTTTGTAAACGAAAAGAAGGTAAATTTTGATTTTGATGTCTGTTTTTGTGATTGAAATAAAATAATAATAATTGAAGGGGACAAAAAGATCCTGGAAGAATAAATCAAAACTCAACAGGGATATTTGGTTGGAATTGCTGCAGAACGTAGCATCTTTGTTCATATTTAAATGAATTGCCACTTTGTCCAAAGTTTCTTACAATTGACGTGGTATTCATTGGACGATGGTTGCTGCTTTGATTATTTGGTTTGCCTGTGGATTGTTGGAAATTTGTCTTTGACGGGAGTCACGTCCGACCAACTTTAACGACTTAAATATTAGTATTACGCATGTTGGAGAATCCGGTTCTTCACACGTGCATGATCTACTAAGTATGTAGATAATCGTAGGGCCAAGAATCGTAAAATTTCGTTGAGAAATGAAAGAGATATTGGTCCACGAAGTGAGGTGTTTGAAGCATGGAAAAATGTGGTATGGGATCAATTCTCCCTCATCGGTGGAGGAAGAAAGAATTGTTTTGTTTATAAGACTCAAAGTTGGCTTGGGGTTTGGGACCCCAAGGGGTATCCCATGTGCTTAAAGGAGAGAGGACGTAGATGTGCTTCGGTTCGAGGAAAGCCCACACGCGCGCCGCCGCCCGCCAGGTTCCGGGTTCACGGGCCACGCTTCTTCTAATATTATCTTTTTGGACCAGAGAACTTTGTCATATGTACAGTTTAATCCCTAAAGTTTTATATGTACAGTTTGAACCAGAATTTTTTCATATGTACAGTTTGGTCCCTGAAGTTTCAACATGTGCGGTTTGGTCCCTAAAGTTTCAAGAAAGTCAGAATTGGGCAGAGAGATCAGAAACGTCAACAGCACTCAATTCAGCCATTTATTTTGGCTGAATTACTCTTCCTAAATGGTCAATCCGTTGCACATCTTCACCATTTATTTTGGAGGAATTACTACCTCCATAATGGCCATTACTTGGCCAGCAATGGAACGTATGGAGGCAGTTCATGAGCCTCTCCTTCAACTATATAAAGACCCCTTGTCACCATTGTTGAGCTACACAGAAAACAGACGAAAAACAGAAACAAAGAGTTCTTCCTACAACCTTCCAAGCATCATTTCATTACTCAAAATTCTTCACGGTAGCACTTGAGTTTCCTTTGCTCAATTGTTCCATTGTTGTTTTATCTTGGGAGACAATTGTCCAGGGCGTATAAAGGATACATACGGGGAAATATCCCGGATGACATCCATACGGGTATTTATTGCGATCACAGCTTTGCGTGACCTTGAGATACATCAAATGGATGTCAAGACAGCCTTCATAAACGGTGATTTGGAAGAAGAAATTTATATGGACCAACCCGAGGGGTATGTGGTTCAAGGGCAAGAGAAGAAAGTCTGTCGACTTGTCAAATCTCTGTACGGGTTGAAACAAGCCCCGAAGCAATGACACGAAAAATTTGATAGTACTCTACTATCGAAGGGTTTCGCCATTAATGAGTGTGATAAATGTGTCTACACGAAAGGTAACTCTGACTCATTTGTTATGATATGCATGTATGTAGACGACACACTGATCACAGGAAGCAGTCCTAGGGTAATCCTAGAGACTAAGAACATGTTGAAACAATGCTTCGACATGAAGGATATGAGTATCGCAGATGTCATCTTAGGGATTAAAATCTCTAAGACGTCTGACGGACTGGTATTATCTCAATCTCACTACATCGAGGATGTTTAGAGAAAGTTCGGGATGTTAGACAGTTCACTGATAAAGTCACCAATGGATACAAATAAAAAGCTTGATAAAAATCTTGGTGCACCTGTACACCAGGAGAGATATACACAGGTGATCGGTAGTTTGATGTATATAACAAACTGCACCCGACCTGATATTGCTTATGCAGTCAATAAGTTGGATAGGTTCACCCGTAATCCGAGTGATAATCACTGGAAGGCATTGAATCGGGTACTACAATACCTGAAATACACGTTAACTTTCGGGTTACACTATTCGAGATATCCAGCTGTATAGAGGGGTACAGTGATGCAAACTGGATATCTGATATAGAGAACACCAAGTCCACCAGTGGGTATTGTCGCGCCCCATTTTCGACCCGCTCGCATGGTCGGAAGCGAGCACGAGACGAGTTCAGTGATTCCTGGGTAAAGGGTTGAGGAATCATACCTAATTATTTTTACGGTGAATTAGGACACCTAAATATTAAACTAAGTGCTTTGCAATGTAAACTCAATTTTAAGATCCGAAACTAGTGAGATTCTAGGTAAGGGTTCTTTATTATCCTAAAGGGAAGGGGTTAGGCATCCTTTAAGATCCGCTAACTAACTTGCAGTTATCCGAGTCAAACTCAGGTTAATTATTACTAGAAAAAATGCATGTTTGAAGCATGAAGTTAAAAGATGTTTGCAAATAATTAATGAAAAAAAGATACATTTTTAAAAGATGGATAAATGTAGAGATTTTTTCAAAATATGCATTTGTATGATATTTAAAGAGAAATACATGTAGAGTTGGAAAAATATGTATTTGACAATTGATAGTAAAATAATTTATTTATAATGCCAAAGAAGTAAAATTTTGGGAATCAATGAATTGTAAATTGACAAAAGATAAACTTATTCGGTATGATTAATAAAGCAAATAAAGATGACAAGAGTTGTTTTAAAAATCTTGAATAAGCGTGACGAGCCTAAAATAAATAAACTAGCGAAGGATTTCTAAGTTTGCGAGCCTACAAATAAAATAAGCTAGCGACGGGTTTCAAATCTTAAACTAACCTATGAATAAATCCTAAGTTTGCCTATTCTAAGCATTTCAATAATTACATAAGTGCGATAAATAATATTACAATACAAAGCGGAATAAAGCCAGAATTAAAGAAAGAAATGAAATAAATAAACTCCGAGGAATAATTCGCCGTTATTTACTTTAATCCTGCAAAATTTGTCAAGAACAAGCAGTTAGAAAGCAGTTAAATATAAATAACTTCATATCCGTATTCAAAAGCAGTGAATGTTTTGATCACGGAGGGCTCAGAACAAATTTTGAAAAGAACATTCCAATCGCGTCGTGGTGCAAACATATGCCTAATGTAGTTTATTTTGATTGCCTCGCCTACTAAGCGTGTCGGCCTCTCGGGTGAAATAGAAAAGATCACTATAATTACGTCGTGGCTGCGAATATATAACTTGTTGGTTATTTTAGTCACCTCGCCTACTAAACATGTTGATCTCGGATAAAAGGTTTAAGTCTTCATCATTGCCCGAAGTTATATTTCGCCTTTAGCCTTGGAGGCCTCAAATCGACGATATTTTTCATCGGCGTGTAATATCGTGGTTCAAATCAGTAAAATTTTAAAACAAGGCAGCAAACAGATGGCGAAGCGATGTCGAAGCGAAAACCAGAGAGACAAATTTCGAAAAGACGCGGTGTTTAGTTTTAAAATAGTAAAAAACAGTAAAACAGTAATATGAAATCGAGAAGGAAGGGAAGATGGATGCAATATTAGTTTGAATCAACAACAAAGAGAAGGCGGTATTAATTCAATCAATAACATAATAACAATGCCAAAAAAACAGAAAGTAGTGACTAAACTATCTCAGGCCGACTCAAATTTAAGAACCAAAAGGACTAGAAGCATTTATGAAAAAATAAACAGACCGGATTATGAAGCAGTGACCCGAATGAAATCAGAAATTCAGATTTTTGATAACCAGGAAGAGCAGATATAACGCAAAAAATCTGAAATTTATCCAAATCGGGTCGACGGGCAGAACGATGACTGACCGAATCGGATTTTCAACCCGGATCGATTTCTTTCCCAATTCAGATAACCAACAACGGATATAAAAATGCAAAAAAAAAAAATTAAAAAATAAAATATCCGAACCGGGTCGACCCGACCGAACGATAACTGCGATCTGGATCCGGTCAAAAACAGTGAAAAAATAGCAAAATTTCAGATTATTCACTGCAAAATCCCAATAATTTTAACTTATATTTTGGACTCTTTTAAGACGATGAACAACACAAAAAAACATGAGCCGAGTCGACCCAGGACCGGAATTTTCAACCGGGATCGATTTATTTCCAAATTTCAGATAACCAACAACAAGATATAAAAATACAAAAAACTGGAAATTATCCGAACCAGTCGACCCGACCCAGAACGATCTCCCGACTTGGGCAGGAATCCAAAGCAGTAAAAAATAGCGAATTTCAGATTATTCACTACCAAAATCCCAATAATTTTAACTTATATTTTCGGACTCTTTAAGATGATGAACAACACAAAAAAGAAACAATACCAACCTTAGGAGAATCTTAGATTTTAAATTTGATTTCAACACTTGAATTCGATTTTCGGACTTCAAAATTGATTTTTTCCTCCAAATCCAGATTTTCTTCTCCAAATCTAGATTTTTTCTTCCCCAAATCAGATTTTCTTCCTCTCAAAAATGAAGAACGAGTGGGATATTTATAGGTGGATTTTCCCAAGAGCAGAGTTTGAAATTTGAATTAAAGGCAAAAAAATCTGAATTTTTGGGGCGTGTTCTTGGGCATGTGTTGCGAAGGTGATGAGTAGATTGGTGGTGTCGGCGGTGTAGGGTGGCGGCGTGGGGGAGTAGCAGGCGTGGAGTGTGGCAGGGGGTAGGGTGCTGGCGTGGGGGAGTAGGGTGTGGTGGCGGCTGGTTGGGGAGAATTGGGTTTAGGGTTTTTTTTTTTTTGTTTTTGGGTTTTGGGGTTTGGGGAGTTGGAGGTAGAATAAAAGGGTGTGAGAGTTGGGCTTTGGGTTGGTGGATTTGAGTTTTAATTGTTTTGGGTTTTTGGTTGTAAGGGGAAATAAAGGAATGGGTTTGGGGTATTGGCGATTGGGCCTCGGATGTGTGGGCTATGGGAGTTGGGGAAATAAAGGGGAAGGGAATAAGGGGAATGGGTTTGGGCTTGGGGTTTTGAATGAAATAAGGGAAGAGGGAGTTGAATTGTTTTGGGGACTTTGGGCTTGTGGGAATAAAAAGGAAATAAAGGGGAAGGGAAATGGGTTTTTGGGCTTTGGTGAATTTTGTTTGGGTGATGGGTGAAAATTGTTTTGGTTTAGAAAGTAAAAAATGGGTTATGGATGTAATAAATATAAAAGGGGTTTTAACATTAAAAATATTATTTTTTTATTTTTTGTAAAAGATGTGAATTATTTAAAATAACATAACGATGTGATAATAATAAAAATATAATATTTGTGAAATGTTTAATGCATAATAAAAAATGGAAATGCGATGCAATTTTGCGAGAATAAAATAACGTAGAATTTTCGGATAAAACTTATGATTATGATAAAGATGCAAATGATAGCGAATAATAATAATAATAAGAGAATAATAAGATATATATATATATATATATATATATATATATATATATATATATACGCATGTATGTATATATATTAAAATTGTTTTTGAGGTGTTAAAAAAATATTTAAAATTGAAAATAGAAGAGAAAAGGCAGGACAAAATTGGGTGTCAACAGATGCCCCTCTTTGTGGAGATGATGAAAGAGTTTTGGACAAAGAAGTTGACCCAAGATAATTTTGTCGACTCTCGAGCTCACGAAGGAAGATTAGGTATGCATGGTAGAAACGAGAATTTCAAAAGAGAGAAGTTGTAAAGATGGTGCAGAATCCAGAAATAATGCCCCAGTGTCGAGTTAATGATGACACTGGTTGCAGATGTGAAAACTTAATGGGGAAGAGCGGAACGATATTCGAAGTAAGTTGTTGACCAATTTGCCTTGGTTCGCCGTAAGAAATAGTTCCACGCTATGATGAAATTCCTGCAAATTAAAAACTCCTGCAAACTAAAGCTTAAGATAAAATTAGTGTATAACTGCTGAGAAAAAATTGTAAAGAATATAACTTGGGAATACCCGCATTAGGAGGTGGGCCTGGCGAAATTAAAATACGTATTATGAGGCGGGTGTTGTCGCTGTAATGTTGTTGATGTCGCGCAATGATGTAAAAGATAGTTGTCTTTGCCGTAACGTCGAGGACGTTGTTGTAATCGCAGTAAAAATGGCCAGTCTTTGAAGACGTCGTTGTAACGTTGTTGACGTCGTTGTAATAATGTTTTGCTATAAAAGATAATTGTTATCTTTGAAAAGCGTCGTTTATAATCTTGTTGGCGTCGTTGTAGTCTTTGTAAAAGATAATTGTTGTCTTGAAGACGCCGCCCGTTGTGGCGTGTTGTTGATGACGCCGTCGTATGGGCGTGTTCCTGATGACATCATTGTAATGTTGTTGATGTCGTTGTAATGTTGTAAAAGATAGTTGTTCTGAAGACGCCGTTGTATTGTTGTTAGCGTCGTTGTAATCATGTTCATGACGCCAAGTCGTTGTATGGGCGTGTTGTGAACATCATTGTGATGTCGTTGTTGTAGAATGTAATGGTGTTGATGACGTCGTTGTATGGACGCGTGTTGTATTGAAGACGTCGTCATATAGTCGTGTTGTGTAGACATAATGCTAATGACGTTGCTGTAATGCGATCTGCTGTAAGATGTAGCTGTTGTGCTGTCATAATGTTGATGACGTTGGTGTAATGCTGTTTGCTGCTGACATCGTTATAACGCGCTATTGGCGTTGTTTATAATCTGCTGACGCCGTCGTTGTAATGTTGTAAAAGATAATTGTTGCGATGCCATGTAACGCCGATAGCGTTGTTGTAATCTTCTTGTTGTAAGAGATAAACATTCTTGCGCTGAAGGCGACGTTGTAATGATGTTAGCGTCGTTGTAATGATAATCGATGACATCGTTGTAATGTTGTTGATATCATTGTAATCTTGTAAAAAATAGTTGTTGTCTTCGCAGCGTCAATGGCGTTGTTGTAATGATGTTTTGTTAGTAGAAGATAATTGTCGTCTTTGCCATAACGTCGATGGCGTTAACTGTAATGTTATTTTCTTGTAGAAGATAATTGTCGTCTTTGCCATAACGTCGAGGCGTTATTGTAATGTTGTCTTCTTGTAGAAGATAATTGTCGTCTTTGCCATGCGTCGATGGCGTTATTGTAATGTTGTTTCTTTGTAGAAGATAATTGTCTTTGAAGACGTCGTTGTTGTTGGCGTCGTTGAGATGCGTAAAAGATAGTCGAATTCTTTGAAGGCGTCGTTGTCGTTGACGCCGTCGTTGAGATGCGGTAAAGATAGTTGCTTCGCGTTGCCGTAAAGATAGTTGTTCATTCGCGAAGACGTCAACTGTAATGTTGTTGGCGTCGTTGAGATCGACAAAGATAGTTGTTACATTGCCGTAAAGATAGTTCTGCTTGATGAGACGTCATTGTAATCTTTGTAGGCAATCGTTAAGATCACGATAAAAGATAGTTGCTGCGTTGTCTGAATCTTCCGCGATTCAAACTCTGTGGCGTGAATTGAAATGTCGCCTGACGAAAATATGATGTGGCGTCCTTGTCGCCGTTTGATGTAAGTGACGTTCTTGCCATCAGTTTGCTGTAATAGATGGTTCCACTTCAGTTTGCTGTGTTTAGGCTCCCTGTGATTTGAAATAACATCATTGTGCAGACACAATGGTTGGGCCCTTGTAGGTCAAGACGATGTCTTTGTATGGATGCAAAAGCAGGAGGCGTGATCTGGCGGTGAGTTGTAATGCCGAAATTCCTTGGGGAATTGATCATAAGTGATGTGGCTTCCCTGCTTTTTCAACCTGAAGAACCTGTACTCAAAGAAAATTTGTGAGTTTGGGGAGGGGCGGTTGATTTGCGTTGACTTGGTAGCTTTGGCTCTTGATAGCTGCATGTCCTGCTGATTCGGACCTGTAGCCCCTGTCTGGTTCCCAGTCTTGGCTAACCATTAATGAAAACATTTGTTGAAAATAATTTGTTTATAAGAAAGTATGCTTATCATTAAAAAGTTCTTGTCGATCTCTAATGAAAATATTTGGTGAAAATAAATTGTGTATAAGAAAATATGCATATTAGTAAAAAATCTTGTCAAACTCTAATGAAAGTATTTGTTGAAAATAAATTGCTTATAAGAAAGTATGTCTATATGTAAAAGTTCTCGAGCGGTGACATGTCGCGGAAACAAAGCAAGCGTCTTATCCAAAATCCTCTTAGGTCGAAGACTTAGTTTGCCGATGCTTTTCCATGTTTATCGAGTCCTCGTGATGATCCCTTAAAAAATGCCCAGTTTCAGATATGTGAGGATGATGATCTTTGAGCGGACAGCAGTCTTGTGTAGATTGCTTACTGTCCTATCAGGCGATCGAGATGGGTGCATTTTTTCATATGTTAGATAAAGGAGAAAATATTTCCTAATGGGAGGCCGAAGCGATTTAGGGCCGCTCGTATCCCCCATGAGTGAATCAGTCATGACGTAGCTCATTACAAGCAAATGAGATTTGTAAGGGTTTTTCTAAAAAGTGGGACCGAGGCCGATCAGCCCGCCTCGCATCCCGCCGAGGAATCAGTCATAACGTAGTTCGTAAGCAAATGGGATTGTAGGGGTTTTTCTAAAAGTGGGACCGAGGCCGATGCGACGCCCTTATCCGCCGGAATCAGTCATAACGTAGTTCAGGTAGCAAACAAGAGATTTGTAAGGATTTTCTGAAAATGGGACCGAAGCCGAGGTGGCCGCCTTACGTATCCCGCCGAGGGAATCAGGGCATAACGGAGTTCACGTTTACAAATAAAGGAACTTGGGAAATTTGTGATCTAAAGAAACAGAACCCTTCGTGGGTTCTATGCGTGTCCGCCGAGGGGCGCAGCACAACATAGAAAAAATATTACATAGAGAATAACTAATCTTAGATATGGTATTTCTTCACTGCATCTGCATTGATGGTTTTTGGCCATTCTATTCTGATAAGGTTGCCCCGGACAACTGCGTCCATCTGCTTTTCATCAATCAGTCTCTTAGTATATGATTCTGTATCTACTTGACTGCGAAAGATATAGCATTGCCCTAGTAGAAGTCCAGATTGTAGTGCAGTTGCCTAAGAGTACAAATGGCAAACGTCCGTGCCGATGCTTGTAACTTATCAACCATCCTGATGTTTCATCCAAATCTGGCTTTGACTTATTCCAAAAAAAATGCCCCAGTTCTTCCGGTTGTGAGTCTTCCTTATATTCTTCGAAGCCTTGCTTGCTTGTTTCAAATGTGTCACACATTATCGACAGATTAGTTTGCATAATGGAAAAGAAAAGAAAATTATTAAACAAAACAGATTTTAAAATAGCAAAAGCAATGCAGATTTGTCTTTTTAAGTTTTCAAAAGGTAGAGGCAAAACACATTAAATGCATATATGTGATTCAGGCCTCAATTTGAATCGCATTGTTTCATTAAATATTAATGCAGTTAACTAGTTTCTGGGAGAAACAAAGTAGGAACCAGGTCCAATTTCCCAAATCATCTTCTTGCTCTGCATCCCAAATGGTTGAGTCTTTAGCGTAATCCTCAGAAAATCACTGCATCCGCTTCTTCTTCAGTAATGAAAAGACTTTTGAATCCCTCAGCGAGGTTGTTTGCATTGTCCTCCTTTGATTCTGAGTGGCGCATGCTCTCGGACGAATGACTGACTTCGAAGGTGGAAACGAGGCTTTGGCAAAGGAACATCTCTCTTTCTTGAGATTGGTTGATAAGACTTTTTCAAGAAAAGATGGTGCCATGGCCCGCGGCTTTGGAGGAAGTACTCCGAACGGTGCCCTCACTTGGATCAGAATCACAGGGGGTGATAAAGGCGATGATTTAACCTTTCCTTTCTGCGGGTGGCACAATAGTCCCTTCCAAGTTGTGTTCTTTATCAGCGGTAATCATATTCACATTTGCATCGTCATGATCGCAAAGAGTTATTGTTTTTCATTAGAAGCAGTCCTTTCAGTCGGATAACTCCTTCTTTGATTAATGCCTCGATTCGTCTCGAGGGCATAGCAGTTTTGAGTGTCGTGTCCAGGGATTCCCGAGTGGTATGCACAACGCTTAGTCTCATCATGCCATTTAGGAATCGAGATTGGGGACATTTCTGGGATGAGGCTGGAGTATTCCTGCGGTTTCAGTCTTTCATATAACTGGGCTCGAGGTTCGCTAAAGGTGTATAGGTTTTTGGTGGCTTTCTTTCGTATTTTCTTGAGGTCTTGGTGCATTTGGTGCATGGACTTGTGGATGAGGTAAGTATGCGGGCTGATATTGTAGATTCGGATAGACAGGCGCTCTGAGGCCGGGCCATATATTGGATGGGTATAGTAGACGAGGGTAGGGACCAAGTGGGTATTGATAATAAGGTTGAGGACTTTGGGCGTATGGGCAATAATAGGAAGTGAGGACTTTGGTTGTTTTGATTGTAGTAGGGAGGTGGGGTGATGGCATTTGGTAGGTTGACATTTGATTTGGCCTATGTTTTACACTTTGTCACCACAGAGAGACACTCCGCTCTCTTCCTCTTTCTTGCTCCCTCAAATGAGTCCAGACTGGATTGTCTCACTCGCTTGTAATGCTATAAAGTTTGTAATTCTTCACTATTCACGATTCCCTCTTCTATGAAATCTCCCATCCTTATAACTTGAAACTTCGTCCTATGGCGCTTATCATTCTCTCATAGTATGTTGCATCTTTCAAAGATTGTACAAAAAGAGTGGTCATCTCACTTTCTTCATCGGGGTTGAACTTTTGCTTCTGCCCTCCACTTCATGGCATATTCTCTGAAGGTCTCTATGGACTTCTTTTCCAACTTCATAAGATAAAATCGGTCCAAGACGTATCGATGTTGGAATTTAAATCATCCACGAAATCTTGTGCCATCGTGCCCCCAATTACGCCATTTTCGCGGGTTTTGGCTCGTGTACCACGATCAAATGCTTCTCTGTTAAACTCCTTACGAACAACTTCATTATGATGGCCTGGTCTTTACCTACCCCAATCAGTTTGTCCGCATTATGATCTTAAATGGCGTGAGGATTTCCTTTCCCATCAAACAAGCCAAATTTTGGCACCTTATATCCTACAGGCAATTCAATGTCTGGGATGCATGCACAAATCTTAGTACTCGAGTCCTTCATGCCCCTTGATGGTTTGGATATTCTTGAATGCTTCTTTTAGGCTATGAATATCTTTTACTTTCATTGGTTCTCGATCATTACACACCTGTCCATTTCTTTCACACTCATTGATTTCACGAAAAAGCCATGTTTGGTATTGTGGTAGTAAAAGGTTGAGCTTCCGTTGCATATCTTTGGTGGCACATGCTTTGCTCGTTGGGATCATCGACGCGCCATCAATATGTGTTGGGTTGTTTGGTGATTTGCGTGGAAGAGGTGTTTTGGATGAGTGGGGTAATTTGGGTATGTGGAGTTGTGAAGGATCGGATCATTTTGTGGCGGAGCTTTGTTGTGGACTAGCTTGTGATTTAGTGTGTTGTGGATTGGTTTTTGTTTAGTGGCGAATTTTTAGTGGAGGTTTTGGGAAATGACGGTTAGAGATGAGAAAATTTGTGGTGCAGCTTGCATTAGTCCCTTGTTCGAGGGGAGTGGGGTATTGGCGCTAATGGACAGTTGGTGAGATTTGGAGCCGCTCTATCTCGATCTGCATGGCGCCATCTGTTGTAACAGTTGAGCGATGTATTTTTCTTGGACAAGAGTATCTCTATTTTAAAGCCTCTGGTTCATCTCACGGAAAGAGTGATAAGTTCGAGGCCACGATCTGTTGGATGCATCTGAATCAGTCATTTGGTGAAGGATTGTGCCTTTGACCTCGTGAAGTAGGGATGATCAAATCGTCAGTTTTAGTCAACGAATCAACCCTTGGGAAAATAATCTAAGGCAAAATAACCTTTAAAAATGAAGAAAACCAAGTTAGTATAGAGGCGAGTAATTATTGTTTCAAATAATATTCACGAGTGAAAAGCAGGAGAAAACAACAAAATGATTGTATGGCAATTAAATGCGCATCCTAAAATGCATGGGGCCTCCGCCCTTATCTGGGAGGTGGGCCTAAACGCCCGGATATCGAGATTATGACAGATTGATCCAAGCTGCTAAATCAATGCTTTTGTGGAAATGAGACAAAATAAATGTACATTTTCAATTCGGCATGACATGATTAGGCCTTGGATTTGTCTATCATTGTCACGCTACACGAATAATATCTTTGGTCGTTGGGTTGTGAGACCCGTTGACAATTTTGTGGATTTCTTAATTGTGGAGTCGATACCAGGATCGACCCACCTAAGGTGTATGCATGCATGACTTAAAAATAAAGGGTGGTATAGCTCTATCTCTAAATTTTCTAAGATTTGGCTGACTAGACTCAAGGTTCCCGAGCGGACGGCTCAGTGAGAAGGCTACTGGCGGCCCAGCCGGATGGTCCGGACGCTCAGCGATATACCAACTCTCCTAAAAATTTGGAACTTTGAAAGAAATTTCAGGTAAGTGCGCAAAACACACCTCGCGTGTAATGTGTGATAGTGTCAATTTTCCAGTGGAAGAAATATGAGCGAAATGCCAATTTAAGGAAAAGCAGAAAGAGAATATTGTAATTAAAGCGATTATGCATACAAAATTTCAACAGAAAATAAATAAAAATAATAGATCAAATAAGGAGCAATATAAAACACAATAATGATTAACCTGAACTTGTTATGGTTAAGAACACGACTATCCCAGGGAGTCGCCATCTTTGTCGCGCCCCATTTTCGACCCTTCGGCCAGTCGGAGGCGGGCCGGACGGGTTCGGTGATTCCTGAGTAAAAAGGGTTGAGGAGTTCGCCACCTAATTATTTTTACGGTGAATTAGGACACCTAAATATTAAACTAAGTCTTTGCAATGTAAACTCCAATTTTAAGGTCTGCCGAAACTAGTGAGATTCTAGGTAAGGGTTCTTTATTATCCTAAAGGGAAGGGGTTAGAGCATCCTTTAAGATCCGCTAACTTGCGGTTATCAGTCAAACTCAGGTTAATTATTACTAGAAAAAATGCATGTTTGAAGCATGAAGTTAAAAGATGTTTGCAAATAATTAATGAAAAAGATACATTTTAAAAGATGGATAAATGTAGAGATTTTTTCAAAATATGCATTTGTATGATATTTAAAGAGAAATACATGTAGAGTTGGAAAAATATGTATTTGACAATTGATAGTAAAACAATTTATTTATAATGCCAAAGAAGTAAAATTTTGGGAATCAATGAATTGTAAATTGACAAAAGATAAACTTATTCGGTATGATTAATAAAGCAAATAAAAGATGACAAAAGTCGTTTTGAAAATCTTGAATACAGCGTGGCGAGCCTAAAATAAATAAACTAGCGAAGGATTTCTAAGTTTGAATTCAACCGAACCTACAAATAAATGAGCTAGCGACGGGTTTCAAATCTTAAATTACCACTATGAATTAATCCTAAGTTTGCCTATTCTAAGCATTTCAATAGTTACATAAGTGCGATAAATAATATTACAATACAAAGCGGAATAAAAGCTGAATTAAAGAAAGAAATGAAATAAATAAACTCCGAGAATAATTCGCCGTTATTTACTTTAATCCCTGCAGTATCAAGAACAAAGCGGTTAGAAAGCGATTAAATATAAATAACTTCATATCAAGTATTCAAAACAAAGGAATGTTTTGATCACGGAGGCTCAGAACTTAAATTTTGAAAAGAACATTCCAATCGCGTCGTGGCTGCAAACATATGACTAATGTAGTTTATTTTGATTGCCTCGCCTACTAAACGTGTCGGTCTCTCGGGTGAAATAGAAAAGATCACTATAATCCGACGTCAGTAGCTGCGAATATATAACTTGTTGGTTATTTTAGTCACCTCGCCTACTAAACATGTTGATCTCGGATAAAAAGGTTTAAGTCTTCATCATTGCCCGTAAGTTATATTTCGCTTTGCAACTGTGGAGGCCTCAAAATCAAACGGATATTTTTCATCGGCGATGTAATATCGTGTTCAAATCAGTAAAATTTTAAAACAGGCAGCAACATGAGTAAGGTGAAGCAGTAATCGAAGCGTAAAAAGCGAGAGAGACAAATTCCGAAAAGACGCGGTGTTTAGTTTTAAAATAGTAAAAAACAGTAAAACAGTAATATGAAATCGAGAAGGAAGGGAAGATGGATGCAATATTAGTTTGAATCAACAACAAAGAGAAGGCGGTATTAATTCCATCAATAACATAATAACAATGCCAAAAAAAAAATAGAAAGTAGTGACTAAACTATCCGACCCGAATTCTGAAATTTCAGAACCAAAAAGGACTAAGAAGCATTTATGAAAAAATAAACAGACCCGGATTATGAACGGTGACCCGAATGAAATCAGAAATTCAGATTTTTGATAACCAGGAACAGATATGAAAACGCAAAAATCTGGAAATTTATCCAAATCGGGTCGACCCGACCCGGAACAGTGACCCGACCCGAATCGGATTTTTCAACCCGGATCGATTTCTTTCCCAATTTCAGATAACCAACAACCAGATATAAAAATGCAAAAAAAAAAAAAAATTAAAAAAAATAAAATATCCGAACCGGGTCGACCCGACCCGGAACAGTAACCCGACCCGACCCGGAATCCGAAAACAGTGAAAAAATAGCAAAATTTCAGATTATTCACTACCAAAATCCCAATAATTTTAACTTATATTTTTGGACTCTTTAGGATGATGAACAACACAAAAAACATGGCAAGGTCGACCCGACCAGAATTTTCAACCGGATCGATTTATTTCCAAATTTCAGATAACCAACAACAAGATATAAAAATACAAAAAACTGGAAATTATCCGACCGGCCGACCCGATCTCCGACTCCGACCCTAATCCGAAACAGTAAAAAATAGCGAATTTGATTATTCACTACCAAAATCCCAATAATTTTAACTTATATTTTCGGACTCTTTAAGATGATGAACAACACAAAAAAAAGAAACAATACCAACCTTAGGAGAATCTTAGATTTTAAATTTCGGATTTCAACACTTGAATTCGATTTTCGGACTTCAAAATTGATTTTTTCCTCCAAATCCAGATTTTCTTCTCCAAATCTAGATTTTCTTCCCAAATCAGATTTTTTCTTCCTCTCAAAAATGAAGAACGAGTGGGATATTTATAGGTGGATTTTCCCCCAAGAACGAGTTTGAAATTTGAATTAAAGGCAAAAAAAATCTGAATTTTTGGGGCGTGTTCTTGGGGCATGTGTTGCGAAGGTGATGGGGTAGATTGGTGGTGTCGAGGCGGTGTAGGGTGGCGGCGTGGGGAGTAGGGGCGTGGAGTGTGGCAGGGGGGTAGGGTGCGGCGTGGGGGTAGGGTGTAGGGTGGCGGCTGGTTGGGAGAATTAGGTTTAGGGTTTTTTTATTTTGTTTTTTGGGTTTTTGGGGGTTTGGGAGTTGGAGGTAGAATAAAAAGGGTGTGAGAGTTGGGCTTTGGGTTGGTGGATTTGAGTTTTAATTGTTTTGGGTTTTGGTTGTAAGGAAATAAAGGGAATGGGTTTGGGGTATTCGATTGGGCCTCGGATGTGGGCTATGGGAGTTGGGGAAATAAAGGGAAGGGAATAAGGGGAATGGGTTTGGGCTTGGGGTTTCAGGTGGGCCGAAATAAGGGAAGAGGAGTTGAATTGTTTTGGGGACTTTGGGCTTGTGGGAATAAAGGGAAATAAAGGGGAAGGGAAATGGGTTTTTGGGCTTTGGTGAATTTTGTTTGGGTGATGGGTGAAAATTGTTTTGGGTTAGGAAATAAAAAAATGGGTTATGGATTTAAAAAATATAAAAGGGTTTTAACATTAAAAATATTATTTTTTTATTTTTTGTAAAAGATGTGAATTATTTAAAATAACATAACGATGTGATAATAATAAAAATATAATATTTGTGAAATGTTTAATGCTTAATAAAAATGGAAATGCGATGCAATTTTGCGAGAATAAAATAACGTAGAATTTTCGGATAAAACTTATGATTATGATAAAGATGCAAATGATAGCGAATAATAATAATAATAAGAGAATAATAAGATATATATATATATATATATATATATATATATATATATATATATACGCATGTATGTATATAGATTAAAATTGTTTTTGAGGTGTTAAAAAAAATATTTAAAATTGCAAATAGATTAGAAAAGACGGGACAAAATTGGGTGTCAACAGGTATGTATTTACAATTGGTGGTGGGGCTGTGTCTTGGAAATCCTCTAAGCAAACTTGCATCGCCTGATCCACAATGGAATCAGAGTTTATCGATTTAGACAAAGCAGGAGAAGAAGCTGAGTGGCTTCATGACTTCTTAGAGGATGTTCCGTGTTGGAACAAACCCGTATCTTCAATAATGATCCACTGCGATAGTCAGTCGTATCTAAGAAGGGCACGGAATGCTATGTATAACGGCAAGTCTCGTCATATTCGACGGAGGCATAAGACCATTAGACAACTGATCACCACAGGTATAATATCCATTTATTACATTAAGTCAAAGGATAATATAGCAGACCCATTGACAAAGGGCTTACCCAAGGATCAGATGGCTTGCTTGTCTAGGGGAATGTGCTTAAAACCCAAAATATAAGGACCAATACAGTGGTAACCCAACCTTAGTAACTGGAGATCCCAGTAATTTGGTTCAATAGGAAAACTAAGCTGTAAAGGTTCATTTGATCGCTTCAGTGGAAGCATGAGCACTTCGGATAGTGATTTCTGTAAAGAAACACCAAATCGAAAGCCGTTCCCGCGATAGACGTTAAGTGCTATCTGCAGTATGGGTAAAGGTTAAGTTTTCAAAACCTTTAATGATCCTCAACAGTTGAGATTAGGTTGTGAGAAACTTTTAATGATTCCTAATACTTGTGAAGTGGGGTATAGCAGGATACCTTGTAGGAGACCACCTATTTAAGTGCGAGGACGGGCCGCCTCAAATGAACGAACATAAGAATCCAAGAAGTTGTCCATGGCCACAACGGACAAAACATTACGAAGAAGAGAGTAAGGGAATTTGTTGTGTTGGTACTATTGAATTGGCTTACACTAAACACTGGCGGTTCAAGACATCACGTTCACCGCGCAGTAAGTAAGTCCGATGGTATTTAACTATGGAAGGTTCAAAGCTGAAGCTACCTCTCCTTATGCAATATCGGTCCGCTGAAATATTGCTGGAAATGAAAAAGGCACCATGTGAGTGCGCCAAAATCTCTTTCAAGAGGGAATTTTTGGAAATTTGCCTTTGGCGGGAGTCGCGTCCGACCAACTTTAACGGCTTAAATACTAGTGTTACGCATGTTGGAGAATCCGGTTCTTCACAGTGCATGATCTACTAAGTACGTAGATAACCGTAGGGCCAAGAATCGTCAAATTTTGTTGAGAAATGAAAGAGATATTGGTCCACGAAGTGAGGTGTTTGAAGCATGGAAAAGTGTGGTATGGGATCAATTCTCCCTCATCGGTGGAGGAAGAAAGAATTGTTTTGTTTATAAGACTCAAAGTTGGCTTGGGGTTTGGGACCCCAAGGGGTATCCCATGTGTTTAGAAGAGAGAGGACGTAGATGTGCTTCGGTTCGAGGAAAGCCCATACGCGCGCCGCCACCAGCCCTGTCCGATTCCGTGTTCCAGGTTTCGGGTTTCGGGTTCACGGGCCACGCTTCTTCTGATATTATCTTTTTGGATCAGAGAACTTTACAATATGTACAGTTTGATCCCTAAAGTTTTATATGCACAGTTTGATCCCTAAAGTTTTATATGTACAATTTGGTTCCTAAAGTTTCAACATGTACAGTTTGGTCCCTGAAGTTTCAAGAAAGTCAGAATTGGGCAGAGAGATCAGAAACGTCAACAACACTCAATTTAGCCATTTATTTTGGCTGAATTACTCTTCCTAAATGGCCAATCCGTTGCACATCTTCACCATTTATTTTGGAGGAATTACTACCTCCATAATGACCATTACTTGGCCAGTAATGGCACTTATGGAGGCAGTTCATGAGCCTCTCCTTCAACTATATAAAGACCCCTTGTCACCATTGTTGAGCTACATAGAAAATAGACGAAAAAAAGAAACAAAGAGTTCTTCCTACAACCTTCCAAGCATCATTTCATTACTCAAAATTCTTCACGGTAGCACTTGAGTTTTCTTTGCTCAATTGTTCCATTGCTGTTTTATCTTGGGAGACAATTGTCCAGGACGTATAAAGAATACATACGGGGCAATATGGTCTTAAATACAGAGTGCAACACTCGACTCAGCATACACAAAAACAGTTCCAGTTTCTTGTTCAACATAATTATAATTTCAGTTTGTTGTTGAATTGTAATTTCAGTTCTTCTATTACTTAGCAGTTACTTGTAATTTTCGTTTTCTGCACCTTTGTAACCATCATGGATTTGATTTTCCTAATCAAGATTTGTTTCGCTACTTGTATGCCGAACGTTATATGTCTGGAATTTCTGCTGTGCATTTTTTTTTTTTGGAGAATAGACTATAGAGTTGATAAACATAACCCTACTATTCTAAATAAGAATTTATGATTAATAAGTAGTTACTACCAAAGTAGTCTATTTATTTGGAATCGTTGAAAATTCTTAATATTTTATACATGTGAAATAAATGTTGCATGATTTGAGAAGTTATGATCGATGAATAATTTCCACCAAAGTGGCCTATTTATTTGAGTCATTGGAATATTCTCAATGTATCATGCCTAAATTGTCTTTGATAAGTACATATATGCTAGTCTTGGAGGTTTTCCTTTTGATGCTAGTGACGCTAAATTAATTAGTGAGAAGAGATATTGAGTTTCCACCCAAAGGAGGAAACTTAATATCTTGGATTCTCATGTTATAAAATAAGAGGACAAATTTGTTATAAAAGGAGATTTTATGTCTCTATCCCAAAAGGAAAGACATAATGCATGCCTTCTACTTTTGGATTAGTTGAGGAGGAGATTTTGTGTCTCTTACCCAAAGGTGAGGATACAATGAATGTCTTTGACTCCTTGGTGTAAGAGGAGGTTTTATGTCTCTATCCCAAAGGAAGGACATAATGCATGTCTTAGACTCTTGGATTAATTAAGGAAGAGATCTTATGTCTCTTGCCCAAAAGCGAGGATACAATAAATGTCTTTGACTCCTTAATTATTAAAGAGGAGACAGTTGCATATTCTACCCAAAGGAGAGGTGGAATAGATTCTTAGACTCTTTAAATTAATATATTAATGCCCATGATTTTACTCTAATTTTTTGTGTTGTTTGCCTGAACGCCGTTATCAACATGACTACTCAATTGAATTTCATTGAAATTATGATTAGTAGCAACTACAAGAAGTGAAAATAGGATATTAAAATGGTGTTGGTCCTGGTGAGTCTAGACTTTGCATTGAGTGAATCGAAACCTGTTGAACCTACAACTACCAACTTTTCTGAAGAAAAGGATAAGGATGAGAAATAGATGAAGGCTTACAAATTGAGCCGTATGGTCATGAAGAGATTCATATCTAATCACATAAAAAGGTACAATCAAGGATAATGGAAACACAAAAGATTTCTTGAGTTCCATTGGACAAAAATTTCAAGAATCTGATAAACCTGAGATAGGTAGCATGATTGATTCCCTTTCCACCATAAGGTCTTTTCCTAAGCAGTTTGACCAGCTTTAAACAATCTATAATGATCAATCTCGTCATCTAGGTGGTCATAAGCCTGGGGTTAACCTAGGCCAGTCTCATTATCATATTGGTCCTCAAGTAGTGATTCAAAAAGAAGTCAAGTGTTGAGATTGTAAACAAGTAGGTCATAAAAATGTTGATTGTCCTCAAAAAAATAAATTAGGTAACCCTTTGACTTTTGTCTGCTTTGAAACTAGTCTTGTGAATGTTTCTTTAAATTTTTGGTGGTTGAATAGTTATACACTGTTCATGTAATCAATGACTTGTAAGACTTGGTAAGCAGACGGGAGCCAATGTAGTAAAAGCAAAAGTAAAACTAATTAGGACTACTATTTTGTCTTTAAAAAAATAATTCTAGTATTCGTTTAGAAAATATTATTTTGTGTCGCCCATGAGACGGAAACTTGTATCTCTTTAACTTTTGGACCAATCTGGCTATGGATTTAAAAAAAATGATGGTTTTGTTAAAATTTTCTATGATTCACATATCGTTGGTGATGGTTTTGAGTGATGGTCTATATCGCTTAAATGTGTTGAGTGCAAAATTTTCTACATTACATGTTGATAAAGTTGCTAAAAAAAGGTCTACTATGAGTAAAACATCTTACATGTTATGGCGTAGGCGTCTTAGTCATATTTCTAAAGAAAGAATTGAGCGATTGGTAAAGGAAAATATTTTATCTGTTCTTGATCCAAAAAAAATTAACACTTGTGTTGACAGTGTCAAAGGTAAAATGACCAAGGTTAAAAGGCAGGGTTCCACTAGGAGCTCTGAACTCTTGAAAATTATTTATACTGATATTAGTGGACCTTATGTACCTACTTTGACCAATCACAAATATTTTATTACTTTTATTGATGACTTTTCTAGATATTATTATATATACCTTTTAAAAAAGAAGTCTGAAGCACTTGATAACTTTTATTTTTTAAAACTGAACTAGAAAAATAGCTTGAGAAGTTCATTAAGACAGTGACGTCTGACCGTGGGGGTGAGTGCTATGAAAATTATGATGAGTTTGATCAATGTATGGGAACTTTTGCTTTATTTTTACAAGAATGTGTGATAGTATGACAACACACCATGCCAGGCACTCATGAGCAGAATGGTGTGGCTGAAAGACGAAATCGTACTCTCATGAAAATGGTGAGAAGTATGATGTCAAGGACTAGCCTGCCTGAGTCTCTTTGGGTGAAGCTTTAAAAACATCTACTTATATGCCAAATAGAGTTCCTACAAAATCTGTCTCTAAAATTCATTTTGAACTCTGGACAATCCGAAAATCTAGCTTGAACCATTTTTATATTGGGAGATATCCGATTGAAGTTCGTATTTATACACCCACTGAAAAGAAGACTGATTCTAAAACTATCAGTTGTTTCTTCAAAGGCTATCTTGATCACTCTAAAGGTTTTAGATTTTTCTGTCTTGGGCATGGCACAATAATCGTTAAGTCTATTAATACAAAATTTCTTGAGCATGATGTTTGTGATTGTGATTGTACTTGTGGCAAGGAAATTGTGTTGGAAGAAAAAGAAGTCATTATTTATGTGCCTATTATACATGAAAGTGTGGTAAACCAACCCTTTCATGAGGGGGAGAATTTAGAAAACAATGATAGAAATCCTACAGTCCTTGAACATAATAAAAATACTGAACCACCTCGTAGATCACAAAGAGAAAGAAGATTTGCCCTTTCTAATAATTTTATCGTGTATGCGATTGAAAACCTTAGTGACAATGGAGAACTGACTGATCATTTATCATATACTCAAGCTCTTTCCTTTTTGCTATGTTTACAAATTGTGTGAGGCAATGAAAGATGAAATGTGATCCATGGAACACAATGTAGTGTGGGAGTTAGTAGGGTTGCATGTAGATTTCAAACCTATTGGTTACAAATGGATGTTAAACTTATTTTCCTCAATGGTAGCTTGTGTGAAGAAGTTTACATGTTTCAGCTTGAATTATTTGAGGAAGCTGATAAAGAACATCTAGCGTGTAAGCTTAACAAATTCATATGTGAGCTTAAACAAGCCTCCAGACAATGGTACTTAAAATTTGATAAAATCATTATGGAATTCAAATTTGTGAAAAATAAGCTTGATGAATGTGTCTATATCAAAATTGCCAATAATAATTTCATTTTTATGATTCTCTATGAGATCGATATTTGATTATATCTTTATATTGGCTGAAGGTGTTATTTTTTGGAAGAGTGAGAAATAGGGTATCACTTCTACATCCACAATGAAAGCGGAATTTATCGTTTGTTTTGAGACTGCTTCACATGTTGTCTTGATGAAGAATTTTCTGAATAAATTACAAGTTGTGAATTTATATCTAAGTAGTGACCATCATTTGTCAGTTCCTTGTGTCTTTCTTTAAGAATAAAAAGGAGGATAAGAGGCTCTAAGCATGGTATTCTTAATTATCTTAAGGTTAGAGACATGGTAAATGAAGGTGATATATGTATTGAGCATATTAACACAAAATCTATATTGGCCGATCATTTGACTAAAGGTCTTAGGTCTATGGTGTTTAATAAACATGCTCAAAATATGGGTGTTAGAATTTTTTGATGCTTTTAGTCCGTGAGAGTTACTTTATAATTGATGATTGAGACACTGATTTTAATAAATTTAATTTCTTATCCTTAAATACAAGCTTGTGTTGTTTGATATTTGTCATGCTTATTGACTAACATGTTTACTTGTTTATTTATTGATTCCAATTGGATATTGCATAAACTCATGGTATTTTTTGAGTTTAGCTACTTGTTGCCTTGATTATCCTGGATAAGGCACAAGAAAAATCTTCTGAGGTGATATGATTATAGTGTCACTTGGAGGCTCCAAAGGTGATGTGGTTTAATGTCACTTGAAATTTGGACTTGTGTTAATTGGTTATAGCCTGAAAGGATAGTGATGCGGCTCAAGTGGTGGATTAATAAAATGCCTTAATATTAAATTATTATATGTGTGAATAAGCTATGTCCAATAACTATTGGCCTGTGATGGATAGGCACTCTCTATAAATAGAGGTCAACCCCCCCTTTCCACAGCTATTGGAAAACCCTAGCATATTCTTTTCTTGAATATGTGATATAGTGGTTGACGTCCTATCGGTCGAGATAACTAGTTGATCGTAAAAGTTGACGGCTTAACCGTCGATTGCTTCCGCTATAGAAATAATGGAGATGAGTGGTACACTTTCTTTATCCTATCTCAAGGCTATGTTTATAATTGTGTCTTAATTTCTGCTATGACTACAAATAAATTATCTTACACTACAGGCCAATGCCTGGTACTTCATCCGGGAGAAACGTATCATAAATGTTCCGGTCAAGAGTCACTCAATTGCTTTAGTGAAAATTGATGTCGGTATTGAAAACGTTCTTAGTTTCTTGACTTATTTATTTGTGACGTGAAATTTATCGTTGGCAAAACAATTACTCCCCCTGTCTCAAATTATTTGTCGTTTTTTTTATTTACACGTCCCCTTAAGAAATATTAATTATGAGGGGTATTTGACCTACTTTACCTTTATTTATGTCTAATTTATAATATCTCTCCACTAAATATTTACTCTATTTATATGTCATCTTCATTAATGACAAGGGTAAAATGGATAAAAATAATAAATTATGCCTTGAACTCATAAAATAAAAAATAATTTGAGACAATTATTTTTAATAACCATGACAAATAATTTGAGACAGATGGAGCATTTAGTTGTTGCGTTTTGGGCTTTGCTCAAACCGAAGCTACTTGATTGAATTAATTGGAAATTAATTCTTGCGAATTCCGTCTCAAATTAATTAGATACATTAATGTTCCAACCACACCAAATAGTTTCTGTTAATCGTCATTTTCTTCTTCAACTATTCACGAGCTCATGAGCAAAGAAAAAAAAGTAAAATAATATAACTCCTTTAAACAAAGCCAAGACAAGTGATGCCATCCCAAATAGAAAAATATATCTTCTTAAGTAAAAATAACTAAAATTAGGTACATAATACAATATAGGAAAATGTGATTAACTGGGGGAGCACAGAATCTGCATGTCTATATCCAAAGTGACAAAAATATGTTGCCTTTTTCAATATAATTCCGTGTGTAATGCTAAATATATTATTTTAATATATAGTAAAAAAATCACTACAATTTTTATTTTATTTTAAAAAATACCATAGACACAGTACAGTTAATAATATTCTGTTTGGAAGGAAGAAAACAAAGAAAAACAGACGTGATGGAGGTCACGGGTGTGAGTTTTGATTTTGAGTAGTAGTACCTTATTCCAAAAGGTGGAATCTCCCACTCCAGCTTGGCCGGTCAGACAGTCTGTGAAGGAGTGTAAATCACGACTAATTGATCTCAAAGGTTAGACCACTCAGCGCACAAGGGGCCCTCCTTTATTTCAAGAAGAAACCCCCACACTGCCGCTGACGGGATTCGATCCTTGGTCTCTTATTCCAAATATCCCCCTTGAAACCAATTGAGCTGCCCAAGCGGACTTGAGTAGTAGTACCTAATATCCATCGCAACAAGCTTAGGAATTGCTTTTTTATTCCATTTTTTTTTGGTTTTATTATAGTCAGTTGAAAATATATTTTTGGGAATTTTTGTTGTTTGTAAGTTAGTGAGTACAATAGTAGTAATTTAAGGCGTGATATGATATCTCTACTTAAAGTGACAGGAAAAAATAACATGTGTGCTACATGCACAAAAAATGCCAGAATTCAAGTTAATTTCTTCAATTCCCTAGGTCTCATAGTTTTTTTATCAGGTGACCTTCAACAAAATTGCTGTATTTTTGCAATCAAAGAAGCATATTTTTATTTTCTTAATGATATTCTTAAGATGCCTCTGACATGAATTAATTATATCGATTTATTTTTAATAAAGAGTGACGGTAAAATTTGATCTCAAGATTTTTGCATGACTGTAATATCATATTGAAGTGTATAACTATCTCATAAAAAACTTAAGTTGTTAGAGAGAAGCACACTTTTACTATATTTCAACTAACAGAACTTTGGAGGGTCACTTTTGCTAATACTCGAGCAGTTTCTTAAAACCTCGCTCAGTTCAGTTGCTTGAATAATGATCCTTTAAAATCACTACACTAATCTATATTTAGTATTAACGTGTATTACTAAATATGGTCCTATATCTCAGGCCAGTCAATGGGCCACATTAATCCGGCCCTATTTCCTGGAGCCCAGTAGTCCGCTCCAGGCCTCTCCCAATCCAGTTTGGGCCCGACTTTCGTCACATTGATTCCTCGGCAGCCCGATAATGCGTGGTATATGGATACGGGTGCCACGTCTCACCACCAATAATTCTGGTAATCTTTCTCAACTGCGAAGTTTAAATACTCCACAATCTATTATGGTTGAAAGCGGTCATCGCATTCCAATTCAAGGGTTTGACCACACATTAACCCCACCACCGCATCCCCATTTCTCCCTGAATAACGTCTTATATGCTCCTAACATTATCAAAAGCCTAATCTTCGTTAGAAAATTTGCCACCAATAATTTTGTATCAATTAACTTTGACCCATTTGGATTTTCTATAACGAACCTCCGTACTGGGAAACTCCTTAGGAGATGCAATAGTGAGGGTGATCTCAATCCTTTCCTATCCATGTCCGCAGCTAGTGTCAACCCTCCCACATCGCTAATTGCCCATGTCACTCCTCCCACCGCTTTAGCAACGATTTCTCCGTCAACCTGACACAATAGACTTGGACACCAAGGAGCCCCTGTTTTTAATTTTCTTAGAAACAATAATTTAATTCGTTGTCATAATGGAAAATTTGCTCAACATTATCTTTCTTGTCCCTTAGGCAAACATATTCGCCTTCCGTTTCAGTCTTCTTCAAGTGTTACGTATTCTTCCTTTGACATTGTTCATGCAGATTTATGAACATCTCCAATTACTAACTCACTGGGTCATAAATTTTCTCTCGTCTTATTAGATGACTTTTCTCACTTTGTGTGGATCTATCAGCTTAAATTAAAGTATGAAGTGTTTATCAAGTTTCTTGCATTCCGTGTCTATGTCAAAATACAATTTGAAAAAGACATAAAATCGCTTCAATGTGATAACGGTCGTGAGTTCCATAATTTCGCGTTTCACATTTTTTCTCTACTAATGACATGGTTTTCCGGTTCTCGTGTCCCCACACCTCCTCCCAAAATGACAAGGCCGAACGAATCATTCGCACTATCAATAACATGGTTCGTACGATCTTATTTTATGCCTCGCTCCCCTACCTTTTGGGTCTATGTTGTGAAAATGGTCGAATATATTCTAAATATTTTGCCCACTCAGACTCTCCAAAATAGAACACCCACCGAAATTCTATTTCGTAGGATCCCAACTTATGAGCACTTACGAATTTTTGGCTGCCTGTGCTACCCGAATCTTACCTCCACAGCCCCGCATAAGCTTACACTCCGCACCACCCCTTGTGTGTTCTTAGGTTTTCCGCCCAATCGTAGGGGATATCTGTGCTATGACTTGTCTTTCCACAAAATCATTGTCTCACATCACGTCACGTTTGACGAAGCAATATTCTCATTTGCAAATATCCAAAAACTCCAGAATTCGGATTACACATTTTTAGATGAGTATGACACATCATCGCTTCTCCGCCTAGCTCTCGGCCGCGATGTCACTGTTCCGACAGCAACCACTGTACCCACTGCCTCTGCCCAGTCTCCTCTCGGTCAAGCCACCACTGTCGATGTCGGCAGTCCTACCGGTAAACATAGGTCACCGCCGATTTCCCTCATCATCACCGACAATCGGCTCACTGCTCCTTTGTCTCAGTCAGTCGACACATCTCCCACTCCCAGGCAACCACAACCACAAATCACTATGCCGCTGTCACCAACTGCCAACATTCCGACAACTGTACCCTTCCCAGAAATAGTACCAAACCGTCCCTGCAACCAGAACCCTGCCAACCCATCACTGCCACTGGACACGACATTGACTCCCCCACAACCACCCGCTATGCCCAGACCGTCACCCCCACCAACCATCGACTCGGTACCCGGTCCCGTCACCCAACACGACCAAGAACCCACAATTAGTACAGCTACCAGTAATCTGACAAATCCTCACTTAAACAGTCACCATACCTCCTGCCCCTACACACCGTATGGAAACCCATGCCCAACACGGGATTTTCAAACCCAAAAGCCATTTCAACCTATCCACCCAAACCATTTCCCCAATTCCCAAAAACTCAAACTTAGCCAAATTAGATCCAAATTGGAATGCGGCTATGTGTGAGGAATTTAATGCTTTAACAAAACAACACACTTGGAATTTGGTCCTAGGTCGAAGGGGGTGAATGTGATCCGATGCATGTGATTTTTTTGTCATAAATACATAGACAGTGGTGATCTAGAGAGATATAAGGCGAGACTTGTGGCTAATGGCACTAATTAGTAGGAGGGTATTGATTGTGGTAATACGTTCAGTCCGGTTGTCAAACCGGCTACTATTCACACAGTTCTGAGTATTGCTATGGGTAAGCATTGGCTGATTCATCAGCTTGATGTGAAGAATGCGTTTCTACATGAGGATTTGAAATAAACGGTTTACATGTACCTGCCACCTGGATTTGTCTATCCAGCTACCCCTCAGTATGTATGTCATCTCCATAAGTCAGTGTATGGTTTAAAACAGGCCCCTAGAGCGTGGTACGATCGCTTTGCACAATACATTATGTGGATTTGGTTTGTATGCAGCAAGTGTGATAATTCTATGTTAGTAACATTGCTTATTCGTTGTTATATGTGGATGACATTGTGCTCACTGCCTCCTCTGATTTGTTGAAAAATGAGATCATTGCATTCCTTAAAATTGAATTTTCTATGACTGACTTGGGGAAGTTAAATTATTTTTTGGGGATATCGGTGACTAGATCTGCAGATACTATATTTTTGTGTCAGCACAAATTTGAAGAATATATAGTATACAGGGCTAAAATGGTGAATTGTAAGATAATGTCCACCCAGGTTGACTCTAAATCAAAACTTAGTGCAGTTGATGGTGATCAAGTGTATGATCACACCCTTTGCAGGAGTCTTGCAAGTGCACTACAATATTTTACTTTCACCAGACCTGATATTGCTTATGTTGTTTAGCATGTATGCTTATTCATACATGCCCCCAAAGAGCCTCATTTTATTGCTCTTAAACGTATCATTCGATATGTTAAGGGCACACTTGATTATGGATTGCATTTATACCCCTCAGCACCTACCGAATTGTTATCATACACAAATGTTGATTAGGAAGGCTGTCCGGACACGCGACGCTCCACCTTCGGCTACTGTGTGTTCTTAGGGGATAATCTCATTTCTTGGTCTGCCAAGAGGTAAGGCACCTTATTCCGTTCGAGTGCAGAAGCAGAGTATAGAGGCGTTGCAAATGTTGTTGCTGAGATCTGTTGGATTCGAAACCTTCTTTTGGAGCTTCAGTGTCCCTTGTGTAAGGCGTCTTTGGTTTACTGTGATAACATATCCGCCATATATTTATCTCATAATCCGGTTCAGCATCAGCGAACCAAGCACATTGAGATGGATATATATTTTGATCGTGAGAAGGTTGCTCTCGGTCATATTAAGGTGTTGCATGTTCCTTCTTCATATCATTATGCGTATATCTTCACGAAAGGTCTTCCTAGACAGCTATTTCTCGACTTCAGATCTAGTCTTAGTGTCCGACCTCCTTCCGCTCCGACCAAGGGGGTGTATTAACGTGTATTACTAAATATGGTCCATATATTCTGTAATATTTAGTGTTGTATAATTATGGTAGATTTATGATCCCTATTGTATTAGGATTCCATATTATATATATATATATATAAATATATATATATTTTTATTAATGAGAAAGACTCCCTAAGAGAGATTAACACTGATAAATATATTGTGTATACACGGACTGGTATACAAGGAATCCGAAGTCAATATTGTAATTAAATTATCATACTAACTTACCATAGTTGTAGAATTCTTGTACAAGTATAATTAGGATATTAGAAGTATAGTAGGAATAGGATTTTCCATATTTGGAGATTGTAAATTATATATATACCTATTCATTAATGAAAATAATCAATGTATTATTTCTTTCATGATATCAGAAGTCTAGGCCTAAAATACTTTCTCCCAAAAACACTTTCGCTCCTCTCAATTTCTGCTCGATTTTTGTGAACCCTTCTCGGTTTCCACGTACTTTTCCTCCTCTATTCCCGAATTTTCTTCCAAGTCCCTAATTCACCTATTCTTCTTTCGTTATGTCTACATCAAAGAACATATTTTATCCCGCCCTTACAGTTTCCAACATCAAGAACCGCATCCCTATTGTTCTTGAGATGGAAAATGTCCAATACGCGACGTGGGCGGAATTATTCAAAATTTACGCACGCTCGCATCAAGTCATCCATCACATAATCCCCTCGGTAACTGGCGAGGAGAAGGTGCCTACCTCCGAGGATGATCCTACGTTATGGACAACCCTTGATGCTACCGTTCTCCAGTGGATTTATTCCACAATCTCTACAGACCTCTTGCAGACGATTATTGAACCAGACATTACGGCGATGACTACTTGGAATAGGGTGCGTGATATATTCCAAGATAATAAAAATTCTCGTGATGTCACTCTTGAGTAGGAATTTTATCATATCAACATGAAAGATTTTTCTAACGTCTCGGCCTATTGTAAAAGACTGAAAAAATTGGTGGACCAACTCCGCAACGTTGGTGCGCCCGTTACCAATAATCGTCTTGTTCTTCAAATGGTTGTTGGCCTTTCTGAGGCCTATAATGGCGTTAGAACACTACTTCGTCAAAGTAATCCTCTGCCACCATTTTATCATGCTCGTTCCATGCTCATATTAAAAGAGGCCGATTAGCTAAAAATGTGGCTACCGGAGCACATTCTGTCGTAATGATGACCACGTCAGACGATACTCACTCATTCTCCAAACATTTGGGCTAAAACCATAACCACGGTGGAGACAAAAAGGGTAAAAATCATAAAAATAATGACAAAAATCGCGGTGGCAATCACGGTGGTAACATCGGCGGTGGGGGAGGACGGAACAGTGAAAGCAATAGCAGTGGACCACGGAGCAGTGGGCTACAGTACAACTAGCCCCAATCGTGGCCCCCTGGCAGTGGGGCTGAGCCAGTGGTCATTAGCCTAAAAACCCTTATTTTCTGCCTACTCTTATTCGGGAAACGGGGCTCAGTTCTAGCAAATTCCAGACCCAGTTTCTCGATCTAAAATAGTGGAATGCGGTACAGTAATGGGTCAAGACAGCAGGCAGACCTGTTTGGGCCTCGGCCCCCGCAGGCCTTCCATGCTGCGGGACCAAATCCGATCTCGACTACTACAGATATTGAAGCCGCAATGCATACACTTCTCATATGACGTTCGACCAAGGTACTCTCTCGTCTTATTTCAATTTGAGCAAAAATCGTGGCATTATTGTTGGTAATGGGAATTCAATTCCAATTCGTGGTTATGGTCACACAAATCTATCTTTCCCATATTCACCTCTAATCTTGAAAAATGTCCTTCATGCCCCTAAATTAAAAATTTAGTGTTTGTCCGAAAATTCACAATTGATAATTGGGTTTCTATTAATTTTGATCCTTTTGGGTTTTCTGTGAAGGATTTCAAGACGGAGATACCTCTAATGAGATGCAATAGTATGGGAGAGCTTTATCCAATCATAACCACTACCACGAGTCAAGCCATGCCGTCTACCTTTACCTGCTATTGATCCTTCTTTGTGGCATGCACGTTTAGGTCGTCTATTATTTCTTCTCTGCATAGAAATAATTTTATTACTTGTAAGGGTACGCGTAGTACTCCACTTTGTCATTCTTGTCCGTTAAGGAAACATGTTAGATTACCGTTTGTAGTCTCTACTTCTCGTACTTTGATATCTTTTGACATTATTCAAAGTGATTTATGGACATCTCCCGTTTTAAGTTCTTTGGGCCATCGTTATTATGTCTTATTTTTGGATAATTATTAATTTTTTGTGGACCTTTCATTTATCCAAAAAGTCTCAAATTTTTTCCAGTTTCCTAAAATTTAGAGCATTCATCCGTGCTCAATTCGAACGGAAAATTAAAAATATTCAATGTGATAATGACAAAGAATATGATAATGGGCCATTTCGGGAGTTTTGTGCAATTCATGGCATCACATTTCACTTTTCTTGTCCTCATACGTCCTCACAAAATGGAAAAACCGAAAGAAAAATTCGTTCCATTAATAATATTGTCCGCACCCTGTTAGCCCATGCTTCATTACCTCAATCCTTTTGGCATCATGCATTACAAATGACTACATATCTCTTTAACATCCTCCCTAACAAAAACCTAGCATATCATTCCCCACTTAAAAATCTTTACAATAAAGATCCTTCATATTCTCACCTTAGGGTGTTTAGGTGTTTATGCTATCATCTGTTTCCATCCACTACAATTAACAAACTTCAAGGCCGTTCTACCGCTTGTGTGTTTTTGGGTTATCTATCTAATCATCGTGGTTACAAGTGTTTCGATTTATCTTCTAATAGAATCATAATTAGTCGCCATGTTATTTTTGATAAAACTCAATTTTTGTTTGCTAAAGTGTGTAGTTCCGTGCCTAGTTCGTATAATTTTTTGGATGACGGGGTGTCACCATATATTATCCACCATTTATCTGAATTGTCCAGTGATAAAAATACATCAGCAGGCCCACTGCCTGCTGGAATATCATCCCCACTGATCCAGTCCGTCACTACACAAATAGTCTGCACGGTGGGCCTATATCAAAGACCAGTACCGATTTCGGTATTGTTTTCTAGCCCCGTCCCACTTTCGATTCTGCGTCAGTCCCGATTTCAAGTCCAGTTGTTGGGCCAGCAGGCCCAATGCCTGCTGACCAGTCTGTCACTGCCCCACATATTGCCTAAAATCCACTCAATTCTATCTCGAGTCAAGGGCCCATTACTCGTAGCTAAAAGGGTATTTTAAAACCGAAACAATATTTTAATCTTAATTCTAATATCCCTAAATCCCCACTACCACGTAACCCTGTGTCTGCCCTACATGACCCGAATTGAAAAATTGGCTATGAATGACGATTATAATGCTCTTATTGAAAATAAGACGTGGGAGTTAGTGTCCCGTCCATCTGGTGTTAAGACGTGGAAGTTAAGGCTTGTCTTGTAAGTGATGGTAAAACTCAACAGGTTGGTGTGGATTGTGGTGAGACGTTTAGTCCGGTGGTCAAACCGGCTACCATTCACATTATTCTCAATTTTGCTCTCTCAAAAGCATGGCACATTCATCAGTTGGATGTGAAGAATGTTTTTTTACATGGTGATCTTAAGGAGATGGTATACATGCATCAACCCTTGGGTTTTAGAGACCCCAATTGTCCTCATCATGTCTGTTTGGTAAATAAGTCCTTGTGTGGGCTTAATCAGGCCCTACGAGTTTGGTATAAAAGGTTTGCAGATTATGTATCTACTATTGGGTTTTCTCATAGTAGGTTTGATCATTCTCTGTTCATATATCGTCGTGGTAATTCTCTGGCATACATTTTATTGTATGTGGATGATATTATATTGACTTTTCTTTTGATAATCTGCGCAAGTCTATCATGTCACTTCTTAGTTCAGAGTTTGCTATGGAAGACTTGGGGCCCTTGAGTTATTTCTTGGGTATATCTGTCACTCGTCATGCAGGTGGTCTATTTTTATCATAGAAGAAGTATGCGACTGAGATCATTGAGATGGCTGGTATGTCATCTTATAAATCTACTTCCACTATAGTTGATACCAAACCGAAGTTGAGTGCTACGTCCGACACACCATACAAGGATCTCACCCACTACCTCAGTCTTGCAGGAGCACTTCAGTATCTGACTTTCACAAGGTCTGATATTACTTATGCAGTTCAACATGTGTGTTTATTTATGCATGATCCACGGATTGAGCACATGCATGTGCTCAAATGCATTATCAGATACATACAGGGCATACTTGATTATGGATTGCATTTATATCCATCCTCCGTCTCTACTCTCGTGTCCTATACAGATGCTGATTGGGGTGGATGTCCTGATACCAGACGCTCGACATCTGATTATTATATGTTTCTTGGTTATAACTTGGTCTCTTGGTCTGCAAAACGCCAGGGTATATTATCGCGATCCAGTGTAGAGGCCGAGTATCGAGGGGTAGCCAATGTGGTATCTGAATCATGTTGGCTGCGTAATCTTCTATTAGAACTTCACTTTCCTATTCTGAAAGCTACATTGGTCTACTGTGATAATGTTAGTGCAGTATATCTTTCTAGGAATCCGGTCCAACATCAGCGCACTAAACATATCGAGATGGATATTCATTTTGTTCGTGAAAAGGTAGCTCGTGGACAAGTACGCGTCTTGCACGTCCCTTCCAGATACAAAATTGTAGACATCTATACTAAGGGACTTCCCTCGGTTCTATTTGAAGATTTTAGGACCAGTCTCAGAGTACGACAACCGCCCGCTATAACTGCGGGGGTGTGATAAATATACCGTGTATACACGGACTGGTATACACGGAATCCGAAGCCAATATTGTAATTAAATTATTATACAAACTTACCATAGTTGTAGAATTCTTGTACAAGTATAATTACGATATTAGAAGTATAGTAGGAATATGATTTTCCATATTTGGAGATTGTAAATTGTATATATATACCTATTCATTAATGAAAATAATCAAGAGATTATTTCTTTTAAATACAATCTTACATTTAGGAAACGATTGAAATCTTTTTTGATCTGACTCATCTCTGAAACTCGATAAAGCTGTCTTCTTTTTCTGAATGCTTTAAAATGAAAGCAGGTCCAGTATAGGGCTTTCTCAGTTGAAGCCAGTTTTACAATGTTTTGAATGTATAATTGAGAGAAGCTTATCTAAAATTAGAGCTAGAACTAATTTACTTCATTTGCAGAGTGTATAGGAACTTCAGCCTTATATTTTTCTTTTGGAGTGCCGTAGTGAATGGTCCAGACGATTATTACTTTTCAGATTTATCTTATATTATAAGGTTTATCATGCTTATAATGAAAATAATATTTATTAGGATGTTAATAAATAATATCGGGCATCTCGAACTTTCGATGTCTCACGAGTCACAATAATGTCACTTTGCTATTAGTTCACGAGCATTTGAAGCAATGTAGGTGTTGTACAATTATTTGAGGAATTGCGTATCAATATAAGGATTATTGGACTTGGACACCATAACTTTGCACATGTATGGGATGAATGTCTTTATATTTACAAGTTAGATCAATATACAAAACAAAATAAAAAGTAAGATATATAATTGCACATGGTAATTAATTATAAGTAATGGGTATGCAAAATCAAAGTCTACTAATTAAATATATGATCTATATATCAAGTGCTGTGAAAGTCAACCTAAGTTTGATGAAATTTTACCTTAAGGAAAGTCCTATTCCCAATAGATAGTTGACTTTCTCTTCCGAGTAACGTTCTGGCTAGATCAATGATTTTGGTCAAAATTATATCGTTCTGGTGAGTACTCCTTTTATTCCAAATTATATGTTGTCATTCTTTTTAAATTATGAACTTTGATGAACATTTTAAAATATTTTTTATTATATTAATATGAGAATATTTACAATTTATATTTTTTATATAATTTTAAAATATTTAAAAAATAAATTAATTTAATTCAATGTAACTTTGAAAATTAATCACATTAACAATCCAAATTGTTAAGAGTCCCACATCGGAGATGGAATGGGAACACGGACTCCTTATATGGATTTGGACAATCCTCACCCTACAAGCTAGCTTTTGGGGTTGAGTTAGACCCAGGTGTCATATCTTCACATGGTATCAGAGCTAACAACTAAAACCCTAAAAAAAAATCGTCAACCGCCGTAACACCCCCCCTCCAATCAGAGTCATGCTCATTCCAATTCTTCGTTCGTTGATGTTGAGCCCCCAAATTATATTGTTCACGCTCCAGTTAACGAAGTCTGGGCGTGCGGAAGAGTGTTAAGAGTCCTACATCGAAGATGAAATAGAAACACGGACCCCTTATATGGACTTGGACAATCCTCACCCTACAAGCTAACTTTGGGGTTGAGTTAGGCCCATGTGTCATATCTTCACACAAATCATAAAAATAACACTTATTTTGGGCTGAGAGTACTATTTTAGGTTCAAATTAGGCATGCCATACACACATATATGACAAGTATCATGGGGTCCAAGTTAAAGTATCATATATAGAAAATTTATAAAAGTAGTACTCTCTTCGTTCATATTTATTTTTCATGTTTGACTTGATATACCCCTTAAAAATGTACAAAATGATAAGTTTACACTACCATCCCTAATTATTATGTGTTGAGAATTGACTTGAAATTCTTTTGAGCCGAGGGTTTATCGAAAATAACATCTCTACCCCAACAAAGGTAGAGAAAATGTCTACGTACATCTTATTCTTCCCATATCTCACTTGTGATATTACATTAGGTTGTTGGGAAATGAATTGAAAATAATTGTTAGATTGTATTAATCTCCATTGTAGAGCCTTTCTCATTAATACAAAAATATATAGGTGTACAATGTGAAATCCTAATTCTACCATAATTACATAACACTAAATATGGTAAATATAAACATGGTACACTTGCTAATACACCCCCTCAGTCGGAGCGGTAGAAAGTCGGACGGTAAGACTGGATCTGAAGTCTAGGAAAAGTTATCTAGGAAGGCCCTTTGGAAATATATCCACATACTGATATGAAGAAGGCACATGCAATACCTTGGCATGACCGAGAGCAACCTTCTCACCAATAAAGTGGATGTCCATCTCAATGTGCTTGGTTCATTGATGTTGAACCGGATTATGAGATAGATATATAGCGGATATGTTATCACAATAGACCAAAGACGCCTTACGAAGAGGACATTGAAGTTCCAAAAGAAGGTTTCAGAGCCAGCAAATCTCAGCAACAACATTAGCAACACCTCTGTATTTTGCTTCTGCACTCGAACGGGATAATGTGGCTTGTCTCTTAGCTGATCAAGAAATGAGGCTATCCCCTAAGAACACACAATAGCCTGAGGTGGATTGTCACTGTCGCGCCCGTTTTTCGACCCGCTCGGGTCAAAGCGGAGCGCGGACGTGTCCGGTGATTCCTGGGTAAAAAGGTTTGAGGAGTCGCCACCTAATTATTTTTTACGGTGAATTAGGACACCTAAATATTAAACTAAGTGCTGCTATGTAAACTCCAATTTTAAGGTCTGCGAAACTAGCGAGATTCTAGGTAAGGGTTCTTTATTATCCTAAAGGGAAGGGGTTAGGCATCCTTTAAGATCCGCTAACTTGCGGTTATCCGGTCAAACTCAGGTTAATTATTGCTAGAAAAATGCATGTTTGATGTATGAAGTTAAAGATGTTTGCAAATAATTAGTAAATGATGCATTTTAAAAAAAAAAGATACATGTAGAGAAAAAATATGCATTTGTATGGTATTTAAAGAGAAATACATGTAGAGTTGAAAAAAATATGCATTTGTCAATTGAGAGTAGAAACAAAATTATTTATAACGCCAAAGAAGCGAATCTTTCGAAAATCATCGAGTTGCAAAAATAATAATAAAAAGATAAAACTTATTCGGTATGATTTAATAAAGCAAATAAAAGATGACAAAAGTTGTTTTGAAAATCTTGAATACGCGTGACGAGCCTAAAATAAATAAACTAGCGAAGGATTTCTAAGTTTGAAACTAACCTATGAATTAATCCTAAGTTTGCCTATTCTAAGCATTTCAATAGTTACATAAGTGCGATAAATAATATTACAATACAAAGCGGGATAAAAGCTGAATTAAAGAAAGAAATAAAATAAATAAACTCGAGGAATAATTACCGTTATTTACTTTAATCCTCGCAAATTTGTCAAGAACAAGCGGTTAGAAACAGTTAAATACAAATAACTTCATATCCGTATTCAAAGCAGTGAATGTTTTGATCACGGAGGCTCAGAACTTAAATTTTGAAAAGAACATTCCAATCACGTCGTGGCTGCAAACATATGACTAATGTGGTTATTTTGATTGTCTCGCCTACTAAACGTGTTGGTCTCTCGGGTGAAATAGAAAAGATCACTATAATCACGTCGTGGCTGCGAATATATAACTTGTTGGTTATTTTAGTCACCTCACCTGCTAAACATGTTGATCTTGGAAAAAGGTTTAAGCCTCATCATTGCCCAGAAGTTATATTTCCGTCTTTGCAACTGTGGAGGCCTCAAAATCGACGGATATTTTTCATCGGCCAGTGTAGTATCGTGTTCAAATCAGTAAAATTAAAATGAAACAAGAAATGTGAGGGCGACAAGCGGGGAAAACAGAATGGCGAGAAAATAGTTTCCGAAAATGACGCGGTGTTTTAGTTTAAAACAGTAAAAATAGTAAAATATCTGTTGCCCGGATACTTAAAACAGTGCTGCAAAACAGAGAACTGAAACGAAAGAAAAGCGCGGCCTCGAATTCAATTTCGTCGGCCTTAATGCAATATTAATAAAATAATAAAAAAGCAAGAAAAGCAACGAGCGGTGAGCGGTTAAAGTATCCGACCCAAGTTAAAAATGCTGAAATATCCAGATCGGTCGACTGACCGGATCGATGACAGACCGAATTAAATTTCGACCAATTTGGATAACCAAGAACAAGAGTGTGAAATGCAAGAATTCCGGAAGATATTCAAATCGGTCGACAGGCCGAATCAGGTATCGAATCCGAAATCAAATGATCCAAACCCGAATCAGATTTTAACACCAAATTCAGATAACCAACATACAAAATACAAAATGCAAGAATTCTGGAAATAATACCCGACCTGGTCAGTGACCCGACCCGAATCAGTGATCCAAAATTCAAAATCAAATATTCACTAAATTCAGATAACCAACATACAGGAACATGAAATGCAAGAATTCTGAAAATGTTACCCAACCCGGGTCGACCCGGGTCAGTGACCCGACCCGAAATCAGTGATCCAAAATCTGAAATCAAATATTCACCAAATTCAGATAACCAACATACAGAAATATGAAATGCAGGAATTCTGAAAATATTATCCGAACCGGGTCGACCGACCGGTCGATGTTCCGACGAATCAGTGATCCGAAATCCGAAATCAAATATTCACCAAATTCAGATAACCAACATACAGAAAATGAAATGCAAGAATTCTGGAAATAATACCCGAATCGGGTCGACCCGACCCGGATCAGTGATCCAAAATCCGAAATCAAATATTCACCAAATTCAGATAACCAACATACAGAAAATGAAATGCAAGAATTCTGGAAATAATACCCGAATCGGGTCGACCCGACCGTCGATGATCCAAAATCCAAATCAAATATTCACTAAATTCAGATAACCAACATACAGAATATGAAAAATGCAAAAATTCAAAATGTTACTCGGCAAGGTCGACCGAAATCGATGAAGAACAACAAGAAATGCAAACAAATTTTCGGACTCGATTTTTCAGAAACCGAATAGAGGTATTTAAAACCCAAGTTCAAGAACGAAACTCACCTCCTTTCTTTCGAATCTTGGACCTATTTCGGACTTGTATCTTGGACAACAAAGAAGGCAAATGCTTTAAAAATCAAGAACACAACAAATATTTTATGTATATATGGGATAGTCTTCCGAAAAATCCTTTGAAAATCTGTTTTCTCTCCCCCAAAATCCTCCCAAAATGAAGAACAACATGGGGTATTTATAGGTGGATTCCCCCCCCCCAAGAACGAGTTTGAAATTTGAATTAAAGGTAAAGATTTCGCGGATTTGAGGGGCATGGGTCGCAGATTCGATGGTGTCGGCAAGAGAGAGTCGGTGAAAGCGAAGGGGCCAGTGGTGGCGGGGGTGGTGGCGAGGTGTGGACGCTGGGTCGCCAATGTATGGGGTGTGGGGTCGGCTTTGAGTGAAGGAGAGATATAGGGTTTGTATTTTTGTTTTTGTTTTGTTTTTGGGGCTTTGGGGCTTTGGGCGTTGGGTTTAAAAGGGTAAAGGAATGGGTTTGGGTAAGCCGGGTTGGCCGGTTGGGCCCGCGAAATGGGGAGTTTGGTGGGCAACGGTGAGGGTGAATGGGTTTGGCCGATTGGGCCTTTGTGTTGAGTGGATTTGGGTTGGGGTATAAGGGAATTTAATTGGGGAGTTTGGTTTGAAATTTGTTTTGGTGGGTTTGGGTATAAGGAATGGGGAGTTGAATTGTTTTGGGTTGAGTAGAATTAAATGGGTGATGGGTATTGGGTTTTAATTTTTGGGGTTTTTTGTTGGCCGGTTGGGCTTGGGAATTGGGGGAAATAAAGGGGAAGGGAATAAGGGGAATTGGTTTGGAGAAATTGGGCTTTGGTTGAAAATATTTGGGTAGAAATTGTTTTGGGTTGGAAAATGAATGGATTATGGATTAAAAATATGAAAGGGGTTTAATATTAAAATATTATTTTTGTTTTGTAAAAGATGTGAATTATTTAAAATAACGTAACGCCGTGATAAATAATAAAATATAATATTTGCGAAATGTTTAATGCTTAATAAAAGGAAATGCGATGCAATTTTGCGAGAATAAAATAACATAGAATTTCGGATAAAACTTATGATTATTATAAAAATGCAAATGATAAAAAATGCGAATAATAATAATAATAAGAGGATATACACATATATGCCTATATTTTAAAATTATTTTAAAAGTGTCAAAATATTAAAAATTACGAATAAAATCATAAAAGATGGGACAAAATAGGGAGACAACAGATGCCCCTCTTTGGACGGGGACGATGAAAGATTTTCGGCCAAAGAAGTTAATAGAAGTAGCCAATTTTGTCACGATCATCGGACTGCATGGGAAGAAATAGAATCCCGAGGGGTATAGAAGTTGCAAAAAGATAGTGCATATTCAAGAAACAATGCCCCAGTGTCGACTTAGGATGACACTGGTCGCAGATGCGAGAAACTAATGGGAAAAGCGGATCGACGTTCGAAGTAGGTCGTTGACCAATTTGCCTCGGTTCGCCGTAAGAGATAGTTCCACGCTGTGATGAAATTTCTGCAAATTAAAAACTCCTGCAAATTAAAGCTTAAGATATAATTAGTGTATAACTGCTGAGAAAAAAAATTTGTAGAGAAAATAACTTAGAAATACCCGCATTAGGAGGTGGGCGCCTGACTGAAATTAAAATACCCTCATTATAAGGTGGGCGCCTGACTGAAATTAAAATACCCTCATTATAAGGTGGGCGCCTGAAATGACGTCGTTGGATCGACGTGTTGTGTTGAAGACGTGGTTGTAATGTTGTTGATGTCGCTGTTGTATAGACTTTGCTGATGTCGTCGTTGTATAGACGTTGATGATGTCGTCGTTGTATAGACTTTGCTGATGTCGTTGTTGTTGTAAAAAATAGTTGTCGTGCTGCCGTAACGTCGTGGGCGTTGTTGTAATCTTTGTTGAAGATAGTTGATGTCTGCGATAACGTCAATGACGTTGTTGTAATCTTTGTAAAGATAGTCAGCTGCGTTGAAGACGTCATTGTAATCTTTGTTGACGTCGTTGAGATCGCGATAAAGATAGTTGTTGCATTGCTGCGTAAAGATAGTCATTGTTTTGAAGACGTCATTGTAATCTTTGTTGGCGTCGTTGAGATCTTGTAGAAGATAGTTGCTTTGCATTCTTAGTAAAGATAGCTGTTGTTTTGAAGACGTCATTGTAATGTTGTTGACGTCGTTGAGATGTTGTAGAAGATAGTTGCTGCATTGCCGTAAAAGATAGTTGATGCGTTGTCGTAAAAGATAGCTGCTGCGCTGAAGACGTCATTGTAATGCTATTGACGCCGTTGAGATGCGGTAAAAGATAGTTGCTGCGTTGAAGACGTCATTGTAATGTTGTTGACGTCGTCGTAAAGCTGTAAAAATGATTGTCGTGCTGCCATAACGTCGATGACGTTATTGTAATGTCGTCTTGTTGTAAGAGATGTAAGTGACGTCCTTGCCGTCAGTTTGCTGTAATAGGGTTCCACGTTGTGCGGAATCTTCTGCCGATCCAAACTCATGTGAATTGAAATGTCGTCCTGGCACGGGCGAAAATGTGATCACGGCGTCTTTGCGATCGGGTTTGCCTTGTTGTCGTTCTTTGTGATTGAAATAACATCTTTGTGCGGACATAATAGTCGGGACCACAGAGTCAAGATGATGTCTTCGTATAAATGCAGAACAAGAACGTAATCCTTGTAGTGAGTTGTGGTGCCGAAATTCTTTGGGGAATTGATCATAAGTGATGTGGCTTCTCTGCTTTTTCAACCTGAAGAACCTGTACTCAAAGAAAATTTGTGAGTTTGGGGAGGGGCGGCTAATTCACGTTGACTTGGTAGATTTGGCTCTTGATAGCTGCATGTCCTGCTTTGGTTACCACTGTAGCCCCCTGTCTGGTTCCAGTCTTGGCTAGTAGATTAATGAAAACATTTGTTGAAAATAATTTGTTTATAAGAAAGTATGTTTATCATTAAAAAGTTCTTGTCGAACTCTAATGAAAATATTTGTTGAAAATGATTTGTTTATAAGAAAGTATGCATATTAGTAAAAAATCTTGTCAAACTCTAATGAAAATATTTGGTGAAAATAAATTGTGTATAAGAAAATATGCATATTAGTAATAAAAATCTTGTCAAACTCTAATGAAAGTATTTGTTGAAAATAAATTGCTTATAAGAAAGTATGCATATATGTAAATGTCTGTCGAGCAGCGACATGCGGTGAAACAAAGCAAACGTCTTATCCAAAATCCTCTTAGGCTGAAGACTTAGTTTGCCGATGCTTTTCCATGTTTATCGGCGTCCTCCGGCAGTGATCCCTTAAAAATGCCCCAGTTTCCGATATGTGAGAATGACGATCTTTTGAACGGACAAACGAGTCTTGTGTAGATTGCTTGCATGTCCTATCAGAGTGATCAGATGAGTGCATTTTGTCATATGTGATATAAAGGAGAAAATATTTACTAATGGTGGGACCGAAGCCGATTTAGGCCGCCTACGTATCCCCATGAGGGAATCAGGTCATGACGTAGTTCATTACAAGCGAAGGAGATTTGTAAGGGTTTTTCTAAAGATGGGACCGAAGCCGATGTGGCCGCCTACGTATCCCGCCGAGGGAATCAGGTCATAACGTAGTTCATGTTACAAGTAAAAAGAAACTTGGGGAAATTTGTGATCTAAAGAAACGGAACCTTACGTGGGTTCTATGCGTATCCCGCCGAGGGAGCGCAACTTTTACAACATAGAAAAAAGTATTACATAGAGAATAACTAATCTTAGATATGGTATCTCTTCACTGCATCTGCATTTATGGTTTTTGGCCATTCTATTCTGATAAGGTTGCCCCGGACAACTACGTCCATCTGCTTTTCATCAATCAGTCTCTTAGTAAATGATTCTGTATCCACTTGGCTGCGAAAGAAATAGCATTGCCCCAGTAGAAGTCCTGATCGTAGTGTGGTAGCCCAAGAGTACAAATGGCAAACGTCCGTACCAATGCTTGTAACTATCAACCATCTTGATGTTTCATCCAAATCTGGCTTTGACTTATTCCAAAAATGCCTCAATTCTTTCGCTTGTGAGTCTTCCTTATATTCTTCGAAGCCTTACTTGTTTGGGACCTTGTTTGCTTGTTTCATTATATGTCACATACTGCCGACAAATTATTTTGCATGATGAAAAAAGAAAAGAGAATTATTGAACAAAACATATTTTATAATAGCAAAAGCAATGCAGATTTGTCATTTTAAGCTTTCAAAAGGTAGAGGCAAAACACATTAAATGCATATATGTGATTCAGGCCTCAATCTGAATCGCATTGTTTCATTAAATATTAATGCAGTTAACTAGTTTCTGGGAGAAACAAGGCCAGGGAACATGTCCAATTTTCCCAAAACATCTCCTTGCTCTGCATCCCAACTGGTTGAGTCTCTAGCATAATCACCGAGAATCATATTGCTTTTTGTTTCTTTTTCAGCAATGAAAAATCTTTTGAATCCCTTCACGAGGTTGGCTGCATTGTCCTCCTTTGATTCCTGAGGGGCGCATGCTTTGGACGAATGATCGACTTCGGAAGGCGAACAAGGCTTTGGTAAAGAAGCATCTTCCTTCGCCGGAGATTGGTTGATAAGACTTTTCCAAGAAAAGATGATGCCATGACCCGCGACTTTGGAGGAAGTGCTTCTACTCCGAACGGTGCCTTCACTTGGACTGTAATCATAGGGGTAATAAAGGTCGATGATTCAACCTTTTTCTTTCTCCTGACCGCACAATAGTCCCTTCCAAATTGTGGTCTTCATCAGCAAGTAATCATATTTACGTTGGCATCGTCATGATTTGGCAAAGGGTTATTATTTACATTAAAGGAAGGTCCTTTCGGTTGGATAACTCCTTCTTTGATCAATGTCTCAATTTTGTTTAGAGGGCATAGCAATTCTCGATGTCGTGCCCAGGAATCCCGAGTGGTACGCCTGATGCTTAGTCTCATCGTGCCATTTGGAACGGGATTGGGGACATTTCTGGGATGGTGGGAGTATTCCTGCGGTTTTCAATCTTTCATATAATTGGGCTCGAGGTTCGGCTAAAGGTGTATAGGTTTTGGTGGCTTTCTTTCGTATTTTGCGAGAGTGCAGGTGCATTTGGTGTATGGACTTGTGGATGAGGCAAGTATGCGGCTGATATTGTGGGGATTCGGATGACAGCGCTCGAGGCGAGCTATATATTGGATGGGTATGGTAGGCGGGGGTAGGGACCAGGTGGGTATTGATAGTAAGGTTGAGGGCTTTGGGTGTATGGGTAATAATAGGAAGGTGAGGACTTTGGTTGTTTTGATTGTAGTAGGGAGGTGGGGTGATGGCATTTGGTAGGTTGACATTTGATTTGGCCTATGTTTACGAGCTGTCACCACCAGATGACACTCCATCTCTCTTCCTCTTTCTTGCTCCCTCAAATGAGTCGGTGGATTGTCTCACTTGTTGCTTGCAATGCTACAAAGTTTGTAATTCTTCCTGCTCGATTCCCTCTTCTATGAAATCTCCCATCCTTATAACTTCAGAGAAACTTCGCCCTATGACGCTTATCATTCTCTCATAGTATGTTGCATCTTTCAAAGATTGTACAAAGAGAGTGGTCATCTCACTTTCTTCTATCTGGGGTTGAACTTTCAACTTACGCCCTCCACTTCATGGCGTATTCTCTGAAGGTCTCTGTGGACTTCTTTTCCAACTTCATCAGATAAAATCTGTCCAAGACTGTGTCAGTGTTGAATTTAAATCTGTCCACGAAATCTTGTGTCATCGTGCCACAATTACGCCATTTTCGTGGGTTTTGGCTCGTGTACCAGTCGAGTGCTTCTCCTGTTAAACTCCTTACGAACAACTTCATTATGATGGCCTGGTCTTTACCTACCCCAATCAGTTTGTCACAGTATGATCTTAAATGAGTGTGAGGATTTCATTTCCCCTCAAACAAGTCAAATTTTGGCATTTTAAATCCGACAGGCAATTCAATGTCGGGATGCATGCACAAATCTTCGTACTCGAGTCCTTCGTGTCCCTTGCTGGTTTGTATATTCTTGAATGCCTCTTTTAGGCTGTAAATCTCTCTCGCCACACTTTCATCGGTTCTGATCCTCACCCGCCTGTCCATTTCTTCACACTGGCCAATTTCCTGAAGAGTCATGTTTGGTGTTGCGGTAGTAAAAGGTTGGGCTTCCATTACATATATTGGCGGCACATACTGCTTGCTGTGATCAGCGATGTGTGCCATCAATATGTGTTGGTCTGCTGGGTGATTTTGCGTGGAAGGGGTGTTTTGGATGAGTGTGGTAATTTGGGTATGTGGAGTTGTGAATGAGGCCGGATCATTTTGTAGCGGGCTTTGTTGTGGACTTGCTTGAGGGTTAGTGTGTTGTGGATTGGTTTTGCATAGTGGCGAATTATCGGGGAGGTTTTGGGAAATGGCGGTTCAGGAGATGAGAAAATTTGTGGTGCAGTTGCATTCGTCCCTTGTTCAGGGAGTGGGGTATTGGCGCTAATGGACAGGTTGGTGAGATTTTGGAGCCGCTCTATCTCAGTCTGCATGGCTGCCATCTGTTGTAACAGTTGGGCGATGTATTTTTCTTGGACGGTACCATCTCTATTTTTCGAAGCTTCTGGTTCATCTCTCGAAAGAGCGATAAGTTCCAAGCCAGTCTGTTCGGATGCATCTGAATCAATCATTTTGCTGAAGGATCGGGCCTTTGATCTCGTGAAGTAGGGATGTTCCGCCAGTTTTAGTCAACGCAAATCAACCCTTGGGAAGAATAATTTAGGAAAAATAAACCTTCTAAAAAATGAAGAAAACCAAGTTAGTATAGGGCGAGTAATTACCGCTTCAAATAATATGCACAGAGTGAAAAGCAAGAGAAAACAACAAAATGATAGTATGGCAATTAAATGCGCATCCTAATATGCATGGGGCCTCCTTTATGCCGGAGGTGGGCCTAAACGTCAGATATGCGGGATTACGACAGGTTTGATCCAAGCTGCTAAATTGCAATGCTTTGTCGGAAATGAGACAAAATGAATGTACATTTTCCAATTTCAGCATGTCATGATTAGTCTTGGATTAGTCTATCCTTATCACGCTACACATAATATGATGATTGGTCGTTGGGTTGTGAGACCTGTAGACATCTTTGGCGGATTTCTTAATTGTGGAGTCAATACCAAGGATCGACCCACCTAAGGTGTATGCATGCATGACTTAAAATAAAGGGTGGTATAGCTCTATCTTAAATTTTCTAAGATTTGGTGACTAGACACAAGGTTCCCAGCGGACTACTCGAGTGAGAAGGCTACGCGACCACCGGATGGTCCAGGTCACTCAGCGCATACGCCAACTCTCCTAAAATTTGGTAGATTGAAAGAAATTTGGTGCATAAAACACACCTTGCGTGTAGTGTGTGATAGTGTCAATTTTCCAGAGTGGAAGAAATATGAGCGAAATGCCAATTTAAGGAAAGCAGTAAGAGAATATAATAATTAAAGCAGTTTATGCACGCAAAATTTCACAAAGGAAACAAATCAAAGCATACATCAAACAAAGAGTGAAAGTAAAGCACAAATAATTAACCTGAATTTTGCTATGGTTAAGAACCTGAAAAGTCCCCAGTGGAGTCGCCATGCTGTCGCGCCCGTTTTTCGACCCGCTCGGGTCAAAGCGGAGCGCGGACGTGTCCGATGATTCCTGGGTAAAAAAGTTTGAGGAGTCGCCACCTAATTATTTTTTACGGTGAATTAGGACAGTATATGGCTTTCTCAGTTGAAGCCAGTTTTACAATGTTTTGAATGTATAATTGAGAGAAGCTTATCTAAAATTAGAGCTAGAACTAATTTACTTCATTTGCAGAGTGTATAGGAACTTCAGCCTTATATTTTTCTTTTGGAGTGCCGTAGTGAATGGTCCAGACGATTATTACTTTTCAGATTTATCTTATATTATAAGGTTTATCATGCTTATAATGAAAATAATATTTATTAGGATGTTAATAAATAATATCGGGCATCTCGAACTTTCGATGTCTCACGAGTCACAATAATGTCACTTTGCTATTAGTTCACGAGCATTTGAAGCAATGTAGGTGTTGTACAATTATTTGAGGAATTGCGTATCAATATAAGGATTATTGGACTTGGACACCATAACTTTGCACATGTATGGGATGAATGTCTTTATATTTACAAGTTAGATCAATATACAAAACAAAACAAAAAGTAAGATATATAATTGCACATGGTAATTAATTATAAGTAATGGGTATGCAAAATCAAAGTCTACTAATTAAATATATGATCTATATATCAAGTGTTGTTAAAGTCAACCTAAGTTTGATGAAATTTTACCTTAAGGAAAGTCCTATTCCCAATATATAGTTGACTTTCTCTTCCGAGTAACGTTCTGGTTAGATCAATGATTTTGATCAAAATTATATCGTTCTGGTGAGTACTCCTTTTATTCCAAATTATATGTTGTCATTCTTTTCAAATTATGAACTTTGATGAATATTTTAAAATATTTTTTATTATATTAATATGAGAATATTTACAATTTATATTTTTATATAATTTTAAAATATTTAAAAAATAAATTAATTTAATTAAATGTAACTTTGAAAATTAATCAAATTAACAATCCAAATTGTTAAGAGTCTCACATCAGAGATGGAATGGGAATACGGACTCCTTATATGGATTTGGACAATCCTCACCCTACAAGCTAGCTTTTGGGGTTGAGTTAGATCCAGGTGTCATATCTTCACATGGTATCAGAGCTAACAACTAAAACCCTAAAAAATAATCGTCAACCGCCATAACACCCCCCCAATCAGAGTCATGCTCATTCCAATTCTTCGTTCGTTGATGTTGAGCCCCCAAATTATATTGTTCACGCTCCAGTTAACGAAGTCTGGGCGTGCGGAAGAGTGTTAAGAGTCCTACATCGAAGATGAAATAGAAACACGGACTCCTTATATGGACTTGGACAATCCTCACCCTACAAGCTAACTTTGGGGTTGAGTTAGGCCCATGTGTCATATCTTCACACAAATCATAAAAATAACACTTATTTTGGAACTGGAGAGTACTATTTTAGGTTCAGCCGGCATGCCATACACACATATATGACAAGTATCATGGGGTCCAAGTTAAAGTATCATATATAGAAAATTTATAAAAGTAGTACTCTCTTCGTTCATAATTATTTTTCATATTTGACTTGATATACCCCTTAAAAATGTACAAAATGATAAGTTTACACTACCATCCCTAATTATTATGTGTTGAGAATTGACTTGAAATTCTTTTGAACCGAGGGTTTATCGAAAATAACCTCTCTACCTCAACAAAGGTAGAGAAAATGTCTACGTACATCTTATTCTTCCCATATCTCACTTGTGATATTACATTAGGTTGTTGGGAAATGAATTGAAAATAATTGTTAGATTGTATTAATCTCCATTGTGGAGCCTTTCTCATTAATACAAAAATATATAGGTGTACAATGTGAAATCCTAATTCTACCATAATTACATAACACTAAATATGGTAAATATAAACATGGTACACTTGCTAATACACCCCCTCAGTCGGAACGGTAGGAAGCCAGACGGTAAGACTGGATCTGAAATCTAGGAAAAATTATCTAGGAAGGCCCTTTGGAAATATATCCACATACTGATATGAAGAAGGCACATGCAATACCTTGGCATGACCGAGAGCAACCTTCTCACCAACAAAGTGGATGTCCATCTCAATGTGCTTGGTTCGCTGATGTTGAACCGGATTATGAGATAGATATATAGCAGATATGTTATCACAATAGACCAAAGACGCCTTACGAAGAGGACATTGAAGTTCCAAAGAAAGTTTCTGAGCCAGCAAATCTCAGCAACAACATTAGCAACACCTCTGTATTTTTCTTCTGCACTCGAACGGGATAATGTGGCTTGTCTCTTAGCTGATCAAGAAATGAGGTTATCCCCTAAGAACACACAATAGCCTGAGGTGGATTGTCAACCGCCGCGCCGCTTTTAAACCCGCCGTCAAAGCGGAGCGCGGACGTGTCCGGTGATTCCTGGGTAAAAAGGTTGAGGAGTCGCCATCTAATTATTTTTCACGGTGAATTAGGACACCTAAATATTTAACTAAGTGCTGCTATGTAAACTCCAATTTTAAGGTCTGCGAAACTAGCGAGATTCTAGGTAAGGGTTCTTTATTATCCTAAAGGGAAGGGTTAGGCATCCTTTAAGATCCGCTAACTTGCGGTTATCCGGTCAAACTCAGGTTAATTATTGCTAGAAAAATGCATGTTTGATGTATGAAGTTAAAGATGTTTGCAAATAATTAGTAAATGATGCATTTTAAAAAAAAAAGATACATGTAGAGAAAAAATATGCATTTGTATGGTATTTAAAGAGAAATACATGTAGAGTTGAAAAAAATATGCATTTGTCAATTGAGAGTAGAAACAAAATTATTTATAACGCCAAAGAAGCGAATCTTTCGAAAATCATCGAGTTGCAAAAATAATAATAAAAAGATAAAACTTATTCGGTATGATTTAATAAAGCAAAAAGATGACAAAAGTTGTTTTGAAAATCTTGAATACGCGTGACGAGCCTAAAATAAATAAACTAGCGAAGGATTTCTAAGTTTGAAACTAACCTATGAATTAATCCTAAGTTTGCCTATTCTAAGCATTTCAATAGTTACATAAGTGCGATAAATAATATTACAATACAAAGCGGGATAAAAGCTGAATTAAAGAAAGAAATAAAATAAATAAACTCAGGAATAATTCGCCGTTATTTACTTTAATCCTCGCAAGTGTCAAGAACAAAGCGGTTAGAAAAGCAGTTAAATACAAATAACTTCATATCCGTATTCAAAGCAAGTGAATGTTTTGATCACGGAGGCTCGAACTTAAATTTTGAAAAGAACATTCCAATCACGCCGTGGCTGCAAACATATGACTAATGTGGTTATTTTGATTGTCTCGCCTACTAAGCGTGTTGGTCTCTCGGTGAAATAGAAAAGATCACTATAATCACGTCGTGGTCGAATATATAACTTGTTGGTTATTTTAGTCACCTCACCGCTAAACATGTTGATCTTGGAAAAAGGTTTAAGCCTCATCATTGCCCGAAGTTATATTTCCGTCTTTGCATTGTGGAGGCCTCAAAATCGACGGATATTTTTCATCGGCGATGTAGTATCGTGTTCAAATCAGTAAAATTAAAATGAAAGCGATGCTTGATGAAAGCAAGCGAGGAAAGCGATGGCGTAAAATAGTTTCCGAAAATGACGCGGTGTTTTAGTTTAAAAGCGATAAAAAAGCGATAAAATATCATTGCCAGGATACTTAAAACAAGGTCTTTGAAAAACAGAAATGAAACGAAGAAAAGCGCTGACCTCGAATTCAATTTAAATCGGCCTTAATGCAATATTAATAAAACAATAAAACAGAAAAGCAACGAGCAACAGCGGTTAAAGTATCCGACCCAAGTTCAAATTCGAAATATCCAGATCGGGTCGACGACCGGATCGCTGACTGACCGAATTAAATTTCAGCACCAATTTCAGATAACCAAGAACAAGAGTGTGAAATGCAAGAATTCCGTAAGATATTCAAATCGGGTCGACAGGCGGGTCGATGTTAGACCGAATCGTATCGAATCGAAATCAAATGATCCAAACCGAATCGATTTTAACACCAAATTCGGATAACCAACATACAAAATACAAAATGCAAGAATTCTGAAATAATACCCGACCGGTCGATGACCGAGCCGAATCAGTGATCCAAAATCCGAAATCAAATATTCACTAAATTCAGATAACCAACATACATGAACATGAAATGCCAGAATTCTGAAAATGTTACCCAACCCGGGTCGACCCGGGTCAGTGACCCGACCCGAAATCAGTGATCCAAAATCCGAAATCAAATATTCACCAAATTCAGATAACCAACATACAGAAATATGAAATGCGAAATTGAAATATTATCCGATTCGGTGACTGACCGGTCGATGATCCAAAATCCGAAATCAAATATTCACCAAATTCAGATAACCAACATACAGAAAATGAAATGCAAGAATTCTGGAAATAATACCCGAATCGGGTCGACCCGACCCGGGTCAGTGATCCAAAATCTGAAATCAAATATTCACCAAATTCAGATAACCAACATACAGGAATATGAAAAATGCAAAAATTCTGAAAATGTTACTCAACTGGTCGACCCAAAATCGATGAAGAAGAACAACAAGAAATGCAAACAGATTTTCGGACTCGATTTTTCAGAAACCGAATAGAGGTATTTAAAACCCAAGTTCAAGAACGAAACTCACCTCCTTTCTTTCGAATCTTGGACCTATTTCGGACTTGTATCTTGGACAACAAAGAAGGCAAATGCTTTAAAAATCAAGAACACAACAAATATTTTATGTATATATGGGATAGTCTTCCGAAAAATCCTTTGAAAATCTGTTTTCTCTCCCCCGAAAAATCCTCTCCCAAAATGAAGAACAACATGGGGTATTTATAGGTGGATTTTCCCCCCCAAGAACGAGTTTGAAATTTGAATTAAAGGTAAAGATTTCGCGGATTTGAGGGGCACGGGTCGCGGATTTTATGGTGTCAGCGCAACAGAGGGGGGTCAGTGAAGTCGAGGGTCAGTGGTGGCGAGGCGAGGTGGCCAGCGGCGATGGGTCGCCCGGTATGGGGGTGTGGGTCGGCGGCTTTGAGTGAAGGAGAGATATAGGGTTTGTATTTTTGTTTTTGTTTTGTTTTTGAGGGGGCTTTGGGGCTTTGGCGTTGGGTTTAAAGGGTAAGGAATGGGTTTGGGTAAGCGGGTTGGCTTGGGTTTAGCCTGGGCGAAATGGGGAGTTTGGTGGGCGACGGGTGAGGGTGAATTGGGTTTGGCGATTGGGCCTTTGTGTTGGTGGATTTGGGTTTGGGGTATAAAGGGAATTTAATTGGGAGTTTGGTTTGAAATTTTGTTTGGTGGGTTTGGGTATAAGGAATGGGAGTTGAATTGTTTTGGGTTGAGTAGAATTAAATGGGTGATGGGTATTGGGTTTTAATTTTGGGGTTTTTGTTGGTCGGTTGGGCTTGGGAATTGGGGAAATAAAGGGAAGGGAATAAGGGGAATTGGTTTGGAGAAATTGGGCTTTGGTTGAAAATATTTGGGTAGAAATTGTTTTGGGTTGGAAAATGAATGGATTATGGATTAAAAATATGAAAGGGGTTTAATATTAAAATATTATTTTTGTTTTGTAAAAGATGTGAATTATTTAAAATAGCATGCTTGTAGTGATAAATAATAAAATATAATATTTGCGAAATGTTTAATGCTTAATAAAAGGAAATGCGATGCAATTTTGCGAGAATAAAATAACATAGAATTTCGGATAAAACTTATGATTATTATAAAAATGCAAATGATAAAAAATGCGAATAATAATAATAATAAGAGGATATACACATATATGCCTATATTTTAAAATTATTTTAAAAGTGTCAAAATATTAAAAATTACGAATAAAATCATAAAAGATGGGACAAAATTGGGTGTCAACAGTCACGTGTGACAGCCTGCTCAATCAACATCCGTATATGATAACAACTTGGTCGGTGTTGAAGGGTAGAGATGCAATCCATAATCAAGTGTGCCCTTAACATATCGAATGATACGTTTGAGGGCAGTAAAATGAGGCTCTCTGGGGGCATGCATGAATAAGCATACATACTGAACAACATAAGCAATATCAGGTCTGGTGAAAGTAAGGTACTGTAGTGCTCCAGCAAGACTCCTGTATTGAGTGGGATCTGACACTGGATTACCATCCCAAGCACTGAGCTTTGATTTAGAGTCAACTGGAGTAGACATGATCTTGCAATTTACTATTTTAGCCATGTACACAATATCTTCTACATACTTATCCTGACAAAGAAACATAGTATCTGAAGATCTAGTCACTGAAATTCCCAAAAAATAGCTCAACTTCCCCAAGTCCGTCATAACAAATTCGATTTTGAGCAGTGCAATTATCTCATTTTTCAACACATCGAAAGAAGCAGTAAGAATAATATCATCCACATATACAATAAATAAGCAGTGTTACTGCCTCTATGGAAAGTAAACAAAGAATTATCACACTTGCTGCATGGAAACCCAATTTTCATAATGTACTGTGCAAAGCGATCATACCACGCTCGAGGGACCTGTTTTAAACCATAAAGTGACTTACGGAGATGACATACATATTGAGGGGCGACTGGATGGACAAAACTGGGCGGCTGGTACATGTAGACAGTTTCTTTTAAATCCCATGTAGAAAGGCATTTTTTACATCAAGCTGATGAATCGACCAATGCTTACCCATAGCGATTCTCAGGACTGTACGAATAGTGGCCGGTTTAAAAACCGGACTGAATGTCTCACCATAATCAATGCCCGCCTGCTGATTAGTACCGTTTGCCACAAGCCTTGCCTTATATCTTTCAAGGTCACCATTGTCTCTGTACTTGTGACGAAAAAGCCACATGCAGCGGATCACATTCACCCCATTCGGTCTAGGAACCAAATCCCAAATATGTTGTTTTGTTAATGCATTAAACTCCTCACACATGGCCGCATTCCAATTCGAGTCTAATTTGGCTAATTTTTTATTTTTAGGAATTGGGAAAATAGTTTGGGTAGACAAGTTAAATTGAACTATGGGTTTGAAAATCCCGTGTTGGGCACAAGTTTCCATATGGTGTGACAGTGCTGTCTGGGTATGGTTTTGGGTTGTCGGGTCAGGTGAACTGTTCAGGTTTGTAGACTGGTTTGGTGTAGTAATGGTGTGCGAAATAGGGATTTAGGGTAGGGTGGTGGACTGGTGATTGGTATTTGTGGTTGGTGGTGGTGTCGACGATTTGGGTGGGTCGATGGCAAGTGTAGTGGCTGTGAGGGGTTCTGTTGTCGGTGTCGGTGAATCGAGGTCGGCTAAGGATATGAGTGTGGGCCATTTTGTCGGAGGTGAGAAGGGATCAGATTTCGGGTTGGTCGGTGATAAGCCAGGGCTGCGAGGTAGGTTGTCGGTGGTTGGAGTGGATGCGGCATGGGGGTAGTGATGTGGAGACGCTACAACGACGGGGAGGGGTATTAGTGAAGGTACAAAGATAGGGGCCGATTGCCAGTGGTGGTGGCAATCGGCGGTGATGAAGATAGAGACCGGAAAGACGGCAGAGATGCCGAAGGTGACCTTATGGTGGTGGCAGTGGGTGAAGATACAGAGATAGGGGGCCGATTGTCGGCGGTGGTGGAAATCAGCGGCGATGTGGCAGTGTGTGGTGGATTTAATTTGGTGGTGTCTGATTGGCACAGTTCCCTGAGGATGACGTGGGAGATGTCAGACTCGTCATAGAATGTATAGTCCGATTTTCAAAATTTTTGAATGTTCAAAAACGGGAATGTGGTCTACTCAAACGTAATGTGGCGAGAGACGTGAATTTTACGTGTGGACAATTCATAGCACAGATAGCCCCTATAATTATAAGGAATGACTACGAAGACACACGGGGTGGTACGAGGTGCTAATTTATGAGGGGCAGTGGATGTAAGGTTCGGGTAACACAGGCTGCCGAAAATTCTAAGGTGATCATATGAAGGGATCCGACAGTAGAGAATTTCGGTGGGGGTTTTGTTGTGAAGAGTACTGGTAGGTAAAATATTAAGGATATATTCTATCATTTTGACTGCATAGACCCAAAATAATGGGAGAAGAGAGGCATGGAATAGAAAGGTACGAATTATGTTGTTGATAGTACAGATGATTCGTTCGGCTTTTCCGTTTTGGGATGAGGTATGGGGACAGGAGAAATGGAAGACCATGCCATTATTGGTGCAAAAATTATGAAACGCGGAATTATTAAACTCACGATCGTTATCACATTATATTGATTTTATGGATTTTTCAAATTGTGTTATGATAAAGTTATGAAACTCAAGAAACTTGGTATAAACTTCACACTTGAAATTTAGAGGGTAAATCCATATAAAGTGCGAAAAGTCATCTAACAACACAAGCTAAAATTTATGACCCAGTGAACTAATAACATGAGATGTTTATAAATCTACATGAGCAATATCAAATGGAGAAAACGTAACACTTAAAGAAGACTAAAAAGGAAGGCGAACGTGTTTGCCTAGAGGGCAAGACAAACATTGTTGGGCAGGTTTTCCCACTAGAACAACGAATTAAATTATTGTTTCGAAGAAAATTAAAGGCAGGGGCTCCGGGATGTCCTAGTCTATTGTGTCAAATAGACTGAGAGATTGTTGCTAAGGTTGTGGGAGGAGTGACTTGGGCAGTTATAGATAGAGGCCCCCTTCACTATTGTATCGTGTAAGGAGTTTTTCGGTACATAGGTCCATTACAAAAAACCCAAACGGGTCAAAGTTAATTGAGACAAAATTATCTATAGCAAATTTTCTAACGGAAATAGGTTCTTGATAATGTGTGGGGCATAGAGAATGTTATTTAGGGAGAAGTGGGGATGCAGTAGTGGGGTGAGAGTGTGGCCAAAACCTTGAATTGGAATACGGTGATCGTTTTCAACCATAATGGATTATGGAGTATTTAAAGTACGCAGTTGAGAAAGGTTACCAAAATTGTTAGTGAGGTGAGACGTGGCGCCCGTATCCATATACCAAACATTATCGGGCTTTCGAGGAGTCAACGTGCCAAAAGCCTGGCCCAAACTGGATTGGGAAAGGCCTGGAGCGGACTGCTGGGCTCCAGGATAGTGGGCCGGAAGGCTGTGGCCTGTTATTGTGTGCCCAGACTACTGGGGTGCCGCTGATGGGCTGCGGGCATTAGGGCTTGATGGTTGAGACCCAGCGGTGTTGAGCCCAGGCTGCTGGGCCGATGAAGCAACCAATTGGACATGTGGGCTGCAGGCTCTGAGGAGCTGTTGGAGGCCCATGCCCACTGTATGTGCCCCCTGCTGCCAGAAAATCCACCAAGGGTGGTGTCCGCCATAGGTTCTGCAGGAAAAACAACTGTGGGGTGGGAGCGGGGAGGCAGAATTGGCCGTATACGAGGTGTATATCGACTTTAGGAAGGTTGTATACCAGTAATATACGGGCAGTTTCAGCAGTTTATGAAGTGTATATCGGCTTCGAGAAGCTGTATACCAGTAGTATACGGCATGTTGGAGATTTATTAGATGGAAGAGGACCGTATATTAGTGATATATCAGAGGTATACTAGGCCGTGGAGGTCTAGTTTGCTGTATACGAGGTGTATATTGTGTATATAGGCGGTATACCGGTGGTATATGGCCGGGTTGGCGCCGGAAAAACAGAAGGGGAAGGGCGGCCGATTTAGGGGTTTAGGGTAGGAATTGAATTGTGGCTCTTGATACCATGCTAGATTGTATTAATCTCCCTTGGAGAGCCTTTCTCATTAATACAAAATATATATAGGTGTACAATGTGGAATCCTTATACAACAAGTGATCTTAATTCTACCATAATTACATAACACTAAATATGATAAATATAAACATGGTACACTTGCTAATAATAATGATAAGGTATAATAGGCATATCATGATAATTATCTCTTGATTTTTCAAATTAAACTGTTAAGAGTTCCACATCAGATATGGAATGAGAACATGAACTTCTTATATGGACTCGGACAATCCTGACCGTACAAGCTAACTTTTGAGGTTGAGTTAGGCCCAATATCCATTCTTTACATGGTATCAGAGTCCTACCCATTCCAATTATTTGTTCACCGATGTTGGGCCCAAATTATATTATCTACGCTCCAGTTAACAAGGTCATGCGGGGAAGTGTTAAGAGTTCCACATCGGATATGAAATGGAAACATGGGCTCCTTATATGGACTTGGACAATCCTCACCGTACAAACTAAATTTTGGGGTTGAGTTAGACCCAAGATTCATTATTTACGAAAACAAGTAAAAGTGAAAGAGTATTTTTGAAAGAGAAAACCAACTAAGAAGAGTGAAGCCATGGGAACAATGGGAACTCAAATTGTCTCAACGATTTTGTTGCAAATCAATATGCAATATAAGGCATTTATTATTTCCAGGTTTTGTTTGTGAAACAAATTAAAAGGTCCCTACGAAGGCTACTGTATTGGGATATCATAAATGTACCCAAAGAAATCATTGGGATACCATAAATTTTTATTTTGGTCCAAGAGATACCATAAATTTTTATTTTGGTCCAAGAGATACCATAAATTAACAAATAAACAATCCAATTATATATGTGTGATGGTAGATGGTGGGGAGTAGGGGTGCTCATGGTATGGTATATATCGATTATCATATCGAAATTGAAATTTTTATACCGTGATTTCGATATAATGGTATTTGGTACGGTATTTGATTATGCATTTTTAAGAAGTTTGGTATTCGATATGATATTCGGTATGGATAAAAAATATACTGAAATACCGAATATCATAACGAAGTATATAGTTACATATTTAATTCATATATATTAGTATTATATTACTAACAAGTATTAATATGATATTAATAGTTTACACATTGGAATTTTGACTATTCTATTTTGATTGAAATACCATTTTTGTGTAATTGATTTACGAAGGGGGTTGTTTGTGCTTTCTTTTGAATATATTTACATGTTTAAGGTGTTAGTACAATATAATTGAGACGTTTCTTGAATAACCGAAGTCGTAATTCTCTATTATATGAGTATATGTAATTCGAAGTCGAACAAATTATGGTATCGATTTAGCGTACTGTAAAATACCAAACCATACCGAATTAATTTGATATGGTAATAATATAATATTTTTAAAAATCAAAAATCGAAATTACCGTATCGGAATTTCTAATACCGTAGCATGTACACCCCTTGTGGGGAGCATACCCTTCTATCTTCAATTATATTGCATGTGAATGAATATAACAAGTTTGACTCTTTAACTACTTTCTGTAAAACCAAATGCATGGGCATGCTTACCACGTCTATATTAAATTAATTCACAAGTAAAAGATAATATAAAATTATTCTTTTAATTTATGAGTAGTGAAACACTAATATACCTGTGAAATAAATAAAATTTATATAGGAGGGTAAAACGAAATTCATAAAATCTTAGGTTAAGTTGTTACTCCCAGTAATGAAAAGTTCAAACTAAATGCACAAAAAATTAACTAAAATGGTCACATAATTTAATATGATATAATAATTGGTAATAATTTTTACCATCACCTATTATATGTTAAAACGAATTGCATATTAAACACGCACAAGGTCATACTAATATTTTCTTGCTTTCCTATCTATTACTCTCTTCGTTCACTTTTACTTATCACATTTCGCTTTCCGATAATTAAATTGACTAATTTTTATAGCTAATTAAATTTGATTAATTCAATATCTAAAATTATAATTTAATTAGATATTCAAAAAGTATACGAAAAATTTATAAATTGTAATTCTTTTTATATTAATATACTAATATATTTTAAAATATTAAATAATATTCATATCTTATAACTTTTGAGAAATGAAATTGACAAGTAAAAGTGAACGGTGGAATTACTATATTTTTACTATAAAAGAAGTGACAGATGATGAATAGATGATGAATAGATGATGAAATTCTTTGCTGTCTCTATTTGTCCCCCAATACCAATTCTTATTTTTCTCTGTGTTTCTCCTTATATAGTTTTCTTTCATTTCATTTTCAACAAAGCTAAGCAGGACCCTCCACTATTTCCAACACTGCTCCATTTATTTATTTTCTTATCTTTAATTCTACTAACTGACATATTCCTAGGGATAACGGGTACATTTTCAATAGCGGATATATTTTTAAATTTATACTCGCTTCACCATTCAAGTGGATATCTGTCACCCGTCAATCTTATTTTATAATCAATTCATTTGTCATTTTGTCAACCTGCCAATTTATTATTATTGAGCTTATGAGCTGCTAAAATTATGTGTGCCAAATTATTTGAGTTTTAGATAAATATAATTATATAAAGTTGTACAAATAAATCTTGAGCCGAGGGTCTCTCGGAAACAGCCTTTTACCACCAAGATGGAGGTAAGGTCTGTGTACATTCTACCCCCGAGACCCCACATTGTGGGATTTTACTGGGTATGTTGTTGTTGCTGTTGTTAAAGTTGTACAAATAAAATATAGTTGGTGGGTATAAGACGAACGGGTGAATTTGGGGCGGGGCAGGTGGGTATGAGGCGGGTATAACTGCAAATCCACCACCTACCCATACCCGCCTACTACCCGTCAAAGTTATACCCATACCCACCTACTATCTCTCAAAATTATACCCATACCGCCCGAACTGAGACGGATGCGATGCAAAATCCGCAAAATTATACACACCTGCCATCCCTACATATTCCCACTTCCTTCGGATTCGATGTCTCTTTCGCCCTTTTACCTCACTTTTTTAAGGCAGAAATTTACACTTCGAATACTTTTAGATGCATGCATTTTTATGATATTTCATACTCCCTCTATTTCAAAATATTTATAGTATTTGTCATTTATATGTCTATTAAAAAATATTAATTAAGAAGTGCCTTCAACTATTTTATCTTATTTATATTTTAAGATATAATCTCTTTTCATTGAATATTTACGTGTCATAATTGAAGTGTTTATACTCTTCAAGAACAATTACTTTTAAAGGTAAAATAGAAAAAAATAATTTTCTTATTTTTGAACTTCTAAAATAACAAGTATTTTGAGATAAATATTTTTAAATAAGAACGACAAATAGTTTGGGACGGTAGAAATATCATCTAATTTAACTAAGGGTCATTTGGTTATAAGGATAATGAACATAATAAATGCATAATTAAACTTTTGAGTTCGATATAAATAATCATGATTTTGTTTATCTCACGATTATGGAATTATTTTTATTGTATACTTTATGTGGCTGAATATAAAGGTGGAACGAAAATTTGAAGTTCACAGATTCAAATTCTTAAGTTACTGATTCTAAAATATTCAATAGAATTTTTAAGACCAATACAAAATTTAAATAAAATTATTAGATTCACCGAACCCAAATGTAACCAAAAGTCTATCTCCGGCCCTTGCCGAATAATAATCCTAAAATAACTATTCTTGGAATGATGCAAGAAAGTTGCACATTTTTCCTTCTCGCAAAGTCTTTTAAGAAAGCCAATATTAAATTTGAAATAAAAGTTCATCGAAGTTTATCTAGTGTAAAGACAAATACATGTTTTATAGTAGTAGATTGTATATCTCATTTTCAGACAAATACATGTTTTATAGTAGTAGTAGTAGTAGATTGTATATCTCATTGTTTAATCCCACGTATAATTTTGGTATCCACAAACCATATAATCCTTTAGAGGCAGTTTGGTTACAACAATTAATTAGGGTGTTATATCAATATGAAAGTGGGTTTAAATTTGTGCAATGTTAAATTGAGGGTATTAGTTAAAACCAAGATAAATTTTATATCAAAATCTTGAAATTGTTTATCTCATATAGAGTTGAAATTAAAATCCCAAAACTATTACTCCCCCTGTCTCGATTTATATAACACATTTTTCTTTTTAGTCAGTCCAAAAAAGAATGACATCTTCCCTTATTTGATAACAATTTAATTTTAAACTTTATCTTTTATGTTTAACGAGATGATATGTAACTACACAAATATTTTTAGCTTGTTTTAGATCATAAAATTTAAAAAACTTCCTTTATTTATTAAATTTCGTGTCAAATCAAAGACTTTCGTATAAAATGATATGGACGGAGGGACTATGAGTTATAATTGGAATAACCTTATTGGAACCAAACAACCCAATAGGAGGATAAAACAGAATCTATATAGATAAAACAACATAAAAAGAACACACAATTAGGTGAATATCACTATCATCCAATCTAAGTTTATGAAATAAATGCAATAATTTTGACTTCTGGACCACTTCTTTTGTTACCTTTTGCACATTTGGGAAAAGAATCCAGTGAACTTCTCCTCCCAACTCCTACTTTCATATTAATGATCCACCTCTCACTTAATTTCTTGCACGCGAATCAATTATTCACCAATTATTCATCAACTTCTCACAGATTCAATTTTGATTTTTCATTCAGGTCCGGTACTCTATATCAAGATTCAACTAAATTTAGATTTGCGCCAAAAAAAATCTATAACGAGAGATAAAACGCCCTCTCATAAACAATTTCATGCTCAAAATCCATAACTTTTAATTAAAGATAAATAGTATTTATCATTGTACCACAACTGATCGTATTGGTCACAAGTTCAGTTATTACTACTACTAAGTTTTAGAGATAGTAGTCTCATTAGCTTCAAACGAAAATATTTCACTATCTTTGTCAAAATTCGGTTATGTATTTTTAATACTCCTAACTAATACAAGTAATTCATGAGACAAATATAAATATAGGTTGGCAATCAAGTTATGCAGCAACATAAATTGTTTATCATAATAATTGTTTTAATTACTAATTCCAACTACCCTAGTTTAATTCCTTACCTCTGATCCACGTAAGCATATTTTTAGCTCCATTATAGAAATTAGCTCTTTTACCTAAAGGCTACAGCCATAGAAGTATACTACTCAAAACCTTTAGTAAATACTTTCGTGTTCATAATTGTATTCATTAACTCAACTCTATAATGTGCAATTCACATAAAACAAAAAGGTAGTTTATTCATAAGAAATATTTGCAATTACTAATTTCAACTACCTTATGTCGCACCCATTTTTTACCATGATTCACGATGTAATGGGTCGATTCCCTGGATTGATTATGCTGCTGAGGAGTCGTTACCTAATTATTCTACGGTAAATTAGGACACCTAATTATTAACTAAATGCTGCAAAGTGAACTCCGATTTATGGTATGCGAAATTATGAGATTCTAGGTAAGAGTTCTTTATTATCCTAAAGGGAAGGGGTTAGACATTCTTTAAGATCTGCTAACTTGCGGTTATCCGGTCAAACTCAGGTTAATTATTATGCTAAAAATGCATGTTGAAAAAAATATAAAGTTAAAAGGATGTTGCAAATAATTTATAAAAGAATGCATTTTGTAAAAGTATGCATTTGTATGGCATTGTTAAAAATACATGTAAAGTTGATTTTGGATAAAAGTATGCATTTGTATGAAAGTTGCTAAAATACATGCAAAGTTGATTTTGAAAAAAAGTATGCATTTGCATGACATTATATATAAAATAAATATTTGCATTTGATAGTAAAGGGGGAAAATAAATTATTTACCATGCAAAGAAGTGATTTTTTATGAAAGTCATTTTAAGTTGCAAATCGGATAGAAACAACTTTATTTGTATGATTAATAATGCGAATAAAAGACCAAGTTATTTTGAAAGTTTAAACATGCATGACGAGCCTAAAATGAACTAGCGCCGAATTTCCGATTTTAAAACTAATCCATTAATCTATCAATTCATGGCCTAATTATTCTAAGTATTCTAACAATCACACAAGCAGAGTAATTAAATTACAATACAAAATAAAAGAGATGCGAAATTTAAAAGAAATTAAACCGTAATGGCTAAGGCGATGGGAATGTCATCCCTTGGGCTTTGGGCACAAGTCCAGCACTCTTGTTTTCTTCCGTCTCTGTAGGGCCCCACTTTACTATCCCATATTGTTTAGATGTTAAGTGTAAAAGAAAAGACAGTTAGAAATAAATAAATGCAAGTAAAACCTTCGGATCCATATAAAATAGTAGAAATTTTGATTACGGAAGGCTCAGACTTATGTTTTTTAAGTAAAAAGAAATTTCATTCATGTCGTGGCTGCAAACTAGTGATTACATATGGAGTTTGAGAAGAGCGGTGTATTACCCCACTTCTTGTGAAGGTAGGAAAAAGTTATTTCTGATAGTTACTCGAGAGGGTGGCCCGATTAATAATTAGCATTAGTCAGATCAAATATTTTAGTACTCTCTTTGTCCTAATCTTGTGATACTTCTTTCATTTTTCAAGATTTAAATTTTTTAATTTTAAATGTATATTTGAACATAAAATGATCTTTAAATTTTTTGAAACTAAATTTACATCTTTGATTACGTAAAAAGTACTATAGATCATCATAATTTATAATATAAAATATTTTTAAAATATATAAAAAAATTATAATAAAAAAATAATTCATTTGACTCTTCAAAAGAGAAAAGTATTGCATAAGTACGAGGGAGTAGTAATTAACTTTTTTTTTTGAAGAATATGAAGTACTTATACTTTCTATCCTTCTCAATATGTTTTGCCATATGTCGCAGCATTTACCGTTTACTATTTTTGCATTTTTTAATTATTTTTTTGATACCATATTTTTGGTCATGTTATTTATTGTTACACTTCTATTTTTTCTTTTTATCCGAATATCTATCAGAAATAGTCTCTCTATTTCACAAAGTAAAGAGTAAGATGTATCGCTAGAACCCACCAATTTATGAGACTTACATTTTGATATATTATTGTTGTATACTTTATTTGTCCCAGATTATATAATTTTTCTATACAAAAATAAATTTAATTTTATGAGATATTTAAAGCTATATATTTATATGAGATTTATTTTGAATCACATATTTTAAATTGATTTGTTTCTTTTTTTAAATTTATCAAGTGAAAAGGAGTGACATAAATTTCCTATCCCCTTCCTCACTACCACAGTCCCAAAAAGTCAAGAAAATCAGAGCATCAATCTTGGCTAAACTTCAACCAGTTTTCTTGAATTCATTCATACATACCCCGCCATTCTCGCAACCCAATCAACACCATAGCTTTGTTATGTACAATTACAAAGAGGCAACATTATCTCTCTCCCCTATTACACCATGTTCCCCTTCATCATCATCATCATCATCTTCTTTCTCCCTTGTTGCTATTCTACTCACTTATATCCTTACAGTAAGTACATTATTTTCACTTCCTTCATGTTCTTCATTTTCATTTTTTCAGTTTTAACCACTGTTTTTAACTAACTAGCTATTTTCCTCTGTTTTTTTCTACTTCTTTTCTTTACAGATTATTCATTACATATAGATTGTGGGTCGCTCTCAAATTCAACTGATATCTTCAATACTACATGGGTTTCCGACCGTTACTTCACTAACGGCGCTATTTCCGTCGTCTCCGAACCTCTTTACTTCAAACACCCACAAGAAAAAACTCTCCGTTACTTCCCTATCTCTTCCGGTAAAAAAAACTGTTATGTAATTCCCAATTTGCCCTTAGGCCGTTACCAGCTCCGTACATTTACTGTCTACGATAATTACGACGGTAAATCACATACCCCGTCATTTGACGTTTCCGTTGAGGGTAATATCGTCTTTCAATGGAGATCACCTTGGCATGAATCTATCTCACGCGCCGGCGCGTACTCCGATCTGTTTTTTACTGTTACAAATAATGAAGCTAATGTTTGTTTTTACAGTATTGCTACGGATTCACCTGTTATTGCTTCAATTGAAGTTACCCAAATTGATCCAGCTTCATATCTAGTCAATGACACTTCAATTTTAGTGAATTATGGTAGATTTTCTAGCGGGTCGGGTCAATGGGGACCCGGATTTAGTAACGATACTGACCGGTTCGGCCGGTCATGGCAATCGGACTCCATTTTCCGGTCTAAGGTAGCGGGGAGAACTACTGGATCAACAGTTAAAGCTATTTCAGCTATTAAAAATGTGGTAAATGTAGATAAAGCACCAAATTATTTTCCATTGAAATTGTATCAATCTGCAGTTACTGTAATTGGTGAAGGGGGTGAATATTTGGAGTATTTGTTACCCGTCGACGCGAAATTGGATTACTTGTTATGGTTTCATTTTGCTGAGATTGATGTAAGTGTGAATAAAGAAGGTAAAAGGGTGTTTGATGTGAGAGTGAACGGTGAGAATGTGAGTAGAGTTGATATTTATAAGGAAGTTGGGAGTTTTGCTGCTTATGATTTTAAGTATGTTGCTAAGAATTTGAGTAGTACTGAGTTGAGTGTGAGGCTTGAGCCAGTTGTGGGTGCTCCTGTAATTTGTGGGCTTGAGAATTATGCGATTATTCCGGCTGATCTCAAGACTCTTCCTCAACAAGGTATATACCGAAATTTAGTTTATTTCCCAGAATTCGTTGTAGTTGTGTTTTATTGGTAATTCAGTTAAGGGGTCGTTGTTGCTGGTTAGAGTTATGTAGATATTAGTAATGCAATGATCAATTGTGTAACATGTATTAGTTATTCTATCTTCTACCCTGCATAAAATAATGCATAGATTCAGTCATAACTTATACATGTATTAGTTATGCGGGGTTGTAAGTTGGTAACCAGACATCGTACTTGGTGTACTGAATTTTATACATATCAACTAAAAATGCTACCAAAAATATGGTACTAGTTATGTTGGTTTTAATGTATGAACGATTCACTTCCTAACCAGCAACCAAACGACCCCTTAGTTGTGGATGGGGCAAAATTTGAACTTGTTGTTTTTACATGTGTTTGCAGTTGTTGCTATGAAAGCATTGAAGGAGTCACTTAGAGTTCCGGATAGAATGGGATGGAATGGTGACCCTTGTGCTCCTACTACTTGGGATGCTTGGGAAGGTGTTACTTGTCATACCACTAAGAACGGATCGCTTGTTATCTCCCAAATGTAAGTGATTCTTTTCTGTCTGCCATACGTGGATACATTTAGGTTAAATGACGATTGGAGAACATGTGAGCTAATAGTTAATCTAGCCTGCTTGGGATGTTTGGATATCTTAATGGAGGTCATAACATTACTGCTAGTTTGGTCCGTATCATAATTTGATAAGGGGGACATAATAACATGGGGTTATAAGCACGTTATAGCTGAGATACTAACAATGTATAAACTGACCCAAGGGTGTGACTAGTGGTCAATGAAGTGAGTTGAAAACCATGAGGTCTCAGGTTCAAATCCTAGCAAAGATAAAACCACTAGGTAATTTCTTCTCAGCTGTCCTAGCCTTGGTGGATAGAGTTACCTGGTATCTGTTGTTGGTGGGAAGTGGCAGGTGTCCCATCGAATTAGTCGAGGAGCGTGGTCGTTTGTTTCGAGAACATTAGGGTGAGCTAGAAAACTATGTAGAATATTGAGAAATGGATCAATATCTTACTTATAGTAGCATACAGAGTCACTTGGAGTAACTGATAAAGTTGTTGCCATGTGACCAGGAGGTCATGGGTTCAAGCCGTGGAAACAACCTCTTGCAGAAATGTGAGGTAAGATTGCGTACAATAGACCCTTGTGGTCCGGCCCTTCCCCGGACCCCGCGCATAGCGAGAGCTTAGTGCACCGGCTGCCCTTTAGTAGCATACAGAGTCACAGAGCACAATTAGAAGTGGAAGGAGTTGTTTGGAGCTGCTATCTTGCCAAAGTAAATCACCTATATCTCTGTTCTGAACAATGAAAAGTAGAATGAGATTTGAGTTGAATGAAAAATGCACAACTTGCTGTGCAAGTATCTGGGGTAGGTGTATGCCTTGCAGGTCTTTTGGCTATGGCTAAATACCGTGGTGCCACAAGGTCTTACCTCAAAAAGACGTTCAAATTATTGTTTGAAATTATGCTTAAGAACCCAATTCCATGAAAGTTATCTTTGAAACTCCTAGGTGAGGCATTTGGGTTGGGATATCAATTCATCTTTATGAAGCATGGAAAGAAGTGTCATCTAATTTTCAGATTTCAGATCATTAGTACACGAGGTCACGATTGGTTAGAAACCACTGAGGTTGGACCGTTAAAGTGTGAAATTTCCATTGTTCCAGCATTTTTCCGTCATATGCTACTGGTCTCAAAAAAAAAAGCTACCGGTCTCACTTCTAACTTGACAAATGATGTATCATTAATTTCATTTGTGTGTCAAAGAAGGAAAGAAATATCTTTTTTTTTCCGTAACAAATATCCCTTTGACTTCTGTTGTTTAATTCTAGGTGATATCTAAACCAGCACATGTATATCTTTCTTGATTCTTTTAGTTCTTATCTTTCAGTGATCTCGGAAGCCAAGGCTTAAAGGGATATATCAGCAACCAAATTGGTCTCTTGTCTAATTTGGTAAGCTTGTAAGTATCAACTTTCAATTTCTTACCTCAACTTATCTTATATACCTGAATTTCACATGTTGTTACTCCTGTATAGTGTCTAGACTTACTCACTTATTGGTCCTTGTAAAATGATTAACGTACTAGTATTTGCTTATACTCATTATGGTGCCTTGATGGATAATTCTTTTGATTGGATCCTTTAAGTTGCACCAATTTCTTCTCTGCACTTTTTCTGTTTGTTACCGGTGCTAATTTGGTCTTTGCAAATAGTCATTCTACCTTCCCTTACTTTTTTGCCTTGCAGGAACTTAAGTTCTAATTCTTTGGGAGGTTCTCTACCGTGGGGATTGGGCCAGAAATCTCTTGTGAAACTGTAAGACCAGATATCTGATGTTTTGCATATTGGAACTATGAGTTTTATTAAGTTCAACATATATAATTGTTGAATGTTATTGGAATCCTGAATACACGGGATCCTGCCAGATTTTTCTGATCCATTCATTTGCTACTAGCTTAACAACTTACCTCTTGTAAATTCCTTTTATTCTTTGGGCCGTTTTTTTGAAAGGTAAGGTTCTTAATCCTTAGGCCTTAGCTTGAAGTTTTGGTTAATTAACTTGACAATGTCATTTTTAAAGCCTGAAGTTTGATCTTTCGTGCAGGGATTTGTCAAATAACAAGTTTACTGGACCCTTACCAGATAGTCTAGCTTCTTCCACCTTGCAAATTGTGTAAGCTCCATTCTTGTTCTCCTTAGTAATCTTTTCATGGTTTTGTCTTTGCGTATTTCACTTTTTGTGAGGTACCAGTTACTTATTTCATGATTGTCATAGAAAGAAAGATAAGTATTTGGGTTATAAATACCCGGATTCATTCAGATAAAAGAAATTTATCTCGCTTTATTTACCTTCTGCTTAGTTCTAACAGTTACATTGTAATTCACTCAGGTTTTTGAATGGTAATGAACTAGAAGGTCAAGTTCCAGAGGAACTTCTTTCCATTGCGGTCCATGGTGGAGCTATTGAGTATGTCATTCTCTAATTTCTGGCTAATGTTGTTGACTTCAGTAGATTTTATGTTCTTCTTTTAATAGATTTTTCATTTTTGAATCTGTGCTTCAACTAAAAAACAAGACTGATTCGACGAAGAGTGCCTCTGCTACTCATGTCATTAGTGCACGAATTGAAATGCTTCCTTCTGTTAATTACTAGTTTAGGTTGTTAGAAATACCTTATGGCAAAATGATTTGAATTGGAGTTTGCCTTTGTTTCCTGACCAATAATAGTTGCCTTTGCAAAGTTCACTTATAATAACAAGTTGTTATTAACAACTATTAGTCCAGTATTCAAATACTGCCTTTGAGGCTTTATATGAAAGACGATGTCGTTCTCCAGATAGTGGTTCGAACCGCCTTGACGAAGTTCTTTGATCCAGATTTGGTTCGACATGCATTCAAGGTGAAAGTGACCCCAGAGCGGCTTGAGCAACTTGGAGTAGATAGAAGTCCTATTCGGACATACTGAGTCGTGAGTTGGAGTTCATGGTTTTGGACAAACTGAGTAGTGACTTGGAGTTCAGGGAAGATGACTGTGTGTTCTTGAAAGTTCCACACATGAAAGGGGACTTGGCCCAAGGTTTATTTACCTTCATGAGATATTGAAAGGGGTTGGTGTAGTCGCTTATAGATTTGCTTTGGCATTAGGGTTGTCAGCTGAATATCCTATTTTTGATGTTTCTGTCTCTATGCTTAAGAAGTATGTGTACATACATGACTTCGTTCATGTTTATGCCGGATCAGTCAATTCAGGAAGACGAGGACTTGTCTTGAAAGTTTTACCCATGAAAGGGGTGATGAAGTTCGGGAAGAGGGCAAGCTTAGCCTATGGTTTATTTCCTGCATGAGATTACTGAAGCAGATCGGTGTAGTGGATTATAGACTTGCTTTGCCACTAGAGTTGTCAGTTGGATACCTTTTTTTTCTTCCATGTGTCTATGCTTAGGAAGTACGTACGCGATTCCATCACATGTATCCCGGTTCCGTTTTGTAGATGGGAACTTGTCCTATGAGGTCTCAGTAGTTATAGTGGATAGACGACAAATTCGCAAGTTGAGATTGAAGAGTGTCGCATCTGTCAAAATATTATGGGGAAATTGTCCTACGGAGGAAGCTACTTTGGACTTCGAGAAAGATATGCACAAAAAGTATCTACAGTTGTTTGATGCTCCAGGAATGATGGTAACCACGTCCGAGAATGAGTGTCATTTTAGGTAGAGAAGAATTGTCATTTAGCCTAAAAAAATAAAAGGGATATAAGACGTCATTTATTTTCACTTAATGGAGGTCTGAATAGGTATTAATCATTAAGTGCATTTGTTTATGTTAAGATCTAAGCACTTATTGGGTCTGAATAGGTATTAATCATTAAGATCTTGAATAAAGTCTTAACATCATTAAGATGTATTTTTGTATGAATAATTTTTATCACCACTCTGTCCACAACTACCCGCTCCACCCCCACCCTCCCAACCCCACCCAACCCCTCCAACCTCACCCCACCACCCACCTCACCCACCCACCCACCCCCACCTCATAACCTCACCCCACCACCACCCACCACCATCCCACCACCACCACTACCCTTCAAACACCCATCGCACCCCACAACCCACCCCCACCTACCCTCACTAATCACCCCCACCCCACAACCAACCACCCCACCTTACCACTACTAACCACCTCTGCCATCACAACCACCACCACATTCGCCAACCACCAGCTATCACCACCAACCACCTCTGTCATCACAATCATTGCCATCGTTGCCACTGCCACAATTCTGGCCAATCCTTACTACTAACCACCCCTACCATCATAATTAGCACCGCCGCCAACTACCACCAACACCATTTCCAACCACCATGCATTATTCAGCCACCACTACCAACACCGCTAATTATTAAAATCAACCAACTCCACCATCATAACCATCACCACGAACCGCTTACAACACCAACTACCTCCACAATCACAACTATCACCACCACCCTTACTAGCCACTAGCACCAACCATCACCACCACCACCACTACAAAGCATCTCCACCATCACTAGCGAATGTACATGTTTTTTTTATCAAATAATATTTTATTTTATTAAATTTATATCTATTATCTAATATTTAGTTACTTTTTAATTTGGATTTTATATTTGTTTTGTTTAAATAAATACATTATGAACATTCAGATGTTTCCAAAAAAACAATCTTAATCATTCCGTGTCCAGATCTAGAAACAACATCTTAATCATTCAGCTGTGCATTCAGATTTAGACGTCTTAATCTTAATGAAAACAAATGAGGTCTAAGTAGGCCAAAGCCATTTAGGGACACATTATAAGAAAGCTACAGAAGCTATATAAAGTGAACACAAAACAATATGACTTCATAGAACTATCAAACATGAGAGAAAAGATATTGAAATGGAGTAATTTCTATTTTTCTGTCCGAGCTTGATAGATAGAGTTACCGGGTAACTGTGTTGGTGGGAAATAGCAGGTACCCCTTAGAATTAGTCGAGGTGTAACTCGTATTGGTTGTATTTATCTTTCTAAAAAAATAAAAGAATTAGTCGAGGTGCATCCAAGCTGGTCCGGATATCATCGTTATGAAAAAAGTGGTTCTGGGATAACTCCCGGTGGTTCTAGGATGGCATCTGACCCAAGGATAACGAATATCCGCTCAATATCCTCTTGTACACCTTCCATAATGCATCACATTATGCAATACAATTGTACAACTATCTTGCTCATAATCAATGTATGCACAATACATGTTGGTAAGTACATCAAAAACTATAATCACTCAACTAAGCAGTGTATAAAACTTAGAACCTTAAGCAATCCCGAACTTCATTTGCAAACCAGGTATATGCTTGTCCTCACACAAAGAGGTACCAATATCTTTCACTCAATAGGTTATTGGTAGGATTGAGTCGATTGACTGGAATGAATATTGTCGGGATGGCTAATGTTGTACCAAAGTTTGTAATATTCTGAATGAAATAACTCAGTGGTTAGCAACAGTTACGTTTAGTTAATAGTCTATTCCCAACAACAACAACAACATACCCAGTATATTCCTACAAGTGGGGTCTAGGGAGGGTAGAGTGTAGTGTACGCAGACCTTACCTCTACCTTGGGAGGTAGAGAGACTGTTTCTGATAGACCCTCGGCTCAGAATAAAGCAAAAACAAACAAGCTAGTACAAAGTGTAGTTAATAGTCTATTCCCGTGTATTCATAATTGTCTATTTATTTCCGGACATGTTACCTTGTTATAAATAAACACGGTCGTCAAGGATTCATATAAGCTGACCCCAATTTGTTTGAGACTGAGGCATAATAGTAGTTGTTATTGCCCAACTTTTAAAAATCCAAACTGCAAAGCAAAAGCTAAGCTGAGGTGAGCTGTGAGGTGTGCCTCAACTATGCCGATATAAGATTCTTAATTTGGGAGATGGAATTCTACTCCTCTTATTTTTATGTAACTCTGTTTGGGTATTTAGGAAATTTAAGAATCCAGTTATGCATAGTTGCTGTTTGAGTTGAATTATATCCGAAGAAAGAGTTGCTGTTGGAGTTTCTTCGTAGAGTTACTCGATAGGACAATTTTCATATCAAAGGAGTTAAGTTTAATTGTTGAAAGTTGTAATGGTGTTTAAAGGAACAAGTTAATCAAATGTTTTGGGACTTACAAAACAGGACAGAATTACTAAAGTTATTTTCTGTTCGTGAGGAGTGAACATGTTCAGATGATTAATCGATCTTGAGCTTTCATTAATACAAAGTTGGAATTCTGTTAACATGTAAAATTTCAGGAATAATTCTACGTGGAAAACACACTACTTTTTCTTTCCCAGTTTATGTGTCATACCTTCCTTTTTAGTCTGTTCTTTTTTTTTTCCCGAGAATGGTAGCATTACCTCCCCTTTTAGTCTGTCCCAGGCATACTTCCTTACTTATAAACAATTTAACTTTAAATTTACAATTTTATCCTTAATGAGATGATTTGTAGCTGCAAATGTCTATGGCTTGATTTAGACCACAAGTTTCAGAAGTCCCTTTTTATTTCTTAAGCTCTGTTCTCATCAAACAGCCCCGTAAATTGGGACAGAGGAGTACAATAGAAACTCTATAAATTAATGCTCTTGGGACCACCAAAATTTATTAATTAAAAGAGATATTAATTAATCGATAAATTAATAATTATTAGTTTATATATTAATTAATACTTTTATCAATTTATAGATAAATTTATAATGAAATACCCAATTTACAAACACCCTTCAATCTTCCACTTCATTATTGTTCAATGTACTATATCAAATGAAGCACCCTTCAATCTCCCACTTTATTATGCTTCTTGTGTTCAATGTACTACTTTATGGATATTAAAAAATATTTCCTATATAAACACAAGATCAAATCATGCTAACACAAACAATGGATGTCGAACATGTCCTGATTACTCAGAAAAAAATGTAGTTGCACAGTTGTTGACTGATGAAGAAATAATTGAGAGCGTTATGAGAACTGATAAAGGTGATTAAGATGATGATGAAATTTCTACAGTAGAGCCCCCTTCGCGAAACGAGGCTATTAAAGCGGCAATCACATTGAATAATTTCTTGTTGAGCTATGAGAAAACAACACCAGAAGTTCTTACAATGATAAGAAAAATTAGAGATGAGATTCAATGTGACATTGATTTCAACAAAAAACAAAAGACAATTGAGTCATTTTTCAAGAAGTCTTCATAAATCACTCATGTATTATGTAGTATATAAGAAATTATTAATTTATTTTTTACATGGGGTCTATATGAGTAATAAAAAATGTATTATCTTATAATTTTAGCGAACTATTAATTTAGCACGTTATCCCCGAGTCGGGACCGACCAAAAATATTATCTAAGAGAGTTTATTAAATAATTGAGTATTAATTAATAGAGTTTCTACTGTACTATTATTTTGGGAAGAGAGATTTAAACTGTAGGCTCATGTTTGCTTTAGAGATTATTTTACAGTAACTGTTCTTGAATATGAAATGTAAGACCAAAACACAATGGTGCCTCCTTGCGGGACTTGTTTCACCTACTTTTGATTCAACTCCCTTATCCTTTTAAGTTCCCTTTAGGAATTGTAAAACACAATCAGGTTACTTTAAGCTTTTAGGTCTTCTGGAAAATGAATATAATAATGTAAAATTATTATCATGGTGGAGTCTCCAGTGTTTTCTGTTCTGTTGATAAAAAATTTACTAGACAGTGGTGATTTTTTTTCTAGAAGTTTATATTTTGTTTCTTCCTTCATGTACTAGTTTTTTCACTGATTTCTAACAGAAGCATTTTGCTTCCACAGCCTCTCTGGTAATAAAGGGTTGTGTGGTGGACCTACTTTGCCAGATTGTCCACTATTTTGGAGTAAAAATGGTCTCTCTACCGCTGGTAAAGTCGCAATTGGAATATCATGTCTAGTATTTATTTGCGTGGTACTTTTGGTGGCATACATTTGCTACAAGAGGAGGCAGAATGATTATGACTTTGGTCTGCCACACGAGATGATGTGTAAGTGTTTTCTGGGAGATTACAACATGTTATACTTTCCATAGTTTCTTTGAATTTCTTTTATTTCAACTAAAGAAAGTACTTACACTTAACTAATCGTAGAACCATACTCCCCTCTTTTTCTAATCAAATTTGTTGATATTGACGGTCAACTTTACCAAGTTTTCTAAATCAAACTCGAAGAATGTTTGATTTACTTTTTTAACATGACATTATCTATTTTCATGCTGGATATGGTGGATGATAGGTACTTTACTTTCTATGTACATTGCTCAGACTCTCCAAAAATGTTGTTGCACTGGTTGGATCTAAAAAAATGCACTATTTTTGGATGATCCGACACGCACCAGTCGACATTTTCAAAGAGTCCGAGCAACATAGCTTTCTATTATAGTTTGAATTTTCAGTTGTACAGTTGTCTATTCTGATTGTGAACTAATCTCTACACCTTCCGAAATTTATCTCAACAGCATTAGCTGCAAAGAGGAATAGGTACCAACGGCAAAAATCGCTGATGACTCTAGAAATGGAGAGCCAGCATGCCAAAGGATTTATACCTTCATACAATGGAACATGACATAGCTTGTACTTGTGGAAAGTGAATTTTGATGGAGTTCCACTTGCCAAATAGAGACATATAGAGGACATTGAGATTGTGCAAAATACAAGGTACTGAGGATAAGGAGTTTAGAAATGGGCACCAGTGCCTTAAATTGATGTTGACTAAACAAGTTGTGTCCCTAAGAGGGAGGGGTATGTAGAATTCAGATTTGTTTGTAGAGTTCAATGTTTGCCAATTTGTTCATGAAAATCCACCAAACAGATAAGGCAAATGCCTCCATTGTATCATACCCAATTTTGGGCATTTGACAAACATATATGATGATTGTGACTAAACTTTGTAATGCACATAGGTAGAGAACTTCTCTTTGTTTGATTCCATAATTAACGTTATTGTGTACTGATATTGACCTTACAATTAGTCATTTACTCCATCAATCATCGATTGAGTCGTAACAGGACATCTTCCAAATGATCAAGATTAGCCAGTGGTGGATTTTTGCGATTATTTTCTTTGTTGAGTACAAAAAAGCTTATCATCTTTATTTTTTTGTAACTGAGTTGGAGGTGTAGGCATTATCGGGGGAGATGAAGCATCAAATTGAGGTTTATCGGGATCAATATAACAAGCTATTTAGAATATAATGGAATCTTTATAAAGTTGATCATTATGATATTATGACGAATTTGATTGACAAGTTCAATGGCAACGGGAAGGGGGTTCTTTAGAAAAAAATGTATGGAGTGCCGGAATGACCAAAATACTAGAAGAACATATGAAAATTGAAATGTATGAATCAATTTTTTGGTGAATAGCTTGTTTGGTACATACACTTTCCGTCATTATTGTGTGTGAACTTTCGATTTCAGGCCGCTCTTTAGCAAGATTGCAGATCAGAAAGATTGACATTAATTAGCCCGTTAAAGTTAGTCTTTATAAAGTTTTATAAACTCATTAAAAAAGTTAATGATGCTTTAATATTGGTAATAGCCTGATATTAACAAGATTTTTGCACCCAGAAAGTGTATAATTCTAAAAGGGGGAATCTTTAAGGTTTCCCTTTTGAGACTACATCAATTATAGTGATTTAAATAGGCCCAGTGCATGCATCTACTAAGTCAATGGATGATTTTTTTCATTTAATTGCACGGTTTTCCCTTCAAATGGGCTGGTCTTTTTGCTCCTCAAATGCAACTTATATCTATTGGGACATAAGTTCTTTAAAGGATCCAACATAAATTGCGTCGAATTCCTTCAAGAATCTATGCCCCAACAGACATGAATTTCATTTGAGGAGCAAAAATTAAAGACAATCACAAAATAGGGACCAAAAAGTGCAAATGACGCTGAATTTTTATTCAATGTAATCCAGTGGGCTAAATTTTGCCTTTCAAAATTAGTTGAATGATTTTTTAATATTTTTTTAAAGATAAATTTGCTCGCTAGGCTAATATAAGTAAATAAATATGTTCCTTGATTTCATTCATTGATGATTTACAATATATAGTAATTAAAGAAATATTTACCTTGTTATAAACTAGGTAGCTAATCAACCTAATTACAAAAGAATATAATTCTACCTAAAATAAGAGATATACAATTAATGTAAGAATATTCGGTGAATATATTATGACACCCCCGCAGTCGAAGCGGGAGGCTCACGAACACTGAGACTGGCTCGAAAATCATCAAATAGTATGCGCAGAAGTCCTTTGGTGAAGATGTCGGCAATCTGATATATGGAAGGAACATGAAGGACACAAACTTGACCACGAGCCACTTTTTTGCGAACAAAATGAATGTTCATCTCAATGTGTTTGGTGTGCTGATGTTGGACGGGATTGCCGGAAAGATATATCGCACTAATATTGTTGTTGTAGACCAGTATTTCCTTTGGAATCGGGCATAGAAGCTCAAGTAGAAGGTTACAGATCCAACACGACTGAGAGACGATGTTGGCGACACCTCTGTATTCTGCTTCGACACTGGATCGAGATAGTGTAGGTTGCCTTTTAGAAGATCAAGACAATAGGTTATCTCCGAGGATGACGCAGTATCCCGACGTGGAGCGTCGGGTGTCAGGACATCCACCCCAGTCAGCATCAGAATAAGCAGTGAGACCAGTGAGTGAGGACCTGTATAGATGTAAGTCGAAGTGAAATGTTCCCTGGACGTATCGTAAAACACGTTTGAGGGCATGCATATGTGCTTCCGTCGGATTGTGCATGTGCAAACAGATTTGTTGCACTGCATAAGATATGTCTGATCTCGTGAATGTGAGATACTGCAGGACCCCAATCAGGATATGATAGTGAGTCAGGTCTGAATACGGAGGGCCATAATCAGCGATGAGCTTGGAATTGGTGTTCATGGGCGTGTGGGCTGGTTTGCAAGATGTCATACCTGCACGGTCAAGGATCTCTTCGGCGTATTTCTTCTGACACAAAAATAGGCTGCCAGAATGACGAGTGACAGAGATGGCCAAGAAATAACTCAAGGGGCCCAAATCTTTCATAGCAAACTCAGAGGCAAGAAGTGACATAATGGACCGGCGGAGGGCATCAGATGATGTCATCAACATACAATAATAGGTAGGACATGTTTGGACCCTTGTTGTAAATGAACAGGGAATGATCAGCAAATGATTTGCTATGTGAAAAACTGATAGATGAGACATAATCGGCGAACCGCTGGTACCATGCTCGAGGAGCCTATTTCAGTCCATAAAGCGATTTCTGCAACATACAGACATAATTCGGATGAATAGGATCCCTGAAACCCATAGGCTGATGCATATATACCATTTTATGAAAATCTCCATGTAGAAAGGCATTCTTGACATCAAGCTGATGAATGAGCCAAGACTTGGATAGGGGCAATACTGAGGATGATCCGTATGGTTGCGGGCTTTACGACCGGGCTGAATGTTTCATCACAATCCACTCCCACTTGTTGACACCTGCCATCACATACAAGACGTTCCTTGTGCCTCTCAAAGGAACCATCAGATTTTTTTATGTCTAAAAATCGACATAGAATGAATAATGTTAGCATTAGGTGGATGTGGTACTAGGTCCCATGTATTATTATCAATAAGAGCATTACATTTTCCAATCATTGCAGATTTCTAATTAGGGTCGGATAAGGCATACTTCAGATTACGAGGGACACAGGAAGGGACAACTGAAACGGATAGGTTAAACAATTATTTAGGTTTGGAAATTCCGTGCATGACACGGGTTTCCATTGTCCGTGAGTGTACCTCGGGACGCGGGATGCAAAAAAAGGGGGGGGGGGTGCCGCGGGACTGTCGGGAAGATGAGGAGGGGCGGTGGTGGCGTGATTGGTTGGCCGAGAGGTGGCCACAGAATCACCCTGAGATGGGCTGATCTGAGCCACCATCGATGAAACTGGGTGGGCAGTGTGTTCCGGACTGACCATGGTGGATTCGGGTGCCGGGGACTAGGACGTCGAATTATGTAAATGATGAATTAGAAGGGGGTTCAGTCCATCATTTAGGAAGTCATAGGAATGCCGAGGTGGCGAGTTTTGTGAGGCAAAAGGGAATTGAGACTCATCGAATAGGACATGGCGTGAAATAATTATTTTACGGCTTGATAAGTCATAGCAAGTATAACCACGATGATTGGGGGGATGGGGGGAACATAGAAACACACATGGAGAAAACCGGGGTTGGAGTTTGTGAGTGGTCGGATGAAGAGGATAACAGAGACATCCGAAAACACACAAGTGTTGGTAAGTGGGTTCCTATGAAACATAACTTGAGTGGATGACCGTAGAGCTAGAGACTTATTTGAGATTATGTTTAAGAGGTAGGTGGCCATGGGGAGCGCGTAATGCCAGAATTGAGGGGGAATTGAGGCTTGGGCAAGTAGGACACGAATTAAGTTGTTTATGGTTCAAATTTTCCGTTCGACTTTATCATTTTGGGAGGAGGTGTGGGGGCAGGAAAACGAAAGGTAAGACCAGGTTTTGTGCAAAACTATTTGAATTGGTGATTATCAAATTCCCTGCCATTATCACATTGAAAATATTTAATGCTTTTTTCAAATTGTGTTTTACGAAAGCACTAAATGAGGAAACAATGGGGTAGACTTGGGATTTATTACCAATTGAAAAAGTCCATAGAAAGTTAGAATAATTATCCAAAAACAACACATAATAGGGTACGAAAGATTGCTATTCAAAGCATCGTTAAGAGCTTAAGTAATACCTGGGGCTTCTAGGGAGTAGTAAAGATAAGATGACTTCGATGGCCGACCGTACTTAGAATGGTAGAAGTCCACAAATTACTATGTATTATATCGAATGACATTAAAGTACAATTTGTGGATGCATAAAATGATAATTTAACGTGTTTCCCAAAAATATTGGATTCACATATAGGAGTCTTAGAAATATGGTTGCATTGAATAAAATTATTGTTTCTAAGGGAGCGTAAAACAGAATCTTCCGGATGTCCTAATTTAGAATGCCATAAGTAAGATGAAAGAACATCAAAGGTTGATGGAACATAAGCTATTTTATTGACGGCGTTTAAAATATGGTAGAGATCTCCGGTGCTGTCATATCTCATTATTCATCTTCCTGTCGTAAAATCCTTCACAGAAAAATGAAAAGGATCAAAGTTAAGATAAACATTATTATCAGTTGTGAAACGTCGCACATAGATTAGATTCTTAATGAGTTTAAGGGCATGAAGGACATTTTTTAAAATTAGTAGTGGATGTTGCGGGGATAAGGACGAATAACCAAAACCACGAATAGGAATGTCTTGTCCACTACCAACAATAATATTCTAATTTAAATTACTCAAATTGGAATAAAATGAGAGAGTACCTTGTGATGCCGTTATGTGAGAGGTGGCGCCTGTGTCCATATACCAATTTTCTTCTGAAGCTTTGAGTGACATTGTGTTCATAGCTGCCTTAATATCAGTCGGTGCATAAGTGGAGAGCGGGGGAGCCTGTGCTGTGTAAGCCTGTTGTAGATGTGCACCGAGTATGCCTGGTTAGGCTTGTTGGGTCGGAGGTGAAGTCTACGATGATGTCGGATACAAGAAAGGAGGAGAGGCCCAAGATGGTAGGGCCCATATAGCCCATAGCGGGTAGGAAGCCCACGACGGAGGCTGCTTCCACTACCGCGATCGCTGTTGGATATTTCCTGCCGGTAGGGATTGTCCATTGCCACCGCAGTTGCTACAAGAATTCCGTCCACCGTGGCTCTTGCACGAATGCCGCCATCAACAGTTGTTGAGGGTCGATGCGGCCTACTGCGGGTCCTCGGGTTGGCGGTGCTGACTGCCGAAATTGGAGACCCTGCCGTCGGCGGAGGGCTTGACGGTGGTGGTGAGGGAGGTGTCTGCAATGCTGGCCTGAGTGGTGCTGCACTTGATTTTCTGGATTTCCTCAAGGATTAGCTTCGAACGGGCCTCATAAAATGGTGGTAACGACGTGCATTGCTGAAGGATGGTAGCAACATCGTCATAGGATTTGTTCATGCCTGCAATAAGTTGCACGACCAATCGCTGATTAGTGACTGATGCGCCAACGTTGGAGAGTTGGTCGGCAAGTATCTTGAGTTCTTGACAATATGCAGACACGTTGGGAAAATCGTCCCGGTGAACGTCTTTAAACCGATTTTCAAGGTATAACGCATATTGAGTTTTGTTGTCGTGAAAAATACTTTTCAAACGTTCCCACGTTTGGCGGGCAATGGCATCGGTCTCTATGATTGTGTGAAACAGATCATTAGAGATCGTGCCGTATATCTACTGGAGAACATCTGCATCTAAACGAGACCAAAGTGCATCATCAGAAGTCGAAGTCGAGGGTGAGTCTGTGGACTTCGATTTAGGAGGGATGATGTGGTCGATAACTTCGTAGACACGACAATGAATTTTGAATAGTTCCGCCCATGAGGAGTATTGACCCTTTTCCATCTCAAGAGTCACAGGGATGAAATTTTTAATGTTGTTGACTGCAAGTGCATGATGAAATTTGGTTTTGTCAGCCATGCAAGATGAAATTTAGGAGGAGAATGAAAGATAATGGCCGAAAAAACTAGGGTTTTCGTCGGTGGGGTGAGGGCCGAGAGGGGGGAGGGGGTCGGCTACTGGGAGGGATTTTATTAGGGTTAGACTACTGATACCATAAAGGAATATGTTCCTTGATTCCATTCATTGATGATTTACAATATATAGTAATTACAGAAATATTTACCTTGCTACAAACTAGGCAACTAATCAACCTAATTATAAAAGGAATATAAATTCTACCTAAAATAAAAGATATTCAATTAATGTAAGAATATTCGGTGAATATTCTATGAATAAGAACAACAACGTACCCAGTATAATCCCACAAATGAGGTCTGGGGCACTAGGCTAATATAGGACCTAATATAAAGAGTAGTCAAAAAGCCATTGCAAATGTTTCATAATAACTTGTTAAAACCAGTTTACTGATGATATAATTTTTTTGTAGCATGAGATCGTTTGGATGGTGCATAAGTTATTCCTGAATTAATAATGATGGTACTATATCTCATAGTATTAATGATGATATTATTTAGTGAAGAGATTTTTATTATTAGATGTTTGGTTTAGTGGAGTAAAAATAGATATACGGGATATAATATAAATCATGCGTTTGATTTAAATTAGATAAAGTTGGATAACTTTTTATTTCCCATTTTTACCTTGGCTCAAAGAGCTTTGGAAGAAAAATGTGTCATTTTGATGCTTAATCTCAGGATTACTTGTTATCCCATTTGGAGCATGTTGGGTAAAAATAGTGGCAAAATTATAGTACAAACAGCACCGAAATTGCTAATCCCGAAATAAAAATTTCTACTAAACGTGAAATAAGCTAACATTGAATTTAATGCTGAAATTATAATTTCTAGTTCTCAAACCAAATAATTCCTATCAATATATAACTTAAATCCATGAACTACTATACTCCATATCTCTTTCTCTTACATCCCATGTCACTTGCCACTTGTCATTTCTCAATATTTGGGTGAAAATTAAAAAAATAAAAACCACATAAAACAAATAAATGAAAATGGCCATGAATATTGAATTCTACTCAGTAATTTTTTGTGTTATTTCTTATTATCCCAACAATATGTCCACTTGGAAGAAAACAACGTGTGGGATTCTATTGATTAAGACTTTACCTAACCAAATACCATAGCTATTTATGGTGTTATCATGATGTGAATCATAACATAACAATAATAATATACTTAAAACTATGGTCACATTCATAAGGTTGCAAGAGGACTTTGACCCCAACAAACACTCAATAAAAATCCAAGTTGATGATACCTTTAACAAACACTGAATTAGTTATCCCTTTTTGGGAAGTTGTTTAGTAAATGACTCTTTTTTTAATATCTATCTTTCAATTTATGAACTTTTTAGATTACGGTCTAAAAGACTTTTTTGAGCAAATTGAAAATTCTACGAAAATCGTTACACACGATGGTCTAAATTTTGTAAATTATTGCAAACGTTAGATGATAATTTTATGTTTCATCTATAAGATTGAGAAATATATGATCAAATACTAAATCGATTGAGTCTAAATCGTTTGAATTGGTCATTTTTAAAGATTATATTTGCACAACTTTTAAAAATAATAACATGAATTGTTAGGTAAAAAAGAGATATTTGCATAAATCTAGTACTAAATATACTTTCATGTCCTTTTGAGTGATTTTTCCCATCCACCTTTTATAATTATCAATAACTTTTGTTACTTTTTGTTGCTTACGTATTCAAATCCAAAATCGTAACATTGAATTAGAAAGGGTTATATGCAATTTGGAAATTGAAAAATTGAATAATCATACATATTGTCAAGAGTCTATGTGTTGTGATCTGCTGTTAAGAATGCTTTAAGATTTATTTAATTTAGTTTTTGCTTACTTAAAGAAGTGACCTTAATATCACCACGTCGACGTTCAGATTACTGCATCAAATTGTTTTTAAAATATTAATAACTCAATCACATGACCATGCTATGGCTGCAATTTATATTTTCGTGGATATAGAATTAATGTGAAAACTCTTTCTCAAGTAATAGAACCCACGAAAATTATATATTCTGTAATAATAAAAATGTTTATTGATGAATCAAAGGACCTTCTTATTCAAAAGAAATCAGCTATCACAAGAACATATTCAAGCCAGTACAAATAAATTAAACAATACATAGTATATACAATTACAAAAAGTACAACTAAAAATCAACTGCCACATAAGCAAACCTTATTATAAAAGAAATAAGTTGACACTAAACAACATATATTATGATGATGATGGTTCAGAAACCTAGGGAAGATCAATAATAATAATAATATAATAATAATAATAATAATAATAATAATAATCGACACGACCCAAACTCATGGTACATATATTTATAAATTCGATGATGACGTTTGAGGAAATTCGTGAGGTCTGTTGGGCCAAAACGGTTATGTAACGCGCATTGACAAAAACAGTTACCAATTAGTAGGACTTATAAACGTTGAAAAACTTCTAAAGAAGATATACATATGATACCTTAGATGAATCTCACATCAGAATAAAAAGAAGAAATCGAGAAATTTTATAAGCCATAACACAACTTTACATATGTGTAGCACAAAAGATAAATCTGCAAGGTTTATTAGGCCAAAGCAAACTATACGCACTAATAATAGAAAAATGATGGAAAACGCGTAGTAAGTTTTGGAAGAGTCTTCAGTCTACTCTTTTATTTGAATCCAGACGTTATAGATTTAAGTTAATATATAGTACTGCTACAATTATACTCCCTCTATCTCAAAAAATATTAATTTTTTTAGTCCATTCAAAAAAGAATAATATATTTTATTATTTGATAATAATTTAACTTTAAATTTTATATTTTGACGTAAAACAAGATGATCTATAACCACACAAATATTTTTGATTTATTTTAGATAATAAGATTCAAAAGTTTTCATACGTAAATTTTTGGCATTTTCTTGACTTCATTGACCTCGTTAATGTAACAAAAAAAAAAACGAAGTCTCCTCTTTCTCTCAGAAGCTCCAAATATTTGCGATGACTTTGGTGACTAAAATATTCTAGCATTTCATTTTAATAACCAGTGAACTCTATACATTAATTTTTGCTTGTCAATAAAAGCCTATGAACTGTGCATAACTTAAATTTACAATAAAACAAAAAACAAAAAAGAATTAATGATTAAGCAAGCATAGGCTAGATATTACAAAAACCTAAGAGCACAAGTAGGCAAAGTGCAATGAAAGCAAACCAATAAAAAGGCAGGAAAAGAAACAAAAATTTATGTGCAAGTGGTATAGTAGAGGAGGGTAACAACTAATTAACAAGCTATGATAGCAGTAAGATATATAAATTTAATCATCGTTGCATAAAAATGGATATGATTCTTGTACATTTAATTAAAGATTTCTTGTTTGAATTTATGATTAGTATTTTTCTTTTAAGCGATCTTATGTGATGCAGATTTGACTTTTCTGTCTTCCTGAGTTAGGATAAAATCTGATACACACTCTATTTTTTTCAGACTTATCTTGTGAAAAATATTGAATATGTTATTGTATGTGATTCGAATTCGAATTAATAGAATTAGTAAATTTCATATACCGAAAAATTATAAATATATTGATGAATGCATATAAGACAAGAAGAACTAATGGAGGCTAATCTGCCACGGAAAGAAACAAATAAGAAATCCAACAGTAGCAATTAGTAGACTGGACTAATCACAACAAAATGCAAGTGGCTACCTTCTCACCAACCCCCCACTCCAATACTCCCTATTCACAAAAGGTATTTATTGATTTGACTTGTAGCTAGGATGTTTGAATTGACTTATTTGAAGTGATTTTTGGAGTTTAAGTTATTTTCTACTTTTGAGGTGTTTTTGTGAGATAATTTTTTTTATCCCCAGTTACAAGTTTGAGTCAAATTCATCCCTTATGTTACAAGTAGGGGCCTAAAATGCCCCTTCCGTTAGCAAAGTTTTTAAAAATACTCATCATTTGACATAAATTTTCAAATCAACCCAAATAATCCGATTTCAATTGAAATTACATATTCTTCATTTTAACTCAACCCGTGACCCACTAAACGAAATTGACCCATATCGAATTAGACCCTCCTCTAACGAACTGCCGCCCTCCTCCACTCCACCACTAACGAATTGCCGCCTTCTCTCATATTTGTCGCTGCCCCTACACTGCTCCGACTAGAAAAAGCATCAAAACCCTATCGCAACCACCATCACACCTAACCAGATCGCCTAGCCATCACCGTACAATTACCCATTTTTCACTAACATATCTCACCCTCCACCTCCACCACACAATTTCCCTCTCCCTTCTCTCCCTGAGCTCTGCAACACCACCACCCTTTCACCCAAACAACCCTCATTCTCCAGCTAACCATCATCTCCACCAACCCATAATGCCAACAACAACAACCTAACCTCTTCATTATTCCTCACTACTGCCAGAACAACTAGCAACAACAACCAACCCTCATTGGCGAGCTCGACACCGACCATCAGCAACAACGAAGCCCTTTCCCCCCTCTGTTCTTATGTTATGATTTTACGGTGAAAATGGAAGCAATTACTGTTGGAGTTTAGTTTGATATGAGTTAATTTTGTTTAGTGGGTCGGGGGTTGGGTTAAAAGAGGGAATAGGTAATTTCAATTGCAATCGGGTTATTTGGATTGATTTGGGAGTTTTTATCAAATGAGGGGTATTTTTAAAAACTTTGTTAATGTGAGGGGTATTTTTGACCCCAACTTGTAACAGAGGGTAAAAGTAGCCAATTTATAAAAGTAGAGGGGCATGTTTGACCCCTTTCTCTTTATTTTAGGCTTAAAAAGTACAAAAATAAGCTAAAACCCAAAAGTTGGATAAAGACTAACTTATGACTTTTAACTTTTAGCTTATAAGCCACTTCTAAAAAGTCAATCCAAACACTCTCTTGATAATATATCTCAAGTTTGTCGTCTATATAATGATGGTGTAAAAGATATTTATATAATTAGATCAACTAAAAAATAATTTTAATAGATATTGATTGCAGAACTATTATACATGCTAAGTGTTTTGTTATGATAAGTTAAACGACAATGATAATATAATAAAGTGTATATTATCGATATATATAACTTGATGAGATGTGTCGGCGTGTCATGTTGGTAATTGGTGAAATCAATAATATTATAGCCTCCCCTACAACTAAGGGTGGCCAGTGGGCTGGGTCGGTTTGATCCTGACCAGGCCCCGTCCTGATCCCCTAAAAAAAATTAACAGTGTCGGGACTCAAAATTGGGACGGGACCTGGGCTCGTCCCGCTTCATTCCGCCCCGCCCCGCCCCGCCATGCCCCGATCCCGCCCCGACTCCGTCCCGATCCTGATTCCCCTCCCCCTTTGCAAAACTAACCGTTGCAACAACGAACAAATTTAGATTTTGGCCGTTGTGCAACTGTTCTAACGACCATTTTTGTCCCCCCCACTCCATAAACCCCCCTACCCCCCTTAATATTTATTTCTAACCCCTAAGTTAGTATATTTACACTTTAACCCAATTTTCAACTATAAATACCTCATTTTCTCTTCATTTTTCTCACAAATCAACCTACCATCTCAGAAGTTGTAAATTGTGAATAGCGAATTTGTCGATTCTTTTGAGTTAAATTATTGACTCCAGTATTGCTATAATTTATATAATGTAGATAATTGTTCTTAGAGCTTACGAGGACTCGGGAAACTTGAATAGCATGTAAGAATTGTTTACAGAACACCATGTAATAATCATATTATGAACAAATAAAGTAGCAACATGAGATGTGTTATGAACGCCAATTTATGAAGCCTTATTGACATTTAATGGTACATTTGTCTTTGAGTGGTTAGACTTAAGTCAATCTATGAAGCTTTTATGGAAGTCGAATGCGGCATGAACTTAATTAACATATCACAGAAGCATTGACATAAAATGTAGGGAGAGAAAATAGTTGTAAATTGGTGCAACTTTAAATGGTCATAACTCTGCGCTCGGACATCCGTTTTCCCAATCAATTTGTGTTTCCCCCCAAATTGGTTTCTAATTTTCCTTTTTCTTTAGTAAAGATCTGACGATATACAATAGATTTCAACGTCGAAATCTCGTGGTAATGTAGGTGTGAATGTCAATTTCAGTGTTGGAAATTCATTTTTTTAGAAAATCCTTTGAATCCCGCGACCCCACCCGTCCTGCCAAATCCCGGCCCCCCTTCCGACTGGACATGGGACGGGACCTCTTCTTGTCCCGCCAATCCCGGCCCGCCGGAGCCCGCATCCCAAACCTTCCCCGTCCCGCTGGGATTGGTCCCGGCCCGTCCCACTGGCCACCCCTACCTACAACTAGTTGTCTATTTGTGAGTATTAGTTGTACAATTTTTATATCTTCATATAAGCATAGATCTAGGATATGTTATCCTCAGGTTATGTATTTAATTTCCTGGTTCCATTATTAGTTGGAATTTCACTTATGGATATCCCAATCTTTATAATGCCTTTGATTTTATTCACTTATGGTTCCATTATTAGTTGGAATTTCACTTATTCATGTACTAAATTTTCTTCCAAGTTATCGGTCTGATTTTCTTGTTGGGGATAATATACTTTTGGTCCCTCAATTATTAATAAATTTGATTTTGGTCCTTTAGGTTTCTGAAAGAAAATTTAACCTTCAATTAATTGAATTGTCTATTTATAGTCCATTTATGTAGAAAGATTATTGTTACATTTGGACAATTGTTAGAACTATATATCATCAAATATTGAATAACAATACAAACTTAATGTAACATATACAGAGTAGGTAATCAAGTGCTGAAATGGTTAATGATGATAGTGAAGTTGTGAATATTCAAGAGCAAAAGAATTAAAAGTGTAAACTTTAATTAATTAAACTTTAAATATGTTTAGCTAAATGTAGCAAGAACTAAACTGGATTTAGCAATAATTGTGGGATCAAAATGATTATTAAGCCTTCTTTAAATACACTATTTCTTTTCATTAGATACATCGTAAAAATTTGCAGATGAAGATAGAGTTGAATAAGTCAAAGATGAATTCTTGAATTGTAGATTCAGGTGCTTCAAATCATATGAATTCCTTTTTGAATCTGTTGACTGATCTTTTTTTGTACGTACACCTAAATCTGTACATTGACCTAATGGTGACAATATCACTATCTCTCACACTAATTTCTTCCAATTGTCTAACACATAATGTTTTGTACATTCTTGATTTCAAGTATAACCTACTTTCAGTATCAAAACTCACTAAAGAATTAAAATATTTTATTTTATTTTTTCTTGATTTCTGTTTGTTCAAGGATCTCTTCAGTGGTTAGGTGAGGAAGATTGGTAGATTAGAAGAAGGACTAGACATTTTCAATCATTCACCACCAACTACTGCACCAATTTTCCTTCACTAGCTCCTGTGATATCTTCTCACTACTTGTCTTCTACTACTACACCAAGTGCATCATCATCCTTCACTGTGTGGTATTGCAGACTGGGACATGTTCCTAATTCAGTCTTATAAAGAATTCCTGCATTACAAAAGCATCCCATTCACAATAAAACATGCACTTGCCTTATATGTTCTTTAGCCAAACATACTAGATTGTCATTCCCAATTAGTTTTTCTAAGTCTCTTAAACCCTTTAATCTTGTCCACGTGAATGTTTGGGGTCCATATAGAGTCTGTACTTATATTGACTTTAGGTATTTTTTTACCTTGGTTGATGATTGTAACCGCATGACATGGATTTTCCTTTTGAAATTGAAAAGTGATTCATTTATTGTGTTGAGCAATTTTATTCAAATGGTGCAAACACAATTTACAACTCATTTAAAAATTCAGATCAAATAATAATTTTGAATTCTTTAATCAATACTGTTCCTCTTTATTCCACTCGAAAGATATAATTCATCAAAGCAGTTGTGCTCACACAACACAATAAAATGGTTTAGTTGAGCGCAAATATAGCCATTTTCTGAAGGTTGCTAAAGCTATAAGATTTCAGGCACATATTTCATTAAGATTTTGGGGTTATTGTATACTCACAATCACTTTAATTATTAATAGATTACCTACACCTACTTTGTCGGGAAAAAGTTCATTTAAATGTTTTCATGGCCATGCACCAGTTTAGATCACCTAAGAACTTTAGATTGTTTGTGTTATGCCACAAAATCAAATTTCTCAATAAGTTCACTGCAAAATCAATCCCATCCATTTTCATGGGATACTCAGCCACTCAAAAGAGATAGAGATTGGTTAATCTTGAGTCTAGCATCTTCTTTGTTAGCAGAGATGTAATTTTCAAAGAAAATATCTTCTCATTTAAACATCCTAAATCAACCTTCCTCCCACATTTGTCTTCATCTCAGCATTTTTCTTCCCCTAACACTCACATACTTTACCACTTCAGTCACACCTGCATCTTTACCTTCTATTCCAATTATTTTTGTCCCTCTTTCTGCTTCTGATGACTCTATTTCCTTTCCTTCTCCTCCTGCATCACCACCTACAACACCTTTATCTCATCAATCTATTCACCCTTCTGCTACTGCTAATACTAATATATCATCTTCTGCTCTCTTGCATGACATTGTTCCTGTCACAAATGCACCCTCTACTAATCATACTAGAAAGTCTGCTAGAATTTCTAAACCTTCAATTTGGCTTATTGATTATGTACACCCTCATCTGCCTTCAACCTCAGCTTCTACTTTTTCTTTTTATCCTATTGAACACTTTGTTTCTTACTCTCACATTTTCAAACCTTTTCAATCTTTTCTTGCTATTTTTTCTGCTCATTCTGAGCCATCTACCTACTCTTAAGCTATTCATTCAGGATCCTAAATGAATTCAAGCTACGAAGCTTGAAACTGAAACACTCGGTGCCAACCATACCTAGACCATAGTTGACTTTTCTTTTGTTACGGTCTCATAGATTGTAAATGGGTGTTTAAAGTCAAGTAAAATGCTGATGAATTTGTGGAAAGGTATAAAGATAGGCTTGTAGCCAATGGCTACACTCAACAAGAAGGTCTTGACTTTCATGACACTTTTTCCCCAGTTGCTAAGATGGTAACAGTTAGGATTGTCATTGTCTTAGCTGCTTTATATTCTTGCCCTGTTGTATAAATGGATGTTTATAATACTTTTCTTAATAGTGATCTTAATGAAGAAGTGTACATGATCCTTCCTCAAGGATTTGGCAGCCAGGGCTTAGAAGATATGTAGACTGCTCAAATCCTTATATAGATTGAAGCAAGTAAGCAGGAAGTGGAATTTCAAGTTGACAGAATCCTTAATACAATCTGGCTTCACTCAAAGCAAATATGACTACTCCTTGTTCACTAAGTCTGTTTATGGGAAGTTTGTAATTCTACTTATCTATGTTGATGATCTTCTATTGACAGAAAATGGCACTACTGAGATTCAAAAGGCAAAACATGCACTTTAACAAAGCTTTAAAGTGAAAGACCTAGGGGAACTTAGATATTTCTTGGGGATAGAGTTTGCAAGGTCTCAAGAAGGAATTGTAATGTCTCAAAGGAAGTATGCCCTTAATTTGATCTCAGAACTAGGACTAGCAGATTCTAAACCTAGAAATGCACCACTTGAACAACATGTGAAGATGACTAGTATGAAGTATGATAAATATGCATGTGCATAATCCATTGATCCCCTTCTTGAAGATATGGGGAGTTATCAGAGGTTAATAAGAAAACTTTTGTTCCTCACCATAACTAGGCTTGATATCTCATATATTCAGTGTAATGTCTCAGCCAATTTATGTCAGCACCAAAACAATCTCATTATGAAGCAGCTCCAAATATAGTAAGATACATCAAGAATCAGCTAGGTCTGGGGCTCATGATGCCAAACACATGATCAAATGCTTATTGTGACTGATTGAGCCTCATGTCCTATGTCTAGGAGGTCTGCCACTGGTTATTGTGTCAAATTTGGTTCATCCCTTATATCTTCGAAATTTAAGAAACATAGCACTATGTCTAGAAGCTCAGCAAAGGATGAGTACTGAGCAATGGCTTATACAGTCTCTGAGTTGGTGTGGATAGCAGGTTTATTGAAGGAATTAAGAGTGAAAGTAAGACTTCCTATGGAATTATTATGTGATTATTAAGCACATTTGCAAATAGCAACTAATTCAATGTATTATGAGAGAACAAAACATTGAGATTGATTGCTAATTCATCATGAATAAGCTAAATGAGGGACTAATCAAAACTGAATATATCAGCAGCAGAAAGCAACTGACAGATATACTCAAAAAGGCTCTTGGGCATCAACAACACAATTTTTTGATTTCCAAGATGAGAATGAAAAACATTTTCCATTCTCAACTTGAGAGGAAGTGTTAGTTAGCAAAGTTGTACAAGCAGTTAATCATGTGGTACTTTATAAAGTTAGTTAGTGAGTCAATGTAAGTTATTAATTAGTTAAAGTAGTCAAGAATGGGGTTCACTAAGTTGTTAGATAGGCGGTTAGTGATTAGCTGTATAAAGAGCTTATATTAAATATTTGTACTTCACTTTTTGATATTGCAATACACAGATATTTTCCCATCTTCTTCTTCAATGTTCAGATCCTCTTCTTCAATGTTTTCATCAAGAGTCTTCAGTCCACTCTTTCACCGGCATTCATGAATTAAATATTTAGTTCCAAAATGATATTTTTGAACAAGTAGTACTACCAAAAATTTTGACATTTTCTTGATTCATTGACGTCGTTAAATGTAATAAATCATACAGGCCGTATTTGAACTTAATTTATGGATTCTGAATTTGCTATTGAGTGTTAGATTTTGCATCTGTTACTGATATAGTTTTCTAGAATAATTAGTTGTTTAATTGTAAAAGAAGTTTAATAGTTGATTTAGTAGGAATTTTTTTAATTTTAGTAAGAGTCTAATATTTTAATTGTAGGAGGAGTCAACTATTTTAATTATGTGCCTATATAAAGGCTTATGATTAATAAATTTTATATGAAACAGTTTTATTCATATTTTCTACTTGTTGTTTGCAGCTCTCTCCAAAAAATTATAACAGTGGTATCAGAGTCTTCATTGATCCTAATGGGTCTGTGCATTCATTGAAGAATAATACTTTCATCCACTTTTAAATCATACATACTTTCAACCTATTTTAACTCATGCTTATTTCTAACGCTCAGGGCTATTTTCAACCAATTTTAACCCATGCTTATTTTTAACGCTAAGAGCTATTTTCAACCAATACCAATTTTTAATCCATACTACCTTTAAATCTTATTTTCAACTATGACAAACAATAGTCTGAGTCTCACAAACCTTCACCGGTGAAAACTATCATAATATTTGGTCAGTGAAGATGAAATTAGAAAGCAATTTTACAACTGGTAAGCATAATTTTCTTCCGTTTGAAAATAAAAGTTATACAATTACTTTCAATCGAAGGAATAGAAAAATTGACACTGAAAAATACTTGAAGTATGTGATGGAAAAATGCAAGAAAACTGAGTTCAAGAAGAAGAAGATTGAGGACAACTCATGTTGCCACCGATGTGTGCAAGTTCAAATTATTCAAAAAAAGAAATCCACAAGCACAAATTGCTATAGTAGAAATTAAGGAGGATCAACTATAATTTTCTTCCACAAGCACAAATTGGTGTATATAATTGAAAGAAATAATCCTTTGATTATTTTCATTAATGAATGAGAATATATACAATTTACAATTTCCATAATATTGAAAATCCTATTCCTATTCTACTCCTAAAATCCTATTCTATTTGTATAAAAATTGTATAATTATGGTAAGTGTACAATGCTAATTATATACAAAATTTATTACCAAAAATAATGATATACACGATGTGTATACCATGTATATCACGGACTCCCAAATTGCCTTAGGTTTCCGTGATATACATGGTATACACAAGATAGTATACAGTGTATATCATGTATTCTAAATATGGTATACTTTCACATCCCGCAGTCATAGCGGGCGGTCTTCGTACGCTGATACTGTCCCTAAAATCTTCAAATAGGATCGAGGGAAGTCCCTTAGTAAAGATGTCTGTAATTTGATACCTGGAAGGAACATGTAAGACGCGTACTTGTCCACGAGCTACCTTTTCGCGAACAAAATGCATATTCATCTCAATATGTTTAGTGCGCTGGTGTTGAATATGATTCCCAGAAAGATATACAACACTAATATTATCACAATATACCAATGTAGCTTTTTGAATGAGAAAGTGAAGCTCAAAGAGAAGATTACGAAACCAATATTATTTAGAAACCACATTGGCTACCCCTCGATACTCGGCCTCGACACTGGAGCATGATAAGGTAGCTTGTCATTTGGCAGACATCGAGACCAAGTTATCACCAAGAAACATGCAATAATCGGACGCGGAGCGTCTGGTATCTGGACAACCACCCAATTAACATCGGTATACGAGACAAGTGTAGAGACCGATGATGGATATAGATGCAAGTCATAGTCAAGTGTCCCCTGGATGTATCTGATAATGAGTTTTAGCGCATTCATGTACTCCACGCTAGGATCATGCATAAACAAACACACATGTTGTATGACATAGGTAATATCTGATCTCGTGAAAGTAGGTTACTAAAGAGCTTCAGCAAGACTGCGATAGTGAGTGGGATCCTCGTAAGGTGAGCCAGTTGCAGCACCCAGCTTGGGCTTAGTATCAACTGGAGTGGAAGTAGACTTACACGAGGATATACCAGCCCATTCAACTATCTCAGCGGTATACTTTCTTTGTGATAAGAATAACCCACCTGCATGACGAGAGAAAACAATCCCTAAAAAGTAACTCAAGGGCCCCAAGTCTTTTATAGCAAACTCAGAACTGAGAATTGTCATGATAAGACTTGCGCAAAGCATCAGACGAGGCAGTCAAGATAATATCATCTACATATAATAGAATATAGGTCATGGAAGAACCACGACGATAAATGAATAATGAATTATCAGACCAGCTGTGAGAAAACCCAATAGACGCAACATAGTCTGCAAACCTCTTATACCAAGCTCGTGGGGCCTGCTTAAGCCCATACAAGGACTTCTTCAATAAACAGACATGATGAGGATATTTGGGGTCTCGAAAACCCAAGGATTGATGCATGTAAACGGTCTCCTTAAGATCACCATGTAAGAAATCATTCTTCACATCTAACTGATGAATGGGCCATGCCTTTGAAAGAGCCAGACTGAGAACAATGCGAATGGTAGCCGGTTTGACCACCGGACTAAATGTCTCACCACAATCCACGCCAATCTTTTGAGTTTTACCATCACCTACAAGACGAGCCTTATATCTTGCAAAAGAGCCACCATAATTATCTTTATGAGTAAAAATCCACGCAGACCGAATAATATTAACACAAGGACGGAGGACCAACTCCCACGTCTTATTTTCAATAAGAGCATTATATTCGTCGGTCATTGCTAATTTCTAATTCGGGTCATTTAAGGCAGACATTGGGTTACGTGGTAGAGGAGATTTAGAGACATTAGAATTGAGATTAAAATGTCATTTTGGTTTAAAAAATCTATTTGACTACGAGTAACTGGCCCTTGACTCGAGGAGGAAGCGAGAGAATTTTAGGCAGCGGGTGGGTTGGCGACGGACTGGCTAGCAGGCACTGCCTGCTGGCCCAATAACGAGATCAGTGGCTGGAACGGAGACTGGGACAGTGGGCTGGACCATTGGAACAGTACCGAGATCGATACTAGGCCGAGTGTCTGGCCCACTGGACAGAGGTGATGAAACAGTAGATCCAACGGGCAGTAAGCCAGCTGGCGGAATTTGGGTGCGGGATAAGTCCGATAAATGATGGATAATATATGGAGAGACCTCGTCATCTAAAAAATTATACGAACTAGGCACGAGACTACTCACTTTAGCAAATGGAAATTTTGGTTTCATAAAAAATAACATGGCGACTAATTATGATTTTATGAGATGACAAATCAAAATATTTGTAACCACAATGATTAGATGGATAACCCAAAAACACACAAGGGGTAGAACATGCTTGAAATTTGTTAATTGTAGTTGACGGAAATAGTGGATAACATAAGCACCAAAGACCCTAAGATGGAATACGAAGGATTCTTATTATAAAGAATTTTTAGAGGGGATGAATATGCTAATCTTTTGGAAGGAAGAATGTTAAGAAGATAAGTAGTCATTTGGAGAGCATGATGCCAAAAGGAAGGGGGGGGGGGTACGGAAGCATGGACCAATAAAGTTCGGACAATATTATTAATGGTACAATTTTTTTGTTCTGCTTTTCCTTTTTGTGAGGATGTATGAGGACAAAAGAAATGAAAAACTATGCCATTAGTATCACAAAAATCCTGAAATAACTCATTATCATATTCTTTGCCATTATTACATTGAATATTTTTGATTTTTTATTCGAATTGGATACGAATGAATGCTCGAAATTTTAAGAATGTGGAAAAAACTTGAGATTTTTTCGCTAACGGAAAGGTCCATAAAAATTTAGAATAATCATCCAAAAATAGAACATAATAACGATGGCCCACAGAACTTAAAATGGGAGAAGTCCATAAATCGCTATGAATAATATCAAATGACATTAAAATACGAGAAATAGAGGCTATAAATGGTAATCAAACATGTTTTCCTAAAGAACAGGAATGACAAATTGGAGTACTACGCGTACCCTTATAAGAAATAAAATTATTTTTATGTAAAGAAGAAACAATAGACGACCCAGGGTGACCCAAACGTGCATGCCCCAAGGAAGGAGCTAGAGCTGCAAAAGTATATGGCAAGGTTTGACTTGAGAGACTGGATGCGGGCGTGATTGGATAAAGATCTCCCCCACCATTATATCTCATGAGAGGTATCCCCGTCTTAAAATCCTTCACAGAAAATCCAAAGTGATCAAAATTAACAGAAACTGAATTACCAGTGATGAATTTACGGACATACACCAAATTTTTAATTAAGTTAGGGACATGAAGGGCATTTTTCAAGACAAGAGGTGTATGGGGAGGAGACAAAGTTGCATGACCGTAACCGCGAATTGGAATTGAGTTGCCATTACCAACAATTATGCCATGACTTTTGCTCAAATTGGAATAAGACGAGAGAGTACCTTGATCGGATGTCATGTGAGAAGTGGCGCCGGTGTCCATGTACCAATGTACGTCTGGAGGATTCAATCCAAGTGTATGCATGACGGCCTCAATATCTATAGGTGTCGGGATCAAATTAGGGCCCGTAGCATGGTAAGCCTGCGGGGGCCGAGGCCTAAGCAGGCCTCCTTGCTGCCTGATCCAGTATTGCTTCAGAGCCCACTGGATTGATGTGAAAAATTAGGTCAGAATTGCTGGAAAATAGGGGTTGTTGGGCCACTGCCCACTTGTCCAGCCCCACTGCCAGGGGACCCATGGCTGGGACCAGTTGGGCTGCGGCCCACTGCCACCGTATTGAGGCCCGCCGATACTATTTTGGCCTCCCCCACCACCGCCGGAACCCCTGTGATTGCCACCGCGATTTTTGCTATTATTTGTACGATTCTTCTTGCCTCCGTCATGATTATGGTTTTGGCCCGAATGATCAACAAAACCTTGAGAATTATTGGATGAAGTCATCATCACCACGGGACTGGCGCTGGTAGCCGCCTTTTTGGCCAAGCCGGCTTCTTCTAACGTGAACATCGAACGGGCTTGATAATAAGGTGAAAGTAGATTACTTTGAAGGAGGAGAGTCCCAACGCCATTATAGGCCTTAGACAGACCTGCAACCGTTTGTAGAACAAGACGATTATTGATAATAGGCGCTCCAACGTTACGGAGTTGGCGCTAATTCCTTGAGCCATTTACAATAAGCTGAAACATTCGGGAAATCTTTCATGCGGAAGTGAGAGAATTATTGCTCAAGGGTGACAACTCGGGAATGTTGGTTATCTTGGAATATATCACGCAATCTATTCCAGGTAGCCATGGTCGTAGTGTCTGGCTCAATGATTATTTGTAAGAGGTCGGTAGAAATAGTGGAATAAATCCACTGAAGGACGGTAGTATCAAGAGTAATCCATAACTAAGGATCCTCCGCGGGAGGAATAATGTGATAGAGGATTTGATGTGAGATTGCATGAATTTTGAACAACTCTGCCCACGTCGCATATTGGACGTTTTTCATCTAAATAATAATAGGGATGTGATTCTTGATGTTGGAAACAGTAAGCGCATGATGAAATATGTTCTTAGACATAATGAAAGAACAAAAGGTAAAGTAGGGATTTGGAATAATTTGGGAAGAGAACCGAGAAGAAGGGCACAAAAACCGAGAAGAAGGCTCGAAAATCGAGAACCTGCGGAAAAACAAGAGGAGAGGTATGAAAAATCTAAACCTCTGATACCATGAAAGAAATAATCTCTTGATTATTTTTATTAATGAATGAGTATATATACAATTTACAATTTCCATAATATGGAAAATGCTATTCCTATTCTACTCCCAACACCCTATTCTATTTGTACAAGAATTGTATAATTATGGTAAGTGTACAATGCTAATTATATACAAAATTTATTACCAAAAATAGTGATATACACGGTGTGTATACCGTGTATATCACAGTCTCCCAATTGCCTTGGGTTTCCGTGATATACACGTTATACACAAGATAGTATACCGTATATATATCGTGTATTCTAAATATGATATACTTTCAGTAATAATATAGATTGATCAAATCAATCAACTCAATGTCAATTATAAACTAAGGGGCCGTTTAAATTTAAAGACAAAATTATGCCATCTATATATAATATAAAGTTAGACATAGACAGGGTGATGTGACACATTTCTATGACCTCCATTTTTATTTATCTTTTTCTCTTTTTTGGCTTTTATCTTCATTTTTCTTATTTTGTCTAATAATTGATCATTACCTATCCTATTTATTGCATCTCATTATAGTTACTTCAGTTACAAAAGACCTCTTAACCATTTGTTTTCACCATTATAATGCACAGATAATGCATAAGAGACGTGATCGTTGTGTATTTATTAAGGGAAAACGTGCATGGATTTTTAAATAACTACCATTAATATGGATTTTGGAGCAATCTAATTATAAAATACCTTTACATGTTAGCTTTTCTTTCCCATCTTTCCTTGGTGTCAGTCACCAACGGAACTGTTAAACAGTGACTGGGACTGGCCCAACAGTGGGCTCTCAGCAATGGCCAGCAGTGGGCTCTCAGCAATGGCCCATTCTCGGCCAAATTAAGGACAAGACAATATTGTATATATGGTATATATATTTGTAGTATATTGTAGTGTAAAAGTTACCTTAATTAGTGTTATACACTTACCATAATTGTATAGTTAGAATTATGGTAGAATAAGGTTTTAGAAATAGAATAGGAATATGATTCTCCTATTATGGTAATATGTAACTTGTATATATAGCCTTTCAATTAATGAAAATAATCAAGGGGATTATTTCTTTCATGGTATCAAGAGACTAGGTCTAAACAAAATTTTTTTCTCTCAAACTTTTGCCTCCTTTTGGCCGAGACCCCCCCCCTCCTCGGGTTTTCTCTTCCAAAATTCGTCTTCCGCTCTCACAAACACCTCTCTTAAATTTCCCTTTTCTCTTTGTTCTTTCAATATGTCTAAGAACAATTTTCACCCTGCCCTCACAGTTTCCAATATCAAGAGCAGTATCCCTATTGTCCTTGAGATGGAAAACGTCCAATATGCGACGTGGGCGGAGTTGTTTAAAATTCACGTTATTTCTTATCAAGTTCTTCATCACATCATTCCTCCCGCTAGACCCCTTCCTGCGGAGGATCCTGAGTTATGGATTACCCTTGATGCTACCGTTCTTCGGTGGATATATGCCACTATTTCAGTGGACCTTCTACAGACGTTTATTGAGCCAGATACCACGGCTATGGCTGCATGGAATAGATTGCGTGACATATTCCAAGACAACCAACATTCACGTGTCGTCACACTCGAGCAGGAATTCTCTCTCGTTCGAATGGACGAATTTCCAAACGTTTCTGCATATTGCAAGAAACTAAAGGAGTTGGCGGATCAACTCCGTAATGTTGGCGCACCAATAACAAACAATCGTCTAGTTCTACAGTTGGTTGCCGGTCTTTCGGAGGCCTCTAATGGGGTTGGAACTCTCCTTCGCCAAAGCAACCCTCTTCCCGACTTCTATCAAGCCCGCTCCACGCTTACGTTGGAAGAAGCCGGTTTTGCAAAAAAGGCGGCTATCGGAACAAGCCAAGTCCCCATGGTTACGTCCTCTCCTAGTCCGTCGGGTTTTGTTAATAATTCGGGCCAAAACCATAACAATGGTGGCGGCAAGAATAATCGAAAAAATAATAACAAAAATCGCGGGGGCAAACACGGTGGTTTTAGTGGCGGTTCCGGTGGTCAGCAAGTAGGCGGTGGGTCCCATACAGTGAACAGTGGCCCACCATCCCCCTGGGCCCAGCAGTAGGGCCCATGGCAGTGGGCCGTGGGCCAACAGTCCATATAATGCAGGAAATTCCAGCGGCTGGTCGCCAACAGCCCAGCCAACGCCAGCAGTTGGCGGCCCATCGCCAATGGCCCAACAACAAAGAACTCCAAAGACCTACGGCCAACAAAGATCACGGACAGGAGTCCTTGGGCCCCATCCTCCGCAAGCCCATCATGCAGCAGGCCCCACTTATACTGATATCGAGGCTGCGATGCACACGTTGGGGTTGACTCAATCGGACCCAAATTGGTACATGGACACCGGGGCGACTACTCACATGACTTCCGAATCAGGTACTCTCTCCTCTTATTCCAATTTGAGCACCCTTCGGGGTATAATTATTGGTAATGGCAACTCTATTCCAATTCAGGGTTATGGTCAGAAAATGTTGTCTCCCCCAAATCCACCCCTTCTCTTGAAAAATACTTTACATGCTCCTAAATTGATTAGAAATTTAGTGTCTGTCCGGAAGTTCACTACTGACAATTCTGTTTCCGTTGAGTTTGATCCTTTTGGTTTTTCTGTGAAGGATTTCAAGACGGGGAGTCATCTCATGAGGTGTGATAGTAGGGGGGATCTGTATCCTATCATGCCTGGTTTCAGTTCATCGAGTCAAACCATGCCATCAGCTTTTGCAGTCATCTCTTCTTCCATGTGGCATGCTCGTCTGGGTCATCCGGGATCTTCTATTTTATCAGTTTTAGATAAAAATAGCTTTATTTCTTGTAAGGGTACGAGTCGTACCCCACTTTGTCAGTGTTGTTCATTAAGGAAAATTGTTAAACTGCCATTTGTAGACTCCAATTCTCATACTTCGATGCCATTTGATATTATTCATAGTGACTTATGGACGTCTCCTGTTCTCAGTTCATTGGGTCATAGATATTATGTTCTCTTTTTAGATGATTATTCTAGATTTTTGTGGACGTTTCCAATTGCGAATAAATCACAAGTGTTTTCCGTCTTCATCCAATTTAGAGCATTCATTCGTACTCAATTCGAAAGAGAAATAAAGAATATTCAATGTGATAATGGGAAAGAGTATGACAATAGGGAGTTTCGGGAGTTTTGTGCAAATAATGGGATAAATTTTAGGTTTTCGTGCCCTCATACATCTTCACAAAATAGGAAAGCCGAACGCAAAATTCATTCCATAAATAACATTGTCCGAACTCTCTTACTTCATGCCTCCATACCTCCATATTTTTGGCATCATGCTCTACAAATGGCCACATATCTTCTTAACATAATTCCGTCTAAAGGTCTGACATATTCTTCCCCCCTCAAAATCCTATATAATAAGAACCCTTCTTATTCTCATCTTCAGATTTTTGGGTGCTTGTGTTATCCGTCATTCCCATCCACCACAATTAACAAACTTCAGGCTCGGTCTACCCCGTGTGTATTTTTGGATTATCCGTCGAATCATCGTGGGTATAAGTGTTTTGATTTATCCTCCATTTAGATCATAATAAATCGCCATGTCATTTTTTATGAAACCCAATTCCCTATTACGAAAGTTCATACTCCCGAGCCTAAGTCGTATAATTTTTTGGATGACCAAATATCCCCGTATATTATTCAGAATTTTTCAGATCTCTCCCGCACCTTAAATCCTCCAGTGGGCCTCTTGCCCTGGACCTGTCTTAATCTCGCTTGATTATTCCTACCACTAGAACAGTTTCAGAAATTGGGCGATCCATTGATGCAGGCCGGTCGGCCGATGAGTCTGCGATTACCGATTTGGGCAGCGGGCCCACTCTTTCTTGGCGATCCGTCACAAGCCCAGAAAATTCCCGAAATTCCCTCAATTCTTCCTCGAGTCATAGAACGGTCACTCGAAGTCAGCGGGGTATTTTTACACCTAAAAGACATTTAAATTTATATTCTGATGTCTCTAAATCCCCCTTGCCCCGCAATCCTGTGTCCGCATTAAATGACCTTAATTGGAAAATTGCTATGACTGATGAATATAATGCTCTTATTGATAATAAGGCGTGGGAGTTGGTGCCCCGTCCATATGGTATTAATGTTATTAGGTCTATGTGGATTTTTGCTCATAAGGAGAATTCAGATGGGTCCTTTGCTCGACATAAGGCGCGACTTGTTGGTGATGGTAAGACTCAGCAGGTTGGGATAGATTGTGGTGAGATGTTTAGTCCGGTGGTCAAACCGACTACCATTCGCATAGTGCTAAGCTTGGCTCTTTCAAAGACTTGGTCAATTCATCAGTTGGATGTCAAGAATGCTTTCCTACATGGGGATCTCAAGAAAACAGTCTATATGCATCAGTCGTTGGGTTTCAGGGATCCACACCGTCCCCATCATGTATGTTTGTTGAAGAAGTCCTTATATAGGCTTAAGCAGTCTCCAAGGGCCTGGTACACGAGGTTTGCTGACTTTGTTTCAACTATTGGGTTCACTCACAGCAGGTCAGATAATTCCTTGTTCATCTACCGCCGTGGTTCTTCTTTGGCCTACATTCTGTTGTATGTGGATGATATCATCTTGACCGCCTCTTCCGATGCCTTGCACCAGTCTATCATGACCATGCTCAGTTCTGAGTTTTCTATGAAAGACTTAGGGCCTTTGAGTTATTTTTTGGGGATTGCCGTTAAGCGTCATTCAGGTAGGTTGTTTCTGTCTCAACGGAAGTATGCTGCTGAGATCATCGAGAGGGCGGGGATGTCATCCTGTAAGTCCACTTCCACGCCAGTTGATGCAAACCCAAAGCTAAGTGCCGCAGCAGGTGCACCATACAAGGACCCGACCCGCTATTGCAGTCTTGCAGGGGCCCTCAAGTATCTTACATTTACCAGACCAGATATTACATATGCGGTTCAGCAGGTGTGTTTATTCATGCATGATCCCAGAGTTGAGCACATGAATGCAATCAAACGCATCATTCGGTATATTCAGGGGACACTAGACTATGAGTTGCACTTGTATCCGTCATCTACATCCACACTTGTCTCCTACACGGATGCTGATTGGGGTGGTTGTCCCGACACCAGACGGTCGACTTTTGGCTACTGTATGTTCCTTGGCAACAACTTGATCTCCTGGTCGGCAAAGCGTCAGGCAACTCTATCACGCTCAAGTGCAGAGGCAGAATATCGAGGGGTAGCGAATGTGGTCTCTGAATCATGTTGGCTACGTAATTTGCTTTTGGAGCTTCATTGTCCCATTCAAAAGGCAACCTTGGTATATTGAGATAACATTAGTGCCATCTACCTTTCAGGTAACCCGGTTCAACACCAACGCACCAAGCATATCGAAATGGACATTCACTTTGTCCGTGAAAAGGTTGCAAAGGGTCACGTTCGCGTATGACATGTCCCGTCTCGTTATCAAATTGCAGACATCTTTACAAAGGGTCTACCAGCGGTTCTCTTTGAAGATTTTAGGGACAGTCGGCGTTAAAACCGTCCGCTATGATCATGGGTATGTTAAAGCGATGGCTGGGCTGCCCAACGTGCCTTTGGATCGGGCGCCCAGCGTGATGGCGGCCCAAAGATGGGCTCTCAAAGAATGGCCAGCGTGATGGGCTCGTGATGGCCCATTCTCGGCCATATTAAGGACAAGACAATATTGTATATATGGTATATATATTTGTAGTATATTGTAGTGTAAAGGTTACCTTAATTAGTGTTATACACTTACCATAATTGTATAGTTAGAATTATGGTAGAATAAGGTTTTAGAAATAGAATAGGAATAGGATTCTCCTATTATGGTAATATGTAACTTGTATATATAACCTTTCAATTAATGAAAATAATCAAGGGGATTATTTCTTTCAGCAACTTTTGCCACATTTTGACAGTAAGTGTTCTGCTAAATTATCATTTAATATTTTGATCGCTTCATTTTTTTTAATTTGATAGTTTATTTGCTCCTTTTATTTTTCAGGCTTTGATTGTTTAATTGCTTCTTTTTTTATGTAAGAATTTAATTGATTTTTTTCTGTATTGATGGGTGGTTACGACGATTAGATAAATTCTCAAAGAATATGAATATCGAGAATAAATTATCTCTTCGTATTTAATTAGTTGTTTCTTTCATTGCCATTATTTATGCATATTGGAGGTTTAGCTTTTGTTTTTGAAAAATAAACCAGCAAAACTATATCTGATTTGTAAAGATTAGTTGATTGAGAAAAATTAACCTTATTTGTGTTTAATTTAGGAGTTTGAGATTTAGTTTCAATGAGAAAGCTTGAAAATTGTGTTGGTAAAATTTACTCGAAAAAACTCATTTTCTTACGTTTTGCATCTTATTTTAAATGGATATTTGATAACAAGGAGGACAAAATTATTCAATGAGTATGTTGTCGGCTTTATGAAATATTGAGAAATTTCAAAAGTTCTGGTGTTTCTCCAAATATAACCCTACTCTATTGCCTATGAAGACTTATACTAATCAAAAGTTTAAATTCATCTATATAAAATTCTATTTTCTCAATGTACAATAAAGGTATGTTAATTAGGGAGTAATTGTTATAAGATGAAATTTATGTATCTTAATTTAAATTTACCTTATTATTTTTAATACACCTTGAATTATTATTAATTAGGTAATACTTAAACAAGCTTCATTGAAATTGTATAATTAGCAATATATTATAGTGAAATATATGCTTTATATAACCTTAATGAATAAATTAGTATATGAATTAACTCAAAACGTGTGTTCGCTATGAGGGTTTTCTTTCTCACTCATTGAAATAGTATAAGTTTGTACTATTCATTATCTATTGATGATTTCGTAGATATAATAATATAGTAACGTATAACCGCGCGAAGCTAGGATTTATCCACTAGTTAGGAATAATAATATGGAGATAATGATGCATGAATTGTAATATAAGAATTAGCAATACATGATTTGTTGTGCTAGGATTCAGTGGCGAAACTAATAAGAAGTGGAGGGAAGGTTATTCAGTTGAATCCCTTCATTGAAAATATATACAGTGTAAAATAGGGTAAAGTTAATTTTCTTGATTATATTGTTGAATAGACTCCCTTTGTTATAAGAAAAAAAATATCTAGTGAAGTAGCAAAAGAAGTTCAAAAATTACTTTAAATCAAAGGTTAAAATCCCAAATATGACCTTACTTCTATTCATGTGTTTTTTAATCCCCTTGTATAAGTTGCTAGTTCCGCTACTGCTGAATTATTTCTTGTTGAATGTTTTATTTGATGTATTAGAAATTACAATATATAGATGTCTCTATATAATTTAAAAATATATGTGTACTTTTAAACAAAATAAAAGGTTAATTACAATATGAGATAATATAATTATTCTAATTCATGTATATATCTCGTATAAAATAATATTAGATTATCGCATAACGTATATTAGTTATGAGTGAAAGAAAAGTAAGAACCGCATATTGTTATACTAATGCAAGATTTTATATGAGATTAAATGTCCTTAATAAACCAACCAAATGACCTAGCAATAATAACCTACTCAGTGTAATCTCACAAGTAAAATTTAAAAAAAATAATATATACATAAATCTTAATCCTATTTTTTATGGATCAAAAATGTTATTTTCGATAAATCCTCAGAAAATCAACCCAACTACCCCTACGAAAAAAAAAATTAGTGAGGGAAGAGAGACTTTTGAATTGTTTAAACATTGGTTGAGGTTGTAAAATCCAAATACTAAAGGCTGCCAAAGTCATTTCAATAGCCAATACAATTGGTCCTACAACTGAGAAGCTTCTATAGAATGCTAGTATTTCATTGGTCAAATGAAGTTTGAGGATGTGGATTGCCTTGACCAAGTAAAAAATACTACTCCACCCGTCTCTTTTTATGCATGCATTTTAACCAAGTACGAAATTTTAAAAAAATGACTTAAGCTTTATAACTTATTGATAGAGAATAAGTAAATATTTTTCATATATTTTATAATTGATATTCTAGTGTAATTATGTAAAGTAGATATCCTCATCCGATTAAGATTACAATTGTAAACTTTTATATACATTATTTAAGTAAATATTCTCCATATATTATGTAATTGATATTCTAGTGTAATTATATAAAGTGGATATCCTCATCCTATTAGAATTATAATTGTAAACTCCTATATATATATATATATATATATATATATATATATATATTGTATTAATTTAGAAGACTCCAGACAATGAGAATTACACTATTCTACATAATATCAGAAGCCAAACCCTAGCCTCATCTCAAACCCCTTGTACCGTATAATAAGCATGGCCAATCATAGCTCCTTGCTCGTGAACAAGCACATCAAGGTCCTTGAAAATTTCATTCACTTCACCAATTTGTTGTTGTATTGCTTGTATTCCCTGCTCTCTTTCTTCAATAATAGCTTCATTAAAGGCAATCTCGTCATCAAAAAGTAAAACCTCTTGTCTTCTTGATTCCACAAGGAGAGCCCGTTGTTCTGGACTCTTTTTCGTAACATCTATCTCGCTGGCTGTGTAACTGGAAGGAAGAACTGCTTGGGTAACAAAAGCACCTTTCTCTCTCCAATCAACGGATTTCGACAACTTTTTGCTGCCCTGAAAAACGTATCACTCACTTTTAGGGTTCTTCAACAACCTCGTATTTCTATCTAACCTACCATCCATGAAAATGACATGATATCCCTCGTTGCAACCCAGCATCCTGGGCCCACCTCCAGGCCCACGGTACACGGGCCATCAGCATCGGGCCCACTTCTCCATGGCCCAACAACAGACCTACCGTCCCATGACCCCTGCCAAACTAAGTCTTGCTCACAGCAATATGAATCTCCAGCAGCCCGACGACGCATGGTACATTGATACAAGTGCCACATCCCACCTCACTCGCGACTCTGGTAATCTCCCTTACCTATTTAATTTGAACAATCATCAATCTATTACGGTCGGCAATGACAATCGCATTCCAATTCAAGGCTATGGCACCACTCAAACACAACCGCCTCACCCACCCTTTACCCTAAAAATGTCATATATGCTCCTAACATCATTTAAAACTTAATCTCGGTTAGGAAGTTTGCTAGTGATAATTCCATATCTATTGAGTTTGACCTATTTGGTTTTTCTGTGAAGGACCTATGTACGATATTCTTACGAGATGCAATAGTGTGGGGGACCTATATCCTTTCTCATCCATTTCTGCTGCAAGCGTCAATCCACCAACCTCTATAGCTGAAATCACTCCATCCACTTGGCACAGTAGACTCGGGCACCCGGGAGCACCAATTTTTAATTTTCTTAGAAGTCAGAAATTCATACAATATAATAGCTGGAAATTTACCCCTGCTTGCTACTCTTGTCCTTTAGGAAAACATGTTAGACTTCCTTTTGAATCGTCATTAAGTATAACGTTTTCTCCCCTTGATATTATTCATGCGGACTTATGGACATCTCACATTACTAGCACACTAGGTCACAAATATTAATTGGTATTTTTAGATAATTTCTCTCACTTTCTTTAGGTATATCCTCTAAAATATAAGTCCTCAGTCTGCACATTTTTCTTGAATTTCAAGCATATGTTAAAACCCAATTTGAAAAGACCATCAAAATGTTTCAATGTGATAATGGCCGTGAGTTTGACAACCTTCCGTTTCATAAATTTTGTGTGGACCACATCATGTTGTTTCGATTTTTTTGCCCCTCCATACATCACCTCAAAATGGTAAAGTTGAAAGAATCATACGCACCATCAATAATAAGATCTTAACTATGCTCTCCCATGCTTCCATTCCCCCTTCTTTTTGGGTATACGACTTACACATGGAAGCATACCTCCTTAATATATTACCAACATGAACTCTTTGAAATAAAAATCCACCCGAATCTCACCTCCACGGCCCCTCACAAATTAGCACATAGAACTACCCCATGTCACATTCGAGGAGAACGTTTTCCCATATGAAAACGTTCAAAATTTTCAAGTCACTGATTACAGATTCCTTGATGATCCGGACACTTCCTTCCTCATTAGAAACGCAATATAGCATGGCACACATACCATTTCATCACCGTGCTCACTGCCCCACCCCTGCCACTGTTCTCGAGATGGGAAATCCAATGTCACCTAGCCCACTACCCAACCTACCCCACTATTTGTGTCACCAAGCCCACCAGCCAACCCTACCCCACTGTCTGTGTCACCGAGCCCACTTCTCTACCCCAATTGCCCGTGAAAATATCGTGTCCCAAACAATCTTATTTTCGACCCACCTAATGGAAATTCGTGCCAAACACGGGATTTTCAAACTGAAAGTCCACTTTAACTTATCAACCCAAACTATCTCACCTATACCTAAAAATCCAAAATTAGCCTAGCTTGACCTGAATTGGAATGCGGCTATGCGTGAGGAATTTAATGCGCTCGCTATCCAGCGCACCTGGGATCTTGTTCCGAGACCAGAGGGGGTGAATGTGATTCGTCGCATGTGGATATTTCGTCATAATTCAAATATAGTGGTGAGCTTGAACGCTATAAGGCGAGACTTATGGCAAATGACATGGGGTAACAAAAGGGAGTTGATTGTGTTGAGACCTTTAGTCCAGTGGTTAAACCAGCCACCATTCACACTGTTTTGAGCATAGATATGGGAGAGCACTGGCCGATTCATCAACTTGATGTGAAAAATGCGTTCTTACATGAGAATTTGAAAGAAACCGTATATATGCATCAACCGCCTAGCTTTGTGCATCTAGAGGCTCTTCAGTATGTCTGCCGTCTTTGAAAGTCACTCTATGACCTGAAACAAGCCCCCAGGGCTTGGTATGAGTTCTTTGTCACTTACATCATGCAGATCGGGTTCATATGTAGCAAAAGTGATAATTCACTTTTTATTTTTCATCGAGGTAATGATACTACATACCTTTTTCTCTATGTGGATGATATAGTTCTGATTGGGTCATCTGATGTACTGAAACACGAGATCATTACCCTGCTAAAATTAGAATTTGCTATGACTGACTTGGGTAAGTTGAGTTATTTTTTTATGGATTTCAGTGACCAGATCCAAAAATATAATGTTTTTGTATCAGCGTAAATATGCCGAAGAAATTGTTTACAAGGCTAAAATGGCAAACTGCAAGATCATGCCCACTCCAATTGACTCAAAGTCGAAACTCAGTGCCGATGACGGGGATCCAGTATTCTATCCTTCTCTTTATAGGTGTCTTACCGGTGCACTTCAGTATCTTACCTTCACTAGGCCCGATATTGCCTATATCGTTCAGCAATTGTGTTTATTTATGCATGCTCCTAGGGAGCCTCACTTTACCACTCTTAAATGTATCATTCGATACATTAAGGGTACTCTTAATTACGAATTACATCTTTATCGATCTATTTTCGGTTACTGTGTATTTTTGGGTGATAATCTCATCTCGTGGTCTTTCAAAAGGCAAGCCACACTTTCCCGTTCGAGTGTAGAAGCAGAATATAGAGGTGTTGCGAACGTTGTTGCCGAGATCTGCTGGCTCAGAAACCTTCTTCTATAGCTTCATTGTCCCTTGCGTAATGCATCTCTTGTCTACTGTGATGACATCTCTGTTGTTTACTTGTCTCATAACCCGGTCCAGCGTCAGCGAACTAAACATATTGAGATGGATATTCATTTTGTTCGTGAGAAGGTTGCCATGGGCCATGTTCGGGTGTTACATGTTCCTTCTTCATATCAATAACAGATATATTCACTAAGGGACTTCCTCGGCAGTTGTTTCTTCACTTTAAATTCAGTCTGAGCGTCCGACCTCCTCCCACTCCAAATGAGGGTGTGTGATAGATAATAAGTAAATATTCTCCATATATTCTGTAATTGGTAATTGTAGTGTAATTATGTAAAGTAGATATCCTCATCCGATTAGGATTAGAATTGTGAACTCCTATATATATTGTATTAATGATAAGACTCCATACAAGGAGAATTACACTATTCTACAATTGTAATCATAATCGTATGAGGATATATCTACTTTACACAATTACACTAGAATACCAATTACAAAATATAAGAAGAATATTTACTTATTCTCTATCACTTATGATAAGTCATATATATTTATGTGATTATTGTAACTCATCTTATTATTAAGGGTACTGAGAAGTTTAAAGTTAAATTATTTTTAAGAAATATTTGCACTTTTGATCCCTCAGTTATTTGTAAATTTTCATTTTGGTAATTACAAAATTTAGCTAAGTACATTTAGTCATAAATTAATGAAAATGTACATTTTTTTATCCTTAAATAAAAGAAATACAGGATATTTAGACAATTTTTAGAACTATATTACCTTAAATATGAAGTAACAATAAAGTTTACATAACACATCAATAATTCAATAGTTTAGCACTTAATATTTCGTTAAATTTGTGAAGACTTATTATGAGTCAAAACGTGCACAAATTAATTATTTAAAGGTTAAATGTGCTTAATAAAAAATTATAAAGACCAAAATCTTATTTTATCTATATTGAGCAACTAAAAGTACTAATTTTCCTATTTTTAAATTTAAAAAGTATGTATTTAAAAAGGCCTTATCAACTTCGATGGTGTACTAATTAATGAACCCACAAAATCAACTTTCTTTATGAAATTTTAAAAAAAAATTGAAACTGGCAAAGTATAGTAAAAATCAAGTTGCAGATTATGGGATTATCCAAATTCTTCCATCATATAAGAGCGGATAACTGGATAATCAGGCAGCAGGTCAACATGCTTGTTTAGCATTTCAGGGACATTTTGGTCATTTTGGTTAATGTTTGTGCATTGTCTGCTTGTACTATTGTCTAGGGGTGAGCACGGGTACAGGGTACCCAGATACCCGACCGGAACCGACACTAACGGGTAGGTTCCGGGTAGATATATTATAATAACGGGTAGGGTCCGGGTAGTAAAATTAGGAACCGATCAATGTCGGGTCCGGTTCAGGTTCAGGCAAATAGAGCAGTGCGGACCGATACCGGAACCTATAAAATATTAAATATTTTAATTTTTTTTAGAAACATTTGGACCACTAGTATAATAAAGTTTTTCTTTTGTATCGAAGAGCTTATGAACAAGAAAATAAGTTTAATTTAGATATTTTCAAATTTATTTTAAAATCAACACGTTCAATTAATTGAGTGTCAAATTTGGCTTGCAATTTTAGGCTTTGGTAACAGAATTAGCTTTTTCTACAATGAATAAGTTTTCTAAAACTTCTTATAAAGTACTAAAAACTCGATTGTAGGCTAAAAAACTACTTGATGAAATTATTTTAGAACTCTTTTTTATTCTCATAGGCTTAAAAATTGTTGCTTAATTTGTATTTTTTATTTACAGTAGGGAACCTAGGACCTGCGGTCCGGTAGGTTCCGGGTAATGATTGCTACGGGTAGGTTCCGGGTAGTAAATTTAGGAACCGATCTTTTACCGGGTAGGGTCCGGGTAGTTAAAAAATGTTAGGGTACCCGGACCCGCTCACCCCTACTATTGTCTTCAATGTTTTTTTCGGGACCCAAAATGACGATATCGTGAATTTTTCATCAATGCCAAGCTTGTCCTACATATGGGCCAAAAGGATATTTTCGTAAATATGTTACTATAAAGCAATATCATTGGCCCGGAAACTGCATTACTGTAGCTATTGTATAAATGTTTTGTTGCACAGATATTGGTCTTATGCAACAAAACTGACTTCATTGAGATATTGTACTCCTGATTAGCCAGCAGTTTTCCTGATTAACATATTAGCTTTCTTTTACTGCCAACAAAATAGAAATGGGGAAATTTCATAAATGTATAATTGACTCACTTACATTGAAAAAATATAGTTCAAAACTTACATTGTAAAGCTTAAAAATATTTTTATATAATATTATATACTTATATATAAAAAGACAGGTACATTATGTATACATTATGTATATGTGTGTATAAAAATATATAATAATGTATAAGAGGTGTGTATACACCTATATACAAAAAATAACTTCAACACCATCAACTCCCATATACATTCATATACACCACACAACCCCAAATCTCTAGCTCCATATATACTTATATACACCTGCAACCAATCAACGCCGGAGATCACGCTGGAGCTCCGGCTCACCACTACCAAATCTGAGAGAAGAGCGAGATAAAGCACCAAATCTGAGAGAGGAGGTAGAGAGAAAAAGAGCGAGAGAGAGAGCGCAGTCACTCACCCGATGGCGGTGCGGTGATGATATCGACAGCGGTGGTTCCGAGAGAGAGTGAGAGAGAGAAGGCTGAAAAAGAGCGATAGAGAGTGAGAGAGAAAAAAAATCGGATTATTTTTTTAAAAAATTTAAAAATTTAAAAAGATGAGATAGCATTGTTGTCCTAAATTTCATACAAGGTGATTATCTCAATAGAAATTGGAATTTCTTGCCTTTTTGCTCTTTTGGAACTCCTTTGTTAGGATAAGCAAATGATTAGAAAAAAGAGAGAAGTAAACAGACTCAAAAGATTGGTAGAGATGTAGGCTAAATTCTCTTTTTTAACTTGAATTCACATTAGAAATTTATAAAGTTAAAATCAAGAAAAAAGTTCGCATGATACAAATTACAACTCTAAACATATATTTATTTAGAAAACGGATAATAATATTTTTAATCTCTCAATTATTATTAACTTTTTATATAATTCTTGTGATATTACATTAAACACATTTGACCTTCAATTAATTAAAAGGTGCATTTTGATTTTTTGCTTGTGATATCACAATTTTAGCACGATTGTTATTTGTTCTACCACTTAATTGTCCATATATTATGTTAAGTAGGCGTTTGACCATACAAATTAAATATTTTTAATTGTATTTGAAATCATGAGGTTGGGGTTGAAGACAAAGTTGTATTTGGTTATAGTTTTTACAAATAATATTTGATTATTTGAATATACTGAAAATGAAAAAAGTGAATAATATTTTAGGAGTTTTTCAGATTTTAAATACAACTTCAAGTTATATTTGTAATTTTCATGGTCAAACGCTAATTTTCAAATAAAGTAAAAAAAAATTAGAAAAAAGTGAACAATTCTCATGGCCAAACATATTATAAGTTTGTATTGTTACTCCGTATTCGATAGTAACAGAGATGTAAAATAGTTCAAATATACCATATTTCCGGTATAAAAAGGACAAAAACATACATTTTAATATACTCAGACAAATATCACAAGTAATAAATTCAAAATTTATCAATAACTAGGGACTACAAAAAGGGAATCATTTCACTGTTCCTTATATTGCAAAAAAGAAAAAACAATTAATGAAATTTTCATGTTGGTTCTGCATAGTTCATATGAACTAAAATTTGTATGCTGAGCACGGGCGTTCCTCCGTCTAGTTTACTGAGTTAGGTGAATGTATATAAAATATCTATCATAATTAAGTTGTTAACCAATTAGGCTCATTTATGTGGCATACAGGGTGTCTAGATGAGTCCAAATGATATTGAGATCATAACAATGTGCATTTTAATCAACAAAAGCAGTTTTAGAATTACATGAGAAACTTCCTAACCAACTTGCAATATTATTGGGGCCTAACTCTATGAGGCAGAAATAAACTAAACTCTCCACTTATTTTGTTTATTTTAATTTTTCCTTCAAATAATTGTTTTTTGGCCAGGCTGGTGCCTTTAATTTCTTTGTTTTATTTGTTATTCTCACTTTGAGTTTATTATACATGTTTTCTATTTTTAACATGTTTCATTATATATTACTGTACAAGTATTTCCGAAAAATATCTCAATCTCTCACAGGTGGAGAAAATCTTGAAGTTTACTTACAGTTTGCTATTCATATAAGCTTTCAGTCGTATGTGTTGGGATCACAATATCAAATGTTATACAGAAGCTAACAAAGTAAACTTTGGATGACGATACCTAATAAAGAGACATAATTACTTATGTATATACTTATTGTAGTTGAATTTTCAGTGATCGATCTGGTTGTGAAAATATTTTTTAAAAATCTTTATTTTCGCTAATAGAGAATATATTAATATTTTCTATATATTATGTAATTATGATTTTGATATAATTATGTAAACTATATATTCTCATACAATTAGGTTTGTAACCCTTATCCATGGCTTCTTCCGCCTCCTCCTCCTCCACCCACGACACACATCCTACTCCTTCCCCCCTCCTAACACCTTTCATCCAGCCTTTGCCGTGATGAACATCAAGAACTTTATCCTTTTGATTCTTGATCAAGAGGATGGTCAATACTCATCGTGGGTTGAACTATTTTGAATACATGCTTGTGCTTACAACGTCCTTGATCACATCGATGCCACCTCCCACGTCCACCTGACGTCGACAACCCAATGTGGAAGTGCCTCGATGCAATCGTCAAACAATGGATATATGACACCATATCCAAGGATTTACTCCATACCATTATGAAGACAGGTGCTTCGGCATACGAATTATGGACGAGACTAGAAGAAATCTTTCAAGACAACAAACATACACGTGATGTGTATCTAGAGGAACAATTTAACATCCGTCTTGAGAACTTTGCTAACATGTCAGACTATTGTAAACAACTAAAATTAGTTGTTGATCAATTATCTAATGTTGGCAATCCGATTTCTAAAACAAAGATGGTTTTGCAACTCATTAATGGGTTGCCGAAAGGTGAATGTGATACACTTGCGATGATGATCCAACAAGTTGATCCCCTCCCTAGCTTCAATAAGGCCCGATCACAATTGCTATTGGAAGAGACTAGACGTGCCAAATAAGATGAACATATTGAGAAGGCGTTACTAGTAGATGCATCGCCGACCATCCTTGCACCCGCCGGACCACCGTAACCCGTGGACCACTAAAATCAGCGCGGTGGCCGTAGTAGTGACAGAGGCCGAGGCAACAGACGCAATGGTAGAGGAAGGGGCTGAGGGGGCTGGTCCAATTCCGGTGGACAGCCACGACAAGTCCAGTCCCCATACATATGGGCCAGCCCATTGTCGTGGGCCAGTCCCTATATTTGTGGGTCAGCCCATTGTCGTGGCCAACCGCCGGAAATTGGGCTTCCCCCTTGCCCTTACCTAACCACCCCGGCACATCACTCGAGTCTGATCCCGAGTATTCTAGGCCCTACTCCTGGCCCACACCACACGGGTCAACCACACCAGGCCTATTTCTCCACGGTCCAACAGCAAAAACAGACATACAGTTTTATGACCCCTACCGAACTGAGTCAGGCCTACAACACTATAAATCTAGAGTAGCCCAACGACGCATGGTACATGGATATAGGGGTTACATCCCATCTCACTTGTAACTCCGATAATCTCTCTTGACTATTTAATTTGAGCAATCCTCAATTTATTTTGGTCGGAAATGACAGTCGTATTCCAATTCAAGGCTATGGTACCACTCAAACACCACCACCTCACCTCCATTTACCCTAAAATTGTCCTATATGCACCTAACATCATTAAAAACTTAATTTCTGTTAGGAATTTACTAGTGACAATTCCGTATCTATTGAGTTTGACCCTTTTGGTTTTTCTAGGGACAACTCTTATGAGATGCAATAGTGTGGGGGACTTATATCCTTTCTTATCCAATTCCTCTACAAGTGTCAATCCACATACCTTTCTAGTTGCAATCTCTCCATCAACTTGACACAATAGACTTAGGCACCCAGGATCACCAGTTTTTAATTTTCTTAGGAGTCAAAATTTAATTCAATATTATAAAGGAAAATTTTCCCATGATTGCTACTCTTGTCCTTTAGGAAAGTATGTTAGACTTCATTTTCAGTCATCAATAAGTGTAAAGTTTTCTCCTTTTGATATCATTCATGCAGATTTATGGACATCTCCAATTACTAGCAAACTAGGTCATAAATATTATTTGGTGCTTTTAGATGATTTATCTCACTTTCTTTAGGTTTATCCTCTAAAATATAAGTCTCAAGTTTACCCCATTTTTCTTGAATTTCATACATATATTAAAACCCAATTTGAGAAAAACATCAAAACGTATCAGTGAGACACATGAGTTTGACAATTCCCCTTTTCATAAATTTTGTAGGGATAATGGCATGGTGTTTTGATTCTCTTACCCCCATACCTCCCCTCAAAATAGAAAAGCCGAAAGAACTCTGCGCACCATCAACAGTATGATCCGTACTTTACTCTGTCATGATTCTATCCCCCATTCCTTTTGGGTCTACGCATTGCACATAGTAGCATATATCCTTAATATATTACCAAGACGTACTCTTCATAATAAAACTCCAACAGAAATTCTCTTACGTCGAATCCCTTCCTATGGTCACCTGCGGATCTTTGGTTGTCTATGCTACCCGAATCTCGTCTCCACTGCTCCTCACAGACTAGCGCCTAGGTCTACTCCTTACATCTTCTTGGGTTTCTCGTCAAATCATGGGGGATACTTATGCTATGATTTTTCCACAAAAAAATCCTAGTCTCTCGCTATGTCACGTTTGAGGAGCACATTTTCTCATTCGTAAACGTCCGAAATAACCAAGTCACTGATTATGTATTTCTTAATGATTCAGACACATACCCTCTCATTAGAAACATAATACATGGGACTGGTAGTCCGGCCCCACCCGAGCCTCCGACACCTACCACGTCTTTCGTCGAACCCCCAACACACTGCCTGCCTACGGGCAGTGTACCATCAGCACCCTCCATTTTCCCGTCACACACTGCCCGTAGGCTTGAAACAAACCCCCAGGGCTTGATATGAGCGATTTGCTACCTACATCATGCAGATCGGGTTTGTGTGCAGCAAAAGTGATAATTCACTTTTTATTTTTCATCGAGGTAATGACACTGCATACCTTTTAATCTACATGGATGACATTATCCTGACCGCCTCCTCTGATGTGTTAAAAAATGAGATCATTACATTGCTCAAATTAGAATTTGCCATGACGGACTTAGGTAAGTTGATCTATTTCTTGGGGATTTCCGTGACTAGATCCGTAAATGCAATATTCATGTGTCAGCATACGTATTCCGAAGAGATTTTTTACATGGCTAAAATGGCAAACTACAAGATCATGCCTACTCCAGTTGACTCGAAGTCGAAGCTCACCGCCAACAATGGGGATCCAGTGCGTGATCTTTCTCTTTATAGGAGTCTCGCTGGTACACTTTAGTATCTTACCTTCACTAGGCCCGATATTGCCTATGTTGTTCAACATGTGTGCTTGTTCATGCATGCTCTCAAGGAGCCTCACTTTACTGCTCTTAAACATATCATTCGATACGTTAAGGGCACCCTTGACTATGAATTACATATTTATACATTTGCACCGACCAGGCTGATATCATACATGGATGCCGATTGGGACGACTGCCTTTACACACGTCGATCTACTTTCGGCTATTGTGTATTTTTGGGTGATAACCTCATTTCGTGGTCTGCAAAACGGTAAGCCACGCTTTTCCGTTCGAGTGTAGAAGAAGAATATAAAGGCATTGTGAACGTTGTTGCCGAAACTTGTTGGATCAGAAACCTCCTTCTAGAGTTTCATTGTCCCATACGTAAGTCATATTGTGATAACGTATCTGCTATCTATTTGTCTCGCAACCTGGTTCAACATCAGAGAACCAAACATATTGAGATAAATATTTATTTTGTTCGTGAGAAGGTTGTCATTGGTCATGTTCGGGTGTTACATGTTCCTTCTTCCTATCAGTATGCAAATATATTTACTAAGGGACTTCCTCGGCAGCTGTTTCTTGACTTTTAGATCCAGTCTCAGAGTCCGTCATCCTCCCACTCCGACTGAGGGGGTGTGATAGAGAACATATTAATATTCTCCATATATTCTGTAATTATGATTTTGATGTAATTATGTAAACTAGATATCTTCATACAATTAGGTTTGTACTTATAAATACGTATCTATATTGTATTAATGAGAAGCCTCCAAACAAGGAGAATTATACTAGTATACACCCGCTTTGATTCCCTCCCCGTACCTTCTATTTTGGTTATTTCCTAGTTATGAATTATTAACTACTTACTAGGGTTTTAAAAATCCAACTACAATGTGTGAATGGAATCATAGACAAAAACTCTTTGAATCCTTTTCAAATTGCTCCTCCTCCTCCCCCAAGAGAAAAAAATGTATAATTTAATTTATGCTACTAGCACATTAATGGACATTACAAAAATGATCATATTGATAGCCAGTTTCTGTGATGATCATCAAATAAAAAAATCTTTATTTTCTTCTAATGACTTTTTTGTTGCAAAAATAGTCTACTGATTTGATAAAGTTAAGCAATTTTTTCGTTGCAAAAGAATTTAGTGACTTTAGTCGCTACTAAATATTTCTATTTTTCACTGAAAAATATTTAATGGCTATTTCACATTGAATGTTGATAGTAAAAATCTAAATAATAGTGTTTTCACACAGAAAAATTAGCAAGTTTCCAGCGTTTCAATGAAAACTTACTTTCCACCATTTTTTTAATGAGCTGGTTCGGTGGAAATGAAGTGGAAAAATATATTTTATAGCATAAATAATACCGGTGAAAAAACCTCTATTTCTAGTAGTAAGTGTAATAAAATGAAAATTTAGTGACCAACTAAGAAATAAACCCTCAAATAGTAAGAAAGATTATCAAACTAGCTCTTGGATTCTATATTTCTTCTTTTTAATTTCCAATTAACTTGATTTTGAGCTAGCAAAATACTTTAAGATAGACATCGAGTTCTAGAAAAAACAAGTTGAAAAAAAATAAGAAACAAACAAAAGGTACGAGGGAATATTACGTGTTTATGACACGGCAGAAACACACAAAAAACATTTTCTTATTTTTAGATAATTAAGACAACTAAAATTGATTTTCAAACTTCTTTTCTAACTTATAATGGTTTCTAGATAATTAGAGAATTATTCTTTTAAAACTCCTAGCTTTAAACGTTTTTATCAGCAAAAAAATAACAAAAGCGATAAGACAATAAATTTCGTCATCAAATTAAAAGTCTAAGATTCTTTTGATTAATGAACCGTATGACAATATATAATTTGTCTACGTAACGAATAGGAAAGAGTGACTATGATTTTGCTTGTATTCTATTTTTTTCATCTGGTGTTCGATATTTATATTAGGGCTCGATTAAAATTATACCATTGGAGTCTCACATTGAGAGTAATACACTCTCACAAAGGCAATTACGTACCTATATAGAGCTCGAATCCGGACCTTTGATTAAGAATAAAAAAAATATTTATGTCTCCACCCTAACCTTGTTGGTGGCTTATCCATTTTTTGTCATATATTAAATCATCTTCAACTGAAAAATTGGATAACTAACATCGTTATTAGCTGGTTAACGAGCCAGTGAGTGGAGTGAGAAGATTTGCAGTAATCTTGTTTATACTAATATATAAGGTCTTGGATAAGGATTAAGAGATTTATGCCCATGTTTAATTAACTAATGACATTCTCAACGTGTCTGATTAAACCAACTAACTGAACTTTTAGTGGGATCAAACGTAAGTGATAATAATAATTACCAAAAAACGTAAGTGATAATATCTAGAAGATGAGATAGAATCTAAGTGGCGGCTAAGGGACCAGAAGTTTACGTAATGATATAAAATAGAATTTTTGATCCCTCAATTATTACTTATTAGTAACTTTTACTTTTAGTCCGTCTTCGACAAAGCACATTTCACCTTTAGTTTATTAGAATGTGTGTTTTTATCCCTCTAAATAGGAATATGCTATATTTGAAATATTTTAAAAACTGTTTTATTGTCAAATACATAGTAATAGTGCAAGCTTCACATAACCGCATAATTAAGAGGTAGAATAATTGGTAATCATGATAAAACCTTTGAATAATCCTAAGTAACTGAAAGAAATAATCCCTTGATTATTCTTATTAATGAAAAAGTATATATATAATTTACAATTTTTCATAATAGACAATCTACTCCTATTCTAATCCCAAAACCTTATTCTAGTAGTACAAGAATCCTATAATTATGGTAAGTGTACAATACTATTTACAATAAAGTATTACCTAACACTAAGACCATATACACGGTCATATACCCAAATATACACAAACCGTGACTGCCAAATATATACAATGCCAAGACCAACTATACCTAGGATATACAATACCGTGATATACCTTAAGTGTATATCACAATAATCTCTTCTCTTTAACAGTAACAAAGGGATCAAAATGCAATATTTCAATTCATTGAAGATCAAATATATTTAGTTACATATCACAAGGATTAAAATTAAAATTTGAGGGCTATAGAAGCTTATAAGACGGATTAATGAAGTCATTGACCCTGGAATAACTAATGAAGAGATTATGCGTAATTTATACCTTCAATTTGCTGATTTTTAGGTGCCTTTTCTAGTAGATACTTGGAATTTGGACTAACATTAACTAATGGGATAAAGAATTGGGGCAAAAACTATATTCTCTTTTACTGCAGTTGCGTTCGTTTAGGATTATGGTCACTTTTTTTATTTACATCTACTTTTCAATAACCCTCTGTTTGGATGGTTGTTTCCCGTGATTCATTAATGTTTGGATGGTTGTTTCCCGTGATTCATTAATGTACAGAATTGTGTGGTATAGTATGGTATTATATTGTATTAATGAATATAATGTTTGAATAGACGGTATCGTTTGTCATGGTTTAATAACATATTTATTGTTTGATTTGATTGTATGATACTGTATAATAACATGTATGTTTACTAAAATATCCTTAACTACTATAAATATTAGAGATACCAATAATTACTATGATAACCCAATTAAAAGACAGAATAAACGTCTGTCATCTCTTTTTTTTTACCTTTTAACTTCGAATACCAGTGTTTGTTCAAATCGGAGAGGCAAACTAACAAGTTGATAAATAAACTCATAAAAATTGATAAAACATGATAAAACATGATAAAGTAAGTACAATGATAATTCACCACATGTAAATTAATCAATTGAAGAACGGCTATCACTATGCAATAACTGCCAAATACGTTAGTTTGAATAATAATAATTTGACATAAATAATATTAAACTCATTTCGGATAAAATTCATAAAACCAAAACATAAAATGAACTGCATAAAAATATAAATTATTAATAAAGTTCACTACTAGATAAAAATAAGTTCAAGAATACTAGTCTAACTCAATTTTCATCAATCATTGCGGACAATAATAATGATTTGTGTGCTTCCCATGGGATTCCAATATACATTCGACAAAAGTCTGCATGTCGACAAATATATAAATAAGCTCATGTGATCATAGTCTATTCCAAATCAATCTCATTTATCATTTTCCATATCTCAGACTCTGGAATGGATGGTAGTGTTGAAAGATTGTTGATTGCACTCGCCAGATGATCCATCCCACCTCTCAACAAGGTAGCCATCTCTCCAACATGATCTTATTTTGCCCGTTTACTCTTATTAGCTAACGGTGTTCCTGAAGAGACACTCAATTTGGCGGCAACATTAGTTGATTACTCTTGCTCATCTTTCTCTATTCCTCGGTATTTATTAGGGAGGCAGCATTCTCAGAAACCAGTTCATCTATATCATCAATAGTCACATAACTAGTACCTGGTCTTTTCACATTATCATGAGCACTTCTTCTCAACATTTCTGGTCCAGTCTTAGCATGCTTTCCAATAACTCTATCTTTTCCATATAGTTCAAGTAACTTATCAAAATTTCTGATTGGCTTGTCCTTCCATTCAACAGCTCCAGATTAGTCTGTATATTTAAAAATTATTAATAAATAATTGAAAAGTATCATTGTACACGAATAAGAAGAAAAAAAAGTTAATAGACAGAAATTATCTGAATTAATTATTCCCATACTTCAAATTCGGCACACAACTTGTTTGTGGTGGGATCCCATGCAAACCCACTCAATCCACCACTTATAAATATATCATAGCACTTGCTAAATTGTTTTTTAATAGTTTTGACACGATTGTGAATTTTAAATTAAACGTACATGCAGCCAATACGTTTTGTGTTGGATAATCTTTTCTCCCACGATATTTGGGTGTTTCATCTTGTGGAACTTTAGCACGTATATGTGTTCCATAAATTGCACCAATACAATCCTATCATTATAAGTATGAATTAATATTTTAAGGATTTTGACATATGCAAACTATAAAGAAAGTAGTTGTGTTCACCTTAAAGTATGGGTAGAATCTTTGGTTGCTTGCAATTTCATAAGGAACTTGGGAGCCACCCGGCTGTTTAATAAATTTATCATACACGACTAACCAACTCCCCAGAGCGCCGAAAGATTAAAGCTAACTCTCGATTTGTCATATTATGTGCTAACAATCAAAGGATTTTTGCAACTTGTTCTTCAACAGTAACTTGAAGCGTTGGTCTAAGACCACCTTCTTTAACTAAAATCTCACATAACCCGGTGAAAGCCGAAGGAGTCATCCTTTTACTATTAAAACAGAGTTCGCTCGAGAATAGATAACTCAATAATTCATTTCTAACTTGTTCTCCCTCAAACCGTAATTCATTTGGTATCGATCGTCGAGAATGTTCAATATCACATGTATAAATCCAAAACCAAATAACTACCAAGCTCGCAGCATATGCAATTAAAGAGCTCACTTGTTGTAATATTTGTTTATTATCTTGATTATTCATATCAACCATCTATAAAAAAAAACTAAAAAAAACACTAATAAATGCCCAAGAATGTTAAACAGTGCATAACTTGATCCATTTGAATATGCGATCTCCAAGCAAAAATATATTTTTTTTCCATTGAACAACTAGCCAAGACCGAATGAGTTTACACAATTGCTTAGCAGTTTGATTAAATCAAACAGAATAAAAGCGAGCAAAAAAGTTGAACAAATTGCTTCTATAGAATGATACGCATCTTACAATATAATCCTAGATGAAGATAATTACAAGTAACTTATTTATCTAATTTGACAGAGGTTTTCACCAACTTAAAATAAAACAATTGAAGAAATTGCTTCTATAAATTTCTAGAAGATTGAAATCAATAAGTTATTTTTACAAAGTTTAATGAATAGCAGAGACGAGACATACTCCGACTCAAATAGAAACAAGGAACTGTATCAGTGGAAGAAAAGGATGTGTGCGCATATGGAGTATATCAGTGGAAGAAAAGGATCGTCAATTTGGTCAATGGAGTGGTAAGAAAAAAGGATCGTCAATTGAGAAACAATTGATGCTACAAACAATTGATGTGTTGCATAAAAAAGACTTGATGTAGCGATGGAAGAAAAGGATCAATGGAATATGTATTAGTGGAAGAAAATGATCGTCAATTTGGAAACAATTGATGTGTTGCATAAAAAAGAAAACCATAATAATTATCTTTGCTAATTAACAACAGGAACTAAACGGAAACATAAAACAAATTTGAAGGTGGAACAAATAAACTTATCAACAACTAAAATTAGCGTGTCCATATTTTTCACGCAAATACTTCAATGAAGGCACACAATATTTTCAAAAACAAAGTACAGAGAGCAGTAAAGAACTTACTGTAATTTGCTGAATTTGGCTGCAGGAGGAGTTCACTATTGGAGGAGGAACTGACGTTAGGAGTTGGAGGCAAAGTTAAACACAATAGTTTATATATATTAATAAAATTAGAGTAAATGATAAAATAGAAACTTTAGAAAATAAGTAAGGGTATAATGGGTAGAAAAAATAGGTAACCACAAAAAAACAACCAAATTCGTGGTTTAAAAAATTGAGGGTTTTCATGGTTATATAACCACAAAATTACAACGGGATTATAATATCATACAACATAATTTAAAAACAGCCAAAACAAACATGATTTAATAGAAAACAATATAATAATGAACCACGGTAAACAACCATCCAAACAGCGAGTAAAGGTTATTTGCCACATTAGAATCATCATTCTAATGTGTATTAATGCCTTAGTGTCATAACCTACAGTAACGGAATTAGAAATTTAAAGGGGACTTTAAGAAATTTAAACTTGTGATTGCAAGCAATTTTTGAACTATCGTTATACCTACAAAGAGAATCAAAAGTTAATATATTTTTTCTAAATATTTTACCCTATTTTCGTAAGTAATAATTTACCAAGGAAGGAATTCATTTGAATATCATTTCTTGGTTGCTCCTCCACTGCCCACCAACCCGTTCTCCTCTTTCAATTGTTTTTGGACTAGAACAATAATATATTAATATAATTATTTCATGTATGGTGAACAAAATTATTGTATATATGAAAAATAGTAGATACCTCAAATAATCGATGTGCATGCGAACTGTGTGTTCACTATCAAATATCTATAATACAATTATCAAGATGTAGATGGTTAATATGAATTATACATTTTATACCATAAGTATTAATTAAGGAATATGATTTTAGAGCAAAAAAGACTTGAGGGGTCAAGTAGTCGAATCTTATTAAGATAACATAAGATAAATATGCAAAATTCTAGCGAAAGAAATTGGAAATTTATAAAAGTAGTTGCTAATCATCTAGAAATGGGCCCAATATAACGTACTGAAAAGCCCACATCCAATGCTGTAAAAGGGCTTTCTTTAGAACAAATTGCACGCCCATTGTGGGTCCATAGTACGACTCTTAAGGATGTTTTCCGTACAGAATCGTCCTTTATCTAATTTCCAATTCACACCATAACTAAGCTTAATTAGGATCACTAACATAATAGTCATATACAAATTAAGGCGGAGATGTAAAGCATAGTATGATATGAGAAGCATTATTATACTATCATATACAGAAAATATTAATCATTGTAATTCTCTCTGAAAATGTACTGCATTAGTGACCCTTTAAGATCATCAAACAATGACCAGCATTTAGCAACAATATATGGGTATTTATCATTTACCCCATTGAGCATAAAGCATATTATTACGAGTCTGTTTCAATCTGCAGAGATATGAAATTCTAGTTTTAAGTAATCATTTAGTTTTTTTAATAAAATAAAATCTTTCTCAATGCATGTTTTGAGATGAAATAAATGGGATTGTGGATGTATAATTTGATTAGTACACAAATATGGACAGAGTCAGAAGGGTGACAAGTCAACTTAAAGGCCAACAAATTAAAGAGGTTAGCAAATAGCCTGCCCCCAGGGCACAGGTGAGTTGGTAAGTGGTAACGTGATTGGAGTACAACCACTCCGACGTCGCGGGTTCGAATCCGTGTGGTGACAGTCTTTGCTGAAATATTGCAAGAGTTGTTGCTGGGTTCGTGTCCCATTGGTCCTCAACCTTGCAGGGCTGCCACTCGCGCATATCCCTCGATTTACATCCCATCTGGCCAAGGGGCCTCTGGTACAGGTGGGGGTTCGCCTTCGGGAGTTTCCCCTTCACAAAGCAAATAGCCTAATACAATAATTAAAGATGTAATTAAAGCTGTGATATTTATGGTTTTCCACTTGAACACCACTAAAATAACAGTAATGTAATAGGACCTGTGCCAGCATCTGATTCTAGGGACTTTTTTTGTTGTCTCATCCATTTTTCGATATTCACATTGTGATCCGACTAAAATTAATTCCGCAACGAGAAATCTCATATTAAGAGTAAAGTGCTCTAACAAATGTAATGTTGCTCATATCTCAGACATAGTTTTGAGAGAACGGGAGGAGAGAGGTGTTAGAGCATCCCAAATTGATCCAGAGAATGAATTGGTGTCTTCTTATATGATTTGGATGATGTGTCACATGAAATATAGACAAGATCGGATCTATATGGAGCCGGGAGGCCCTCTTCATCTGAAAATTATAATGTGTATATAGGAGATATCCAAAGTTGAGCCCCTCAACACAAATCAAAGACTTAGCTTAGTGGTAAAGGGGTTAAAATTTTCATAGAGCATACAGGTTAATTCGAGTCTTGCTTACAATATTTTGTCATTTTTTTAATTGTTTGAATCCCTTAGTGAAAATTCTTTCTCCGCTACTACTGATGATTATATATATTAGCATTTGCTTTTGTCCCATATTGGAAAAACACATTTGTATCTCATGTAATAGACCCTATATAAAGGGCTTTACTTGCTTTTCTTTTACTTGCACTTTTAGCTCTCAAGAATAGTATTATTTTATTATCTTGTTATTGCTTTGTAAGAATTCATGTTATGAATAAAAGACTTTCATGAATTCTATCATGGTATCAAAGCCAAGAGCACAAGTTAATATTTTTAGCTCGATCGCGGATCCAACTTCGCGGTGAGTTAGTTGGGGATTCGCATGCAGCACACCCCTGGGATTAGTTAAAAACAAATTTTGGCTTGTTTTGGAAGCCCGTACTCGTTTTGGCTGCTCGTGCTCGTTTTGATCTTGGCTTCCACATCTGGGTTTCGTCTCTTTGGCTTCCGCATCTGCTTGGTGAGATCTGCCCTCTTTTTTTTTGCTTGTTATTTGGGATTGCTGCTTGTTATTTGGGATTTTTCTGTTTAAAATTCATAATGGCTGGAGGTGATGATTCTTTGCAAACTATTGGTGTTCGGTTAGATGGAAAAAATTATTCCTATTGGAGCTATGTCATGGTAAATTTTCTGAAGGGAAAGGGGGTTTGGGATTATATGTCTGGAAAAACCAAATGCCCTAAATTTGGAGATGAAAATTTTGATGAATTATTTAGGACTTGGGAGACCAATAATTCAAAGATTATTACTTGGATTAATAACTCATTGAACAAAGAATTGGTGTTCAATTGGCTAAGTTCAAAAGCTAGCTAAAGAGATTTGGGATTATTTGTCAAGATTGTTTGTGCGTAATAATTTTCTTGTTAAATACTCGATTACAATATGAAATTCGTGCACTAGTACAAAATGACTTGGGCATTCAAGATTATTTCTGTGCAATGACCACTTTGTGGGATCAGTTAGCTATGACAGAATCTATTGAATTGCAAGCATGTGATGCTTATATTAAATGCAGAGATGGAGAGCGGCTTGTTCAGCTATTGATGGGTCTTCGTCAATTTGAGAATTGTCGTTCAGGCTTGTTGCATCGCAAACCCTTACCATCTGTTGAAGATGTGGTAAATGAACTTATGGCTGAAGAAACATGTTTGAAGACTCTAAAAGGGGGACATAAGGCTTCTACTTTTGTAATCGGGCAGCCTCCTTCTGCCGCACTGGTCCTGCAGCCCCTATACACCAGTATAGAACATCTATCATAGGTAATTGTAATTATTGCAAGAAACCGGGACACTGGAAGAATCAATGTCCTGAGCTACGGAAGACGTCAGGTTCTAACCCTCCACATTCGGGACAAGGACAGAAGCCTTCTCAACAGAAGCCATATTCTGGGGGTCAATTCCAGAACTTGTATCCACTTACTCAGTCTGCCTTTGTGCCCTCTCTTGATCACCCAGCTTCAGGAGACTCTATGAGTCACAGTACTGATTCTGTAGCTGACCAATTTCAGAAGTTCCTCGCCTTTCAACAGTTTCAACAGAATTCTCAGTCTTATGCTCTTTCTGTTCCTTCCGGCTCATCACCATCTATTGGTTCAGGTATCATTTCGCCTTCTTGGATCTTAGACTCTGGAGCTGAAAATCATATGTCTCCTGATTCTTCCGTCTTTGTATCTATGTCTTCTGACTCCCCTTCCACTTCACAGGATCGCCGATGGCACACCTATGTCATTGACAAGCATTGGCACCATTCATACATCCACTATATCATCATTACGATGTTTATTGCATTCCAAAATTACATATAAATCTTGCTTCACTGGTCAAATATGTGACTCTGGATGTTTTATTGGACTCTTTCCTAATTCTTGTTATGTGCAGGATCTAAAATCCAAGAGAGTGATTGGGACAGGCGTAGAAAGGGGAGAGGTCTATATGTTTTGGATGAGTCGCATCTTCCTACTCATGCATCAACTATGCCTGTTAATCTGTCTTCTTTTCATTTAACACATTCCTCTTCGAAGTTTTATTTGTGGCACTCTAGACTTGGTCATGTATCGGAGTTCTACTTTGCGTTTTATGTGTAATCTTGGTGTTCTTGGTGATTTACAATCCGATGATATTTCGATTGTAGTGGATGTAAACTTGGAAAATTTTTCGCTTTGCCTTTTAATCTTAGTACTTCTACTTCTTCCGCACCATTTGATCTAGTTCATTCAGATGTTTGGGGGCCACCTATCCCTACTAAGGGTGGCTCCAGATATTATGTTTCTGTATTGATGATTATACTCGTCATTGTTGGGTTTATTTGTTGAAAAGACGCCTCGATTTTGTTCATACTTATGCCGAAGTTTCAAGCCTATGTGAAAACTCAACATGCTGTCATTATTAAATGTTTTCGGGCTGATTTAGGAGGTGAATATACTAGTGGGGATCTTTCTGGTATTTTCAAAGCTGATGGTACAATACATCAGTCTTCTTGTACTGATACACCACAACAAAATGGGGTAGCCGAGAGAAAACATAGGCATATTGTTGAGACAGCTAGATCCATGCTTTTGTCCGCTAGTGTACGTAGTGAATTTTGGGGAGAAGCTGTCCTTACTTCTGTTTATCTTATTAATAAGATCCCTACCTCTCATAATTCTGAGATTTCTCCGTATGCTAGACTATTTGGTCACACCCCACTATATTCCCATTTGAGAGTTTTTGGTTCTACATGTTTTGTTCTACGTCCACATGCAGAGCGTACTAAGTTAGCTTCTCGTGTCGCCATTTGTGTTTTTCTTAGATATGGGGTTGGGCAGAAAGGTTATCGTTGTCATGATCCAGTTTCTGAAAAATTGTATGTGTCTCGTAATGTTTTCTTTATTGAGCATGTTCCTTTCTTTTCCATCCCACCTACCTCACATGGCATGACAAAATCTGACCTTATTGATATTGATCCCTTTGATGCTGATTGTCCATCTGATTCTACATCCATATCATATATTCCTTCTCAGTCTTCTGGAAGGTCCCATGATATTGATACTCAGCCCCCTCCTACGCCTATTTCAGAACCTCTTGTGGTTGCAGATCCAGATCCACCTCGCTATCCTAAACGCACTCTGCGATCTACTCAGGTATCCGATTTTGATTATTCTTGCTATGCTCCATCATTCGCTTCCTTTCTAGTTTCTATTAATTCTCTCTGTGAGCCTACATCCTACTCTGAGGCAGCTCGTGATCCTCTTTGGCAAGAGGCTATGAATGAGGAACCACCGCTTTGAACAAAACTGGTACTTGGGATTTGGTTTCTCTACCGACTGGTAAGAAAACTATTGGTTCTCGATGGGTGTACAAGATTAAGACAAAGTTTGATGGTTCTATTGAGCGATATAAAGCTCGTTTGTTTGCAAAGGGTTTTGCTCAAGAATATGGTACGGATTATGAAGAGACTTTTGCACCTGTTGCAAAGATGACATCTGTCAGGGTTCTTATTGCAGTGGCCTCTGTTCGTCATTGGCATATTTCATAAATGGATGTTAAAAATGCCTTTTTAAATGGGGATCTTTAAGAAGAAGTCTACATGGTCCTTCCACCTGGTGTTTCACATAGTCCAGGACAAGTGTGCAAGCTTAAGAAAGCTCTGTATGATCTTAAACAAGCTCCAAGAGCTTGGTTCGACAAGTTATCCACTGTAGTATCATCTCTTGGGTTTATTTCTAGCTTTTAAGATTCGGCGTTATTTGTTAAATCATCCCCTGCAGGTTGTATTTTGCTTTTGTTGTATGTTGATGACATGATTATTACAGGTGATGATATTGATGGTATTGCAAACCTAAAATCTACTTTATCTCGCCGTTTTGAGATGAAAGATTTAGGTCATCTACGTTACTTTTTAGGCATTGAGGTAGCTTATTCTGAGAAGGGATATCTTCTCTCTCAGTCTAAGTACACTGCATATATTCTTGAGCGGGCCCGTCTCATAGATACTCGTATAGTTGACTCTCCTCTTGAGGTTAATGTTCGATATACACCTCATCGACGGATCCTCTTCCCGATCCCACTTTATATCGTTCGGTTGTAGGAGTCCGTGTACCTCACCATTACTCGCCACGACATTGCATATCTTTGTTCACATTGTCGGTCGCTTTGTTTGCTCTCCTACATCTGTACATTGGGGTGCGATTATGCGTATTCTTCGCTATCTTCGAGGAACGATTTATCGAGTCTCTTGTTTCCATCGACCTCATCCTTGGAGCTTCGTGCATTTTCTCGATGCAGATTGGTGGTGACCTAACCGATCGGAAATCAACTCTGGTTATTGTGTATTTTTAGGAGATTCACTCATCTCATGGAAAAGTAAGAAACAAGATGTGGTTTCTCGCTCTTCAACTGAGGCGAGTATCGTGCTATGGCTTCTACTACGTGTGAGATTGTATGGTTACGCTTGTTATTGGTTGATATGGGTGTCTGTCTTTCTTCACCAACACCGATGTATTGTGATAATAAGAGTTCTATTCAGATTACGCAAATACGCTCTTCATGAACGTACCAAGCATATTGAGATTGATTGTCATATTATTCGATATCATCTTTAGCAACGCACTCTATCCTTGCCATTTGTCTCATCTTCGATGCAACGTGCAGATTTCTTCACAAAGGCGCATACCTTAAAGCGTCACCGGTTTTTTCTTGGCAAACTCTCGATGCTTCTGTCTACATCATCGCGAGTTTGAGAGGAGATATTAGCATTTGCTTTTGTCCCACATTGGAAAAACACATTTGTATCTCATGTAATAGACCCTATATAAAGGGCTTTACTTGCTTTTCTTTTACTTGCACTTTTAGCTCTCAAGAATTGTATTATTTTATTATCTTGTTATTGCTTTGTAAGAAGCATATGATATTTAGGCCCTATGTCCATTTCATATATACCCCTCTCAGTTCCTTTCAACCTACTCATTTATTTGTCTTTTTTTGTTCCAACTGTGTCAACTTGAAAGAGTGTGGGGGAGGGGGGAGGAGGTTGTAGTTAGGGTAATATGTGGTTAGATTAGAAGACTTGATCAATTGAACAATTTTAGATGAGAACACTATTCCACTGATTAAGACTTTACCTAACAAAATGCCATGGCTATGGTATTATAATTATGAGCAACATTAAATAATATAAGACATTTCTACTAAAGGTCATATTCATAATACAGTTGCAATTGAGCTTTGACCCCAGCAAACAGCCAATAAATTAAATATCCAAGTTGATACAATACTGTATACATTTAAGTTGTGTTGAATAAAGACTTCAGATGTCAAGTGACACAAAACAATAAATTGTGCCTTAATACAATAAAGGTGTCGTTTGGTTGGAGGGGTTAAGCGGGTTATTCTGATATAAAATTTTAAACTAAATTGTTCTGATTGAGGATATTAGCTAAATTCAGGATAAATTTTATAAAAAGTGGGATATTTATTCTGGTCATAATCTCAATATTATAATCTTGCTTATAATTTTAGGATAACTTGGTTTGAACCAAACGACCCCTTACTTTCTTGTCCTGTTGAGTGATTTTTCCACTTCCTGCTGTACCTTTTATAATTATAAATTCCCTTTTATTGACTTTAGACTTAGAATTCAAATTCAAAGAATTTAAAGTAGAGTTATATATATGCCAATTGGAACTTGGTAATTTAAAATATTAGGTAGTGACAGAGTCTTTATGTTGTTCTATATGATGATTAAGCAAGCATTAAAATTTATTTAAATTTGATTATTGCTCACTTAAGAAGTGATGCTAGTGCCTCCACGTCCCTGTTCATATTACTGCATCAAATTGTCAACATAATATTAATAATTCAATCACGTGGTTGCCATTTAGTTAATTGGTTGGATATAAGTTTAATACAAAAGCTTATTACATTATTTCCATATGTAATTGGAGTTATTTTCTTAATCTACTATAGTTAGACTTCTTTTCCTCTTAATCATGATAAATTAACATAATTTGGTTCATGCATTGTGTTTCAAAAGAATATTTGAAGGGTTTATAGCTCCTCATTTATTGGTAAATTTTTATCTTAACTCTCGTAATATCCGACTAAGCAAACTTTCAATTACTTAAAATATATGTGTACTTTTGATTCATTTGCTTGTAAATAATCACAAATTTCTTGAAGTATATATTAATTATTAACCGTTCCACACCATATATTACTCATGTGTTATGTTAAATTTGTATTGCTACTCTATATTTGAGGGCAATATACTTCTAAAATAGTCTTAATATAACATATTTTGCACATAAAGGGACCAAAATGACACATTTTAATTAATTAAAATTTGAATGTCATATATCAATCAGAATTTATCCATAACCGAGAGACCAAAAATGCTAGTATCCCATATTTGAACTAGTACAAGTATAATAAACAATACATAGAAAATTATTACAAGCTGAACAACTAAATGCAATATTGTCACATGAACAAGTCTTCTAACAAATAGAAAAGAGATTAAGTTGATAAATAAACCACATTTAACAAATATCAAGAAGTTGCAAAATACTACTTTGTTAGCCTGTAGCGCAAGGCTAGATCCAGATCCCCATAACCTGTTCAGCTTAAGCATGAGGAATGACTTGGGGAGCATCAGGATTAGATTTCAAGAACCAAGGAAAATTAAGAAGAAGAAGTAGAATAATACAAATAGTTTGACACATGCAATGGGTCTGTGTAAAAATTTTACTCCAAAAAATTGGAATTAGCTAAGAACCTCGTCACTAATTTGTTGTTAAATTATTCGTAGTTAATAGAGTTTTATGATAATCTATCGCTAAATAGGGCTAATGATGAATTTTGTTATTTAGCTACAAAATTTGTGCTAATTCATGTTGTTTAAAGTTTATTTCCCAAATTTCAAAGAATATTTAAACTAGTAGAACTATATCAAACAACAAATAAAATTACAAGATAATCAACAACTTAACTTTCAAATCCTGTCACACGAAACAAATTCTTTAAAAAAAAGATAAGATGAAGTTAAAAAATAAACCAGAAAAAACAAATAGGAAGAAGTTGAAATAATATTAATAGGTAACAAACTGAAATGATGGAAAACACGTAATGAGAATTTCAAGTCTTTAGTCCACTCTATTATTTGCATGCACCAATATTCAGGCTCAAAATAATATATTACTGACTGAACAAGTCGTAGTACTATATAGGAGTATTATAATAATTAGAACAATACACGTAACAAAGTCTCCTTTTTCTTCTCTTAGAAGCTCCAAATTTTGCCATGATTTTGATGACTTTAATTTCCTCCATATTCAATTAATTTAGATTATGGGATGTACACAATGAAGTGATATATGTAACATATGATATTCTCTAGTCTGTGTACGTAACCAATACTTTAGGTTATTGCAATCTTGAATTGGAAGTCACATAATATCATTTTTCTTTTTGGGGCTTCTGAGTACGTTGGTTTGGTCAAGCTGCCCAAATCAGTTTATTCTGAAAAGATTTCTTACTGAAAGTTTTTTTGAAAAATGCTTTGAGGAAGTATATTAGTTTGTGTTTGGTAAAAATATTTGAAAAGTATTTTTGCTGGTGGGTCTTTCGGAAACAATCGCTCTATCTATCAAGGTAGATTCAAGGTACAGTCTACCATCTTCAGACCCCACGTTGTGAGATTTCACTGGATATGTTGTTGTTATTATTGTTATTGTACTTTTGCTGGTAGTTTATATTTGATCATTATTTCAAACAATTAGTTTTAAGTGCTAAATTACAAAAAGAAAACTACTGCTAATTAATTCTAGTATAGATGAAATTTTAATAAGGATATCTTATCTTTAAAAAATCAAAATTACGTATTTAGTCCACTCTATCATTTAATTTACGTGGCATTATATATAATCTCTCTTGACTTCATTGACCTCGTTATACGTATCAAAGTCTCCTTTTGATTCTCGTAGAAGCTCCAAAATTTTGCCATGATTTGATGACTTTAATTTCCTCCATATTCAATTCATTTAGAATATGGAACGTACACAAATGAAATGAAATGAAATGAAATTAAATTAAATTAAATTAACAACTCCCTCTTGCAAACTATTCTTTCAATGGCTCGAATACTATGATATTTTCTGGTTTCTGTAACCAATACTTTAGGTTATTGCAATCTTGAATTCGAAGTCACATTACACCATTTTGTTGTGGTAACGTAGAAGATAATGGATTATTACTAAAATTGTGATTAGAAGAAATTCCTAAAAATATACGTGACACTTATAATGGAGGGCCGACTGATGATAAAAAAGGGAGAAGAAACGACAGAATTTCAGGCTGACAACCTTCGGAAAAAATTATGCATGTCACATCTTAGGCAAATCTCACATCAAAATGTAAAAGAAAAGTTTAAAGCTTTCTAAAACATATTACAAATTCACATGATAAACATATTTTTTTAACTCGATGATCACATAGTTGAAAGAAAATTTTGTGAAATATATTGGAATTAATAAAGAGAATAATACGTATTATAGATTTGAACTGTGACAAAATAATAATAAAAGGACTAGTGGTTAAGCATAGGCCAGATCCCAGATGTTCCAAAACCCCAAGAGGCTCTACTAGGAAATTGCAATCAAAGTAAAGCAACAAAAAGCTATGGAAACAAACAAAATGGTATATGCAAGTAATACTAGTAGTAGCTGACGGTAACACTATGACTAATAGATATGGACTTGTCCAAAAGAAATATTACTCACTCGATATTCAATATCCGATTTGAATCTCGATTAATCCGAATTTACACCCAGAAATTTCATTTTGAGATAAACCAAATTCTACTGAAAACGATTTTATACTTAGAGTTCGAATCAAGATTTATAATTAATAACTGATATTCAGTATCCGATTTAGGTTTGATTAATTCAAATTCACACCGAAAAGATTTATTTTGGGATAGATCACTCCCTATTAAAAATAATTTTATTCTTAAAATTTAAAATCAAAATTTATAATTAAGATAAAAAAAAAACACTTACCATCCTACCACAACATTTACTAGTGCGAGATATGGATTGAGTCGTCCTCCGGGGCATAGTCCAGTGGCAAAGCCTGTGCGCTATAAGGCGCTCCGCATGGGACAGCGTGAGTTCGATTCCCCGCAAGCACGAAGAAACTCTGCATGTTGGAGAATTTGATCTTGTCTCATTGATCAGTTGTACGCTCCCAGAAAACTGGCCACCGGAGCACATCCCGCGATTTATCTGGTAATAATGTTGAAGGACCGGTACTATTACCTCCAGTACGTCTGGGTAATACCAGTAAAGTAGTCAGGCACAAGCCTCGAAACCTGGATTATCAATATGATGGAAGCTTATCTGCCAGCGAAAGAAACAAATAAGAAATCCAATCAGTAACTATTTGTCCAATTACAACAAACCCCAAGTGGCTAATTGATTATGACCTGTTAACCGACGTCTTCGTATGCCATGTCGGCAATACAATCATATTATAATCACCGTGTACAGAATTATCAAAATTCTCGTTCTTAATTAGAGATTTTGAATTTAAATTTTATAAATAATTTTTTTTTGGAAATTTACTAATGTGAAATTAAGTGTATCCCATTATTTATGACTCGAACAATTGGGGCCCCGTACATCGGAAACGTCGTTTCTACACACATGTACACGTAGTGTCAAGTATCGTAAATTTTATTAGTGAAAGAGATATTGGTACATACGTAATACGTTTGAGACATAGAATGATGGACGGTTATTGACCAAATGACAAGTATTCCACGTTGGTAAACGAAGGAAGAAGTGTAACATGAAACGAGTCGGAAATCGTCGCGGAGTCGTGAAGGGCCGCGACGCAACACCGTGATTGAGGAGTTCTCGGTGGTGGTGCTTGAAGCAAACCTTATTAAGAATCTCATGCAATGGTGGATGGACACGGGTGCTACCAGACACATCTGTTCCAATAGAGATGCCTTCTCCACGTATACACCAATCACCGACAAGAAGTTGTTCATGGGTAACAACGCTTCCTCTGATGTGCATGGGGTAGGAAAGGTGGTCCTGAAGATGACTTCTGGAAAGGAGCTCACTCTGAAGGAGGTGATGCATGTCCTTGAGATTAGGAGGAATTTAATTTCAGGTCCTTTATTGGTTAATGCTGGTTTTAGGCCGGTATTTGAACCCAATAAATTTGTAATCACCAAGAATGGAACTTTTGTGGGGAGAGGCTTCGTCTGTGAATGCCTTTTCAAAGTTAACGTCATGTCTATAATGTGTCCAAGCAATAAAATTGAAGTTTCTTCTTATTTGCTTGAGTCCATCATAGATTAGGGCATGTTAACTATAAGTTCATCCAAAGGTTGGTAAAGTTGGAGTTGTTACCTTTTATCGACGTAAACCCTCAATATAAGTGTGAGGTGTGCGTAGAAGCAAAACTCACAAAAAATTCTTTTCGATCCGTCGAAAGGAATACCGCTCCTCTAGACCTTATTCACACAAATATATGTGATTTGAAGTTTGCACAAACTAGGGGAACAAGTATTTTGTGACATTCATTGATGATAGCACAATGTATTGTTACCTTTACATGTTGAAAAGTAAAGATGAAGCATTTGAAGCGTTCCGATGCTACAAAGCAGAAGTTGAGAAAGCATGTGGATTAAATCAATACGTAGCGATAGAGGGGGAGAATACGTAGCGCCATTTGAGGAATATTATGCCGAATAGGGCATTCTTCATCAAACGACGGCTCCATACTCACCTCAGTCGAACGGTGTTGCTGAACGCAAGAGCCGCACATTGAAGGAAATGATGAATGTCTTGCTCATCAATTTCGATCTTCCCCAAAACATGTGGGGAGAAGTCGTCCTTACCGCTAATACGATTCTTAATAGAGTCCCACATAAGGGTAAGGACAAAACTCCATATGAATCATGGAAGGGAAAGAAACCCACCTATAAATATTTAAAGGTGTGAGGTTGTTTGGCAAAGGTCGAAGTGCCCAACCCAAAGAAGGTCAAGATTGGGCCTAAGATTGTAGATTGCATTTTCATCGGATATGCAAATAACAGTAGTGATTATCGCTTCTTAGTGCATAAGTCAGATATTTCATATATCCACGGGGGTACAATCATGGAATCAAGGAATGCTTAATTCTTTGAGGATATTTTTCCTAAAAAGGAAAAAGACACAACTTCTCGCAAACGAAGTTATGAACAAAGCTCTCAGGAACCAGGAGTCGTTGACTTCCCGGATCAAGATGGTTCAGATCTAGTGGACTTCGAAGTGGCTGAATATCCGGAATCTAGTGTTCCGGATTCTTAAAACTTGGAGACTCCAGAGATGGAACCAAGGCGAAGTAAAAGGGCTAGGAATGATAAATCCTTCGGTCCTGACTTTGTGGCTTATATGGTTGATGACGAACCAACGAAAATTGCTGAAGCATTGTCAACTCCAGAGGCATCGCTCTTGAAAGAAGCTATTGAAAGTGAAATAGACTCCATCCTGCATAACCATACTTGAGAGTTGGTTGATCTTCCTCCGGAAAATAAATCGTTGGGTTGTAAATGGATGCTCAAACAGAAGTATAAAGCAGATGGGTCTATAGATAAATACAAGGTCAGGTTGGTAGTCAAGGGCTATCGGCACAAGGAAGGCCTTGACTATTTTGACACATACTCCCCGGTGTCTAGGATGACGTCCATACGAGTATTCATTGCGATCGCAGCGTTGCGTGACCTTAAGATACATCAAATGGATGTCAAGACAACCTTCCTAAATGGTGATTTGAAAGAAGAAACTTATATGGAAAAACCTGAGGGGTATGTGGTTCCAGGGCAAGAGAAGAAAGTATGTCGACTTGTCAAATCTCTGTACGGGCTGAAACAGGCCCCGAAGCAATGGCATGAAAAATTTGATAGTACTCTACTATCGAAGGGTTTCTCCATTAATGAGTATGACAAATGTGTCTACACGAAAGGTAACTCTGACTCGTTCGTCATGATATGCATGTACGTAGATGACATGTTGATCATAAGAAGCAGTCCTAGCTTGATGCTAGAGACTAAGAACATGTTGAAACAATGCTTCGACATGAAGGATATGGGTATCACAGATGTCATCTTGGGGATAAAGATCTCTAATACGTCTGACGGACTGGTCTTATCTCAGTCTCACTACATCCAAGGTGTGTTGAGAAATTTTGAGATGTTTGACAGTTCGCCTATGAAGTCACCACTGGATAGAAATCAAAAGCTTAATAAAAATCGTGGTGCACCCGTATGCCAGGAGCAATATGCACAAGTGATTGTGAGTTTGATATACATAACAAACTGCAAGCCGTTGAATTGGGTACTGCGATACCTGAAATACACGCTAACTTACGAGTTGCATTATCCGAGATATCCAGTTGTACTAGAGGGGTACATCGATGTAAACTGAATATCTGATATAGAAAACACCAAGTCCACTAGTGGGTATATATTTACAATTGGTGGTGGGCTGTGTCTTGGAAATCCTCTAAGCAAACTTGCATCGCTCGATCCACGATGAAATCAAAGTTTATCGCTTTAGACAAAGCAGGAGAAGAAGCTGAGTGACTTCACGACTTCTTAGAGGATGTCCCTTATTTGGAAAAACCCATACCTTCTGTAATGATCCACTATGACAGTCAATCGGCTCTAGGAAGGGCACGGAGTTCTATGTACAACGGCAAGTCTCGTCATATTCGACGGAGACATAAGACCGTTAGACAACTGATCACCACAGGTATAATATCCATTGATTACATAAAAGCAAATGATAACATAGCGGACCCACTGACAAAGGCTTACCCAATGATCAGATGTTCTGCCAGTCTAGGGGAATGGGCTTAAAACCCAAGCTATAAGGACCAATACGATGGTAACCCAACCTTACTCAACCTTACTCACTGGAGATCCCAGGAATTAAGTTTAATGGGAAAACTAAGCTGTAAAGGTTCAATTGAGCGCTTCGGTGGAAGCATGAGGACTTCGGATAATTATTTCTGTAAAGAAACATCAATTCAAAGTCGTTCCCGTGATAGACATTAAGTGATATCTGCATTATAGGTAAAGGTTAAGTTTCCAAAACCTTTAATGATCCTCAACGGTTGAGGTTAGGTTTGGGGAAACTTTTAATTGTTCCTAACACTTGTAAAGTGAGGTATAGCAGGATACCTTGTAGGAGACCACCTATTTAAGTGCGAGGACATGCCGCCTCAAATGAACGCACTTAAGAATCCAAGAAGTGTCCACGGCCACAACAAACAAAACATTACGAAGAACAGAGTAAGAGAAGTTGTTGTGTTGGTACCGTTGACTTGGCTTACACTAAACACTGACGGTTCAAGACATCACGTTCACCGCGCAGTAAGTAAGTCTGATGGTATTCAACTATGGAAGGTTCAAAGCGGAAGCTACCTATCCAGATGCAACATCTGTCCGCTGAAAGATTGCTGGAAATAGGCACCTTGTGAGTGCGCCAAAATCTCTTTTAAGAGGGGATTGTTGGAAATTTACTAATGTGGAATTAAATTTATCCCATATTTATGACTCGAACAATTGGGGCCCCGCACGTCGGAAATGCCGTTTTCACACACGTGTACACGTAGTGCCAAGTATCGTAAATTTCATTAGTGAAAGAGATATTGGTACATACGTAATACGTTTGAGACATAGAATGATGGACGGTTATTGGACAAATGACAAGTATTCCACGTTGATAAATGAAGGAAGAAGTGTACGAAGTGTAAGATGAAACGAGTCGAAAATCGCCGCGGAGCCGTGAAGGGTCGCGACGCAACACCGTCGAAGCCGCGACGCCCCCATAGCAGTGCCGCAGCGCTAAATGGTGGTTGGGCTACTGGAGCCGAGGTGCCGCGGCGCTCGCAAAGGTGCGGCTTTTCGGAGGCAGAATGCTGCGACGGGAAGATGGAAATTTTTTACTTTTGTGCTGATTTTGGAGCATTGAATCTCCATTATTTGACACATGAATTCAACCATTATTTAGTTGAATTTAACCCCTCAATAAGTGTCATTACATGGCTATTGAAGGCCATTAGTTGGTTAGTTGAGGGGTCATTTCCTTACACTATAAATTGAGGCATTGGCTCAATTGTTCAACACTTAGAAATTTTCTGAAATCTTCTTCTTCCTCACTAGCATGTTTTCTATATTCAAAGTTCTTCAAGAGTAACACTTGAGTTTCCTTTGTTCATTTGTTAGTTGTTGTTGTATCTTGCGAGACTATTGCCCACGAAAGTAAAAGGATATTTACGGGGCAATCTTTTCTTAAAGACAGAGTGTCATCACTCGACTCAGCAAATCACAAGGAGTTTGTAATCATTCTTATTTTCAGTTTGGTGTAATCTTAAGTAGTTTATCATTTCTAGCATTTGTAATATTTACTTACTTCCTGTTTCCTGCAATTGTTTTAACCCACATTTTTTATATAAATCTATACCATAAGTGTATATATATATATGGTAGATTCTAAATATATATACATGATTTAGATACAAGTTATTCAGTTTCTGCGAATCAACTTGTCATATCTCTGTGCTAGAGTAGTAAATATTTTTTTTATCTGTAATTAAAAGTTTCGAATTCATACTGAAAGTGTAATAATCTTTAGTAGGAAACATTTTACTCTATAATAGATGATAACTTTTTGATTGAATTAGAATTAGTCGAACCCAACTAGTATTTTACTCCGGATGGGAGAAAAATAGAGTACATGTTGTCTTCAGGTCACGCATTTAATTCCCTGGTCCCATCTTTTGTTGGACAATTCCCTAGAGGATATTCTATCCATCGTGTCTTCGCTTTTATCCATGTGATAACTCTTATTTTCTATGTTGAATAATTTCCTATTCCGAATTTTCATCCTCTCTTACTAGTATATATACTATATACTAATACACCAAAATTCATCTCGACATGAATAATTTCATTCTAGGCACACAAGTATTACAAGAAGGAAGACAGAGCATGAATAATATCAACATTAATAACATAATTTGGACATAATCATCTCGTTTTTAACTAACGTCTTTTGGACCTTTATCTATATGAGATTGGTAATATTTTAGAGTCAGAGAAGAGTGTGATAATCAATATTGTTATATATGTAGATGTAGATTAGGTAGATTTAATGGATTAATCAACTAGATAGATAGAGTGATGATTGATCTCTCTATATATGTAGACTTGGTAGATTCAATGGACTAATTAATTACATACATTTTTCTAGATTTTAAGTTATATTTATTATAAGTTTATATAATTACATTAGTTATATCATAGCTAGATGTTGGACAAGGATTACTTGAAAAAACATGAAATTAAGAATCCAAATTTAAATAATAAGAGAAGAAAGAACAAAATTATGGATTGCTTAATTAAACATATGTTAAATTGCAAAATATTTGTGTCATTTACCTTAGGTAACGGAAGTCAATGACAATTGAGAAGCTTTTATAAAACTTTGGTCTTTCATAGGCCTAGTTGACAAAGTCAAAAAGATTATGTGAAACCTTAGTTTTGTAAATCATGTTACTATTTGTACTTATAATGAATATGACTTAGAAGTCAATGAAATCCGTAATATTACAAGTGGTTAGGATTTAACTTTTAGAAAGACAAAAAGAAAAAAGTAATTTTCTCATATGCTTATAACTTTAGTGGATAGAGTTATTGAGTACTTAAAAGAAGTAGGTACCCATTTTTATAGTCAAAGTGAATGCAAATTGATTTGAATTATTATTATGAAAAAAATACTGTATTATTTAAATTTCCTAACGTAGGAGATAGATCATAACTCATAACCAGTCGACTAATAGGATGATATTCTGACGAAAACGTCTATCGGAAAATTATGGTTTTTTAATTAGTCGATAAGAGACTAGGGTTTAATTCTGAATACAAATAAAAGACACTAGATAATTCTATTCATCTGCTTTAGTTTTGATGCATACAATTACTCATATTTGTGTTGGGACGCAAGTTAACCCCATTGTTATAAAACCATCTTTTTATTATCAAAATTTCTTAAGGTAGGGTATATGTCACAAGTTGTTGACCAAGAGGATCATTAGTGTGGCATACAGGGTGGTTACATAGGTCCCAATAAAATTGAATAGTTGACCAATGGAATTGCAAGTGTGCACTATATGGTCAAGAAATGCAACTTTAATATTAATATTAATAAAATTCTAAATAATGAATCTTGGACCTAACTGAATCTCAAAAGTTAGCTTGTAGAGTGAAGATTGTCAAAGTCCATATAATGAGTTTATGTTCTCATTCCATTTCCGACGTGGGACTCTTAACACTCCCCGCACATCCAAACCTCGTTAACTGGAGCGTGGACAATATAATTTGGGGTCCAACATTGGTGAACAAAGAATTGAAATGGGTCGGGCTTTGATACCATGTAAAGAATGAATCTTGGGTCTAACTCAACCCCAAAAACTAACTTATAGGGTGAGGATTGTCCAAGTCCATATAAGGAATTCATGTTCTCATTCCATTTTCGACGGGATTCTTAACAAAAACTATTTCACAACTTGCAGGCATTCGGCCTAACTCTTAATTTTGAGTGCGAACTTAGTAAACATGTACCTATTTTGTTTGTTTTCACTTTCTTTCAAACAAATTCTTTGTGCCAGCCTGGTTTTCATTTCTCTGTGTGTTTTATCTGATTTTGACTTCACTTAGTTCTTTTATTCTTAAAATTTTAAAATATATGTCAAGTGTCAACATATCTGATTTCTTACAGCTGGAGAGAATCTTCAAATTAATCTATAATTTAGATATTATGTGATGTATTTTTTCAACCGTTATAATCTTAGGGTGTTAATAGCATTTTTGACTTCTTATTCTGATTTTGATGATTGTAATATTTTCTAAATATATTTAATCTTCAATAAATTAAAATTTATATATTTTTTATTCATTTTATTTATGAATATTCATAAATTTATCATAATTATTAACTCGTCCTATCATTTAATTGCACGTGTACGTTATGTTAAGCTTGTATTGTTAGTTTGTTACTCAATATTTGACGGTAATATAGTTTTTATTGTCCAAATCAGTGGCGAAGCCACGGTGCTAGCTACGAGTTCGGCAGGACCTAGTAGCTTCGGCTGAAATTCTATATTTGTGTTAAAAATTTATTTGATATATACAAATAATTTATTCAGAACCCAGTACATAAAAAGCATGTGATCCAGAACCTATAAATTAAAATCTTGGCTCCACCTTTGGTCCAAATATTTTTATATAAAGGGACTAAATTAATTGAAGATTAAATAAATGCTCATATATAACAAGGATAATAATCAGAATGCACCAATAATCGAAAGATTAGAAGTGACGCTTTTTTTCTTATTATTGATGGATAAAACTTAGTTCGTTATGAGCATAAGATTGTTTAGCCCAGTTAATTTCTTTTAGTGCAAGTTATTCAATTACTTGTTCCAAAAGGTGGAATCTCCCACCCCAGGAGCCCCCACACCCCGGTCCGACAGGTTTGTGAAGGAGGTAAATCATGGTGACTCAATTGATTTCAAAGGTTAGACCAGTACCACGCTGCGCACAAGGGACCCTCCTTTATTTCAAGAAGAAACCCCCACACTGCCGCTGACGGGATTCGATCCTTGGTCTCTTGTTTCAAATATCCCCTTGAAACCAATTAAGCTGCCCAAGCGGACAAGTTATTCAATTACTAGTAAGGGTTCTTAAAGTTCAGCTACAAAGTGTGAATAGAATATAAATAAAGCTAGAGAAGTCCTTTGAACCCTTTCCAAACTCCCCCTTGTCTGTCAAAAAAGGATATCAAACAGTGGAAACACTATTAGTCTGTTTTTCTTTTTAAAATACAACTTGCTATTGGGACTGCCTAACTAATTAATTTAGTGATGAATGTTTGAATTTGTTTCAATTGACTTGTCATACTATTTTTAGTTCGTTTTACAATAAGATTTAAAATACTTATTTGGTATATAATATACATTTTTAATTTAAGATTATCATCTTTAAAAATATTATTTACATTCTTAAACCCTGCGATATATCAAATTAAGACATAAAATAATATGGAGGGGTTATTTACAAACAAGAAAACATCAGCTAAACCAATGGTGAAACCACCTTTGTCTGATTGATACCCCAGTTTTTCATGTGTTTATTTCTTTAATTTTAATTCCCCTAACAGAAAATTCTATCTTTGTCGTTGAATTAAACTCTCCTCGAAACACATTTGAGGATAACTAAAGAATTAAATTCAATAAGTTCATATTAGACATTTAGACTAGAGTAAATAACATAACCAATATGGGAAATAGGGAAACAACTGGACTTTTTTAATAACTTTGTACTTAACTTATAGTAGTAAGTAATTAAGCTATTTAAACTAATTAATTAAGTAGCCCAGTTTAATTTAATCCATCACATGAGGTTGATCTGAAAGAGAAGAAAATCAAGGTGCAGTCAAAGATCAATGCATACCACAAACATTTTGTCATATATTTTAGTTTTATTTTTCAAGAATATTTTTTTGTTTTATAGGGAATTAGGTCTCTGTTGATTGCGTGTGAACGTGTTTCAATTCAAGAAAACAAGTTGGGAGAAAAAGAACAAAACAAAAAGTAGAAGGGAATAATGTGCTGTTAGTGACGCGGCAGATTCAATCGAAAACATTTTCTTTATGTTTAAAGATAAGACACCTTAATTACTAGTATTAAATTTGTGTTATTTCTTTGAACACGTAATAAAAAGGGTTTTTTAGATAAGAGGATTATTCTTTCATAGCAACAAGAGGGTAACAAAATGACTAAGCATGTTACAATTTTAAGGTTTACTGCATGTTGAAAGTTTAACTCTTTGCTATATGTTGCCTAAATTAACAAGGCTCAATGATACTTTTGTTGTTATTATCTTTCCCACCTTTCCATGATTAATCTCAACAATACATTAAACTACTCTTTTTGTAATTAGATTTCTTTTCAATAATTGTGGTGTCCGAGTCAGATTACATGTACTTCCACTATTTTATTAGGTATTTAATATCTCTCATCAATACAATTATTGAATAACTCTAGTCATCGACAAATAGCGAAGCCACGTTGCTCAAAAGGGTGTTAATTTACATATTGGTAAAGAATCTTTATGTGTATATACTACATGTTGAATTCTCTTGATATTTTTGTGTATTTGTTTTTTTATATTTTGATTATTTTTAGTGAATTGTTTGATTCCGCTGCTATTACCGAGACTTAGACAGATGAACTACTATTTTTCATCTCTATTGAAATTTGAACCCTTTCCAAAATTTACCTCTATTTCACTGACCAATATGTCACGCTTAATGTTATTTTTCTCCTTTGGATTAGTTGTAGTGTTAATTAATTAGATACTCCAATAACTAAATTCTTTTTGCCTGACATCAAGATTAACTTCCAACTTATTTTAGATAATAAAATCTTTTTTTAGTTTGACATCATGATCAATTGCTACCTTTTTTTAATCCTTCCTCATGTTAAACTAGTCATACGCATAAACCAAAGATAAAAATTCTATCTTATAGACATAAAATATGTTTTCTTTTGTCATGGAATTCAAATCCGATAACAGATCATCTACATATAAAAATCCCAAAAACTTAACCAAAGAAATAATAAAATAAAAGGATACAAATCAAAGATTCCAATTTCGTCATCAAAGTCTAACACTTTTTTTTTTTATTATTATTATAATAAATCGCATGGCAAGATAAAAGTTGTATAAACAAAGTCGGTGAGCTTGATCAAGATTTGGCTTTTTCCATTTTTTAGTTATATATTAAGCCATCTCCAACTGAAAAAAAAAAACCTACTGGGAGTTAAAAAGTAATTAATTATCAAAATTGTTTAATCCATTTGGATAAATACAAAGACTAAATTAGCCAATGAAAAGAAGATATTGTTGAACCAAATAAAAAAGAACATGATTTGGATAGCAAATTATAATGATATGGTAATCAATTAGCTGGTTAACACTTACGTGGAGTGAGAAGAAGGGAAAGGGAGATTAATGAAAATCAAAAGAGATAATTATGATGATTCATAAGTAATTAAAGAATGTGTGTTTGTTATTATTGATGATAATGCTGGCATTAATTAAACAAGAAAAAAACAAAGTATGAGTAGAGGTGCAACAAACTAATCTCACGTGTTATCTTGTTGTTAAAAAGTAATTAGTGATGTATTAATATTAATGGTTTTTAATATAAGATCGTTGATAAGGACTAAGTGATTATAGAGAATTAACGTGCTTAAAACCAACTAACTTAACTTCTCGTGGGATCAAACATAAGTGAAATATATACTGAATCCAAATTTGTGATGACGTGCAGATGAAATGGTGATGTAGTTTAATTTTATCATCAAACCCTACCACTAACTTTTATTATGTAAGATGATCCTATTTGTGGAAAGTTGATTTTCATGAGATAGCAACAAGACATGTTTTTAGAAATATTGTCCGAATAGTCATTATATAGAGAGAGAGGGACGGTTGGAGTCCGGATTTAATTTTCGCTAAGAAGAATCCATACTATATAAACAAATAAACACACGAATAATCAACAGAATTCAAATATAGTGTACATACATTTTTTTTTATCTATCTCTATATATTGTGTAATTTTTAGTGAAATGAAATTCAATAAACTTAAGAATTGATAAATTTCCATTCAAGAATTCATAACTTCCTAATCCTGAATCAGCTCTCAATACCTAAAAATATCAGTATTAGATATAAATCAAGTTAAAATTCACGTTTGCACCCACATCCTTCGAATTACGTGTTAGTCTTACAGAGATGTGAGTAAAGTTAGTCAGACAAAAATATATTCTTCATAATATGAATCATATGAAGTTAATTTAATAATTACAATAATAATAAAATTAAAATTAAAACATACTATCTAAGGCTGGGACGAAGCCTCACATGGCCCACTAGGGGCTATAGACCCCAATAATTTTTTTTTACTATTACTATATTAACAATTCCCAAACAGCCTCCACCCACAAAAAACATTAGCCCCCAACATTTTGATACTCTTAAATTATCCAAGCCCAATAAATTTGCAAAAGGAAATCCATAAGCCCAACAAAAGAAAAAAAATATTAGTCTATGAATACACAACAAAGTTGGCGTATGTGCTGATTAAAAAATAGCGCTGCCTTTCTCTATTAAAATAAAAACACTTTCTCTTCTTCAGAGTTTCACGCTCGAGATCAACTTAGAAATTGGTGATTCTTCTTCAGTTCTTCCGGTTTTTTTCTTGTGATCTTCTTCATGACTTTAGTTTTTGCGCTACTCATCTTTATTTAGTACATGTAAGATTTTTTCATCATCTATTCAATTTCATTATAATAGTTATTTTTTGTGAACCCTAATTACTGCAAATTTATTATTATTTGAATTAATTAGTGTTTGATAAATGATCATATAGTTTTGAATTTTTGTTGAACATTATTGTTGTGGATTTAAAGATTGTATTGATGGAGAAATTTCTTAAAAGAAAGTCTGCAATGGTTGATTCTTCTAAATCAAATGCTCAAAAGAGACCTTCAAATGTTGAATTGACTTCGACAATCTCCCGACAGACCCTGGAAAGCGACCAACAATATGGAGTTACGATGCCAATTATAGAGATAGAGTAAAACGAGCTTATCTATTAAAAAGATCGTTTCAACCTAGAAAATACAACTTTCTATGGAGCCAACCAGATGATAAAATTCAAAAAAGGAGGTTTGTCGAAATTTGGTTTGACAAATATCCAGATTGGTTGGAGTATAGCATAACGGTTGACTTAATAATTTATTAGTACCTTATATTGAGAACGAAATTTGTATGAGATCAGTAACGAAGCTGTTATGCAACGGTTTCAGACTATGAAATCTCGTCGAGAAAAATTGTAATTATATTTTCATTATTCTTGAACGATTTGTATTTGTGTTATTTAGAATTTAAATTATTACTTACTTTTTAAAATTTGTTCAATATAATACTAGCCCTTCAAAAAAAATTGATTGTATTCGTCCCTGATATAAGGGTATAATAAGATGGAATGCTGAAATCAAGAACCTTGCGGTATCTCAAGAGATAACGCATAGTTTTTGTAGCTCTTGCAGCTTTATTTGGTGCCTAATTTTCTACTAGGTACATAGAATTTGGACTAACATAATTATATTACTAAAATATGTGGGATAAACACTTAGTTTGGATCAAAAAAATATATTCGTCGTGTGCCTGGGGGTGATCAAACTGGTTTTTCCCAATCGGTGCTAAGTACACGCGTTAGAACTTGATTAAGTTTGTTTCACACGTTGCAGAGCCCATTTTAAAGACAACATTCTCAACATAATTTTTTCGAACTGTTATTATTAATACATTTATTTGCACTCAATTTTTCGTATGATTATGATATCAATAATAATACAAGAAATAGGAATTAGCTATAAATTTTATTGTTAGTATGTCCTTAAATGATTCATAGCTAAATAGAATTAGCGATAAAATTTGTTATTTAGCTGTAAAATTTATCGGTCACCAATTTTTATTTTTTTAAAATATCTTCTTTTACTTCTATTACCATTTTGTTATTAATTTGCTACAATATTTCGAATTAAGACTTTGTTGAAAAATGAAAATGTCGCTAGCTAATAATTGTTGATTGGATAGAAATTAGAATAGTCCTCATCTAATTTTCAGTAGCCGAACTAGTCCAATTATTACGTTGTCACTTGTCATAGGCATAATAACAGGTAGCTAAATATTCAGGTAATTATGATGGAGATAACCTTATATCAGAAAAGTAAGATAAACATGCAAATTATTGTTGAAGAAATTGAAAATAATTCAATTTACAAATCAAAGCTACTTTAAAATTATTTAGACTTGGTCAATGCCTCGTCAAAATGAGCTATTCAATAATCTCGTCTTCTAACTCTATTTTTAATTTATTTTGTTTTATTTATTTACTTCCATGCTCTTTTTTCTTCAAGGGAGACAGGGTCAAGGTAATAGTACAAGAGAAAACATCAATGTACTACTATTGCCTAATGCTTGTTTCATAATAATGCTCTCATGTGACAAAACCAACATATCTATTCAAATGTTCCCACTGGTTAGGAATGGCAATTTCGTAATTGAAACCCTACATTAAAATATAAAAAATACAACTTGGCCGTATCACTACTCATACTATAACGTACATATACGGTATTCTAAATCACCCACATGCAATTAATTGATTAAGACTTTTTATTTATGTAATTGTCCCTGATATACAATTTTGGTCCGTGATATACATGGAAAGCATATCACGGTTTGGAGACTATATTGTACCATATTATTTATAATTAATTAGCATTTTACACTTACCATAATTGTAGAAGTCTTGTACAAATAGAATAGAGTTTTGGGAGTAGAATAGGAATATGATTTATCATATTATGGAAATTGTAAATTGTGTATATACTCATTCATTAATGAAAATAATCAAGGTATTGTTTCTTTCATGGTATCAAAAGTCTAGGACTAAATTACTTCCGCTCTTCTCCAAATTTATTCTCAGTTTTCATGCCCCTTCTCGGCCGAAACTGCATAGAATCTGTGCCCCTTTCTCGAATTTCGTGTCAAAATTTACCTCTTCTCTTCCCAAATTTTCTTCCAAATCCCTTTGTTCTTTCGTTATGTCTAAGAACACATTTCATCCTGCCCTTATTGTCTCCAACATCAAGAACCACATCCCTATTGTTCTTGAGATGGAAAACGTCCAGTATGCGACGTGGGCAGAGTTGTTCAAAATTCACGCAATCTCACATCAAGTCCTCCATCACATAATTCCTCAGGATCATCAGTTATGAATTACTCTTGATGTTACCGTCCTTCAGTGGATTTATTCCACTATTTCTACCGACCTTTTACAGATGATTGTTGAGTCGGACACTACGGCTTGCGTGATATATTCCAGGATAACCAACACTCTCGCGTTGTCACTCTTGAGCAGGAATTTTTCCAAGTCAACATGGAAGATTTCCCGAATGTTTCAGCTTATTGTAAACATCTCAAGGGGTTGGCGGACCAACCCCGTAACGTTGGAACACATGTTATCAATAATCGTCTTGTTCTGCAAATGGTTGCAAGTCTGTCTAAGGCCTATAATGGTGTTGGAACTCTCTTCCGTTAAAGTAACCCACTTCCACCTTTTTATCAAGCCTGGTCGATGCTCACGTTAAAAGAGGCCTACTTGGCCAAAAAGGCGACTACCGACGCACGCCCCTCGGTGATGATAACTTCATCCGATCCTTCTCAAGGTTTTGTTGACAATTCTGGCCAAAATCGTCCTTACGGTGGTGGCAAAAAGAATTGGAAAAATAATGGCAAAAATTGCGGCGACAATCGTGGAGGTACCGGTGGCAGTGGGGGAAGCCAAAATAGTGGCAGAGGACCATGTCACGGTGGCAGTGGACCGTAGTCCACCTGGTCCTAGTCATGGCCCCCCTGGCAATGGGGCTAGGCCGGTGGCTAATGGCCCAACAACCCCTATTTTTCGGCCTCGCTTTATCTTGGACAATGGGCCGCCAATCTGCCTTTCAGGCCCAATCATTCCCAGCAATCCAGTACGATATTGGATAGCACGGAGGCCTGCTTGGGCCTCGGCCCACACAGACTTTTCATGCTACGAGACCTAATCCGATCCCGACTCCTACAAATATTGAGGCCGCCATACATATACTTGGATTGAATCCTCCTGACGCAAATTGGTACATGGACACCGACGCCACTTCTCACATGACGTCTGACCAAGGTACTCTCTCGTCTTATTCCAGTTTGAGCAAAAATCGTGGCATAATTGTTGGTAATGACAACTCAATTCAATTCGTGATTACGATCATGCAACTTTGTATCCCCCACATCCACCTCTTGTCTTGAAAAACACCCTTCATGCCCCTAACCTAATTAAAAAATTGGTGTATGTCCATAAATTCACCACGGATAATTGGGTTTCTGTTAATTTTTATCCTTTTGGATTTTCTGTGAAGGATTTCAAGACTGGGATACCTCTCATGAGATGTAATAGTATGAGAGATCTTTATCCTATCACGCCTGCCTCTAGTCTCTCGAGTCCTACCTTGCCATCTACTTTTGCAGCTATAACTCCTTCTTTGTGGCATGCACGTTTGGGTCACCCTGGGTCGTTAGTTGTTTCTTCGTTAAATAAAAACAATTATATTTCTTGTAAGGGTATGCATAGTACTCCGATTTGTCATTCATGTCCTTTAGAAAAATATGTCAGATTACCATTTGTAGCCTCTACTTCTCGCACTTTAATGCCATTCAATATTATTCATAGTGATTTATGAACATCTCCCGTTTTAAGTTCTGTGGACCATAGTTATTATGTTCTATTTTTGGATGATTATTCTAATTTTTTATGGACTTTTCTATTAGCGAAAAAATCTCAAGTTTTTTTCACCTTCTTAAAATTTCGAGCATTCATCCGTACCCAATTCGAACGCAAAATAAAGAACATTCAATGTGACAATGACAAAGAATATGATAATGAGTTATTTCGGAAATTTCGTGCAAATAATGGCATAACTTTTCATCTCTCTTGTCCTCATACGTCTTCGCAAAATGGAAAAGCCGAACGAAAAATCCGTACCATAAATAATATAGTCCGAACTTTATTAGTACATGGTTCTGTACCCCCTTCCTTTTGGCATCATGCTCACCAAATGACTATATATCTTCTTAACATCCTTCCCACCAAAGGCTTGACATATTCGTCTCCTCTTAGAACTCTTTATAATAAGGATCCTTCGTATTCCCATCTTAGGGTCTTTGGGTGTCTATGTTATCCACTTTTTCCATCGACTACTATTAACAAACTTCAAGCCCGTTCTACCGCTTGTGTGTTTTTGGGTATCCATCTAATCATCGTGGTTACAAATATTTTGATTTATCATCTAATAAAATTATCATTAGTCGCCATGTAATTTTTGATGAAACCCAATTTCCGTTTTCTAAAGTGGGTAGTCTTGTGCCTCGATCGTATAGGTTTTTAGATGACGAGATCTCTCCGTATATGATCCACCATTTATCGGACTTGTCCTGCACCCAAAATCCGCCAGCGAACCCACTACTCGTTGGACCTTTTTTCCCGTCGCCTCTGCCTAATTTTTTTGTCACAAGTCCAGCAACTGGGCTGCATATCCAGCCCAATTCTGCCTCTGCCACTGTTTCAAGTAACACTTCTAGTGTTGGGCCAGCAGGCCCATTGCCTGCTGGCCAGTCCGCTACCCCTATGATTTTGTTCAAAAATCCACCCAATTCTCCCCCCGAGTCACAGACCGGTCACTCGTAGTCAACGGGGTATTTTTAAACCAAAAAGATATTTTAATTTAAATTCTAATGTTCTTAAATCCCTCTACCCCGTAACCCATTGTCCTCATTAAATGACCCGAATTGGAAATTGGATATGACCAACGAATATGATGCTCTTATTGAAAATAAGATGTGAGAGTTGGTACCCCGTCATTCTGGTGTGTATATTAATCGGTCTATGTGGATTTTTACTCATAAGGAATAATTCTGATGGTTCTTTTGCGAGGTATAAGGCTCGTCTTATAGGTGATGGTAAGACTCAATAGGTTGGCGTGGATTGTGGTGAGACGTTTAGTCTAGTGGTCAAACCGGCTACCATTCGCATTGTTCTCAGTCTGGCTCTTTCGAAAGCTTGGCTCATTTATCAGTTAGATGTGAAGAATACTTTCTTACATTGTGATCTTAAGGAGACCGTTTACATGTATCAACTCTTGGGTTTTCGAGATCCCAAATATCCTCATCATGTCTATTTATTGAAGAAGTCCTTGTATGGGCTTAAGCAGGCCCCACAGGCTTGGTATAAGAGATTTGCAGACTATGTTTCATATATTGGGTTTTCGCACAGTAGGTCTGATAATTCATTGTTCGTATATAGTCGTGGTACTTCCATGGCTTATATACTATTATATGTGGATGATATTATCTTGACTGCCTCTTCTGATGCTTTGCGCAAGTCTATTATGGCAATGCTCAGTTCTGAGTTTGCTATGAAAGACTTGGGGGCCTTGAGTTACTTTTTGGGGATTGATGTCACTCTTCATGTAGGTGGGTTATTCTTATGACAACAGAAGTATGCCACTGAGATCATTGAGCGAGCTGGTATGTCCTCATACAAGTCTACTTCCACTCCAGTTGAAACTAAACTCAAGCTGGGTGTTGCGGCTGACTCACCTTACGAGGATCCGACCCACTATCGTAGTCTTGCAGGGGCTCTTCAATATCTTACTTTCATGAGACCAGATATGACATATTCCATACATCAGGTGTGTTTGTTTATGCATGATCCCAGGGTTGAGCACATGAATGAGCTCAAACGTATTATTCGATATATCCAGGGGACACTTGATTATGGTTTACATTTATATCCTTCATCCACGTCTACACTTGTCTCGTATACATATGCTGATTGGGGTGACTGTCCAGATACTAGACGCTCCACATCTGGCTATTGTATGTTTCTTGGTAATAACTTGGTCTCATAGTCTGCGAAACGACAATCTACATTATCACGCTCTAGTGTAGAGGCCGAGTATAGAGGGGTAACCAATGTGGTCTCTGAATCCTATTGGTTACGTAATCTTCTTTTAGAGCTTCATTGTCCAATTCAGAAAGGTACCTTGATTTATTGTGATAATACTAGTGCCTTCTACCTTTCTGGTAATCCTGTTCAACACCAGCGCACTAAACACATCGAGATGGATATTAACTTTGTTCGCGAAAAGGAAGCCCGTGGACAAGTACGCGTCTGCCATGTCCCTTCCGGGTATCAAATTGCAGACATGTTTACAAATGGTCTTCCCACGGTTCTATTTGAAGATTTTAGGGACAGTCTCAGAGTACGAAGACCGCCCGCTGTGACTGCGGGGGTGTGATAAATATACGTAATTGAACCTGATATACAATTCTGGTCAGTGACATACATGGAAAGTATATCACGATTTGGAGACTATATTGTACCATATTATTTGTAATTAATTAGCATTGTACACTTACCATAATTGTAGAAGTCTTGTACAAATAAAATAGAGTTTTGGGAGTAGAATAGGAATAGGATTTTCCATATTATGGAAATTGTAAATTGTATATATACTCATTCATTAATGAAAATAATCAAGAGATTATTTCTTTCACTACATTAAAATATAAAAAATACAACTTGTTCGTATCACTACTCATACTATAACTTACATATATGATATTCTAAATCACCCACATGCAATTAATTGATTAAGACTTTTTTATTTCATAGAATGAAGCACTCGATGTACATAGGGAGGTGGGTACAATTTTGCGGATTCCGCACCGCACCCGCCCCAGTTGGGGCTGGTATGGGTATAACTTTGCCGGGTAGTAGACATGTATGGGTATAACTTTGGCGGGTATGGGTAGGGGGTGGATTTGCAGTTATACCGGCCTGCCCCGCCCCGCATCCAACCGCCCGCCCGCCTTATACTCGCTAAAGTTATACTCATACCCGCCTACTACCCGCCAAAGTTATACCCATACCCGCCCCAACTAGGGTAGTAGGCGGGTATTAGTGGGTGTCGGATATCCACTTTGATGGTGGAGCGGATGTGGATTTAGGAATATACCCGCCTATGCGGATATGGATGTTGAAAATGTACTCGCCACGGGTGGCGGGTATAAAATTTCTGGCGGGTACGGGTGATTGGGGAGGGAATACCCACACCCGCCCCGCCCAATTGCCATCCCTAAATTTACATCGAAAATCCAATTTTTTTTACTATCGACAAAACCCCAATTAGAAAAAAGAATTTAAAAATAGGGTTTTTAAATCACATGAATAATTGTAATATTATTGCTACGGATTATATGGTTCAATGTAAAAAATGTTTACATAATCAAATCACGTATTAGAGGCGGAGCCAAAATTTACCTTATGAGTTTTGAATTTTAAGACACGACCTCAAGTACTAATAATTGGTTTATGAATTTAATTTCTAGACATATCAAATGATTGTTTTAATATAATGCAAAATTTGGACCAAAACTACTAAAATATGTTGAATTCATATGATATATACTACCTCCGTCCTAACACTTATAAGATAATTATAAATAATCCTCTATAATAAGTATTAATTAATAATTTGGTGAAAATGATAACAAACATACTATCAAAGTTAAACTAACAATGAATGTATTATTATTTTCACACGGATAATATATATAACTTAAATCAATTAATAAAATAATAGTGTAAATTAAGTTAGGTACAAATTTAGGAAAACAAGGGAATCTAGAAATGGGGCCAACATAACAAACTGAAAAGCAAACAGCCAATGCTGAAAAGGTCTAAAACCCACCATTTAACGCGCTTGTTTTTATCAACTTAATGGGCCCATTTGTAGGCCCATACAGTGACCCTAAGGACTCTTTTCCGTACATAATCAACTATTTTAATAATTCCCACCAATATTATTCTTCTATTTTTCAAACACAATACTAGAATTCAAAACCTTAGCTACAAGATTATTAGCAGCCCACGGGAAAAACTTGTATTATTATTATTATTATTATTATTATTATTATTATTATTATTATTATTATTATTATTATTATTATTATTATTATTATTATTATTATTATTATTATTATTATTATTATTATTATTCAATGTGATCTCATCATACCACCAAATAATAATACCATATTGATTGGATAAATCATTCTAAAAAATAGTTTAAGGACCATTAATATACTAGCTAGACACTTAAGTCATTTTCCTTTTGAATTCTTACATCTTTCTTCATTTTCCGTTAAGATAAAACAACATATTTACAATGATCAAATGCTAACCTAGCTTGCTAGAAAATACAAGTTATATTAATTAAATGATTCATGAACTAGATTGTTAGAAATTCGAGTTTAACGTACTGGAGTGTGATAATGAACTCAAGTTTGATAATCTGTGTCTATTTCACTTGTAAATATCGATTTTTTCATAACCACATATATCATACAAATGAATTGATAAATCTTCACAAGACGAGTCGATAAAGCTGATCACTACTTAAAATGAGTCAATTTGCGAAGGACGTTCTGTAGGAAATCTGTCAGGAAAACACTCGTCGAAAATATTTCAGATGAACTTTCAGTAAAAAATTCCAAATTTTCAACGGATTTTTGACGAATTTAATACATAGTAGTGGATTCAATGGGCATAAGTAGGAGTTCACATGTATAGAAGAAGAGTAATATTTCAAGTAGCTTGTATCCCTATTGCATGTCTAATGAAACTATAATCTATAACAAGTAGATCAAAAGATAAAAAGGAGAAAAAAAACAAGAAAAACAAAAGAGATAAGAGTACAAGAGAAACAAGGTCTCCTATTTGCAAAACAAGGGGAAAACTCCCACTTGAGGATTAAGTTTGGGAGATGGACAAGGAGGTTGTCAATGTTGGATAAAAAAATTATTGAAATGATTGAGATTTTTTTTTTTTTTTGAGATTATAGATACTAATAAGGTTGAAGTTGAACCTAGCCAATAAAGACAAAGTGAAGATGGAAAGGACCAATCAATTCATGCCAGGTAAGAATTTATGGGAAAATTCTTGGGGTTGGATGGAATTTTGTCCTTTAAGTTCATCAATCCCCCCTTCCTTTTAACATTGGCCCATGACACCCCATCCTATTGGAAGCACAAACTTAGAAAAATAGAAGTAAAAGAGAGTTCCAATTATTATTATTATTAATTGTAGTAGTAATAATAATTCTTTTGTCATAATGTGAGATTGGACATTAATTTCTTAATTTAAAAATACAATTTATATATTTAAAATTTATGTGAAAGTACTATAAACCATATTTTTATAACTAAAAAATCTTAAAACGCTTACAAATTTTGATAAGAAAAAATTATTTGCCTCTCCAAATAATAACAATGTTTATTCACTATAATTTTTAAATACTTGGCATATTCAGAGTAGTTGGTCAGTGCGTTCGGAATGCTCACTATATTCTGAAATAATTAGTTAGTAAGTTTCAGATATTGAATATCTAAACAACAGCGATATACCCAATATAATCCCAGAAGTGTGATTTAATGAGAGTGGTGTGTACGTAGTGTTAGCCCTTCCTTGTGAAGGTAGAGAGGTTCAGATAGACTCTTGGCTAAAGTAATATTAAATCGAAAACAAAATAAAATTATCTATTCATCAATTTCCTTTTATATCTTATTTGATGCTGATGCTTCATGAAAATCTACTGCTTTTTGTTGCTTTTAATAGACCAATTGCAATCCAGATAAACATGAAAAAATTTTAAATAGAAAAACTAAAAAATAAAAAAGGGATGCTCAATGCCACGCTTATGGTCCTGAGTAGCAGCGAAATTCAGGGGGGATGAACTTACCAATAACACACGGTCCACAATCATGTGAACCCCATCAACCTGTTCATTTATCTATTACCCCACCTCACATACGCAGGCCACAACCTATACATACACACATTTCACATATACACTACTCTCCCCCCCCCCCGCCCTTTCCACTCCACCTTCAAATACACCCCACCCCAACACCACAACATATATATACATATTACCGTATATATACTAATAGTGTAAATAATTTAATAATATCAATATAATCTAGCTTATTATAACAACTCAATTACTATCTTTATTAGGTAACTTATAATTCCCAAATAAATGACATGATTATATGAATATAATTTGAGTTTAATTAAGTTATACAGACGATCAGTATAAGAAATTCTACATTATCAAATCACCAATAAGATATTTATAAGTAAGATTCCTTAAAATATGAGATTTATAATTTTAAAAATAAGATAAATTATTTAATGCAATTTGTAAAAGTGACCTAATGATATAATAACTTCATAAAATTTAGACATAAGCTTACCACCTAGCATGCCCCATATTAATTTGAACATATACTACTAAAAGCCCTCCCCCACTTTACCACCAATGAATCTTTCTTGTTCCTTACCATCTTTTCTCTTTGTGTTGACCCATAATATATACCCATATCTCCATATCTTCAAAGAAGTAGTATTTATATTATTTTTTATGTCATAGAAAAATAATCTTTATTGCACACAAAAAATGGGGTGGACTTTCCCATATATATATATATATATTGAACTCTTTCTATCAACAACCCAACTCATACTCTTCAAACTCTCTCTTCTCCTAACTTCTTACTACACAACCAATCCTTGAACTCTTTTTCTTTCAAAAAAACATTTAATTTTCATTTCTCATCCAACAAAACAACGACAAAAAATAAATGGAAGGAAGTAGCAGCATAGATCAAGAGAGCACAACTAGTAACACTCTCTCCATTGCTCCGGCGACATCATCGTCGACGACTTTACCGGCGACAACAATGACAAAGTCGCCGGAAAGTCTTTGCCGGATGGGAAGTGGAACAAGTGTGATAATTGATGCTGAAAATGGTGTTGAGGCTGAATCAAGAAAACTACCTTCATCAAGGTACAAAGGTGTGGTCCCACAACCAAATGGCCGTTGGGGTGCACAAATCTATGAGAAGCACCAAAGGGTTTGGTTAGGCACATTCAACGACGAAAACGAAGCTGCTAGGGCTTACGATGTCGCAGCCCAGAGGTTCAGAGGCCACGACGCCGTCACGAATTTCAAGCCCTTGCGTGAAAATCAAGAAAGTGATGATGTGGAGATAGCTTTCTTGAAGTCTCATTCCAAGGAGGAAATCGTTGACATGCTACGTAAACACACGTACATGTATGAGCTAGAGCAAAGCAAGAAATTATATGGATTTACTAAAGATGGTATGTTAAAAAGAAAAGATGGACTAATTAGTATGAGTTCATTTTTTGCTAACAATATTGACAAAGTCAACAACAAAGAGCGTGAACAGCTATTTGAAAAAGCTGTTACACCAAGTGATGTTGGGAAACTAAATAGGCTTGTGATACCAAAACAACATGCTGAAAAACATTTTCCATTGCAAAATGGAAATACTTCAAAAGGGGTCTTGTTGAATCTTGAAGATTTGAATGGGAAAGTTTGGAGATTTAGATATTCCTATTGGAATAGTAGCCAAAGTTATGTGTTGACAAAAGGGTGGAGTCGCTTTGTTAAGGAGAAAAACTTGAAGGCAGGTGATATTGTGAGTTTTCAGCGATCCACGAGTGGAGATAAGCAATTATACATCGACTTCAAGGCAAGTAATGTGGCCGACACAAGTACTGTGGTAGCTACCAATCAAGTTCAAATTCCTCAGGTACAGATGGTGAGATTATTCGGAGTTAATATATGCAAGGTACCAACAACTGTAAGTAATATTGTTGTTATTGATAACAACAATAACATGACTAGTTGCAATGAGGGCAAAAGGAGGATGGAGATGGAATTGTTGAGATTTGAGTCATGTAGGAAGAAACAAAGGGTTATTATTGATGCCTTGTAACATGATGTAGTAATAGTAACTTTTCCCTTTTGTTTTGTAATCTTCTTTTTTTGTAACTTTTCAAGTCTTTTCTTTTTTTACTTTAGAAGTTGCAAGTTGCAAGTTGCAAGTTGCAAGTTGCAAGTTGCAAAAAAACTTTCAATTTGTATATTAGTATTAGAGAAGAAGAAATGGCTCAAAAGTGAGCTATATTAGGTGATGAAATAAAAAACAAAGGTGGAATGAAGAACAAGAAATGTGAATCTCTTCTTTTCAAGATTCGAGCTTCTTGAAATTTATTCTTATTGTTCTGTGTGTAAGTTATGCACACATTCGAGTTTAAATAATATTTACAGTTAGATCATTTATAAGATAATTATAAATAAACTTTCATAATATAATTTATATCAGGCAATAACAATATAAATTGAACTTCTCTTACAAGTTAAACTATATTTATGACTTAAGAGAATCTTGTTCTTTTAAGAGTTTTGCAATAGTTAGGCAAATTTCATGCTTTGTTTTTTCTATTAATTTTTTTTGGTGCATTTTTACTTTCAAAATATCTCTATGTTGCATATACATGTACCTGATCTTCTCTCTAGCTTTTGCTCTCTTCACACACAGAAACACATGTTCATTAAATTTTAATTTATAATAAGATCTTATTTGAACCAGTGGTGATTGTGTATAGACAAAAAGGGGTATTTGAGCAGTTTTGTTCCATTATATATTGCATGTTCATACACAACTTTCGAGCAACTAGAACTATTTATATATGATTTTGGAAAGAAAATAAAAAGACAAGATATGTGTAGGTTACAACTTACAACTCACCTGCTATAATTAAATAGGATATTATGTCTCAGATTTGGGAATCTATTTGAGGAAATAATTTTCTCCTACGGTGGGCTACAAAGATGAACAAGAACAGAAAGAGAAAGTGGAATTGTAGCTACTGGATGGGGAGATGAGATACTAATTAGATTGATAATCTATACATCTGAGTTTCACAAGGCCAATTTGTTGGAAATTAGCCTTTGGCGGGGGTTGCGACCGACCAACTTTAACGGCTTAAACACTAGTGTTACGTATGTTGGAGAATCCGGTTCTTCACACATGCATGATCTACTAAGTACGTAGATAACCGTAGGGCCAAGAATCGTCAAATTTCATTGAGAAATGAAAGAGATATTGGTCCACGAAGTAAGGTGTTTGAAGCATGGAAAGTGTGGTATTGTGTTCAATTCTCCCTCATCGGTAGAGGAAGAAAGAATTGTTGTGTATATAAGACTCGAAATTGGTTTGGGGTTTGGGACCCCAAGGGGTATCCCATGTGTTTAAAGGAGGGAGGACCTAGATGTGCTTTGGTTCAAGGAAAGACCACACGCGCGCCGCTGCCCGCCCGTCCGGTCCACGGGCCCACGGGCTGTGGGCTGTGGGCCTTCTGATATTATCTTTTTGGGCCAGAGAACTTTGCCAGAAGTACAGTTTGATCCCAGAAGTTCCTGATGTACAGTTCGGACCAGAATTCTTTCAGATGTACAGTTCGGACCAGAATTCTTTCAGCCCCTCCATTACCTATATAAACACCCCCTTACACCATTGTTGAGCACTAAGAACACACATACTAGTTGAATTATTGAATCTTTGTTTATCCTTTCGAATACTTGTAATAGTTATATACTTCCCGTACTGCTTTATAAAGTACCATAAATACCCAACAACTTAAGACAATATTGTATAGTATTACTATTAGTGTTCGAAAGATGTCGGTCAAAAGTTGCGTGACCAAATCTGGATATGGCAATGGTTTTCTGGTAGAAGAGAGTGACGATGATGAACGTGTTCACGGTGTCACCGCTACCAAGACTGGTGGGAACAAGCGCTCACGAGAGCCTGAGGATGTCAACTGGGACAAGAGGAGAAGACTGAAGATGTTATTCTATCTTGCAGCAGAAGGCCTATATCATCCCCTGCATAAAAGATTCGAATAATGGTGAGAAGGAAATGGACATTCAGTCTGATGAAGTGACTGAAGTGAGCCAGAATCCGAAATTGGGATAAGTATTTTTCTTACTTGTTAAGAATAAAGATTAAATGACAAGTATTTTTCTTACTTGTCAAGAATAAAGATTAAAGATTAAATGATGTCTGATTAAAAATGGATTAAAGTAAGGAGAAATATGAAAATAATTTATATTCCTTACGCTTTAACAAATCAAAAGTTTAATCTCATCTTCTTTTCCGTTTAAAGATTGGATTTTGTAAACGACTTAAAAAGATCCGTTCTTTTAAGTGTATTGATTAAAAGTGTGTAAAGTATGTTCGCACATACGATGGAGAGAGATCCACTAACTGTGCGAAAACTGTTACCACTCTTAAGTAAGCGCCAAGAATTATCTGGGCACCAATCATAACGGAAGAAGTCTAAAAGTTAAAGACGTTGAGCCTGTCACACCATTTGGCAGAAGATCCTTCATAGGATGATATTGGACACTCAGTCATACAAAGCCTCCGGGCGACTGGAATGGGATAAAATTCCTTTGATATGATGATATTGGACACTCAGTCTTATAAAGCCTCTGGGTGACTGAAGTGGGGTCAGAATTCATTTCATAGGAAAAGTAATGGACACCTAGTAAGGTGGGCCAGAGTTTCCAGGTCTGAAATGATCTGAAGGCCTAAAGAAAGGCAGAAAAGAAATTGGACACTCAGTCTGCAAAGCAACTGCAGTGGGCCAGAGTATCCAGATCACATATGATCCGGTTACGCCCTAACCACGGGCAAGAGGTTGTTCATGTGAAGCAACGCCACCTCTAAAGTAGAAGGGGTTGGAGAGGTTGTCCTCAAGAGGACTTCATGGATTGTGATCACTCTAAGATGAGGTGATACATATTCCTAACTTGGTTTAAGGGACGCTGTTGGTCAAGCTGGTTTGAGACTACTCCAACAGGTCTATAATAACTAAGAATGGTACAGTACGTCTGTAGCCGAATGAATGATATATTTGTAATCCGTGCATCTATGCCATCATAGATTAAGACACGTTAAATAACAAGTCATTCAAAAGCTAGCAAAGTTGAGATTGTTGCCTTCTTTCGACATAAACCCTCAAAATGAATGTGAGGTAGGCGAAGAGGCAAAATCACCTTTCCAAATTCCGTCAAGGGAATAGCGAAAGAAGCACCGCTCCTCTAGAACTTAGTCACACATACTTGGGTGATTTGAAGTTTAAACAAAATAGAGGGGGGAGACAAATACGTTGTGATCTTCATTGATGATGGTACAACGTATGAAATCCTTTGTTTGTTGAACAACAAAGATGAAGTTGTTGAAGCGGACAAGCGCTACAAAGCAGAAGTTGGGAATCAACTAAGCCTATGGATTGCGAAATTCATAGCGATAGAGGGGGAGAATGTGAAGCATCGTTCATTAAACGACTGTTCATTACTCACCTCAGTCTAACGGTGTTAGCCAAGCGCAAACCCGTACGCCTATATTATGTGGGGCAAGGCGATCCTTACCGCTAATGCGATTCTCAACAGAACTCCGCATAAGGATAAGGATAACTCTCCGTGTGAGACATGGAAAGGATCTCACATACAAATGTTGTGATGTGAGGTAGTTTCGTACCTAAAGCTGTAGATTGCATATCCACTAGATCTGCAAATAACAGCAGTGCTTATCGCCTCTTGGCGTCAAAGAATGCTGAATTCATTGAAGATAACTTTCCTTAAAAAAGAAAAAGGAGTAATTGCTCAAGGTTAACAAGAACCCGCGAGGGCCTGACTGTCCGGAACTAGACGCTCCGTATCTACAAGACTCGAAAGTTGCTGGCTATCCGGAACTTAATATTCTAGATCTGCAGAACTCAGGGATTCTAGATGTTGAACCAAGACGGAGCAAAGAGGGGACAAAGACTTGTTCCAGTCCTTCTAGCTTGTATGGTTAAGAACGAACCATGGACAATTAACAAATAATTGTTATCTAAAAAAGCGCTGCTTTGGAAAGAAGCTAAAGAGAGAAATATATTCCATCATATAGAACCATACTTGCGTAATGGTTGATCTTCCTCAAGGGAAAAGAACCTTTGGGTTGTGAAAAATGATACTCAAAAGTGAGTACAAAGTAGATGGATCTACTGACGAGTTCAAAGCCTCGGCTACTTGTACATGTGCTCCCCTGGGAGTAGCTTAACATCATGGGCCATTGCAGTCTTCCGTGGCATGAATGTTAAAATAGCCTTCCCAACCGGAGAGCTAGAAGAAGAGAATCAGAGTTGGTTTTCTGGACTGTTGGGCTTTTTCCTGAACTTTCATCTTGGTCCCTGAAATGTCTACATTTTGGTCCTGAAAGTTTCAGATAAAACAGAAATAATGAATCTGACCACAGAAACATTGACTCTGAAGTTAGAAAGCCAATAGTTGGAGAATCAACAGTCTGAAAGTAAAAGTCATATTGAAACAAAGTCTCGATATGAAAGATATGGATATCACAGATGACATCTTAGGAATTGGATTTCTAAAGACATCTAACAGACTGGTTGATAGTTGACAGTCGACAGTCTCGTTGAAGCCATCAATAGATATGAATCATAGAACTGATTGGAATCATGATGCACCCATAGACAAAGAGCGATACGCACAGATCACGTGTAGTTCAATGTATTGTACACACTACAACCGACCTGGTATCGTCCTACAAACAGATCAGTTGAACTTAGTTTCACTGATGATCTTAATACATGATCAATAGAAGGCGTTAAGTCGGATATGGCGATATCTGAATTATTCACTTATCTTCGGATTATAGTATTCTGGATGTCCAGCGGTTCTGGGAGAACACAGTGATACAAACCGGACATCAGATCTGGAGAACACCAAAGCCGCAAGTAAATGTGTATGGTGGGTCTTGGTAAATCCTCTAAGCAAACTTGCATCGGCCGATTCATGATGGAATCAGAGTTTATCGCTTTATAAAAAACATGAAAGAAGTTGAGTAACTTCACGACTCCTTAGAGGACGTCCCTTATTAGGAGAAACCCGTGCCTTCAGCAGTTATACATTGTGGCTAGTCGATCGGCTTTAGGAAGGACACGGATGACGGCGTCTGGACATATCTGTCAGGATTTGTCAGGAGACATAAGACCGTATGGAAGTTGATCATCACGGGTGTCACTTCCTTGTTTACTAACTAAGGGACTACCCGGAGATCAAGTGTTCTGCCTGTCTAGGGGAATGGGCTTAAAACCCAAAATATACGGACCAATACAGTGGTAACCCAACCTTACTAACTGGAGATCCCAGTAATTTGGTTCAATGGGAAAACTAAGTCAGTAAAGGTTCGGTTGATCGCTTCAGTGGAAGCATGAGCACTTCGGATAGTGATTTACGAAAGAAACACCAAATCCAAAGCCGTTCCCGCGATAGACTTTAAGTGCTATCTGCAGTGTGGGTAAAGGTTAAGTTTTCAAAACCTGTAATGCTCCTTAACAGTTGAGGTTAGGTTTTTGGAAAACTTTTAATGGTTCCTAACACTTGTGAAGTGGGGTATAGCAGGATACCTTGTAGGAGACCACCTATTTAAGTGCGAGGACGGGCCGCCTCAAAATGAACGCACTTAAGAATCCAAGACGTTGTCCATGGACAAAACGGATAAAACATTACGAAGAAGAGAGTAAGGGAATTTGTTGTGTTGGTATCATTGTCTTGGCTTACACTAAACACTGACGGTTCAAGACATCACGTTCACCGCGCAGTAAGTAAGTCCGATGGTATTCAACTATGGAAGGTTCAAAGCTGAGGCTACCTCTCCTTATGCAACACCGGTCCGCTGAAATATTACTGGAAATGAAAAGACACCATGTGAGTGCGCCAAAATCTCTTTCAAGAGGGGATTGTTGGAAATTAGCCTTTGGCGGGAGTTGCGACCGACCAACTTTAACGGCTTAAACACTAGTGTTACATATGTTGGAGAATCCGATTCTTCACACATGCATGATCTACTAAGTACGTAGATAACCGTAGGGCCAAGATTCGTCAAATTTCATTGAGAAATGAAAGAGATATTGGTCAACGAAGTAAGGTGTTTGAAGCATGGAAAGTGTGGTATTGTGTTCAATTCTCCCTCATCGGTAGAGGAAGAAAGAATTGTTGTGTATATAAGACTCGAAATTGGTTTGGGGTTTGGGACCCCAAGAGGTATCCCATGTGTTTAAAGGAGGGAGGACCTAGATGTGCTTCGGTTCAAGGAAAGACCACACGCGCGCCGCCGCCGCCCGCCCGTCTGGTCTGGTTCACGGGTCCACGCGTCGTGGGCTGTGGGCTGTGGGCCTTCTGATATTATCTTTTTGGGCTAGAGAACTTTGCCAGAAGTACAGTTTGATCCCAAAAGTTCCTGATGTACAGTTCAGACCAGAATTCTTTCAGATGTACAGTTTGGTCCCTGAAGTTTCAAGATGTACAGTTTGGTCCCTGAAAGTTTCCAGAACGTCAGAATTTGGACAGTCAAAGCAGAAACGCCAAGCACTCAATTCAGCCATTTATTTTGGCTGAATTACTCCTCCTATAATGGCCAAATCCGTTGGTCTTTCACCATTTATGTTGGTGACTTTACTACCTCCATAATGGCCATTATTTGGCTATTATGGAGGCAGTTTTCAGCCCCTCCATCACTTATATAAACACCCTCTTACACCATTGTTGAGCACTAAGAACACACATATAATATACACGAAAATTCAGAAGCTTACATAAGCAGAAAGTTTTCTTCTTCCTACAACTTCCAAGCATCATTTCGTTACTCAATATTCTTCACGGTAGCTCTTGAGTTTCCTTTGCTCAAGTGTTCCATTGCTGTTTTATCTTGGGAGACAAATTGTCCAGGACATATAAAGGATACATACAGGGCAATATTGTCTTAAGGACAGAGTGCCACACTCGACTCAGCAAAACCAGTTTCCATTTTTCCGTCTTCAACAAAATTGTAATTTCAGTTTTGTGGTTCTATTGTAATTTTCAGATTACTAGTTGAATTATTGAATCTTTGTTTATCCTTTCAAATACTTGTAATAGTTATATACTTCCCGTACTGCTTTATAAAGTACCATAGAGCAAAAATACCCAACACAGTTATCGGTTTATCACAAATTCACGAATCAATTTTCAAGATTCATTGTGTGTCTCTCACATGGTCAAGCAGTTATGGTCACCGATTGATGGCTAGAGTTAGCTTCTTGTTATGTGTTCCGAATAGCTTGTGACATGGTAAAAGTAGTAAATCTAATCTCATATGCTATCACTCTCATTTTCATCTTCGCCTCGTCAAATAATTGACTATGATGTCAGTCGTTGAGTCAAATCAGTCCAAAAATACTCTTAACATGGTATATTATTGTCTACATCAAACTACACCTGCATATTTTTCTCAAATCTCATACCATTAAAAGTATCCTTACTTTTCAATTTTTTTAATTACCGAGATGAGACTTTGTACCTACAGCGAACATTGCCTATAATAAATCTAATTAGTTAACTTAGAAAATAAAGTATATATCGTGTTTTATGATGATAGTGTAAGACACACGAGGAGCCATGATAGGAGTCTATGAGTACAGAATTTTAATTTTTTAAAGTTATTGGGTTCTAGTTTAATAATTTATACATTTTCAGTAGATTCTTAATATAAATACATAATTTAAATTAAAACTAGTGAATTCATCAGAATCCATGCATAATTGAAAAGCTAGCTCCAAACATGGTGTGTAAGAGTAATTTATCCTATCAATACATATAACTTATAAGGTAAATTTTATTTCAATCCACCATTCGAGAACCTTTTTTGCTAAAAATGATCTATCAACTCCACCTTTTTCTAGTACTTTTTCCAATTATTGACCTTTTCTTGGTTATTGTCGTTCTTTTCCTCAGTTTCTTTTTTCTTCTCCGAGTGCATTAAAAAGGTTGAACGATGAACTGGTCTCGACTATGTGTTAATTAGTACTGTGATATTTTAACTAGATGAGATAGAGATGTGTGTATTAAGGGAAATCTAAGGTAGGCTAAGTTCTTGATTTAAATAGGTTTATACATATAGTCTCCTCAGTATTAATTAATCATCTGATTTTCAGCGAGTGGTTGAACGTCGGACAAAAAAAATATAAAGGGGTGGAGAGAGTAGCACATACTATTTCCAATCTCAAATATTAATGGTTTTTTACAAAAAAGTACTATATCCTTATTGTTTCCAACTTTCCATGCATAGAGTACTAATTAAGTGAGACGTTTAAGTAGAGAAAAAGGTTTTTTAGATAAATTTTGATTTTAATCCTTGTGATATTTTGCTATATAAATACGTTTGACCTTCAATTAATTGAAGCAAGCACTTTTGAACCCTTTACTTGTGATTATTCACAAATTTTGTCATGATTATCAATTGTTTCACTACTTAATTACTCATGTGTTATGTTAAACTTGTATATTACATCATATTTGGCGGCAATATAGTCCTAAAAATAGTTCAAATATAATATATTTCCTACATGAAGGACCAAAAGCACACATTTCAATTAATTGAAGGTTAAATGTGCTTCACCAAATATCACTTAAGGACTAAATAAGAATTAATTAATAACTGAGGGACCAACTGCTATTATCCTTATAATAAAGTAATAAACTAAGGCTATCAAATATGATATGCGAAAATTTTAAAAGACAGATATTTGGACTGTATTTTTTTCCTTCTATTTTCTTGGGTTCATCTTTTTGATCCGTACTTTGATTTTTTTAATCCGTACTATTTTCTTAATAGAAAATCATGTCATATTTCATGTTCATTAATGGAGACCATATGGTATATTCTTCAGCAACTTGCACATTATTAAAACAACTTATATTAATTTAGTTAAGTAGTTACTATTTTTATACAAACTAATTAAAAAATTAATATGCATGATTAATCATATATATGGTTTCTAAAACAAAGCAAGTCCAGATACATGTACTGAATCTAGGCAGAACTAAAGTAAAATGTGGACAAATATTTCGTTGTGGGTGAAAGTCTGTTAAATCTGTTTTATTGTCTCAAAAGCTCTTTAATATCTGATATTGTCAACTATTTTCCAGACAATAATATTTTCTTCCATTAATCAAACAAGCTATTAATCCGGTTCATCTTATTCGTTTCTTATCATTAAAGTTTTCTATAAGAAAGAAAATGTTTAGTTAATTAATATGATTGCCAATGATACGTAATCAAATCCGATACATGTTATTTAATGCATGAAAGTTTTCATATCTATAAAATAAGCAGTATAGAAAAAAAATGAATTAGCTATAGATAACTTCATTCGGTAAACAATAATAATTCGTCGTTAAACAACGAAAAACTCAACGACGTCCCTCTTCATTAAATCTTTTCATCAATAGTGTGGGCGGATCGTCATGCACATCTTCATGTTCCCTGGGTGCAAGAAAAAAGGTGAGCTATGCGATTTGCTATTATATTGCCTGAGACATATACACACAGTGCAAAGACTTCTTCCATTGTCTTCTGTAAAGATATGATACTTGAGAGAATGATTGTCCAAATCCATATAAGTAAACAATCAGTTCATTCCCCAATCAATGTGGGCCTCTAACCCACTCTAACACCCCCCCCCTTGAAGCCCAGAGCCATTGGAGTGTGGACTGGGAGCCCAAACGAGAATGGACCTGACTCTGATATCATGTAAAGATATGGTGCATGAGTCTAACTTAACCCCAAAAGCTAGTTCAAGAGGGGAGGATTGCTCAAGTCCATATAAGCAAACCATCAGTCCATTCCCCAACCTATGTGGATCTCTAACCCACTCTAACATCTTCGGTATAGTCCTGCATATATTTCATTCAGATATGGGTTGAACAATTTTATAGTTGGCCCTCTTCGAGAAAAAGAAGAATAGACGAGGATCGAGACAGAGATGTCGGCCCCTCCTCAGAATGAAGAAATCGCTAATTCTATATTTAATGACGGATTAACGATAAATTATTAAGAAAAAAATTGTTAGCTACGTGTTGTTTAGTTTAGTGACAAATTTCATAGTTAATTCCTTTTCTATTTTTATTTTTATAAAAGGTGTATTAAATATTGTCAAAGCATGTATATAATAGACTCCAGAAAGATACATAACTAGAATCAATTTTTTTTTTCTAAAACTACAAAAGCTAGTGTTAACACTCAAAAGTAATTTAAGTGTTTAGCCGAATTCAGTGACAGCTGAACTGTTCCAGAATCGAATTTACTCCTAGCCCTCGACTACAAGAACATCATCGGCTACTAAGGCATCTTAGTTGAGTTGTTAGTTAGAGGTACGACTGGGACCCACTCAGATGCAGACGCCTCAACGACCAAGTCAAAAGGGTTTTCGGACCCCTAGAAGCGGTAACGACCAACAACAGCTAAAAGAAAGGGTCATTATCCGAGCAAGAGGAGTAGAGGGCGAGAAAATCGGCACCACCTCCCCCATAGTCGGTCATTGAAATTAGTGGGTTACTTGATGGATGACATGGGGGGGGGGATCACGTTGTATAATTTTTTCCCCTTTTTTGTACTATAAATAGGATCATTCTTTTTATATACAAACACAATCAAGCAATCAAACAACTCAATTTTTATCTATCTTTATCCTTTACTTTATTTATCATTTACTTTACTGTACTCAGATGCATTCATGTTTCTTACCTCTTAGTTTACTCATACCACCGTCCTAATGCTTTCTGGAGTAGTTGGAGAACCCATTGCTGGAAATCTGAGTTCCGTTTCCAGCCCAAATCACTTAAGTTAAGGAATCAATTTGTCTCACGATTCGGTCAGGCGATAAAATGGCAAAGAACAGAATTCGTGGCGAGAATAAATTTGGCACGCCTAGTGGGACCATAGGTGAATTAATAGCAAAGTTTTATTCTCCAGGTCAGGATCATTCTTGGCGTATGCGCCTAAGGTCCGGTAAGAAAATGAACCCCGAGTCCAGTCCACATCCTAAGCAAAATCCTCCCAGAAGGAACAACGAACTAGCATCCTCCTCGGGTATGCCTACATCGGTTGATACCCTTCTACTTCCTCTATCAACTGAAGTTGTGGAAGAATCTAGCCAATCTGAAGGTCCAACCATAATGACCACGTCTTTTATTAGACAACAGATCGACTTTGGCATCCACGATATTATGTACCAAGTTTCTAAACAGTTGCTGACATTGTGAAGCCAATGATACATAATGAGGTTCAACAGGCTAGGGAGATGGAAACCAATCGAATGCACCTAGGAGAATGTTCGGCTAGTTCTGTCATCCCTCTGATGAGCGATGTTGTTCAGCATGAAACCGTGACTCCCGGTGTTATTTCTCAGCCGCATGTGCATCAGCTAGTGCCTACTCAGGTGCAGCCGGTAGCGCACCTAGGAACACATGCCCAATCGTCTGGCAACCAGCACACTGCATGGTCTCCACCGAACCTTGGGGGAAAAATGTGCCACTTGACCGAGCGAGTCTGCAGTACGGGCAGATCAACATGGCTCGGAGACCAATTCAGACTCCAGGACACTTTGAATTGCCGCCCGTTATGCCATACGTTTCTACGAACGGCCCTACGATGCATGCGAACAATGTTGGCCAACCGAATTGGCAGCCGATGGCCCATGGATATGACTTAGCTCGACTATATGGTGACGTTGTTTACAGTGGAATACCATTCCAGCAGTCATTTCCAGTACCTAGTCCATACCTTCTAGGAAGCATAAATTTTCTAAGAACGACCGACGTCCGAGGAGAGCAGCCATGGAATACTGTTCCACCTTATCCTCTGGCTTCGTCAACCAGTTCAGGAGCTCAGGTTACAGGCTTTGGTGGCCATACCCAACATTAGAAATGGGGGCATTACCCCACCTATTGGTAATGGCCAGCAGACCACCTACAAATTTCAAAACCATGTCCATCAAAGTGCAAAATGGAGGCCTCCAGTGCAGAACACCTACCAACCGAATCCAGTCGAGAATCGGCAAGGGACGTCACGACTGATAAACCCAAAAATTATTGCTAATACCATGCGGAGGTACTTCGACATTTTCCGTATGAAAACACTACTATTTAAGATTTTCCCACTGACATTCGGTGAAAATAGCCACTGAATATTTTTTAGTGAAAAAATAGTGATTTTTAGTAGTGTTTATCTCTGCTCCCCTCCGAGAAAAGGCATTGTGTATCTTAATTTTTTAAGTTATTTATTTTTTAAAGATGGAGATTATAATATTTTCTAGCTGCAATACGTAGCTTGGTATACAATTATTTTTATTAAGCTCGAGAAATTAGGCTACCTTAGCTTTGACAATCGAGAGAAGAAAATAAAGAAGTAAAATTCATGCAATTAATATTAGAAACGTAATAAGAGAATCGTGAGTGAACATGTTATACTCTTAACTGTATGAAGTTTCCTTGAAATTACATGACTATAACAAAAATTGACTTTGACTAAGTAAAATGACATTCAAGAATCTTGTTTAGACAAAAACACGTGTGATGATAATCTTTGACATTTTCTGTTTTTCAAACTAACTCACAATCTTTCATCTTGAACTAAATCAAATATTTTAATTAAAGTATCCAGTTGTATTTGCTAGCTATTCTTGCCTCGAATTCTGTTTTCTGCCGTTTTATCGGTTGACCGTATCGTGAGACAAATTGATTCCTTAACTTAAGCAATTTCGGCTGGAAACAGAACTCTGATTTCCAGCAATAGGTTCCACAACTACTCCAAAAAGCGTTAGGACGGTGGTATGAGTAAACTAAGATGTAAAAAACGTGAATGCAGTTGAGTATAGTAAAGTAAAAGATAAAGATAGAAAAATTGAGTTATTTGATTGATTGGTTGTGTCGGTATATACAAAGAATGATCTTATTTATAGTACAAAAAAGGAAAAATAAAATTGTACAACGTGATTCCCCCCCCCCCCATGTTAGCCATCAAGTAACCCACTAAGTTCAGTGGCCTACTATGGGGGAGGTGGTGCCGATTTTCTCGCTCTCTACTCCTCTTGCTCGGATAATGGCCCTTTCTTTTAGCTGTTGTTGGCCGTTACGCTTCTAGGGGTCCGGAAACCCTCTTGACTTGGTCGTTGAGGCGTCTGCATTTGAGTGGGTCCCAATCATACCTCTAACTAACAACTCGGCTAAGATGCCTTAGTAGCCGATGAAGTTCTTGTAGTCGAGGGCTAAGAGTAAATTCGACTCTGCTGTCACTGAATTCGGCTAAACACTTAAATTACTTTTGAGTGTTAATAATTGCCCATCTACATTAACTCGAGTGTGACTGTTGAGTTGATGTATCCGAAAGTAGCCGTCGTTTCAGTCTGACAGTCGCGCATGTCACTTGAATCGTCTCGTCTCCAGTGCATGCAATGATGATTACTTCTGAATTGGATTTCCCCTTCAACCGGGGAATCTTTATTACCACGAATCGATTCCAATGTTTTCCAACCGAGCATTCGAATAGGTAGCCCTAATTTCCGCCGCGCATTGAGATCTACTTAGGAAGAGACATCTTTCCGAGAATTTTCACTTGATCTTATAGTCATTTCCGATTTCTTCCCTTTTGCATAAAAACCCTAATCTCGACCCTTTTCTTACTCGGATGCCATGGCTTATTCTTTCTCTTCTCATAAGATATATGGGACCACTCTAGCCGATAAAGACATAATCGATTCCTTAGTCCTTGTTGATGAACAGTTGGTTCTAGCTCTAAATGGTAGGCCGGAACAAGGCGAGGTTCTTTTATCTCAACATCTTAGCCTGGTGACCTATGACCTTCCCCTCACCTGTGACTGGTTCACTACCGACCGCTGTCCGGCTAACCTACGCACCTGGTCTACCAAGGTCGCCAACTATTCTGCTTGGGTGGACCAGGTCAGGTCGGCCAAAGGAATCGAGTGGAGGTGTATAGGTCTTTACGATGCCATTGTACTATCGGGGTCTGATATCTCCTGCAATATCAGCCTCATATATGCATTTCTTGGTTATTGGTCGACTACCGCCAATGCTTTTGTTTTTCCCTGGGGATAATGACTCCCACCCTTCTTGATGTAACGGCGATACTAGGAGCCGAAGCGCCTACCCTGAGTGAAATCAAAGTTCTCGACTTGGGGATTGTTGTTTAGAAAAAAATCTTCCAGTTATGGTTCGTTTATGATCTCTAACCGTCGAAGTTCGCCTCTTCTGGTCGATGATGTTGAGCATCATGCTTTTCTGCTCTATTGGTTTAGTCGTTACTTCGTATGTACGGGTTCTTGTACAATTGTCAAGGAACTGGAGATTTATGTGGCTTTGGCAATTTCAAGGGAAGATGTCAGTTGGGCATCCCTCTTCCTGGCTTACTTGTACATGGCTTTGGGCGATGCTCAAGCTAGGTTAAGGGACTCTCGACATCTGGATACTTTGGCCGGTCCTCTATGGTTCCTTCAGTTGTGGATCACTTTGTATTTCCCAGAGTTCATCCTTGACGATTTTGATGACAGCCATTCTCCGTTAGATCCGTCGGTGTTAGCCGACACTCTTCAGGGAACACCTCTTGTGCCCCAGGATGTTTTCACTACAGTCTCCACTGCATGGTCTGTCTCGAGACCATTATGCGAATTGGCAATTGGTCCTTGAAAAATGGGTCACTCCCGATTGGGTTAATCAAATAGCCGATAACAACCTTTCATTCACTCAACGGAAGGCCATGAATCGAGTGTGGGGCATATCCTTATGTCTAGGGATCTTTTGGGAGGCTTGAAGCACAACTCTAGGCATAACAAGTTGACCATAGAGCCCTATCGACCCAACTTTGTGGCACGACAATTTGGCCTGACTCAGCACATACCATGGCCTCACCGTAGTATTGCTCATTCGACCCACCGTTGCTCTCTAAATGCCAAGCAGACAAAGGAAATATTTGCCCACAATCTTGATAAGCTTGCCCTTTTCGTCTGGCAGCCGCTCTCCCCCAAGTGCTAACACCATTGTTGCTTTTGTTGACTGGTGGAAGGTAGCCAAAGAAAAATTCTTCCAATCCTCTCTAGAAGTCTACTGCGATCGGCTGATCCAGGCAAAATAGAGTGATAGGCTGGTCCAGCCGAAGAAGAAAAACCCAGCATATGCTAAGCCAAGGACAAAAGAGGTCCCTTCAAAGGTGGTTTCCATCAATCCGGCTAAACCTACTGTCTTTTGGTCTTCCGTCAGGCTGCGGAAGCCGAAGAGAAAAAGTGAATTGTTTATCTACATATATGTTGGCCAGAATTTCTTATACATTTTAGGGTAACACTTCTTTCAGTAACTTCATCCCTCTCAGCGTTTGTTGATTTGATGACCACTTCTACTAAGGGATCTCCGCCGCCTAGGCAATCCATTTTAAAGCAACTCAGGCTAGGTGAAGGGGTTGTTATTTGTGAGCGTAGGGAAGAAAGATCTCGCGGAGTTGAATTCCCTGTTTCTGAAGATGAGGATGATGAGGTATATCCCTTATCTACCTCGACTACCTTTGTATCGGCTATCTTTCATTACTTATGTTTCTTGGTTTTGTCTTTCGGGAGCCATTATTAATAAGGCGCAATAGGCGGCGGAAAGTACATGATGCCTCTCTCCACGCCAGAGGGACGTCATCTTTGGCTCGTACTTTCGAACACCCGTAGGATTCTCCATCGGCTAGCCTCAATATCAGAGTTTCTCCCGTTGAGGCAGCCGAAGAGGTTGACATAACCGTAGAGGTATATCTTTTTCCTTCCAGTCTTGTTATCAACTGTCTCTAGACTCTTGCCTCTCTTCTGAAACTGTCATTTTCTATACAGAAGACGGCTAGAGAAGATCCCTTGGCTGAAGCCAGCCCAAATGATGACTCAGAGGCGTTAGGATGTACTTTTGCACTACCGACATCGTACCTTCACCCTCTTCGCCGGTTGGTGTTCATGAAGAGCGAGTTGAGGAGTTTCTATCCAAGGGCATCCCCACCAGCAAGGAGAAACTTCATGCATTGAGGATCTCTTTATTCCGGTTGTCGAAGGAGGCAATGGACTCTCCAGCTCTGGGGGCCGCCTATAATGACATAGCCTTGGCATTGAATAACCTATTCTCTTCACATAAGGTGGCCAAAAATAGCCGTGATGAAGCGGCCGCACCTCTGTAATGCTTGGGATCTTTTCGGCAATAAAAGAATCATGTGCAGGCTACTTTTGCCTAGGTAAATGAGGAGAGACAACGAAGTGTCGATCGAAGGCGCAATTTGCAGGGGTGGCGGTCCCAATTGCAAGCAGAATTAGAGAAGATCCAGGCAGAGATAAGGACTATAACCCCTGAAATAAGTGCCCTGGACTCAACTATTAAAACCTACGATTCATCATGCTCCTCTTTGTTTCGACAAGGCCGCCATCTGGATAAGGATATACGAGAGCTTGGTAAACAACAAATTGTTTGGGAATCGAATCTGAAGATAGGTAATGAATGGCTGGCCCAACTGGAAAATGAGTGTGCTGAATGGAGAGGCAAACTTGTTTGTGTAAAGCCGTCATTACCTGTTAATCCTTCTGAAATGGTAAACGAAACACATCATTCTTTGGCTATGACTACTTCTTTGCCAGTTGATCCTGTAGTCCAAGTTCCAGGTGACCTTCCTACAACCTTGCAAGATGTATCGGCCCGATCGGAACAACAACCAGAAGATACTCTAGTAGCTGATACATAGGTTTTTACCGAGACCCAATCAATTGGTGTGGATGAGATCGCACATGGGGTAGGAGTGGGAATCCCCGAAGAGTTAGGGGTAGTTGAGGTAATAGCTGTTGGTACGGCTGGTGATGAGAAACAGACTACAGCAATTCAGAAAGACCAAGCAACCGTTGGTTCGGCTGAACGTGAGATTTCAATAGCTGATGATGTATTGCAGCCTTCGATTGGTTCAAGGCCGACCAATTTGGCTTCTTAGTTGTATCGACCCCAAATCCAAGGGCCTGTTATGGTGACCAGGCAGCCGGTCTGTGGCTATTGTTTGTCCGTACATTCCCTAAATCGAAGGAAAATTAGCCTCTTTTGCGACCAGGCAGTCGGTCTCTGGCTGTTGATTACTTATGCATGCCCCAAAATTGATGGGTAATATTTTTTCAAAATGTCTACCATTTATATTTCTTTTCCATGCATGTTTATCGCTTGATCCATATTGCCGAAAACCCGTGGGATCGCTGCGAAGGGTCATTTCCTAGTTTGGCGATCATTTGCCGATTTTACAATCTTTCATTTCAATAGGCGGGATGATTTTCCAAACTAAGTCTCCTTTGGCAAACCTCTTTAGACTCTATATGTTTGTCGTATGCTTTGGCCATTTTACGTTTACCGGCTTTGACTCTTTCTATGATTGTCAGTCGATTCTGACCCAACTCCATTAGCATGGCCTGCTGATATCCTTCCAAACTTAGAAATTTTGGTTTGGCCATCTGTAATGATATTAACTTCCGAGGACAACACTGCATCTTGGCCATAGATTTAGCCGATACGATGTCATCCCCGTAGGTGTAGATTTGGAGTTTCTGATTGCCCATTTCATTTAAGACATGTCTTTGTAAAAATAGTTTATTCAAACTTTGCACAAAACATACACAACACGTGGTATAAAATAACACTCGAGTTTTTTACAAGCGTAGAACAAAGACAAACAAATCTAGGCGTAAAATTCCTATCGGCAGCTCAACTGTTGTTGGCCAACAGATCTAGTTTTCTGTCGTGGTTCCCCATCTGCGATGCCTCGGCTATCCTTGCGTCAGAACTTAGAGCGGTCAGCCGATGCCACAGGTCATGTATGATTTGGGTTTCCTCAACCATTTAAATCCTCCAAGGTAAGTCGTGGTTCGGTTAATTATTTTATTTCAAACCCTCACGAGGTAAGATTACAGGATTCCCAAGATCCTTCTTCATATTGCTCCATCATGGCTATGGGAGCCTTAGGAGCCACATAGGGTGAATAGAGGACATCCTTTACATTCTGAACCCCTGGTCGGAACAGGTTATCATCCGCTGAGATGATTTCTATCTTGTCTCCTTCCCAAAAGATGAGCTTTTGATGCATAGTAGAAGAAAGGCATCGACTGGTGTGAATCCAATCCCTGCCCATCAGAATGGTGTAGGACGGCTTGCCATCTATTACAAAGAAGGCAAACCTGATTGTCTTAGGACCTATAGTGATTTCTGCTACTAGAATCCCCAATGTTTCAGAGGCTTATCCCATAAAGCTAGTCATTTTCATATTAGTTGGGATGAGATCCTCCTTTGTTTTGTTAAGATCCTTCAAGGTAACATCGGCATCACATTCAGCACAACCCCATTGTCTACAAACACCCGACTAATAATTTTGCCATTAATGTAAGCCTTGACGTAAAAAGGTTTGAGGTGCTTAACCATATCTTATGTAGGTGCACCTAATACAGTGCTCAAATTGTCCCTAGCCGAGGTATCGACTATTGTTTCCCATTCTGCGTCTTCTATGCAAACATCACCTTCTAGGTTATCCAGCGCGGAACGGCTGGCCCAGAACTCACATGGGATTAGGCTGACTATTTCAATGTCTGCCCAGATCTCATCAACCAGGTCATGTCTAAATAAATCAAGGATTGAGTCCCATCATTCATCCAATTCGGCTGACCGGAAGCTCATAACTTCCATTTCCTGGAGATAAATGGGGATCGACTGGGGATCCTCTAACTGAATCCTCTGCATGATCTATGGGATTACCTCAGTTAGAGATCCATTCAGGGCCACGTTCTCTTGTCGGGATTCATCTGACAGGTTGTCGGTAGGCTGTTTATCCAGCTCTGGTTGACCCGACGTCTCTCCTTCAGGAGACATTACCCCTGAAGCAACTGAGCTGAATGCCCACTCGATAGCCTCAGCTACGGCAGACTTAGGAATTTCATGATTTTCGACTGCCTTGGTATTGGAAATTAGATGCAATATCTGTTATATCTTATGCAAGGCCTTGACACATTGCATCCTTCTTTTCTAAGTCCTGGATGCGACTTTCGGTAGTGCCTCTTTCTTTCCAGGAGCTTGGTTGACAGACCATTTCCCCTCTTCTGTGTTGGCGGCTGTTTTAATCATTCTCCAGGGTCTCATCTGGTCCTCATTTCTCGCTGTGATACATAAGGACGAAACACCCTCGTTTACGTTAAACTCGACCACCCTCTGTTTAGTTTTAGGGAGTGGTTCTTCATCTATTTGAAGCATGCTCGGCTTTCGGTTGGTTGGCATCCGTACTTGCCCCCAGGCCTATGTCTGGCGCCGATAGGGACCCTCTTGAACCTCATAGTTTGTTCTTGAAGTTCTCGTTCAACGTCCCTCGAGTATTTAGGGAGGCCATAAAAACTGCTCATAGCTGGCTGCATGTCATTGCGAATGTCATGTAGGCTGTCTAACCGGTTGAACACAGAGGTCCCTGTAGATTTCTCCCCTTTGGCAGGTTTTTTTGGGACTCACACCCTTTTCATTGTCTCCCTTTGGTGTTCCTTGACTCATCGGGCTTAGGAAAAGATATCATAGATATTGGTACCACAGGAAAAGGGTCGATATCAATGGAAGTCATACTCTTGTCGGTTAGCTTGAACCTCCCATCTTTGATGCCCTTTTGGATCGCCTTTCTGAAGACCACACAATTAGAAGTAGAGTGGTTGTATGAATTATGCCACTTGCAGTACTTCTTATCTTTGAGTTCCTCGGCAGGCGAAATCCTATGACCATCAAGCAACTGAATCAGCTTATCTTTGAGCAGATGATCAAAGATCTGATCTGCCTTTGTGATGTCAAACAAGTAACCGACTCTGTCATCGGATAAACTCGTCTCCATGCCTTTTACGGCTTTCAAGGCTGGGCAAGAGTATAACCTTACCCCTAACAATCTCGGCCACCATTGCATCTGCCACGTAGTCGGCTGACTCTGAGTCGGACTCATCCGCTTCAACGATGGATACCGAGTGGGAGCCTCGATTTTGGTTGGCTCTTCTCCGTACCTTTTCCTGGACGTACTACTCTATTTGGCTAGATTTTTCAGCTAACTGGCTCAGGTTAGAGCAGGATTGTCCCACCAACTTCTCCTTTAACTGAGGGTGCATGTTATTGATTATCATGTAGGCACACTCAGACTCGCGGAAGTGTACGATGCATTTCTCAACCTTCTTTCTGAATTTGTCGATAAAATCGACAGTTGATTCATCGACCTACTGCTTGAGGGTCGTTAGATCAGTCATGGTAACCTGAGGTTACGACCAATAGAACCTATCATGGAAGCAACCCTCCATGTCAGCCCAGCTCTATATGGACTCAGGAGCCAAAGTGGAGTACCATGCAAAGGATGTTCCCGTTAGAGAGAGAGGGAATAGCTGCAACTTGTGATACTCATTCTGGCCAGCCTCGTCGCATTAGGTAGTAAATCTACCGATGTGCTCGATCAGCTACCAATGTGGGACTTTATTCGCACACCCAATAATCACCCTCTCGAACTAAGTTCCACATGACTCATTACCATGATTCACATGTCAAAGATTCAACGTGTCAGTGTGCCACCCACATTGTCAACGTATTTACGATCACCGAAACTCAAAGGTTGTGTATGCGTCTTCAAAGCTATGTGTAAATTTCGTAAACCAACCCATAGACAGGCAAATGCACTAAGCCGGACCATATTCCATCTTCATACTCATCCCGCCAAATCATTGACTCTGATACCAGTTGTTGGCCTAAACGGTCCAAGAATACTCTTAATACGGTGTGATATTGTCCGCTTTGGGTCAAACCAGCATGGTTTTCTCCAAAAGGCCTCACACCATTAAGGTATCCAACACCTTATAAGTAGATCTTTTTTCTTTTCAGCTATCAATGTGGGACTTTGTTCGCCACCCAAGAAATACCCCAAGTTAAAACTTTTCACACTATTTGAACAAGAGGAACAAACTAATTTCAAGCACAAACGGATATATGGGAAAAAACTATACCAAAATAAGCAAAAATAAATCAAATGCAAGAGACACCAAATTTACGTGGAAAACCCCCTTCAATGTGAAGAGGAAACAACCACGGGACCTCCACGCACAAAAGCTCCACTAAAATCAACAAGAGTTACTATAATGTACTCCAAATGGCTACAACATCAACGCCAAATACGGAGCAACAATACATAAAAGATAGCACAAAAACTAGTAAATAAAGGAGAGAAATCATCCCCCAAAAAAGCTACTATTCGTGCCTTCACAAATGAAGCTACACACCATAAAATCCGACCTCTACCATTGAAATCCAAGAACCAGATGTTGAAAACTCCAATTTCAACTTTGAGCACGATCCAACGATTAATGAATTAGGAAGTGGAGTTTGAAGTGGACTGCTGTAGCAGAAAATATCTGGAGCAAAAAACACAAACTTTTTCTCTCTCATGACTTCAAAAATGGATGCACCTTTCTTTTTCTCTATTTGTATTCTTTAAGACCTAAAATAGGTCATACTTATATGTCCTTGACATTAGTGGGCTATAGGGTAAAGTGGGATAGGTTCAAAAAGTGTTTTATTTATTCACATAGGAAGGAAAAAAACCAAAAAATCCAACAATTCTCCTACTTCCGACTATGTGGAGGTGACCGACATCCCGACAATCATGCAACACTCTTAAAATTTCCCTCTTGGCAAAGATTTAGTCATCATGTCCTAACCATTATCATCAGTGTGAATCTTCTAAAGTTCAAACAACTTAGAATTCAACACATCTCTAATTCAATGGTATCTCACATCAATATGTTTTGACCTACCATGAAATGTAGAGTTCTTGCCTAGATGAATAGCACTTTGATTGTCACATTAAAGCACATACCACTCTTGAGCAAAGCTAAGTTCCTCCATAAATCTCTTCAACCGGAGCAACTCTTTACAAGTTTCAACAGCAACAATAAGCTCAACTTCTGTAGTAGATAGAGCAACACATTTTTCAACCTAAATTGTAAAGACACTGCTCCCCTGCATAAGTAATCAAGTAGCCTGAAGTATACTTGCAAGTATCAACATCACCGGTCATATCTGAATCAGTGTAACCACGAAGAATAGGTTTCCCTGTCCTAAAACACAAGCTCAGACTAGAAGTGCCACAAAGATATCTCATAACCCACTTCACAATATTTTGATTCTCTCATCCTGAATTAGAAAGAAAATAGCTAACAATACCAACAACATGATCAATATCTGGTCGTATACAAATTATTGCATACATCAAACTGCCAACAGCTGAAGCATAAGGAACTTTCTTCATATCTTCCTTCTCATCATCAGTGGAAGGACACTGCTTCATGCTCAATTGTTGCTTATGATGTATGTATTAGTTCTTCTTGATATAATTATAATTGATTCTAGAGAGGTTGTAGCCATAGATCTTATAATTCTTGAATTTTATATGTGATGTGTAACTCCGAGGAAACTTCATGAGCAAATATAGTAGAATTGATATGATAGTGGATTTGATATGATTTCCCTTTAATATGGAAGATATCATTTGATCCTACTTGTGCTAGTTTCTGTTATGGACATGAAATATGAGTTGGTGTGGAGGCCTTGATTTATGTCCATTGCGAGTGCATTGCTTTGTAGGTTTAAGAGTGTTGTTGCGAATCTCCTCGTGTGTCCACATTGGTCTAATCGTTAGGCTTGTGGAACTGTATCATTGGTCTTACGATCATGTTGTATTAGAGTTCAAGCATGTTTTCAAATTTCATGATTATAGATGCAAATGAGATATTCTTTGGCATTTTGCTAAGATATAGGTGATATAAGATTATTTTTTGGCATGTGTGCTATGTCGAGTGGTGTTGCATGCCTATTTTTTCTTTGATATAGTAGTCATCTAGTTTTGGTGCATTGATGCTCTAAGAGCATGACCTTAATTTTATGCGAGACAATTTGATTATATTTGTCCACTTGGATGTGAGTTAATTTTATGATAAGTGATTACTTGTTCTCGAGAGGTTGTTGTGTAGTATGTATCTATTATAACATTCTGTAATTCTGAATTAGGTGTGGATGTATTAAATACGTATTAATGTGATATTTTAGATATGTGAAGTGCTACCTGTATGAGTTTGGGTGGAAATAGTTATTTTGAAATCAAGATGAGTAATGAGGTGTTTAAGATTCGATATAATCAGCTAAGTTTACGATAGGTATGCCTTCTATCCCGATTTCATGAAAATATATTGAGAATTTGAGAAAATTTAAAACATGCATGTTGTATATAATTAAAATACTTTTCCAAAGATATATTGTGGAGCCTAGGTGTATGCTAGAAGTTATGTCCATTTTACCAAACACTGCGCAGAAACCGACATGGCCACCCGTGATGGACACACGCCGTGCGTGGAGGCGAGTGCGATGGCCCCGTGTCGCGGTCTTGTTGCACAAAAATATCCTCTCTGAATGTTTGACCTGCAAGGGGTCCCGCGATGGCCCTGCATCGCGGGCCCATCACGAATGGGCCAGATTTCATGTCAAAACTTTAGATTTTTGTGTTTTTCTTATATTTAAGCTTGGGGTTTATTTCCCTAACATACCTAATCACAAAATATCACCCTAAAATCAGAGAGAACAAGTCTCAAGACTCAAAAACCCTCCAAGTTAAGTTCCCTAATGATTCTAGCATGAATTCAAGTTCTTAATACCCTTCTAACTTGATTAAAACCTTTCTAATTCATAGAATTGTGATTGAAACGTTATTGTTGGGCGAGGAGTCCTAGATTTCGAATTCAATCTTCTTTTACATAAAAAGGTATTATCTTCATCCCTTAGTTGATTATAGTATTGGATTAATGATTATGAATCATAGATTCTTTAAATAAGCTAATGAGTTTGATGAAGAAAAATGTATGAACTATTGTATGAGATGAATTGTTGACTTAGGATTATTGTAATCATTTGGGTGATTAAAGAGGATATTTATTTATCTATTTGGGAATTTAAAATCACATAGAAACAAGGGCATGGGAAATTGGGTGTAGAAACACCATTAATAAGGGCTATGAAGTTTTATGTCCACCAAGTGTTTGATAAAATGACTAGATGGCCAAGAATTATTTCTAATGTTGATTCCATTGACATGTATTAACATAGATTAAAGTTGAAAGGAAGTGATGAAAATTATATTACGCTCAAGAACCGGAAGTTAAGGTATGTGAGACTAACACTATATATTTGGGAATGTTAATGATTCTCCCTACACCACGTTCTTTTACAACGTTACGAATTGCCTCAGAAATATAATTAAGCTTAATTCTTTGAATAGTTGCAGAACTTCTATTCTTCAGTTTCATAATTCGTTCATGACTTTCATTTGAGCTTAGTAGGTAATTAATATAGACTTGTGTTTGATACCCACGAGTCTCAGTCTAGAATACTCACCATGTTTGTAAACTAGTTAAAGCTTCAGTTCTCATAATCAGTTTATGAATGCATGTCTCAACGAATCATTGCTTAGTATGTTAATGTTGTACCTTTCAGCATAATTCTCAGTTCTTTTATATAAATTGTTTAATGTTTAACACATGTATTTCGGGCCCCAGGCCATAGATATATTTGGACCTGAGGCCACATTTATGTATACGTATACTTGGGTCCGAGGCCACAGATTTGTGCATACATATTAGGCCCGAGGTCACAGTTTATTATTTCAGTTAAACAAGCGATTCTTTATTTCAGAATAGAAAGTATTCATGTTCTCTACTTCTTTGTTCACTTCAATTATCAGTTTCAGTTTCAGTATTTACAGTTCTTTCTTTCAATTTCTTTACATACTAGTGCAATTCAAATATACTAATGTCCCTTTGCCCGAGGCCTGTATCTCGCTATGTAGGTAACGATTTATAGGTTGATGATTCTGCTTGCTAGGATTCACGTATCAACTACTTGGTGAGCCCCAGTATTTCGGGGTGTTATCATATTTCAGTCTTTATAGTACTTTAGTAAGTGAGGTATGTCGGAGGCCTTGTCCTGATAAACAGTCAGTACTTCAGTACTCATTAGAGGCTTCATAGACTATTGTCGCAATCAGTCAGATGTTTAGTAGGCTTTTGTGTTAGTCTTGTCGGCTATTTACTTATACATTCATGCTTATACAGTATTTTCCACACTTAATGATTATTAAGTCAGACTTTTAGTTCATTAACATGTGTTAGTTTAATTCCTCTTTCAGTATATTTTGATATATAATGTTGATTTAGCTAGTCAGTTGGTTCACTCGGTCACATGCAGCCAGACACCGAGTGTCGTATTACATCCAGGTCATGGTTCAAGGCATGATAGATAATATGTGTTTTAAAATTAATGTTGTGTTCTTTGAGGACATACAGTGGCTAGTAATAATTGGAGGTAATTTATATAAAGATTCAGTTTCTTGATCGATTAGGTTGTAAACTATTGTTATTATAGCCCGATGGACTAAATAAAAGATCTGGGTGAGAGCATTTTCTTTAGTATATGAGAATATGAGATAAGACCTGTGGTGTTTGAGATGTAAGATATCTTCAGTTTCAGCTCTGCATATCTTGTACCGGATCAGAGAAAGATATGTCAAATATGACTATGCTTATGGTGAAATTTTTTTGGTAGCTTAATGATATGTGATACGACAACATATTATGTGTTGATATAATGGAAGATATGGATATGAAAATATTGTGTTTGTGTTTGGAGGCGACTATGAGAAAGTTGCATTAAATATATGAAGTATTTTCGTATGGCGAGCTGTGAAAGCTTATTTTCTTATAAATATTTGTTGTGCTTTTTCTGTTTGTTGAGATTTAGAATTTTGACCACGAAAGAAGTTAAATTGCATTAATTCGATGGATGTTGTGATTATAGTTTTGGTTGAGAGATTTTTTCGTGAAACGAATAACTTGGTGGTGGAATACCGACAGATATTTGAGAAGAGTTTAATTTATTTAGTTAGAAGATTTGAGTATGATGGTTCATTCAATTCAATTTTTACTTTTGCATCACTTCAGTTGTCTTCTGAAATAAGTCACATTTTTGTCAAGATGTTGATTCCTATGATCTCTGAGTGTGGATCCTAAGTGGGGAAGAGGTTACCATCGATAGCTTAAGTATTAAATTGCGGCAAGGGTTATGACTATGAGTATTGATGTGTTTTGGTATTTTCATGTGAAAATTTGACTTTTAGGGATTTAATTCAAGATACATGAAATGAGAAGTTATTGCTTGGAAATTCAGACATGAATTTCGGAATATCATCGCATTGTGGTTCATGATTTGAGTCCTTATGGGAAATCAAATTATGCAATAGAGGTTGATCTTCAATTGAAAAATGATTTGAGGATGCATGTCTCGAATTAAGGAATGTTTGACGGAGTTGTTGGGGTTTCTACCTTCGTCCCAATGTGAATTTTGTTGGAAATTTGGCTTTGACGGGAGTTGCGACCGACCAACTTTAACGGCTTAAACACTAGTGTTACGTATGTTGGAGAATCCGGTTCTTCACATATGCATGATCTACTAAGTACGTAGATAACCGTAGGGCCAAGAATCGTCAAATTTCATTGAGAAATGAAAGAGATATTGGTCCACGAAGTAAGGTGTTTGAAGCATGGAAAGTGTGGTATTGGGTTCAATTCTCCCTCATCGGTAGAGGAAGAAAGAATTGTTGTGTATATAAGACTCGAAATTGGTTTGGGGTTTGGGACCCCAAGGGGTATCCCATGTGTTTAAAGGAGGAGGACCTAGATGTGCTTGGTTCAAGGAAAGACCACACGCTGCTGCCGCCGCCGCCTCGCCACCCGTCCGGTTGTCAGGGTCGGGTCTTCGATATTATCTTTTTGCGCCAGAGAACTTTGCGAAATGCAGTTTGGTCCCCAAGTTTCAGATGTACAGTTCGGACCAGAATTCTTTCAGATGTACAGTTTGGTCCCTGAAGTTTTCAGAACGTCAGAATTTGGACAGTCAAAGCAGAAACGCCAAGCACTCAATTCAACAATTTATTTTGGCTGAATTACTCCTCCTATAATGGCCAAATCCGTTGGTCTTTCACCATTTATGTTGGTGACTTTACTACCTCCATAATGGCCATTATTTGGCTATTATGGAGGCGATTCAACCCTCCATCACCTATATAAACACCCCCTTACACTATTGTTGAGCACTAAGAACACACATATAATATACACGAAAATTCAGAAGCTTACACAAGCTGAAAGTTTTCTTCTTCCTACAATTTTCAGGCATCATTTCGTTACTCAATATTTTTCACGGTAGCTCTTGAATGTCCTTTGCTCAAGTGTTCAATTGCTGTTTTATCTTGGGAGACAAATTGTCCAGGACGTATAAATGATACATACGGGGCAATATTGTCTTAAGGACATAGTGTCACACTCGACTCAGCAATAACGAAAACAGTTTCCATTATTCCGTCTTCAACAAAATTGTAATTTCAGTTTTGTGGTTCTATTGTAATTTTCAGATTTCTAGATGAATTATTGAATCTTTGTTTATCCTTTCGAATACTTGTAATAGTTATATACTTCTCGTACTGCTTTATAAAGTACCATAGAGTAAAATCTCCCAACAACTTAAGACAATATTTGTATAGTATTACTATTAGTGTTCGAAAGATGTCGGTCAAAAGTTGTGTGACCAAATCTGGATATGGCAATGGTTTTCTGGTAGAAGAGAGTGATGATGATGAACGTGTTCATGGTGTCACCGCTACCAAGACTGGTTGGAACAAGCTCTCACGAGAGCCTGAGGATGTCAACTGGGACAAGAGGAGAAGACTGAAGATGTACTTCTATCTTGCAGCAGAAGGCCTGTATCTATCACAGACAAAAGATCCGAAGAATGGTGAGAAGGAAATGGACACTCGGTCTGATGAAGTGACTGAAGTGAGCCAGAATCCGAAATTAGGATAAGTATTTTTCTTACTTGTCAAGAATAAAGATTAAATGATAAGTATTTTTCTTACTTGTCAAGAATTAAGATTAAATGATGTCTGATTAAAAATGGATTAAAGTAAGGAGGAATATGAAAATAATTTATATTCCTTATGCTTTAACAAATCAGAAGTTTAATCTCATCTTCTTTTCCGTTTAAAGATTGGATTTTGTAAACGACTTAAGAAGATCCGTTCTTTTAAGTGTAATTATTAAAGTGTGTAAAGTATGTTCGCACATACGAGGGAGAAAGATCCACTGACTGTGCGAAAACTGTTACCACACTTAAGTAAGCGCCAAGAATTATTTGGGCACCAATCATAACGGAAGAAGTCTAAAAGTTAATGACATTGAGCCTGTCATATTATTTGGCAGAAGATCCTTCATAGGATGATATTGGACACTCAGTCATACAAAGCCTCCGGGCGACTGGAGTGGGCCAAAATTCCTTTGATTGGATGATATTAGACACTCAGTCATACAAAGCCTCCGGGTGACTGGAGTGGGCCAAAATTCATTTGATATGATGATATTGGACACTCAGTCATATAAAGCCTCCGGGCGACTGGAGTGAGGCCAGAATTCATTTCATAGGAAAAGTAATGGACACCTAGTAAGGTGGGTCAGAGTTTCCAGGTCTGAAATGATCTGAAGGCCTAAAGAAAGGCAGAAAAGAAATTGGACACTCAGTCTGCAAAGCAACTGCAGTGGGCCAGAGTATCCAGATCACATATGATCCGGTTACGCCATAACCACGGGCAAGAGGTTGTTCATGTGAATCAACGCCACCTCTAAAATCAAAGGGGCTGGAGAGGTTGTACTCAATAGGACTTCAAGGAATGAGATCACTCTAAAAAGAGGTGTTACATGTTCCTAACTTGGTTTAAGGGACGCTGTTGGTCAAGCTGGTTTGAGACTAGTCCAACAGGTCTGTAATAACTAAGAATGGTACAAAGACGCTCAGAATCGAATGAATGATATATTTGTAATTCGTGCACCTATGCCATCATAGATTAAGACACGTTAAATAGCAAGTCATTCAAAAGCTAGCGAAGTTGAGATTGTTGCCTTCTTTCGACATAAACCCTCAAAATGAATGTGAGGTAGACGAAGAGGCAAAATCACCTTTCCAAATTCCGTCAAGGGAATAGCGAAAGAAGCACCGCTCCTCTAGAACTTAGTCACACCTATTTGGGTGATTTGAAGTTTAAACAAAATAGAGGGGGGAGATAAATACGTTGTGATCTTCATTGATGATGGTACAACGTATGAAATCCTTTGTTTGTTGAACAACAAAGATGAAGTTGTTGAAGCGGACAAGCGCTACAAAGCAGAAGTTGGAAATCAACTAAGCCTATGGATTGCGAAATTCATAGCAATAGAGGGGGAGAATGTGAAGCATCGTTCATTAAACGACTGTTCATTACTCACCTCAGTCTAACGGTGTTAGCCAAGCGCAAACCCGTACGCCTAAATTATGTGGGGCAAGGCGATCCTTACCGCTAATGCGATTCTCAACAGAACTCCGCATAAGGATAAGAATAACTCTCCGTGTGAGACATGGAAAGGATCTCACATACAAAGTTGTAATGTGGGGTGGCTTGGTAGAAGTTGGACTACCGAAATAGGTCAAGTTCGACCTAAGACTGTAGATTGCATATCCACTGGATCTGTAAATAACAGTAGTACTTATCGCCTCTTGGCGTCAAAGAATGCTGAATTCTTATAAGATAACTTTCATTGAAAAGGAAAAAGGAGTAATTGCTCAAGGTTAACAAAAACCCGCGAGGGCCTGACTGTCCGGAACTAGACGCTCCGTATCTAAAGGACTCGAAAGTTGCTGGCTATCCGGAACTTAATATTCCAGATCTGCAGAACTCAGGGATTCTAGATGTTGAACCAAGACGGAGCAAAGAGGGGAAAAAGACTTGTTCCAGTCCTTCTAGCTTGTATGGTTAAGAACGAACCATGGACAATTAACAAATAATTGTTATCTCCAAAAGCGCTGCTTTGGAAAGAAGCTAAAGAGAGAAATATATTCCATCATATAGAACCATACTTGCGTAATGGTTGATCTTCCTCCGGAAAAAGAACCTTTGGGTTGTGAAAAAGGATACTCAAAAGTGAGTACAAAGTAGATGGATCTACTGACGAGTTCAAAGCCTCGGCTACTTGTACATGTGCTCCCCACAGGAGTAGCTTAACATCATGGGCCATTGCAGTCTTGCGTGGCATGAATGTTAAAATAGCCTTCCCAACCGGAGAGTTGGAAGAAGAGAATCAGAGTTGGTTTTCTGGAATGTTGGGCTTCTTCCTGAACTTTCATCTTGGTCCCTGAAATGTTTACATTTTGGTCCTAAAAGTTTCAGATAAAACAGAAACAATGAATCTGACCACAAAAACATTGACTCTGAAGTTAGAAAGCCAACAGTTGGAGAATCAACAGTCTGAAAGTAAAAGTCATATTGAAACAAAGTCTCGATATGAAAGATATGGATATCACAGATGACATCTTAGGAATTGGATTTCTAAAGACATCTAACGGACTGGTCGATAGTTGACAGTCTCGTTGAAGCCATCAATGGATATGAATCATAGAACTGATTGGAATCATGGTGCACCCATAGACAAGGAGCGCTACGCACAGATCACGTGTAGTTCAATGTATTGTACACACTACAACCGACCTGGTATCGTCCTACAATCAGATCAGTTGAACTAAGGTTCACTGATAATCTTAATACATGATCAATAAAAGGCGTTAAGTCGGATATGACGATATCTGAATTATTCGCTTATCTACGGATTATAGTATTCTGGATGTCCAGCGGTTCTGAGAGAACACAGGGATGCAAACTGGACATCAGATCTGAAGAACACCAAAGCCACAAGTAAATGTGTATGGTGGTTCTTGGAAAATCCTCTAAGCAAACTTGCATCGGCCGATTCATGATGGAATCAGAGTTTATCGCTTTATACAAAGCATGAAAGAAGTTGAGTAACTTCACGACTCCTTAGAGGACCCTTTATTGGGAGAAACCCGTGCCTTCAGCAGTTATACACTGTGGCTAGCCGGTCGGCTTTAGGAAGGACACGGATGACGGCGTCTGGACATATCTGTCAGGATTTGTCAGGAGACATAAGACCGTATGGCAGTTGATCATCACGGGTGTCATTTCTTTGTTTACTAACTAAGGGACTACCCGGAGATCAAGTGTTCTGTCTGTCTAGGGGAATGGGCTTAAAACCCAAAATATACGGACCAATACAGTGGTAACCCAACCTTACTAACTAGAGATCCCAGTAATTTGGTTCAATGGGAAAACTAAGCTGTAAATGTTCAGTTGATCGCTTCAGTGGAAGCATGAGCACTTCGGATAGTGATTTCTGAAAAGAAACACCAAATCCAAAGCCGTTCCCGCGATAGACTTTAAGTGCTATCTGCAGTGTGGGTAAAGGTTAAGTTTTCAAAACTCGTAATGCTCCTCAACGATTGAGGTTAGGTTTTTGGGAAACTTTTAATGGTTCCTAACACTTGTGAAGTGGGGTATAGCAGGATACCTTGTAGGAGACCACCTATTTAAGTGCGAGGACGGGCCGCCTCAAAATGAACTCACTTAAGAATCCAAGACGTTGTCCATGACCAAAACGGACAAAACATTACGAAGAAGAGAGTAAGGGAATTTGTTGTGTTGGTATCATTGACTTGGTTTACACTAAACACTGACGGTTCAAGACATCACATTCACCACGCAGTAAGTAAGTCCGATGGTATTCAACTATGGAAGGTTCAAAGCTGAGGCTACCTCTCCTTATGCAACATCGGTCCGCTAAAACATTGTTGGAAATGAAAAAGACACCATGTGAGTGCGCCAAAATCTCTTTCAAGAGGGGATTGTTGGAAATTTGCCTTTGGCGGGAGTTGCGACCGACCAACTTTAACGGCTTAAACACTAGTCTTACGTATGTTGGAGAATCCGATTCTTCACACATGCATGATCTACTAAGTACGTAGATAACCGTAGGGCCAAGAATTGTCAAATTTCATTGAGAAATGAAAGAGATATTAGTCCACGAAGTAAGGTGTTTGAAGCATGGAAAGTGTGGTATTGGGTTCAATTCTCCCTCATCGGTAGAGGAAGAAAGAATTGTTGTGTATATAAGACTCGAAATTGGTTTGGGGTTTGGGGTTTGGGACCCCAAGGGGTATCCCATGTGTTTAAAGGAGGGAGGACCTAAATGTGCTTCGATTCAAGGAAAGACCACACGCGCGCCGCCGCCGCCCGCCCGTCCCGTCCGGTCTGGTCCGGTTTCGAGTTTCGGGTTCCGGGTTCTCGATTTCCGGGTTCCGGGTTCTCGGGTTCTCGGGTTCTCGGGTCACGGTCGGGTCGTGGGTCATTGCCCTGGTTTCGAACGCCGAATTTGGACAAACAAAGCAGAACGCCAAGCACTCAATTCACCATTTATTTTGGTGAATTACTCCTCCTATAATGGTCAAATCCGTTGGCCTTTCACCATTTATGTTGGTGACTTTACTACCTCCATAATGGCCATTATTTGGCTATTATGAGGCGGATTCAGCCCTCCATCACCTATATAAACACCCCTTACACTATTGTTGAGCACTAAGAACACACATATAATATACACGAAAATTCAGAAGCTTACACAAGCAGAAAGTTTTCTTATTCCTACAACTTCCAAGCATCATTTCGTTACTCAATATTCTTCACGGTAGCTCTTGAGTTTCCTTTGCTCAAGTGTTCCATTGCTGTTTTATCTTGGGAGACAAATTGTCCAGGACGTATAAAGGATACATACGGGGCAATATTGTCTTAAGGACAGAGTGTCACGCTCGACTCAGCAATAACGAAAACAGTTTCCATTATTCCGTCTTCAACAAAATTGTAATTTCAGTTTTGTGGTTCTATTGTAATTTTCAGATTTCTAGATGAATTATTGAATCTTTGTTTATCCTTTCGAATACTTGTAATAGTTATATACTTCCCGTACTGCTTTATAAAGTACCATAGAGTAAAATCTCCCAACAAATTTTTATTCGGTAAGGTAATTAGTCAGATTTTTTTACTCTAGTTAAGATCAGTTTGGTTACTTCATTCACATTTATTAAGTCATCAACTTGAAATTCTAGTCTCCAATTAGCTTTGACAGTGTGGTCGATAGCTATAACACACTTGCATTGAGCCTTATTCGTTGTTTTGAGGTCAGACCGTTAGGTGGTTAAGTCGGATTACTTGAATTCTTGAAAGATTTGTGAGAATCGGCTATGACTTAAGAATTTATTCGATTTGATGTAGTTGTTAATGAAGTAACTGAGGTTTGAGAGTTATTTTCGAATATAGTTCAGGGCCGGATATTTGAGCGATTTATCCTCACTTGGTTGTCATAACAGGTATATTTCATTTACTTATACCTCTATAGTATTCTTTTACCTTAAGGAGTTGTTCTTACTTATATCGTGGTCGTGTGGGGCCATAAGTGTTGTTTTGTCTTCTGGATTCCATCTTGGCCAGGTATCCATTCCTGAGGTTGTTGTTGTGTTGTTTGAAGTTTGATAATAGTTCAATTTACAAAAGAAGTTCTGCTAAAAATTTTGAAGAATTTGAGACTTGGTGAAATTTTGAGGTCATTTTATGATTCTGACCTAACGTGTGTTGAGTTTGTATATGGTTGACCATGGTGCTGGAACTTGTTGATGTTGTTGTTGGCTTTTCGGTAGTATTCTTAACTTCATTCGAGGATGAACGAGTATTTAAGTGGGGGAGATTGTAACGACCTGCTCGACCGTTTTAAGTATTTGTGTTCTATTTTGTGTGCTATAAACTTCAAAAGCTCCTTTATATTATTTTGACTTGTTTGCAAACTTTGAGGTCATTCGGACATCGTTCGATTCACTTTTGGTGAAGAATTCATTTTTTAAAATTTGGTATCATATTATTTGAGATTTGGAGATCATATTCGGAAAACATGCTCCGTTTGGTAATTGGAAGGTTCCATTAGGTTCATATGATCATTTGTGCTCTGTGTGAGTTTAGGAAAATGATTTATAGTTCAAGGGGTGTCTTGACAAACTAAAGTTTCAAATAAGCCTGCCCAATGCCTTATTTTAGACGAGTATATCGCTCAATCTATAATGAATTTAGAAAAGTGCAAAATATGAAAGTTGTAGCCCTTTGAATCTAGTTTCCAACAAATTAAATCATTTATTAATCCGAGTTATGTACAAAACGTTATGAAAGATTTACTGAAAGGTGTCTGACAGAAAAATAAATATAGGTCTTGAGGTATAACCCGCTGAAGCGTAGAAGCAAAGCCTTGGCAAGGCACTATAGGGTTAGGATTTGGAGAACTATTTTGGATTGAAGTCAGAAGATTTACAGTGTGATTAATAATTCTTTTACTAAATTTGATGGATCATTACGTGATCTAGATAATGAAATTCACAACATAAAACGTTCTGCACCAAGCCATATCCAGAAAAGGCAGAATAGAAATTGGGAAAAGATTTGTTTTGTATTAAATCAAATGAAAAGAGTGACCAATCAAAATCATTCACCATCTCCTCTCTTGGTACACGTCGCGCCCTCATCGCGGAAGAACAACAAAACTTCAGAGGATGGACCTGCATGCAGCACCCCCGCGTCGCAAGCCCACGCGGATGCTTATTAAATTTTTAGAGCAGGGGCCTCAATGCGGCACCCCACGACGCAGGTCCATTGCGGGTCTCTTCATTGACTTGCATTTTATTTTCCTTCAAGTGTGTTGCGATCCTCTTGTCTTCGTGCACAATGCTTCCAATCTTCACTTAAAAGCTCGAAATTGATTCATTTTTGCTTGTCATACCTGCACATTGCAAATTAGGGGTGGCCAGCGGGGCGGGTCAGGGTGGGCTGGGACGGGTTCCGGCGTGATGAGGGGTGGGTCGGGATCCGGCGGGACTGGCGGGCCAGGATAGGCAGGCCGGGAAGAGGTCCCGTCCCGTCCCACATCCCGCCGGAAGAGGGGACGGGATGGGTCGGGTTGCAGGATTTGGGGTTTTTTTAAGACACTTAATTTAAGAAAATATATATTTAAACACTTAAATAATTGAACAATATAGTGTAATAAAAACATCTCAGGACTGTTTTTGTATCTCTTATATTATTTAATAGAAATATTATTTTTTTGTAAACAATTTCAAAATTGTAAATTTGTTTCGTTGTTCAAAAGTTGTAAATCACATAGTAAAATTGACATTAAAAAAATTACATAGTTAACCATATTTTTTCTAATTTCCTCACAATGTCTTGAGAATCTTCGGTTGGAATTGAAAGTTGTTGGTCAAATTATTCGACGTCGCTTCCTGCTCCATTGGACAAGATTTTGTTGTAGTTGTAGTTGTCTTCTTCGTTGATCTCCGATTGACCGCACCTTCTCCGCTCTAATCCAATCTCTCTGAATAAAACTGCAATCTCTAAGTTGTCTTCTGCCAATGAATGTCTGTGCTCTCCTTTTTGAAATCTTCTAGCAGAAAAAAGTCTTTTAGACGTTGTTGATGACGTTTGAATGTTCAACACATCTCGGGCCATCTTTGATAGTGTTGGAAATATCTTCACATTCTCCCTCCACTATCTTATCAAGTCTTCACGTCCATCTTCATTGACAATTGATTCGTACGGTACAACACCCTGCAAAACATAAACATCAAATTCGCTAACTTGTGAAGAAGTTGAACCACTAAACATTCTATTTCTAAGGCCTTGAACACTAGCAACAAAAAATGTATGTCTTTTATTAGGTTGCAGTGAAGTAGAAGAAGATGGTACCGAAGCCGGTTGATTATTTACACTTTCTTGTTGTCAATACATATATTCTTTTTTGCATTCGTTGTGTATGCTAGACATAACTTCTTCTTTAGTTGGTTCGTTGGTTGGTTCTTCTTCTTCTTCTTCTTCAGTTGGGTTTGTTGGAAGTATTTCTGAGCTTTCATAAATCATTTCAACAAGTGTTTTACAACCGTCTACTTTAATAGTCGGATTTAATACAACACCAATAAAATATATAGTGGGAATAGGAAAAACGTATTTTTTATATTTTATAAACACTTTTTAAATAGCTGGAGCGTAAGCTCGTTTTTGCATATATTTATTAGCGAATATTTTCTGAATATTCTCTGTATATTTTGTAATTATGATAGATGTATATTTAAGGTAACTTAGAATTCTAATTGAATTAGGAATCAACCATTGTAATGTAAGTTAGGATTCGTACCATATTAGGAATCAACCTTTGTACAACTATATATATTGTGAATAATGAAAGGAATCCCAAAGGGAAATTATTCCATCTTTCATGGTATCAAGAGCCTAAAACCTAAATCCCTTCTCTTCCTTATTCTCGACCGAAATCAGCATTTTCTTTTCTGATTTCACAGGGGGGAAATTTTTTTTGGTTTCTTCCTCCCTTTCTCGGCCAAACCAGAAAATTCCCTTCCCTCGGCAGGCGGCAACCATGTCTTCCCCCACAAATTCCGGTTCATCCACTGGCACACTTGACGACCCCTCTCAACGTTCAGTATCTTCTTTTCATCCGGCATTCGTCGTTAACAACATCAAGAATTTTATCCCTATAATTCTTGATCAAGAAGACTGTCAATATTCCATGTGGATGGAACTATTCTACATTCATGCATGTGCATACAACGTGCTCGATCATATTGACGAATCTGTTCCTCGTCCCACCGATGTTACAGACTCAATCTGGCGTCGTCGTGACGCCATCGTCAAACAATGGATCTACGACACCATCTCCAAAGACCTGTTGTGCACTTAACTTTGGGTCTGGCTAGAAGAAATCTTTCAGGACAATAAAAATACTCGAGCCGTATATTTGGAAGACCAATTCAATAATACCCGCCTCGAGAATTTTAACAACATGTCCGAATATTGTAAGCAACTGAAACTCATAACCGATCAACTATCCAACGTCGGGACTTTTGTTTCAGAAACCAAGATGGTGCTTCAACTTGTTTACCAAAAGGTGAATATGACACACTCGCAACAATGATTCAACAAGCCGACCCTCTCCCAAGTTTCAACAAGGCACGTTCACAACTATTGTTGGAAGAAACTAGACGTGCTAAACAAGAGGAACATAATCAAATGGCGTTAGCTATTGACGGGATGGCAACACTGCGGCGGCGAAGAACGACCATCACAAAGATGTCCAAAGAAGAAGAAGAAAGCCGATGTCGAGGTCGTAGCAGAGGTCGCAACAACAAAGGCAAGGTCCGCGGAAAAGGCCAACGCAACTGGGCCTGGACAAAGAAGAATAAAGAATAAAGCGGTGGTCCAACCAAAGCGATGGCCCAACCAGAATGGGCCTCGCCAGATGCTCGCATTCGACCGCAGGGCCCGGCCCAGCGACCTTGGTCGATCGTCATCTTGGGCCTCGCCTCAGCCACCAGGCGAGCCCACTAAGAAGAAGCAGCACCACTACCTGGTTGCGATCAAAGAAGAAGAAGAATTTCAGCGGCCTGGCCCCGACTGATTTGGGCCAGACCTACACCACCGTGAACCTTCAACAGCCCGACGGAAATTGGTACATGGACATCGGAGCCACATCTCACCTCACCCGGTTGTCAGGTAACCTATCTCAACTACGTCGGTTAAAGTGTCCTCAATTTATTACTGTCGGCAATTGTTATCGCATTCCAATTGAAGGTTATGGTAACACACACACCAAACATCCACACCCACCTTTCTCCCTAAACCACATCCTATACACACATAACATCATTAAAAACTTAATCTCTGTTAGAAAATTCACTAGCAATAATTCTGTGTCTGTCGAATTTGACCTGTTGACACCCAATTTTGTCCCATCTTTTATGATTTTATTCGTAATTTTTAATATTTTGACACTTTTAAAATAATTTTAAAATATAGGCATATATGTGTATATTCTCTTATTATTATTATTATTCGCATTTTTTACTATCATTTGCATTTTTTACCATAATCATAAGTTTTATCTGAAAATTCTATGTTATTTTATTCTCGCAAAATTGCATCGCATTTTTTCCTTTTTTTATTAAGCATTAAACATTTACTTAAGTATTATATTTTATTATTATCACATCGCTATGTTATTTTAAATAATTCACATCTTTTACAAAACAAAAATATTTTTTAATATTAAAACCCCTTTTATATTTTAAACCCAAAACAATTTCTAACCCATTTCATTTTCCAACCCAAAACAATTTCTAACCCATTTCATTTTCAACCCAAAACAATTTCTACCCAAACTAAAACCCATTTCATTTTCCCAACCCAATACAAATTTTACCCAAACAAAATCCACAAGCCCAAACCAAAATTCCCCTTATTCCCACAACCTTTTAACTCCCAACCAAAGGCCCAATCGGCCAACCCACATCCCAAACCGGCTTACCAACAACCCCTGCCCATCACCCTTCCAACCCAACTCGCCCGACCCAACCAAAAACCGACCGGTCGCCTCTTTAACCCAAAACAAACCCCAAAACCCAAAAAAAAAAAAAAAAACCTAAACCCTACCCCCTCCTAAATCGACGCTACCCTACACCCCTACCCCGACATCGCCGCACCCTACACCCCTACCCCCGACGTCGCCGCACCCTACGCCTGACACCACCACTCGCCAACACCGCCGCCTGACACCACCAACCCATACCCCTAAAAAACCCCGTTCCAAAATCATTGTTTTGGGCCCTTTATTTCGAATTTGAACTCGGTTTTTGGGAAAATGGGGCTATAAAAACCCCTTGTGTTCTTCGAAAATAGGAGGAGGAGAGAAAAAGAAAAGAAAACCGAAAATTTCGGAGGTCCGATTGGCACATGAAAGATTTTTGGTTGTGTTCTTGATTTCAAGCATTTTTTCCTCCCTTGTTGTTCAAGAATTGAGTTCGAAAAGGTTTGTTCTCCACTTTTGATTCTCGGATTTTGACACCTGAGTCGGGTCGGGTCACTGACCCGGGTCGGGTCGACCCGGTTCGGACAATATTTTCAGAATTCTTGCATCTCATATTTCTATATGTTGGTTATCTGAAATTGGTGAAATTATTCGATTTCGGGTTGCATCACTGATTCGGGTCGGGTCACTGACCCGGGTCGGGTCGACCCGGTTCGGGTATTATTTCCAGAATTCTTGCATTTCATATTTCTGTATGTTGGTTATCTGAATTTGCAGAATATTTGATTTCGGATTTTGGATCACTGATTCGGGTCGGGTCACTGACTGGTCAGATCGACGGTCGGAGTATTATTTCCGAAATTCTTGCATTTCATATTCGTATGTTGGTTATCTGAATTTGGTGAATATTTGATTTCAGATTTTGGATCACCGATTCGTCGGGTCAACGACCGAAGTCGGTCGACCTTGCTCGTATTATTTCCAGAATTCTTGCATTTCATGTTTCTGTATGTTGGTTATCTGAATTTGGTGAATATTTGATTTCGGATTTTTGACACCTGATTCGGGTCGGGTCACTGACCCCGGGTCGGGTCGACCCGATTTGGATATTTTTTAGAATTCTTGCATTTCATTTCTTGTTCTTGGTTATCTGAAATTGGTGCTGAAATCTGATTTCGAGTTTGAATCACTGATCCGGGTCGGGTCGACCCGATTTGAATATTTCCAGAATTTGTAACTCGGGCGGATACTTTAATCTGCTCCACCGCTCGTTGCTTTTCTTGTTTTGTTGTTTTATTAATATTGCATTACGGCAGGCAAAATTGAATTCGAGGGCGCGGTTTTCTTTCGTTTCATTTCACTGTTTTTTTCAATTACTGTTTTTAAACATCCGTGCAACGGATATCAACTGCTTTACTATTTTTTTCTTGTTTTGAATAAATATCGCGTCTTTTCGTGGACTTCTTTCTATTTCGTTCCTTTGCTCGGTTCCAAATTACTTTGTTCTCTTTGTTTTAAACTAAACACGCGTCATTTTCGGAAATTGTTTTTACGCCTCTGTTTTTACGCTCGCGCTACGCCTTACGCTTCTTACGCCTTCTTTGCTTTGATTTAATTTCTTGATTTGAACACGATACTACACTGGCGATGAAAAATATCAGTCGATTTTGAGGCCTCCCACGATCGTAAAGCGAAAAATATAACCACGGGCAAGGATGAGGCTTAAACCTTTATTTCATCAGAGATCAACATGTTTAGTAGGCGAGGTGACTAAAATAACCAACAAGTTATATATTAGCGAGCCACGGCGTGATTATAGTGATCTTTTCTTTTCATCAGAGACCAACCGTTTAGTAGGCGAGGCAATCAAAATAACCACATTAGTCATATGTTTTGCAGCCACGGCGTGATTGGAATGGTCTTTTCAAAATTTAAAGTCACGAGCCCTCCGTGATTAAAACATTTCTTGTGTGGACACGGATTGAAGTTATTGTATTTAATTGTTTCTAACCATTTATTCTTGGCTGACTTGCGGGGAATAAAGTAAATAAAGCGAGATATTCTCAGGAGTTTATTTATTTTATTTATTTTCTTTAATTGACTTTTATCCGCTCTGTATTGTAATATTATTTACGCACCTATGTAATTTTTGAAATGCTTAGAATAAACAAAACTTAGGATTAATTCATAGGGTAGTTTAAAATTTGAAACCGTCGCTAGCTTATTTATTTGTAAAGCTCGATTAAATTCAAACTTAGAAATCCTCAGCTAGTTATTTATTTTAGGCACAAATCACGTATTCAAGATTTTCAAAATAACTTTTGTCATCTTTTATTTGCTTTATTAATCATTCGAATAAGTTTATCTTTTGTCAATTTACAATTCAATGATTCACAAAATTTTACTTCTTTGGCATTATAAATAATTTATTGTCACAAATGCATATTTTCCAAAACTTTACATGTATCTTTCTTTTTATGTCATTCGAATGCATACATGTACAAAATGCATCTCTTTCATTAATTATTTGCAAACATCTTTTTAACTTCATACTTCAAACATGCATTTTCTAACAAAAATTAACTGAGTTTGACGGATAACGCAAGTTAAGCGGATCTTAAGGATGTCTAGCTTCCCTTTAGGATAATAAAGAACCCTTACTAGAATCTCATCGGTTTATGAAGACCTTAAAATTGGAGTTACATTGCAGCATTTAGTTTAAATATTTAGGTGTCCTAATTCACCGTAAAAATAATTAGGTGGCGACTCACTCAATCCTTAATTTACCGGGAATCACCGAACGTCAGTGCTCAAGCTTTGAGACGGCGAATTAGAAATAGAGCCTTGACATTTTGGTTTTGTGAAGGAACTCAATCGAGGGAAAATTCTTACACTTATTGCAATAGTTTGGAAGACCTCTGCCCATTCACTCAATCTTCCATTTGTCAGGCCATAGCACACTGCTATCTCTTGCGGCAATCTCTCCCTCGGCCCAGCACAACATACTTTCGAACACCAGGAGACCCTAGTTTTTACTTTTCTTAGGACTTCTTAGCGTATTCAATGTAATAATGGGAAAATTGCCCAACTCTATTTTTCTTGTCCACTAGGCAAACATACCCATCTTCCATTTACGTCATCAAATAGTGTTACTTTTTCTCCCTTTGATATTGTTCATCTTTGATTTGTGAATGACTCAGGTTGTTAGCTCTTTGGGTCATAAATTCTATCTAGTATTCTTGGATGATTTTTCACATTTTGTCTGAATTTACCCACTGAAATTCAAATCTGAAGTTTTTATAAAATTCCTCGAGTTTCAAAAGTTCATTAAAACACAATTTGAAAAATCTATCAAATCATTCCAATGTGATAATGGACGTGAATTTAATAACTCGGCATTTCACAATTTACCATTCCTAAACAAGGCATGGTTTTCCGTTTTCTTGTCCCTATACTTCTTCCCAAAGCGGAAAGGTGAAAGAATTATCGTACCATCAATAACATGGTTAGCACATACATTTCATGCACGCCTACCCGCCTTTGGGTCTATCTTTGTCAAAATGGTAGAATCCGCTTCTTAATATTTTACCAACTAGCACCTCCAAAATAAGACCCTCACAGAAATCTTATCTGTAAGGCTACCATCATATGATCACCTACGTATTTTTGGATGCTTATGCTACCCTGACATGGCCTCCATTGCCTCATGACTTGCCACTCGCACTCGCCATGTGTCTTAGTACATCTCCTGTCATCGGGGCTACTTGTGTCTTTATGACATTCTTTACTCGCAAAATCATCGTCTCGTCCGTCACCTTTGGTGAGACAACCTTTCATTTTCTAATCTTCGGAAATTTAGGACCACCGTTACATCTTTCTCGATGAACCAAGTATGTCCCGGTCATCCAAAATCTATACCAAGCAATGACCCATTGTTCCGGCAGTCTGCGCCTTTGTCCCGAGCTCCATGCAGCAACTCCTTTGCTCACCCTCTACACCCTCCGGTCGAGTCACTGCGCACCGGCGACAACTGCGCCCATCACTCCGACAACAGTCGGCCTGCTTGTCCGAAACGATCCAGCACACTATCCGAAGCAGTCCGGCACAACGTCGAGAAACGATCCAACACCGCTGTCGAAGCGATCCGGTGAGCTGCGCCTTGATCGAGAACGGTGGACGTGACCTCCGGCCAAGCCGCATGCCACTGCCGTCGCATGGAGACTCATGCACAATAGGATCTTCAAACCCAAAGGTTCACTTCAATCTCTCGCGAGCAAACCTTATCACTATTCAAAAAATCAAAACAGAAAAAGCGGACCCCAGGTGGAATGCGGCCATGTCGAGAAATTTTCACGCTTTCTGGCGAATACTTGGGATTTGGTACCTGGGACGAAGGTGTGAATGTTATCTGGTGTATGTGGCTATTTGGCACAAGTTCGAGACAATGGTGACTTAAGAGGTATAAGGCAAGACTAGTCACCAATGGCACTAATCGGCGTAGGGTATTGATTGTGGTGAGACATTGATCTGGTTGTTAAGCCAAGCCACTATTGATTTATTCGGTATTCTTATGGGCATGCATTGGCCGATTCATCGACTTGATGTCAAGAATGCATTCTTTCATGGGGATTTGAAAGAGGCTGTACATGCGTCATCGACCTCTTGGCTTTATTCATCGTGACTCAGTAGTTTGTGTGTGTCTCGGAAAGTCATTGTATGGATTGAAACGGGCACCGCGCTTGGTATGATCTTTTGCGGTATCTTCAGATTGGTTTTGTATATAGCAGGTGTGATACGCTCTCTTCACTTTTCACCAAGGTAGCGACCTTGCATATTTGCTATTATATGTCAATGACATTGTTCTTACTACCTCATCGGCGGTTTGAAGAATGGAAATCATTGCTGCTCAAAGCGAATTTGCTATAGTGACTTGGGCAAGCTAAGTTATTTTGGGTATTTGGTAACCAGATCTGCGGCCACTATGTTCTATGTCGGCGTAAGTATCACGAAGAGATAGTGTCTGGGGCCAAGATGACAAATTGTAAAATTATACCAACTCCGGTGGACTCCAAATCCAAGCTAAGTGCCAATGACGGTCGTCGATTTCACGATCCCACTCTATATCAGTCTAGCAGGTGCTCTTGATATCTTACATTCGCTTTAGGCTTTGATATTGCATATGTTGTTCAGCGGTGTGTCTGTTCATGCTCACGACCCCGAGAGTCTATTTTACCGCCCTCAAATGTATTATCGAGATCACGTTAAAGGCACGCTCAGTTTTTGGATTACACTTATACCCCTCTGCCAATCAAGTTACTTGCCTATCTGGATGCAGTTGAAGCGGGGATGCCTAGACACCACACGTCGCTCCACCTCGAGTCTTGTGTATTTTTGGGGATAATCTTATATCATAGTCCAAGAGCGAGCCACACTATCCCGTTGAGTCTTTGAGCGGAATATGGCGGTGTTGCTAATGTAGTTCTTTGAATCTGGTGGCTCAGAAATCTTAACTTTAGAGCTCCAATATCCGCTCCATAGGCGTCTATAGTCTATTGTGACAACATATTTGCCATCTATATGTCTCATAATCAGGTTCAACATCGTGGACTAAGCATATTAAGATGGATATCCACTTTGTGAGAGAAGGTTGCGTAGTCGGGTCAAAATATTACACGTGTCTTGCTCTTGCTCCGGTATCTGGAACATCTTCACAAAGGGACTACCACAGCTGACTCTTCACCGACTTCGATCCGGCCTTAGCGTTGACCTCCTCGCTCAAAGTCACGAAGGGAGTATTAGCGAATATTCTCCGAATATTCTCTGTATATTTTGTAATTATGATAGATGTATATTTAAGGTAACTTAGGATTCTAATTGTATTAGGAATCAACCTTTGTAAGGTAAGTTAGGATTCGTACCATATTAGGAATCAACCTTTGTACAACTATATATATTGTGAATAATGAAAGGAATCCCAAAGGGAAATTATTCCATCTTTCAATATTCGCTAAGTAACAAAAATATTAGAGCTATATAAAATAAAATAGTTGAAATGGTAGGATAATAAATTCCAGAAAATTCTTTAGTAGCTAGAAAAAATTTCTCTAAAAATGCAATAAGTTCCAAAAAAATTTCAATCATCATTTACCAGCATATCCGTTGGACTTTGATTATGGGCGTTAAATAATAAAGTTATAGATCTTTTATACTCGTGAGCAACAAGTAGTTGTTCATATAAAGAATTCCACCTAGTCGATACTTCTTCTGGAATTTTTCTATAAGGTAGTCCACAATCATGACAAATTATTTTATACTCTTTGCGTCTTTGTATTTTATTACCTTTAAAAATAAAGTTTATAGCAAATTGTACTTTATGAAGAATGTTTTTAAAAAGTTTTAGGACATCCTTTACAACTAAGTTATAAATATGACATGCACATCTAATATGAAAAATATCGGGAAAAGATGGAGTAAATCGAGTTTTTAAAAGGTTTACAGCATAATCATTAGCAGTAGCATTATCTAATGTAACAATCATAATTTTATCAGTAATTCCATAATATTCACAAATTTCATGAATATTTCTTGCAATAAATAATTCAGTGTGCCTATCATCAATATATCTATATGCTAAAATACGTTTTTGCATAGACCAAGTCTGATCTATCCAATGGCATATAACAGTTAAATAATCATTACCGGTAGTACTACGACCTATATCAGAAGTGATAGTCACTTTGCTATTAAAATGATGTAATGCATAACGTAAATACTGTTGATATTCATGTACAAATTTAAAAACGTCTCTTCTAACAGTTGATCTAGAAAAACCATTAAAAGCAAGATTATACGTTTCTCTAATGTAATGAATAAAATCAGGAGAGGAAGGAAATGAAAAAGGCAAACCCTCCACCGCAACTAATTTTGCTATATTTTCCATATCTTTGTGTTTATCATATTTAGGACCTATAATTCCTCCCGTCATCGGGTTAATTCGACCCTGTACTTGGTCGAGGATACTATGTGAACCTTGTACCGACTCAGAAGGCATTGGCACACCCAGTTTTTCAACCAGTTATTCGTTATATCTAGCTTTGTGCATGTTTTGTACATGTCTCAATAAACTTCTCGTCCCACCGTGACATTTTTCGATTTTAAATTTATAAACTTCTTGATAAATTTTACATCTAGCTAGTTGATTCTCACTGTCCCTATCAATAAAATCTCATGCAGGTAATTTTAATTTTCGTTGTTTGGGCCTCGACTCATACTAGAGGAAATAAGAGGAATTCCAGCTTCAGGTTGAGACTCAGTCTGAGCCTGAGGTGGAGGTGCACTAGTGGGTGTGTTATCTACATTATCGTCTAATTCATTTTCTAAATTAAAGTCTAGTTCATATGCATAATATTCCTCATGATCTAATGGTATATTAATATCATTAAAAAATCAGTTTAATCTATATGAGTGAAATCATCGAGACTAGGAATATGATTACTAAAATATGCACCCTTACCCCTGTTACCCATAGTACCTCTACCAGAAATCAAATGTCCAAGTCGTTCCATTATACTTATGCAAATAAATAATTAAAGTAAATGAAATTAAGTACGATAATTAAAATTAAGTAACAATAATAATTTAAAGAAGGAACGAAGGTACCAAACGCCGATGTAACGTCAACGTGTAATCGAGGTTGAAAATTAAAACTTTGCTCGATGGATGATCCTCAAGCTAGTTGCCAACTTTCAATTTTTGAACTTTGATACAAATAAGCAAATATAATATAATATTTAGTAGACAATATAGACTTGTAGAGAGATAGATTGAGAGATTAGAGAGATGGTAGAAGCTTTGTGAGAAAAATGAAGAAGAAAATGAGGTATTTATAGTTAAAAAATAGGGTTAAAGTGTAAATAAACTAACTTAGGGGTTAAAAATAAATATTAAGGAGATAGAGGGGTTTATGGGGTGGGGGACCAAAAATAATCGTTGCAACAACGGCCAAATTTTGATTTTGTCGTTGTCGCAACGGTTATTTTTGCGGGGGGGGGGGGAGGGGGGACAGGGGGGATCGAGACGAGCCCGAGTCTCGTCCTGAGATCGAATCCCGCTACCTACAACTTCTTTTCATTTTTTTGGGGGGAGAGGGGTGGGGCGGTAATCGAGACGGGTCGGGATCGGGCCGACCCGGCTCACTTGACAGCCCTATCGCAAACACAACATAAGCTCAAAATAAAATATTTTTCGACGCAAATGTGTGATTAAAGTACTAAAAAATTGTAAAAAAATTACGCGAAATATAGATATTTGTGTCAAATATCAATTTGAGTCTTAATTTTGGTATTAACGCAACATGAATTTATAGTGTGTACTCACTTTTTTGTTTACTTTTCGGATGTTGAAAATGCAGAAGTTTCATACATAATGCTATGCAGGTTTGGAACATTGGCTTATAAACCCAGTGAAGGTTCTCGCAAAGGTGACTCAACAAATTTAAGGATTAAAGTCAATTTCTAACAAGAGGCCTATTATTTTTACACTTATTATTTATAATAGTGCAGTATTTTTAAAAGTCTAAAGTCTTTAGCTTCACATAATAATAATATTACTATTATTTATATTAGTATGGAGTAATTCAAGTTAATATGATATTAATCATGTGTTTACAATATAATTCGTTGGATATTGTTGTATAAAATTTTATCTATTAATATGAAGATATGAGTAATCTAATTTAAAATTCTGAAATATTTCTACCATAAAAAGTACGCAATTTTTTTTTCATAAATATTTTTTTACCTTTATTTTCCTGCAAAGTACAATATTATCAAAGCGAAAATAAAATCATAAATTTATTATTAATTAAAAAAATCAGGGCCTCAAATTTTTAGAGCTCTGAAACAAATACTTCACTAGCCTCACCTTCGTGTTATCCCTGCAAAACCCCTTCTATCCCTCCAACTCCACTTCTGAAGGTATGTACATGAAAGTGCAGGAGACAACCTTATCATAGACAAGAATCCACTCCAAGATTTGTTTTGTATTAAACCAAATGGAAAAGAGTGACCAATCAAAATCATTCACCATCTCCTCTCTTGGTACACGTTGCACCCTCATCGCGAAAGAACAACAAAACTTCAGAGGATGGACCTGCACGCGGCACCCACGCGTCGCAAGACCATCACGGATGCTTATTAAATTTTCAGAGCAGGGTTCTCAACGCGGCACCCCCGCGGCGCGGGTCCATTGTGGGTCTCTTCAGTGACTTGCATTTTATTTTCCTTCAAGTGTGTTGCGATCCTTTCGTCTTCATGCACAATGCTTCCAATCTTCACTAAAAAGCTCAGAATTGATCCAATGTTGCTCGTTATACCTGCACATCGCAAACACAATAACATAAGCTCAATATATAATTGTTAAACAGAGCAATATACCTGTAATATACACCCAATATACAGCAGTGTATATCACAGGCAAAGCAGTGAAATCTGGCCAAACTGGCCCATCTCGAGCTTGACCAACAGAAGGCGAGATCCGGTGAGCGAAGCGACCAGCGGTGGTGCTACAGTGAACGATAGCCCATCATGTATATTTGGTATATATGGTTAATATATTATAATGTAAAGGTTACCTTAATTAGTGTTATACACTTACCATAATTGTATAGTTAGAATTATGGTAGAATAAGGATTTAGAAATAGAATAGGAATAGGATTCTCCTATTATGGAAATATGTAACTTGTATATATAGCCTTTTAATTAATGAAAATAATCAAGGGGATTATTTCTTTCATGGTATCAAGAGACTAGGTCTAAACAAAAGTTTTTCTCTCCCAACTTTTGTCCTCTCAATTTCGGCCGAGACAGCCCCACCCCCCCTCGGTTTTCTCTTCCAAAATTCGTCTTCCGCTCTAAAAAACACCTATCTTAAATTTCCCTTCCTTCTTTGTTCTTTCAATATGTCTAAGAACAATTATCATCCTGCCCTCATGGTTTCTAACGTCAAGACCAGTATCCCTATTGTCCTTGAGATGGAAAACGTCCAATATGCGACGTGGGCGGAGTTGTTTAAAATTCACGCTATCTCCCATCAAGTTCTTCATCACATCATTGCTCCCGCTAGACCTCTTCATGCGGAGGATCCTGAGTTATGGATTACTCTTGATGCTACTGTTCTCCAGTGGATCTCCGCCAATATTTCGGTTGACCTTCTACAGACGATTATTGAGCCGGATACCACGGCTATGGCTGCCTGGAATAGATTGCGTGACATATTCCAAGACAACCAACATTCACGTGTCGTCACACTCGAGCAGAAATTCTCTCTAGTTCGAATGGATGAATTTCCTAACGTTTCTGCATATTGCAAGAAACTAAAGGAGTTGGTGGATCAACTCCAGAATGTTGGCGCACCGATAACTAATAATCGTCTAGTTCTACAGTTGGTTGTCGGTCTTTCGGAGGCCTATAATGGTGTTGGAACTCTCCTTCGCCAAAGCAACCTTCTTCCTAACTTCTATCAAGCCCGCTCCATGCTTACTTTGGAAGAATCCGGTTTGGCAAAAAAGGTGGCTACCGGAGCAAGCCCCGTCGTCATGGTGGCGTCCTCTCCTAGTTCTTCGGGTTTTGTTAATAATTCAGGCCAAAACCATAATCATGGTGGCGGCAAGAATAATCGCAAGAATAATAACAAAAACCGCGGGGGCAAACGGGCGATTCTTGTGGTCAGCAAGCAGGCGGTGGGTCCCATCCAGGGAACAGTGGCCCACCACCCCCCTGGGCCCAGCAGTGGGGCCCATGGCAATGGGGCTGAGGCAGTGGGTCATGGGCGGCGACCTACAATCCAGCCGGACCAATTCCGGCCTGGGTGGCCAGCGATTCAGCCCAACACCCAGCGGTGGCGGCCCATTGGCGATGGCCCGGCGGCGGCGGCAGCTACGACCCAGCTCCATTACAGACCGAAATTCTTGGGCCCCGACCTCCGCAAGCCCATCATGCGGCGAGCCCCACTCAAACCGATATCGAGGCCGCGATGCACACATTGGGGTTAACTCAACCGGACCCAAATTGGTATATGGACACCGGTGCCACTACTCACATGACTTCCGAATCAGGTACTCTCTCATCTTATTCCAATTTGAGCACCCCTCGGGAGATAATTATTGGTAATGACAGTTCTATTCCAATTCTAGGGTATGGTCAGAAAACGTTGTCTCCCCCCAATCCACCCCTTCTCTTGAAAAATACTTTACATGCTCCTAAATTGATTAAAAATTTAGTGTATGTCCGAAAGTTCACTACTGACAATTCCATTTCCGTTGAATTTGATCCTTTTGGTTTCTCTGTGAAGGATTTCAAGACGGGGAGTCATCTCATGAGGTGTGATAGTAGGGGGGGATCTGTATCCTATCATGCCTGGTTTCAGTCCATCGAGTCAAGCCTTACCATCAGCTTTTGCAGCCATCTCTCATTCTATGTGGCATGCTCGTCTGGGTCATCCGGGATCTTCTATTTTATCAGTTTTAGATAAAAATAGTTTTATTTCTTGTAAGGGTACGAGTCGTACTCCACTTTGTCAGTCTTGTTCATTAGGGAAAATTGTTAAGTTGCTTGTGTTTACTGTGATATACACCCAATAAACAACAGTATATATCACAGGCAAAGCAGTGAAATCTAGCCAAACTGGCCCATCTCTGAGCGACCCAAGCGGTTGGGCGAGATCCGGTGAGCAAGCGACCAAAGGATGGTGCTACAGTGAACGATAGCCCATCGTGTATATTTGGTATATATGGTTAATATATTGTAATGTAAAAGTTACCTTAATTAGTGTTATACACTTACCATAATTGTATAGTTAGAATTATGGTAGAATAAAGATTTAGAAATAGAATAGGAATAGGATTCTCCTATTATGGAAATATGTAACTTGTATATATAGCCTTTTAATTAATGAAAATAATCAAGGGGATTATTTCTTTTAATAATATTTTTTTGGAGCAAATGTGCAATTAAAGTACTAGAAATTTGGAGAAAAATGACGCGAAATATAGACATTTGTGCCAAATATCAATTTGAGTCGTAATTTTGGTATTAACGCAACATGAATTTATTGTGTGTACTCACTTTTTTGTTTACTTTTCGGATGTTGAGAATGGAGAAGTTTCATATATAATGCTATGCAGGTTTGGAATATTGGCTTTTTAAATCTAGTGTAGGTTCTCGCAAAGGTGACTCAACAAATTTAAGGATTAAAGTCAATTTTTAACAAGAGGTATATGTTTTTTTTTACACTTATTATTTATAATAGTGCAGTATTTTTAAAAGTCTAAAGTCTTTAACTTCACATAATAATATTATTACTATTATTTATATTAGTATGGAGTAATTCAAGTTAATATGATGTCAATCATGTGTTTGCAATACAATTTGTTGGATATTGTTGTATAAAATTTAGTAATCTAATTTAAAATTCTGAAATATTTCTACCATAAAAAATACGCAGTTTTTCTTTTTTCATAAAGATGTTTTTACTTTTATTTTCCTGCAAAGTACAATATTATCAAAGGGAAAATAAAATCATAAATTTACTATTAATTAAAAAAATCAGGGCCTCAAATTTTTAAAGCTCTGGAACAAATACTTCATTAGCCTCACCTTCGAGTCATCCATGCAAACCCCCTTCTATCCCTCCAACTCCAGGAGACAAACTTATCATAGAGAAGGAGCGCACCATGTTTAACAGGAAACTAGATGTTGTACGGCATGTCTGTCCACTCCATGTTTTGTATTTTCCTTACATTTTTTTTTATTGGTACATTAACCTTAGGAAGATAAGGGAAGATGGATACTGGATAATATGTCAGTAGCATATACTCTAGCATCTTCAAGAATGAAGTTTTTATTCGTTTGTAATTATTTGTTTTTTCGAACTTTTCTTGTTCTTATTCTATCTCTTGATAGGTGAAAGGCACTTGGACGGTTTTATTATTGTAAATTAAGACCTAAAGAAACAACTAAACTAAAATTTGTGGGTTACAACAATTGCAGGAAACAGGAAGTAAATAAATATTACAAATTGCTAGAAAGGATAAACTAAAGATTACAACAAACTGGAATCAAGAACGTTACAAACTCCTTGTGATTTGCTGAGTCGAGTGATGTCACTCTGTCTTTAAGGCAAGATTGCCCCGTATATATCTTTTTACGGTGTTGGGCAATAGTCTCCCAAGATACAACAACAACTTAACAAATGAGCAAAGGAAACTCAAGTGTTACTCTTGAAGAACTTTGAATATAGAAAACTTGCTAGAGAGGAAGAAGAAGATTTCAGAAAAATATCTTAAGTGTTGAACAATTGAGCCAAATGCCTCAATTTATAGTGTAAGGAAATAACCCCTCAACTAGCCAACTAATGGCCTTCAATAGCCATGTAATGGCACTTATTGAGGGGTTACATTCGGCCAAATAATGGCTGAATTCATGTGTCAAATAATGGAGATTCAATGCTCCAAAACCAGCCCAAAAGTTAGAACTTTTCATCTTCCCATCGCAACATTTTGCCTCCGAAGCGCCGCGTCTCTGCGAATTAGCACCTAGGCTCCAGTGGCTGAACTCCCAATTAGCGTCGCGGCTGCACGAGAGGCGCCGCGCTCGATGCCTCGGCTCCGGCGAGCTGCGCGCGACCGCCAGCGCTCTGCGGACTCGTTTCATCTTACACTTCGCACACTTATTCCTTCGTTTACCAACGTGGAATACTTGTCATTTGGCCAATAACCGTCCATCATTCTATGTCTCAAACGTTTCACTTACGTACCAATATCTTTTTCACTAATGAAATTTACGATACTTGGCACTACGTGTGCAATTGTGTGGAAACGATGCTTCCGACGTGCGGGCCCCCAATTGTTCGAGTCATAAATAATGGGATAAACATAATTTCACATTAGTAAATTTCCAACAATCCCTTCTTGAAAGAGATTTTGGCGCACTCACATGGTGCCTTTTCCAACAATCTTTCAGCGGACCGATGTTGCATCTAGATAGGTAACTTTCCTCTTTGAACCTTCCATAGTTGAATTCCATTGGACTTACTTACTGCGCGGTGAACGTGATATCTTGAACCGTCAGTATTTAGTGTAAGTCAAGTCAACGGTACCAACACAACAACTTCCCTTACTCTGTTCTTCGTAATATTTTGTCTGTTGTGGCCGTGGACACTTCTTGGATTCTTAAGTGTGTTCATTTGAGGCAGCATGTCCTCGCACTTAAATAGGTGATCTCCTACAAGATATCCTGCTATACCCCACTTTACAAGTGTTAGGAATCATTAAAAGTTTCTCCACACCTAACCTCAACCGTTGAGGATCATTAAAGGTTTTGGAAACTTAACCTTTACCCACACTGCATATAGCACTTAATGTCTATTGTGGGAACGGCTTTGGATTGATGTTTATTTACAGAAATCACTATCCGAAGTGCTCATGCTTCCACCGAAGCGCTCAACTAAACATTTACAGCTTAGTTTTCCCATTGAACCTAATTCTTGGGATCTCTAGTCAGTAAGGTTGGGTTACTACCATATTGGTCCTTATAGCTTGGGTTTTAAGCCCATTCCCCTAGACAAGCAGAATATCTGATCTTTGGGTAAGTCATTTGTCAGTGGGTCCGCTATGTTATCCTTTGATTTTATGTAATAAATGAATATTATTCCCGTGGTGATCACCTGCCTAACGGTCTTATATCTCCGTCGAATATGACGAGACTTGTTGTTGTACATAGAACTTCGTGCCTTTTCTAGAGCCGACTGACTGTCGCAGTGGATCATTACAGAAGGTACGGGTTTGTCCAAACAAGGGACATCCTCTAAGAAGTCGTGAAGCCACTCAACTTCTTCTCTTGCTTTGTCTAAAGCGATAAACTCTGATTTCATCGTGGATCGGGCGATGCAAGTTTGCTTAGAGGATTTCCAAGACACAGCCCCACCACCAATTGTAAATATATACCCACTGATGGACTTGATGTTCTCTATATCAGATATCCAGTTTGCATCATTGTACCCCTCTAATACAGCTGGATATCTCGAATAATGCAACTCATAAGTTAGCGTGTATTTTAGGTATCGTAATACCCGATTCAACGCCTTCCAATGATCATTACTCGGATTATGGGTAAACCTACCCAACTTGTTGACTGCATAAGCAATATAAGGTCGGGTGCCGTTTGTTATGTACATCATACTCCCAATCACTTGTGCATATTGCTCCTGGCATATGGGTACACCACGATTTTTATCAAGCTTTTGATTTCTATCCAGTGTTGACTTCATAGGCAAACTGTCAAACATCTCAAACTTTCTCAACATATCCTCGATGTAGTGATACTGAGATAAGACCAGTCTGTTAGACGTCTTAGAGATCTTTATCCCTAAGATGACATATGTGATACCCATATCCTTCATGTAGAAGCATTGTTTCAACATGTTCTTAGTCTCTAGGATCAAACTAAGACTGCTCCATGTGATCAACATATCATTTACGTACATGCATATCATGATGAACGAGTCAGAGTTACCTTTCGTGTAGACACATTTATCAGATTCATTAATGGAGAAACCCTTCGATAGTAGAGTACTATCAATTTTTTCGTGCCACTGTTTCGAGGCTTGTTTCAGCCCGTACAGAGATTTGACAAGTCGACAGACTTTTTTATTTTGCCCTAGAACCACATACCCCTTGGGTTGTTCCATATAGATTTCTTCTTCCAAATCACCATTTAAGAAGGTTGTCTTGACATCCATTTGATGTATCTTAATGTCACGCAACGCTGCGATCACAATGAATACTCGTATGGACGTCATACTAGACATTGGGGAGTACGTGCCAAAATAGTCAAGGCCTTTCTTCTGCCGATAGCCCTTGACTACCAACCTGACCTTGTACTTATTTATAGACTCATCTGCTTTATACTTCCGTTTGAGTATCCATTTATAACCCATCGGTTTATTTCCCGGAGGAAGATCAACCAACTCCCAAGTATGGTTATATAGGATGTAGTCTATTTCACTCTCAATAGCTTCTTTTCAGAGCGGTGCCTCTGGAGTTGACAATGCTTCAGCAATTTTCCTTGGTTCGTTATTAACCATATAAGCTACAAAGTCAGGATCGAATGATGTATCCTTCCTGGCCCTTTTACTTCGCCTCGGTTCCATCTCTGGGGTCTCCAAGTTTTGAGAATCTGGAACACTAGATTTCGGATATTCAGTCACTTCGAAGTCCATTAGATCTGAACCATCTAGATCCAGGCATTCAACGACTCATGTTTCCTGAGAGCTTTTTTCATAACTTCATTTGCGAGAGGTTATGTCTTTTTCATTTCTAGGAAAAGTATTCTCAAAGAATTGAGCATTCATTGATTCCATGATTGTACCCCCGTGGATATCTGGAATATCTGACTTATGCACTAAGAAGCGATAAGCACTACTGTTATTTGCATATCCGATGAAAATGCAATCTACAGTCTTAGGCCCAATCTTGATCTGCTTTGGCTTGGGTACTTCAACCTTTGCCAAACAACCCCACACCTTTAAATATTTATAGGTGAGTTTCCTTCCCTTCCATGATTCATATGGAGTTTTGTCCTTACCCTTATGTGGGACTCTATTAAGAATCATATTAGCGATAAGGGCGGCTTTTCCACACATGTTTTGAGGAAGATCGGAATTGATGAGCAAGGCATTCATCATTTCCTTCAATGTGCGGTGCTTGCGTTCAGAAACACCGTTTGACTGAGGTGAGTATAGAGCCGTCATTTGATGAACAATGCCCGATTCGGCACAATATTCTTCAAATGACGCTACATATTCTCCGCCTCTATCGCTACAAATGGATTTAATCCGCATGCTTAGTTAGTTTTTAACTTCTGCTTTGTAGCGTCGGAACGCTTCAAAGGCTTCATCTTTACTTTTCAACAAGTAAAGGTAACAATACATTGTGCTATCATCAATGAATATCACAAAGTACTTATTCCCCCTAGTTCATGCAAACTTCAAATCACATATATCCGTGTGAATAAGTTCTAGATGAGCAATATTCCTTTCGACGAATCGAAAGAAAGCTTTGTGAGTTTTTCCTCTACGCACACCTCACACTTATGTTGAGGGTTTACGTCGATAGACGGAAACAACTCCAACTTAACCAACCTTTGGATGGACTTATAGTTAACATGTCTTAATCTATGATGCCATAAATTAGAGGACTCAAGAAAGTAAGAAGAAACTTTAATATTATTGCTTGCACGTATTACAGACATGGCGTTAACTTTGAAGAGGCATTCACAGACGAAGCCTTTTCCCACAAAAGTTACATTCTTGGTGATTACAAACTTATTGGACTCAAATACTAGCCTAAAACCAGCATTAACCAATAAATGATCTGAAATTAAATTTCTCCTAATTTCAGGGACATGCATCACCTCCTTCAGAGTGAGCTCCTTTCCAGAAGACATCTTCACAACTACCTTTCCTACCCCAACACGTCAGAGGAAACGTTGTTACCCATAAACATCTTCTTGTCTATAACTAGTGTATATGTGGAGAATATATCTCTATTGGAACAGATGTGTATGGTAGCACCCGTGTCCATCCACCATTGCATGGGATTCTCAACAAGGTTTGCTTCAAGCACTATTGTCGAGAACTTCTCAATCATGTCATCAAGAAGCGTGTCTTTAACGACGTTAGCTTGTGCCTTGCCTTTGGCCTTGACCCTCTCTTGTTGCTCAGTCTTGAGCTTGTGGCAGTCCTTGATCATGTGACCAGTTTTTCTACAGTGGTGACAGTTTCCCTTGAACTTCTCCGCCGTTTGGGTCTTGCCAGCTTTCTGGATCTTGCGTTTCTTGCTTGGGTTCCCTTTGGCCTCAGCCAGATTAGCCTTTGCCTCAGCGGGTTATTTTCCCCTAGGCAAGGCCTTCTTGTTATCTTCCTGAATCTGGAGTTTGTTAATAAGCTCTTCAAAGGTCATTTCCTTTGTCTTGAGTTTTAAGTAACTCATTCCACGAGGGGGGTAACTTTTCAATCAGTGATGCAACAAAAAATTGCTCATTTGGTTTCATACCATCCAAATCCAGGTGATGTAGAATCATTTGGAATTCCTGGACTTGCGACATCACAGTTTTGCTATCCACCATTTGAAATTTCAGGAATTTTCCAATGATGAATTTCTTAGTACCAGCATCTTGTGCGTTGTACTTCTTCTGCCTTTTCCCATAACTCTTTGGCGGTGCCTACGGCGTAATACACCGTGTAGAGTGGGTCTGACAGATAGTTCAGAATATAGTTCTTACACATGAAGTCACTACTATGACTCCAAGCATCAAGAACCATCTTCATGCCATTGACGACATGGATACCTTGGCCCCCTCCAGCCGTTTCATTAGGCTGAGGGTCCACTTCATCTCCAGCTTGTGGAGGATCTTCTATTAGAAAACGAGCCATTCCCATAACAGTAAAATAAAACAACATCTTTTGCTGCCATCTCTTGAAGTTGGAGCCCATAAACTTCTCTGGGCGTTCATTGTGGAAACCAAATGATGGAGGAACATTAACGTTCCCTTGAGCAACCGGAAAGGCATTGGTGTGCCTTGAGCAGTGGGGAAGGCAGAGGGGTTGCCTTGAGTAGCAGCAGCAGCAGAATCAGAAGCGAGTTGTTCTCTTCCAGTCATCTTTCTAAGCACTTACAAAGCAAATCTTGTCTTAAAATTATGGGTTACAACAATTGCAGGAAACGGAAAGTAAGTAAATATTACAAATTGATAGAAAGGATAAACTAAAGATTACAACAAACTGGAATCAAGAACGTTACAAACTCCTTGTGATTTGCTGAGTCGAGTGATGACACTCTGTCTTTAAGACAAGATTGCCCCGTATATATCCTTTTACGGTATCGGGAAATAGTATCCCAAGATACAACAGCAACTTAACAAATGAGTAAAGGAAACTCAAGTGTTACTCTTGAAAAACTTTGAATATAGAAAACTTGCTAGAGAGGAAGAAGAAGAAGATTTCAGAAAAATATCTTAAGTGTTGAACAATTGAGCCAAAGGCCTCAATTTATAGTGTAAGGAAATGACCCCTCAACTAGCCAACTAATGACCTTCAATAGCCATGTAATGACACTTGTTGAGGGGTTACATTCAATCAAATAATAACTGAATTCATGTGCCAAATAATGGAGATTCAATGCTCCAAAACCAGTCCAAAAGTCAGAACTTTCCATTTTTCCGTCGCAGCATTCTGCCTCTGAAGCGCCGCGGCTCTGCGAATTAGCACCTCGGCTCCAATGGCTGAACTCCTAATTAGCGCCGCGACGCTGCCTAGGAGGCGCCACGGCACTTCGGCCCCTCGTCTCCAAAGGGACAGCGCCGCGGCCCTTCGCGGTCTTTCGCGGCGATTTCCGACTCACTTCATCTTACACTTCACACACTTCTTCTTTCGTTTACCAACGTGGAATACTTGTCATTTGGTCAATAATCATCCATCATTCTATGTCTCAAACGTTTTAGTTACGTACCAATATCTCTTTCACTAATGAAATTTGCGATACTTGGCACTACGTGTGCACGTGTGTGGAAACGATGTTTCCGACGTGCGGGACCCCAATTATTTGAATCATAAATAATGAGATAAACTTAATCCACATTAGTAAATTTCCAACAAAATTAACCCTCAAGGAGAAAACTCCAACACTGTGTTATGATCCACTAATAGTATCGGTGAAAGTCTTTGACATGTGTTCGGTTTTTCATTATCTTCCTTTTTCTTTCCTTTTTTATGATTCTAATGTAATAAAAGATATTTTTTCAAAAAAGAACAAGAGGAATGGTGGTATTGTTTGTCCGATTGAACTTGTATTCGTAGATAAAAATAGTGTTCACTGATTATTTTTCTATTTATTTTTTAAAAACAACCGATATTATGGAATTCTAAATTTCACAAACGAATTTTCATAATAATGTAATGGAATATCAACGGTAAAATTTAATATTCTATAACAATGATTGTTTCTCATGCGCATGAACCGAAAAAAAAATGATAATATTAGATTGGGCCCCAAGATGGCCCATTGAGGTACTGATGATACCAGGGAAATTCGCACGATTTCCTATTTTAGGGTTGATATTTAATTTTGCCCCTCAAATTGGTGGACTTTAATTTTCGTCTTTTGCCTTAAAAAAATGATTAAAAATACTCAGTTTGAGGGGTTTGAAGCTCATCAGAGTAAAAAAAAAAAATTACAAGACAAGTTCATTTTAAAATATGTTTATTCGGCCGAAGTTGTATAAAAATTATATCTTAAGGGGCATAGTTTCTAAGTAATCATGCCTCCAAAAATACATTTGAGGTTATGAGTTCGAATTCCAGCGGAGTCACAAAGAAAAAAACCGCAAGACAAGATTTCATAGAAATTATGCTCATTCAGCCAAAGTTGTATAAAAATTAGGTGGCCAAGGTCGACGGCCCGACCCACCCGAGCCCGCCCGATCCATACCCCGCCAAAAAAATAAAATTACTGGGCAGACGCGAACTCTGATCGGGACGATGTCTCGCCCCACGAGACCCGAGCCCCAGCCCGCGAGACCCGAGCCCGCCCCAGCCCCACCCCGACTCCCGCTTTGCAAAAATGGTCATTGCACCAACGACCATAATCTAAAATGGCCGTTGGCCAACGACCATTTTAGCCCCCCCCCCCTCCCCCAACCCCTACCCCTTAATATTTATTTTTAACTCATAAGTTATTATATTTACACTTTAACCCAATTTTTCAACTATAAATAACTCATTTTCTCTTCATCTTTCTCACAAATCTTCCTACAATCTCTCTAATTTCTCAATATATCTCTCTACAAGTCTACATTGTTTGCTAAATATTCAATTATATTTATTCATTTGGGAATTGGTAGTGAAGTTGGCAACTAGCTTGAGGATCTTCCATCGAGCAAAGTTTCAATTTTCAACCTCTCGATTACACGTCGACGTTACGTCGACGTTACGTCGACGTTTGGTACATTCGTTCTTTCATTAAATTATTATTGTTTGTTTATTTAGTTTAGAACTTTAGATCACTTAATTTTATTGTCTTTAATTATTTATTTATTATCATAATTAAAATGGAAGGATTAAAAGGTATGTTTAAGGGTAAGAGTAAGGGTACTTCTTCTAGTAGGGGCAACCAGGGCAAGGGTACTTCTTCTAGTCATCTTATTCCTACACAGGATGATTTTGTTGATACTCAACATTTTCCTACAATACCATTAGATTTAGACCAGGAGCTATTTTCTGGAACTCAAGAAGACTTTAATTTAGACGATGATCTAGATGATATACCCACTAATGTTGATGACAACACACCCACTAGTGCACCTTCAACTGAAATACCTCCTATTCCCCCTAGTATGAGACGAGGTCCAAAGAAACGACCATTAAAATCGGATGCATGGACATTTTTTGATAGGGACGTAGAGAATCAAGTAGCCATATGTAAAATTTGTAAAAATGTTTTAAAATTTAAACTGGAAAAGGTCACGGTGGGACGGGGTTTAATTAGACACGTAGTAAGTGCTCATCCAAATTAGGTATGCCCAATACCAGGCTTCAAAACCTAAAAGAACGCCGCTCCATCGGGACAAGGTTCACATATCGACATCGTCCCGACCAAGTACATGGTCAAATTAACCCTATGACGGGAATTGTAGGCTCTAAATAAAATAAACATAGAGATAGGGAAGCAATATCAAAATTAGTTCTTTGTGGAGGGTTTGCCTTTTTCATTTCCTTCATCTCCTGCTTTATTCATTACATTAGAGATATATATAATCCTGTTTTTAACGGTTTTCCTAGATCAACTGTTAAGAGAGATGTATTTAAATTCGCGCATGAATATCAACAATATTTACGTTTTCATTATATCATTTTAATGGCAAAGTATCCATCACGTCGATATAGGTCGTAGTACTAACGGCCATGATTATTTAATCAGAACTTGTCATTGGATAGATTATAAATGGTTTATGCAAAAACGTATTTTAGCGTATAGATATATAGATGATAAGCACACCGGTACTTTTATTGCGTAAAATATTTATCAAGTGTGCGATTATTACTAATTACCGATAAAATTATGACTATTACATTAGATAACGCTTCTAATAACAATTACGCAATTACAATTTTAAAAATAGTTTAACTCCGTCTTTTCCGCACCATTTTCATATAAAATGTGTGCGCCATATATATAACTTAATTGTAAAGGATGGTCTATCACTTTTTGAAGACATTCTTAGTAAAATACAATTTGCTATAAACTTTATTTTTAAAAGTAATAAAGTACAACGTAGAAAAGAATATAAAAATTTGTCATGATTGTGGACTACCTTTTAGAAAAATTCCACAAGAAGTATCCACTAGGTGGAATTCTTTATACGAGCAACTACTTGTTGCTTATGACTATAAATTACCTATAACTTTATTTTTAACTCTCATAATAAAAAGCCAAATTGATATGATTTTAGATAGTGATTGGGAAAAAATTTCTGAACTTATTGTATTTTTAGAGAAATTTTTTCAAGCAACAAAAGAATTTTCCTAAGATATATTATCCTACTATTTCAACTATGTTATTTTATATAACTCTAATATTTTTATTACTTAGTGAATATATGGAAAAACCAAATTATAAGGCAGCTATTAAAAATATTTCTCAAAATAAAAATATTTTATTCCTATTCCCTCTATTTATATTATTGGTTCTCAGATTAAATCCTACTATTAAAATAGACGGCAGTTTAAATCACTAATTGAAACTATTTACGATTGTATAGAAGTACTACCACCTCCAAGTCCCAAAATCTAAATCACCCACCACCTATTGAACAAACTAAAGAAGAAGTATTGTCTAGCGTAGAACACCAATGCAAAAATATATATAGATTTTATCAACAAGAAAATGCTAGTAACTTACCAACTTCCATACCATCTTCTTTCATCTTCAATACAACCTCACAAAGATATGTTGTTTCAAGTGCTTAGTATTAAAAGCCCTGGAATAGAATGTGTGGTCGTACTCTACTACTAACCAAATTAAGCGAAGTTGGATATTTTTGTTTTATTGGTGGTTCAGATCAGATCAAGAAGTTATCAAATGAAGATGGACATGAAGACTTGTCAACATCGAGGGGGAATGAGAAGACCTTTCCGACACTTTCATTGATGGCTCGAGATGTTTTGAACATTCAAGCGTCACAATCAGATCTGAAGCGCTTTTTCGCAGTGTGTATCAAATAGAGACCACAGACACTCATTAGCCGGAGACAACTTGGAAATTGCAGATTATTCGTGAGATTGGATACACATGAGCGAGAGAAGGTGCGGTCAACCGAGATCAACGAAGAAGATGATGAAAACTACAACGAAATCTTTTAAACCAAGGTAGTGGAAGCGACGGATCAATTTGACCAACAAATACCAATTCCAAACCGAAGAACCACATGAAATCATCAAGCAATTAGAACAGGTTTTTTTGAGAATGTAATTTTTTAATTGTAATTTTATTATGTAATTTGTAACTTTTTGGACAACACCACAAAGTTGCAATTTAGATTTTAGACAATTGTATTTGTATTACAAAAAATCATATGTCTATTAAATAATATAAGAGGCACAAAAACAAATTTGAGATGTTTTTATTACACTATCTTATTTTGTTTATTGAGTTTTTTTATACATATGTTATTTTAAAAAAATAAAATGAAAACCCGCCAGATCCCGCCTGTGAGTCTGACTCCAGCCTCGAGAAGCTCGCTTAGACCCTCGACCGACGGATCGGGATCGACGGACTTGCTCCAGCCCCGCCACCGACCCCGCCTCCTTTCTCCCGCATCGCCTCATCCCACCGCTGCATCCTACCCTGCACTCGAGCTCCTACCACTGGCCACTCCTAATAAAAATTATGCCTTAAGGGGTATATTTTCTATGTAACTATGTCTGATGACAAAGTTTTGTTGAAAAATAAATATTATGCCTTATCCAGCTAGTTACATAGAAATTATGCACCTCTATATAATTTTGGGGAAATAGACTTAATTTCTATAAAAAATTTGCCTTAGCAATTTTTTTTTTTTTTTTGCCTCTGCGGGGATACGAACTCAGAATCTCTGATTTAGCAGACTCGCGAATAAAGAATACTTTGGCCCATAAATTTTGATTAAATGAAAAATAGGAGAAAAAATTAAAGACCAACTAATTGAGGGGAAAAAATTAAATATCAGCCCACATGAAGGGAAATCCATGCAATTTTTTTATGATACCATGAAACGAACCTAGTAGACACCTCAAGTTTATAGACCAGACATTAGTTATATTTCACATTTGCAATTTTAAAGTTCGATTTCATTTGGGAAATGGACTTCATCTCCATATTTTGGGATAAATTAAGAATGCCAATAAGATAACGATGATAACTCATAGCTCTTATGACTAAATTGAAGGACTTTACCAAAAAAATAATAATTAAGTCCATTGATAGCAATTCAATAAAGAAAATCTAACTGAACGACGTGACCGTAATGTTTAGTTTCAAATTCATGTAATTCGATTTGAATTATAATTGTTATTTGTTGGGCCAAGGGTAAAACAGTTGTATCGTTATAAGAACAAGTAATTGGACGGGTTTCCTTTAATATTTTGCCTTCAAATGGGTTAACCTTTAATCTTTGCCCTTCAAAATCGAACTTATCCCTATAGAGGCATAAGTTTTTTAAAGAGGCTGACATAATTTGTAAATATTATGATGCGTAACTTATACCCCTATAAGCATACGTTCAATTTTGAAGCGGAAAAAATTAAAAATCAACCCAATTTTTAACTTGTAAAGGCTGAAACTGTGACAGTAGCTATTTTTCAAATTATATGGACCGAAAATTGACTATATGTGAATTTTGCGCTTATAACAAATACAAAATGTCCGCCAATTATCCCTTTTGGAAAATATGTTAAGTGAATGATCATCTTTTTATTTGTTTTATAACTTATTGACCTTTTAGATCACAGTTTAAAGATCACTTTTGAGAAAACTAAAAAACTCATGATAAAACGTTAGATAATGGTCTAAAATTTTGTTGATGCTGGGAAAAATAGTAATATTTTATTTGTCCCAAAGGTTATATCTGCACAATTTTTAAAAATAAAGATAAAATTTAAATGGTGACCTAAAAAAGAACGTGATATTGACACTTATATACCTTCTTTAGTAATTATTGGCATATTTTTAGCTAAGGACCAATATTTATATACATTGTGTGATATATATTATTTGATATACATTATTGTGTTATTAGATGTTAAAAGCTAGTTAAAAGCTAAAACTTGGAGTTTTTGTGCCAATAGTTTGCCCGAATGGTATTCCCAAGTCAATTTTCCAGGAACGTTTGCATAAATTAACCTATGTCCATAATGGCGGCCCAAAAATTATTGAGATAATAGGCCCAACCCAATGTATTTCAAGTAGTACCCGGCCCATTAATCCAAAAAGGATCAACGTTATCCCCTCCGATTAAAAAAACACAGTAACGAAAATGGCACTTGCTACATCTCTTTCACATGCAACTTCTTCTCTATTACAACTCTCTTCTTCCATTAAATCCTTATCTTCATCTTCACAACTCAAAAATCACCATTTTCATCTCCCTACTAGTAAGTACATTTTATTATTTATTTACTACAACCCCTTATGCAATTCTTGAATTTATGTAAAACAAATTTCATTCTCGGTAACTTTGGGTATTCAAATTATGCAACTTTGATGCTTAAAAAACTTACTCCCTCCGTTCCAATTTATATGACTCTTTCAGTCAGTTTCAAAAAAAATTAACACTTTTCTATATTTAGTAACCATTCAACTTTAAATTTACGTTTATACCCTTAATAGAGTGATTTCTAACCACATAAATTTCTATGGATTATTTTAGACCATAAAATTCAAAAGTCTTTTAAAATGAGGTGGCGGGAGTATTTGTTAATTTTGTTTGATTATTTTGGGTGGATTTATGTTTGAGTTTGGTCCATTTGTAGGTAAAAATGCAAACTTTACTAAGCAGCTTGGTAACTTTGGATATTCAGATTATGGAACTTTGATGCTGAAAATACTTATTTATTTCTTTATTTACTGCAACCCCATATGCAAGTCTTGATTTTTTATTCCAAGATTTTTAATCTGTCATTAATTTATCCAAAAATATTCATTCTTGGTAACTTGAGTATTCAGATTATGTAAATTTGATGCTTAATATAACTTATTTGTTTGTATTGGGTGCATTTTGGTTTGAATTTCTTTATTGAGTTGGTCCATTTGTAGGTAAAAATGCAAACTTTACTAAGCAGCTTGTAATTTATGCGAAAAGACTATCGGGTTTGGAGGAGGCCTTGAGGATTAGAAGGTATGTTGTGTTTGTTTGGGTTTCACTATGTTGTATTTGCTCTGTTTTTCAAGAATTTAGATTACATATTCTTCAAAAAGTGATTATAATTCATTATTGATATTTATATGTGTGCTACTGAATGTGGCATATTACTCTATGATTTATAACAATCATCCTCTATAACAACATTTCACTATAACAGTCAAATTTTCCTTGAAACTAATTTTTCATATTATGTTATATTATATGTTCTCTATAACAATGTTTCGTTATAGAAACAAAAAAATAGCTAGACAAATGACGCCGTTATAGAGAGGTTTGACTATATATATATATTTGTAAAATCTCTATTCCTTACCATATTGAAGTTCAGTAGCCTAACAAGGTGGAGTTAAGGTCTGTGTACACTCTACCCTCCCCAGACCCCACGGTGTGGGATTTCACTGGGTATGTTGTTGTTGTTGTATTGAAGTTCAGTAGCACTTAGCTTTGGCTCAAATCCTTTATTTGTGTTAGAATAATCATTTTATATGTACAAATAATATATTCAAAACCCAGTAAGCAAAACGAATTATAGTTCTGAACACATAAACTAAAAATCCTGGCTCTGCCTATTGAACCTTGTGGGAAAGAAAATGCATTGCTTGTGAATAGAGAAGATGGAGACTGCAAAATGATTTTGTTATCGAAATACATAGAATATTTTTTCTGTAGAAGGTATAAAGAACTAGTCTTTTTCTTGTGTACACCTTTTACTGTTAGAATCATGAAACTCTCTCCCACCTTACGAAAGTGTATATTCTTCTATTTTGATAAGGCCAACTAATTTGCATACCATCTCAAACTCATGTTTCATTAATGGTTTCTCCATGAGTAAAGGAGAAAAAGAAGAAAATAACGACATGGTTTAGTGATATATAGGGAACGTGAGCTACGTGGTTCTACCACCGCAAAAAGAAGGCCACCTTTGAGGCGTGGAAGAGTATCACAACGGCTTCCAGTGCCTGATGACATACCAAAGCCTCCATATGTAGGTTCAAGAGAGTTACCAGAAATTGCAAAGGAACATCAGATCCACGATGCCGAAGGCTTAGCTCGCATGAGGGCTGCATGTGAGTTGGCTGCACGGGTGGTTGACTATGCAGGAACTTTGGTTAGGGTGAGACTATTTGATATCCATCTTAATTGATAGTCAACAAGCTTGTTTTCAACTAAACTTGTCCAGTTTGATAGGATAATTCACGCTAAACTAACTTGACATGTTTCAACTCTAAGTTTATTTGTTAGCACTGAATTACTCTTTTGACCATTCTACTTCACGTATGGTATATTCCTGTATCTGAGAAAGCCTAACTTTCCTTGATAATCCTGCTTAATTCGAGTAGTTTCTATTCCCTATTGGCTTCTGATGCTGTGCACCAGATAATAGTATCGTTTTCAAAATGATCGCAAGAGACAATACAGGGAGATATGCAATTTCTAGTTTTAGAAGCACAGTTATTAAACTAGTCTTCCGTTATTTGTTATCTGTGCTGGTGGGAAGTAGCAGGTACCCCTGTGGACTTTGTCGAGATGCGCACAAGCTGGCCCAAACACCACAGTTGTCAAAAAATAAAAATACAGCTAAACTAGCTTCTCTTTTTAGAAAACTCTTGAGATTACAATGGGGAATTTGACCTGTATGTAGCAAATAATGGGTAGACTCGACTCTCTTATCTAACTGAAGCAACTGATAATTAAAGGGCTTGGCAGAGATGCCTATAATCAGGAAATTTTTACAACGTCCTCTTTAGCTAAGCACAAGTGTCTCTGGGTTGTACTTAATTTAAAAGTATTATATGTCCGTGTAACAAGAAGCTGCTTAGCAAAAGAAACAAAAAAGAGTTGGTTATGTAGGAGTAGTCTCCTTGTATGTAAAAGCTCTTTGATAGTCAATGAAATACGTCGTCCATGGATTCTCAATAAAATGTTTTCTTCAAAATGGGTATGGATTGGAGCAAAATGAAGAATGTTAGGTCATATCTTATTTTTCCCGAGTTTATTAGTTCCTCTGCAGCTTCTTTTAAACCATAACATGTAAGTACATGTTTTTTCTTGAATCAATATCAGCCTTCAGTAACGACAAATGAAATCGATAAAGCTGTGCACCAAATGATAATCGATGCTGGCGCTTATCCATCGCCCTTAGGCTATGGGGGTTTTCCAAAGAGTGTGTGCACATCTGTCAACGAGTGTATGTGTCATGGAATACCTGACTCACGCCAGCTACAGGTCTATTACCTTTCTGTACCGTCTCTTTCTTAAACTTTTCGTATGTTTATTCAGGACAAACCTTAATATACTGTGCAGGATGGAGATATAATAAACATTGACGTGACAGTTTACCTGAATGTAAGTTGTTGACTCCACTTCTGTATTGTAATATACTACATAAGCTATCTTTTTTACTGCTAGCCGATCTTTACCCTCCTAAGGGTGGTTAATAGCAGTTTTGGTCCCTTAGTTATTAGTAAATTCTGATTTTAGTCCTCATGTTATCTCATTAATTACATTTAACCTTCAATTACTTGAAATGTGACTCTTAGCTTGTGAATAATCACAAATTTCCTGAAGTGTTAACCATTTTGCCATTTAATTACGTGTATGCATGTTTATCTTGTTATGTTACTCCATATTTGAGGGTTAAATGTTACATATTTCCTACCTAATAGGACCAAAAGCACACATTTTAATTAATTGAAGGTTAAATGTGACAAGTCTTATATCACAAGGACCAAAATCAGAATTTACTCATAATTGAGGGACCAAAAGTGCTATTATCCCCCCTACTTATTTAGAAGGGCATTTGTCTGCTGGATTCTGGAGGAACCTTGTAATGATCATTGCTTTGTTCCTTTCTCAGGGTTATCATGGAGATACGTCAAAGACCTTTTTCTGTGGCAACGTGAATGAATCCATAAAACGGCTTGTAAAGGTATAAATTTCTTCAATCATGAAAGGAAGATGAAAGTTTCTGTTTTTTTAGTTTAACAAAGATCCACTGCTATTTGAAATTGAGCTCCGTTATGCTAATACTTATTAGTAAGATTTAAGATCCCGATCAGTATTAAGAATGTAATAAATGTCTCTTTCGATCATTCGATGCTCGGGAAGTTGATTATGTCTGTATTATCCTACTGTGGCAGGTGACTGAGGAGTGCTTGCACTATGGAATTGCTGTTTGCAAAGATGGTGCTCTTTTTAGGAAGATAGGAAAGAGGATCAGGTAATTTTCTGAATATGATATTATCGCGATTATTATTTGGTGATTTGGATATTTTTGAAGCTTCAATAGTCTATCTATCTTGGTTTCAGTGAACATGCTGAAAAATTTGGTTATGGTGTTGTGGATCGTTTTGTTGGACATGGTATTGGGACAGTATTTCACTCTGAACCACTCATATTTCATCACCGTAAGTCGCACTCTTTTTGATCGACTTTGACATTTACTACTGTTCTGTTCATCCAGTAAAAGTTCGAAAGTGGTGAAAGAGTTTTGTAACAATCTTTGACAGTAATTGACTTAATAGTAGCAAGGTGAATTAAATTGTGAAGACCATCAGTATATGGCCTTACTTTCTCTATTTAATGTGAAATGATATCAGAACATGTTCAACGATGTTTATTTACTCAAAGAAACATACATATGTTTAACATGGAGAAGTTGCCTTATTCTATTTCCACAATCTTCTTAGTTACTGATAGGATATTTCGTGGTTAACTTTTTCTCCTCTTTCATTACTTATTTCCATTTAATATGTAATGCGTAGACATCAAAAGGAGTAGTCACTTACCTAGATAGAGGAATTGGGCGTTGAAGACATCCCCGGGAAAACATATATTTTCAGATGTATATATAATCAATTTGGAATCTTTTGTTCTATCCCTTATTGGGCCTTGTTCAAGTCTGACTTTGAATAGTTCCTTTTCATAAGGTTATCTTGTTTAGAACATGGACAATCTTAGGTCTTTCACATATTGTATTGGTACTTCCTTCCGTTAATAGCCAATTGAGAAGAATTTAGTGTTGAATTTTATAGTACGGAGTATTTTTAGGTCTCGAGTTCTAGGGAGCTATATTAGGTCATGTTTTAACTGACTGCAGAAATGTGTGATAAAGATATTCAAGCTGTATTATAGGTACTGGTTTTCCTAATGTAATTCTTTTTGGCAGGTAATGACAAATCTGGCTCGATGGTTGAAGGGCAAACATTTACCATTGGTAAGTGCATGACAATAATGTTTGCATATATCATAAATTTGATTTAACAGAGTGATCAAATACCTCTTCTATCTGATAGAAAAATTAGAAAATGAACTGCTAATTTTTAAAACAGAAAATGCTTGACATAATGGGTATAACATCACCTTGTTTAGTATCTTGTGCTGATTAGGTATATGTTTAAGACACATTTGTCTACCTTATGATTCAGGTATGAGTGCCGACATTTATTGACCCACTTTTGACAGTTTTAGGAAGTTTTGTATATATTTAGACGTGTCTATGTAACCATGTCAACAGCCTAAACGCAGAAATATAATTCTTCAAAGCTGAATTTAGGGAATAATTTGATCTTGCTACAGTCTAGTAATAGTTCTTCAGCATTTGCTTTGTGAGAGTGCAAAGTCACCATACTAGTGGTGGGGCAGCCCGGTGCACTAAGCTCCCACTATGCGCGGGGTCCGGGGAAGGGCCGGACCACAAGGGTCTATTGTACGCAGCCTTACCTTGCATTTCTGCAAGAGGCTGTTTCCACGGCTTCAACCCGTGACCTCCAGGTCACATGGCAGCAACTTTACCAATAACCTCTTTCCTTTAATAGAATAGAGTGGAAATTCTTCTATAGATGTTGTCTGTTGCTTCGATACCAGCAGCAATGGGCTTGAAAGAAATAATCCCCTTGATTATTTTCATTAATTGAAAAGCTATATATACAAGTTACATATTTTCATAATAGGAGAATCCTATTCCTAAAACCTTATTCTACCATACTTCTAACTATACAATTATGGTAAGTGTACAAGACTAATTAAGGTAACCTTTACACTACAATATACCACAAATATATATACCAAATATACAATCTGCCCGTGATGGGCATTCTGTCCTGTCCGAGATGGGCTATTACCCGTGATATACACTTCTGTATATCCAGTGTATATCACGGGTATATTACCTTGTTTAACACACCCCCGCAGTCATATCGGGCGGTCTTCGAACGCTGAGACTGTCCCTAAAATCTTCAAAAAGGACTGCGGGTAGACCCTTTGTAAAGATGTCTGCAATTTGATATCGGGACGGGACATGGCATACGCGAGTTGACCATGAGCAATCTTTCACGGACAAAGTGAATGTTCATTTCGACATGCTTAGTGCGCTGGTGCTGAACCGGATTACCTGAAAGGTAGATGACACTAATATTATCACAATACACTAAGGTTGCCTTCTGGATAGGACAATGAAGCTCCAAAAGCAAATTACGTAACCAATATGATTCTGAGACCACATTAGCTACCCCCGATATTCAGCATCGACACTTGAGCGGGATAGCGTTGCCTGACGCTTCATAGACTAGGAGACCAAGTTGTTGCCAAGAAACATATAATAGCCAGACGTAGACCGTCTGGTGTTTGGACAACCACCCCAATCAGCATCTGTGTATGAGACAAGTGTGGATGTCGATGAAGGATGTAAATGCAAACCATAGTCCAGTGTACCCTGAATATACCGAATGATGCGTTTGAGTGCATTCATGTGCTCAATTCTGGGATCATGTATAAATAAACACACATGTTAGACGGCATACGTAATATCCGATCTTGTAAAGGTAAGATACTGAAGGGTCCCTGCAAGACTGCGATAGCGGGTCAGATCCTCGTAAGGTGTGCCGGCCACAGTACTAAGCTTGGGCTTCGTATCAACTGGAGTGGAAGTGGACTTACAGGATGACATCCCAGCCCTCTCGATGATCTCAGCTGCATACTTTCGTTGAGACAAGAACAATCTATCTGAATGGCGACTGACGGCAATCCCCAAAAAGTAACTCAAGGGCCCTAAGTCTTTCATAGCAAACTCAGAGCTGAGCATGGTCATGATAGACTGGCGTAAGGCATCGGAAGAGGCAGTCAAAATGATATCATCCACATACAACAGAATGTAGGCCAAGGATGAACCATGACGGTAGATGAACAACGAATTATCTGATCTGCTGTGAGTGAACCCAATAGTCGACACATAGTCAGCAAACCTTGTATACCAGGCCCGTGGTGACTGCTTAAGCCCATATAAGGACTTCTTCAACAAACAGACATGATGAGGATGTTTGGGATCCCTGAATCCTAACGACTGATGCATATAGATTGTTTCCTTGAGATCACCATGTAGGAAAACATTCTTGACATCCAACTGATGAATAGGCCATGCCTTCGAAAGAGCCAAGCTAAACACAATGTGAATGGTAGCCGGCTTGACCACCGGACTAAACGTCTCCCCACAATCTATCCCAACCTGCTGAGTCTTACCATCACCCATAAGCCGCGCCTTATGTCGAGCAAATGAACCATCTGAATTCTCCTTATGATCAAAAATCCACATAGACCTGATAACATTAATACCAGATGGACGGGGCACCAACTCCCACGTCTTATTATCAATAAGAACATTATATTCATCAGTCATAGCAATTTTCCAATTCGGGTCGTTTAAGGCAGACACATGATTATGGGGCAATGGGGATTTAGAAACATTTGAATGTAAATTAAAATGTCTTTTTGGTGTAAAAATATCACATTGACTACGAGTGACTGATCTATGACTCGAGGAAGAAGTGGGCGGATTTTGGGAATTTTCTGAGCTCGGGATGGACTGGCCAGCAGGCAATGGGGCCAGCTGGAGAATTTTGGGTGCAGGATATGTCCGAAAAATTGTGAGTAATATATGGGGATATACCATCATCCAAAAAATTATACGAACTAGGCTCGGTAGTATGAACTTTAGTAAAGGAAAATTGAGTTTCATCAAAAATTACATGGTGATTAATGATGATTTTCTTGGAGGATAAATCAAAGCATTTGTAACCACGATGATTAGACGGATAACCCAAAAACACACACGGAGTAGATCGGGCCTAAAGTTTGTTAATTGTGGTGGACGGAAATAACGGATAACACAAACACCCAAAAGCCCAAAGATGAGAATAAGAAGGATTTTTATTATATAAAATTTGGTGAGGGGAAGAATATGTCAAACCTTTGGAAAGAATTATGTTTAGCAGATATGTGGCCATTTGTAGAGCATGATGTCAAAAATATGGGGGTATGGAATCATGAATTAAAAGAGTTCGGACAATGTTATTTATGAAACTAATTTTGCGTTCGGCTTTCCCATTTTGTGAAGATGTATGAGGACAAGAAAAACGAAAATTGATTCCATTATTAGCACATAACTCCCGAAACACCCTATTGTCATACTCTTTTCCATTATGACACTGAATATTTTTTATTTCTCTTTCGAATTGGGTTCTAACGAATGCTCTAAATTTTACGAAGATGGAAAACACTTGAGATTTATTTGCAATTGGAAACGTCCACAAAAATTTAGAATAATCATCCAAAAAGAGAACATAATATCGATGACCCAACGAACTAAGAACATGAGACGTCCATAGGTCGCTATGAATAACATCAAATGGCATTGAAGTATGAGAATTTGAGTCTACAAATGGCAACTTAACAATTTTTCCTAACGAACAAGATTGACAAATTGGAGTACGACTCGTACCCTTACAAGAAATAAAACTATTTTTATCTAAAAGTGACAAAATAAAGGATCCCGGATGACCAAAGCGAGCATGCCACAAGGAAGGAGAAATGACTGCAAAGGCTGATGGCAAGGCTTGACTCGATGGACTGAACCCGGGCGTGATAGGATAAAGATCTCCCCTACTATCACACCTTATGAGAGGACTCCCCCGTCTTGAAATCCTTCACAGAGAAACCAAAAGGATCAAATTCAACAGAAACAAAATTGTCAGTGGTGAACTTTCGGACAGACACTAAGTTTTTAATCAATTTGGGGGGCATGTAAAGTATTTTTCAAGATAAGGGGTGGATTGGGGGGAGAACGTTTTCTGACCATAACCCTGAATTAGAATAGAGTTATCATTACCAACAATTATACCCCGAGAGTTGCTCAAATTGGAATAAGATGAGAGAGTACCTGAATCAGATGTCATGTGGGTAGTGGCACCAGTATTCATATACCAATTCGGGTCCGGTTGAGTCAAACCTAGTGTGTGCATCGCGACCTCGATATCGGTCTGAGTGGGGCCTGCTGCGTGGTGAGCTTGCGGAGGCCGGGGCCCAAGTATCCCAGAACTGGGCTGTCTTGGGTGATAACTACTGGAACTGGCGTTACTGGGCCAGTGGGTAGTGGGCCGTCTGGGTTACTGGAAAGCCTACTGGCCAGATGTTGGAAACTGTTGTGGATGTGGGCCGTAGGGCCACTGTCCACTAGTCCAAGCCCACGGCCCAGAGGCCCAAGGCTGAGACCAGGGGTTCGGTGGCCCACTGTAACCTGGATGGGGTCCACTGCCACTGCTTTGGCCACCGTGACTGCTGCCGGAGCCGCCGCGTTTGCCCCCTCGATTTTTTCCATTATTTTTTCGGCCATTCTTGCTGCCCCCGTGGGATCGGTTTTGGTTCGAATTGTTACCAAAATTTTGAGTACTAGAGGAGGAAGTCATCATGACCACAGGACTAGCATTAGTAGCCGCCTTTTTAGCCAAATCGGCTTCTTCCAAGGTAAGCATGGAGCGGGCTTGATAGAACCTTGGAAGATGATTACTTTGACGAAGGAGAGTTCCAACGCCACTATAGGCCTCGGATAGGCCAGCAATCATCTGTAAAACAAGACGATCTTCACTAACTGGCGCACCAACGTTGCGGAGTTGGTCCGCCAATTCCTTTAACCTTTTGCAATATGCTGAAACGTTCGGGAAATTTTTCATGTTGACGTGGGAAAAATCCTGTTCAAGGGTAACAGCTTTGGAATTTTGATTATCCTTGAATATGTCACACAGTCTATCCCATGCAGCCATCGCCGTAGCGTCCGACTCAATAATCGTCTGCAATAGGTCGATAGAAATAGTAGAATAAATCCACTGTAGGACGGTGGCATCAAGTGTTGTCCATAACTTAGGATCATCATCGCGTTTAGGGACCTCCGTATCATTAGGAGCCGCGGTGATTATGTGATGGATGACTTGATGCGAACGAGCGTGAATTTTGAACAACTCGGCCCACGTCGCGTATTGGACGTTTTTTATTTCAAGAATTAACGGGATATAATTTTTGATGTTAGAAACAACAAGGGCAGGGTGAAACGTGTTCTTTGACGTATACATAACGAAAGAACAAGAGGTGAAAGAGGGATTTGTAAGAGAGATTTTAAGAGCGGAAGAATAATTTGGTAAACCCGAGAGGGGGGGTCTCGGCCGAGAGGAACAACAAAAATTTGGGAGAGAATTTTTGTTTGACCTAGACTTTTAATATCATGAAAGAAATAATCCCCTTGATTATTTTCATTAATTGAAAAGCTATATATACAAGTTACATATTTTCATAATAGGAGAATCATATTCCTATTCTACTCCTAAAACATTATTCTACCATTATTCTAACTATACAATTATGGTAAGTGTACAAGACTAATTAAGGTAACCTTTACACTACAATATACCACAAATATATATACCAAATATACAATCTGCCCGTGATGGGCATTCTGTCCTGTCCGAGATGGGCCTGTCCGAGATGGGCCATTACCCGTGATATACACTTCTGTATATCCAGTGTATATTACCTTGTTTAACAGGGCTCATTAGCCACACCGGCCCTGCCAGAACGAAGCTCACATAAAAAAGGAAATCTTTTATACCGATGTATCGTACTCTCTCGATCAGGTCATCATAAGAAAATACTGAAAAATCTTTCCAAAGTGAGAGAAGGAGGGAATACTCCAAGGCGCATGCTTGAGACTTGAAAGTGACTCAAAATTTATCTAATAAGAGAAAGATTGTGCAACTTTTCTTTATGCGCTCCTTCGCTATTTCTCATTCAGTCTATTTTTCCAAATCTCTTTGGATAACGGCGTGTATGGCCAATTTTCGCACACCTCGACTATTCTATCGAGTACCTGTTTACCCCTATCAGTACAAGTACCTAATAACTCGGCCCACGAAGGCTTAGGCTGAAAGAGAAAAATCACTTAACTTTTTTTATATTTAATTTTTCCAATTAAACTTGAATAACGGGTGTCTGAGTCAGTTTCGGCACACCTTGACAATTCTACCGGGTACTCTATTTCTCCAATTCTCTTTTGATAACAGGGTGTCTAAGCCACAGCTTGTGCGCACCTTGATTATTCCACCTGTTCCTGCTGCTCCTGCTCCTGTTAGTACATGTACCTGATAATTCTGCCCACCAAGGCTTAGTCAGATAGGAAGAAATTACATAATGTTTTTTTATATCTATTTTTCCAATTTTTGCAATTTGTTTTGAGTTAAATGAGGAAAATAGACAAATCAGTTGTGAAAGCTGAACTTGATTGGTTACAATACTTCCTTTTAGACTAACTTTCTATACCTTTATCAGTAGTCTGTTTTCGTTTTTCACTTCAGCAAGTGAGTACTATAATTTACATCACTCTATTTGTATTTATTACAGAACCAATTCTCACATTGGGAAGCACAGAATGTGAAACATGGGAAGATAACTGGACAACTCTGACTGCTGATGGTAGCCCTGCTGCTCAGTTTGAACATACTATTTTGATTACAAAAACTGGTGCAGAAATTTTGACCACATATTAATTATAGTTACATATAAGTTAATTATGATTCTAGTTAGTGGTGTTCATATCATAAATTCTTGTGATTGTTGCTCCATTATAGGAAATATAGACATGTATCAGTGTACATGTAATCTTAGGAAATATTGTCCTTTACAACAAGAATCTAAGAGTAGTAGTACTCCCTCTGTTTCATTTTATGCGAGACTCGTTTCTTATTAGTCCGTTGCAAGAAGAAATAATTTAAATTTGAATTACCCATTTTACACGCATCACATGTTTTTATAGAAACAAAAATGTCATCGTAGGCTTAAGATCACAAGTTCAAAAAATCTGTCAATCTTAAACTCTATGCCGAATTAAACATCTCATTTGATCAGTTGGTTGTTGTGATTCTAGTGTTTGGTTGAAAATTTGTGTGATGGGAAATTATAGTATTGCTTAAATACATTACTCTTCTATTTTATTTTTGCAACCAGTAGTAAGATCATTTCTGCCACCCATTAAATTTATTTCTAGTACTGTCTTGTTTACCATTCACAATGCTATAAATATATAATTTCTCCAGCATTGCAGAATAAACTTTCTTTCAAGTACACAAAGTTAAAAGACGCTCCGGGGGCTTTGGTCTAGTGGTGAGAATTCAGTAAATGATGTGTATATTGGGTGCACATCATGGGTTTGAATTTTATGGTAGATAAAAGTTTGACATTTAAGTGGAAAAGGATGAAGGGGCGAGCTCATTATCCATCGAGTTCCAAAGGCATTCCGTGATTTAAAGTACTCACTACTATAAAAATAAAAATTAGCAACAGAAAAATTATGTAGCTAAATAGTAAAATTCGTTGCTAATCCTATTTAATGACAAATTAGTGATAAATTATTATAAAATTTTGTTAGCTACGAGCGATTTAATGACAAAGTTTGTAGCTAATTCTGGTTTTTTTAAGTGACTATAACATTACATGTTAGTTTATTTTCATATGCTTAAATTTCTCTTCTTTTCCCCTTTCTAACAAATTGAGAAAATGACAACTATAGAATAATAGAAGTTATTTAAACATTCTCCTGACACAGATAAATATTCACCCTTAATTAATTTTATTTGAGATAAATTCGTTAATCAATATAATTTCCACATCAACTGAGTTTTCACTTTGGCAGTAAATTAAATAAATTTCCAACTTTCAGTTTAATTTCAAGGAGCGATTTTCGATGGCTTTTTCACTTTATATATATAGAAGCATGTGTGAAGGGAACAGATGGAAGAAAAATGTCATGATGATGGGATTGATGATCAAACATGGGGAAAGAAAAGGCAAGAAAGCTTTCGGGTGCATGCATGCATGCAAAAATAAACATCTAAAGATAGCTGCCAGCAGAAAAGAATGAGTGATAAAAAAACACTAAAAAGAGTTCAAAATTAAAGCTAAAAAGGTCATGATGAGATGGTAAAACTGTACAAGAGTAAGCCAGATCTTTTAAAGTCAGATTCAAGATTTAAGCTTTATAAATTTAAAATTTTTAAAATTTTTAATATTAAATTCATTGTATATATTTCTAAAAGTATAGGTTTGAATTTGTTATTTATCACTCCACGTCAAACGTACTAGGTTCAAATAAACTTAGTGTTATAAAGCTGATCCGCATCATTAAAGCACATTATTAGAATTAGAGGTTGATAATGTAGGATCTAAATTTAGCTTGAAGCGTTTGACCTGTAAGGTTCTAATACTGAATTTACTATGCTTTTAAAATTATGTGTTAGATCAAAGATCTTTTGAAATTTAGTGAGTCTTCACACATACTCAATATGTGAAAATACTGAATTCAAACAAACACGTTGCATCAGAGCTGAAACCGGCTCTAATTAGGATTAAAGAAGGTCTTGAGATGTCCTCCGGGGCATAGTCCAGTGGCAAAGCCTGGGCGCTATAAGGCGCTCTGGCATGGGACATCGTGGGTTCGATTCCCCGCAAGCACGAAGAAATTCTGCATGTTGGGGAATTTGACCTTGTCTCATTGATCAGTTGTACGCTCCCAGAAAACTGGCCACCGGAGCACATCCCACGATTTACCTGGTGATAGTTGTTGAAGGACCGGTGCTATTACCCCACCGGAGCACATCCCACGATTTACCTGGTGATAGTTGTTGAAGAACCGGTGCTATTACCTCCAGGACGTCTAGATAATACCAGTGAAGTAGTCAGGCGCAAGCCTGGAAACCTGAATTATCCAAAAAAAAAAAAAAAAAAGGTCATCATCTTGAGATGGATGGGCTGACAGTTGTGGTACTACACTCAGTGAAAGGGTTCAATTAAATGCCTTCACACAGAAAATTATACAACAAAATTTAGTAGGCTAAGAACACAAGAGAAACTTCTAATGCAGTGCCAAAGCTACTTCAAAAGATATTTTAGGTCTTCAAATCTCATGTCATGTCGAATTATTGAGACATAATATAAAAGTATGTCTTTTCTGACATCTTAATCTCCTGAATGAGTTAGTCATATATGTTCAACATGATATCATATATATTTTTAATAAAGTTCTACGTACTTAATCTCATGACAAAAGATTAAGCTCGCACGTTAATAGACATGTTGCAATATAATCTAATTAAGGCTGACTAGATATGCACGCGGGCCCTTTAATTTGTCCCCTTTTTAAATGTAGATAGAATTAAGAACAATACCTCTTGAACATCTAACCCACGTGTAAAATATGTGTATTAAAATAGAGTTTTGTAGGGTGGGGGCATAGGCGGACTCACGTGGTGAGAAGGGGTGTTGCGTGCACCCGTTAATTTCGGGAATTATTTTGTATATATGTATATATACCTTTTATATTCACTGTAGAATAGTGTAATTCTCATTGGTTGGAGACTTTTCATATTTGCAATATATATAGGTGTTTACAATTACAAACCTAATTGTATAAGGATCTCTACTTTACCTAATTATACTAGAATAATAATTACAGAATATATGGAGAATATTTATTTATTCTCTATCACACCCCCTCAGCTAGAGCGGGAGGAGGCCGGACGCTCAGACTAGATCTGAAGTCAAGGAACAACTGTCGAGGAAGTTCCTTAGTAAATATATCTGAGTACTGATAGGAAGAAGGAACATGTAACACCCGAACATGGCCCGAAGGAACATGTAACACCCGAACATGGCCCATGGCAACCTTCTCACGAATAAAATGAATATCCATCTCAATATGTTTGGTTCGCTGATACTGAACCGGAATGAGACAAGTGAACAGCAGATATGTTATCACAATAGACAAGAGATGCCTTACGTAAGGGACCATGAAGATCTAGAAGAATGTTTCAGAGCCAGCAAATCTCGTAAACAACGTTCGCAACGCCTCTATATTCTGCTTCTACACTCGAACGGAAAAGCATGGCTTGCTGTTTGGCAGACCACGAGATGAAATTATCACCCAAAAATATACAATAGTCGAAAGTAGATCGACGTGTCTCCGAACAGCCGCCCCAATTGGGGTCCGTATATAATATCAGCCTGGTTGGTGCTGATGGATAAATATTTAATCTGTAGTCAAGAGTACCCTTAACGTACCGAATGATACGTTTAAGAGCGGTAAAGTGAGGCTCTCTGGGAGCATGCATGAACAAACTCACCTGCTGAACGGCATAGGCAATATCGGGCCTAGTAAAGGTAAGATACTAAAGTGCACCAGCAAGACTCCTATAAAGAGAAGGATCGAGCATTGGATCCCCGTCATCGGCACTAAGCTTCGACTTCGAGTCTACTGGAGTGGGCATGATCTTGTAGTTTGCCATTTTACCCTGTAAACAATTTATTCAACATACTTACGCTGACATAGGAACATTGCATTTTCGGATCTGGTCACTGAAATACACAAAAAATAACTCAACTTACCCAAGTCTATCATAGAAAATTTGAATTTGAGCAGGGTAATGATCTCGTGTTTCAACACATCAGATGAGGCAGTCAGAACAATATCATACACATAGAGCAAAAGGTATGTAGTGGCATTACCTCGATGTAAAATAAAAAAAAAGACTTATCACATTTGCTGCACACTAACCCGATCAGCATGATGTAAGTTGCAAAGCTCTCATACCAAGCCCTGGGGGCTTGTTTCAAGCCATAGAGTGACTTTCGAAGACCGCAGACATACTAAGGAGCCTCTGTATGCACAAAGCCAGGCGATTGATGCACATAGACAGTTTCTTACATATCCCCATGTAAGAACGCATTTTTCACATCAAGTTGATAAATCGGCCAGTTCTTTCCCATAGTTATGCTCAAAACAGTGCGACGGTGGCTGGTTTGACCACTGGACTGAAGGTCTCACCACAATCAACTCCCTCTTGTTGCCCTATGCCATTTGCCACAAGTCTCGCCTTATGGCGTTCAAGCTCACCACTATCCCTGAATTTATGGCGATATAGCCACTTGCAACGAATCACATTCACCCCATCTGGTCTTGGAATAAGATCCCAAGTGTGATATGTAGGGAGCGCATTAAAGTCCTCACGCATAGCCGCATTCCAATTCGGTTCAAGCTTGGCTAATTTTGGGGTTTTTAGGTATATGTGAGATATTTGAGTGGATAGGTTAAAGTGGAATTTTTGTTTGAAAATTCCGTGCTGGACACGGGTTTCTTTACAGTGGGTCGGAAGCGGGACTGATTGGGTCACGAGCAGTGGGGTAGTTGGGTCACAGGTAGTGGGGTGGGGTAGTAGGATCGGTGACACGGAATGGGGCAGTGATGAGGGTTGGGGCAGTGAACACGGTGATGAGGGCTGGGGCAATGACGGGGTGCTAGGGAAGTGACGGGTAGTGAGGTAGTAAGCACGGTGACGGGGGTTGGGGAAGTGATGGATGGGATGGGTGTCATTATGTATTACATTTCTAATGAGGGGGGAAGTATTTGGATCATCAAAGAAGCCGTAACCAGTAACTTAAAACTTTTGGACGTTTGCAAATGGGAAAAGTTCTCCTTGAATGTGATATGGAGAGAGACTAGGATTTTATTTGTGGATAAATCATAGCATAAGTACCCCCTATGGTTTGACGGAAAACCTAAAAAAATGGAAGGGGTAGTTCTAGGTGCTAATTTGTGAGGGGTTGTGGAGGCGAGATTGGGGTAGCATAGAAAATCAAAAATCCGAATGTGATCATAAGAGGGGATCCGACAGAAGAGAATTTTGGTTGGAGTTTTATTTTGAAGAGTCTGTGTTGGTAATATATTAAGGAGGTATGTCGCCATGTGTAAGGCGTATACCAAAAAGAAGGGGCGGTGGAAGCATAGAAGAGCATAATGCGGATCTTATTATTGATGATGCATAGGATTCTTTCGGCTTTACCATTTTGAGGTGGGGTATGGGGGAAAGAAAATCAATACACCATGTCTTTGTCCGCACAAAATTTGTGAAAGGGAAGATTGTCAAACTCATGGCTGTTATCACATTGAACCGTTTTGATGGTCTTTTCAAAGTGGGTTTTAACATATGCTTGAAATTCAAGAAAAATTGTGTAGAATTGCGACTTATATTTTAGAGGATACACCCAAAGAAAGTGAGAGAAATCACCCAAGAGCACCAAATAATATTTGTGACCTAGTTCACTAGTAATGAGAGATGTATATAAATTCGCATGAATAATATCAAAGGGAGAAAATGTTACACTTAATGAAGGTTGAAAAGGAAGTCTAACATGTTTTTCTAAAGGACAAGAGTAGCAAGCAGGGGTAAATTTTCCGTTATTACATTGTATGAAATTCTGACTTCTAAGAAAATTAAAAACTGGTGCTCCCGGGTTCCCGAGTCTACTGTGCCAAGTGGATGGAGAGATTGCAGCTAGAGAGGTTGGTGGATTAACACTTGAAGTGGAAGTGGATGAGAAAGTATATAGGTCCCCTACACTATTGCATCTCGTAAGAGTTGTCCCCATAAGTAGGTCCTTCACAGAAAAACCAAAAGGGTCAAACTCAATGGATACAGAATTGTCACTAGCAAACTTCCTAACATAGATGAAGTTTTTAATGATGTTAGGAGCATATATGACATTTTTTAGGGTAAAGGGTGGGTGAGGTGGTTGTTTTTTAGTGGTGACATATCCTTGAATTGGAATGCGATTGCCATTGTCAACCATAATAAATTGAGGATTGTTCAAATTAAATAGGCGAGGGAGATTACCAGAGTCGCGAGTGAGGGAGGATGTTTCACCTGTATCCATGTACCATGTACCATGTGTTGTCGGGCTACTAGAGGCTCATAGTGTTGTAGGCTTAGGCCAATTAATTGGGAGTGAGTAGACTGGAAGGTTTGTTGCTGTTGTGGGGTCGATGTAATATGGGTCTGTTGTGTTGGGCTGGTGGAATTTGATCGTCCTCCGCGGCCCTTTCCTCTTCTGCCACACCCATTGCCGCGGCCATATCCCCTACTACCGCCTCAGTCACCCCGGTGGGGTGGGTGGTCCGCGTGTAGCGGTGGTCTGGAGGGCAGAGTAGTGGTCGGCGCTACGTCGATTGCTAATGCTCGTGGATTATGCTCGCCTAGTTTCCTCCAATAGAAATTATGACCGGGCCTTGATGAAATTAAGGTGGGGATCGTCTTGTTAGATCATCGTGGAAAGTGTATCGTACTCACCTTTCAGTAAACCAGTAATGAGTTGCAAAATCATCTTTGTTTCGGAAATCGGATTGCGAACATTAGATAATGAATCGGCCACTAGTTTGAGTTGTTTACAATAGTCTGACATGTTAGCAAAATTCTCAAGATGGGTGTTGTTAAATTGTTCCTCCAGATACATGACACATATATGTTTATTGTCCTGAAAAATTTCATCTTGCCTTGTCCATAGTTCATGAGCCGAAGCATTTGTCTTCATGGTAGTATGAAGTAAGTCCTTGGATATGGTGTCATATATCCATTGTTTGACAATTGTGTCGAGCCTTTTCCACGTCGAGTTGTCGACATTGGGTGGACGGGGGTATGTGGAATCAATGTGATCATGCACGTTGTATGCACATGCATGAATTTGAAATAGTTTAACCCACGATGAATATTGTCCATCCTCTTGATCAAGAACCAAAGGGATAAAGTTTTTGATATTCGTCACGGTAAAAGCCGGATGAAAGGTGTTAGGAGATGGGGGGAGGAGGAGGATGTGTGACGTCGTGGGTGGAGGAGGAGGATGTGTGACGTCGTGGGTGGAGGAGGAGGATGTGTGACGTCGTGGGTGGATGAGGAGGAATCAGTAGAAGCCATGGGGAGGGGGGCTATCGACTTTTGTGAAGGGAACTGAATTGCCACTTAGGAGATAAAAAAAGAAGAGAAATGTGTTGAGATGGAAGTAGCCGACAACAGCAATGGTTGCACCAACAATGAGAAGTCTAAGCACATGTTGTGCGGCTGTGTAGCCGCCGAAAGTAGGGAAAATATTAGGGGAAAGAAATTTTAGGGTTTGTCTTCTGATACCATGTAGAATAATGTGATTCTCCTCCGTTGGAGGCTTATCATTAATGCAATATATATATATATAGGTTTTTATAATTATAAAACCTAATTGGAGAAGGATCTCTACTTTACATAATTACACTAGAATAATAATTACATAATATATGGAGAATATTTATTTATTCTCTATCAGGATCATCATCGCAAGTGTATCGTACTCACCTTTCGGCAAACCATTGATAAGTTGTAAAACCATCTTTGTTTCAGAAATCGGAGTGCCAATATTAGACAATTGATCATCAACCAATTTTAGTTTTTTACAATAGTCTGACATGTTGGGAAATTTCTTAAGACGAGTGTTGGTGAATTGTTCCTCCAAATAGACGGCACATGTATGTTTGTTCCCTTGAAAGATTTCCTCTAGTTGTGTCCGTAATTCGTGAGTCGAGGCACCTGACTTCATAATAGTATGGAGTAGATCATTGAATATGGTGTCATATATCCATTGTTTGACGATAGCATCGAGTTGCTTCCACATCGGATTGTTGATATCGGGTGGACGGAGGATGGTGGCATCGGTGTGATCAAGAACATTGTAAGCACAAGCATGTGTTTGAAATAATTCGACCCACGATGAGTATTGTCCATCCTCTTGATCAAGAACTAGAGGGATAAAGTTTTTGATATTCGTTACGGCAAAGGCTGGATGAAAGGTGTTAGTAGGGGGAGAAGGAGGGGGAGGATATGTGACGTCATGGGTGGAGGAGGAGGAAGCGGGAGAAGCCATGTGGCCGCCAGAAGCAATGAAGGAGAGGTGGGTGGCGGCGAAATATTTTTAGGGTTTGGAGGGTAGGGGTTGCCTTCGGAAAATAAGAAAAGAGATGGGGGGCAGCCGAGTATAATATTAGGACAGGGAGGGTTTGACTTCTGATAACATGTAAAGTAGTGTAATTCTCCTTGATTGGAGGCTTCTCATTTATGCAATATATATATATATGTTTATAATTATAAACCTAATTATATAAGAATTTCTACTTTACCTAATTACATTAGAATAATAATTACAAAATATATGGAGAATATTTATTTATTCTCCATCATTAATATATATTTTATTAGGTACCTTAAGATACAAAAGCGAGTTGGGTGTACTGATCGAAATCTTCGGTTAGCTCCTCTTGTCGACTTGAATGACCTGGGTTCGAATTTCGTTTCCTGCTTTTCTTGGTGTTTTTTTCGTTTTAGCTGACAATGTTAAAGAAGTTTTAAAAAATTTGCATTAAACAAGGAGGTGACAAGTTTCGAATATGCAACCTAATGGGTGCAAAGTGTGTTAACAATCACCATACAGAGTAAGCTTTACCAATTAGGATTATTTAATTCATATTTATACATTAGTACATTAGTTCTATGTGTGCTTAATAAAATTATTGGACGAAGCAATATTGCATGTCATGATTTAACTAATGTACATTTGATTTAGATGGTGCCCCCATCGTCTTAAAATTTTGAATCGACATGAGTGGAGGTGATAGTGAAAAAGAGAGGACTCAAGAGCTAGATGACTGAAATCAAATTATGTGAGTATCTGTTTGTTGTTATTGTAAACATGTAAATATAGGAAACAATATATTCTCTACCCATAATTAGAATATTTTCATATATTGTGTAAATATAATTATGGTAAGACTAGGATTCCTCTTTTGTATAGGCTTAGGATTCTTATTGTATAAGGGATGAATATTGTACTCTATATATACCCTGATATTAATGAAAGACTCCTCAAGGGAGATTAATATCATCTTACATGGTATCAAGAGCCAAATAAACAAAACCCTAAAAACCTTTCTCTTCCACAACCGCCGGCTGCCTCTCCTACGCCGCGGCCCTCCCGGATTTTCTTCTTGTTTTTCGGATTTTGTTATTCCTTTCTTCTCTTCTCTAAATGGCTATCCTGATTCTTCCACACTTTCTGACGCCTCTACCTCCACAAATTTCACCACAGTCATCACCACCGTTTCATCCCGTCCTTACTGTTTTCAATATCAAGAACCATATTCCCATTATTCTTGATCAAGAAAACAACCAGTATTCTCCCTGGGTTGAACTTTTTCGCAATCATGCATGTCTCTATAACGTGCTTGACCATATTGATGACACTATTCCGCGCCCTACGGAGGTTGATGATTCTATCTGGCATCGTCTGGACGCCGGCGTCAAACAATGGATATATGGTAGTATCTCTCAGGATTTGCTCCTTACTATCATGAAATCTGACTCCACAGCCCTTGACTTGTGGAATCGTTTGGAGGAAATTTTTCAGGACAACAAGCACACTCGTGCCGTGTATTTGGAAGAACAGTTCAACAAAACACGTCTTGAAAACTTCTCCAATGTCTCTGAGTACTGCAAGCAGCTTAAACTTCTAGCGGATCAACTCTCCAACATCGGGCGCACATCGCGGCGATAAAATGGTGCTACAAATGATTTCTAGCCTTACTAAGGGCGAATATGATACTTTGGCCACCATTATTCAGCGGCAGATCCGCTACCGAAGTTTTAACAAAGCTCGCTCACAATTGTTGCTCGAAGAAACCCGTCGTGCTAAGCGGGATGAGCATGCCCAGCCAGTGTTAGGCTGTCGACACGCAACCCCAAGATCGACGCCACCGGACAACTCCCAACGGCGGTAGGGCGCGGCGGCAAGGAGTGGAAAAAGCCCGCGGCGGTAGAGAGGCGTGGTCGTGGCAAAGTCGCGGTCAGCGAGAACCAACAACGGCAACCAGCAGAGATCCGCAGAACAAGCGGGTCGCGGCTCCTCGGCCGATTCGTCCACGGCCGCGCATCTGAGCGCGGCGCCCGATGCAGCTGCGGCGCCTGCGAGCTGCGGCGCCCTAGTTCAGAGCTGCGGCGCCAAGTCCATTCCAGTACCAGCAGCCATACAATCCGTATTCTTACCCCAAATTGTTAGGCCCCGCTCCAGCCCCACAGCAGGCCCACTTTATGCAAGGTCAGGTCCCGCAGCCCTCCTCCGGCATGACACCCACTGAGTTGGGTCAGGCGTTCAACACCCTATCTATGCAACAGCCTGACAATACTTGGTACATGGACTCAGGCGCCACATCTCACGTCACCCAGTCTGCATGTACTATTCCTAAACTATTTTGTTTAAAGCATCCTCAATATGTTACAGTTGGTAGTGGACAACGCATTCCAGTTAAGGGTTATGGTACCTCATACACATAACCTCCTCATCCACCCTTCTCCCTAAAAAAACACCCTATATGCCCCACACATGATTAAGAACCTCATATTTGTCCGCCAATTTACTCGTAATAACTCTGTCTCTGTGGATTTTGACCCTTTTGGTTTTACTGTAAATGATCTTCATACGGGGACACCTCTTACGAGATGCAATAGCACGGGGGATCTCTATCCATTCACTTCCACCTCCGCTGCCAGATCTTGATCTCCCCTCACTCTAGCGGTTGTTTCTTCTTCAACCTGACATAATAAACTTGGTCATCCAGGACTCCCAATTTTTAATTTTCTTAGAGGCAACAATTTCATTGCCTGTAATGGAAAACTTGCCCAAGATTGTGTTTCTTGCTCTTTAGGCAAACATATTCGTCTTCCGTTTAAATCATCTACTAGTGTTACATTTACTCCTTTTGATATCATACATGCCGATTTATAGACATCTCATATCCCTAGTTCTCTCGGTCATAAATACTATCTTGTGTTGCTTGATGATTTTTCACACTACGTTTGGTTATACCCTCTTAAATTTAAATCAGAAGTGTTTGTCAAATTTCTTGAGTTTCACAATTTCATTCAAACACAATTTGGAAAACGCATAAAATCATTTCAGTGCGATAATGGTCGTGAATTCAATAACTCTATGTTTTACCATTTTTGTACCAATAATGGCATGGTCTTTCGCTTCTCCTGCCCTCACACCTCACCACAAAACGGTAAAGCTGAAAGAATCATCTGCACCATTAACAATATGATTCGCACCCTATTGATTCATGCCTCCCTCCCTCCACCCTTCTGGGTCTATGCTGCTAAAATGTCAGAATACACTCTAAATATTCTCCCTACTAGCACTCTTCACAATATGACCCCTGCCGAAATCCTCTACCATAGAATCCCCTCTTATGATCATCTACGGATTTTTGGTTGTCTGTGCTATCCCAACCTTAGCTCCACCGCCCCTCACAAACTCGCTCCTAGGTCCACTCCATGTGTCTTTCTAAGATTCCCGCCTAACCATACGGGCTATCTATGCTATGACTTGTCGACTCGTCAGATCCACATATCTCATCACGTCACATTCGACGAGACCACATTCCCATTTTCGAATCTTCCAAAATTTCAAAAATAGGACTACTCATTTCTTGACGAGTCTGCCATCTCTCCCCTCATAATCGAACAACTCACGTCCTCTGTTCCGTCGTCAGAGCCGCGGCACCCAAACTTCAGAGAAGCATGTCAACCTTCTAGCGCCGCGACTCTCGATCCAGGAGCCGCGACGCCTCCGACGGCTTCGCCCCCACCCTCTCCTTATCCGACTTTACCCCCTGTCTCAGACACCACTCTGCCACCCACTGTCCCTACCCATCCAATGGAAACTCGTTCAAAGCATGGAATCTTCAAACCCAAAGTCCATTTCAACTTGTCTGCCCAAACCATCTCTCCACTTCCAAAGAACCCAAAATTGGCCAAACAAGACCCAAATTGGAATGCGGCTATGTATGAGGAATTCAATGCTTTAACTAAACAGCACACGTGGGATCTAGTACCTAGACCTGAGGGGGTGAATGTCATTCGTTGTATGTGGCTATTTCGTCACAAGTTTAGAGACAATGGGGATCTTGAGAGGTATAAGGCCCGTCTTGTGGCTAATGGCATAAATCAGCAGGAGGGCATTGATTGTGGTGAGACCTTCAACCCGGTTGTCAAACCGGCTACCATCCGCACAGTTTTGAGCATAGCCATGGGCAAACACTGGTCGATCCATCAGCTTGATGTGAAGAATGCATTCTTACATGGGGATCTGAGAGAGACAATCTACATGCATCAACCACCAGGGTTCACCCATCCAGCAGTTCCTCACTATGTGTGTCGTCTCCGTAAGTCAATATATGGCCTGAAGCAGGCCCCCCGTGCGTGGTATGATCATTTTGCCAGGTATATCTTGCAGATTGAGTTTGTATGCAGCAAGAGTGATACATCACTTTTCATTTTTCATCGAGGTAGTAGCACTGCTTACTTATTACTTTACGTGGATGATATTGTTCTTACTGCCTCCTCCGACGGATTGAAAAATAAGATTATTGCCTTGCTCAAGTCCGAATTTGCAATGACTGATTTGGGGAAGCTGAGTTACTTTTTGGGGATATCAGTGACCAGGTCTGCCAATCATATGTTCTTGTGTCAGCGTAAGTATGCAGAAGAGATTGTGTACAAGGCTAAGATGTCGAACTGCAAAGAGGTGCCTACTCCAGTTGATTCCAAATCTAAGCTCAGTGCTATGGATGGTGCTCCAGTCGCTGATCCTACTTTGTATAGGAGCCTTGCAGGTGCACTTCAGTATCTCACATTCACCAGGCCAGACATATCTTATGTTGTTCAGCAGGTGTGCTTATTCATGCATGCCCCCAGTGAGTCTTATTTCACTGCTCTTAAGCGTATCATTTGATACATTAAGGGCACTCTTGATTATGGTTTGCACCTATATCCCTCTGCACCAGACAGGTTGCTTTCATATACGGATGCAGATTGGGCAGGGTGTCCCGACACGCGACGCTCCACCTCCGGCTTTTGTGTTTTCTTAGGGGATAATCTGATTTCTTGGTCTGCCAAGCGACATGCTACCCTATCTCGCTCCAAAGGTCTGAGGCCGAAAGTACGAGGCGCGGTAAATGTAGTAGCCGAGATTTGTTGGCTCAGAAATTTACTGTTAGAACTTCAGTGTCCTTTGCGTCAGGTATCTATTGTGTATTGTGATAACATATCTGCCATCTATCTTTCTCATAATCCGGTTCAACATCAGCGAATCAAGCATATTGAGATAGACCTACACTTCGTTCGTGAGAAAGTTGCGTTAGGCCATGTCAGAGTGTTACATGTTCCATCATCCTATCAGTATGCAGACATATTTACCAAAGGACTTTCCAGACAGTTATTTCTTGACTTCAGAGCCAGTCTCAGTGTCCGGCCTCCTCCCGCTCCGACTGAGGGAGTGTGTAAACATGTAAATATAGGAAACAATATATTCCCTACCCATAATTAGAATATTTCCATATATTGTGTAAATATAATTATGGTAAGACTAGGATTCCTCTTTTGTATAGGTTTAGGATTCCTATTGTATAAGGGATGAATATTATACTCTATATATACCTTAATATTAATGAAAGACTCCTCAAGAGAGATTAATATCATCTTACCGTTATTCTGAAAAGGGAAAAGTACGAGTAATAAGTAATACTTTGGGTGAAACCCCAAAAACAGCAACTTCCAGTGGTCCATTGTTTACCATACTGACAAAAGCTCTTCATCACAGTGTTTGTAGTAGTGTTAGTCGAACCTCACTGACTCTCTATTCAGTACACCTTAGAAAAAGACTTAAGTCGAACCTCACTGACTCTCTATTCAGTACACCTTAGAAAAAGACTTACTCTGAGACACACACACAAATTTTTTAAAAGAATTACCTGTCTCAATTTATCTATACATATCAATAACGAATTGTAATGGGATGTATATAATCTATTAATTAGGAGCTTTTTTTTTGTTAGGAAGCGTTTCCCCTTAAATAGACCCTATACACGGAATGAATCTAGATTATTTGGGGCGCCAACCGGGGTACCAGACATTAGATGAGAAATAAAAAATAATGTGGTATACTTTTCTTTTCAGTTTATTAAAAAAATGATACTTTTCTATATTTAGAAATAAATTTTTCATTTTACAGTTAATAAGATAATTTATAGTTACACAAATATTTATTACTATATTTTTTTTTCAATTTACGTGTCATAGTTCAGATTTCGAGTGTCAAACTTTTTAAATTCTGATCATGAATTCAGACATAGAACTTTAGAAATAAGAGTTATGTATTTAGTAACTATATAAAAAGTATTGTAAGTCACAATAATCAATTGACAATTTAAAATATTTAGAATACATATGAAAAACTCATTTTACTCTCAAGATCATAATATTACCACATAAATTGAGTCATAAAATTATTTATTTTAGATCATAAGTTATTGAATTTTTTTTACTTACACTTAGTGTCGCGTCAAAAAGCAATCGCATGAATCAGTATGAAACTATGACGGGAATACTATAAGATAGACTGAGAGAGTGAGGGCTGTGGCAAATGCAATGCATAGCTAATCCACAGTGCAATTTTCTGAAGACATTTCTGACTAATATGTCTGTATCTGCTCCCTTCTTTCCAGCTTTAATTTTGCTGAATTCACTTTTAGATTCTACTACTATAACTACAACTACTACTGCTTCTGAATGACAAAAGAGACAACTCTATGGTTGGCATTTCTAAAAAATATGAGATAAGGTCAGGTGGCAGAATCCTGTTTTTTTAATTTCTAGCATTTAGGAGTATAATAAATATATATATAGTTGTGTTTTCATTTAAGAATCTTAATTAATTTTTCTTGGTTAAGTTGAGAAGTAAGTGATTATACTATCTTTGTCATATTTGAATCTTGAATCTAAAATTTTAGTTTATTCTATGAGCCGGCCCTTTATCAATGATAGAACCAGAAATTCTATTGAGAAAAACAATATGTAAGAATGTGAAAGAATTTGATTCCTTGATTATTTTCTTCCAAAGTGGTGAGTAATATACTCATTATACAAGCATGATCCTAAGCTAGAATTAAGGTAGTAATAACTAATTATACACCTACCATATACAAAAGATCATTAAAAATTATGTTATATTCACAAAATATTCTATCACACCCCCACAGTCGAAGCGGGAGGCCTTCGTATGCTGAGATTATCCCAAAAATCTTCAAATAGAACCAACGGAAGACCTTTTGTGAAAATATCAGCGATTTGATAGCGTGATGGGACATGTAAGACACGTACTTGTCCACGAGCAACCTTTTCGCGAACAAAGTAAATATCCATCTCAATATGTTTAGTGCATTGATGTTAAACCGAATTCCCTAAGAGATATACGCATTAATATTATCACAATAAATAAACGTCGCTTCGGAATAGGACAATGGAGCTCCAGAAGAAGGTTTCATAGCTAACAAGATTCAGAAACTACGTTGACAACTCCCCGACACTCGGCCTCGGCACTGGACCTAGACAAGGTAGCTTGTCGTTTGGAGGACTAAGAGATCAAATTGTCACCATGAAAGACACAATAACCAGACGTGGAGCGTCTGGTATCCGAACAACCACCTCAATCTGTATATGTGTAAGAAATGAGAGTGGTTGTCGAAGATGGATATAGATGCAAGCCATGATCAAGAGTGCCCTGAATATAGCTCACAATACGCTTGAGAACATACATGTGATCCTCCATCGTGTTATGCATGAATAGACAAATTTGTTACACATAATAAGATATGTTGGGTCTCGTGAAAGTAAGATATTGCAGGGCTCCTGCAAGGCTGCGGTAATGTGATGGATCAGCATATGGCGTGCTGGAAGTAGCACTCAACTTTGGTTTAGTATCCACCGTAGTGAAGGATGACTTAAAATAGGACATGTCATCTCATTCAATGATCTCTTTTGCATACTTCTTTTGAGACAAAAATAAACCACATGCATGACGTGTTACAGCTATTCCCAAGAAATAACTCAATGGCCCAGATCTTTCATAGCAAATTCTGAGCTAAGAAGAGACATGATAGACTTGTAATGAGCATCAGATGAAACAGTTAAGATAATATCATCCATATACATAAGGATGTAAGCTATATCATTACCGTGATGGTATATGAAGAGAGAATTATCAGACCCGCTGTTAGAAAACCCAATAGTAGAAACATAATCTGCAAACCTCTTGTACCAGGACCGAAGAGTTTGTTTGAGCTCATACAAGGATTTCTTCAGTAAGCATACATGATTAGGATGAGTGGGGTCTCTGTAACCCATGGGCTGATACATGTACACTGTTTCATTGAGTTCTCCATGAAGAAATACATTTTTCACGTCAAGTTGATGTAGAGGCCATGCCTTAAAAAGAGCCAGACTTAGTACCATGCGGATAATTGATGGTTTGACCACTGGACTGAAAGTCTCACCGCAGTCCACACCAACCTGTTGAGTCTTTCCATTACCTACAAGACGGGTTTTATGCCTCTTAAATATACCATCAGATTTTTTTTATGACTAAAAATTCACATAGACCGAATCATATTAACATCAGGAGGACGATGCATCAAATCGCAAGTCTTATTATTAATAAGAGCATTATATTCATCATCCATGATCATTTTCCAATTCGGGTCATTAAGGGCAGACACGTGATTATGAGGTAGAGGTGATCTGGTAACATGGGTGTGAAGATCGTATTTTTTGTTTGATTTGAAAATCCCATGTTGACTACGAGTGACTGGTTGTTGGGCTAGAATTGGAGTTGGTTGGATAGGGGAAGTGATATTGGGCTGACTTGTGATAGGTCCAGAGGCCGAGTGAGAGGGGAGTGGACTTCCCGGGAGTGGGCTGACACTGCCTGAGAATGGGCCACTGACCAGCGGGCTGCCAGGCGTTGGGCCTCTCGGCAGTGGACTGCCAATGAGAGGTGCCTCTGCGCTGGCAGCCACTGGGCTTGGGTAAGCAGGCCAGTTGGTTAGGCTTGGAGAGGAATTATTTGGGCCGAGGTGCTGGAATTATTCGAACTGCACAAAATTGTAGGCAAGCCGGGGTTAGAGATGTTGAGCATATTTGCGAGGCCAACTAGTGGACCAAATACGAGGACATGCTATCATCAAGAAAGTTTTAGGTAGGAGGCACGGATGAATGCATTTTGGCAAAGGGAAAACTTGATTCATCAAAAACTATGTGGTGACTCACGATGATTTTATTAGAGGATAAGTCATAACATTTGTAACCATGATGGTTTGACGGATATCCCAAAAAAATACGCGGAGTAGAACAGGGTTGAAGTTTATTGATGGTAGTAGAAGGAAAAAGAGGATAGCATAAGCACCCGAATACCCGTAGATGAGAGTAAGATGGGTCCCTTAGGTATAGAATTTTGAGAGGGGATTGATAGGCTAATTGTTTGCTTGAAAGTATGTTGAGGAGATAGGTTGTCATCTGTAATGCATGATGCCAAAATGATGGTGGTAGAGAGGCATGTGCAAGTAAGGTTCTAACAATGTTATTAATGATTCAAATTTTTCTTTCCGCTTTTCCATTTTGAGGTGTGGTATGTGGACAAGAGAGACAAAAAGATAAACCATTAGCATTGCAAATATCTCAAAATGGCTCATTATCAAATTCTCTACTATTATCACATTGAATATTTTTAATGTCTCATTCAAATTGAGTGCGGATGAATGCTCTAAAGGAGAGAAACATGGAAGAAACTTGTGACTTTTTAGATAAAGGAAATGCCCACAAAAAATTAGAGTAATCATCCAACAAAAGAAGATAATATTGATGGACTAAAGAGCTCAAAATGGGAGATGTCCAAATATCACTATGGATAATATCAAAAGGCATAACAGTGCATGAATTAGAAGCAACAAAAGGCAATTTAACATATTTTCCAAAAGGACATGAGTGACAAACATGAGAATTACGAGTTCTAGTACACTCAATAAATTTATTTTATTTAAGGGAGGCAAAAACAGGTGCTCCGGATGACCCAAATGTCCATGCCATAAAGAAGGTGTTAAAGCTGCAAAAATGGATGGTAACATGACTCGATGTGTGTTAGTGGTGATTGGATATAGCTCGCCTCGACTATCACATCTCATTAGGTGCATCTCTGTCTGAAAATCCTTCACGGAAAATCCAAAATGATCAAATTCAACAGAAATCGAATTGTCAGTGGTAAAATTTTGAACTGAAACTAAGTTTTTAATCAATTGAGGAGCATGAAGGACATTTTTTAAGTCTAATGGTGGGTTCGGGAGGAGGCAAGTTTGTATTACCATAACCACGAATTGGAATTGAATGACCATTTCCGACAATTATATAACGATTATTGCTAAAATTAAAATAGGACGAGAGATTACCTTGTGAGGACGTCATATGAAATGTTGCTCCGATGTCCATGTACTATTTTACGTTGGGCGGATTGAGCCTAAGAGTGTGCATCGCGGACTTGATGTCGGTTGGTGTGGCCACTGTCGAATGGGCCTGCTACCACTAGTTCGTTTGAGGGTGTGGCCCAAGTACACTGGGCTGCTGCTGGACAGTATGCCTCGGACTGGCCTGGCCCAAGTTCCCAAAGCAAAAATGCAGGGAGGGACAGCCCAAGGCCACTGTCAAGCCCAATGTGGCGGTCTACTGCCCCACTAGGCCTGCGACTTCCACGTCTGGCCGGACCTCTGTTGATGGCCGCTGCCCCTGCCGCCACTACTGCCACATCTGCCACTCCGGTGGCCACTACCCTTTCCACCACCGTGGCTACCACCGCAATATTTACCGCCATTATTTCCATTTCGTCCCCTTTGACCACGGTTTGGCAACATTATTCAAATTGTGAAGAGTTATCATCGGACGGAGCGGCAACCATGACAAAATTTGATACGGTGATTGTCTTTTTGGCAAAACCCGCTTCTTCTAGTATGAGCATAGAACGGGCTTGATAAAATAGCGGAAGATTGTTGCTTTGGCAGATGAGTGTACCAACGTCACTATACACGTTAGTGAGACCGGCAACCATTTGTAAAATGAGCCGATTATTAGTTATCGGCGCCCCAACGTTCTTGAGTTGGTCCGACAAAACCTTGAGTCGTTGACAATATGCGGATGCATTGAAAAAATCCGTCATGTCAGTGGTAGAGAATTCTTGCTCAAGTGTGACGGCCCGGGAATTTTTATTATCCTGAACTATGTCACGTAATCGAACCCAAGCCTCCAATGTCGTGGAGTTGGGTTCAAGAATCGTATGCACTAAGTCACTCGAAATTGTGGCATAAATCCACTAGAGAACCGTTGCATCGAGGGTCAACCATAATTCCTTTTCATCATCGGTTTTCGGCACCTTCTCCTTGCCTTTTTTCGGTGGAATGATGTGATGGATAACCCGGTGTGACCTACAATGAATTTTGAAGAGCTCCGCCCATATCACATAATGGACGTTCTCCATCTCAAGAGTGATGAAGATATGAGACTTAATGTTTGAAACAACTAGGACTGAATAAAAAATTAATTTCGAGTCAGACATGACTGACGAGACAAAAGAAAGGAAGGAAGAGAGGAGGACGGTGGTGCCGAATGGACGGTAGAGCTAAGAGAGAGGAGGACGGCGGATCCCCTAGGGTTGTGCGAAATTTTTGGAACTTTCCCTAGAATCTGATACTATGAAAGAATTTGATTCCTTGATTCTTTTCTTCTAAAGTGGTGAGTAATATACTCATTATACAAGCATGATCCTAAGCTAAAATTAAGGTAGTAAATAACTAATTATATACCTATCATATATAAAAGATCATTAAAGATTATGTAATATTCACAAAATATTCTATCGGAATGAAACACTTGAAATTCAAACTTGTGACCTGAAGCAATTTTTAACATATCTTTGCTACTACTTATAAAAAGATGTTTTAATGCGGCTATCTGCTCAGTGTAATTTTCTCAAGAAGTGCATTCAATTGAACCCTCTTGGACAATGTAAGCTTTGTCCCTGCCCTTGATTAAAAAAAATTGATCTGGATTAACTAAACACAACATGGAATAATTAACAAGCTAATAGAGTTACACAATTTTACTAAATCCTTAACTTTTCTTAGTTAAGTTGAGAAAGAGGTAAATGATTATCCTACCTTTGTCATGAAATAACAAGCTAATAGAGTTACACAATCTTCTTCAATCAAATTATGCAATTTGACACTTCCAAATGTTAACATTAATGTCCAAAAGACAACCTGGTTTTACTAACACTCTGTCTGCATCATTTTGGCCCCCCTAGAGAACATACTGCACACAAAAACATACATACAAAAGAAGCCAAAAAGTCCCTAGTCAAATCCCTTCTTTTTTGCTCTCATCACAAAGGATAAAGAAAAAAGTTACTCTCATTATAGCTATGTGGTGCATGTCCATTTCCTTTTAACATGGTCTTTAATGCTTCTATTTGCTCAGTTTAATTACGAACGGGATTCAATTGAACCCTCTTCGACAAGTATAGCTCTGAGTGCTTTCCCTTAATTGAAAACTTGATATAGATTAACTAAACACAACATGAAATAACAAGCTAGCAAATAACTAGAGTTACACAAATCTTCAATAAAATGATGCATTTTTGACACTTCTAAAGTTTGATAACATTAATGGTCAAAGACAACCTGATTTTGCTAACACTTTTAATTTGTCTTCATCATTCCATTGCTCCCCTAGAGAACATATGCACACAAAAACATACATGCAAAAGAAGCCAAAAAAGTCCCTAGTCAAATCCCATTTTTGCTCTTATCACAAATGAAACAAGTTACTCTCATTATAGCAGCCTACATTACACCCTCTTAGAATGTTACCATTTCCTGAACTCTGCGTAAACGCGAGATATTTCGTGTTGTCCTTTTATTCTAAAGTTCCATTTTCATGTTCTTCGTCATCATCATCATCTTCCTCCTCTTCTTCTTCTTCAGCGTGATAATATGAGTTCTCACTATGTGGTGCATGTCCATCACCAAAAGCTCTAATATGGTCTTTGAGTGACCTCTTGTGCTTAAAATCAGAACCACAAATACAAAACCAAAGCTTGCCACAATTTTTCTCATGAGTCCTCCAATCTCCTCTCACAGCAAAATTCTTCCCACATTTTCTACAATTAAATGGCTTTGCCCCATGCTTTCTTTTATAATGTGTTTGGAGAGTTCTAAAATCCTTCAATGGCTTTGATCTTGGATGGTCTATGTTGTTCTTGCAACCTTCAGCACAACAATAACAAGGCAACTTTGACATTGATGAAGCTTGTTTTGTCCCTTTTAGTGAATCTGGTCCCTTTCTATATTGTGATCCATGTCCCCACATATGCATCTAATATTACAAAAAAAAAATTGGTCACTAGTTAATTAAGGGAAAAAATGTAACATAACAAGTTGGACCAAGCAAAAAAAAAGTTGTAAACCAAACCATAAAATTTGTTACCTATTTTGGTAAGTTGGGAATTTAGATGACTTGAAACTTGACTAGAAGTACATAGATGAGACAATAAAAAGACAAAATTCAAGAAGTTTCATGTGTATAAGAGGGATGGTCCTGTAGTAGTGTTGGGGATGAGTTCAATTGAACCCACTATTTTCAGTTTAACTCGATATAGATGTGAAAAATTCAAGAATATATTTAGTATAAATATTAAGTTTTCAACCTATATTTCTCAAAAATGTGGGAAATCTGGAATTATGTTAAATTAAATTCCTGAATCCGCCTTTGCATGTAAGAGATTAGTGTGCATGGATACATATATGAGCAATTAGCACAAACACATTAAATATAAGTGACAACCCTAATATTCATATGGAAAAAGAAAAAAAACATAAAATTGCATATACAAGATGTTTAACATGAATAAAAGTATATATATATATATGGAAAATAAATCAAACCTGCATGTTGTTGAATCTGTTGAAAGTTTTGTTGCAAACAGCACAAGAGAACTGAGTAGGTCCAACAAGGATTTGTGCTGGAGTTGGAATCCAATATTGTCCATTATTTGCTACTGAAATATTGTTATTATTATTATCCCCTTTGTTTTTACTAGGGTTGTTGTTTGAACTTGTACTTGATGAATCAATATGAAGAGTCACAGTGCCACCTTCTTGATCACCACTAAAATACTGATTATTATAACTTTGAAATCGGAAACTAGAAGAAGAAGAAGAAGAAAAATAGTCATGGAACTTGGTATTTTTTTGAAGGTTTATTTGGCCAGGAGGACCAAGAGAGAGGACAGTAGAAAGTTCATCTTCAAAATAGGCACTTTCACTAGAAGATAAGTATGTGATAGAATGAGTACTTTGCATGGTTAGGGTTCTTTTTTGTGGTGAAGGGGGGGAATTAAAAGTCTAGTCTATGATATTGAAGAGGAGGAGGAGACAAGCTATAAATAAATAATTATAAAGAGTTTGTGACCAAAGGGTAATAGTAACAATAGGTGGTATTGGGTTGGGGACTTTATGCTAAGATTTTGTTTTATAGCCAAGGGGAGAGGGAGAGGGAGAGGGAGAGGGAGAGGGAGAGATAGAGGGCCAAAGATGCTAGTTATTTCTTGTCAGTCTACAACACATGATAGACCTCTTTGAATATATGCATTTAAGTAATTATTTTTTGTCGATTGTTTCATTTGTATGAAATGAATAGGGTGTATTAGAATATAAATAGTACTAGTATTGTTAATATCATGATTTATTATATATAAAAATAGTACTGAATAGGCTGTATAGCTAATACATGCGTTATGTAGGAATTATAATGTAGGGGGATTGTTAATGCAGCGATGAATAATGATGGGTGTTATGTGGGGTTCAAAACAATATTTCTATCTTTCAAGACAGGAATAAGATTAGCGTACACATTATCATTTTCAGATTTTACTTATAAAATTATACTGGATATATTATTATTGTTATTAGGTGTTATGTGGGGTGAATAATAATATAGAGATTGTTCGGTAGGGATAGCTTATTTTAAGAGCTTTTTTTCATCTTTAGGTACTCTTAGTGCTATATATTTATACTATAAATATATATATATATAGTATAAGATAATACATAAATTTCATATAAACTTATGCGCATATTAGTGATTATATGTAGAATTTTATGTTGGAATTATTTTTACGAAAAAAGGTAAAAAAGAATGCCACTAACGTATTGGAAACAATTTACTTTTGTCCTACTTCCACCTATTGAACCCTAATTGCCTCTAACGTTAATTTTCGGGTTAAAATATCACTTTTGAAGGAATAATGAGATGATACATGTTATTACTTTATAAATAACATCATTATGTAAATATTTAATACCTTAAACTTCTTCTTTCTCGCTGTTTTACTCTATTACTACTAAATGAAACTCATAAAAATGAGAAGGGAAAAGGATCAAACTTCACACAGAGGAGGATAAAACAAACAAAGAATAGTGAACCAAAAAAGATGCTCGATTCCCAATTGCAGTTGTTTTGGCCTTGTCATTTCATATCTCTAGATGCTTCCTCCTTTCATTTCTCTCCATATTTATGTGCTCTTCTATGAAAGGTTGCATGATAGCAAACACTGTAGATTTGTCTTCCCTCTCTCTGCCAAAGAATAAATAGTATAGTAATAATCACTATTGAAAAAAAGTCTCAATACATCGATAAGCTTTTAAATTTATCATTAAATTCTTTTAGATAATTAAATTACAGTTTATTCCAATTGAGCACATGAACGTATCATAAAGTATGTTTCTATTAGACACTTTCAATTTAAAATTTGAAAAAAAATTACACGTATTCTCAAAAACCAATTACATCTTTTTAGGTACACTATTCATTGTTCTATGACCAAACGCTAGCTAAGTTATGGGTGCTGACTAGTGAAAAATACTTACACTATTAGTTCATCTATAATATAATTAGAGACATATCTCTATGATAACACATTAATTGTTGGCATATAAAATGGTAAACAAATTGTAAATTAGTTTTGACCAATAATGTAAAATTGTTCTTTTATAAGTGTGGAGAATTTTAATCTGTGTACATAGATATTGTACTCTCCTTATCTATTATTCTTACCTATTATTCACATAGAATCTTACTTTTTTATTTTACCACTACCTGTTATTTTGATTGCTGTGTTTATTTTGCTATTTTGTTGTCATTATTTTTCTTTCTATCTTTGATTACACTTCTTTTGACTGAGAGTCTATTGAAATTGACAGCCTGTTTATCTCACAAATGTATGAGTAAGGTCTACATATATTCTATCATCTCCAAACTTGACTCGTGGGATTACATTGGTATGTTGTTGTTGTTACATGGATATTGTACATCTTGTTCCTTATTGACCAATTTGTAAAAAAAAAATCTTACTTAAAAGTTCTCCTAATATTATTTTAAATATTTGAAACCAAATTTATGGCATTTGGGAAACAGAAGTAGGAATATAGAAGATATATGTAACAGTGCAAAAGGTGAAGTCATCACAATAAGACATTACATGCACAAATCTAAACAGCACCAAAGAAGCCTTTATTGAACTAGTTGATAGCCTTTCATGAAAAATCACAAGTTGATTTGATGGCTTTGTAAGTAAAAATATAAAGAACTCTGACTAAATTTTTGCACTATAAAGCTCTCTCACTGCACTAATCCCAAAACTTTTTTAACTTCTTTTAGTACGTACAATATGCATGGGAACTGTAAATTTATTATTATGATGCCTTTCATTTTTTGAGAGACTTGACTTAACCTACAAAATGCTTGTACATACATATATGTAGAGGTATTTTTGGCCAGAGGTTAGTCATATCCATAGTTATTTACAGAGAAGTTTTCAGATGTATGCAGATTTTTGTTGGAATTCGGATTTAAGGTTATGGAAATTAACTTTTTTTGTCCCTTCTGTTTAATGTTAGGATTTTAAGTCATAGTCCATTGGCTAAAACCTAGAATGTTAGGGACTTGGGGCGAAAGTTAATTCAAAAATATTCTTGACTTGATATTATATTGTCTTCTTTGGACCAAACTCGCATGATTCTTTCGTCTAACCCACAAAGAATAGGGGCTTTTACATAATTATCCAAGCAGAGTAAAAAATGATTATCCATCAATAACCATTTACAAAATTCACTCCTTAAAGAAAATTACACAATACAAATTTTGGACGTTGTATACCCAAGGGTATATTGTACACCCTAAAATTATACAGTAGTAATTAAGAACTGTTGAATCACATTGTTGTATGAGGTATATAATATGTGAATTGTACACTTCAAAAATATACATACGTACATACCTGATGGGTATTTTGTAAATATTTTTTCTAAATAGGTTTGGAGTGTAATTTTTTTTTTCTAAAAAAAATAGATATTTTTGGGTAGTTATTTTTTTGTTGCATAAACATCCATGTTAATTCTCCTTAAGAATATCCTTACACATTATGCATATGCTTTCTTTTCTTTTCAGCTATCAATATGAGTCTTTGTTCTCACATCAAATATACAAATATTATAGCAGAAACTTATAACCGTAAATTAACTTAATTAAAATATAGTATGCAATATTTATCTCTACATCCATAGAAAATAAAGGGGCCTCATACCATAGAAAAACGAACTCTCTAGCCCCTAGCATTAAACTCATGGTAAAGTGCATGATTTAAATTGACTTGGCTACAAGGTTTTTTTTTTAAAAAAAAAAAAAAAGGGGAGAGAGCCTTCAATCATCATGTTTCACATCTAAGAATGATGTTTGCTTCATTAAACCCTTAAAGGAAATTCGAAAATTTGCTGAAATAAAAAAGTGGATTTGGCCCATTAACTATACAAGTGTGAAATCATTCTCTTATGAATGGTTCTTATCAAAATGGATTCAGCCCAAATCTAGACAAATGCAAATAGAAGAATCGAAAATTGCAAATGGACTAATCTAAATTTGCAAGCCCAAGTGAACCACAGCCCATTTTGCTTTTTGTTATTGCTGGGCATAAAGGCCCAATATGTATGGCCCGAACATGTCGACCATTCCCAATATAAAATGATCCAAATATGCCATTACTTTTAGTGAACTAGCTCAAATTTGCCCCTCAACTATGAAAAGTAGAATGATTTTTTTCCCGGAAAAGGGTCATATTTGCCCCTCTACTATTGGAAAAAGTTATATTGCCCTCTGTTATACTATCAGTCTATATATTCCCTTAACGTTATACTATTGGTCCATATATACCTCTAAAGTTTTAAAAGTGGTTCAAATTTGACGTTCCTCTGTTAACTCAATCCATTTTAGCCACATGGCATGCCACACTAACCCTTCTTCGTTTATCAAATTTGGTGGGGCATGCCATAGTGGCTAAAATTAGGGGTGAGCGGGTCCGGGTACCCTAACATTTTTGAACCACCCGGATCCTACCCGGTAAAAGATCGGTTCCTAAATTTACTACCCGGAACTTACCCGTAGCAATCATTACCCGGAACCTACCCGTAGCAATCATTACTGAAACCTACGGACCTGTGTCCGGGTAGGTTCCTGCACTCAGAAATAAAAAACACAAATTAAGCAACAATTTTTAAGCCTATGAGAATAATAAAGAGTTCTAAAATAATTTCATCAAGTTGTTTTTAGCCTTGATCGGAGTTTTTAGTACCACTTATAAGAAGTTTTAGAAAACTTATTCATTGTAGAAAAGCTAATTATGTAACCAAAACCTAAAATTGCAAGCCAAATTTGACACTCAATTAATTGAACGTGTTGATTTCAAAATAAATTTGAAAATATCTGAATTAAACTTATTTTCGTGTTCATAAGCTCTTCGATACAAAAGAAAAGCTTTATTATACTAGTAAATCCCTAAATTTCATCTTCACAACTACAAAAATATACACAAATTTTAAAAATAGATTTACATTTCAAATAAAAAAGTAATACAAATTGAAGATGAGTATCGCCTGAAATAGAACAGAAGCATATGATATTAAAAAGAGATTGAAGAGTTAGATATGAACCCATATGCATTTTAGGAATGACGTGAACACAACCAAGGGAGAGAAAGAGGCAAATGTGAAGCTTCAATGACGACAACGATGAAAGTACCTGAGAGAAAGCTTCAACAACGACGACAATGAAGCTCGGTGGTGTAGCTAAAACACCATTGTTATTGAGAGAATTTTGGGTGTTTTCTCTTAGGGCACAAAGAACATTCTAGAATAAAGGGGTGAAAAAGCTAAAATATTTACGTCTTGGGGAGGGGGAAATCAATATGCAGGCGTGCAACAAACAATTTTGGAGAAAGTTAAAAGTGGTCCAAATGTTTCTAAAAAAAGTAAAAATATTTAATATTTTATAGGTTTCGGGTATCGATTCCGGGTTCGGGTACCCTGTCTCTATTTGCGGGAATCAGAACCGAACTCGACATTGATCGGTTCCTAATTTTACTACCCGGACCCTACCCGTTATTATAATATATCTACCCGAAACCTACCCATTAATGTCGATTTCGGTCGGGTATCTGGGTACCCTGTACCCATGCTCACCCCTAGCTAAAATGGATAGAGTTAATGGAGGGAGGACACATTTGAATCACTTTTAAGATTTTAGGGGTAAGATATAATATAACGTTAATGACATATATATGTACCGATAGTATAACGTAGGATAATGTTAGACCTTTTCCAATAATAGAGAGTCAAATATGTCCCTTTTCCCTTTTTTTCATTTGAATTTAGTCTCAAATACGCCCTTATCGAATATCATTAGTGTCATAATTTCACTAAACCCTTTTATTAAAGGATCAAAGCTTTATTTGACTTTTATTTTCTAAAACTACGAGATGAAGAAGAAGAAAAAAAGAACATGCAAAAAAGACTAATCTTCAGAAATATTCTTAAGAAGAAAGAACGGTAAGAACATATTTGGGATCAAATTCAAATGATATGAAAATTTATTTTATTTTCTATAAGGCATTTTTGGACCTTTTTCACAGCCAAAAAAGTAAAATACCTCCGACCATTCTTCTTCTCTACCATTGACGAGGACAATTTCTAAGTCTCTACTTTCTCTAGCGTCTAGGCTATCTAGTCTTATTATTAATTATTTACCGACTATTTCCCTAATTGGTTCCTGTTGCCACGTTTTTTTTGTTTCTTTGTTTTCTATTAGTTTATAATTTGGTATCTAAATGAATTAAGTTATATCTGCCAGCTAAAAGTTCAAAAATTATAAAGATAATTAGTTATTCATAGTGATAATTTTATTTTCGGGTCAACAAGTACAGAACACTTGCAATATAAACCGAGGGGAAGTTCTCGGAAATCGAGGCACGAGAGAAGAGAGTTTGGGAGAGGAAATATTTAACCTAGACTTCTGATACTATGAAAGAAATAATCTCTTGATGACAATGTCTCCCCGTATATTATCCACCATTTATCGGACTTGTTCCGCATCCAAATTCCGCCAACGGGCCCACTGCCCGCTGGACCTACAGTACCATCGCAGCTGCCCAACCCTCCCATCACAGGTCCAGCAACTGGGCCTAATATCCAGCCCAGTTCTGCCCCTGCTTCTGTTTTCGACCCAACTCCAGTTTTTGCATCCAGTTTTGGGCCAGCAGGCCCACTGCCAAATCAACGGGGCATTTTTAAACCAAAAAGACATTTTAATCTAAATTCTAATGTTCTTAAATCCCCCCTACCCGTAACCCAGTGTCCGCTTTAAATGACCTGAATTGAAAATTGGCTATGAATGACGAATATGATGCTCTTATTGAAAATAAGACATGGGAGTTGGTACCCCGTCCTTCTGGTGTTAATATTATTCGGTCTATGTGGATTTTTACTCATAAGGATAATTCTGACGGTTCTTTTGCAAGGCATAAGGCTAGTCTTGTAGGTGATGGTAAGACTCATCAAGTTGACGTGGATTGTGGTGAGACGTTTAGTCTGGTGGTCAAACCGGCTACTATTCGCATTGTTCTCAGTCTGGCTCTTTTGAAAGCATGGCCCATTAATCAGTTAGATGTGAAGAATGCTTTCTTATATGATGATATTAAGGAGACCGTTTACATGCATCAGCCCTTGGGTTTTCGAGACCCCAAATATCCTCATAATGTATGTTTATTGAAGAAGTCCTTGTATAGACTTAAGCAGGCCCCACGGGCTTGGTATAAGAGATTTACAGACTATGTTTCATCTATTGGATTTTCACACAATAGGTCTGATAATTCATTGTTCATATATCATCGTGGTACTTCCCTGGCTTATATACTATTATATGTGGATGATATTATCTAAATTGTTTCTTCTGATGCTTTGCGAAAGTCTATCATGACAATGCTCAGTTATGAGTTTGCTATGAAAGACTTGGGGCCCTTAAGTTATTTTTTGGGATTGTTGTCACTCGTCATGCAGGTGAGTTGTTCTTATCACAACGGAAGTATGCAGCAAAGATCATTGAGCGAGCTGGTATGTCCTCATGCAAGTCTATTTTCACTCCAGTTGATAATAAACCCAAGCTGGGTGCTGCGGCTGGCTCACCGTACGAGGATCCGACCCACTATCGCAGGGGCTCTTCAGTATCTTACTTTTACGAGATTAGATATTACGTATGACGTACAACAGGTGTGCTTGTTTATGCATGATCCCAGGGTTGAGCACATGCATGCGCTCAAACGCATTATTTGATACATCCAGGGAACACTTGACTATGACTTACATTTATATCCTCCATCGACGTCTACACTTGTCTCGTATACAGATGTTGATTGGGGTGACTGTCTAGATACCAGACGTTTCACGTCCGGCTATTGTATGTTTCTTGGTAATGACTTGGTCTCATGGTGCGAAGCATCAGTCTACATTATCACGCTCTAGTGTAGAGGCCGAGTATCGAGGGATAGCTAATGTGGTCTCTGAATCCTGTTGGTTACGTAATCTTCTGTTAGAACTTCATTGTCCTACTCAGAAAACTACCTTGGTTTATTGTGATAATATTAGTGTCGTCTACCTTTCTGGTAATCCGGTTCAACACCAGCGCACTAAACACATCGAGATGGATATTCACTTTGTTAACGAAAAGGTAGCTCCTGGACAAGTACGCGCCTGTCATGTCCCTTCCAGGTATCAAATTGCAGACATCTTTACTAAGGGTCTTCCCTCGATCGAAGATTTTAGAGACAGTCTCAGTGTACGAAGACCGCCCGCTATAACTGCGGGGGTGTGATAAACACGATATATTGGCCATGTATATCACGTGCTAACTTAGCAAAGATGGGTTGTTAAACCCGTGATATAAACGGTGTATACATACCGTGTATATCATGGTTTAGTGGCCTATTTTAGGAGTTGTTTTGTTGTAATTAGAATTGGTCACGTACCATAATTGTATAGTTATTCTACAAGTAGAATAAGGTTTTAGGAGTAGAATAAGAATATGATTTTCCTATTTTGTAAATTGTATATATACTATTTCATTAATGAAAATAATCAAGGGATTAATTCTTTCAGTTTTTGTTGACATTTGAGGATGATAATTGTTTTGGGGGCGCATTTTGTAGCTAATAAAGTTATGTATATGTAATTTATCTCAAGAAATTATAGTTATAAAAATCTGAATGTGTGTTGATCATCGATTTGTCATTAGTTTGAATGAGAAAATTAGTGAATTAATTTACATAACATGTTACATAAAAATTAGCTATTTGTTGTATTTAGTTAAAGAGAGAAAAAACTCATAAAATTTATTCTATGTATTAGCAATTTTAAGTGATGACATGCTAGCAACTGTCCCTATATATGTATATCCCCTTTAAAAGTTGAAGGAAAATAAATTGAGAAGTTGTATTTATTGAGTGGCCTTGACGAGACATATATTTCGTTAAAATACGTAATAAGAATTTGAATATTAGAAATTAATTCATAATATTCCTAAATATTCAGTGAATATATATTCGTTAATCTTTTGTCTTTCTCATACTTCAGTCAGCACGTATGATGTTAAGGCTAGAAGACGTGTGATAATAGGTAATCATATCAAAAAGTAAAAGAGAAAATAAGTACAAAACGGAAAAAGGATAACATATTTTATAACAATACGAATTAAACAAAACATTATAAGCCAAATAAGTCGCACTACTCTCATTCCTAAGTACGAGAAAGGTCCTAAATTAACAAGAGCATACTCAAAACATACTATAAAAGGACAAGTATGTTGTATATGTAGTTCTAAGGTAATAGCAAAGGACATTTGGCTTTTGTATTCATCGAAAGGCCATGTTTTTAATTAGTAGCCACCATCTTCTCACCTTCCAACTCTATCTAGTCTAGGTAACAAATGACACAATAGTCCAGGTTGTCCAAAATTTAAGTATTGTATATTACTCCAGGTTCATAATAAGTGTTTATTTAATCTTTTTATTTGGAAAAAAATATAGATATTCCTTCCAAGTAAAATAATACCCACTCATACTCCCTTCTAACCTAATTATCCGCCCATATCCTCAAAATTATGATACCAATATGGTATTATCCTGTCGCTTATATATTATGATTGTGTCACAAAGGACTTCTTTTATTTTTTTCAAAAACACTCATCAACCCTTTATGAAAATCATATGGTATATATGATATACTGACAAAGTATCATAGATGATCATATTCATTTATTCAAAAAATGCATTTTCCTAAAAAAAACTCGATGATATCATCATCTTATATACATATACTGATATGGCATCATGAAGAACTGTTTCAATACTTCAATGAGACACTCCTCAGTCTTCTATGATACCATCATAGTATATACTATATACTGAGATGGTATCATAGAAAACTGTTTCAGTCCTTCAATGAGACACTCTCTTAGTCTTCCATGATATCAGCATGTCTTATAAATATGTTGAGATGGTATCATGGATGACTGCTTCAGTCCTTCTATTAGTCATCTATGATATCATCATGAGATATAAATATACTGCGATGGTATCATGGAGGAAATGATTTTGGACAAGGGGGTATTCGAGTAAATATTTTCGGCCGGCTGAGTAAAAGCGAAATTAGTTTAGAAGGGTAATTTTTTTGCATTTTAGGGGTATTTTGTGTTGTTTTTTCTTTTTATTTTGGTTCGAAATAAGTGTTCACTTACATAATCAAGAAGAAATTTACTTTATTTTTCTAGATTTGCCCTTATTGAATGCTAAGTGACCAAATCTCAATGCGTCAAGTTAATAAATAATATGTAAATTTTAATTAAGGGTAATGTAGTCAAAATACATATTTTTTCTAGGAGTTAGTATTTTCTCAAGGGGTGTGATAAATGTTAAGTGGACACTTATTTTGAACCAGAGGGAGTACTCTCTCCGTTTCAAATTATTTATCGTGTTTTTCTTTTACACACCCCTTAAAAATTTTGATTATGATGGATTTTTGACTATTTTACCATCATTTATATCTTAAGATGTAATCTCTCTTTATAAAATCTTAATTATTCTATTGAGGTGTGGTTGTAATAGTCTTCAAGAGTAATTATTACTAAGAATAAAATAGAAAAAAAATAATTACTTTCATCTTGAACTTCTAAAATAACTTGAGGTACTATTTTAGAAATTACTACGGATAATTTGAGACGGAGATTACATGAATTAACAATGGGTTCCATTTATAGTTAGGGTTAGTGCAATAAAGTGTGATATTTCTAGAACTCCTAGGTCGTCTTATAAAATTTGGAGACATCACATGTCGATATGGCTCGACATTGCATGTCCATGTTGGCCATCATGATCTAACTTTCTTATAATATTGGATCAAGAAAAATAAGATACATTACTAGTAAAACGAAGGCTCAAATTTATTCCTATATTACTGAAAATGTTTTAAAGTTTTCCAATTCGTTCTACTTTAATTTCTTGTCCGTCCTAGAAAATCGCAATGTATGATTTGTCCTTTGCATATAGTAGCGCTCCAATTCGTAGCTAAGGAACTATACACCTAGTCAAAATTTTAACACGATAAAATTTCATGTGTCAAAATACTCAAAGAAAAAAATTAAATTTATCCATTTAAGATTATCCTCCATTATATTTCGAGTAGAATTTATTTATTCTTCTAAAGTTTCTTTTTTGGGGAAACTTTTGAAATTAACTAATTAGTTGGTATGAAATATATGGAGAAGTTATATATGTTGGAAATTTGCCTTTGGCGGGGAGATGCGTCCACCCATCTTTGATGAATTAAACACTAGTGTTCCGCATGTTGGAGACCTTGTCTCTTCGCACATGCATGATCTACGAAGTAAGTAGATGACTTTAGGCCCAAGAATCGTCAAATTTCATTGAGAAATGAAAGAGATATTGGTCCACGAAGTAAGGTGTTTGAGGCATGAAAATATGGTGTGGGACAAATCTACCACATCGGTGGGAATAGAAAGAATTGCTCTCTATATAAGTCTCTAATGTGGTAAAGGGTTTGGGACCCCAAGGGGTATCCCATGTGTTTAAGGAGGGAGGGCCTAGATGTGCTTGGGTTCAAGGCTAAGCCCACACGCGCGCCGCCGCCGCCCGCCCGTCCCGTCTGGGCTCGGGTCGTGGGGACTTTCTGATATTATCTTTTTGGACCAGAGAACTTTGCCAGATGTACAGTTTGGTCAGATTTAGTTGTTTCTTGATTTCAGGATATCAAGATTCAAGACACAACAAGCTTGCGACAGTTCTCAACATTGGCTTTGCAAGGTTATTAAGTTTCAAGACACAACAAGCTTGCGGCAGTTTTGAAGATTGACCATTCATTTATCCTTTCGAACACTTGTAATAGTTATTTACTTCTCGTACTGCTTTATAAGGTACAATAGAGTACCAATAACTTAAGACAAGATTGTATTGTATTACTATTAGTATTCGAAAGATGTCGGTCAAAAGTTGTGTGACCAAATCTGGATATGGCAATGGTTTTCTGGTAGAAGAGAGTGATGATGATGAACGTGTTCATGGTGTCACCGCTACCAAGACTGGTGGGAACAAGCGCTCTCGAGAGCCTGAGGATGTCAACTGGGACAAGAGGAGAAGGCTGAAGATGTGGTTCTATCTTGCAGCAGAAGACCTATATCTGTCCCAGACAAAAGATCCGAATAATGGTAAGAAGAAAATGGACACTCAGTTTGATGAAGTGACTGAAGTGGGCCAGAATCTGAAATTAGGATAAGTAGTTTTTCTTACTTGTCAAGAATAAAGATTAAATGATGTCTGATTAAAAATGAATTAAAGTAAGGAGGAATATGAAAATAATTTATATTCCTTACGCTTTAAAATCAGAAGTTTAATCTCATCTTCCTTCCCTTTTAAAGATTGGAGTTTGTAAACGACTTAAAAAGATCCGTTCTTTTAAGTATAATTATTAAAAGTGTGTAAAGTATGTTCGCACATACGAGGGAGAAAGATCCACTGACTGTGCGAAAATTGTTACCACTCTTAAGTAAGCGCCAAGAATTATCTGGGCACCAATCTTAACGGAAGGAGTCTAAAAGCTAAAGACGTTGAACCTGTCATACTATTTGGCAGAAGATCCTTCATAGGATGATATTGGACACTCAGTCATACAAAGCCTCCGGACGACTGGAGTGGGCCAAAATTCTTTTGATATGATGATATTGGACACTCAGTCATAAAAAGCCTCCGGGCGACTGGAGTAGGCCAAAATTCCTTTGATATGATGATATTGGACACTCAGTCATACAAAGCCTCCGGGCGACTGGAGTGGGGCCAGAATTTATTTCATAGGAAAAGTAATGGACACCTAGTATGGTGGGCCAGAGTTTCCAGGTCTTAAAAGATCTGAAGGCCTAAAGAAAGGCAGTAAAAAAATTGGACACTCAGTCTGCCAAAGCAACTGGAGTGGGCTAGAGTATCAAGATCACAGATGATCCAGTTACGCCCTAACCACGGGCAAAAGGTTGTTCATGTGAAGCAACGCCACCTCTAAAGTAGAAGGGGTTGGAGAGGTTGTCCTCAAAAGGACTTCAGGGAATGAGATCACTCTAAAATGAGGTGATACATGTCCCAAACTTGGTTTAAGGGACGCTGTTGATCAAGCTGGTTGAGACTAGTCCAACAGGTCTGTAATAACTAAGAATGGTGCAGTATATCTGTAGCCAAATGAATGATATATTTGTAATCCGTGCATCTATGCCATCATAGATTAAGACACGTTAAATAGCAAGTCATTCAAAAGTTAACGATATTGATATTGTTGCCTTCTGTCGACATAAACCCTCAAAATAAATGTGAGGTAGATGAAGAGACAAAATCACCTTTCCAAATTCCGTCAAGGGAATAGCGAAAGAAGCACCGCTCCTCTAGAACTTAGTCACACCTACTTGGGTGATTTGAAGTTTATACAAAATAGAGGGGGGAGAAAAGTACGTTGTGATCTTCATTGATGATGGTACAACGTATGGAATCCTTTATTTGTTGAAAAAACAAAGATGAAGTTGTTGAAGCGGATAAGCGCTACAAAGCAGAAGTTGAAAATCAACTAAGCCTACGGATTGAGGAATTCATAGTGATAGAGGGGGACAATGTGAAGCATCGTTCATTAAACGACTGTTCATTTCTCACCTCAGTCTAACGGTGTTAGCCAAACGCAAAGTCATACGCTCAAATTATGTGGGGTGGCTTTGTAAAAGTTGGAATACCGAAACAGGTCAAGTTGTACCTAAGACTGTAGATTGCATATCCACTGGATCTGCAAATAACAGTAGTGCTTATCACCTCTTGGCGTCAACGAATGCTGAATTCTTAGAAGATAACTTTCCTTGAAAAGGAAAAAGGAGTAATTGCTCAAGGTTAACAAGAACCCGCGAGGGCCTGACTATCCAGAACTAGACGTTCCGTATCTACAGGACTCGAAAGTTGCTGGCTATCTGAAACTTAATATTCCAGATCTGCAGAACTCAGGAATTCTAGATGTTGAACCAAGACGGAGCAAAGAAGGGGACAAAGACTTGTTCCAGTCCTTCTAGCTTGTATGGTTGAGAATGAACCATGGACAATTAACAAATAATTGTCATCTATAAAAGCGCTGCTTTGGAAAGAAGCTATAAAGAGAGAAATAGATTCCATCATATAGAACCATACTTGCGTAATGGTTGATCTTCCTTCGGGAAAAGAACCTTTGGGTTGTGAAAAAGGATACTCAAAAGTGAGTACAAAGTAGATGGATCTAGCGTCGAGTATAAGGCCTCGGCTACTTGTACAAGTGCTCCCCTGTGAGTAGCTTAACATTATGGGCCATTGCAGTCTTGTGTGGCATGGATGTTGAAACAGCCTTCCCAACCGGAGAGTTGGAAGAAGAGAATCAGAGTTGGTTTGCTGGACTGTTGGGCTTCTTCCTGAACTTTTATTTTGGTCCCTGAAATGTTTACATTTTGGTCCTAAAAGTTTCAGATAAAACAGAAACAATGAATCTGACCACAAAAACATTGACTCTGAAGTTAGAAAGCCAACAGTTGGAGAATCAACAGTTTGAAAGTAAAAGTCATATTGAAACAAAGTCTCGATATGAAAGATATGGGTATCACAGATGACATCTTAGGAATTGGATTTCTAAGACATCTAACGGACTGGTCGATAGTTGACAGTCTCGTTGAAGCCACCAATGGATATGAATCATAGAACTGATTGGAATCATGGTGCACCCATAGACAAAGAGCGATATGCACAGGTCATGTGTAGTTCAATGTATTGTACACACTACAACTGACCTGGTATCGTCCTACAAACAGATCAGTTGAACTAAGGTTCACTAATGATCTTAATACATGATCAATAGAAGGCGTTAAGTCGGATATGACGATATCTGAATTATTCGCTTATCTACGGATTATAGTATTCTGGATGTCCAGCGGTTCTGGGAGAACACAGTGATGCAAACTGGACATCAGATCTGAAGAACACCAAAGCCACAAGTAAATGTGTATGATGGGTCTTGGAAAAACCTCTAAGCAAACTTGCATCGGCCGATTCATGATGGAATCAGAGTTTATCATTTTATACAAAGCATGAAAGAAGTTGAGTAACTTCATGACTCCTTAGAGGACGTCCCTTATTGGGAGAAACCCGTGCCTTCAACAGTTATACATTGTGGCTAGCCGGTCGGCTTCAGAAAGGACACAGATGACGGCGTCTGGACATATATGTCAGGATCTGTCAGAGACATAAGACTGTATGACAGTTGATCATCACGGGCGTCACTACCTTATTTACTAACTAAGGAACTACCCGGAGATCAAGTGTTCTGCTTGTCTAGGGGAATGGGCTTAAAACCCAAACAATACGAACTTTTACGGTGGAAACCCAACCATACTGATTAGAGATCCCAAGAATTTAGTTCAATGGAAAAACTAAGCGGCGAAAGGTTCAGTTGAGCGCTTCGGTAGAAGCAAGAAGCACTTCGGATGATGATTTATGTACGGAAACATGAATCCAAAGTTGTTCCCGCGATAGACATTAAAGTGCTATCTGCATGGTGGGTAAAAGTTAAGCTTCCAAACCTTTAACGATCCTCAAATGGTTGAGGTTAAGGTTGGGGAAACTTTTAATGATTCCTAACACTTGTGAAGTGGGGTATAGCAGGATACCTTGTAGGAGATCACCTATTTAAGTGAGAGGATGGCCGCCTCAAATGAACGCACTTAAGAATCCAAGTGTGTCCACGGCCACAACGGACAAAAACGTAAGAATGAAAACGAATAAGAAGAGTTATTGTGTTATTATCACTGTCTTGGCTCACACTAAACACTGACGGTTCAAGACATCATGTTCACCGAGCAGTAAGTAAGTCCGATGGTATTTAACTAAGGAAGGTTCAAAGCGGGAGCTACCTCTCCTGATGCAATATCTTTTCGCTGAAAGATTGCTGAAATGTAGGCACATTGTGCGTGCGCCAAAATCTCTCTTTCATAGAGGGGATTATTGAAAATTTTCCATTGGCGGGGAGATGCGTCCACCCATCTTTGATGAATTAAACACTAGTGTTCCGCATGTTGGAGACCTTGTCTCTTCGCACATGCATGATCTACGAAGTGAGTAGATGACCGTAGGGCCAAGAATCGTCAAATTTCATTGAGAAATGAAAGAGATATTGGTCCACGAAGTAAGGTGTTTGAGGCATGAAAATATGGTGTGGGACAAATCTACCACATCGGTGAGAATATGAAGAATTGTTCTCTATATAAGTCTCTAATGTGGTAAAGGGTTTGGGACCCCAAGGGGTATCCCATGTGTTTAAAGGAGGGAGGACCTAGATGTACTTGGGTTCAAGGCTAAGCCCAGCCTTGCGTCATGCCGCCTTGCGTCAGTCAGGTCTCGATCCGGCTCGGCCTTCGGAGTTCTAGTGGGTCGTGGGTCGTAGGTTTGTAAAATGGGCTATGGGGACTTTCTGATATTATCTTTTTGGACCAGAGAACTTTGCCAGATGTACAGTTTGGTCCCTGAAGTTTAATATTTTACAGTTTGGTCCCCATAGTTTCTGGAAAGTTGATTTTGGGGTGACGGAAGGCAGAAAACTTTCTGCCTTACCGTTGGACAGTTTTCTGGAGCATTAACCAGCCATTATTTGGCTGATTAACTCCTCCATTTCCACCCTCCTTCATGTCCATTTAAGCAGCCTCTTTGATGGCCATTAACAGTCATTACTTGGCTGTTTAATGCCCTCCTAATGGCCATTAACAACCATGTTTTGGACAGTTGTACAGCCCCTCCTCCATGCTATATATTAAGTCTCTTTTGGCTCAATTCAGTGGCTGGAAAAGACTGAAAAATAGTGCATACAGACTGGAAAAACAGACAAAAACATGACTGAAATTCAGCACAAAATAGTAAGCAAAACAGCCACAAAATAGCTCAAAACAGTGAGCAAACTGTGATGAAAATCAGTGAGCAAACCCACACATATACACCAGATATACCCAGCAGAGACACACTATATACACAGAGACAAAAGAGAAGAGTGAAGAGAAACTCTTCCTTCCTATTCCATATCTTCAGCAAGTCAATTCATATTTGTTTTATTCGGCAGGCTCAACCTATTGGCTTTGTAGCGTTGAGATTAAAGTGTTGTTTTATCTTGGGAGACTATTGCCCGCTAACGTAAAAGCATATATACGGAGCAATTTTGTCTTAAGGACAGAGGGCAATTCCTCGACTCAACACACAACGTTGTAACCATCCAGATTTAGTTGTTTCTTGATTTCAGGATATCAAGATTCAAAACACAACAAGCTTGCGACAGTTCTCAACATTGGCTTTGCAAGGTTATCAAGTTTCAAGACACAACAAGCTTGCGGCAGTTTTGAAGATTGACCATTCATTTATCATTTCGAACACTTGTAATAGTTATTTACTTCCCGTACTGCTTTATAAAGTACAATAGAGTACCAACAATATATACTATCAAATAGCTTGTTTGGCCAAATTTATTTTTCTTCAAAAATGCTTATTTTTCTCAAAAAGTGCTTATTTTAAAAAAAAATTAAAGTGTTTGATCAATGTTTTTGCAGAAAATAAGTGCTTTTATGAAGCTAACAAAAACTTTTTTTTTTTGGTAAATAATTTTTTTTATTTAAATCAAAGTGAGAGTTACATAGCCAAACAGGTCTCACCTCCTGTTTCTCAAAATTAAACTACCAAGACTCAACTAAACTGGGAGCCTATCTATCAAATTAAAAAGAACCTATTACAAAACTTCCAGTAAGTACAATTACAGAAGAAAGCATCTTAAACAGCAACAACAGCCTTTTAGTCAAGGATAAGAATTGTGTTGAGCCAACCAGCTTTGCCATTTCTTCTGTCCTCTCCCTCTAGTGTGAAGATACATAGCAATCTCTCTTTGCAGCCTCTACCCTCTGAATAATGTCCCTTTTGGAATCTCAGGTGACTCCTTTTCCTCCGTACCACAGATATAAACATAGCAAAAGTGCAACAGATAATTGAACCACTACCAGTCTTCCTCTTTGTCCAGGTAATTACCCATTTGGTTTCCTCTTGCCATGTCACAATGGGTCTGTTAAAGCCTAACCAGTGGAGAAGTCTTTGCCACAGTGTCTGAATGATGGTGCAGCTAAAGAACAAGTGCTGGAAAGTTTCATCCGCTCCATCACAAAACACATAAGTAGAGGGAACATGAATGCTAAACAGAACTGTTTTCAGAAGCTAAAAAAAAAGTTTTTCTCCGAAAACACTTTTGGAAAACACATTAGAATCACTTTCTAAACGCTTGGCCAAACACTAATTACTGTTTAAAAATATTTTTCAAATTAATTGGTCAAATACATATTACTTCTCATCAAAAATAATTTTTGAAAAGCATTTTTTTAAAAAAAAATATTTTTAAAATAAGCTAATTTTAGAAGCGTGTAAAAACAGGCTAAAAATCACACCCAAAAGATAAAGACTATAAAAGAATGCTTTTAAAATTAATTTTTAAAAACCCTAGTATGGGTTACATGGCCTCTAGTTAATAACATTTGAGAAAAGGGCCACGGGCACTTTTGCTCCTATTTTGTCATGGTCTTTAATTTTTGTCTCTTGAGACAAAATATTTTTTTTGGGAACATAAATTTATATTTTCGCATTATAATATTCTACAAGTTATGCTTCGCTAGACATAAGTTTGATTTCAACATCAATATTGAAAGAAATAATCTCTTGATTATTTTCATTAATGAAGGAGTATATATACAATTTACAATTTTCCATAATAGTAAAATCTTATTCTTATTCTACTCCCAAACCCATATTCTAGTAGTACAAGAATCCTATAATTATGGTAAGTGTACAATACTAATTTAATACAATAATGTTACACTAAATATGGCACAAAACTGTGACATACACTGGTATGTATACCGTGTATATCACGGTTTCACACTAGGTAAATTGCCTTGTGAAATCGTGATATACATGGTATACAAATCTATGAATATCACGGGTTTTATCACACCCCCGCAGTCGTAGCGGGTGGTCTTCGTACGCTGAGACTATCCCTAAAATCTTCAAATAGAACCGATGGAAGACCCTTGGTAAAAATATCTGCAATTTGATACTTGGAAGGGACATGCAGGACACGTACTTGTCCATGAGCTACCTTTTCGCGAACAAAATGTATATTCATCTCAATATGTTTAGTGCGTTGATGTTGAACCAAATTTCCAGAAAGGTATACCGCACTAACATTATCACAATAAACCAAGGTAGCTTTGTGAACTAGAAAGTGAAGCTCTAAGAGAAGATTACTGAGCCAACATGATTCAGAAACCACATTGGCCACCCCTCGATACTCGGCCTCTACACTAGAGCGGGATAAGGTAGCTTGTCGTTTGGCAGACCATGAGACCAAGTTATCACCAAGAAACATACAATAACTAGACGTAGATCGTCTGGTGTTCGGACAACCACCCCAATCAGCATCCGTGTAAGAGACAAGTGTAGAAACCGACGACGGATATAGATGTAAGCCATAATCAAGAGTGCCTTGTAGGTAGTGGATAATACGTTTGAGCGCATTCATATGCTCAATCCGAGGATCATGCATACACAAACATACCTGCTACACGGCATACGTAATATCCGGTCGCATAAAAGTGAGTTACTAAAGTGCCCCTGCAAGACTATGATAGTTTGGGTGGGCTCTTCGTATGGGACGTCGGCCGCAACACCTAGCTTGGGTTTAGTGTCAACTGGCTTAGACGTAGACTTACAAGAGGACATACCAGCCTTTTCAATTATCTCTGCGGTATACTTTCGTTGAGATAAGAATAACTCACCTGCATGATGAGAAATGACAATCCCCAAAAGGTAACTCAAGGGCCCCAAGTCTTTCATAGAAAACTCAGAACTGAGCATGGTCATGATAGACTTGCGCAAAATATCAATAGAGGCAGTCAAGATAATACCATCGTTATATAATAGAGTATAAGCTGGGCCAGAACCACCACGATATATGAACAATGAATTATCAGACCTACTGTGCGAAAACCCAATAGATGAAACATAGTTTGCAAATCTCTTATACCAAGCCCGTGGGGCCTACTTAAGCCCATACAAAGACTTCTTCAATAAACAAACATGATGAGGATATTTGGGGTCTCGAAAACCCAAGGGCCGATGCATGTAAACGATCTCCTTAAGATCACCATGTAAGAAAGCATTCTTCATATCTAACTGATGAATGAGCCATGCTTTGGAAAGAGCCAGACTGAGAACAGTACGGATGGTAGCCGGTTTGACCACCAGACTAAATGTCTCACCACAATCCACGCCAACCTGCTGAGTTTTACCATCACCTACAAGTTGAGCCTTATGTCTCGCAAAAGAGCCATCAGAATTATCTTTATGAGTAAAAATCCACATAGACTGAATAATATTAACACCACAAGGACGGGGGACCAACTCCTACGTCTTATTCGCAATAAGAGCATCATACTTATCGGTCATAGCTAATTTTCAATTCAGATCATTTAAGGCAAACACATGGTTACGTGGTAGAGGGAATTTTGAGACATTAGAATTGAGATTAAAATGGCTTTTTGGTTTAAAAATTCCACATTGACTACGAGTAACTGGACCTTGACTCGAGGAGGAAACAAGTGGATTTTGGGCTGGTTACAAACTAGCCGACATCTGATGGGCATCTTTGGCCCAATAAAGTGAATGAATCGGAGCGGTGGCTGGGCGTTGGGTGGACCACTAGAATAATCTGAAGATTGATCTTGAGGTAGAGTCCGCCCACTAGGTTGGTTCGACGAACAAATAGGCTAAATGGGCCCGCTGGCGGATTTTGGATGCGGGACACGTCCGAAAAATGGTGGATAATATATGGGGAGACCTCGTCATCCAAAAAATTATACGAACTAGGCCCCGGACTACTCACTTTAGCAAACGGAAATTGGGTTTCATAAAAAAGAACATGGCGACTAATGATGATTTTATCAGATGATAAATCAAAACATTTGTAACCATGATGATTAGACGGATAACCCAAAAACACATAAGAGGTAGAACGGGCTTGAAGTTTGTTAATTGTAGTTGACGAAAATAGGGGGATAACATAAGCACTCAAAGACCCTAAGATGAGAATACGAATGATTCTTATTATATAGAATTTGAAGGGGGGAGGAATATGTCAATCCTTTGGTAGGAAGTATGTTAAGAAGATAAGTAGCAATTTGTAGAGCATGATGTCAAAAAGAAGGGGGTACGGATGCATGGACCAATAAAGTGCGGACAATATTATTAATGGTACGAATTTTACGTTTGCTTTCCCATTTTGTGAAGACGTATGAGGATAAAAGAACAGAAAAACTATGTCATTATTGTCACAAAAATCTCGAAACAACCCATTATCATATTCTTTGCGATTATCACATTATATATTTTTTATTGCTTGGTCGAATTTGGTACGGATGAATGTTCTAAATTTTAAGAAAATAATAAAAACTTGTGATTTTTTCGCTAACGGGAAAAAAATTAAAGACCAGACCATTTAAAGGACAAAAATTAAAAACCAGTCCGTTTGAAGGGGGAAAAGTGTCATTAACTGAAAAGACAATATAGTCAAAATCCACAAATTGTTGTTGATTGATACCTGCACCAAGAAAAAGCAAATAAACCTCATGTTTGGACTGTATGACTATGAATAGCCAAAAAATAATACTCCTTGTAGAGAAGAAAATGCCAATAGACCTTAGACAATAATGTAAAATTCTCAAGGATCAGAATATCTTTTTACATGGACTGACCAAATAAGATAACTTAAAAAATAAGAGAATATACTTGACCAATAAAATCGAATAATACCTAACATGCATGAGGACAATGTAATATACCTTTATTAATAAACGCAATTCTGCTTGACCTAGTTAACTATTTAATACAAATCCAAGTTAGGACTTCATAAAATAATACGACTCAATTATGCATATTCTTCTAATTCCAAGGAATATTCGGATAGGGACCATTGTCATCGTACTATTACACACTCATTATAAATCTTTTTTTTTAAAAAAAAATCTTCCAAATGGGGAGATGGGGTCTCTCTTTATAAATATAAGAGTATTAAATAAAAAAAAACTGTTCTCCGTTGGCATCAATATCATATGACTATTTTGGCCTCTTGGTAAGCGATTGGCCAATGTTTTGTAGGTGTTAAAAAGAATATTCGAAAGTTAAAGTTCTGTTTAGATATTAAATTCACTAGAAACATAAAAATTTATAAGTAAAAATTATTATTTTTCTTGAAATACTCGTAAAAATAAGTGTTCTATATTTTGCCAGTATTACTGAACACTAAAGTTCAATATGAGTGCCGAAATATATCCTTGTGTTAAAGGAATAATTGAATATTCCAAGAATTAAGAATTACATAACAAATATCACCACAAGATTTGGTTCAGTCCCTCTTCTAGATGATAATTCATTGAATCACATACAAGGATGTACTAGCTCTCAGTATTCTTTGACGTGGAGGAGTATAATATGAATGTATACTTCTCCCGTCTCACTATTTGGTTAGATATAGAGTTTAATGTCACGACTCAAACCAGAGGGTCATGATGGGCACCCGGATCTTACATGCCGAGCACCACTCTTCCCAAACTTATCAACTAACCGAAATCAATCATTGCCGCAAGAGCCGTTACAAGATATTCGGCTGACACATACATCACAGCCGACATGGCCATACACAACTACTATACACAGGATAACTGTCTACAAGCCTCTAAAGAGTATGTGACATTACAAGGACGGGACAGGACCCCGCCATACCCATATGCATATGCAAAAATATCGGTAACCGAGACTAGACTGCAACTCTGGAACAAATAGAGTGCTCCAACAACAGCTGAACCAGCAATCTACTAGCGTGAACTGTCCCATTGTTTACATGAGCCTGCGGGCATGAAATGCAGCGTCCCCCGATAAAAGGGTCGTCAGTACGACAAATGTATTGAGTATGTTATGCATGAACAATAACATATCAGGAATACAAGAATAAACTGAAAATAGAAACAGTCGACCACAACGAATGCTTCTGGGGCCATAATATGCCTAAATGTCATGCAAAATGCAAATGCGGTATACATATATATATTGGCCACACAAGGGCATCTTTCTTCCCATAACAGCCTCTGTGGGCATCATATCATTTCGGCCTCTGTGTGCATAATCATTATCATATTGGCCTCATTGGGCATCTTCCTTTTCGTGATAGTCTGTACCAACTACAGGTGGTATGTGCGTATATAACGTCTTCCCTTTCCCCATATCCCATACATATATATAATATAATAGTGTATATAACACATGTGGGTTCAGGGTAACACATGAATATAATGCAAATGAATGACAATGAAACATCCTGAGTGACATAATTAACATGTACATTCGGCTAACACTGTGAGCCTTAACGTCTTTCCCATATACCTCAATAAGGATTCGGGAACATATTCTTTCGGCTAACATTGAAAATATTAACATCTTTCCCATATACCTCAATAAGGATTTAGGAACATATTTAGACATGTTTTCAACATAGGAATGAACAACATGGACATTCTTAACTACTAAGAGTAGAATAATTTATGAAACAACATTACGGTTACGTTTCATTGCATGGAACATGTCAAAAGAAAGAAGAATTTGCCTTAACATACCTTTGAAATCGAGCCTTCAATGATTTCAATGGAAATATCTCCTTCCCAACTAGTCTCTTAAAAGATTTGAGGAATTTTACGTAAGTATGGAATCTCTCGTTACATTGTTGCACTTCGTTTTAAAAAAAAAGAAACTAGAAGGAGAGAGTTTTGCTTGTTATTCGTGAATTTCATTGCTGGCTCTTCCTAAGAATAAAATTTTGCAGTTTTGACTTTCCTAAGAGACTAAAAGTTAGCTATAGTGAGATGGTCTCCAATGTTTGCTTCATACGTTTTGCAAGAAATAAAATGACTAAGAATTGTTATTATTTAAGGCTAATGGAGTCCACCACTCCATTACCTCTTAACCATTGCCTTCCACAACAAACCCACCTTATCATAATATCTCATAGTTATTTTTTACTTCTTTGCCATGCATCCACTATCTTAATCATTGCCACCTAACCAACCCACAACTCCCTCATTAATTATATCCCTTACCCTTTAAGATAATCAATATATATATATATATATATATATATATATATATATATATATATATATATATATATATATATATATATATATCATTACACGTGTAATAAGCCTTTATTCAAATAAGTTGTCTCATCCATAATTGACTAATTACACACATAATTAAGTTCTTGATCTCAATTCACTTAAATTTTGATGACTTATAAAACATTCATATACTCAATGTCATAATCGTGCGATATAGCACTAGTCCATAGCCTCTTTATGCACATACCCAATATTATTTTCGATCCCTGTCATCACACTTGTTACGTCCAAAATTATTTCGGGGTTTTATCCTTTTATATGCTAAGCTTCTTTATTGGCATACGTGAATATGACAAAAAATCCTCCAACGCTCAGGTCTATTTACATACGCCCAGCGATTTCACATACGCCTTGCGATTCAAACCATGGCCCGAAAGTACGGGATGTTACATTTATGAAGAAAGAAAACAACAACATACCCAGTATAGTCCCACAACGTGGGATTTGTGGAGGGTAGAGTGTACACAGACCTTACCTCTACCTTGGTAGGTAGAGCGGCTATTTTCGAGAGACCCCCGGCTCAGGACAAACACAGCAAGGAAAAAAAGTCAGACCCGGTCAAAAATTTAAAGCAGCAACAAAATGTTGCTAGCAAACGCGAATACTTCGTGATAGCGCATCCTGAAAAGAAGCAGTAACTATGCAGATAAATGAGATAAATCAAGTACATTCAAGAACGCATAACAGAAGAAATAAAACTACAGAAGACTATAGAGTGATACTACGCCTATTCGTATGATATGCTAAGCATGCCTACAATAATAACACTACACCTACCAGTTTGTAAGCGTAATTAGAACTACGCTCGACTACCTACTACCCTAATCTGTGACCTCCACAACCCCCTCTCGAAGGTCATGTCCTCAGTAAGTCTCGTTTGCTCCATATCTCGTCTAATCACCTCGTCCCAATATTTCTTTGGCCTACCACTACCCCTCATGAACCCGTCCATATCGAACCTATCACACCTCCGCACTATGGCATTTGTGTCTCTCATTTGTACATGTTCAAATCATCTCAACCTCGCTTCCCGCATCTTATCTTCCACCGAGGTCACTCCCACTCTGCCCCGGATATCTTCATTTCTAATCATATCCTTCCTTGTATGCCCACATATCCATCTCAGCATCCTCATCTCCGTCACTCTCATCCTTTGGGTGTGTGACGCCTTGACTGGACAACACTTCGCCCCATACAACATAATCGATCTAACCACCACACTATAAAACTTGCCTTTTAGCTTTGGTGGAACCTTTTTTTCACACAAGACTCCAGATGCAAGCCTCAATTTCATCCATCCTGCCCCAATACGATGTGTGACATCATCATCAATCTCTCAATTCCCTTGGATAATAGATCTGAGGTACTTGAAGCTTACTTACTTCAGAATGATCTGGGTCCCAAGCCTTACCTCTACGTCTGTCTCACGGTCGCTCTCGTTATTGAACTTGCACTCCAAGTATTATGTCTTGGTCCTACTCATCCTGAACCCTTTAGACTCCAGATTCTGTCTCCAAACCTCCAGCTTAGTGTTCACCTTGCTCCGGGTCTCATCAATCATGACTATGTCATCTGCGAATAACATACACCATGGCACCTCCTCTAGGATTTGTCGCGTCAGTTCATCCATCACCAAGGCAAATAAGAATGGGATAAGAGTTGATCCCTAGTGCAGCCCCATCGTCACAGGAAAGTGCTCAGAGTCTCCTCCCACTGTTTGTACCCTGGTCTTGGCTCCATCATAAATATCCTTGATCGCCCTAGTGTACGCCACAGGTACACCTTAGCCTCCAAACATCTCCAGAGAACCTCTCTAGGAACTTTATCATATGCCTTCTCGAGGTCGATGAAAACCATATGTAAGTCTCACTTCCTCTCCCTATACAGCTCCACCAACCTCCTAATAAAATGGATGGATTCTATAGTCAAACGCCCAGGCATGAATCCAAACTGGTTCTTGGAAATAGACACGCCTCTTCTCACCCTCATCTCCATGACCATTTTCAAAATTTTCATAGTGTGGCTCAACAGCTTGATACCCCTGTAGTTGTTGCAACTTTGGATATCACATTTTTTCTTGTACAAAGGAACCATTGTACTCCACTTCCATTCTTTGGGCATTCTCACTGCCTTAAAAATAACGTTCAACAGCTCAGTCAGCCACTCTAAGCCTGCCCTGCATGTGCTCTTTCAATATTTAACTAGGATCTTATTCGGTCCGGTCGCTCGTCCCCGGTGCATCTTGTGAACAACGCCCTTGACCTTCTCAATATTAATGCTTCTACAATACCTTAAATCTCGATACCTACCTGATTGCTCCAGCTCTCTCAACACAATGTCTCTATCTCCTTCTTCGTTCAAGAGTTTATGGAAGTAAGACTGCCATCTCTGCCTAATATGCGCGTCCTCTACTAGTACTTTGCCGTTCTAATCCTTGATGCACCTCACGTGATCAAAGTCGCGGGCCCTCCTTTCTCTCGCCTTGGCAAGTATGTACAACTTTTTCTCCCCACTTTTTTCCTCTAATTCAATGTATAGGCGTTCAAAAACCGTCGTTTTCGCCGATGTGACCGCTTGCTTTGCCTCCTTTCTCGACATCTTATATAGTTCTTTTTTCATCCACTTCTCCATCTCATCCTTGCTTTTTACCAGTTTTGCCTACGCCACTTTCTTTGCATCCACTTTCTATTGAACTTCACCATTCCACCACCAGTCACCTCGATGCCCGCCGCGGCTACCCCACGAGACCCCTAACACTTCTCTAGCCACCTCCCGAATGCAACTGGCCATTTTATCCCACATATTGGTCACGTTCCCGCTACTCCCCCAAGCCCCCTTGGTTGTCAACCTCTCCCTCATCTCATTTTCACTAGCCATAGTTAAACTCCCCCATTTGATACTCAACCTGTAATCGGCAACCCTTCTCTTCTTATCCATCTTAATCTCCAAATCCGTCACCAAAAGTTTATGTTGGGTTGTAAGACACTATTTTGGAATAACCTTGCAGTCTTTACAAAGACTGTTGTCAACCTTCCTAAGGAGCAAAATTCTATCTGACTCTTAGCCACCGAACTACGAAAAGTCACCAAGTGCTCATCCTTCTTCATGAACTTCGAATTGGCTATCACCAACTCAAAAGCTCTAGCGAACTCCAAAAGTGAGACGTCTCACTCATTCATGTCCCCGATGTCATAGCCTTCATGCACATCATCGTAGCCCCCTAGAAGTGACCTGACATGTCCATTGAAATCCCCTCCCACAAATAACTTCTCAGTGGGTGGTACACATGCCACCACCTCGTCCAACTCCTCCCAAAAGTGCCTCTTCTCCTCCTCGGGCAAGCCTGCTGCGGCGCGTAAGCACTAATAATGTTCATAGTGGACCCTCCAACTACCAACTTAATCATCATCATCCTATCTTTGACCCTCCTAACCTCAAACACCAGGTCCCTTGGCTCGCTGTCTACCAAAATGCCTACCCCATTCCTATACCCCAACCTACCAGAGAACCATAACGTATACCCGTGCACCTCCTTAGCCTTAGGTCCTACCCATTTAGTCTCCTAGACACATGCTATATTAATCCTCATCTTCTTAAAAATCTTGACTAGCTCTATGGACATCCATGTTAAAGTCCCAATGTTTCAAGACCTATTCTCAGCATAGCACGTCCCCTACCCCGCTTACCCCCTAGCCCTCGCCCCCGTCCCCAACCGAGAACATGACATTAGTCTACCATCATTCATCAAATCTACTAGAGCAAAAAAAAATACTAGTCAGAGGTTAACACTAACACAGACGGGAACCAACACTAAAGCACAAAGTCAGGCTACTACAAACCAGAATGATAAAGCAAAGGACAAAAAGAATAAAGGCAAGAATGTAAAGTCAAGATTTAATAAAATACAACACACAATAATTTAACTACAAAGATAAGGACAAATATTGAGTGCGTGCAATGGGAGGTACCAAAACTCCAGAAATAAGAGGAAATGTTTATGGTTCCCCAATTCAAAGAATCAAAAGCAGTAAACAAGTAGAAACAATACTCAATAACAATAGACAAGTACGGACACTCTTCAATACACAATAAGCAAAAAGGACACTATTCGATGAACAATAAACAAATAAGAATATTATTTGATGGGTCCGGGGCTACGGATAAGCAAGAATATGTAAGAATAAAATCATAACAGCTAGAACAATTAAAATAGTTTCTGGATGTTTCCTTCAATGTTATGTCAACATCTGAGGCAACATTGTGATAAAACAATTATAAACCTTTATAGAGTAAATGCAGCGGAAAAGTAAAGAGACACAAGGTTTATATTTTCAAGGGTATATATTAATATATCCCTTGATGGTTAATGACCAAAGAATTGTATAAATTATATACAATTACAAATGAATTTCTTTTTACAAGATTGAACAATAAATGCGAAAAAGAAATTACAAACAAAAGTGAAGTCGCAGATGACTTCAGCCTAAAGTTAAAAGATCTAAAAAGACAAATACAACATCTTCATTACAATTGCTTGAAATATAAGTTGATCTAGAATCTGGGCAGCAATAGTAATGTGGGACTAGATGTTGTTACACTACTTTAGGCTAAGTGTGTTGATCCAGTTTCTAAGGTGAATATCCGAGAGCTCTCTTGGTAATTCTTCTCGTTCAATTCTGGATATCGATACTCGGAAGATCCCCTCTATTTATAGTGTGGAACTTCTCTTGAATCCTCACTGATTGGTTGCGGAGGTTGAGTAAAAGAAGGCTTCAGCTTGGACCGGTTCTTGCTCTTTAAAAAGCTCAACGTTCTGAACTTGGTCTTCACGCTGCTTCCTCTCCAAGCTTTGACTGTTTCTTTTACCACGTTTTAAACACAACATCATTGTACGCTTGCCTAGGTCATTTTTTACTCACAGTAACACAACCTGTTTTGGCCGGAAGAATAGGCAAAATCGTTACGTAGATGTTGTCAGGAATGTTGTCACAACATCGCAGGCAACATTCTTATCTTCATAAGATGTTGTCCTGAGCATTTACAGATGTTATCACAACATCCATCCAACATCAACAATCTCCCCCTTTTTGCCTTTCTTCACAAAACTCCATACGAAGCAAAAATGACTAGGATACTGATTCCCGATGTAGTTCTTACATTCCAAGAATCAGTAGGATCAATGCTATGCTCCCCCTTAACCTGCAGTATTAAATTCCAAGCAGTGTTGTATCGATGATTTGATTAAATATGAGTTATGTTATGTTAGTCATGACTTACTTACAACAACTGCGTAAACAGTCTACAGTAACCATTCATAACAATCCACATCAGACAATCATATATAAACAGCTTTAGAAAGCAGTCACAATGTCTACAAGAATAGACCAAATATCCCAAAGTAAAATATTACAAACCAAAAATATATTCCAAATGTCAGTATATCTAATATTCAAATAAATAGAGATTATCAGCACTCCGTCCATCATTGAATCAACACTCCATTCCATCAGCATGATCATCCTTGACCAGAGTAATCGAGTCACAGTAGCTTCTAGCCGCTTTCTGTGATCGATCACTCTGTGCAGCAATCAGAAATAGTCAGCAATCATCATCTCAACTCCTCTCCCCCTGCATCATAGTTTGGCATGCATCATCATCAATAGCAGCTCCCCTTGTCTGTCTGCTTCCAGCAACAACATCATCAGCATCATCCTCTCCCCCTTTTTGTGCAGAAAGTAAGCCCACATAATAGTTACTAACTCGCACTAGGTCTTGAATTTGTCTGTTAAGTTCAGCAATGTGCTGTTGAAGCCAGTCTTTGGACATTGGGACCTTTCCTTGACCAATGTTGCCAGGAATGTTGGCAACATCCTTTGATGTGTCAGTGTCCCATTCATCTTTCTTCCAGGGCAGGTCAATAACCATGTCCCTGTTGTTCACAACAGCTCATTGTACTGAGTAAACCTCTAAGTCTGGACTCAGCTTTTCTCCTTTTGGAGTCTTAAAACCTTGGTTGATCAGGATTTGAAAAATCAATGAGGGGTATGGAAGGGCAGAGCTGCTTTGTCTTTCTGCCAAGTTGGCAACATGGTTGAATATGAGGGTTCCTAAGTCAACTTTCTGACTCCTTCCAATATTGAAAAGCAGTGATGCTTGATCAAGGGTCACTACTGTCTCGTTGAGGGAGGGTAGCCAGTTGTATATAGCAAGTTTGTGCAAAGTGGCAAATAAGGCAGTGAGTTTTGACACAGGACTGCGAGGAGCCCAAACAGTGATCAAATTCCCCGTAAGGTACTTGATCATCGAATTGAGTTCCTCCACAGTGGGGTTTGGTTGAGGTTCTCTTTCACTAACAATTATCCCAAGAGTGGAGTTGATGATATTAGGTGTAAAATTGTATACCTTGTTGTATAGGTACACTCTCCCAAATTTCTTCGAGGTTGTGTCCCTAACAGCAAGCGTCAGATTAGCATAGAACACCCTAATCACCTTCTCACAATAAGGATTCTTACCAGATACAGAGCTTAAGATCTTTCGACTACTTAAGAAATCAACTAAACCATTTGTGGAGAATGAAGTTAGGTCAATCACCTTCTCCCCTCTAACTCCTCTATTTTTAAACCAATTCCAGTTACTGGAGCATGATTTCATTTGAAACATGGAAGAATAGGGAATTACCTCAAAATTTATTTCAGATTCTGTGTTTTCTTGTTCGGATGAGGTGGCTGCAGGTGTTGCTTCGGATGTTGGGGCAACATAGTCTAGGTCTATTTTATCGTCTGTTGCCTTTGATGTTGAGGCAACATTTTTATCAAAATTCCAGTATATTTTGCGGACCCCTTTAGGAATAAAGTTCCATAGAGGTATGTCATCTGACATCTCTTCTTCTTCTTTTTCCTTCTCAGTTTCTGCTTGTGGAGTGGAAGTTGATGGAGTTCTGGAAGAACTGGGCATACTGAAATCGGTGTCAGTGCCGCTGCTAGTGGTAGTATCAACAGGGAAAGTTGACTCTTCCCTGGATCTTTTGACAGACTGGTTGTCACCGAATTGGTTTTCGAAAACCCTTTTTGACCTTCGCGTCGGAAATGTCGATTTTGACTGTCTTGAGGCAAGGTTTGAGAAATCAAATATTGCATCAACATTGATTGGATTTTCATTATCGCCTGGGTAGCCCACCTGTAATGGCTTATCTGAACCAAGTAGGATCATAGCCTGTGTGCAGTCCTCCTCGACCGGTTTCAAGTCATTGATGGAAGTATAATGCTTGTAAACCTTGTTGCTATTTGCTGGACTAGTCGAAATTGGGGAATAATCTTTGGTGTTTGTGAATTTTGGGGAATGGACTTGGGAGAGGGTTTTGAAGAATTGGGCGTGTTAGAGAAGCTTTGGGTTTTGAAAAATGACGGTGGTGTTTGGGCTGCCATGATTTGATGGATTGTAAATCGGCTGATGTGATAATTCCAAGACAAAAATGGGAGGTTTCATTATGGCAAAATATATTTACACTCAAACTCCTTTTCCTTAAATTTAGATTGTATAGAAGAATAAAAACTCTTTACACACCTAAAACAAAGGATTTACACAGCACATAACATCATTTAAAATTTAAATAAAAACGGTCCTCCAGAATTTTTGAATTTTCCGTTAAAGACATAGACGTGTTAAATACCAAAAATAATAATAAAATAAGATAAACCAAATTGATCAATGTACTGAAAGACGATGTTGTTAATGATGTTGGCAACATTTCCAAGTTAAACAAACATTATGAGACTCCAGGGATTTTCTGATTTGGCAGATGATATTTCCGTATATGTTCCATATGAGACTGATTGCTGGACTAATGTAACATTTTACCATTGTCCTTAATCAACTTAGTTGAACACATACAGATTAAAAAAATATTGAGGAATTTTCAACCTTTTTGAAGCATGTGGTACTCCTATAGAATAGGAACGATATCAATCTTAGAGCTTTACTCTTTTAGTATACATCCAAATCTTTTAGTAGAGGATTCGCCTTCTTATGATACTCTTTTTTAATTTATTTTTTTATTTTTTTATGATATACATAATTGTTTTATATATATATTATCGTAGAGAACAGTATCACATTCATATCTTGTCCCTTTAGAGTCATGCTTCAATCTTTTGAAAAATAGTGCAACATCACTACAATACTTATCCTGTATATTGACTCAACAGTAAATGTTACCCAAAATGTTAGGACAACATTTCAGACAACATCTACCTAGCCTGTCTTATTTTCAAAGAAAACAGAGACCAAAAGATTTTTTCAAGCTAGAAAATCTCTCATGATCTAAAGGTTTGGCAAAAATGTCAGCCAGTTGAAAAAGAGTATCAACATGTTCGATTTGAACTAGCTATTTTTCCACTAAGTCTCTTAAAAAATGATGTCTTATGTCTATGTGCTTTATACGTGAATGTTGAACAGGATTTTTGGAAATATTAATAGCACTCAGATTATCACAGTACAAAATCATGGAGTTATTAGATATGTCATAGTCATCTAGCATATGTCGTAACCAAATCAATTGAGCACAACAATTTTCGTCTGCCACATATTCAAATTCGGCAGTCGAGAGTGATACACAATTTTGTTTATGACTGTACCATGAGACTAGATTATTGCCAAGATAGAAATACCCACCACTAGTGCTTTTCATATCGTCTACATCACCGGCCCAATCCGAGTCACTATATCCTATTAGATTATGATTAGTGTCTTTGGAGTACCAAATTCTCAAGTCACTTGTACCGGCAACATATCGAATGATACGTTTCACAATATTAAGATGAGATACCTTGGGACTGGCTTGGAACCAGGCGCTAACACATACGCTAAACATGATATCGGGGCGACTGGCAGTAATGTATAAAAAGCTACCTATCATAGATTGGTACAATGTTGGGTCAACATCTTGTCCAACATCGTCTTTACATACATATTGCGTAGAGCCCATTAGAGTCTTCATGTGTTTAGCATTTTCCAGACCAAATCTCCTAACAAGATTCTCGGCGTACTTGCTTTGAGATACAAAGATCTCATCTTCATTTTGTTTAATCTGCAAGCCTAAGAAAAATGTTAGTTCTCCAATCATGCTCATCTCAAATGTTGTCGACATTGCTTCGATAAATGACTTCAAGAATGATTCTGTAGTCGAACCAAAAACAATATCATCAACATAGATTTGAGCTATTATTACATCTACACCGTGTCTTTTAATGAATAATGTTCTGTCAGCTTCTCCACGTGTAAAACCAAACTCAACAAGGAAGTCAGTTAGACGACCATACCATGCACGTGATACTTGTTTTAGTCCATACAAAGCTTTCTTGAGCTAGTACACATGATGTGGATGGTGGGGATCCTCAAATCCCTTTAGTTGTTCAACATATACTTCTTTGTCCAAGTATCCATTGAGGAAGGCACCTTTAACGTCCATTTGGTGCAAGGTAATCTTTAGATATCAAGAAGCAATCTTATTGACTCAATTCTAGCCACAGGAGCGAAGGTCTTGTCATAGTCGATACATTCTACTTGTGTATATCCTTGAGCAACAAGTCGAGCTTTGTTCCTAACAATCTTCCCTAACTCATCTGATTTGTTTTTGAATATCCACTTGGTCCCAATAACATTTGTGTTGTTGGGTCGTGGTATCAAGTCCCAAACTTCATTTCAGGTAAATTGTTCAAGCTCCTCTTGCATGGCTTGAATCCAAAAATTATCTTTTAATTCTTCCCTAATATTTTTAGGTTCCAAAGTAGATGTAAGACAAGAAAGACTTACCTGTTGATAAATGGTGGACATGCACACTTACCTTACTATTTCTTGGTAATTCACTGACTCTTTCCATTTTGTACGCCTCTTCTCAAAAACTCCCTCTATCATCTGGTCGGGTTGATGGTTCCTTCTAATCCTCGATGGAGGGTCTCTTCTCACTTGATCATTCAGTTCAGTAGCAGACTCCTCCTTGACTTCATCCCCTGTGTTCTCTCTTTGAGGTTCAGATATTTCTTCTGATGTCGGGACAACATCTATTTCTTCAATGGGTTGCTTCTCTTCAACTGCAACCATAATGTTATTTTCTGAAGATCTACCAGATATATCCAGCAGGTCATCAAAAATAACATTGACTGACTCATGTATGGTCTTTTTCCGAAGATTATATATTCGGTAAGCATGACTATTCTGAGAGTAGCCAACGAATATTCCCTTGTCACTCTTAGAGTCAAATTTAGCCAGTTGATCCCCTGTCATTAAGAATATAGCACACACACCCAAAGACATGAAAGTACCGCAATGTAGGTTTCTTTCCATTTAACAGTTCATAGGGTGTCATCTTGGTCCCTGGACTTAAATAGATTCTATTAGTTATGTGACATGACGTGTTCAAGGCTTCTGCCCAAAACCTCTTTGACAATTGCTTAGAACTTAACATAACTCTAACCATTTCTTGTAAAGTTCTGTTCTTTCTCTCGGAAACCCCATTTTGTTGTGGTGTTTTTGGTGCCGAAAATTCATGGAATATGCCTTTCTTTCCACAAAATTTTGCAAAGGTTTGATTTTCAAACTCCTTTCCATGATCAGATCTAATTCTGAAAATCGAAGAACAAAACAGATTCTTAATCCTAGAGTAAAGTGTTCTAAACATCTCAAAGGTTTGTGATTTTTTCTTTAAAAAATATATCCAAGTGAATCTAGAAAAATCATCTACTATCACATAAGAATATATCATCCCTCCTAGGCTATCTACCTCGATTGGACCCATAAGATCCATATGCAGTAATTGGAAACAATGAGACGTACCTGAATGTTTTCTGTCATGTTGGACAATATTATGAGAGACTCGGGTCTGCTTTCCTTTCAAACAATCTTCGCACAGTGTTTTATCTTTTGGATCCAATCCCAACTTTTGATGCCAAAGTGTCAAGTGACCTACCTTTGCGGAGTTGCAAAACTCTTGTCTACCGACTACATAGCAATTATCTCCAGTTCGGGTTCCTGACATAACACATTTATCTGCAGAATCTGTAACATTGCATCCAAGCCTGTTGAATTTCACATCGAGATCATCATCACATAATTGGCTTATGCTAAGAAGATTAGCAACCAAACCTTCTACATGAAGAACATTTTTCAAGGCTGGTACATCCGGAACATTAAGAGTTCCTTTACCAATTATCTTATTCTTACTTCCTCCTCCAAAGGTCACGTATCCTCCATTGAATGCTCCATACTCCTTCAATAGACTTTTGGTACCTGTCATATGACGTGAGCAACCACTATCGAAGTACCAAGAACCTGTAATATTAGTACGCAAAACAGTTATGCACACATTACATTTCAGATTCAATTTGGGTACCCATTCCTTTTTCTTCCTTCTGCTTTCAGGCTGGTTACTTTGAATGTTGTCAGTGATGTTGGGCAACATTGTTGACGACATTTTAGGCAATATCCTGAGTGCAGAGTTTTGAAGTTTGTAGCAGTAGGGCATAAGTTGTCCTGACTTTTTACAGAAGCTACATACAAACTTCGATCCAATCTTAGTGATTTGAGAATTACTCGGATTTTCTTTGACAAATTTTATCCTCTCAGTTTGACTATGGATTCTGGAAGTATTTGTTTTGCTAGGAGATTGGTACCCAAGCCCAGCCCTTGTAGGTTTATTGAAGTTTAATATTTCATCCAGTTTGGAGGTTCCCATGTTGAGCCTTTGAAAGGTGGTCTCAGCTACGTTCAATCGTGCACGAATCTTACCAAGCTCTAGGTCCTTCTTGGTAAGTGTCACCTCTAATCGGTTGATTGTGCCTTTCAGATTGCTATTCTCAAGAGCCAATAATTTTGCTTTTGAGTCTAGTTGCTCAGATTCAGTGATTAAGGCTTTACAAAAATTTTATAATTCTTTTATCACGTCGTCTTTGGAGTCAACTAGATCCAAATTTATAGCCTCAGATGAAGAAATAAATCCACTAAAATAATTTACATCAGAATAGTCAAAGTATGCATACCTCTCTTATGTTGAAGACATTCCAGATGTTGAGTCTGATGTTGTTCCTGATGTTGTCGCAACATTGTCAACAACATCTTCATCGTCGGATAGTGAGTGTTCGAACATGGCTGCCAGCATTGCCTGTGGTTCTTCTTCTTGATCTCCTTCCTCCTCTTCGTTCTCATCATCACTGAGAGTTACCCACATAACCTTACCAATTTTTCTAAGAGTATTTTCACACTCATTAGCGTAGTGTCCCCAACCCGAGCATGCATGACACTGCAGTCCCTCGAGTTGTTTGGGATTGAAAATGGTACTGTCGGAGTTAGATTTCCTCAGTGGATTGTGATTTCTTTGCTCAGAAGGTGACCTATTCGGTTGTTTATTGAAGAGTAGATTTTGATGATGTTTGTATTTGGCTTTATTGCTATCATTGTTGATCTCTCTCACCATCGAATTGAATCGACGAGTAAGTAAGGCAACAGTTGCACCATTTCCCAGTTCCTCCAAGTTTTCTTCCTCGTTTTCCAATTTAGTTTTCGAGGTTTGTCCTTGGAGTGCCAAAGTCTTGTCTTTATACAGATCTCTTTGGCTCTTCATGTTCATCTCATATGTTTGAAAGATGCTCATCAAGGCATGTAGATCCATAGTAGCAAGATTATGGGCCTCTTCAATAGCACAAATCTTAGTATTAAATCTTTCAGGAAGAGATCTGAGAGCTTTATCCACAAGTTGGTTGTTGGTTAAAGGAGAACCAAGCACTTGACACTGATTAGCAATGTCAATTAACTTTTCAAAATAGGATTTTATGTCTTCAGATTCTTCCATCCTTAAGCGTTCGTATTGGCTCAAAATCATGCGAAGCTTTGTACGTCGTACACTCGAGGTACCTTCACAATGAGTTTGTAAGGTCTCCCAAGCGTCCTTGGCCGTAGTACAATTCTGGATGAGTTTAAACATATAGAGATCTACTTATCCAAATATCGCATTTAGGGCCTTTTCATTGAAGCTCACACTGTTAATCTCTTCCACGGCCCATTCAGATTCGGGTTTGGTAAGTACATCACCATCCTCGTCTGATGGGTACTTGGGAATCACATAGCCTTCGGAAACTGATCTCCAAGCTCGAACATCAATGGATTTGATGTGCAAACGTAGTCGAATTTTCCAATATGCATAGTTAGTTTCGTCAAGAATTGGAAGTCTACCAACATTTTGTATAGCTGAGTCCATAGCCGTAATATTCAGAATCAAACACTTATTGTATCAAGTGTTGGCTCTGATACCACTTGTTGGGTCCGGGGCTACGGATAAGCAAGAATATGTAAGAATAAAACCTTAACAGCTAGAATAATTAAAACATTTTATGGATGTTGCCTTCAATGATGTGTCAACATCTGAGGCAACATTGTGATAAAACAGTTATAAACCTTTATAGAGTAAATACAGCGAAAAAGTAAAGAGACACAAGGTTTATATTTTCAAGGGTATATATTAATATATCCCTTGATGGTCAATGACCAAAGAATTGTATAAATTATATACAATTACAAATGAATTTCTTTTTACAAGATTGAACAATAAATGCGAAAAAGAAATTACAAACAAAAGTGAAGTCGCAGATGACTTCAAATTTAAAGTTAAAAGATCTAAAAGACAAATACAACATCTTCATTACAATTGCTTGAAATATAAGTTGATCTAGAATCAAGCAAAGAATAGTAATGTGGGACTAGATGTTGTTATACTAGTTTAGACTAAGTGTGTTGATCCAGCTTTCTAAGGTGAATATCCGAGAGCTCTCTTGGTAATTCTTCTAGTTCAATTCGATATCGATACTCTGAAGCTCCTCTATTTATAGTGTGGAACTTCCTTGAAATCCTCACTGATTGGTTGCGGAGGTTGAGTAAAAGAAGGCTTCAGCTTGGACCGGTTCTTGCTCCTTAAAAAGCTCAACGTTCTGGACTTAGTCTTCACGCTGCTTCCTCTCCAAGCTTTGAATGTTTCTTTTACCACGTTTTAAACACAACATCATTGTAAGCTTGCCTAGGTCATTTTTTACTCACAGTAACACAACCTGTTTTGGCCGGAAGAATAGGCAAAATCGTTACAGAGATGTTGTCACAACATCGCAGGCAACATTCTTATTTTCATAAGATGTTGTCCTGAGCATTTACAGATGCTGTCACTACATCCATCCAACATCAACACTAATCAATGCTCAATAAACAAACAAGTACACAACTCAGAACAATAAAAGTAGGCAATACACTACAACATGGTTACTTGAAACAATAATCAATAATCAACAAATAATAAATAAATGAAAGATCACTATCGAAAAATCACATGTTTATAACATGTTCGCCACCGGATGTACCAACTCCATGTGAATATAACATGTTCGCCACCGGATGGCACTGTTCACTATCGAAAAATCACTACTAGGTTATTGTTTTCTACTGGAAACCCACTGGGGATGGGTTTCCGGTTGAAGGGGAAGGAAGCTAGGGGGGAAGAGAAGGGAGGGGGGTAACTGGCCGGAAGTCATTCCAACCAGAAGGGTCTGGCCGGAAAGCTTCGCCGACAGTAGGACAAAAAGGGGAAGGAGTACCTGGTCGCCGGTCACCAGTCGGACCGTCGGAGAAGGTGGGGGTAGGGTGGGTGGTTGTTATTACCGTTGTGGAGAGAGGGGGGATTAAGAAGAAAGAAAAGCTTTTAAAAAATTTATGATTTAAAGTAAATATTTGATATTTGTGTTAGGGTTTATGGACCTAAGCTAAATTAAATACGAGTGAAAATGATATTGCTATTAGAAAAGAATAATTCTGCTTAAATTAAACGCTTTATTATTGATCTAAAATTCCACGTTTATTTCAATACTCCAACAATGGGAACCCACGGTATTATTCAATCTTACTGGCACTGTCAAATGAGTTTTTAGATCCTCAAAAGGATATCACAGAAAATGATATTTGTAGCCCAATCCCCCGCTTCTGTTATTTGAAATCTCAAAGAGATGAAATAGGCACTATGTTGCCTAGACTTGTTTCTCAATTAATGACTCTTTAAGTTATGATTAATGAACAAATATCCTCTTTTACAAAAAAAAAAACAGAAAATGATATTGATTTCTTTCAAGTTGATCTTAGATATCCTAAGTCCTAATAGTGTGCACATTTTCAGATACTTGATTTACTTATATTTTGGGTTAATCATTTGACATCGGGAATTGGTCCGACTAATTTAGTTTCTCATTGTATAATATCTATTAAGGGGAGAAAAGCTTTTTATAAGGAATTTTTCCTTTTTCGAATTTTAGATCTAGAGACCTCTAATTAAGGAGATGATCATTTCATGTCATATAATTGTTTTAAAATTGGAATTTCTTTAAAGTCATTTACTAATGAGCCAACACACATATATGTAGTACTGCACAGTAAATAGAAAAGCAGAATATGGTTAACATTAATAGGAGGCCAGGAAGGAAGCAGTATAAGTAACAGTATCTAGTTTCAACTAATTCCTCATGAAAGAAGACAGACACAAGTTTTAGTTGTCCAAAGAGAATTCTCTCCAAAAATGTGATCTAGTGATCAATAAAGTTTCACAAACTTTGAAAATTAGAGTTCACGTTCCAGTAGGGACAAAAAACTCATTTGTTTAAGCAATGATAGCAGAGTTATAAAGTATCAGTGTTAGTGAAAGATAGCAAACTCATAGTCGAGGTGCACCCAAACAACGTTGTTATAAACAACAAGAACAACAACATACAAGAAAAGAAAATAAAAGTTGTTGCCTATTTACTTGGCATTATTTATATATTTAATAGAAGTTAGAACCATGAATTAATATGCTCCGTAGCTTATATTTTTTACTCATCTTTACATCATAGCCTCTGTAGACTTAGGAGTTCCACACACTATCTAAATACTTTTTTTTTCCAAACCAGAAAAATCATTATGCTTTGTATGCATTGGCAGATTAAAACAGTACCAGAATCTTTGTAGCTATTTCTATATATTAATCTAAAGCCAGGACATGAAGGAGGTGATGTGCAGTCCCTAAGGGCCAAGCAAAGAAAACATATTTATCTTTTTCTTCTATTTTTGCCTTATTTCCTTCTATTTTGTTATTAGAATTAGAAAAAGAAACAGCAGCCTTTTGAAAATACATTCACATATACGAAGAGGCACAATTATTGACCCAACCATTTATTTAACCGTTATTCACAATTAATATAGTTTAAAACCTTCCGTTACAACCTTTCATTTGCAGGAGTTGTTTCTCAATTATTATTTTTTTACTATTAGCAGGTTTTATACCTATAAAATCTCATTCGATTTGCAAGGTCTCAGCCGCACACATGTCTAAGGAATATATTTGCATCCTACTTTATTAGAAATAACAGATTCTCTTGCCTATCTGTTGTTAAACATACACGAATGAGTCAAGATATGTTGTCTTAGCCTAATTAATTGCACTATTTTCCTTATTTCATGTCTATAAAATCTCTCTCACCTCCTTTTCCAGTGGTTTGAATTTATATTTCACCTGCTTTAGTTTTTAAATTGTTCAAGTGTTTTCTTTGTCAAATCTGTTAATTATTAGCGTTTCTCTTCTCAAATGATTGACTAACCAGTGAATATTTATTTGATTTTTAGGCATTTGGCAGTGGTGATATTTAAAAAAAATCAACAATCAGGAAAATTCATCATCAGTTGTTTCATGTAAGCGGATCAATTTGTCTTATTCTTCCTTGTCATTTATCTTAGTATTTTGGTTTGTTTCCTTCTTCTTTTTTTGGCGAGTTTTCGTCTGAGAGTTATGGTACTCTTATGAATAAACAAACGGCCTGAAGTATATATTTTTTTCCTCTCAATACTTGTGTTTCTTGATATTATCTTTGTTTTGATCGAGCGATTTATTGCCGGAAAAAGTGTAAGTGGTAATATCCATACTTGCACATTGTGGTGAAATTTCATATCAATGAAGTTCTTGAGCGCAAATATAATGTATGCCGTACGTGAACTTAAATAATGTTATCGTTGTTTTGATAGGATGATTCGATGATTGAAAAAAGTGTAATCAGTAAGATCCTCATTTGCAAATTATATTGAAATTTATATATAGATATTCTAAAAAAAAACAAGTTTAAATCCCCAACTGTATATTCCAACTGTATATTCATGACTGATAGAAACCAAAACCGTGTATCTCACGTACAACTTATGTATATTTAGGTTACTTATCATATTTTGTAGAATCATTGTACAAATGTAGTTAGGAAATTAGTATTATAGTAGCAATATGATTTTCCATAATTAGAGATTATATATTGTATATATAGACCTCTTCATTAATGAAAATAATCAAGAAATTATTTCTTTCATGGTATCAGAAGTCTAGGGCAATATTTTCTTCTCCCAACTACACTTCCGCCGCCTAGCACCCTCGGAATTCGCGATTCCGACACTTTTTTTCTTCTAAAAATTTTCCCATCTTCCCAAACTTTCTTCCTAATCCCTAATTCTTCTCTTGTTCTTTCATTATGTTTATCTCAAAGAACACGTTTCATCCTGCCCTTACCGTCTCCAACATCAAGAACCACATACCTATCGTTCTTGAGATGGAAAACGTTCAATACAGGACGTGGGCAAAATTATTTAAAGTTCACGCACGCTTGCATCAAGTCCTTCACCACATCATCCCCGCGGATACATGCAAGGAGAAGGTGCTTACCGCCAATGATGACCCTGTGTTATAGATATTCTTGATGCTATCGTACTCTAGTCGATATATTCCACTATCTCTACGGACCTTTTGCGGACGATTATTAAACCTGACGCCACGACAATAGATACTTGGAATAGGGTGTGTGATATATTTCAAGATCACAAAAATTTTCGTGCAGTCACTCTTGAGCAGAAATTCTCCCTGTCACTATGGAGGATTTTCCAAATGTCTCACCTTATTGTAAAAGGCTGAAGGAATTGGCGTATCAACTCAAGAACGTTGGTGCGCCACCACGAATGATCGTTTTGTTCTTTAGATGGTTGCCGGCCTATCCGAGGCTTATAATGCAGTTGGGACTATTCTTCGTCAAAGAAGCCCTCTTCTTCTATTTTATCAAGCCCGGTCTATGCTCACCCTTAAAGAGGCAAGGTTGGCTAAAAAGGTCGCAACTGGAGCAACTTCCGCCATGATGGCGGCCTCCCCACAAAATTCCTACTCTTCATTATCTTCGGCTAATTCCACTCCAAATTGGAACAATGTGGGTTGAAAATTGGATAAAAATCAAAACTTCGGCGAAAAAGCTACGATCAAGAAGAAAGGCAAAGAAATTACGACAAAGAATAAAGGTGGCAGCAGTAGTCAAGGTAGTAGCCGTGAGGCAATCGCAACTTGGGTCGCAAAGGCCTGGCAAGGCCAACAAGATCGCTGGCCGCTGGGCCTGGCAGGGCCCAACCGCCCGCCATTACCCTTTCCGCCCAAAGAGCACTCAATAATTGGGTCACCAAACAGAGGTCCACCTGCAATGGGCTTCGATCTAGTCGATGATGTTAAGCCTTGTCAGCAGGCCTTCATGGCTGCGGACCCAGCAGCAATTCCAACACCCACAGATATCGAGGTTGTGATGCATACACTTGGATTAAATCCCTCGAACACAAATTGGTATATAGACACCGGAGCCACTTCTCATATGACATCCGTGCAAGGTAATCTCTCGTCTTATTTTAATTTGAGCAAAAATTGTCACATAATTGTTGGTAATAGCAATTCAATTCCAATTCGTGGTTATGGTCACACAAATTTGTCCCCCCCCCACATCCACATCTCGTCCTCAATAATGTCCTTCATGCCCCTCACTTAATTAAAAATTTGGTGTCTGTCCGAAAATGACAACTGATAATTGAGTTTCGGTGAACTTTGACCCTTGTGGATTTTCTGTACCGGATTCCAAGACGGGAATATCTCTAATGAGGTGTAATAGTCGAGGAGAGATTTATCCAATCACAACCACCAGCATTTCCACGAGTCAAGCCACGTCTTTCACATTTGTAGCTCTTGCTCCTTCCTTGTTGCATGCACGTTTGGGTCATCTGGGGTCGTCTATTATTTCTTCTCTTAAAAATAATAATTTCATTGATTGTAAGAGTATACATAGTACTCATATTTGTCCTTCTTGTCCACTAGGGAAATATGTTAGATTATCGTTTGTCGCCTCTACTTCTAATACGTCGATACCCTTTAACATTATTCATAGTGATTTATAGACATCTCTCGTTTTGAGTTCTTTGGGCCATCGTTATTATGTTTTATTTTTGGATGATTATTCTATTTTTTTGTGGACCTTTCATTTGTCTAAAAAATCTCAAGTTTTTTCCACATTCTTAAAATTTAGAGCTTTCATCTGTACCCAATTTGAACGAAAAAAACATTCATTGTTATAATGGTAGGGAGTGTGATAATAGGTCATTTCGGAAATATTGTGACACTCATTGCATATCTTTTCAATTTTCTAGTCCTCATACGTTCTCGCATCTCGCAAAATGGGAAGGCCGAAATAAAATTTGTATCATTAATAATATTGTCCTAACCTTACTAACTCATGCTTCATTACCCCCCATCTTTTTAGCATCATGCGTTACAAATGACAACCTACCTCCTTAACATTCTCCCTAACAAATGTTTAGCATATCAATCCTCACTTAAAATTCTTTACAATAAAGATCCCTCGTATTCTCATCTTAGGGTGTTTGGGTGCTTGTGCTATCCACTTTTTTCGTCCACTACAATTAATAAACTTCAAGCTAGGTCTACCACTTGTGTATTTTTGGATTTTCCGTTTAATCAACGTGGTTACAAATATTTTAATTTATCTTCTAATAAAATCATTATTAGTCGCCATGTTATTTTTTGATGAAACTCAATTCCCGTTTGCTCAAGTGTCTAAATCTGTGTCGAGTGCTTATAATTTTTTGGACGATACCCCCTCCCCATATATTCTACAACATTGGGCCCACTCTACCCGTGAGTCACATCTGCCAGTAGGCCCACTGCCTGCTGGCCCAAATATTCTCCCAACCGCACCATCTGGTGACCTAGGCCCATTAACCATTATTTCTCGGCCAACAGGCCCACTGCCTGCTGGCCCGATAATTCCTCCTCCCGGGACCGTCACTTAGCCAGAAGGCTCACTACCTGCTGGCCCAAATACGACCAGTCCATTCAAATTTTCAAGGCCAGCAGGCCTTGTAAATTTCCCGCCTAACCCAGTATCACGGCCAACAGGCCAACTGCCTGTTGGCCAGTCCCGAGGCAGTTCGCCAACGTCCCCGGTCCAATCCATTTCTACTCTGAGTCAAGGGCCCGTTACTCGTATCCGAAGAGGTATTTTTAAACCTAAATGATATTTTAATTTACATTCTAATGTCATTAAATCACCCCTACCACGTAACCTAGTATCCGTCCTTCATGACCTGAATTGAAAAATGGCCATTGATGATGAATAATGCTCTTATTAAAAATAAGACGTAGGAGTTGGTGCCCCATCCGACTGGTGTTAATATTATTCGGTCTATGTGGATTTTTACTCATAAGAAAATTTATGACGGTTCGTTTGAGAGGCATAAGACCCGTCTTGTTGGTGATGGTAAAACTCAACAGGTTGGCGTGGATTGTGGTGAGATGTTTAGTCCGGTGGTCGAATCGGCTACCATTCACATTGTTCTCAGTCTGGCTCTCTCGAAAGCATGGCACATTCATCAGTTGGATGTGAAAAATGTTTTCTTATACGGTGATATTAAGGAGACAGTTTACATGCATCAGCCCTTGGGTTTTAAGGACCCCAATTATCCTCACCATGTATGTTTGCTGAAAAAAATCCTTGTGTGGGCTTAAGAAGGCCCCACGAGCTTGGTATAAGAGGTTTGCAGATTATGTGTCTACTATTGTGTTTTCTCACAGCATGTCTGATCATTCTCTGCTCATCTATCATCGTAGGTACCTCTATAGCATACATTCTGTTATATATGGATGATATACGTTTGACCGCCTCTTCTGATAATTTGCGCAAGTCTATCATGTTCCTTCTCAGTTCATAATTTGTTATGAAAGACTTAGGGCCCTTGAGTTATGTTTTGGGTATAGTTGTCACTCGTTATGCATGTGGTCTATTTTTATCACAGAAAAAGTATGCGGCTGAGATTATTAAGAGAGCTGGCATGTCATCTTGTAAGTCCTCTTCTACTCCGGTTGATACCAAACCGAAGCTGAGCGCCACTTCTAGCACACTATACGAGGATGTCACCCACTATCGTAGTCTTGCATGAGCTCTTCAGTATCTTACTTTCACGAGATCAGATATTACTTATGCAGTACATCAGGTGTGTTTATTTATACATGATCCGCGGATTGAGCACATGCATGGGCCAAACGCATTATACGATACATACAGGGTACACTTGATTATGGATTGCATTTATATCCATCTTCCGTCTCTACTCTCGTGTCGTATACAGATGTTGATTGGGGTGGATGTCCAAATACCAGACGGTCGACATATGGTTATTGTATGTTTCTTGGTGATAACTTGGTCTCTTGCTCGGCAAAACGCCAGGCTACATTATCGCGATCCAATGCGGAGGCTGAGTATCGAGGGTAGCCCATATGGTGTCTGACTCATGTTGGATGCGTAATCTACATTTAAAGATTTACTTTCCTATTCAGAAAGCTACCTTGGTGTACTGTGATAATGTTAGTGTAGTCTATCTCTCTGGGAATCCGGTCCAACATCAGCGCACTAAGCATATCGAGATGGATATTCACTTTGTTCGCGAAAAGGTAGCTCGTGGATAAGTACGTATTTGTTTGTCCCTTCAAGGTACCAAATTGCTGACATCTTTACTAAGAGTCTTCCATTGGTTCTGTTTGAAGATTTTAGGGACAGTCTCAGCGTACGGCAACCGCCCGCTATGACTGCGGGGGTGTGATAGAAACCAAAATCGTGTATCTCACGAACAACTTATATATATTTAGGTTACTTACCATATTTTGTAGAATCATTGTACAAGTGTAATTAGGATATTAGTATTATAGTAAGAATAAGATTTTTCATATTTAGAGATTGTATATTGTATATATAGACCTCTATATTAATAAAAGTAATCAATAAATTATTTCTTTCAATGGCCAATGATCACTTGTCTTAATTGAAAATAATTTTAGAAAAATGTCATATCAATAAATTTCTTGAGAACACGAATATGATGTATGTCACATTCGAAGTTGAAGGGTTTATAGTTTTAATTGATAAAATAAATTAAACTGATGCTTAATTATTACAATACATAAATTACCATTGAAAAGGACAATTATATTTAAGAATTGATGTCATGAATGGATCAAAATAGCAAAGACAAATATATCTCGAAGAACAATTCTTCTTCAACCATTCAATCGAGTGAGGTACTTGCAATATGCCCGTGACCATATTAAGTTTGGTGTACTTTATATTTACATCTTAAGTAAATATTATATCTACTCACACATTGACGCCACTAGATGTTTCAGTTTTTAGATGGAAATGCTTTTATCTGAAAAATATTTTTCCATCTTCTCCCAATTTCCTTCCACATTTTTAAGTGTTATAATCCTTTCATTTTATTTATTTTTTACATTCGGATTGTTTTTAATATTCTAATTTTTTATAAGAATTTCTTTTTGTTATTTTAAATACTAGAACATTAGAAAAAGATTATTTTGTAGATTTAATAGGTATTATATGACCGCGCGAAGCACGGGTAAAATTTTTAGTATATATATTACATATAATTCTGATAAAGTTAGGAACCAAGATACTTATTTAACCTTGAATCAATAATTTATATTAGCACATCTCAACGGCAAAAGAGCTCATCCTTTTTGCAAGTAAATTCCATGTAACATTGGCAAACTAAATACAATATTAAAAATAATGCATTATCTTCACTCGCATAAGTCAACTTTTATTTGACCAAGAAAAAAAATTTGGAAATTGAGCCTCTTGAATATTCTCACATGAAACAATATTGATGCGTTTGAATTGAAAATACTCTAATCTCTCACGGTGTGACACTAGCATAGGGTCGTTTGGTACACGAGATAAGGTGAAATATCTCAAAATTAAGAATATGATAAACTTTATATCTTGTTTGATGAAAAATATAAATTTATCTCTCAAACTTAGTCTTGGATATCTCATCTAATCCCATCAAAGCTTATTTTATCCCATCTCCAGGGATAACTTAGTCTGCATACCAATGTTATTATAAAATATTTCAATTTATACACAATATAATTTCGAGAACACTCATAACTATTATTATTTCATTTATTTCAATTTAAGTAACACTTTTCTTTTTAGTAAGTTCCGAAAAGAATAACATCGATCTTATTATATTTAATACTAACAATTTAATTTTAAAATTTATATTTTAATAGTAGGGGTCGTTTGGTAGAGTGTATTAGAGAAAGTAATGCATACATTAGCTTTGTGTATTATTAATACCTTATTTGGTACACTTTTTCATTCTATGTATAACTATTGCACCCTATTTGGTATTATCATATGCATAACTAATGTATGGGGCAAAATTCGTATAAGACAGTTGTACGAATTATAGTATGACACGCGGAGCAGGGTGCTGAGTCAGGGACCACGTCAGCCTAAGGCACTACCGACTAGATACGCATGGTATCGGGAGCGACACATGCATGGCTGGTACCGGTAATGCAGAAGGCTGAGAGCCATTTGAATTGTAACGGGCGGCCGTTACCAAACTGGTCATACGTATTCCAATGAAGCTTTAATGACATTTATTGAGATATTGATTATCCAATTATTACAACATTCACTCTCATGTATTAGTAAGGGCATATTTCGTGGGTTGTGTACATGTGTAGCTTATGTATAAATAGGACACATTGTTCCATTGTAAATCATCACATTCTAGTTATTACAAGATACTTGCTCATATTCTCTCGATTTTTGTACTTTCATTCAAGTTATCGTAGCTTTGCCCAGAAGCTGTTACAAGGCTCAGGCTAATCATTACTTTATTTTATCTTATTATTACTTATTTTCAGTATTATTCATCTAGAATTTCTATCTAATGTGTCACTTGAGATCCACGTGTCTTTGACCACGTATATAGATTCAACTGTACCATTTTACGGGTAAACAACTAATGCATAGCAAATCATGATATTAACAATGTAAGAATTTTTAATACATACGTAAGCATAACTAAAGACACAATTACCCCTAAATTCTCTCAAAACCTCTTCCAATAATTAAATTGTAGGAATCATGCTAGTCGGCTGGAGCGGGTAGCTGAAAATAATTGAGTCTGCTGTTAATCGTGTGGTCTTATTTATGTGGATGTATCGTTGAAAGAAGAATGAAAATTTGCTGCTGTAGTGCAGCTTTTATCCTATTTTTCTCAACTTTGTTGTGGTGCCTTATAAATAAAATTGGCAGTTTTTACTCAAAAGAAAAATAGTAAACTATTCAAACTTGAAACAAGAGAAGATTTGGCAAAAAGACCACTCTCAAACTTAAATTGGTCAACAGGTCATTCAATTTCTTTTTTGTTTATTTTTGTAAATTAAGGTTTTGAATATATGGGCTCAGGGTTACTTTGATAATTTTAAAAATTTGGAGTTTTAAACTTCTAGACTTAAGTCCATTTGAGTTGTATTAGGATATATAAAAGCTTACTCTATTTTCTCCTAAAATATAAATAAATCTCCTCTCTTTCTTTCTCGTTTCTATCAAAATCTCAATTTCTTCATTCGATTTTTCTTCTCTTCAAATCTCGGAAGCTCTCCAATCGTCTTTTTCGAGCATGTCAATTAATTTTGTATCAGTTCCGGAGCATTTTGAGCTCCATATTATCTATATAAAAGTTTTTATTTATTTTGAACTTGATAAATCCTAGTGTTCATAAAGTTCTGAACTTTTTTAAAATTTTTGGAACTTTAGCCTTTTTTTTTTAATTGAAATATGTGTTATTTCTACTTATTTTGCTTGTTTCGATAGTGTTTTTTTTGTTTTTGTTTTTGCAAATTCATATTGGTCTATTACTAGACTTGAAACTTTAGCCTTTTTTGTTGGTCAATTAATAGACTTGTTATCAATTATTATTATTTTTATGTTATGGTTGGTCAACATTACTCTATTGTTTGCATGTAGATCACATACATCAAATGAAAATGCACATTCTCTACGTGTAAACTTTGAAAGGCTCGGAAAAGAGATGATAATCAGACCACCATCTTTCTGCCTCATAATAGACTATTTTTTTATGTAATTTTTTATAAAACTTTTATTTACCGCCCAGGGTATTTCTGTGAGTCCTCGGTAGATTAGAAACCTCTGGTAAAATGCCCGCTCGTAACCCAGTAGATAAAGTACATTACAAAGTCGAGAGATTGTCGACTTATCCATTCAGTGACTTTGGCACTGGACGTTCCCAAAATGGGGGCTATCGGGTAAATTCAATATAGTAAACGCATGTTGGCATTCCAGCCTTCCTTCTCCTTTCAGGGCCTATCCGAAAGAGAATCCAGTACTTCTTGGTCGTGAATATCTGAACTGGTTGTTTGATGTTCAAGAATTCTTGTTTAGGCAGTTTATACCATCCATACATAGTGTTTTGATCTAAGATTTCAATTCTTCCGTATTTCAGCAGTAACATATTCTTCCATGGAACTAAGGTCCAAAATATGGAAGAAACAAGCGTTTCCACGACTCTATCACCCAATCAATTCCCTGTGTGCCCTTCTTCCCCCAATTCTTCCCATTCTACCAATGAATTCTCTATAATAATTCATAAATCTAGATCGGAATTTTTAACAAACAGGATCAAGAATAATTACTCTTTCGTTTAGACACAGGAAAAAAGATTTATCGTAATCGATTAGTTAACATGTTCGTTAACCGTATTTTGAACCCTTTTCGCTCCACTTAGCCTTATCCCCCTCTAGGGGTATTTTAGTGATAGGTTCTATAGGATGAAAAGAGAATTGATGAGTTTGATGAAAAGAGAATTGATAGAGGAGTTTGAACTTTGGGACGATTTTATATATGGAATGATGTATTGTTACAGTTATAAATTTAAGAATTTTTAATTTCATTACCGTTGTAATAAAATATGTGGCTAGTCAGTCGAAATAAAGCTAAGTGTGATGGGTCAATTATAAGTCGAACCAAAAATAAATCACCTTGCTCTATAATAACTCATTGCTTAGGACAAGTTTAGACCATTTTGATCGATGATAGACTAGAGAAATAAAGGCGGCCGTTGGAATGTGAAGCATGCTGAATTTGCACTAGTCTAACGGGAAAAATAAAATAAAAAAAATGAAATTGAAACCTAAACCCCAAACCTCAAACCCTAACCCCCAACCTCCAACCTCAAATTGCACACATCTAATGGACCGTGTATAGGTATATCATAAACCGACCGTCGTCAATAGCTAAAAGTTATCATTTAGGATCGACTTCACGCATGGTCAATAATTATTCACATGTTAGATATAGATCAAGGACAATATTTGTCTAAAAATATAAATAAATAAAATAAATAAAAAGATATGATACTGTTTAAACATTATAATAACACTTTAATACAACATATGAGAGTCTCCATCCATTGAACACATGATCAAAAGAGTATTAGGACAAGTAATGGTTCTTAAAGGGCCAATATTTATCTAAAAAAGACATAAATAAATGAAATAAAAAAATGGCATATCATTATTTAAACATTATAATAACACTTTAATACATCATATGAGAGTTCCCATCCATTGAACACATGATCAAAAGAGTTTTAGGACAAGTAATGATACTTAAAAGGCCAATATTTATCTTAAATGACATAAATAAATAAAATAAAATAAATAAAAAGACTTGATACTATTTAAACATTATAATAACACTTTAATAACATCATATGAGAGTCCCCACCAATTGAACACGTGATCCAAAGAATCCAATGAATTTAAGCATATTTAATGATTGTCCTTAGAATAAGGTTGCGTTTTAAGAAGAATAACTTGTTGTCAGACTAATTGGATACTAGTGTTATGATTACATTATTTGTCCTAAAAAAAATTTGATCATGTGTTTAATGGATGTGGACTCTCATATGATGTATTAAAGTGTTATAATAATGTTTAATTAGTATCAAATCTTTTTATTTACTTTATTTTATTTATTTATGGCTTTTTTAGATAAATATTAATCCCTTAAGTATCATTATTTGTTCTAAAACTCTTTTGATCGTGTGTTCAATTGATGGGAACTCTCATACGATGCATTAAAGTGTTATTGTAATGTTTAAATAGTATCAAGTCTTTTTTATTTATTTTATTTTATTTATTTACGGTTTTTTTAGATAAATATTGACATTTTCAGTATCATTACTTATCCTAAAACTCTTTTGAGCATGTGCTCAATGGATGAGAACTCTCATATGATGTATTAAAGTGTTATTATAATATTTAAATAGTATTAGGTCTTTTTATTTATTTTACTTTATTTATTTATAACCTTTTTAGATAAATATTGGCTTTTTAAGTACCATTACTTGACCTAAAACTCTTTTGATCATTTGTTCAATGGATGGAGACTCTCATATGATGTATTAAAGTGTTTACAATGTTTAAATAATGACATGTCCTATTATTTATTTTATTTTATTTATGACTTTTTAGATAAATATTGTCTTTGGTCTATATATAACATGTGAAAAATTATTGACCATGCATGAAGTCGAGCTTAAATGATAATTGTTATCTATTGAAGACGGCCGATTGATGGTATACCTATCAACAATCCCTTATATTTGTGTAATTTGGGGTTTGGGGTTGAGGTTTGTTGTTTCATTTCTTTTAATTTCTTTTTGTTTGTTACACTTTTCGGCATCACAATGAGGATCATCCTGTCACTTGCTCATAAAAAACCAGTTCCAACATTTTGAGATCTCCTACCATTCACTCATGTAATCACCACCTACTATAATATACTCTGCAATCAACAGTATAATAAATTTATAATAGACTATGACTATAGTCTATGACTGTAATCGACGCCATAATAAGATGTTCAGACTGATTTTTCGATGAAAAACATGAATTTTTGCCAGAAATCGGAAGCTTTTGAAGGGAAATATTTAATTTTTTATTATTTTTTGGGATAATTAAATGGAGGAAAATATTTAATTTTCTATTTTTTGGGTAACTAAAACGTTGGGGGTCAAAATATATTTTTTAAAACTTTGGGATTAGGTTTGAACACATCAAAAACCGACATTACTAACGTAATAATAGGTGACCTTTTAGCCAATACTTTGAGACTTGTACCCTTTTCACCGGTATAAGTCTTCAAAGTGACTTTTTGGGAAAGAGCCCCATGAAACAAATGCTTGTTACCAATATCTGATAATATTAGTTTAGCTTCTTTTAATCGATATATAATTTTTTCACGCAATGACACGTTGCCAACAATTAGAGATGACAATGTTGTCTTCACAATGAGACACATACATTGACTATCCGAATAAGTTAGAAACAGAAAATTGAAATTTAGAAGAAAGATGAACAACAATTAAAGAGTGTTCAAAGCTAAAGAATGTGCAGGATATTTTTATAAAAATCAATTTATTTTTTTCAAATTATGCAATGCATGTTATTTAACATACAAAATAAAATAGTGGATAAGAAATAGTCTCAGCATAACTAATGTTAGGGGTGAGCACGGATACAGGGTACCCAGATACCCGACCGGAACCGACACTAACGGGTAGGTTCCGGGTAGATATATTATAATAACGGGTAGGGTCCGGGTAGTAAAATTAGGAACCGATCAACGTCGGGTCCTGGTTCGGTTCCAAATAGAGACAGTGGTACCGGACCTAACCTATAAAATATTAAATATTTTTATTTTTTTAGAAACATTTGGACCACTTTTAACTTTCTCCAAAATTATTTGTTGCACGCTGCACATTGATTTTCCCCACCCCAAAACTCTCTCAATAACAATGGCGTTTAGCTATACCACCGAGCTTCATCGCCGTCGTTGTTGAAGCTTTCTCTCAGTACTTTCATCGTTGTCGCCATTGAAGCTTCACCTTGCCTCTTTCTCTCCTTTGGTTGTGTTCACGCCATTCCTAAAATGCATATGGGTTTATATCTAACTCTTCAATTTCTTTTTAATATCATATGCTTCTTTCCTATTTCAAAGTATACTCATCTTCAATTTGTATTACTTTTTATTTGAAATGTAAATCTATTTTTAAAATTTGTGTATATTTTTATAGTTGTGAAGATGAAATTTAGGATTTACTAGTATAATAAAGCTTTTCTTTTGTATCAAGAGCTTATGAACACGAAAATAATTTTAATTCATATATTTTCAAATTTATTTTGAAATCAACACGCTCAATTAATTGAGTGTCAAATTTGACTTGCAATTTTAGATTTTGCAATGCAATTAGCTTTTCTACAATGAATAAGTTTTCTAAAACTTCTTATAAGGGTACTAAAAACTCCAATTGCAAGCTAAAAACTACTTGATGAAATTATTTTAGAACTCTTTTTATTCTCATAGGCTTAAAAATTGTTGCTTAATTTGTGTTTTTTTATTTGTAGAGGAACCTGACCTGATGTCCGGGTAGGTTCCGGGTAATGATTGCTACGGGTAGGTTCCGGGTAGTAAATTTAGGAACCGATCTTTTACCGGGTAGGGTCCGGGTAGTTAAAAAATGTTAGGGTACCCGGACCCGCTCACCCCTAACTAATGTCAACATTATTAATGTCAGCGTTATTAATATCAGCATTATTAATACACTCTATGCAGCATTATTCTTATACATCCTAGCAAATGACCCTTTATGAGATAATTTATAGTCAAATATATATCTATAATTTACTTTAAATCACAAAAAAAAAATTTAAATTATGTGCTCAATTAAATATTATCACATAAATTGAGATAGAATTATTATATTGTGTTATGATGACCATGGCATATGATTTGTATTGTGGTTGATATATGAATTTGTGTGTGATGTTATGATTAAATGACGACAAGTTGGTCGTGTATGGAAGGAGGGTCTCGATATAGGGAAAATTCTGTAATCATTAGATTATTCGTAGGTGATCATAGATTGTATTTTTATGTTATTTGGTTCAAGAAGTTTTGAACACTAGCTAGCTAATTTCCATTTTTCTCTACTACTATAAGATTTTTCGATTGTCAATTATGAATTACAAACTTTCGTAATAATCACTCATTGAGGATGATCCATTTCGTGTATTAGAACCTCAGGCTTCTTCATAATGATCAATTTATGCAACTTAGAAAATTGAATTTTCTTGCCATTAAGTTGAATTAATGAAGAAATGGGTGAATTTTACCTAAAATGCTACATGTAATTAGAACTCTCTCATATGTATATAACGGAACAATTACATTAAAGATTTATGGTTGATTATTTTAACCTAGAATTAGCTATTTGTTGTATTTATCTAAATAGAGGAAGAAATAAAAATTATTTTATGCATTTCTTAACAACTACCAGTAATAAATTTTAACAAAGCTCATGCTAGCTAGCCACTGCCCCTATGTAGATCTCCTTAAAAGTTGGAAGGGAAATAAATTGTAAAAATAGCTGTATTTAATTTTGAGTGGCCTTTACGAGACATATATGGAATAGGAACTTGTACATTAGACATTAGTTAGAGAATATTCGTTATAATCTTTCAGTTTTTTTGCGATTTAGTCTAACGCCTCTGAAGTTAAGGCTTAAAGACGTGTGATAGTAGATAATTATATCGGGAAAAAAACACGAACAAAACGGGAAAAAACAACATATTTTATAACAATATCAATTAAACAAAACATTACTCCACTTGTCGAGTCACAACTCTATAATTCCTAAGTACGATAAAGGTCCTAAAACAGACAATATTTTCAGAAAAATGACATTAGTGAGAACATTGTTTTATGTAGTTCTAAGGGGATAGCAAAGGACATTTGGCTTTTGCATTCATCGAAAGGCCATATTTATAATTAGCAGCCCCCACCAAATTCCAAGTCTATCTTTTGTACAATCTAGGTACACAATTTATAGTCATTGCTTGTCCAAAATTGAAGTATTCTGTACATGGAATAATAAAATAATTGTTTCAATTTATACACCTAGTTAGAAGCAAGTGGCAGAGCCATGATATTTACTAAGATGTTTCAAAAATATCAAAAATTGAACACATGAAGAAGTTGAGGAGGCCCAACGTTTATAAAATATACATAAAAATAATTTTAATCTTATATATACACTATAATTTTTTACCGAAGGGGTTCAGATGAAAGCCCTCGACCCTTAATAGCTCCGCCCCTGGTTAGGAGTACAATATTGCAAGTCAGGAAGGACATATGATGTGGTTCTACAACTACTAGGTCTTAGAAAATTTCGAAACATCACATATATACTACTAGAAAACAGAAAATTAGCAACGGGCACAATTTCGTAGCTAAACAATAAAATTTTTATGTTAATCTCATTTAGCTATGGATTAGTGATGAATTATAAGAAAATCTAATTAGCGAGGAGCTATTTAGCGACGGATTAGCTAGGGATTACCGCCAATTTCCGTAGCTAATTCCATGTTCTCTTTGTAGGATGGCTCCGACCTTGTATGCCCATGTTGGCACTCTTTATCTACCATTGAAAACAAGAAAGGTGTGGGGGAGGGGTAAATTTGATGAGTTCGATTTTTAAGGTTTTTAGTGATAGAGAAATGGACATCGGGTTTAACTCAACCACAGCTAGCTCAAAAGAGAAGGATTGCACATTATCATATAAAGAGACCAAATATCACTAAACCCACCAATGTGGGACTCAACACCTCTCGCATGATCAAGACTGGACATTTGAAGTGTGCACAATATTAATGTGGGCCCAATATCGGATAAAAATGATTTGGGATGGACACGATTCTCATCAACCAAAAGCTAGTTCAAGAGATGAGTATTGCCAAATTCATATAAAAAGATCAAATGTCCCTTAATCAGCAATTTGGGAATCAACAATTAGCCTTAACTCGTTATAGATTTAAAATTACGAATTCAAATATAATATTTATTGAAATTTCGCTTTTATTTATATATATTTATGCTACGCATCGAAAATATTAGGTCCGTGAAAACCGAATGTGAAAGAGCTACATTCGCCATTGGTTCAAACTGATTATGTGCCAAGATAATTGCATGTATCAATCGTATCGAACTTTTTAGCGAGAGATTTAGTAGGCGTGGGGATATGAATTCGTTGAGATTTATAAATTAAAAAATAGTATTTTCAGTTAAACCAAAATTGTGAAAAGGGATACATTTTTCAATTTTGATCGAAAATATGTTGAGAATGAGTATTTGGTTGAGCATAAATAAAGAAACTATCAAAATGATAATATCCTTATTTTGGGCCAATTAAAGCTAAAGATATTTTCCTATGCAAGGTCTTTAGATTAGTATTAAACTCAAAAAATTAAATAAAGTCGATCAAAAGGATATACTTTAAAATGATTCAAACAGCCTAGTGAAAGTATATTTATGTCCTAGAGACAATCTATATTAGGACAAATGTACTTTATACACATTCGTATTATTATTAATGGAGATTAATATTTTAACATTTGCAATTATTGAATTATTATTTGATTGTTTGTAATTATTCATTAATGTGCATCCTTTGAGCTTATGTTGTCATTAATAGAGTGAGATATTGATGATAGAGCGTAACTCTTAAAATAGCCTCGACTAATGATCATTGAGAATGGGATATCGATGATATGTGATAAGTCGACATTAGGTCTGCATCACATCCTTAGAGGATGTAGTATGTCTCACCTGCTACGAGTAATGGCTACTCGTGATGGACACATGGATACTTTGGAAGTATTGATATACCCTGCTGATATATTGTTTGTTATACTTGTCTAAAGTATGATCAGCGTGTGGGAGATAGAATTCCTTAGACTTGAGGTCAATACGCGCCTTGTCTACAAAGTAATGTACTTTGATCCCGTCCTAAGCTCAAATGCCTTGTAGGTTGAGATACGGTTTGTGTTGGGTACATTACGATGTGGATTGAATGTGGTAGTTGAGCCAAGATTAGGATTCATTCCTCGGATATATATTCGAGAGAACACTCGGATTCTCAGTGATATTAGGTTGACTAAGTCGTTGGCCAACGCAATAGACATATTTAGAATATAGTCTAGTTGTCAACTAATATAGATGAGATACAATGATTAAGCCATTTGAATAGACACTTGACAAATCCTAAGCTTGATCGGGTGTGTCGTGAATGAAAGAATTTTATCTTATCACATAAAGGTTAAGTTTTCTGAATTCGCATAAACGTACTTCACATATTGAGTTCGTCTTCCGGCGCCGTCTAGGAGTTTGGTGTAGACCTTAATTTGATTAATTTCGATATGAGAAGGCATGTAGGGTCACACTATGTCGATTGTCCGTTTCGATCTAATGATGTATTGAGAGAGTAATTAAATGTTCGATTTGGAATCGAGATATTTAAATGAATAATGATTATTTTAATTAAGTCAAAATTGGATTTTGGATTTAATTAAGAATGCACGGAAAATAAATCGATACAATGCAGGAGCACGTCGAGCGCCGCGATGCCCATACCCTAGGGCTGCAACGCCTCTGCATCAATTTTTGGGCCAGGCCCAGGGTCAAACCCTAATCCGATTTTGACATAATTTTCAACTATAAATAGAGGCATTCCCTTCATTATTCATACACAAATTTTCTGAAAATCATTCTAAGCCTTAGAGACTTAGAATCAAATACTCTCTCGAACCTCTGCCGGATTTCCTAGCTTTCCGAATGAGAAATACATTGAAGCTTAGAGCTGGCAATAGGAAGGGCAATCGCGTGTGCACCTCACAGTTGATAAAGATTCCAGATAATTCTAACTTGTAAGTGTATGCCTTATGTTTACAAGTTTAATTGTTGTATAACCATACCAGAAATGTTGTTGGGGTAAGTAAGAAACAAAAATTTCAAACTTCCGATGTGCCTTACTTATGTGCTTTGTACCCAACAAAACCCTACAGTGGTATCAAGAACTCAGGCTGGTTAAATGGTTATATAACAATTGAATAGAATAATAATATGGGTTAAACATAAAATTGGATTAAAACGAGTTTTCTTGAAATCCTAAATGTCTTGAACAAATGTTGACCTTTTGATTTCACCCTAAATTATCTCCTACGCTACCTCGAGGAAGTCATTCCGCTCTAACTCGAACTAAGCCAAAGTGCGTTGTCCGGCTCATTGCACGATGCACGGCTAAGAACGAGTAAGAACGGATGATGGTCGATATGGGGGTTATTGATAATGGTGGGTGATGATAAAGCACCAGTGGTTTGATCCCTAAATTGGATTTAGGGATCGAACAATTCTGAGAATCAACACAGAAACGTTTGTCAGGACATGAGCGTCGTGACCCTATGGTAGGGCGCCGCGGCGCTAATGCCTCGTTTCAAAAACATGAACTCACTGGACAACAAGCGCCGCGGCATGGTGGAGCACCGCGACGCTAATGCATTTACAGAAGCAAAAATATTTCTAACTCTGCAGCGCCGCGGCTCCATGGTGGAGCGCCGCGGCGCTAATGCATTTTTTCAGAAGCCGAAAGGCTATTGCCACAGTGGCGCCGCGGCCCCACCTGTCCAGAAACAAAAAAACAAAAAAAATTCAGAGTTCAGAATGTTTAACCCAAGATTATTATTATACAGTATATTATTTGATAAGCATACTGTTTATGTGCTAAATGTCAAAATGTTTGTCATTTACATTTCTAGAATAGTGTCCGCTATAACTGTCTGGGCAGGCGGCGCCCAGTGTTTGATTAAACCATCTTCTATCATGCATATAGGGTTGACGGTTCCCAAACTATATGTGTTATTAGTTTTGCATGATGTTAAGATGTCATACTAGATATGGCATAAAAGAGTTGATCTTGGTTAAAATCCCGAATTGAAATGTTCCCCAAAACTTTAAATACAAGTCTATATTAGAACGCATCGTCCATTATAATTGTTAGATTGCAAAATCCTTTTCGGCGATACAAGTATTTATGCTAAAGCATTCGCTCTTAAGTCTACGAGGACCCAGACTCTTTCATAGATGTGTTTTAATATAAAGGTAAATGATAAACTTTTGTGAGTATTTACACCAAAGTGTTTGCTCACAAAGGCCAAATTTGCTTAGATACATAAACGCAGTCGTGTAATGGGATTGACTTGCTTAGACAAATCTTGACGCTAAAGTGTTGAACTAATCTAAGGACGCAAGATTAAATGTAATAATTTAATCAACTAAGAGTTACAAATAAATTTTGCAATTGGTTTAGAACCTACCAAGATATGTTGTTGAAGTTATCAGCCAAAGCAAACGCGGAGATAGCATAGGCTTGGATCTTGGCCCATTATGACCTCTATTAATATAGGTTTGTATTCTACAATGGGGTCGTAGAAGTATGTTAAACTAGTGGGAGCTAATTAAATAAAAGGCCTTGTTGATTAGCCTAAATGAATGTGTATAATAGGAAATAGATTTTGAATTTGATTTTCGGTCTATCTAATTCTTCAGATTATAAAAGATGTCGAGCTTGTCATTGAAAATGTTGATTGAGATGAATAAACTTACTGGACAGAACTACCTTGACTGGCTAAGGAATTTGCGAATAGTATTGAGACAAGAGAAAATAGAATACGTGTTGGACACAGTATTCTCAACAGTCCATGTGACAGATTCTGACGAATATGCCTCTTTTGATAAAGATGCTTACCAGAAACATCTAGATGATGCCACTTCGGCGCAATGCGTAATGCTGTCTTCCATGTCTATAGAACTTCAGAGACAACATGAGAACATGGGGCCCAATGAGATGCTCGAACACTTGAGAGTCTCTATGACTCTCAATCCCAGACGATGGAATATGAGTTGCTAATAGAACTCTTCAAGTGTAAGCTCAATGAAGGGGGCCCGATCTCGCAGCATGTGTTGAAGATGATAGGGCTGATAGAGAGGCTTGCTTCAATTGGAACGAAGCTTGAAAAGAATGTCGCTACCACCCTCATCCTGAACTCTCTCCCTCGTTCCTTTGAGAAATTCATAGTGAATTTTAACATGAATGGAACGAAGGCGACTTTGCCGGAGCTACACAACATGCTCAAGACCTTTGAGTCTTCCACTTCCAAAGGCAAAGCTGTGCTCATGGTGAGCTATTCTTGCCGACCCAAGCCGAAAGGCAAGGAATGGCAGAAGAAGAAGGTCAAGGAAATCGCCGCGCTCTCAGCTATGAAGCCCAAAGGATGTGTGAAGAAGAAGGTGAGCGCAGCTAAGAATGAATGCCTCAACTGCTATAGGAAGGGCATTGGAAAAAGGGCTGCACGGCATCAGGAGGAGGGAAAGCACTAGGTGCTCCTGCCTTTGGTGGACAAGGTATGTACGTTATTGAAATAAATATGTCTATAAATAACGCTCATTCCTGGGTATTGGATACCACTTATGGCTCACACATTTGTACAAATATGCAGGGGCTAATTGATAGCAGGAAGGTTGGACCGAGAGAGGTAGACCTACGCGTTGGAAATAGAGCACGAGTGGATGCTGAGCGCGTAGGGACTTATATATTAAATTTACCTTTCGGCTATTGTTTAGTGTTGAATGATTGTTTTTATGTTCCCTCGTTAACGAGAAATATTATTTCTATCCCAGTGTTGGACATGAAGGGTTTTTCCTCGTATATTTATAATAGGAGTCAATAATGTTATATATGGAACTGCTCCTCTTGTGGATGGATTATATACACTGAACTGTAGTCGAGATATATTCAATGTACAAAATAAATGAGCCAAGACAAGTAATAGAAAATCTACCTACCTATGGCACTACAGACTTGGTCATGTCAACGAATCAAGGATAGCAAGATTGATGAAATTAGACTACCTTGAACCATTTGACTTAGTCTTATGGTAAATGCGAATCTTTCTTAAGAGGAAAGATAACCAATAAACCAATTTCTGGGAAAGGTGTGCGAGCCAAGGAGGTGATTGAGTTGGTCCATACTGATGTATATGGGTCATTCCCGACTCAAGCTAAATGAGGCTTCCCATACTTCATCACTTTTACTGACGACTTCATAATGTATGGGTATGTGTATCTTATGAGACACAAATCCGAGGCTTTTGAGAAGTTCAAGGAGTACAAGTCGGAAGTAGAAAAGAAACTTGCAACAAGTATCAAGACCCTTCGATCGGATCGAGGAGGTGAGTACTTGAGAAATGATTTTCTAGATTACTTAAAGCTGCATGGATTCCAATCTGAATGGACACCTCCAGGAATGCCACATATGAATGGTGTTGCCGAAAGGAGAAACCGAACTTTATTGGATATGGTTCGATCCATGATGAGCTCCTCAGCTCTACCGACATACCTTTGGGGACATGCTATACAAACCTCTATATATATTATGAATAGGGTTCCCTCCAAGTCAGTAGAAAAGACACCCTATCAGATATGGTGTGGTAAGAAGCCAACTCTTAAACATATGAGACCTGGGGGTGCCCTTCATATGTCAAGAAGATGCTCAATGACAAGTTGGAATCTAAAAGTGAGAAATGTTACTTCGTGGGGTATCCAAAGGAAACTAAGGGATACTACTTCTATCTTTCTGGAAAATATAAGGTCATTGTTTCCAGGAACGCAACTTTCCTTGAAGAAGAATATGTCTACAAGGAACATAGCTGCACAGAGATAGAACTTGAAGAAATTCAAGAACCACAAGATAACACACAAAATGAACCCTTGTCAAAAGACCTAAATAAGGATTCAGTGGGAGTATCTGGTGAAGATTGGGTACTTAGAGTACGCCCTTCAGCTAGTGGGAGTGTTGTGAGAGATAATACAAAAGTGCAAGACTCTCATACACAACCAATGGAAGATGATACAATAGTTGTACATCATCTCATTCAGAAAATACATGAAAATGACATTCCTGAAAGCTCTCAAGGTGATGGATTGTCCAACACACGAAGACCTTCTCATAATCAGAATGCAACAAATACTGAAACGCAGAATACTCAACTCTGCAGGACCACTAGGACTCATCGTCCGCCTGAAAGACTTAATTTCATTGTTGAAACACATAATGAGATAAATATTCCTGATGACGATGAATCTACAACCTACATCGAAGCTATGTTGGACATTGTTTCGCAGAGATGGAAAAAAGCCATGAAATCTGAGATGGACTCGATGTATATAAATCAAGTTTGGAACCTGGTTGATTTGCCAATAAGTGTTAGACCCATATGATGAAAATGGTTCTTCAAGAAGAAGATTGACGCATATGGCAAGGTACAGACTTATAAAGCAAAATTGGTGGCTAAAGGTTATAATCAATGGCCTGGGGTCGATTATGATGAAACATTTTCACATGTTGCTAAGATTAAGTCCATTCGGATTTTGCTTGCAGTAGCTGCATATTATGACTATGACATTTGGCAGATGGACGTCAAAACTGCTTTCCTCAATGGTAATCTAGTTGAGGAGGTGTATATGAAACAACCTGAGGGTTTTTCAATTGAGTCCAAACCAAATGTTGTATGCAAGCTACAAAAGTCCATTTATGGGCTTAAGCAAGCCTCGAGGAGTTGGAACATTTGCTTTGACAAGGCTATCAAGTCATTTGATTTCGTCAGAAGCAAAGAGGATCCATGCGTTTATAGTAAACGCAAGGATGTGAGTATTCCTTTCATTATCATATATGTAGATGACATATTAATAATGGGAGACAATAAGACTCTCCTGCAGTTAGTCAAAAAGTGGTTGTCAAGTACCTTCATGATGAAGGATTTAGGTGAAGCCTGCTACATTCTGGGGATTAGGATCTATAGAGATAGACCTAACAGATTGTTGGGCCTGTCACAATCATTCTACATAGACAAAGTGCTTAGACGTTTTTCTATGGAAAATTCCAAGAAAGACGGTCTACCTATGGGACAAGGCATCAAGTTATCTAAGAAGGATAGTCCTTCTAATACTATGGAACTTGAACGCATGAAAAGGATCCCATATGCTTCGGCTATAGGATCGATCATGTATGCCATGACCTGTACTAGGCCAGATGTGGCATTTGCACTTAGTATGACTTGCAAGTTCCAGCAAAATCCTGGGAAAGAACACTAGAAAGCAGTCAAGAGTATTCTTAAGTATCTTAGACGAACTAAAGAATATTTCTTAGTCTATGGTAGACAAGAGAAGCTGGTATGTACTGGGTACACTGATGCTAGCTTCCAGACAAATGTTGATGACTACAAATCTCAATCAGGTTACATATTCATTTTCAATGGTGGAGCAGTAAGCTGGAAAAGTTCCAAACAAGCTACAACTGCTGATTCGACAAATGTAAGTTGAGTACATTCTTTGGATCGAAGTCGTAAAGACGTTGTCGCGATATCTGAGTTCTTCAAGGAACTAGGGGTGTTCCAAGTGTCACTTGTCCAATAATGATTTATTGTGATAACACTGGTGCGATTGCGCAAGCTAAAGAACCAAGATCAACCAACATAAACAAGCATGTACCAAGGAAGTACCACATACTCAGGGAGATGGTGGAGACTGAAGAGATTTGATTAGACTATGTTCCCACAGACGATAATCTAGCTGACCTATTCACTAAACTATTAAGCTTAGTCAAGCATAATGGTCATTATGAGAATATGGGCATTAGATATATTGGAGATTGGCTCTAGGCCAAGTGGGAGATTGAAATGATATTTATGTCCTAGAGACAATCTGTATTAGGATAAATGTACTTTATACACATTCGTATTATTATTAATGGAGATTAATATTTTGGCATTTGCAATTATTGAATTATTATTTGATTGTTTGTAATTATTCATTAATGTGAATCCCTTGAGCTTACGTTGTCATTAATAGAGTGAGATATTGATGATAGAGCGTAACTCTTAAAATAGTCTCGACTAATGATCATAGAGAATGGGATATCGATGATATGTGATAAGTCGACATGTGGTCTGCATCACATCCTTAGAGGATGTAGTATGTCTCACTTGCTACGAGTAATGGCTACTCGTGATGGACACATGGATACTTTGGAAGTATTGGTATACTCTGCTGATATACTGTTTGCTATACTTGTCTAAATATGATCACCGTGTGGGAGATAGAATTCCTTAGACTTGAGGTCAATACGCGTCTTGTCTACAAAGTAATGTACTTTGATCCCGTCCTAAGCTCAAATGCCTTATAGGTTGAGATACGGCTTGTGTTGTGTACATTACGATGTGGATTGAAGGTGGTAGTTGAGCCAAGATTAGGATTCATTCCTCGGATATATATTCGAGAGAACACTCGGATTCTCAGTGATATTAGTTTGACTAAGTCGTTGGCCAACGCAATAGACATATTTTGAATATGGTCTAGTTGTTAACTAATATAGATGAGATATAATGATTAAGCCATTTGAATAGACACTTGACAAATCCTAAGTTTGATTGGGTGTGTCATGAATGAAAGGATTTTATCTTACCACATAAAGGTTAAGTTAACTGGATTCGCGTAAACGTACTTCACATATTGAATTCATCTTTCGGCACCGTCTAGGAGTTCGGTGTAGACCTTAATTTGATTAATGTCGATATGAGAAGGCATGTAGGGTCACACTATGTTGATTGTCCGTTTCGATCTAAGAATGTATTGAGAGAGTAATTAAATGTTCGATTTGGAATCGAGATATTTAAATAAATAATGATTATTTTAATTAAGTTAAAATTGGATTTTGGATTTAATTAAGAATGCACGGAAAATAAATTGATACAATGCAGGAGCACGTCGAGCGCCACGACGCCCATACTCTAGGGCCGCGACGCCTCTGCATCGATTTTTGGGCCAGGCCCAAGGTCAAATCCTAATCCGGTTTTGACCTAATTTTCAACTATAGATAGAGGCATTCCCTTCATTATTCATACACAAATTTTCTGAAAATCATTCTAAGCCTTAGAGACTTAGAATCAAATACTCTCTCGAACCTCTGCCGGATTTTCTAGCTTTCCGAAGGAGAAATATATTGAAGCTTATAGCTTGCAATCGGAAGGGCAATCGCGTGTGCACCTCACAGTTGATAAAGATTCCAGATAATTCTAACTTGTAAGTGTATGCCTTATGTTTACAAGTTTAATTGTTGTATAACCATACCAGAAATGTTGTTGAGATAAGTAAGAAACAAAAAATTTTAACTTACGATGTGCCTTACTTATGTAATTTGTACCCAACAAAAACCTACACCTAGTACTGTGATGTGGTCGAGTAGGTTTAATAAAATTTTAAAATATATTAGTCAAAATCACAAATATTAATGATTGACACATGTACCCATAAATAGCCAAATAAAACTCATATTTGGACTGTATGAAATATGAATAGCCAAAATAATGTTCTTTCTTTGCTAAGTAGAGAGAAAAAGGCCAATTAGAATCTTAGACAAGGTAAGATTCTCAAGGATCAGAATATCTTTTTTAATACTGACAAAATAAGATAAGTTTAAAAAAATAAGAGAATATACTTGACCAATGAAATTGAAATACTACCTAACATGCATGAGGTGCAATATAGTACCTTTTATTAATAAAACGATTGTTCTTGACCTAAGTTAACTATTTAATACAAATCCAACTTGGCATTAAATAGAATATTACTATCCAATGATGCATATTCTTCTTATTCATAGGCATATTCGGATAGGAACCATCGTTATCATACCATTTAAATCATTTTTTACTTTTAGGTTTCTTTCACCAATGAATCTAACCAGTTAGTGGGTTTCATTCATCACCAAAAGATGGGGTGATACACATGAAATTCAACTATTCTTAATTAAAGATATCATGTTTAAGCATTGAAAATAAAAAAAAAAGGATTTAGGAGTCCGCCACCGACCGAAAATTCTAAAATTATGGGTGCTCAATCACCTTTAACGTAAGGGGTCTTTGGTATGTGGATTAAATTATCTCGGGATTATAATATTGGAATTATAATCTTGGAATTAATTTATTACATATAAGAGGTGGGATAAAATAATCCCAAGATTAATAGGATAAGGTGGGATACCACTAAGTTTAGACTTCGTTTTATACTATGTTTGATTGAAGGGATAAATTTATTTCAGGATTGAGTGCTTAATAAGTTTAAATGTAGTTTTCTACGTAAATATGCAGAATCAGTGGTGAATCCAATCTTATGCTATCGGGTTCATCTAAATTTAATGTTTTCGACATGAAACATAAATTTATATATAAAATTTTATTAAAATTACAATAAATGATAGATATAAATCCATAGCTTTTAAAAAAAATAAGTTCAATACTAAGTAAGAACCTTAAAAATTAAGCCCGTACTTAAATTTTAAATTATGAATTCGTCAGTTGTACAAAGTAGGAGTCAATTATCATAAAGACTAATGTTTACATAGGTAGTACATTGGGCACTTCCCTTTTGAATGGATTTTATACTGCACGATTATGAATTGAACGGGCATTGAGTATCGAATAGTTAAGCCAAGAAATTGGTGGGGTTACTTAATTATTTATTTTCCGAATTTTAGGGGGGGGGGGTTCTTTCATTTTTTAGCTGTTTTCAGTTGACATCAATTGGTTTGATTATTATTAATTTAGCTTTTTGGTTAGAAATTGGATAATATTTGATTAAAATTAAAGGAAGCTAGAAATATGCTCGAACATACATAAATTTATTTGAAAAGGAAGAAAATCTATCGCACATCATATCTCTTGTCATCCGATCCTAGGAAATTTAATAGCTTCAAGTTGCAATATACTATTGTTATTTCTGAAATCAATTTAAGTTAATAGAGTTAGTATAATAGTAAGCTATAGACAAATATAATGTTCATGCGTGTTAAAAAAGAAATATGAATTAGAGTTTTTTACTTCTAATTTTATCTTAATTTGAAAAGTTACCTTGATGGGTTACCAATTTTACTAGTTTGGGACTTAAACCAATAAAAATTAATTATTAATAAACTTAAAACTAGGTCAAAATGCTAAATAGATTACAATTATTAAAGATCCAGAGAACTATGCTATTGTACTATGTCGAATAATGCATCTGAATATACCAAAACTTGTTTAAAGGAAGCAGTTTAATTCTTTCACGTAGTGTACAATAGAGTGTTTTTCTAATCTATTTGTATGTATAATTACAAATCATCTTTACTTCTTGTTATCTTGTTATAATGAGCTTATTCCTCGAATTTGTTTACGCAAGAGGACATTAGTACAATCTTAGTATATAACCTTTGCATTCATCGTGAAAAAAAAAAGTGAACCTAAGACTGCAATTTATTATGTTAAATTTTATTAGCAGACTAGTATTAAGGAAGCTGTCAAATTAAGCATGGGTGTTTGCAAAATATGCTTGAGAAAATTCTCCAAAGTAGCTGAACAATAAATAAAAATATTCGAAATTAATCCTGGTGTCAGTAAAGGAATAAATGAATATTCCAAGAATTAAGAATAAATGGGAAATATTCTTTTTTGAAAAAATCACCACAAGATTTGGTTAAAGCCTGCTTCTTGATGAAATTATCTTTGCTATCAAAATGACATGAGTACCTCCAATTTTTACATACATGCCATTGTGTTAATGTTTTCTTTGACTTGAACTGGTGTTACTAATAAGAAATTGTGGGTTACAACAATTGCAGAAAACGGAAAGTAAGTAAATATTACAAATTGCTAGAAAGGATAAACTAAAAATTACAACAAACTGGAATCAAGAACGTTACAAACTCCTTGTGATTTGCTGAGTCAAGTAATGTCACTCTGTCTTTAAGACAAAATTGCCCCATATATATCCTTTTACGTTATCGGATAATAGTCTCCCAAGATACAACATCAACTTAACAAATGAGTAAAGGAAACTCAAGTGTTACTCTTGAAGAGCTTTGAATATAGTAAACTTGCTAGAGAGGAAGAAGAAGATTTCAGAAAATTTTGTAAGTGTTTCTTAGTGTCTTCAACAATTGAGCCAAATGCCTCAATTTATAGTGTAAAGAGATGACCCCTCAACTAGCCAACTAATGGCCTTCAATAGTCATGTAATGACACTTATTGATGGGTTACATTCAGCAAAATAATGGCTGAATCCATGTGCCAAATAATGGAGATTCAATGCTCCAAAACCAGCCCAAAAGTCAGCACTTTCCATTTTCCCGTCGCAGCATTCTGCCTCCGAAGCGTTGCGGCTCTGCGAATTAACGCTGCTTGGGAGGCGCTCCGACGTGGCTGCGCCGCGACCCTTCGCGGCTCCGTGACGACTTCCGACTCGTTTCCTTTTACACTTCGTACACTTCTTCCTTCGTTTACCAAAGTGGAATACTTGTCATTTGGTCAATAACCGTCCATCATTCTATGTCTCAAACGTTTCACTTACGTACCAATATCTCTTTCACTAATGAATTTTGCGATACTTGGCACTACGTGTGCACGTGTGTGGAAATGACGTTTCCGACATGCGGGGCCCCAATTGTTCGAGTCATAAATAATGGGATAAACTTAATTCCACATTAGTAAATTTCCAACAATCCCCTCTTGAAAGAGATTTTGGCGCACTCACATGATGCCTTTTCCAGCAATCTTTCAACGGACCGATGTTGCATCAGGAGAGGTAGCTTCAGCTTTGAACCTTCCATAGTTGAATACCATCGGACTTACTGTGCGGTGAACGTGATATCTTGAACCGTCAGTTTTTAGTGTAAGCCAAGTCAACGATACCAAGACAACAACTTCCCTTACTCTGTTCTTCGTAATGTTTTGTCCATTGTGGCCGTGGACACTTCTTGGATTCTTAAGTGCGTTTATTTGAGGCGGCATGTCCTTGCACTTAAATAAGTGGTCTCCTACAAGGTATCCTGCTATACCCTACTTTACAAGTGTTAGGAACAATTAAAAGCTTTCCCAAACCTAACCTCAATCGTTGAGGATCATTAAAGGTTTTGAAAACTTAACCTTTACCTACACTGCAAATAACACTTAATGTCTATTGCGGGAACGACTTTGGGTTTGGTGTTTCTTTACAGAAATCACTATCCGAAGTGCTCATGCTTCCACTGAAGCGCTCAACTGAACCTTTACAGCTTAGTGTTCCCATTGAACCTAATTCATGGGATCTCCAGTCAGTAAGGTTGGGTTACCATCGTATTGGTCCTTATAGCTTGGGTTTTAAGCCCATTCCCCTAGACAGGCAGAACATCTGATCTTTGGGTAAGCCTTTTGTCAGTGGGTCTGCCATGTTATCCTTTGATTTTATGTAATCAATGGATATTAGACCTGTGGTGATCAGCTGCCTAACGGTCTTATGTCTCCGTCGAATATGACGAGACTTGCCGTTGTACATAGAATTATGTGCCCTTCCTACAGCCGACTGGCTGTCGCAGTGTTTCATTACAGAAGGTACGAGTTTGTTCCAACAAGGGACATCCTCTAAGAAAACGTGAAGTCACTCAACTTCTTCTTTTGCTTTGTCTAAAGCGATAAACTCTGATTCCATCGTGGATCGGGCGATTCAAGTTTGCTTAGAGGATTTCCAAGACACAGCCCCACCACCAATTGTAAATATATACCCACTGGTGAACTTGGTGTTCTCTATATCAGATATCCAGTTTGCATCACTGTACCCCTCTAGTACAGCTGGATATCTCAAATAATGCAATCAATAAGTCAGTGTGTATTTCAGGTATCGTAGTACCCGATTCAACGCATTCCAATGATCATTACTCAGATTACGAGTAAACCTAGCCAATTTGTTGACTGCATAAGCAATATCAGGTCGGGTGCAGTTTGTTATGTACATCAAACTACCAATCATCTGTGCATATTGCTCATGGCATACGGGTGCACCACAATTTTTATCAAGCTTTTGATTTCTATCCAGTGGTGACTTCATAGGCGAACTGTCAAACATCTCGAACTTTCTCAACACATCATCAATGTAGTGAGAGTGAGATAAGACCAGTCCGTCAGACGTCTTAGAGATCTTTATCCCTAAGATGACATATGTGATACCCATATCTTTTATGTCGAAGCATTGTTTCAACATGTTCTTAGTCTCTAGGATCAAGCTAGTACTGCTCCATGTGATCAACATGTCGTCTATGTACAGGCATATCATGACGAACGAGTCAGAGTTACCTTTCGTGTAGACACATTTGTCACATTCATTAATGGATAAACCCTTCGATAGTAGAGTACTATTAAATTTTTTGTGCCATTATTTCGGAGCTTGTTTCAGCCCGTACAGAGATTTGACAAGTCGACAGATTTTCTTCTCTTGCCTTGGAACCACATACCCCTCGGGTTGTTCCATATAGATTTCTTCTTCCAAATCACCATTTAGAAAGGCTATCTTGACATCCATTTGATGTATCTCAAGGTCACGCAACACTGCGATAGTAATGAATACGCGTATAAACGTCATCCTAGACACCGGGGAGTACGTGTCAAAATAGTCAATGCCTTCCTTCTGCCAATAGCCCTTGACTACCAACATGGCCTTGTACTTATCTATAGACCCATCTGCTTTATACTTTCGTTTGAGTATTCATTTACAACCCAACGGTTTGTTTCCTGGAGTAAGATAAACCAACTCCCAAGTATGGTTATGAAAGATGGAGTCTATTTCACTCTCAATAGCTTCTCTCCAGAGCGGTGCCTCTAGAGTTGACAACGCTTCAGCAATTGTCCTTGGTTCATCATCAACCATATAAGTTACAAAGTCAGGACCGAAGGATTTATCTTTCCTGACCCTTTTACTTCGCCTTGGTTCCATATCTGGAGTCTCCAAGTTCTGAGAATCTTGAACACTAGTTTCCGGATCTTCAGCCACTTCGAAGTCCACTAGATCTGAACTATCTAGATCCGGGCAGTTAATGACTCCTAGTTCCCGAGAGCTTTGTTCATAACTTCATTTGCGAGAGGTTATTTTTTTTCCTTTCTAGGAAAAGTATGCTCAAAGAATTGAGCATTCCTTGATTCCATGATTGTACCCCCATGGATATCTAGAATATCTGACTTATGCACTAAGAAGCGATAAGCACTACTGTTATTTGCGTATTCGATGAAAATGCAATCTACAGTCTTAGACCCAATCTTGACCTGCTTTGGCTTGGGCACTTCGACCTTTGTCAAACAACCCCACACCTTTAAATATTTATAGATGGATTTCTTTCCCTTCCATGATTCATATGGAGTCTTGTCCTTACCATTATGTGGGACTCTATTAAGAATCGTATTAGCGGTAAGGACGGCTTCTCCCCACATGTTTTGGGGAAGACCGGAATTGATGAGCAAGACATTCATCATTTCCTTCAATATGCGGTTCTTGCGTTCTGCAACACCATTCAATTGAGGTGAGTATGGAGCCATCGTTTGATGAACAATGCCCGATTCGATACAATATTCCTCAAACGGCGTTACGTATTCTCCCCTTCTATCGCTACGAATGGATTTGATCTGCATGCTAAGTTGGTTTTCAACATTTGCTTTGTAACGTCGGAACGCTTCAAAGGCTTCATCTTTACTTTTCAACAAGTAAATGTAACAATACATTGTGCTATCATCATTGAATGTCACAAAGTACTTGTTCCCTCCCTTAGTTTGTGCAAACTTCAAATCACATATATCTGTGTGAATAAGTTCTAGAGGAGCGGTATTCCTTTCGACGGATCGAAAAGGAAGCTTTGTGAGTTTTGCCTCTACGCACACCTCACACTTATGTTGAGGGTTTACGTCAATAGACGACAACAACTCCAACTTAACCAACCTTTGTATGGACTTATAGTTAATATGTCCTAATCTATAATGCCATAAATTAGAGGACTCAAGCAAGTAAGAAGAAGCTTCAATATTATTGCTTGCACGTATTACAAAAACATGGCGTTAACTTTGAAGAGGCCTTCACAGACGAAGCCTCTTCCCACAAAAGTTCCATTCTTGGTTATTACAAACTTATTGGACTTAAATACTAGCCTAAAATCAGCATTAACCAATAAATGACCTGAAATTAAATTTCTCCTAATCTCAGGGACATGCATCACCTCCTTCAGAGTGAGCTCCTTTCCAGAAATCTTCTTTAAGACTACCTTTCCTACCCCCAGCACGTTAGAGGAAGCGTTGTTACCCATGAATAGCTTCTTATTTGTAACTGGTGTATAAGTGGAGAAGGCATATTTATTGGAACAGTGTGTCTGGTAGCACCCGTGTCCATCCACCATTGCATGGGATTCTCAACAAGGTTTTCTTCAAGCACCACCGCCGAGAACTCATCAATCATGTCGTCAAGAAGCGTGTATTTGACGACGTTAGCATGTGCCTTGCCTTTGGCCTTGGCCTTCTCTTGTTGCTCGGTCTTGAGCTTGCGGCAATCCTTGATCATGTGACCAGGTTTCCCACAGTGGTGACGGTTTTCTTTGAACTTTTCCACCGCTTGGGTCTTGCCGTCTTTCTGGAACTTCCGCTTCTTGCTTGGGTTCCCTTTGGCCTCAGCCAGATTTGCCTTTGCCTCAGCGGGTTGTTTTCCCCTAGGCAAGGCTTTCTTATTATCTTCTTGAATTTGGAGTTTGATAATAAGTTCTTCAAAAGTCATCTCTTTAGTCTTGAGTTTTAAGTAGGGGTGGCCAGTGGGCCGGACTCGGGACTGTCAGCCCGGGTTTGGCGGGATCCGGTCGGGGCGGAATCGGGTCGAGTCGGGTCAGGCGGGATCGGGATAGGCGGGATTTGCCGAAGTCCCGCCCCGATCCTGATCCCGTCTGAATCGGGTCAGGTCGGGATTGGGTCGGGTCGGGATCGATATCCGGGGTGGTTTTTTCTTTTTCACTTAATTTAAAAAATAATATATATAAAAAAAACTCAATAACTAAACAAGACAATATAGTGTAATAAAAACATCTCAAGACTGTTTTTGTGCCTCTTATATTATTTAATAGACATGATTTTTTGTGTAATACAAATACAATTGTCAAAATTACAACTTTTTGGTGTTGTTCAAAAGTTGTAAATTACATAGTAAAATTGCAATTAAAAAAATTATATTCTGAAAAAACTTGTTCTGGTTTCTTGATAATTTCCTGTGGTTCTTCGATTGGAATTGGTATTTGTTAGTCAAATTGCTCCCCGTCGCTTCCACCACCTTCGGATAAGATTTTGTTGTAGTTTTCGTCTTCTTCTTCATTGATCTCCAGTTGACCGCACCCTCTCTGCTCCGCTCGTATCAAATCTCTGAATAATACTACAATCTCCAAGTTGTCTCCAGCTAATGAGTGTCCGTGCTCTCCTATTTGATATCTGCCGGCAGAAAAAGCACTTTCAGACGCCGTTGATGACGCTTGAATGTTCAAAACATCTCGGGCCATCATTGAAAGTGTCGGAAAGGTCTTCTCATTCCCCCTCCAGTATTTCAGCAAGTCTCCACGTTCTTCTTCATTGAGAACTGCTTGGTACAGAACCCTGCAAAATAAAAATATCAAACTCGCTAATGTGGTTAGTAGCGGTATGGCCGCACATTCTATTTCTGAGGCTTTCAATACTAGCCGTAGATACAACATGTCTTTTGTGAGGTTGTGTTGAAGAAGAAGAAGATGGTATGGAAGCCGGTAGGTTACTAGAACTTTCTTGTTGGTAAAACCTATATATTTTTTTGCATTCGTCTTCTACGCTAGACAACACTTCTTCTTTAGTTTGTTCAATAGGTGGTGGGTGATTTGAATTTTTGAGACTTGGAGGTGGTAGTACTTCTATACAATAGGAAATAGTTTCAATAAACGATTTAGTACCGCCTATTTTAATAGTCGGATTTAATACAGCACCAATAATATAAATAGTGGGAATATGAATAAAATATTTTTTTATTTTGATAGACATTTTTTAATAGATGCCTTATAAGCTGGTTTTCCATATATTCACTAAGTAATAAAAATATTAGAGCTATATAAAATAACATAGTTGAAATAGTATGATAATATATACCGGAAAATTCTTTTGTTGCTTGAAAAAATTTCTCTAAAAATACAATAAGTTCAGAAATTTTCCCCCAATCACTATCTACAACCATATCAGCTGGATTTTGATTATGAGAGTTAAAAAATAAAGTTATAGGTTTTCTATAGTCATAAGCAAAAAGTAGTTGCTCGTATAAAGAATTTCACTTAGTGGATACTTCTTCTGAAATTTTTCTATAAGGTAGTTGGCAATCGTGACAAGTTTTTTAATATTCTTTTCTTCGTTGTATTCTATTATTTTTAAAAATAAAGTTTATAGCAAATTGTATTTTACTAAGAATGTCTTAAAAAGTGATAGACCATCCTTTACAATTAAGTTATATATATAGCACACACATTTTATATGAAAATGATCTGAAAAAGATGGAGTTAAACTATTTTTTAAAATAGTAATAGCGTAATTGTTAGAAGAAGCATTATCAAATGTAATAGTCATAATTTTATCAGTTATTCCGTAATAATCGCACACTTGATAAATATTATCTGCAATAAAAGTACCAGTGTGCCTATCATCTATATATCTATACGCTAAGATACGTTTTTGCATAGACCATTTATAATCTATCCAATGACAGGTTACCGTTAAATAATCATGACCGTTAGTACTACGGCCTATATCAGAAGTAATAGCCACTTTGCCATTAAAATGATATAATGAATAACGTAAATATTGTTGATATTCATGAGCGAATTTAAATACATCTCTCTTAACAGTTGATCTAGGAAAATCGTTAAAAGCAAGATTATACATATCTCTAATGTAATGAATAAAACCGGGAGATGAAGGAAATGAAAAAGGCAAACCCTCCACAACAACTAATTTTGTTATTGCTTCCCTATCTCTATGTTTATCGTATTTAGGGCCTACAATTTCCCCCGTCATAGGGTTAATTTGACCCTGTACTTGGTCTGGGATAGTATGTAAACCTTGTACCGATGGAGCGGACGTTTGCGCACCCGGTTTTGAAGCCTCGTATTGGGCAAACCTAGTTGGATGAGCCCTTGATACGTGTCTCATTAACCCCCCCCCCCTCGTCCCACCTTGACCTTTTCCAGTTTTAAATTTTAAAATATTTTTACAAATTTTACATCTAGCTACTTGATTCTCTACATCCTTATCAAAAAATATCCATGCATCTGATTTTAATGTTCGTTTTGCTGGACCTCGTCTTATACTAGGGGGCAATATGAGACATTTCAGTTGAAGGTGCACTAGTGGGTGTGTTGTCATCTACATTAGTGGGTGTATCATCCTCTAAATTAAAGTCTTCTTGAGTTCCAGAAAATAGCTCCTCGTCTAAATATAATGGTATTGTAGGATAATGTTCAGTATCAACAAAATCATCCTGTGTAGGAATATGATTCTATCTAGAAATAGGACCCTTACCTTTGTTTCCCCTACTACAAGAAGCATGACCCCTACCCATAAGTATACGTCTAAATCCTTCCATTATAAATTTATAATTATACTAATAAATAAGTAAAGTAAATGAAATTAAGTGCGCTAAATAAAATAAACAGACAATAATAATTTAATGAAGGAACGAATGTACCAAACGCCGACGTAACGTCGATGTGTAATTGAGAGGTTGAAAATTGAAACTTTGCTCAATGGAAGATCATCAAGCTAGTTGCCAACTTCACTCCCAAATGAATAAATAAAATTGAATATTTAGTAGACAATGTAGACTTGTAGAGAGATAGATTGAGAGATTGTAGAAAGATTTGTGAGAAAAAATGAAGGAAAAATGAGGTATTTATAGTTGGGAAATTTGGTTAAAGTGTAAATATAATAACTTATGGGTTAAAAATAAATATTAAGGGGTTATGGGGGGTTGAGGGACGGGGGGAGGCCAAAAATGGTCGTTGCACAACGACCAAATGTAAAATAGTCGTTGGTGCAACGGTTATTTTTGTAAAAGGGAGATTTTGGGCGGGATCGGGTCAGGACTGGCGAGCCTGGGGCGGGCCGGGATGGGTTGGGACTAGACCATGTCCCGTCCCGCTTCAAGTCCCGATACCGCGAATGTTTTTTTTAAATAGTCGGGACCGGGCCGACCCTAGCCACTGGCCAGCCTTAGTTTTTAAGTAACTAATAAACTCATTCCACGAGGGAAGTAACTTTTCAATCAGTGATGCAACCAAAAACTGCTCATTTGGTTTCATACCTTCCAAATCCAGGTGATATAGAATCATTTGGAATTCCTGGACTTGGGACATCACAGTTTTGCTATCCACCATTTGATATTTCAGGAATTTCTCAATGATGAATTTCTTAGTACCATCATCTTGTGCGTTGTACTTCTTCTGCAGCTTTTCCCATAACTCTTTGGTTGTGCCTACGGCACAATACACCGTGTAGAGTGGGTCTGACAGACAGTTCAGAATATAGTTCTTACACATGAAGTCACTATGACTCCAAGCATCAAGAACCATCTTCATGTCATTGACGACATGGATACCTTGACCCCCTCCAGCCATTTCATTAGATTGAGGGTCCACTTCATCTCCACCTTGTGGAGGATATTCCGTTAGGAAATGAGCCATTCACATAACAGTTAGATAAAACAACATCTTCTGCTGCCATCTCTTGAAGTTTGAGCTCATGAATTTTTTTGGGCGTTCATGATGGAACTCGGAGGGTGGAGGAACTGTAAACGTTCCCTTGAACAGCAGGAAAGGCGTTGGATGAGCCTTGAGCAGTGGTGAAGGTATTAGGTGTGCCTTGAGAAGAAGTGGGGAAGGCAGAGGGGTTGCCTTGAGTAGCAGCAGCAGAATCAGAAGCGAGTTGTTCTCTTCCAGTCATCTTTCTAAGCACTTACAACAATTTTGTCTTAAAATTGTGAGTTACAACAATTGCAGAAAATGAGAAGTAAGTAAATATTACAAATTTCTAGAAAGGATAAACTAAAGATTACAACAAACTGGAATCAAGAACGTTACAATCTCCTTGTGATTTGCTGAGTTGAGTGATGACACTATGTCTTTAAGACAAGATTGTCCCGTATAAATCATTTTATGTTATCGGGCAATAGTCTCTAAAGATACAACATCAACTTAACAAATGAGTAAAGGAAACTCAAGTGTTACTCTTGAAGAGCTTTGAATATAGTAAACTTGCTAGAGAGGAAGAAGAAGATTTCAGAAAATTTTGTAAGTGTTTCTTAGTGTGTTCAACAATTGAGCCAATGGCCTCAATTTATAGTGTAAAGAGATGACCCCTCAACTAGCCCACTAATGGCCTTCAATAGCCATGTATGACACTTATTGAGGGGTTACATTCAGCCAAATAATGGCTGAATCCATGTGCCAAATAATGGAGATTCAATGCTCCAAAACCATCCCAAAAATCAGAACTTTCCATCTTCATGTCGCAGCATTCTGCCTCCGAAGCGTCGCGGCTCCAGTGACTGACCATTCAATTAGCGCCGCGGCGCCTCGGCTCTGACGGGGTTGCGCCGCGGCTCTTCGCGGCGACTTCCGACTAATTTCATATTACACTTCTTCCTTCGTTTTGCAAAGTGGAATACTTGTCATTTGGCCAATAACCGTCCATCATTCTATGTCTCAAACGTTTCACTTACGTATCAATATCTCTTTCACTAATGAAATTTGCAATATTTGGCACTACACGTGCACGTGTGTGGAAACGACGTTTCTGACATGCGGGGCCCCAATTGTTCGAGTCATAAATAATGGGATAAATTTAATTCCACATTAGTAAATTTCCAACAGAAATGTGTTAAAATAATTGAGGAATACAACAACAATAATCACATAAATCAAGAACATCTATAATATAGTAAAATACGCAAACGAAGGTGCATACCTTTGGCCTCCAAAGCAACACACAACTGAAGATGAATTAGGCTGAGTCTTCCTCTCCCTTAGTTTACGACAGCCGACACCTTATGGGAATATGTCTTAGATTAAGCCAAGAGAGGGGACCTAACCTCATATTTATAGACTTAAAAGTCTTAACCTAGTGAGCCTTCCCATTACAGGATCACTGGTCTCCAACAAGCTTACACCATTGACAGTCCGCACCTATTACATGAAATGACACAGGCCTATCATGGAATCCTAATAAATAAACGACCCTCGACATATGCACCAACTATTGACATTCAGATCGTTTATGCTAAAACATAATAATAAGTTAATGTTAAGTCCACATTTAATAAATAATTCTAACATTCTCCCACTTGGACAACATTAACTTAATTATAAAAAAATATTTTATGAAAATGACTCTCGGGCTAAATAGATAGTGGCCTTAAACATATAGCGGTGGAACGTCATTTCTAACATGGTCTAATCAAATAAAACTATCAATGTCGAAATGCAGCAGTGCTTGCATCATTCAAATCGAGGCTATTTCATTGTCAGTCCTTCAAACGATTTTTCAAAACATGTACGTTTTAAATCAACATGCACACCATCGAAAAATCGTCACTGTGATTTTCTGTTACAACATGTGAGCACTAAAACAATATGCGCTCCACCAGAAAATCTTGACTTTCAAGGCCCAACATGTGCAACAGCAAAAAAAACTCATAAAGCATGAATGATATACGATTATGTCTCCAAAAAAGAAGATCCAACAAAAACAACAACATGATCTTATCAACATGAGACATAACAAACACATAAGACAATAAATCTTAAGATAATAAATTAATATTAAAATGTGCACAATAACAATCAGCAACATAAATGTCTCAAAGAGATGATATCACCATAGACTCCTAAACAATAGGATAAAATTCTAATAACAAATAAAAATAATAATACTGAGTACTCCCACTAACCTAACAAATCAAATGACTCAACAATACATATGTTATCAACATGCTGCTTAAAAAGTATGGGCCTCAGTCCCTTGGTCGGCGGATAAGCAAGCATTAAATCTGTGGGTATATGCTCAATCACAATATTCTCCCCTTTAACCATATCTCGTACAGCCAAATTTTTTATTTTCATGTGCTTAGGCTGAAGAAAATTTGTTATTCTTCGAGTAAAACACAGCTGCCCTGTTGTCACAATAAATCCTTAAAGATCTAGAGATGGAATCAACTATCACAAGTCCTGAAATAAAACTTTTAAGCCAAATGGCTTGTGTAGCTGCACAATAACAAGCTACAAACGCTGCTTGTATAGTCTAAGTCGGCGTAATCAATAACCTCAAGATGATCAACTTTTTTGTAAACTAACATATAATCTCTTGTCTTCTTCAAATACCTCATTACTTTCTTGGCAGCAATCCAATGGCTTCTTCCTGAATTAGACTGATAACGTTCAAGAGCATTGACAATGAAAGCAATGTCAGGGCGAGTGCAAACTTGTGCATACATAAGGCTTTCAACAACACTTGAATATGGCACATCCTTCATAGACTCTTTCTCAATATCATTTTTAGGCATAAATCTAGACTTAACTTATCACCTTTCACAACAGAAACGTCTCCAGCGTTGCAGTTTTCCATATGAAATCTGCTAAAAATGTGATCAATGTAGGCCTTTTGTGAAAGTCTCAATAACTTATGCGATTTATCTCGCCGAATCTCAATACCCAGAATTAAAGATGTCTCTCTCAAATTTTTATCAAACACTTTATTCAATGACTGTTTAGTTTCATGAAGCAATCCCAAATCATTACTAGCAAATAAAATATCATCAACATAAAGAGTGAGAATGATGAACTTACTCCCACTAATCTTGAGGTAGATGAAATGATCAATCTTATTCTCCACAAAGCCCATAGAAGTGACAATTTTCTCAAACTTCAAATATAATTATCGAGAAGCTTGCTTCAGTCCATAGATAGACTTCTTCAACTTACACACTAGATGCTCATTCATGTATCAATAAAATCTTGAGGTTGTTCCATATAACCCTCTTCATTAATATCACCATTCAAAAAAGTGTTTTTACATCTATCTGATGTAACTGTAGATCGAAATGGGCTACGATTGCCATAATGATCCTAAAAATCCTTAGATGACACAGGTAAAAAGGTTTCACTCTAATCAATTCATTCTCGTTATGTAAACCCTTTAGCAACCAATCTTGCCTTGAAGCGTTCAATATTTCCTTTTGAATCCTCTTGGTCTTATAGACCTATTTGCAACCAACAACCTTATGACCTTTATGGAATTCATCAAACACTCATACGTCTTTCTTGCTCATGGAGTTTATTTCTTCAGTCATAGCATCAAACCACATTTTTTATTGAGCACATGATGCTGCTTTAGAATAAGTCACGGGATCCACAATGTCACCTTCAATAAGGTATGCTAAATAGTTATAAGTTAGTGCTAATCTTCTGGGTCTACTTGATCTTCTCAAATTCTGAACCTCTTGATCAACAATAGTAGATACTTGAATCACTTGTTCAATAGCAGCAGGTGTCGAAACTTCGACATGTATATGATCCTCAACATACACATGTACAGGTTCATGATGTCCAACGTGTGTGGGTTAAGACACAAATGTTTCTCTGGCAATGGGGAGAGGGATTCTCACAGCTTTAACATTCTCAGCAGGCTCACTAACAACATTCTGCGAACAACACTCATCTGTAACATCAAATTCAAGAAATTTTACATTTTGTGATTCAACAATTCTTGTTCCCGTTGTAGGACAATAAAACTTGTATCCTTTAGAATGAGCTGAATAACCGATGAAAAACACCGCGAGGTTCTAGGTTCAATTTTCTTCTCGGAAGGGTTATATATGCTCACCTCAACAGGACGTCCCCAAACTCAAAAATGATTTGCGCTAGGTTTTCTATTGGTCCATAACTCAAAATGTGTTTTAGGAACTGACTTGGAAGGGACACCATTAAGAATGTATATGGTTGTTTTAATAGCTTCACCTCAGAGGAACTCGGGCAAGTTAGATTTACTCATCATGTCTTTTAAAGTACGATTTCGCCTTTCAGCTACACCATTTTGGTCAGGACTACCAGGCATGGTATGCTGAGCAACTATGCCACAATCTTGTAGATATTTGGCAAAAGGTCTCATATGTTGTCCAGCCTCGGTGTATCTACCATAGTACTCACCCCCACGATCAGACCTCAATATCTTAATGACATTTCTCAATTGCTTCTACTTCAGTTTTAAACACTTTAAACTTTTCAAGAGAATCAGATTTTTCTTTAATAAGGAAAACATAATCATACCGAGAAAAGTCATCAATGAAGGTGATAAAGTAACTTGAACCACAAATTATTGTAGAATATGGACCACTTATATCTGTGTGAATTATTTCTAACAAATCGAAACTACGAGTTGCACATTTTTTCTTATTTTAGTCAATTTTCCTCTAATACAATCAATGCATGTTCCAATGTCTCAAAAATCAAGAGAAGGTAGAAAGATGAATTAGGCTGAGTCTTCCTCTCCCTTAGCTTACGACAGCTGACACCTTATGGGAATATGTCTTAGGTTAAGCCAGGAGAGAAGACCTAGCCTGATATTTATAGGCTTAAAAGTCTTAACCTAGTGGAACTCCCCATTAAAGGCTCACCGGTCTCCAACATGCCTACACTATTATCAGCTCACACCTATTACATGAAATGACATGCGCCCATCATAGAATCCACATAAATAAACGGCCCTCGACGTATCCACCAACTATTAACATTCAACCCATTTTTGCTAAAACATAATAATAAGTTAATAATAAGTTAATGTTAAGTTCATAGTTAATAAATAATTCTAACAAAATGGACCTTCGATTTAATTCAAATTAAGAAACCACCTTAATAGGATATATAATATGAATTCCCTAGTCTCAATTTGAGTATCTTACTTTCCTTTTTGGTATGTCCTAAAACGAATGTCTCTTTCTAAATTTCGTAAGTTGACAATTCAAACATTCTACGTGACAAACTTATAACTATGAGATTCAATTAACTTTTTGTTATTTTATATATCTTTAATTTAAGGTCATAATATTCAAAAGTCTCCTTTTATTTCTTAAAATTCGTGTCAAGTCAAACTAAGACACTTAAATAATAATAATAATAATAATAACAATAATAATAATAATAATAATAATAATAATAATAATAATAATAATAATAAGTCTTACAAACTCTTGGAGAAATTCTTGATTTCGCCAATACGTAGAAATTATAACCATCTATGAATATATTTCTTTCAATATTCCACTTCACATCCAAAAAAGTAAAAAAATCATTTTTACTTTTGATAAGATGCAACTTTTCGACATTGATAAGAAACACGAGGATAAGTATTAGCGAATATTCTCCGAATATTCTCTGTATATTTTGTAATTATGATAGATGTATATTTAAGGTAACTTAGGATTCTAATTGTATTAGGAATCAACCTTTGTAAGGTAAGTTAGACTGTACTCATATTAGGAATCAACCTTTGTAATGTACCTATATATCATTGTGAATAATGAAAGGAACTCAAGGGAAATTATTCTATCTTTCATGGTATCAAGAGCCCTAAAACCCTAAATCCTCATTCTCGTCAAATTTTTTTCTCGCTTCACAAAAAAAAAAAATTCTGGTTTCTTTTCCTCCATATTTTCGCCAAACCGAAAAATTCCCTTCTCGACACAAAGCAAGAACTATGTCTTCCTCACAAATTTCGCTTTCATCCACTGGCACACTTGAAAACCCTCTCAACGCTCAAGCATCTTCTTTTTCATCCACAAGATTCGCCAGTTAATCAACATCAAGAATTTTATCCCCTAATTCTGACCTTAAGAAGACTCGGCCAATATTCCATGTGGATGAAACTATTCTGCTACATTCATGACGGGCGCATACAACGTGCTTTCGATCACATTGACGATTTAACTGCTCGCTCCAACTGATGTTACTAGACTTCAATCCTGGGCCGCTTGACGCCATCACAAACAATGGATCTACGGCAATTATCTCCAAAGATCCTATATACAATCATCATGAAAACAAAAAGCTACAAGACGCGGAACTTTTGGGGTCCCAGCTAGAAGAAATCTTTCAGACAATAAAAATACTTTCTGGCCGTATTTGAAGAGCAATTCAACAATACCCTACTTCGAGAATTTTAAATAACATGTCCGGTAATATTGTAAGCAATCAAAACTCATAAATCGATCAACTATCCAACGTCGGGACTTCAAGCTTCGTAAACCAAGATGTGTGCTTCAACTTGTCATGTAGTTTACCATGGGGCGTGAATACGACACACCGCAACAATGATTCAACAAGCCGACCCTCTCCTTAAGTTTCAACAAGGCACGCTCACAACAAATTATTGTTGGAAGAAAACTAGACGTGCTAAACAAGAGGAACATAATCAAAAGCGCGCATTAGGGCTGATCGGATGGCAAACACCGCGTCACAAGAAGAACTGCACCCATCACATGTTGATGATGTCCAAAGAAGAAGAAAGTAGCAAAGCATTCACCCTGGGTTGGGTAAATTGTGCCAAATATTAGCTAGCACTGCATTCGCACTCACCAAAGAAGATGCTAGCGACTTCACCAAGAAGAAGAAGAAAGAACAATCGGGTGAAGAAGAAGAAGAAATTTCAAGCCGGCCTGGTCTCCGACATCGATTGGGGCCAGGCCTACACCACTGCGGAACCTTCAACAACAGCCCGACAACAATTGGTACATGGACACCGAGCCACATCTCACCTCACCCGATCGTCAGGTAACTCTATCTCAACCACGCTCGGGTTAAAGTCGTCCTCACTTATTATCGCTTGGCAATGGTCATCGTGATTCCAATCAAGGTTACTGTGAACACACACACCAAAAACATACACACCCGCCTTTTCTCCCTAAAACCACTGCCCTATACACACCCCTTAACATCATTAAAAACTTAATTTCTCAAGTTAGGAAAATTCACTAGCAATACTCCTCTGGTGGTTCTGTTTGACTTGACCCTTTGGTTTTTCTCTCCGTGGAAAGAACTCAATACTGGAAAATTCTTACACGCTTCGCCAATAAGTGTGGGGAGACCTCTCTACCCATTCACCTAATCTTCCGTTGTCGCACCGCTAAAGGCACCTCTATCCCTTATGCAATCCTCCCTCCACTTGGCACGTTAGACTTAGACACCTTGAGACCCAGCTTTTTAGCTTTTCTTGGGGACTTCTGCCGTATTCAATGGGCTAATGGAAAAATTGCTCCAACACTGCTTTCTTTTCTTGGGTCCACTAGGCAGTAAAACATACTGCCTTTCCATTTATGTCATCAAACAAAGCTGTTACTTTTTCTCCTTTGATATTGTTCATAAGCCGGGATTTGCGGGACATCTCCTATCGTTAGCTCTTGGCCAGTAAATTCTATCTAGTATTCTTGGATGATTTTTTCAAAGATTTTAACTGGAATTTACCCAATCAGAAATTCAAATCAAGTTTTTACAAAATTCGAGTTTCACAAATTACATTAAAACACACTGAAAAAATCTATCAAATCATTCCAATGTGATAATGGACGTGGAATTTAATAACTGACATTTCATGACAATTTGCTCTAAACAAGGTATGATTTTCCTCGCTTTTTCTTGTCCCTCATACTTCTTCCCAAAACGGAAAGGTCGAAAAGAATTACATACGCACTCATCAATAAATACGGTTCGTGACACTTGACTCGCTTTCATGTCCGCTACTTAACGCTTTTTGGGGTCTATGTCACAAATGGTAGAATCCCTTCTTAATATTTTACCAACTAGCACACCTAAAAACAAGACCCCCACTGAATCTTTATAACAGAGGCTACCATCATAATGATCACCCTACGATTTTTTGATGCTTATGCTACCCCCAACATAGCCTCCACTGCGACTCCTCACAAACTCAGACTCCTGACTCCCATGTGTCTTCCTTTGGTCTATCTCCTAATCATCTGGGGCTACTTGTGCTATGACTTTTCTACTTGCAAAATCATCGCCTCCGCCACGTCACCTTTGATTTGCACAAATCTTTCCTTTTCAAATCTCCTCCGGAAATTTCTAATCACCGGACAGCATCTTTTCTCGATGAAACAAGTCTGTCCCCGATCATTAATATATGTGATAAGAGATTAGTCATACAAGGAGTTAGTGTAACTTCTACGCAATAAAATTTCTCAAAACATCAAAGCACAAAATGAACTTTGAGTTAAATTCTTGATTTCGCCAATACGTAGAAATTATAACCATCTATGAATATATTTCTTTCAATATTCCACCTCACATCCAAAAAAGAAAAAAAAGTCATTTTTCCTTTTGATAAGATGCAACTTTTCCACATTGATAAGAAACACGAGGAGAAGTACTATATGTGATAAGAGATGAGTCATACAAGGAGTAAGTGTAACTTCTACGCAATAAAATAAAAATCTAACTAAACTGGAAAAACTAACTCATGACGTGAATATTGTTCGAATTATATAAGGAAACCAAAAGGCTCATCACGTACCGATGTAGAACACTAACAACTACAACTAGTCGATGATCCAAGGAATATATATATATATATATATATATATATTTCATTCCATTCATAGAATATATATACAATTATGGTATGTAGTAATAATTTTGGTTACTTAAAATACAAGATATTAATTACTACCTAATTGATTTGTCTAATAATTACAATATTACTAATTGATTATAATTACATGATTTATGGTGGAGGATGATAATATGAGATTGCTTCCATAATTATTGTGTACTAACAGTCCCCCGCAGTCTTAGCAGGAGGTTCACAGATGCTGAGACTATTCCTGAAATCATCAAAAAATACACGCGGAAGCCATTTGGTGAAAATATCAGCAATCTGATAACGGGACGAGACATGGAGAACTAGGACTTGTCAACGGGGAACTTTTTCGCGGACAAATAAGATATCCATTTCAATGTGTTTTGTACGTTGATGCTTAATAGAATTGTCGGATAAGTATATCGCACTCACATTGTCACAATAAACCATTGTTGTCTTTTCAATCGGACAATGTAGCTCCAATAGTAGATTATGGAGCCAACATGATTCAATAACCACATTGGCTACACCTCTGTATTCTACCTCAGCACTAGACCGAGACAATGTGGATTGTCGTTTGGATGACCATGAAACAAGATTATCCCCCAAGAACACACAATAACCGGAAGTGGAACGTCATGTGTCCGGGCAGGCACCCTAATTTGCATCTGTGTAGGATGAAAGATGCTTGATGGAGGACTTATATAGATGGAGGCCGAAATGGAGAGTACCCTTCACATACCGCAGAATCCTTTTTATAGCCCCCATATGCTCATTCTTCAGATCATGCATATGTAAACAAACTTGTTGAACCGCATAGGAAATATCGGGTCTCATAAAAGTCAGATATTGTAAGACTCCTGCAAGGCTTCGGTAAAATGTCGGATCACTATATGGAGTGTCGGTTGTGTTACTCAATTTCGCCTTTGTGTCAACTTGAGTAGGTGATGGTTTGCAGGAAGACATCCCTACTTTTTCAATTATTTCTTTGGCATATTTCTCTTGACTCAAAAATAGACCACCTGCATATTGGGTGACTGCAATACCAAGAAAATAATTCAACGTACCCAAGTCCTTCAATGCAAATTCTCTGCAAGAAGAGACATGATGGACTGGAAAAGTGAAGTGGATGATGCTATGAGAATATTATCATCAATATACAGTAGTATATAGGCCATGTCAGCGCCCTTCCGATAAATGAACAACGACTGATCAGACTTGTTGTGAGAGAATCACTACTTGGAAATGAATCCTGCAAAACGGTTATACCATGTTCTAGGAGCTTGTTTCAAACCATATAAGGATTTCTTCGATGGGCAAACATGATCTGGACGTGAATAGTCTCGAAAACCCAACGGCTGATGCATATACATTGTTTCCTGTAAGTGGTCGTGTAAGAATGCATTTTTAACATCCAACTGATGAATGAACCAAGATTTGGAAAGAGTCAGATTGAGAACCGTCCGGATAGTTGATGTCTTAACTACCGGACTGAATGTTTCACCACAATCGACCCCAACCTGCTGAGACCTGCCATCACCAACAAGACGAGTTTTGTATCTCGCAAAAAACCGTCAGAATTCTTCTTATGACAAAAAACTCACATAGACCGAATGACATTCACATTATACGGGTGTGGTACTAATTCTCACGTCTTATTATTAATAAGAGCAGTAAATTCGTCTAACATGTCAGCTTTCCAATTCGGGTCGGACAAGGCCGCTTTAGGATATTTTTGTATATGTGACGGTTGTTTTGTGGATAGTATGTTAAACTGATGTTTGGGCCTAAAAATTCCGTGCATAGCACGAGTTTCAATGGTACGGGGCTGTTCGGGAATGATAAAGGGCCGAGGGGGAGTGTGATGGCAGATGTTGGGCTGGTTTACAAGTGTAGGTAAGGGAGCAGTGGACTCCCCCACTTGGGTCTGCCCGCTACAAGAATAGGATTGGGTCGAGACCCTCGGCAACACGGCTGTGGTCTTCGGTCCAGTCCAATTTTGTGGATGGTCCGAAACATGTTGGTTATTTTGGGGAGGTGGTTCCACATATGATTGGGTATGGAGATGGTGGTGTAAAATCAAATGTAGTCCATTATCTGAAAAATCATATGAAAGTGAGGATGCCAACATGAGACTTAGCAAACGGGAATTTAGACTCATAAAAAATCACATGACGACAGACAATTATTTTTCCATTCGTCAAATCATAACATTTATATCCCCTATGATTTTGTGGGTATCCCAAAAACACACAAGGAGTAGACCGAGCCTGCAATTTGTTAATGGAAGTAGATGGAAACAAATGATAACACAAACATCCAAACAACCTTAAATGTGTAACAGATGGGAGACAATGATATAACATATGTGTAGGAGACACATTGAATACCAATTTACTAGGAAGAATATTTAAAAGGTAGGTAGCCATTTGAAGTGCATGGTGCCAAAACTTTGGTGGTGTGGAAGAATGCACAAGAAGAGCGAATCATATTATTAATCGTTCAAATTTTTCGTTTGTCTTTCCCATTTTGTGGTGAAGTATGTGAACACGAAAGTCGCAAAGAAATCCCATTTTAGTGACAGAAATCATTAAAATGAGCATTTATGAATTTCCCCCATTATCACATTGAAAACTTTTAATGCTTTTGCCAAATTAAGTTTTGATAAAAAACACTAAATTGTTTTAAAATGGTGGATGTTTGTGATTTATGTCCTAATGAAAAAGTCCACAAAAAATTCGAATAATCATCTAGAATGAGCATATAGTATTTATGACATGCAGAACTCAAAATGGGTGATGTCCACAAATCACAATGCACAATAACAAATGGCAGATAAGTATGAGAATTAGAATAGGCAAAAGGAAGCTTAACATAAGATTGGCAAACAAAAGAGTCCAAGGGTTTATTACACAAAGCCAAATTATTCTTCCTAAAATTACTAAAAGCATGTGCTCCTGGGTGTCCCAAACGATTGTGCCATAGAGTAGGAGAAATGACAGCAAATGTTGATGGTTTGTTCATGCTATTTTTGGAAACAGAGGTGATGGGATATAATTCCCCCGTGCTATTGCATCTCATAAGTGGCTTCCCCGTCTGAAAGTCTTTCATAGAAAAGCCAAATGGATAAAAATTTACAGAAACATTATTGTCAATTGTAAAACGTCTAACAGAAATCATGTTTTTAATTAGATTTGGCGCATGTAAGACGTTTTTCAAGTGTAAAGGTGAGTGTGGAGATGGTAGTGTTACCTAAATAATACCATGAATTGGAATTTTCTGCCCACTACCGACAATAATATTTTTATTATTGTTCATATTACAATAAGGCGAAAGATTATCTTGAGATGCCGTCATGTGTGACGTAACCCTTGTGTCCATGTACCATTACTCATCGGGAACACTTAGATGCATGTTATTCATGACATGTTCAATGTCAGTGGGCGCATAGCCTACCGAAGATGGTGCTTGAGTTGCGAATGCATGTTGGGGATGAGACCCTAGAATTCCGGGTTGGCGAGTTGAAGGTGGAGGCTTGGCCTAAGGGTATGGACATGGCGGGATAGCCCACTGTGGGGCCAGGCCGATGGTGGGTACTGGCCCCACTGATTACCGCCGTTGCTGCCTGGACGCCACTGCCCGCTGCCGACGCCGGATTGGCCACCGCCACGGCCTCGTCCCTTTCCACCATTATTTTTCCCTTTGTTATTGTTACGGTTTGAACCCCGTTTTTTGCCATTATTTTGATGATTATTATTGCCCTCCCCCCCGAACCAAATTTTTGGGGCTCCGAATTCGTGGAGAATGAGTTGGTAGAGACGAGAGCGGTGCCGACGGTGGATGCTTCAAAATATGTCTGTTTTGCCTTCCTTGTTTCCTCGATAATTAACCTCGAATGGGCCTCATAGAAAGGAGGCAGTGGATTCCTTTGTTGAATGAACGTAGCAACCCTATAATATTGTTCATTCAATCTGACAATCAACTGAAGGACTAACAGTTGATTTGTCACGGGCGAACCAACGTTGGACAATTGGTCTGCAAGCATCTTTAATTCTTGACAATAGGCTGAGATGTTGGAAAAGTCACCTTATTTAACATTCGTAAATTGGTGTTCAAGATAAACGGCCCTAGAAATTTTGTTATCTTGAAAAATGTTTTGCAACCGTTTCCATGCATGTTGAGTCGTAGAATTGGGTTCCAAGATGGTATGGAGAAGATCATTTGAAATCGTGTGATAAATTCATTGAATGAATATATCATCTAATCGAGATCATAATTTCTTGTCCACCGTAATGGTATCCAACAGTGACTCGGACGGAAGGATATGGTCAATCACCTCATAAGCATGACAGTGAATTTTGAATAGTTTTGCCCATTAGGTATACTGCTCTTTCTCCATTTCAAGAGTTATGGAAATGAAGTTCTTGACGTTATTAACGACAAGAGCGTGATGGAATGTTTGTTTTTCGGTCATAGGTTCGACTTAGAAACGAAAGAAGAAGAGTAGTATGTGGTATTTTGATGATAGTAGTTGTGTAGGTTTAGGGTTTATGGCTACCTAATCCTAAGTTGGCCAAAAACAATATGAAAAGGAAAAGAATTCAGTTAAGGGAGGAAAAAAGAGAAAAGGGCTTAGGGTAAAGGATTTTTGGCTCTGATACCATGTAGGAAATGATTCTTTGAGTATTTCATTTCATCCATAGAATATATATACAATCATGGTATGTAGTAATAATCTAGGTTACCTAAAATACAAGATGCTAACTACTATCTAATTTATTTGTCTAATAATTGCAATATTACTAATTGATTATAATTACATGATTTATGGTGGAGGATGATAATATGGAATTGCTCCCATAATTATCGTGTACTAACAATATATATATATATATATATATATATATATATATATATATATATATAGAGAGAGAGAGAGAGAGAGAGGCAAATTTAAAATTTAAACAATATGCTTTTGTGTTCGGAATTTTGTCACATCCTATTTAATTTACTGAGTTCGAGCTATATTCTTAAATAGGTGGTTGTGGAAGATACATATTAGAGTAGAAGGTTAGTAGGTAGTATAGTATTGTCTCATTTGTTTTCCTTGCTAGTAGTAGTAATAGTAGTATTTCTTATTAGTTTCTTATTCTTTGATTTCTGTTAATAGTAGTATTTCTTATTAGTTTCTTATTCTTTGATTTCTGTTACTCTGTACTACTATCTTTTGTTATTTGTTTAGCGTACTGTTTTGTTTTAGTTACTATTCCTTTTTCCTTTTTGACCTGCTTTGTTTTTGTTTTATCCTGAGCCGAGGGTTAATTGGAAACAGTTTGTCTACATTTCAAGGTAGGGATAAGATTTGCGTAGACTCTATTCTTCTCAAACTCCACTTGTGAAATTATACTGGATATGTTGTTGCCTAAGGCAATTACATATGTTTCGAGCCAACTTACCGTGTTCGCAATGACATGTAACTCTTTAACTATATTTGTCCCTAGGGGTGAGCACGAGTACAGGGTACCCAGATACCCGATCGGAACCGATACTATTGGGTAGGTTCCGGATAGATATATTATAATAACGGGTAGGTTCCAGGTATTAAAATTAGGAATTGATCAATATCGGGTCCGGTTCTGGTTTCGGTAAATATAAATCAGGTACCCGGACCCGAAACCTATACCCGGACCCTATGAACCTACCCCCATTTAAATTATTTAGTTTTGGGCTTTGGGGCGTTTAAATTTTTGGCCCAGTCCGGTTATTTGGCCCAGTCCGGTTAAAAGGAATTATACAGGAATTAATTCGCATTTCAGTTTCACTACTTCACAAGTTCGCCCTAATTTCCAAAATCTTCACTTCGCAGCTCACACTCACAGTTCACTTCGCACTTTGCCGCAGCTCGCTCACAGGTTCACTTCGCAGTTCGCAGTCGCACTACTACGCAGCTTGCCATCGCTATCGCCAGTCGCCATTACGTAGCTCGCGCCTCGCCATCGCCATCAGCTCATCACCATCGCCATCGCCAGTCTCCTCTCTCACTCCAGAAGCTTGACAAAGGTTGTTGTATTGTGCTCGAATTCCTCTCGGTTTTTTTAAAGGTAATGAATAACCCTTAAAGTTGTTGCATAGTGAAGAACATTAGATTTTTGCATTTCTTGGGTTGATTTCTTGGGTTGATTTCTGTATTGGGTTGATTTCTTGGGTTGATTTCTGTATTATAATGTTACTGTTTTTTATTTCTGTATTATAATGTTACTGTTTTTATTTTTTATTATTTGTTGTTAGTATTTGGGTTGATTTCTGTTAGAAAAGCTAGTATTTGGGTTGATATTTCCCTTTTATTGTTTGTTGTTAACTTGTTATGCTCAATTTATTGGAGTTGCTGTTTTGTTTTGTTTTATTTTGATACTTTTTTTTGGTAGATGGCTGAGGCTAGCACGACATCCACAACTTGTGCACCATCGAAAAAGAAGGCAACAAAATCTGAGGTTTGGGAGCATTTTGGTAAAGCAATAGATGAGAAAACTGGTAATGTTGTTTCTATTTGTAACTATTGCAATGAAGGCTTAGCTTATAGTGTTAGCAATGGTACCTCATCCATGTGGAAACATTTGAGAAGTTGCAAAAAGTTCCTCACAATATTGACAAGAAGCAAAAATTGTTTGGTGGTCATTTTAAAGGTAGTATAAATGGGGATAATGAGCATATGCTTAGCACTTGGAAATATGATAAAGCGTTTTGTAGGCACATGTTGGCTAGGATGATTATTATTGATGATCAACCATTTAGAACGGTTGAACGTGAAGGTTTTAGGGGTTTTGTGTCGGCATTACAACTTTTATTTAAGCATATTTCAAGATTCACAATTGCTAGGGATTGCATGAAACTTTATGTTTGTGAAAACTCATGCTTAAAAGATAAGTTGTCATCTCTTAAATCTAGGATTGCTCTCACCACTGACATTTGGACTTTCATTCAAAATTTGAGTTACTTATGTCTTACCGCTCACTTTATTGATGAAAATTGGAATATGCATAAGCGATTGCTAAACTTTGTTGTTATGCCTAGCCATAAAGGTAGGAATATTGGTAAGGTGGTAGAAAAATGTATAATTGAGTGGGGAATTAGAGATCGTATATCAACAATTACAGTTGATAATGCGAGCTCTAATGATGTGGCAATTGCTTATTTGAAGGACAAGTTAAGAAATACCCTTGTTTTGGGGGTGAGTTTTTTCATATGAGATGTGCAGCTCATATATTGAATTTGATTGTGAAAGATGGGTTGAGTGAGGTTCGTGAATCAATTAGTCGAATTCGAGCTGCAATTAAGTATGTTAGGAGTTCCCCAAGTAGAGCACAACAATTCCAAAGTTGTATAACTGAAGAGGGCATAACTTATAAGGGCTCTGTTTGTCTTGATATTAGTACGAGATGGAATTCTACATATCTTATGTTAGAAAGTGCTAGTAAGTTCAAACAAGCATTTGTAAGACTTGAAGATGATGATATGGCTTTTGTGGTGAGCTTGATTGTGGTGTCCCGAAAGATGAGGATTGGGAAAATGCATCCTTGTTGTCTTTATTTCTGAGAAATTTCTATGAGGCTACTATTAGGATGTCAGGAAGTCTCTATGTGACAACTAACCATTATTTTCATGAAGTTATTAGCATATTTTCAACATTAACTGAATGTGAAAGCCAAAATAATAATGAAAACCTTAAGGCAATGGCTACAAAAATGAGAGCCAAATTTGACAAGTATTATGGGAGTATTGAGAAAACAAACATGATGGTGTTGATAGCCGTAGTACTAGATCCTCGATATAAGTTGAGATTTCTGAATTGGAGTTGTAGAAGGATTGGTGTTGATGATGCTAAAATAGAATTGATCGTTAGTAAGGTAATGAATGTATTGGAACGTTTTTTTGCATTCTATGACAAAAATCATTCTTCTATGCTTGATTCTAGTGTATTGGATGAGTCTCAAGGCTCTATTGACAGTGTTGGTGGAGAAAATTTTGGTTTTGTTGATCCAGCTTCACTTGTCAAAGATTGGTACCATGATGACCAAGATGAACTTAGTGGGGATTTAAGATCTAAATTGAAAAGGTACCTTAGTAGTCCTCGTGAGCCCAAAAATGAAACATTTGATTTATTGATGTGGTGGAATGCTGCTAAGTCGACTTACAAGGTTCTCAGTTTGATGGCTAGAGACATCTTAGCCATCCCTGTATCCACGGTAGCCTCGGAATTGACTTTTAGCACATCTGGTCGAGTGCTTGATCAATTTCGCAGCTCTCTAACTCCTAAATTTGTGGAAGCTTTGATTTGTTGCCAAGATTGGTTGCGCTCATCTTCAAAATCAATTAGTGTTGAACAATTTATGGAAGATGCAGAAAAATATGAGGAAGGCAAGTCACTACTCACTAGGTCTTTCTTTATTTTTGTTTTATGGATTTGGGTTATTTAGAATTTTTATTTTTGTGTATTATCTTTTGTCTTGGAATCTCACAATAGTTTTATTTTATTTTTGTAGAGCTTACTTGTGTCACGGAAGACATAATGGTGGATTAGTATGCAAGTGGACGTGTGACATTTAAACTCTTCTCAAAATACAGGATGTCAATGCAGCAGCAGCAGCAGCAATGCAGATGTCAATGCAGCAGCAGCAATGCAGATGTCAATGCAGCAGCAGCAGCAGCAACAATGCAGATGTGTTGAAGCCTTACAATGCAGATGTTAAAGCCTCACAATGCAGATGTTAAAGCCTCACAATGCACTGGATTATGCAGTGTAATTTTGCACTGAATTATGCAGTGTAATTTTGCACTGAATTATGCAGATGTTAAAGCCTCACATCACCTAGACTAACAATTTCTCTGAATTAATAAATCAGTGACTGATATTTCTGTTAAATGTCACTGGATTATGTAGTGTAATTTTGCAATGTTTTCTTCATTTAGTCATTGTGAATTGTGATTGTGTTGTAGTCATTTAAAAGGTCGGGTTGCGATATATCTCTGTATATCTAGTCTCCTGCTATTTTGGGTATAAGCTGTCTATCCATTTCCTACATATACTTTATGTTGTATCTGCTCACAAATCAGTCTAGGTATACTAACTTTCTTATGCCACACAACTTCATTTCTAGCCCTCCATATGTGATATATCAGTGCTGTTAATACTGTTGTAATGAAATGTATACAATTTCTTGCTTTTCTACTGCTACTTCATTCCATATTATGCAATATTTCACACATATTTTGCCACTGCTGCTTCATTCCATATTATGCAATCCCTATGCAGTAGTATACTATTTATGACAAATGTTTCTGAGGTGCAGGAACCTACCCGGAACCGTAGGGTCCGGGTAGGTTCCGGGTAATGATTGCTATGGGTAGGTTCCGGGTAACATATTTAGGAACCGATCGTTTACTGGGTAGGGTCCGGGTAGTTTAAAAAAGTTAGGGTACCCGGACCCGCTCACCCCTATTTGTCCCTGTATATTGGTCAAATATTCTTTTATATAAAATGTAAAAGTTAAATTTAAACACTCTTAACAAAAAAATTAGTAATCCTGTCGTCCACGAACTTTTAACCCCAGATCACACGTTGTGGGATTTCACTGGATATATTGTTGTAACAAAAAAAATTATCCGCTGCTGCGGGAAGATTACTAATTGTTTTAAAATTTTTTCAATTAATACCATATCCCCAACAAAACCCAAAAAATAATAAAAATATGTTCTAATTTATGTGGCATTATTTGATTTGGCACAAAATTTAAGAAAAAATAAAGACTTTTGAAATGTGTTGTCTAAATCAAGTTTTATATAAATATATGGATATAAATCATCTTAGAAAATTAAATTATTCTTAAATAGAAAAATAATATTCTTTTTTTAACAGAGCAAAATAGAAATGGTGAAACAGATAAAAAGAGTACTACTAATTAAAAGTTCATTGAAAAATGCAGCTTTTCGACATTGATAAAAAAAAACGCGAGGAAAAGTATGTGATAAGAGATGAGTCATACAAGTAAATTCTACGCAATAAAAGTGTTCCTAAATTTTCCATCATATCTTCTTATCTTTGTATGATTTTTTTCAGTATAAGATTGCTCAAAAGTCAAGTCTATTAAATTAATTTGATTTTTGTTTTCTTTGGTTTGTGGGGTTTAGATCTCATCTAGCTAGCTAGACACTGAAAAGGAAAGAGGTGTTATTATGTTAAAATTAAGCTGGTACGCTTCGCAACTTACAGCTAGAGTAATTATTGACTTTGATACTTACCAAACTTATCTCCATTAATTTGCTACTCTTATGCTGGAATCTGGACTCTCTCTCTCTCTCCTTTATATAGTTGTTATTCACAAAAGATGAACTTTAAACAATTTTATTAGCAAAATTACATTTCCTAAATTAAATAAAAATATTTTTTTTTTGCTTCCCACCCAATGTCTGATAGCCGCATTATTGTCGGACCATATTCGAATTTGCACTGCGTAGGGCCATACAGGAAAAGCGCTTCATATCAAGAATTTTTTCATATCTGAATTCAAACCCAAGACATCTGATTAAGGAATGAACACTTCCATCCTCTGCACATCCTTTATTGGAAAAAAAGAGATATCTTTATTTCACAACCAAAAAAAGACTAGAGTTAATTATGAATATCGTTAATCTGTCATTAAATAACTTGTAACTAGCAGAATTTTTTTGATAATCTATCGCTAATTATTCATCACTAAATAAAATTAGTGATGAATTTTGTTTTTTAACTATATAATTTATTCATCGCTAATTCATAGTTTTTCAATAATGATTTCTTTTAAGGATTTAATTTACAACATCAACATTGCAAGTAATTTTGCACATTCACTATTATACTTTAATTTAACATATAGTAACGCATAATTTGTCATATTTTCATGTGACTGATCCCTAATTTTATGAAAGACGGTCTATAGTTTTTCTATGTAACATACATAAAAGCTAGACTCTAATTTTGAGCTTTAACTTGTGAGTACATTAAATGATTAAAATCCCAATGCTTCAATAAAAAGGGCTATAAATAAGCTAGGGTTTATGGAGCTAATAAGTACGAGTGAAGATGAGATTGCTATAAAGAAAAGAATAATTCAGCTTAAATTAAACGCTATGCTAAGAATATTCCACGTTTCATTTCAATAATAATCCAAAACAATAGGAACCCACCATATTATTCAATCTTTACTGTCACTGTCAAATGCGTCTCAAAGATCCTCAAAAGATATCACAAAAGAAAAATAAACTAAGAAACAAATAAATACGAGAATTTTTCCTTAAAGACCGAAAAACAACTCTATATATGACTATTTTATAGTGGAAAAGGAACAAAAATATATTACAAATTTTTCTACACTTTTTAGTAAGCTGGTGAAGCAGTGGTGGTATGTGTAGATGAGGAAGTCGCCGGAGAATTCGAATGTACGCCGCCACCGTCACTATGGTTGTGGCTGTCGCGCTCCTCCGAGCGAGACAGCTTGTTATTATGCTGCCTTAATTGTTTTAGGGTTCCACCGGATGCATGATCATGGAGGGGACCCTTTGGTAGGCTGGCAATGGGTGCATAGATCCCATTTGAGTTGGCGACTCCCGATGCTTCGCCGGAGCCGGTTGGCGCCGCAGCAGCCATGGCAGCGTATTCAGGTGGCGGGACCCATATTCCTCCGACAACCACGAACTGTGTTGGTTGTTGGTTGTTGTGTATTGATGATGGACTAGGTCTTCTCGTCGTGTGTAATCGATATTTCTGTAAAAGAGAAAAATATCGTGAGAGGATATTTAAATCATGCATGATAGAAAAAAAAGTGAACTTCTATATTCGTATAATATAATATTTTTCTATTATTAATATATATAAGTTAAATTCATTAAGAAAACAATCATGTAAAATAAAGTAAGAATCAAATTAAATCCCTACTCCTACATTTGTCATGTGTAGGTTTTGAACTAGAAAGCTTTAGCTAAACCTAGAGTAGGTTTGCTTTAATTATTAGTTTTAAGATTATATTCAATATTGCATGATATGATATATATGTTTCTCGATTAGGTATATATTATAAAAGTAAATTTGTACAAGCAATTTTAGAAAGCTAACTAGATTGTTAGTACTAAATTTAAAAGTAGCTTTTTTGTTTTCAGCTCAGTCAAAGATATACAGCTAAAATTACCAAATTTAACTAAACCAAAACTCAGAAATTATCTATATTCCATAACCAAAAAAACATAATTTTATTTTCTTACGAATGAAATGAAAAATATATATACAAAGTAAAGGTGTAGTTATCCATAATTCTGAGTCTATCCAGAATATACAAAGCAGCTCGTACTAGAATTTATTCATGGACCTAATGCAAATTTGCACTACCAAACAAAAAATAATGTGTCCAATTCCCCAATTTTGATAATACATCAAAGTTTATCATGTTTCACGTTTGCCAAAGCAAAATAGATGTTTTTGAAAAAGAAAGGAGCCAAAAAATAATGAAAAAAAGTTCTAGAATAATCATGTAGAGTACAAACCTGTAAATGACTTTTAACTTCATCATTAGTGAGTCCATCTACCTTCATTAACTCCCTAATTTGTTTTGGCGTAGCAACTACAAAAATTTACAACAAAAATCACCATCATTAGTACCAGAAAAATTTAATCATATGCTCTTTAAAAGAAGAAGAATTAACGACGAATAACGTGTTACTAAATAGTGAAAAAAATTGTCTACAAAAAGCAAAGAATTAGCAAGCATGACTACTGCGGCCAAGTAATACAAATTTATCGCTCATTTAATTTAATGGCAAATTAATTAAAAACATTAACTATGAGCTACTTAACGATAAATTTTATAATCAATTCATATTTTCTCTAGTAACGTAAAATAGAATTATTTTCTAAAAATTAAAAGGATCAAAAAGAATTTAATTATACCATGAGAACCACCGAGTTGTTGCAAGGCTTGTAAAAATCTTCTATGTAACTCAGGGGACCAACACCGTCTTTGTTTTCTTTGTCCATCTTTATCTTCTTTCTTACTTCCACCGCCGTTCTCCGCGGTGGAACTAGCTGCCGCCGCCGGAACAACTCCTAACACGGGCGGCTCTGTGACGACGGCGGCAGCACTTTTTTCTTTCTTAAACGGATGAAATGCTCCTCCACTCCCATTTTTCTTCACCTCCACAACCGACACCTTTTTAGGTGTTAATTCCTAAAATCCCACAAAAAAATTAGATAATAAAAACAAACAATACCCTTTTATTTTTCTAAAATAAGAAAATTAATTACCTCATTTGAAGTGGGATCTGAAGTTTGATTCCAGAGCTGAACAGATCTAAGCCAATCAGATTTTTTATTCTTGTTGTCCTTAGAAATAGTGGAATTATTGGTATTATTATTATTATTGTTATAAGTTTTTGATTTATGAGATTCACTTCCATTATCATAATCATCATCATCTTCTTCTTCTTCATCTTCATGAGAAAATGTACTTTTTAATGGAATAAATTCTTCCAAAACAGGAACATCACTAGATGTGTGCTCATCATCAGAACATTCATCAGATTGTGCATTAAGGTTGTATTCTGTTGTTGTCCCAGATAATTGTTGCTTGTATGTTTCAATAGCTGCCAAAAAAATTTAAAAATAAACACAATTAAACAAATTAAATAAATGGGGTTTTGTTATTTTGTTTGAATTGTATAGTTAAAATCAAAAATCACAAAAAATGAAGAAAATTAAAGAAATGGGGTTGTGTTACTTTGTTTGATCAGTATAGAAAAACAAAAAATCACAAAAGTTAACAACTTTAAGATAAGGGGTTGTGTTATTTTGCTTAAATAGCATGGAATAAAATCAAAAACCACAAAAAATGAACCAAGTTTAAGAAATGGGGTTTTGTTATTTTGTTTAAATAGTATAGAATCTTGAAACAAAAAAATTACAAAAATGAAGAAATGGGGTTGTGTTATTTTGTATGAATTGGTATATAATCTTGCCAAAAGAAATAGTGAATTAATTATACCTTGAGTGACAAGTTCAAGACAAAGTGGAAGTTCTCTAGAGAACACTTGAATTTTTCTACGTTCTTCTTCAAGAGCATCAATATATTGTTGACATCTTTGCATTTTGTCTGTGAAATTGTTGATCATCATCTTCTAGTTTGGGAAACAAAAGAGAACTTTCTTTCTTTGAAGTTTTCCAGCTTTTGTGTGATGATTTTTTGATTGACCTAATAAGGGGGAAAGTATGGAACTTTTTTTTTGTTTATTATGCAAAGGCTAATGACAGAAATGAGGGGACCAAGGTGCATTTAAATGAGGGAAGATGATTTGTTTTGTTATAAGCATAGAGAGATCCGGAATGGAAAAATTAAAGAATAAAGGGATCCAAGAAGAATCACAAAAGGGAATAAACTTGGTACACAAGAAATAAAGTTCTTAATTATTGATGGTTTGAGGTATATATATACATACACGTACATGTAACACCTAGACCACCAAAGTTATAAGCGAGTCTGATGAGATGAATGAAATTTCTTAAATTAAGATTTTAAATTCGAATTTTGGGGATGAAAAGACATTAAATAGCGTTTTTTCTTTATGAGTCTTGCATAATTGTGCGGCACGAATTTGAACTAGTTTGACTAACCAAATTATAAGAAAATATGACGGGGCATATGATAATTAATCACTTCAAATTTAAACAGATATTTTGAGATAAACATATATGAATTCTATAAAGTATGAATCTCAATTTACCTGATAATTATATCAATTACTTACAAAATTTGTAATCTAGTGGGATTTTTTCGTCCTAAACCGAAATCTCCAATTCGAGTTACCCTTATGGTAGACTTATTCATGTGATTTAAATTAACTGGATTAATAAAATTCAAATATCAAAAAACAAAAAAGATGATTAATTGTTTTTGGAAAGGTGGTGGGTGGTGGGTGGTGGGTGGTGGGTGGTGGGTGGTGGGTGGTGGGTGGTGGGTGGTGGGTGGGGGTCGAGGTGGGGGTCGAGGTCGGGGCGTCGCGTACGAAACGAATCTTTGATGGGTTAGGTCTCTTGCTTTTTAAGCAGAGAGAATATTCGAAAGAGTGATTCTTATTATAATGTGGGCTGGCATTGACGTTACATATTACACTATCAAGATAAGCTCAAAGAATTCATTGTCCTTTCTTTTTACTTTTTACTCTTTGGTCCTTCTAGTTTAAAAGTCATTCATTTAATATACCTACTATTTCTCACTTTTCAAACTTGGGGGTTGCTGTATTGTTATTATGGTTGGTGCAAATGCTTTCACCTTTTCCCGCTTGAATTATATACTATGTAGATATAAAGGCGGATTTAGAATTTGAAGAGTATGAGTTTCTACAATGACTTCAAGTTGATACACAATAAAAATTGAGTTCACAATCAAATATATATAGATATTTGATAAATTTGAACATATTTAATATTTGAATAAAATCTATTGAATTCACACGAACCGTATGTTTTGCGGTAGCTCTACCCCTACTTGAATGGATTTAATCTATAAATGTGTATATATACACACATCAGATAAAAGGGGCGTATATATATTGTTGTATTTCTTTTTTGCAATATTAACTAACACAAAGACATAGCTAGGTAATTACACAAAATGATAACTCAGTCCCCATTTGAACGATCTTAACATCAATATGCAATACACATTTGGCCAATGGGTAACAATATCTCTAAGTTTTTAAGAATGATATGTATATTTATTAATTTACAAATATAAGGAATACAAAGGGGTCAAAACGTAATTTCCAAAACCTACTATAGTTAAAGATTTTTTTCTCTATGAAACACTATTAACTTTCTTTTTTTTGCTTGGAATATACTCCTTTCTTTTGGCAAAACAAGAATCACGACAACACTACAAAAACTTCAATGAATCTTCTCATCTCGCGCGTGTCCCAACGCTCCATCCACCTCCGCGTATGATTGATTGATTCTGAAATTCAATGCACAAAAATAAGGTTGGCTTTTCGCGATTACAAAGGGGCAAGAGAATCGTGTGTTGTGTGCCCGAGACGCATGCATAATGCGTGATGAGAACGACTAATGTTGATATGACACAGTTGTCGCTGATTGGGTCCCATTACATTGGGGACCGCAGTAGTTGTATCCGAATATTCTTTTTACCAAATTTAGAGTACTTGATAAGTCGCACTGTTAAAATAAATAAACAATAAATAAAGAAGATAAGTTTCTTTTTGAGATCCAATGGAAAATTACTTCTTATTTCTGGATTTTATTTGAGTTAATTCTGCAATATTATGTTCTAATGAGCGGAGGGATCTATCCTACAAATATAGGATTAAAAAGTATGCGTACGTTCTATTCTTTTTAAATCGTATTAATAAAACTACACTGAATATGTTATTATTATTGTTTTGGTCCTAAAACAAATGAAAAATAGAAATTGCCACCTAGAATTATGGTGGGACAAATAAGATCCTCCATTCTTAATCAGAGACTTTTAGTTCGAGTTTTGAATATGAAGAGAGTATTTTATGCTTTAGTGGCCCTTATACTGATGACGTATAAATCTATTCCTCAAAGAAAAAGTGTAAACGGCCATCACAATATAACTTACCCAATTAGGAATCGGGTCGATCCCACATGAAATAATATATTTGGGCAATTAAGCTAGTTATGGAATTGTCACCAATCAAGCTAAACCAAATGATTTTCAATAAATGATTTTTTTGTTTGAAAAGGAATAAAGATAAAACTAACTAATGGGGAGCACAAGCTATGGGAATTCGAGGCCTAAACTCAATACGATCCAATACAATGCTAGACCACCACTAATTATTATAAATTAAGTGTTTTAGCCTTGGAATCTCAATTACCCATTAATGTCTCTCGGCTATTTAGCGGATTTATCTTAATTTATTCTCTCGAATCAAACTAAGAAGCATTAATCACATTCCTATTTTAAGCTACATTAGGGTTTTCCCTATCTCTAGGTTAAATCCATTATATGAGATTTAAAGCCCCAAATTGTGATAATCAATTTATCCCAAACCATAATTTCTTCTCTCAAATTTAATTAAGGATAGACGGGCAAGTCCTAGGGTTAGCTACTCCATTTGAAAACATTCAAGAACAAGATTAATTAAAGCAACACATGATTTCTTCATAAACAAGGTAAATAAAATATTCATAAGCAACATGAGTCAATACAAATTACTATTCAACAAGTCTTCCAACTTTGTTGTCCAAAGTCATCATCCACACCAAATATAACATTACAAAGCAAGGAAATAAAGAGATGAAGTTAGAAATTTTCATTAATGGCTTCAAGTCTTCACTTTCAAGGTGATGGGTGATGAAACTCTAGCCTCCGAAGGCTTGTTCTTCCTCTTCTAAGCTATCAAAATATGTTGGAGAATGATTCTTAAGAGTTGTGTATTGTGTAATGAATTGTTTTCTCCTTACAAAATCCTAGACAAGGCTATATATAGGGACCCGAAATGAAAGTGTGAATCGCAGAATGGGTCGCACTTCGGGGAACCAAAATCCTCTAATCACTGTCTGAAACTACAGTGTAGCTTCCCCATCTGCGGTCCGCAGATCTGATCTTTGTTGCATTTCTTTATTTTTACGGCACTTTTGTCCACATTTATGCTCTTTTTCTTATTTCTTGTGTCTCGAGGTAAAATTTCTACAAACACAAAATAGACATAAGAAATGATATTAAAACTTACTTAAATGGCGAGAAAAGCTTAAAAAGGGGTATCAAAAATGCGTAATTTCACTGCATATCAACAAACCCATTAAACTCTTGCTTTTCCTCAAGCAACTAAAACAAAACTAAAAGTTACGATTAACAACAAAGTAAGAATGACTATGGTTGGTTCTACCTATGAGTTCACAATGTTAACAACCCCTCAATTTTCTCAAAAACAATCCGAGAGTGCATGGCTATGAATAATCATTTCAGGAAAATCAAGTCTCAAGAGATGTTTAAATGCTATTAGTGACTAGATGCGCACAAGTACAACAATTCGAGAAGCCCTCATGACTTCACAATGTTCATGTAACTCATGTGCCCTCGCAACAAGGAAAGTCCAACGCTCGTTAAGAACAATTCAAAATATGGGACATGTGCAAAATCACAAACACTCACAAAGAATGTCAAGTATTATGCCATAGGTTTGCCCTTATTTTAGGTCACCACTACTCAATGAATGCTCGATTTCGAATCTCAAAGGCCTTTTTCAAGCTTGTAATGTAGGCTTAGGGATGGGTAGGATGTTCATTTGGGTATACGTGACTTTTCCCACCTCTAGCACTACACATTTTTCATTCTTTTTGCTTAATTCCTTTCTTTTTCTTCCAATTTCCTTTTCTCACCCATTTTATTCAAGTATCCCCAATTTATTTCACTCTTTTGTGATTCATTTTCTCTTTTATTTTTTATTATTTTGCATTTCATTTTCTTCTTTTTCTTTTGTTAGTACTACTCACATCACAATCTTCTTTCTTTCTTTGATCTCATGTTTCACTCCCAACTTAGGCTCTTAGCCTCAATCTTCATTTTCAAGCACTTTAAGGAGGAATTTGATTCAAAAGACGGTTTATTTCAAAAAATGGTTTTTGATTTGTAATGTGATAGACAAGGAAAAAGGTTAAAAGTTCAAAAGGGAATAACTAGTTACTCTCATCTCACGGGTAGGCCAAAAAAGTCTCAATCAAGAAGGTTTACTCTCATATGAAAGCCTAAGATAATTTTCTCAACCAAACAAGTCCTATTTTCGCGATGACAAATCAATGGGGCAAGTTCTAGATGATACAATAAAGCACAAGAGAGCAATCAAATACTCACCGCTCAATGCACATGAACTACAAGAACCACTACATTTTTAGTTCTCTATCAAATACAAGGTTATCATCTCCTGAAGATTCAAACACAAGTAGACATAGAGTCACAAAATGAGGCATGCTTTCACAAAAAGATCATTCAAATGTATGACTACTCTCTTTTTACAAAATACAAAGGGTGTTATCAAAATAAAAAAGAAGCTACACATGTTAGAAATTACATACAAGTATAAACCAAGTCAAACTACTCTATCATTAGGTCATGATTACTGAACATACACCCTTGAAAAATAATCATGCAAAGAAAAACCAAGGCAGATCAACGAAAAACTATAAAGCACATGTTACCCAACCCTCAACTTTAAAACCATACAGTGTCCACAATGCATAAAATCAAAATGTAAGAATAAAAGTTTGAGGGGCACCCTATAGCGCATTAAGTGCTCTCCTGAGTTTGGCCATGTCTAGACATCAGTGCCATCGGACTGTGAAACGGGAGCGGGTAACTCTGAACTACCCTTCTCGGGCTTTGGTGGTGTAGGACTAGTTGCACAAGCAGGTGAAGTGGTGCCCAAAGATAGTAGAGGCGTGGAATACACTTATTTTTCCATTGGCTGACTTAGCACCCAAAATGCGATTGTAGGACATGTCGCTAAACTGTTCCGCGGTTCGAATAATGGATCATTCTCTTCGGAGTTTGTACTCAAAACTCCCATGTGGTCTATCATCTTTTGTGGTCCACATACCAAAAATTTGGACCACAGAATGATTCGCATTTTTGAACTTTTCCAAGTTTCACTTTTCAATTAGTCTAGGAGAATTTGCAAATCAAAATGCGGTCCGCAGATCGTATTTGCAGTTAGCAGATCGTGTTTGCGGTCCGCAAAGAGGTCGTATAATGGTTCTTCTTCTTTTCAGCTCTTTTTTCTTCAACACTTTCATCTCCAATTTTCATGCACCATGTTTTTCAGTTCCTACACACTTAGACAAACGAACAAAGCACACAATTGAATAAAATCAAAAGCAAAACAACAACAACAAAAAGTAAGATATTTTGGGTTGCCTCCCAATAACACTTAATTTAATATCGTGGCACGACGTGTGTCGACCTTACCACTTTTCTCTCCACTTGGAGATTATGAATTGTCGCCCAAATTTTAAATCAAAGTTCCGATAATGCTCATGAGGCGGTGGTAGAAAAAACAAAGAGGTCAACTCTTGCGTGTCGCATCTTACACTTTTTGGCCTTCAAGTAAGGGATGTCATTTTGTCGTTTTGACATGACAAACTTTAAAATGAACGCACCTTGTTCTTCATCTCTAAATTTCTCCATAGGCTTGGTCATTTCAACTTCCATATCATCAAACAAGCACAATGTTGAAAAATGGTTAGAATTTGATCTAATTTGCTCCATTTTTTACATCCTCACCCCCAAATGAACTAGAGTCTTCAAAAATAATTTGATGAACTTTTCTTTGCAACTCTAGTATCATTTCTTCAATATCAGCATCATTCATTAAAATTGGGTTGGTTGGTTGACATTTCAACCTTAGCTCTCCCAAATTGATCTTGACCTCATTTTTCATGGAACCCAACTCAATAACACTATTCTTGAATATTTTATTGTTGAACATTGCATGTCTCAACCGTTGCATTCAATTCAGCCTCCAAGTCTTGGATAGTAATTTCAAGTAGATCTAGTTATTGACTTTGCTCAACTTTCATCTTTAGAAATTCTTTCATCATTCCTGAAATGTATTCACGGTGATCCTCATAGACTATAAGTTGTTGAGCTTGATTCGATAGTCAATTTTGTCTCACAATTTTCACTTCGTCAAGTACTTCTTCATGGTGGGGTTCGTTCAAGGCTTGCAATAATTCATTCACAGTGAAATTCATGTTTTGGACGGTTTCATCATCTTCATGTTGATTTTTTCTCCACCATTTGATCAAGACTTGCCTAAAACTTCATTCCTCTCGGTTGTGCTACTCAACATTTCCTCAATTTCTTCCTCTTGAGAGCTAGAGACTTCTTCTTCACAATTTTGCTCTTATTCATTTCCTTGACTTTCGTCATGGCCATAAAATTTTTTGGGATCATCCCTTGAGCTTGAAGTTTCTTCTTCAACCAATCCAGATTGAGGAGTAAACAAATTCATGGCACTTGAGGAGTTGGCTTCCTCAAAGAGTTCATTTGCTTTTTTCAATGCCTCGCCATTTGCCAAGATAGATTGTAGGAGAATTTTTCTCTCCTCCTCCAATCTAAATTCCCGATCCATGTAGGTTTGGAGCATTACTTGGATGCCTTCAAATTCAACACTTTGTCCTTAATTTGTCATGTCATTATTCCTATAAAACTCAAAAACACAACTACCATTCTCGTTAGAACGACTTAAGGGAGGGGGAAAATAGTTGGGACAACACACTAATGTCCATCTAGACCACCACACATTATAAATATTCCCATCATAGGAGTGAGACGGTGCACACATCTCTCTCCCGAGAGCATTTTCATAATCTTGTCAAAAGTGAGATCCTCCACAATATATACATGAGTCATCAAAGTAAGAGTTGCAACCATAAAATCTATTTTCAATCCAAGATGCCATGATAACACAAGTAACAAAAACAAAAACTAACTAACACAAATAAACACAAAAAATCACAAACACATATTCACAAAATTTGGACAAAGCCTTTTCGGTTTACATCCTAAACTAACTTAATACGCCAATTATTCCTTGGAAACGATGCCAAAATTAATGATGTCCAAATCCACTCCTCAAAGAGAAAGTGTAAAATATCGTCGCAATATAATTTACCCAATTAGGAGTCGAGGTCGATCCCACATGGAACAATATATTGGGGCAATTAAACTAGTTATGGAATTGTCACCAATCAAGCTATGCCAAATGATTTTCAATAATTGATTTTTTATTTGAAAAGGAATAAAGATAAAACGTACTAATGGGAGCACATGCTATTGAAATTCAGGGCTTTGGAACATAGCAATTTAATTTAAACTCAATACGATCCAATACAATGCTAGACCACCACTAGTTATTATAAATCAAGTGTTCTTAGCCTTGGAATCTCAATTACCCACTAATGCCTCTCGATTATTTAGCGGATTTATTTTAGCTTATTCTCTCAAATCAAACTAAGAAGCATTAATCACATTCTAATTTTAGGCTACATTAGGGTTTTTTCCTATCTCCAGGTTAAACTCATTAGGTGAGGTTTAAAGCCCCAAATCGTGATAATCATCAATTTTGTCCCAAACCCTAATTTCTTCTCTCATGTTTAATTAAGGATAGATGTGCAAGTCATAGGGTTAGCTACTCCATTTGAAAACATTCAAGAACAAGATTAATTAAATCAACACATGATTTCGTCATAAATAATGGTAAGTAAAACATTCATAAGCAACATGAGTCAATGCAAATTACTATTCAACAAGTCTTCCAACTTTGTTGTCCAAAGTCATCACCCACACAAAATATAACATTACAAAGCAAGGAAATAAAGAGATGAAGTTAGAAATTCTCATTAATGGCTTCAAGTCTTCACTTTCAAGGTGATGAATGATGAAACCCTAGCCTCCAAAGGCTTATTCTCCCTCTTCGAAGCTCTCAAAATATGTTGGAGAATGATTCTTGGAGAGTTGTGTATTATGTAATGAATTTGTTTTCTCTTTACAAAACTCTAGACATGGGTATATATAGGGATCCAAAATTTCTACTACACTTAATTATAAAAATGTCACCGCCGTTCACTTTGCGACCACATAACAGGTCTGCGGTCCTCAAAGTGGGTTTAGGGTTCGCAGAATGGTCTTCATGCTTGACTGTCTCGAACTGCGGCAGGAACAATCCGCAGAACTAAACTGTGGTTCGCAGAAATGCTTCGAAGCATCACAATCTGAGCTGGAATTGTTGTAGAGTAGTGGTTTACAAACCGGACTACGATCCGTAGAATGAAAGTGTGAATCGCAGAATGGATAGCATTTCGGGGGCCAAAATCCTCTAATCACTATCTGAAACTGCGATGTAGCTTCTCCATCTGCAGTCCGCAGTCTGGTTTTGTGGTATGCAGATCTGGTCTTTACTGCATTTCTTCCTTTTTACGGCACTTTTGTCCATGTTTATGCTCCTTTTCTCATTTCTGGTGTCCTGAGGCAAAGTTCCTACAAGCACAAAATAAACATAAGAAATGATATTAAAACTTACTTCCTACAAGCACAAAATAAACATAAGAAATGATATTAAAACTTACTTAAAGGGCTAGAAAAACTTTTTAAAAGGATATAAAAATGCGTAATTTCACCGCACATCGTATACAACAAGAATTTGAATTTACCGGTGTTTCAAAACGAGTAATCGGATACCGTATAAAAAAAATATATAAAAAAAATTGAGAGCCAATTTTTTGTACGATGTCAGAATTTGTACCTATTTGTATCTATTTAGTGATAATCATGTGCCCCTGGCAATATATTTTCATACCAAGAAAGTAGTTGAGAAGGCCCAATTGGTTTATATTTTCATGAGCATGCAAGAACGAAAGAAGCGCATGTATTCCCTGATAATCACTACTTGTGAGATAATACAAGCGATGGACGGGAAAATTGCGTGAATGATGAGATCGACCTAATATAAAATTAAGACTCTTCCCTCTCTTGATATCAAAGCTTAATTGAATGACACTAGAAATTGGTGTTGGAGAAAGAATAAGCATGGTATGAGATAGGCCGCCAATAAATTTAGTTTCGATTTGTATGGTCATATAGATTGAAGGATGGTTAGTTAAACATTTTTGTCAGAAAAATTATATTATATATATAGCAAATAATATTGTGTACATAAAACAATCCTTAGCGAATTTCCCTAAATCTTGAACAGTTTTAGCAAAAAAAATTATTTTGCCACGACAGTGCGAATTAATATCAAAACATAAATATGAAATATCATTTACAAAGGATTCAAAACGTATGTTTAACTATTCTTTCATTATTTCCACTTCAACATGAAATAGAGAGTTAATTTGAAGTTAAAAATTAAGCTGGTTCGGGGAGCTAGTATTCAATTGAAATAATTATTCCAGTCACTAAATTTAACTTTTTTTAAAAAAAGTGAAATTTATATTGTTAATTTTTAGTGCACCAAGCCTTACCACGTATTTCATGCTTTCACATTATTGATCATGAGCTCAAAAAATCCTTTGAAAGGAGAACATTTGTTTAATTTTTTCAGTAAAATCTATCAAAGTCAAATAAGATTAAAATTTGGACCAAATCTACACATTTCTAACGCTAGGTAAGGAAACTCTTTTAATATTTCCTGATTTGAAAGATATATGTTCAAATAACAGTCTACCAACAAGATTGGGATATTCTCCTCATAATAATATTACTAGTCTTCTAATTTACTATAGTAAATAAATGTTCGAATTAATGACATTTTGACAACTACTTCTGACCAAAGTATTATTGTTTTTGACTAGCATTAAGTCTTCTGTTAGCAACTTAGCATCTTAGTCGATGAGAATAGGCCATTAATTAGCTAGACTTTCCACTTAATTACAAGATAATAAAAATTATACACTCCGTACTCTTAAAATATACAAATGGTTGAAAATTTCCCTCAAGCTGGTAAAAGAATCATATTTCCTGTAATTATATATTTAATCAGTGGTATAACTACATAGATTGAAGAGTGGTCAATTAAGCACGTTTTAGAAAAAAATTACATTGTATATATAGAAAATGATATTACATATATAGGTCAAAAAATAATTTTTATAAATATACATTAAATCTTGAACCCCTTTAAATTAAATTCTTGACTTCGTCATTGTGTTTATTAGTGTTGGTTACAAAGGATGCAGGAAACGGAAATTACAAGTAACTGCTAATGTAAGAATTGAAATTACAATTCAACAAGAAAACTGAAATTACAAAGAAGTTAAACAAGAAACTGGAAAACTGTTTTGTTTATGCTGAGTCGAGTGTGACACTCTGTCTTTAAGACAATATTGCCCCGTATGTATCCTTTATACGTCCTGGACAATTGTCTCCCAAGATAAAACAGCAAATGAACACTTGAGCAATGGAAACTCAAATGCTTCCGTGAAGAATTTTGAGTAATGAAATGATGCTTGGAAGTTGTAGGAAGAACTGATTCTGTTTGTGTATTTTCGTGTAGTGTAAAAAGTGTGCTCAACAATGGTGCAATCGGTTGTTTATATAGGTGAGTGAGGGGTTGTTTAACTGCCTCCATAAGTGTCATTACTGGCCAAGTAATGGCCATTATGGAGGTAGTAATACCACCAAAATAAATGGTGAAAAGAGGAATGGATTTGGCCATTATAGGAGGAGTAATTCAGCCAAAATAAATGGTTGAATTGAGTGTTGTGGCATTTCTGCTTTGACTGTCCAAATTCTGATTTTCTGGAAACTTCAGGGACCAAACTGTACATCTTGAAACTTTAGGGACCAAACTGTACATCTGAAAGAATTCTGGTCCAAACTGTACATATGAAACTTCTGGGATCAAACTGTACATCTGGTAAAGTTCTCTGGCCCAAAAAAATAATATTAGAAGACCCACAGCCCGTGAACCCGAGAACCTGAGAACCTGGAACCGGAACGGCGACGGTGGCACGCGTGTGGGCTTTCCTCGAACCGAAGCACATCTTGGTTCTCCCTCCTTTAAATACATGGGATACCCCTTGGGGTCTCAAACCCCAAACCAATTTTGAGTCTTATATACACAACAATTCTTTCTTCCTCTACCGATGATGGAGAATTGATCCCAACCACACTTTTCCATGCTTCAAACACCTCACTTCGTGAACCAATATCTCTTTCATTTCTCAATGAAATTTGACGATTCTTCGCCCTACGGTTATCTACATACTTAGTAGATCATGCACGTGTGAAGAACCGGATTCTCCAACATGCGTAACACTAGTGTTTAAGCCGTTAAAGTTGGTCGGTCGCAACTCCCGCCAAAGGCTAATTTCCAACAATCCCCTCTTGAAAGAGATTTTGGCGCACTCACATGGTGTCTTTTCATTTCCAGCAATATTTCAGCGGACCGATGTTGCATAAGGAGAGGTAGCTTCAGCTTTGAACCTTCCATAGTTAAGTACCATCGGACTTACTTACTGCGCGGTGAACGTGATGTCTTGAACCGTCAGTGTTTAGTGTAAGCCAAGTCAATAGTACCAACACAACAAATTCCCTTACTCTCTTCTTCGTAATGTTTTGTCCGTTTTGGCCATGGATAACTTCTTGGATTCTTAAGTGCGTTCATTTGAGGCGGCCCATCCTCGCACTTAATTAGGTGGTCTCCTACAAGGTATCCTGCTAGACCCCACTTCACAAGTGTTAGGAACCATTAAAAGTTTTCCAAAACCTAACCTCAACTGTTAAGGATCATTACAGGTTTTGAAAACTTAACCTTTACCCTTACTGCAGATAGCACTTAACGTCTATCGCGGGAACGGCTTTGGATTTGGTGTTTCTTTTCAGAAATCACTATCCGAAGTGCTCATGCTTCCACTGAAGCGATCAACTGAACCTTTACAACTTAGTTTTCCCATTGAACCAAATTACTGGGATCTCCAGTTAGTAAGGTTGGGTTACCACTGTATTGGTCCTTATATTTTGGGTTTTAAGCCCATTCCCCTAGACAGGCAAGCCATCTGATCCTTGGGTAAGCCCTTTTGTCAATAGGTCTGCTATATTATCTTTTGACTTAATGTAATCAATGGATATTATACCCGTGGTGATCAGTTGCCTAACGGTCTTATGCCTCCGTCGAATATGACGAGATTTGCCGTTGTACATAGCATTTTGTGCCCTTCCTAGAGCCGACTGACTGTCGCAGTGGATCATTACCGAAGGTACGGGTTTGTTCCAACACAGAACATCCTCTAAGAAGTCATGAAGCCTCTCACCTTCTTCTCCTGCTTTGTCTAAAGCGATAAACTCCGATTCCATTGTGGATCAGGCGATGCAAGTTTGCTTAGAGGACTTCCAAGACACATCCCTACCACCAATTGTAAATACATACCCACTGGTGGACTTGGTGTTCTCAATATCAGATATCCAGTTTGCATCACTGTACCCCTCTAGTACAGCTGGATATCTCGAATAGTATAACCCGAAAGTTAACGTGTATTTCAGGTATTGTAATACCCGATTCAACGCCTTCCAGTGATTATCACTCGGATTACAGGTGCACCTAGCCAACTTATTGACTGCATAAGCAATATCAGGTCTGGTGCAGTTTGTTATATACATCAAACTACCGATCACCTATGCATATCGCTCCTGGTATACAGGTGCACTAAGATTTTTATCAACCTTTTGATTTGTATCCATTGGTGACTTTATCGGTGAACTGTCTAACATCTCGAACTTTCTCAAAACATCCTCGATGTAGTGAGACTGAGATAAGAACAGTCCGTCAGACGTCTTAGAGATTTTAATCCCTAGGATGACATCTGCGATACCCATATCCTTCATGTCTAAGCATTGTTTCAACATGTTCATAGTCTCTAGGATTACCCTAGGACTGCTTCATGTGATCAACATGTCGTCTACATACAGGCATATCATAACAAATGAGTCAGAGTTACCTTTCGTGTAAACACATTTATCACACTCATTAATGGCGAACCCCTTCGATAGTAGAGTACTATCAATTTTTTTGTGCCATTGCTTCGGGGCTTGTTTCACCGCATGCAGATTTGACAAGCCGACAGACTTTCTTCTCTTGTCCTTGAACCACATACCCCTCGGGTTGGTCCATATAAATTTCTTCTTCCAAATCACCGTTTAGGAAGACTGTCTTAACATCCATCTGGTGTATCTCAAGGTCACGCAAAGCTGCGATAGCAATGAATACCCGTATGGATGTCATCCGGGATACCGGGGAGTATGTGTCAAAGTAGTCAAAGTCTTTTGTCTGCCTATAGCCCTTGACTACCAACCTGGCATTGTACTTGTTTACAGACCCATCTGCTTTGTATTTCCGTTTAAGTATCCATTTACAACCCAACGATTTATTTCCCGGAGGAAGATCAACCAACTCCCAAGTATGGTTATGCAGAATGGAGCATATTTCACTCTCAATAGCTTTTTTCCAGAGCGGTGCTTCTGGAGTTGACAATGCCTTAGCAATTGTCATTGGTTCATCATTAACCATATAAGCTACAAAGTCAGGACCGAAAGATTTATCCTTCCTGGCCCTTTTACTTCGCCTTAGATCCATCTCTGGAGTCTCCAGGTTCTGAGAATCTGGAACACTAGATTCCGGATGTTCAGCCACCTCAAGATTCGTTAGGTCTGAACCATCTAGATCCGGGCAGTCAAGGACTCCCGGTTCTTGAGAGCTTTGTGCATAACTTCGTTTGCGAGAGGTTATGTCTTTTTCCATTCTAGGAAAGGTACCTTCAAAGAATAAAGCATTCTTTGATTCCATAATTGTACCCTGGTGGATATCTGGAATATCTGACTTATGCACTAAAAAGCGATAAGGATTACTGTTATTTGCATATCCGATGAATATGCAATCTACAGTCTTAGGCCCAATCTTGACCTACTTTGGCTTGGGTACTTCAACCTTTGCCAAACAACCTCACACCTTAAAATATTTGTAGGTGGGTTTCTTTCCTTTCCATGATTCATATGGAGTTTTGTCTTTATCCTTATGCGGGACTCTGTTAAGAATCGTATTAGCGGTAAAGACGGCTTCTCCCCACATGTTTTGGGGAAGACCGGAACGGATAAGCAAGACATTCATCATTTCATTCAATGTGCGGTTCTTACGTTCCGCCACACCGTTCGATTGAGGTGAGTATAGAGCCGTCGTTTGATGAACAATGCCTTCTTGAGCACAGTATTCCTCAAAAGGCGCTGCATATTCTCCCCCTCTATCGCTACGAATGGATTTAATCCGTAGGCTTAGTTGGTTCTCAACTTCTGCTTTGTAACGTCGGAACACTTCAAAGGCTTCATCCTTACTTTTTAACAAGTAAAGGTAACAATACCTTGTGCTATTGTCAATGAAAGTCACAAAATATTTGTTCCCCCCTCTAGTTTGTGCGAACTTCAAATCACATATATCTGTGTGAATAAGTTCTAGAAGAGCGGTATTCCTTTCGACGGATCGAAAAAGAATCTTGGTGAGTTTTGCCTCTACGCACACCTCACACTTCTATTGAGGGCTTACGTCGACAGACGGCAACAACTTCATCTTTACCAGCCTTTGAATAGACTTGTAGTTTACGTGTCCTAATCTATGATGCCATAAATTAGAAGACTCAAGCAAATAAGAAGAATGTTCAACTTTATTACTTGAACGCAATACAGACATGGCATTCACTTTGAAGAGGCCTTCACAGACAAAGACTCTCCCCACAAATGTGCCATTTTTAGTGAGTACAAACTTATTGGATTCAAACACTAGCCTAAAACCAGCATTAACCAATAAAGGTCCAGAAATTAAATTTCTTCTAATCTCTGGGACATGCATCACTTCCTTCAGAGTGAGTTCCTTACCGGAAGTCATCTTCAGGACCACCTTTCTAACCCCCAGCACGTCCGAGGAAGCGTTGTTGCCCATGAACAACTTCTTGTCGGTGACCGGTGTGTACGTGGAGAAGGCATCTTTATTGGAACAGATGTGTCTAGTAGCACCTGTGTCCATCCACCACTGCATCGGATTCTCAACCAAGTTGGCTTCTAGCACCACTGCCGAGAATTCCTCAATCATGTCATCCAGGAGCGTGTCCTTGACGACGTTAGCTTGCGCCTTGCCTTTCGACTTGGCTTTCTGTTGTTGCTCAGTCTTGAGCTTGGGGCATTCCTTGATCCTATGACCAGGTTTCCCACAGTGATGACAGTTACCTCTAAACGTCTCCGCTGCGTGGGCCTTGTCGTCTTTCTGGAACTTCCGCTTCATGCTTGGGTTCCCTTTGGCCTCAGCCAGATTTGCCTTTGCCTCAGCAGATTGTCTGCCCCTAGGTAAGGCCTTCTTGTTATCTTCCTAGATTTGGAGTTTGATAACAAGCTCTTCAAAGGTCATCTCCTTTGTCTTGAGTTTTAAGTAACTCATAAACTCATTCCATGAAGGAGGTAACTTTTCAATCAGCGATGCAATCAAAAACTGCTCGTTTGGTTTCAATCCTTCCAAATCCAGGTGATGTATCATCATTTGGAATTCCTGGACTTGGGACTTCACTGTCTTGCTGTCCACCATTTGGAATTTTAGAAATTTCCCAACGATGAACTTCTTAGTACCCGCATCTTGTGCGTTGTACTTCTTTTGCAGTTTTTCCCACAGCTCTTTGGTAGTGCCGACGGTGTAATAGACCGTGTAGAGAGGGTCTACTAAGCAGTTCAGTATGTAATTCTTGCACATGAAATCGCTATGATTCCATGCGTCACGAACCATCTTCATGCCATTAATGACATGGATACCAAGACCCCCTTCACCCGTTTCATTAGGCGAATAGTCCATTTCATCTCCAGCTTGTGGAGGATCTTCCGTTAGGAACCGGGCCATGCCCATAACTGTTAAATAGAACAACATCTTTTGCTGATATCTCTTAAATTCTGATCCCATGAATTTTTCAGGGCGATCATGGTGTGAGCCAGAAGGTGGAGCGGCGATGGTCGGGAAAAGCGGCGGTGTTCTGCCTTGAACAAAGGGGGTTGCGGCGATGAAAGCGGCAGAGTTCTTTGCTTTGACCCGATGCGGCGATGGCGGGGAAGGCAGCAACGTTGCCTCGAGAGGTAGCATCAGTAGCAGCAGCATCGGTCATATTTTCAGCCATGTTGCAGCAGTTACAGTAAGCAAATATTGTCTTAAACTTGTTGGTTACAAAGGATGCAGGAAACGGAAATTACAAGTAACTGCTAATGTAAGAATTGAAATTACAATTCAACAAGAAAACTGAAATTACAAAGAAGTTAAACAAGAAACTGGAAAACTATTTTTTTATGCTGAGTCGAGTGTGGCACCCTGTCTTTAAGACAATATTGTCCCGTATGTATCCTTTATACGTCCTGGACAATTGTCTCCCAAGATAAAACAACAAATGAACACTTGAGCAAAGGAAACTCAAATGCTTTCGTGAAGAATTTTGAGTAATGAAATGATGCTTGGAAATTGTAGGAAGAACTGATTCTGTTTGTGTATTTTCGTGTAGTGTAAAAAGTGTGCTCAACAATGGTGCAAGGGGTTGTTTATATAGGTGAGGGAGGGGCTGTTTAACTGCCTCCATAAGTGTCATTACTGACCAAGTAATGGTCATTATGGAGGTAGTAATACCACCAAAATAAATGGTGAAAAGAGGAACGGATTTGGCCATTATAGGAGAAGTAATTCAACCAAAATAAATGGTTGAATTGAGTGATGTGGCATTTCTGTTCTCTTCTGCCAAATTCTGACTTTCTGAAAACTTCAGGGACCAAACTGTACATCTGGCAAAGTTCTCTGGCCCAAAAAGATAATATCAGAAGACCCACAGCCCGTGAGCCCGGACGGGACGGGCGGGTGGCTGCGGCGCGCGCGTGGGCTTTCCTCGAACCGAAGCACATCTAGGTCCTCCCTCCTTTAAACACATGGGATACCCCTTGGGGTCCCAAACCCCAAACCGATTTTGAGTCTTATATACACAACAATTCTTTCTTCCTCTACCGATGATGGAGAATTGATCCCAACCACACTTTTCCATGCTTCAAACACCTCACTTCGTGAATCAATATCTCTTTCATTTCTCAATGAAATTTGACGATTTTTGGCCCTACAGTTATCTACGTACTTAGTAGATCATACACGTGTGAAGAACCGGATTCTCCAACATGCGTAACACTAGTGTTTAAGCCATTAAAGTTAGTCGATCGCAACTCCCACCAAATGCTAATTTCCAACTATTAGACCATTGATTGATAGTTCTATAGAAGCATTTGTATCCTTCGCTAATTGGTAAAGAGAAAACAATAAAAGATAGCTAAAATGTTCTAGAAAGGATGACAAGTAGCGGCGAAATTATAAATCTTGTTAAATGTAATTATGATTTAATATATATGCAAAAAGAATAATAATATTTAATTATACGTATATAATTTTTCTACGAAAAATATGAAAGGTTCTAACTTCTAACCTTCTTCGCCCGTTGTTGCTCCAACACTGATGTTATGAAGTGGCATATTCTTTCAAAATGCCTTCTTGTTTTGTTAAAGCAAGGGGTTTTCATAGGACAAAGTACCTTTATATAAAATATTTAATTTACTTTGAATATCTCTTATAGTTGGTCCTTTATTCTTACTTAGTATTTGTCTCTTATTTTTTGTCCTGAACCCACAATACATGGCGTCTCTAATCGTGTTATTGATCTCTAATTGTCTAGGGCAATTCGCAGGATTGTCCCTATTTGAGGGTGGTCTTTAATTTTTGCTCTTAAATTGGTGGTCTTTAATTTTTGTCTTTTGTCTAAAAAAAGATTAAAAATATCTTTGAGATTTTGGGTTCGAATTTCAGCAGAGTTAAAAAATAAAATAAAAATCTCAATGCAAGATTTCATTAGAAAATATGTCTATTCGGCCAAAGTTATATATAAATTATGCCTCTGAAAATACCTCTGAGGTTGTGGGTTCGAATCCCAGCAAAGTCAAAAAGAAAAAAAATTGTCAAGGCAAGATTTCATAAAAATTATGTCTGTTCAACCAAAATTGTATAGAGATTATACCTTGAAGAGCATAGTTTTTATGTAACTATGCCTGAAGGCAAAATTTAGTTACATAGAAACTATGCTTCTTAAGACATAATCTCTATACAACTTTGGCTGAATAGACATAATTTATATGAAAATTTTGCCTTGCGAATTTTTAAATTTTTTTAGCTCCGCTGAAATTCGAACCCAGAATCTCTGATTTAGTAGACCTGCGAATAAAGAATATTTTGGACCATAAATTTTTATTAAATGAGAAGTAGGAGCAAAAATTAAAGACCAACGAATTGAGGGCAAAAATTAAAGACCAACGAATTGAGGGCAAAAATTAAAGACCAGCCCATATGAAGGGAAAGCCCCGCAATTTTTTGAATTCTCTGTGATTAATGTTCTCATAGTTATTCCAAAATCTTAATTATGGTGACACTTATTTACATGGAAAAATGATAAGTTCATTGAACAATTATTGTGAGTATTTAGCTCCAACATGACCATTAACTGCAATCTCTTTTTTTGAAAGAAATAAGAATCATTTAACCTATAATCCTCATTTTCAGATGGTAGATTGTATTAGTAATTTTATATAATGTTAGTATCTGCAACCTGAAAAATTCCAACAACAACAATATACTAGTGTAATTACTCAAGTAGAATCTAGAGAGAGTAGGATATACGCAGAGTTTACCCCACTTTTGTGATGTAGAGACTGTTTTCGATAGACTCTCGACTCAAAATTAAGAAGTGAAATCAAAGCAAGCTTGAAAAGAAAATAATGACAACAAAATGGCAAAATGAACAAAACAAAAGAAGCAGCAAGTAGTAGTAAAAATTGATGAATATGATACTACGTGAATACTAATTAATATCGTTTTTTTGCTTTTTTTCGAGCTTCTTCTCATTCTTAAATAAGGAGAATATCAGCAGAGGAGACTAGCCCATTGCCTCTCCTAAGTAAAAATATGACAACACTCGACTATCTAGTACCCTTATACCCTAATCGAAAAAAGAACTTTTATTTCAAAAATTAAAAATAAAAGAGAAAAAGCAAAATGCAAAAGAACTTTTGCTGCTAGTTTCACGAAAAGGTGTTTTGTCATAAAATAGTGGCATGCATATCAATAGTGAATCTTTGATCTGTCTCATATATTTCTTTTTTTCAAAAGTACTAGAATGGAATTGTTTAATATAATATATAGGGACACCATTTTAGGAAATGACCTTAGGCCCTTTAAGAGCCAAAAGGAAGCACAATTATGGAAAGACGTTTCACAAGAAGGCACTTTAATTTACTTCCTCATGCACAAAATATATTATAATGTCTTATTGCAAAAGTCATATTGCCACTAAAAAAATAGAGATCAATATATGTTTTCATATATGAATGGCCTTTCATGTGAATGTGGGGTTGGGTCTTAAATTTTGTGAGTAGTTGGCATATCCTCATTCCTTATCTCATGTTGAATTTTTAGGGCTTATCTTAGTTGAAGTGTTAATGAACCTAGCCGTTAATAAAATGAGTGAAAATTATATGAGATTATGATTCAAATTCAGCACACCAAAAATTAAGTGATTTTCTTCCTTTCTATCTAATCTTGTCGTATAAATTTATTCGGAAGTACTTGTTTTGATAAAAGGTAATAGATATTTGATGAAATAGTCGAGGTGTCCACCGATTTGTCCGAATATCATCTTTATATGTATAAAACACGAGACCATTGAACTAAAGGAGCTTTGTGTGTTAATTGTTTTTGTCGTGTTTGGACATGATTTGATAAAGTAATATTTGAAATTTAAGCTAAAAACGGCATTTGGAAATTGAAGACTTGAAGTACGTTTACAGAGTTAAAATGTGTGAGTGAGAACTTGAAGAAAACTCCTCAAACTTGTTTTTAAAATTTTATATTCTATATTTCAAAATTTAAAATTATAACAACGAGTCAGTTTGATAAACAAATATTTATTTCAAATAATGATAAACAAACATTTATTTCAAATAACCTCCAAATATTATTTCAAATATTCTAAATCTTATTTCATGGCACACTGAATAAGTATCCTCGACGAAAAAGACTTCAATTTTAAATGGACCATTTGACTTAAACAATATACTAGTTGAGTTTTGTAACTACACCCTCCACTAAATTCACCCTCTGTTTCAATTCATTTTCTTCTTCTTTTTTTCCCATTTCGGTTAGTTGTTAGCAACCATTTGTTAAGTGAGGAGCTCTTTTTTTTATCATTAATAAATAAATCAAAATAAGAGAAACAAAAAGTGGAGGGTGACTATATACCAAACCTCCAAAAGAAATGTAATTTTGTCAAATATGCTAGTTAAAACCCTAATTTACAAAGTGATTAAGTCTGGATGCACTTTTTCCTTTATTTTTCGCCTCAGATGAATTTTGAGCACATCTAATCGTCAAAGACATAGTAGAATTTCAACTTTATGGGTTCTGAATTTTAGAATGACAATTTCAAATAGTAATAAATTGATTCTAAATTTGGGATAATTATAGCCCAATACCTGTGGGTGATCTACTTACGGAATAAGTCGCAAATGTATATGTTTTGTATATTTACACTTAAATATGCATAATTATACATATAATATACATATGTCATGTGTATAAATATACACATATTATATGTATAATATACATATAAATGTATAGATTTTGTATATTTTGGCTACTGCTGTAATTAAGTGTCGTCGAAGGGACACAAGCGAAAGAATCCCCTTTTTTGGCGCGGATTCCCCTTCATACGGACTATCCTTTAATTTTTCCCCTCAAATTCCCGGTCTTTAATTTTTGCCCCTGCTTCTCATTGAATGAAAATTTGTGGGTCAAAACACCCTTATTCGTTGGTCTACGAAATCAAAGATTTTGCGTTCGATCTCCAGCAGAGGCGATGAATTCGTTATTTTCTTACCAAAAAAAATTGCAAGACATACGTTAGAGAACCTTTGCCTTGTCTGGCATAAGTTCTGTAGGAATTAAATTATCCGAAATAAGTTATGTAGTAACTAATTCGCATGGCATAAGTTTATAGAAACTTTGCTTGCCATGCATAATTTCTACAGGAATTAAATTTTCGGCATATGTTGTGTAGTGCTGAGTGAATTAGTTACTACACAATTTATGCCGGAAAATTTAATTTCTAACAGAAATTATGCCGGACAAAATAAAGTTCCTATAAACTTATGGCTTGTGAAATTAGGTAGGTAAACCGATTTTTTATCGATGTCAGCGATTTTTTAGGTCATTTTCTTGTTACTCAAAGTACAAAAATTAAAGCCCATAGGTAAAAATTAAAGACCAACCCAAGATAAGGTCAATTGTGCGAATGCCAAAGAATCCCTTCTAAATTTCATATTTGCGTATTTTAACGAATTTATTAACACAAATACATATTGAAACAAAAAATATTGGCTACGATCGAACCCGTATTCAGGCTTCTAACTACGCCCCTGATAATCACTTCTAAAATCTTTTTGCACCATTTCTTGAAACAAAGGTCACCAGACTCAAGATTGCTAAATTTCAAATCTGAACTATAGATTTGAGGCGCAATGAAATGGGCTCATGGGCCCTAATGGTCTGGAAGATTAGGGACTTACTAGAAGCAAGATCTTTACAAAAAAGATGTGTGGCTGGCCCTTCATACGGGTTGGTCTTCTTTAATTTTTGTCCCTATATCTCATTTAATTAAAATTTATGGATCAAAATACCATTTATTCATTGGTCTACTAAATTAGAGATTTTGTGTTCGAATTCCAGCAGAGGCAAAAAAAGAACAAAAAAACGCAAGACAAAATTTTCATAGAAATTATGCATATTCGGCCAAAGTTGTATAGAAATCATGTCTTAAGGGACATAGTTTCTATGTAACTAAACTTTGCCTCCAGGCATAGTTACATAGAAACTATGTCACTTAAAACATAATCTCTATACAACTTTGGCCGAATAGACATTATTTATATGAAATCTTTCCTTGTCATTTTTTTTAACTCTGTTGGAATTCGAACCCATAATCTCAGAGGTATTTTTAGAGGCATAATTACATATAATTTCTATATAACTTTGACCGAATAAACATATTTTTCAGTGAAATCTTGCCTTGCGGATTTTTTTTTTGACTCTGTTGTAATTCGAACCCTGAACCTCAAAAATATTTTTGGCCATTTTTTTTTAGACAAATGACGAAAATTAAAGACCACCGATTTGAGAGTCAAAAATTAAAGACCACGTAAAAATAGCTGCAATCCTGTTAATTGCCCTATGCAACTGTAGTTGGGCTTATGTGCATTGCTAAAATCTTTAAAAAAATGTACGGTTTCCCCCTCAAATGGCTGGTCTTTAATTTTTGCCTCTCATATAAAAATTATGCTTTTTTGCACATAAGTTCTTCCCGGAATCCGACATATATTATGTCAAATTCCTTAAAAAATTATGCTTCAGAAGGCATAAGTTTCCTTATCAAGGACAAAATTTAAAGACAAATACAAAATAGCGACACAAGTGCAAATGACTCTGAAAACTTTATCATAGGAAAACTTTTCACACATTTAGTAAGCGTTTGGACATGAGTTGGTTGAGATTTTAAAAAAATTTGTTAGTTACGTTGAAATTGAAAAAATAAATATTTGAAAGTTGAGGTTACATTTGAACATGAAAATATATATTGAATTTCGGTGAGTAAATGATCAAATTTTTTTTATAAAACCTATTTTTCAAATTCTATAATTTAAGCTTAAAGTTGAAATGCTAAGCCAATTTTTAATAAACAAACACTTTTTGAGATAATTTTAAAATATCATTTTCAAATATTTTCTTTCACATACATAATTTTTCTACGATAACAACATACTCAATGTAGTTTAATAAATGGGTCTGGAGAGGTATGCACACAAACCTTATTCTACCTTTGTGAGGTAGAGAGATTGTTTTCAATAGATCCTCGGCTCGAAAGAAAAAAATATTTTGCAGCATGATATCAATAGAAATATGTCAGCGAAGCAGCAAGATAAAAAACAAATGGAACAACAGATAGTAATACACATTAAGAAAAAAAACTACGTAATTTTCATAGCGAGTTTGAATTTGATGGAGCAAAACTTTAACCAAACTGAGTTAAATTAAGACAAGCTAAACTTAACTCAATTTGGTAATTATGATAAATTTATGAATATTTACAAGTAAAAGAGATTAAAAATGCACAATCTAAGTAATTAAAGTTTTAATGTATCTAACAAGATATTATCTGGATTAAAATAAATAATTACCACTAATTGAGTGACAAAAAAAATGCTATTACCCCTTGATTGTATGCTTGTTAATTTCTTTTGGATCTATTATATTATGTAACGGATTCAATTAATCAATTAACTTCTTTTTCCTCCCTCATTAGGAAAGGTATAAATACGCTCTCTCATAAATAGTGAAAAAGCTATGAAAAAGAAATCGGTGCCTATGGAATTGAATAGAAATTGCTACTCAGTTTCTAGAATCTTCGATGAAACATAGATGGCGGAGAAGCAGTTCATCGTTTCCGTTGAAGGCGCCGGCGCAATTGGAACTTTCCGGCGAAGAGTCGGTTCGAATTACACCGACTCAAAATCACACGGTAATCATTTATGCGATGCAGTTTTAATCATATTCGCAAATATATTGCTATTTTCTTCGGTGTTTTTATTGTAATTGAGTCGTGTTGACAGTCAATTTTAGTAATATGGTATAGTGCTAACAAGGGTGGCTGAAGGGGAGGATCGTAAACTATAAATTACAAGTATGGAGAACGCGTTTTATTAAAAATTTATCTTTAGGCCACTAATTTTATTGAGTCACCATTGAGTGCTAATTTGTGTGACCATCTCATCCAAAAGATGAAGCTGCTGGCGAGGGGAGGATAATGTTTAATTTCTTAATTACGTTTCTAATGTATAGGATTATGAATTCCAGTTTGTATGAATTGATTTAATTAGTGGATATTTGACAATTTCTATCATACTATGCTTCGTACGATCTCTCACTGAACACACAAATACATAAAAGAAACAAGAACAAAGTTGGATGTTGACCTTGAGCTTTTTTCTGGATCAACAGAGAGACCTTGACTGGATCTTCTTGAAGAGGATTAGAGTGGGGCTTTTCTGTGTTTGCACTTGGGCTATTTGAAGGGTTTGTTGAAAAATTAGGACTTTTGAATCAGGTAGCCTTTTGACAATTTTTGGTGCTTAATCCACAATAATTTTCTCTGTGGTTTGTCGCTTCTGTTAGGAGAGGATCAAGCGCCTATTGTATGCCAAAAGATAATAAGGGCACAACTTTATTTCTTAACAGAACTTATCAAGTGAGCGCCAAGTTTGTCCATGACTTTGAAACAGGCCATCCCCGACACACCCCCTGGGCCTTGCCACAGGTAGGACGTTGGCATTACCCAACTGCTTTTAAGACTTCTTTATGTGGCTTTTAATTTATAGGCGAAACGAAGGGAAGCGGAAGGGAGGTTGAGAGCCAACCTTTGTCGTCTAGTTGGGTTCAGCCCTCCTCCCTTACCCCGTTCCCCGCCTATTATGATGTGCCAATAATAGAATATCCTTGAAGGTAGTCCGTTTGGCTTCTACTTTTGCGATCGAGTGAAAAAATACTTTATGCGAAGTTTTCTACCAGACATAGAGGAGAGAAAAAGGAAGGGGGGGGGGGGGAGGGGGGAGATCAAGTAAATGAGAGGAAGACATGTGGAAATTGGAAAAGGGATTGGTTTGACCGAAAATGGTTCGCCGTTTGATTTTGTTCTCGGCTACGAGAAATGCACTCGTTTTTCTATATGTTGTCGTGTTCTTTTATTACGTGCAATGTGTCTATATCGTGAGGGATGATGTCCTTTTTATAACCCTCTAGACTGCTTAGTAGTGTCCTTGGATTTGCCATTTTGGGTGGTCCATGCAGCCACCTAAATTAGTGTAACCTTTTCTCTGAGGGCAAGGTGCCCAAACACTCATTTTACTTGTAGTGATGTGTTGTGACATTGATCAAATCATTTGTGAGGAAGCAACGACTATAGAATAATTACAAGATGGCTTCCCATGTAAAGGGCTTTCCAATTCGGTGCCTAGTTGTTGTGTTATGTACATCCATGCAACGAACTTGGAAAGTTGGCGGTGGACGGTCACTAGCCCGCATTATCTGGTTCTTGCTCGTTCTTGCTCGTTCTTCCAGTCGGTCAATCTTGTGATCACAGATCACCTCAAATTGCTCGTTCAAGACTGGTCAACCTCAATCACTTGTTCGATCTGTTAATTCTTGTCTCTTGACCAAATCTTCACCTTCAGCCTAGTGATCTATGTGCTTTCTTCTAGCTTTGGCGTCCAAGTTTGATTTGGACGGGATTGAAGAAACCTATATAAAATATATCAACATAATTAATAAGAGAGAGATACAAAATTGGACGAATTCGAACTCGTGAAATTAAGGTTTGAATTGTGACCTTTTGTCCATTAGTTTATCCTCCCACAATATTGACTTTTGGTCATTAGACCGTCCTCACATGGATATCAACGTTTGATTCAATGACTAGGTAGGCACTTATTTCTCCTTGGGATCTATCCTTCCTTTCTTCCTCCCTCATTGGCCCCTTGTTAAATTTACTAAAATAAAAGGTGTAAGACGCTTGAAGTTGAATAAGCTATTAATAAAACAAATAAAAAGAATAATGTTGGAGTTGCAATTGGAAATTTGGCAAAAGTGAAAAGAGGAAGTAAATGATCGGAAAGCGGAAGTGAAAGCGAGGTATGAAGCTGCCTTTCATACCGTTCGCAACAAATTTTCGAGTTATGAAAATTAACTGCAGTAAAAAATAAAAGAAACAATAACTTTATTGATGAATATTGTTGAGTACCGTAATGAAATGGATCTTGAGCCTAACTCAACTCCAAAAGCTAGCTCATGTGGGGAGGATTGAGCAAGACCATATAAAGAGTCCATGTTCCCATTCTCCCACCTATGTAGGACACCAACACCTCTCCGCACGCCCTGAACTGGACATTTGGAGCGTGGATAATATAAGACAGGGGGCCTAACATTGGAAACAATGAATTGAGATGAGTCTGACTCTGATACCATATAAAAAATGGATCTCAGGCCTAACTCAACCCCAAAAGTTAGCTCATGAGGGGAGGATTGCCCAAGAAAATATAAAGAGCCCATGTTCTCATTTTCCTAACCTGATGTGGGACACCAACAAGTACAATTATGTTGTTCTCTTGGTTCTTCTCTCCTAAATTTTCTCCTTAATTCGGGGGTCGTTAGTAGCATAGCATATTTCTCGAAAGTGGAATGTTTTGGGCCTCCTTGAGGTACTTGATCTCCAAGAACGTCAGGCAGCACTTTGAGTTTATCTTGAGGAAGAACGTCCGTCGATCACTTTGTGAATATCCTAGGAGTTTAATGGGATTTTTGAGATGCCTCCTCAGTGGAATATGTACTTATTTTTAAAGGCGTGAGCTAAGGTTTAGGGTGGAGTAGCTTCCAACAGTCTCTAACGGACCTTAGGGTTTGAAGAACATAGATTGGGCTCGTCTTGTAGAGGCCCATCTTAAATTCAACAAAATTTCAATGACGACACATACATTGTCCATTCTATTCCCATCCCTGAACTTGTATACTATCTATAAATGGAACCATAAGCAAAGAACAACAATTAATTTGCGGAATCTTTGGAAAAGCATACATGATGAGAAAACAGCTAATCGTTGCCGTCGAAGGCACTGCTGCCATGGAACCTTACTGGAAAACAATTGTTTTTGATTACCTCGAGAAAACGATACGGTATTCATTCAAATCCACATACGCCCCCCTCATTCCATCTGATCTATGTTTGCGTAGATCGTTTTCTCTTGACTGGTTAATGAATTGATTCATCATTAGTTTTATCGCTATCAATGGAGTGAAACTTATTTCCGTTTTGGTTTGGTGTTCTATTGGAATTGAGTTGTATTGACATAATTTTAGTGAAATTGGTAATATGCATATCGTGTAGGATTCTGAATTCCACCTTGTGTGACTGTACATTTGGTTTAATTAGTCGATATTCAGCAATTAGCTAGTCACTTTCTAGAATGCACCTTTTTAAGATCTAAGTTTCATTTAAAAAAAATTGAATTGGATTATTCACAAAAATTATAGGCATATGAGAGTCCAAATTCCATTCTATGATGTAAAATAGAGGATACTTTTCTGTGGACACACACCTCTATGAGTGATGATTATGTCTAAAAGAGCATTTGAGTTTGTGAGAAGTTCCACTAGTTGACATTGATGGCGTTGAAGCCTTAAAACCTAGTTGTACTTTTGATAAATGAACACAAGAAAAGAGCACCTTACAAAAATTTACTCTTGAAAAGGTAAAGAATTTTTTGTGGTCAGGATTATTCTGAAGGTTGGAAAAAAATATTGCTTTCCTTTTCAAGGGTGATTATTAGATGGCAGATCTGCTCCCTACTTTTAAGTAAATAATTGAAGCATTGGGTATTAATGCAAGCCCGGATAATGTTAATCTGACCATTTTGGTGGCACGGATGCTGACCTGTTGCCTAATCTTTTTACTTGCATCTTGATGAAAGTTTTGAGAAGCGTGGAATTATGTAGATTGTTGTGAGACAAATTGCACACATGTAGTGATGAAGGGAAGAACCTGATCTTCTTCATGAGAAACATGTAATTTCAGTTAACGGGTAAGTAGATAGCATTAATCAACCTATCATTGTATGAAGATATCGATGATTGATGAACTACAATGTGCTCATAGAAGAGATTACTCAGCCATAAAGTAGTTTCTGATGGGCTTTTTGTAGCAGAAACAGAATGTGGCTACCTGTATTTTCTATGGATTTTCCTTTGTTGGGTTGAGGATGTCAGACGAAGATAACTAAGTTATAATGCAAAAACATGTATATGATTCTTACGATTATCTTAACTATTGATGTATAGGTGAAATGCTTTATAATGTTCTATTTGCATTTGTTGGGACACGATAAATTTATGGAGACCTCCAGTTCCGTTGCTAGTATTTCCCATTTGCTGACTTGCCAGCTTGCTGAATTTAACGCTCAAGGGAAATATAGAAACTCTGAGAAGTATTAATTTCTGATCTTAAATCTGAAAGTTAACATTACAGCTATTTGGGAGTATTGAATGCATCTCCAAAATTTGTCGATTTGGACAGATTTGGATGAAGAAGATTGGATGTTTTAACACAATTCCTAGTTTAGATGGGAGTTTTTGACATGTTCTGTCCTGTATGACTTGGTTAATTTATTGTGAAGGTTGTAGACCTGAAAGATATAATCAAGCCTGTTTCCTTACCTTCTATAACTTTTATACTTCAGTTATAGTATCCAACAGCTTCCATTACTTTTTTTCCTTGTTTTGAGATGTTGTATGTCCTTTTTGTGTTTCTTTTGTTTTTGTTCTCTTTTTTTTTTTTTTTGCAATTATTTTTGTAAAGGGTGATCTTAGTCTCTTAAAACTCACACAAGTTTTTATCTCATCATGTACAGAGCAAACAATTACGGTCCATCCGACTCCAGGGTTCTTTTTCTTACACTTTAGTAGCTAGAGGAGTCAACTGATTAGCTTTATCTTGAATGACCAATGGATATGCTACTGGTTTGGGGTTCTTCAAAATCGTTGTTTGCTTTTGTCTTTCTATCAAACCAGTTGCCAGAACATTGTTGTTGCTGGAGCATAGGTATTGTAGACATTTTCATATGCTTATCCCATTGAGAGAATGGGATTGTTCCAGAAATACTCATATGATGATTGTACACTAAATTGACTGTTCTGCGACACTTCTTAACTGTTCAAAGATTTGCTTCTCCTAGATCTTTTCATTTCAAATTCATCTTTCCCCTGATAGAGTGGTTGTTTCAGTTCCTTAATTGCCTGGTTTTAGAACTTCAGAAAGAAAGCAGAGTATTGTCAATGTCATCCACCCAACAACCAACCCGAAGAAATTTCAGTTTCCAAGTGTTACCCAACAACCAACCCGAAGAAAATTTCAGTTTTCAAGTGTTAAATATTTCTTTTGTGCTGTCGTGCTAGCCTTTTCTGCTTTTTTTTAATTGATGCTATGCAACTATATCTTGATTTGAAATGTCAATATATGTTGCATTTGATTAATAGGCTTTGGTAAAATTTTCAGGGCCTTCACTGAAGCTGATTCGACAGAACAGGTTCCTAAATTCATATTGTTCATCTTGTAAACTACTTTTTCGTCTTTAGTAATCCATGATGGTGATTGTAATGTCCAAGATACTGTATACTTGAATAGGTGGAGATGATATTCCATTACGGCATGAGTTGAAGGCAATTATCAACTTCTTTTGTTTCTTTTAGCTAGCTAATTTTACCTTTCCTCTGTTGAAATTCCAGAACCCTTCTGCTGGCGATGCGGAGCTGTCATTGGTGGTCTTTAATGTGCAGGGTCCCTACAGTGGTTTGTATCCATTTTGTTCTTAATTATCTTTTTTTGTTGGGTGACCCAATTGCAACTTCAGTATGAATAGTAGTTTTGTCAGTCACATAGAACCATCTTCAGACCCTGTCTCAATCTCAACTAGAAAAAGGAATCAAACATGTGAGACTAAATCATTTTGTACAATTCTTTATGGGCATTTTATGGACTGTTTTGTACAGTTGGCAGCATTCCATCATTATTAGGACCATCATCTTCTTTAATCCTGGTGTGGTCCATGTTTAGAGAAATATTTCAGTATGTGATTTCCACATATCAAATCTTTATGTGCAACAGAAGAATTTATTAAATTTATGTGATTCTCATGAGCCATGAAGTAGACAAATTCTCTTTTATAGTTTGTATAGTAAATTTGAAATTTTCACTTAAATAATTATGATTTTTTCGTTGATACTCCCAAAATTTATTAGTAGTATGCTCTCTTCTGATCCCGTGACACTATATCACCTAAAACCTGTTACTCAGTGAGAACCCCCCTTCCTCCCCCATGAACCAAAACAAACCTAAGAGTTTGCCCTCAGCAACATAAAACTTTGATGGGGATAATGCATTCTAATTCAATGCTTTGAGGCTTTCTTTCACCTCTCCTTGCTTAAGAATGAGCATCTTTTTCTTTTTCTTTCTGGTTGAAATTTCATTTTTTTCCATCTTCCATTTTTCACCATCTCTAACACAGATTGCATGCTTCAAAGAAGTGGCTGGACAAGAGACATAGATATACTTTTCCAATGGCTATCAGCTATACATTTCTCAGGTGGTGGTTTCGATGATGCTGCAGTTACTCAAGGCCTTGCTGCAGCATTGATGGTGTGTTTACTGTTTAGGATGTTTTGGAAACGACTTTGCCGTTTCTGTCTTATGAGTAGTTTTGTTTTGCTTGGTATTAATTACACATCTCTTACTGGTTTATTTTCTTTTACACGCTTTCCCCTTTGTGCTTCCTTTTGCTTTCCAGGGAGTTCTCTCTGAGGTCTATATGATTGTCAATTTAATTTTTTCTATATTCTGTACCATTCGCTAGTCCATCTAACTTGGGATTGAGGCGTAGTTGTTGTTGTTCTTTATCATGCCATTGCTGTTCAGAATAGTGAGGATAAGTTTCAGTTTTCACCTAAAGGTTTGTAGATGTGTAGAAAATCGTAATTTTTTAGACAATTAGCCAGTAAATTATTGCTTGTTTTTACTGCTTTCTGTTTTATTTGAATGCCTTGTTGATCATATGATATTTTAGATAGGAGTGAAATCAGCACAAAATTATTTCTGTCTTACGCTTGTGAACTACCAACATAAACTGATGAAGGGCACTTTCCTTCTCATGACTTAGATTCAACTGTTTTTCGTTGGTTTTCTTTTTGTTTGGAAGCACTTTGGTCTTGCTCTATTTCATCTTTATTGAAACCAGATTTCTTTTCCTTTCCCAGTTCATATACTAGGTTGACTTGTTCTTCATATGGTAACAATAAGTTATACTCTTTTCTAACACATTGTAGATATATTTTGACTTTTGCATTGATTAGAAAGTTACTTTACCTTACAAAAACAAACGAGATTAGAAAGTTTGAACCGGCTAATATATTTGACTTTGTTAGAAGTACATTGAAGTAGTAGCTGGAAGATGTAAAAGAGTGTACCTATGTTGGCTTCAACAATCAACATATCATAATTTAGTATTGTTATATGTAAACTTGTTGTTTTGAAGATCGTAAACCTTTTCCATCAAGGAAAGAGGTCATTCTCTTTCAGAGGGATAAAATGGAGGGTAGGTCAGTTAAACAACATAGAGAGTAATAGGTTCTGGTTTTGAACAGGTTTAGCATGTCAGTAGTAGTTGCATTATTTAGTTCACATAAATGTCCGCTAACTTGAATTCCGCTAACTTAAATTTACAAGTGCTTTATTAGGTCATGATAAGTTAAAAGCTTTATGTCTGCTCTCACGATGTTGAAGTTATCTGTTCTCCAAGGTGATGTTTGCATTAGACAAAGGTTTGGGTTTGGTATTTGTTCGTAAAGTTTGGTTTTGTTTCTTTGGTAAAAAAAGGAAGAAGAGTGTTTGGATTTGGTTTTGTGAAGATTGATTTTGGTTTTATTTTTGGGAGTTCCAGTTTTACTTTTTTTTTTTGGTAGAAGATATTATAAAGCCCCAAAACATATTAGAGACTTTCAAATTGGTGAATATATAAAGAAATACATCCTTTTTCTTATAGATAGATGAGTAGGTTTGTCAGGAGATCACAGTCTACATACACGATTGTAGGTATATGATCTTTTGTACACATGCTTTGGCATCATCTTGGTGATTACAACAACAACAACAACAGCAACATACCCAGTGGAATCCCACAATGTGGGGTCTGGGGAGGGTAGATTGTACACAGATCTTGGTGATTAATACATTGAAATTTGATTTATTAAAAGAAAGTGCTGTTAGTTTAAATCAGATCTAAACCGAGTTAAACCTCTTCACCTTATATTTAAAGGTTCTTCTGTATAAACTAGATGTGAATTGGGGGAAAGCAACAACAACAACATCAACAATATACCCAGTGTAATCCCACAAGTAGGGTATGGGGAGGGCCTACCTTGGAAGGTAGAGAGGCTGTTTCTGGTAGACATTCGCATCGAATTGGGAAAAAGCAAAAAAAAAAGACTTGAAAAGTCCAAGGAAAAGGAGTGTACAGAAATGGATTGGAGGATGAAGAGGGGTTGGGACAAAGCCAATAAGTCAATGTGCTTCTGATTTTGAAACAGAAATGCCAATGTGCTGATTTCTGCTTTGAGTTGGTCACTGGTTTGTTTGGTATAAAAACCAGACAAATGGTTGCCAATACTAACAGCCCAAGTTTGTTATCAACCATACCGTACCGTAGGAGGAATTGATTATATAGTGGACAGAATTTCTGTCTATGTTGGATTGCTATGTAAACTGAACTGCTCCTATTTTTCTCACACACCCTTTCTCTGCAGAACACAAATTTGTTTTTCCTCATACAGCACATATATATTTCACCTGACTGAGGTTTCATTCAGATGTATTCTTCACTCAATGGAAATGAAACTGAAGAAAATGCTGATGGGCGAAGACATTGCTTACTTGTTACTGCAAGTAACCCTCATCCACTGCCAGTTTATTTTATTGTCACGCAATGCAGAAATTGGAGCTGAGTGGAAATAATGAAGCCCATACCAGTAGTTGTCTAGCTGATGCTGAGACAATTGCGAAGGAATTTCCTAAGGTACTGATTGATTGCCCTTTTCTCTTCAAAAACCATGATGCTTCCCTTATATTCCTCCGCTAAATGTTTTTCTTTTCTTGCAGTGCTCTGTTTCCTTGTCTCTTATATGCCCAAGGAAGCTTCCGAAACTTAGAGCAATATATAACGTGGTAATTATGGACAATTTTTGAGCTTTTCCCCTTGTTGTTAGGGTCAAAACCTGTTGACAATATGTTGAAGTTTAGCTCGTCTTAGTGATACACAGTAATTACTGTCTGCCTGTCCATTCAAACTCCTGTAGGATTAATTGTGTCTCCCTCTGTTGAATTACGAAGTTGCTAAAGTTGGGCCTCATCTACAATTGTTCTATGTCGAGGAGACAGGCAGTAAAGTGATGATACCATTAGGTTTTCTTTTCTTTCAATAAGTGCACATTGTTTTAAGTTGCATGGAATGCTGCTAGAGGAACTCTCCTTTTTTCTCCTCTGGGTGGCTAAGCCATCAGGAGCATTCCAATAGTTCAAAACTGTGGATTCAGGATAGCAAATCCGAATTCAAGAAAACAATAAAATGTCACATTTGGGATTTGAACTTGTGATCTATAGCAATATTTGAACGTCCGTTGCAACTTCACTAGAGTTTTTCCTTATATCAAGGGATTCCACAGCTTATATATACCAAACAAAATCTTTGTTGTCCTATTTGCATAGTATATTTTTTCAACTAAGGGAATTCAATTACTCCACTTAGCTCCGGCTCCGCCACTGCTTAATAGTATACATGACGTTATCACTTGTTATTGCTTTGTCTTGAATAGAGAAAGGTGATCTATGGTGAAGTTTATAGTCCCAATTATTTCAAACTCATTGTGCTTGTTTATCATAAGTAAGATTTACCAAGTGCTCCAGCAAGTAGGCTCCTTTAAATTTTTTGTTGCCCATTTGCAGGAACTGGTGAGAAAGCTCCATTTGCAGGAACTGGTGAGATAGCTCCATTTGCAGGAACTGGTCAGATAGCTCAAAACTCTGTTCCTGCATCATTAACTTCGATGGTTCCCAGTATGTCTAAAAATTCAAACCTTTGCATGTCCCAACTGTTGAGTAATACCCAAGGAGGTATTGGTGCAGGCAGTCAAACAGCACATGTAGTGAGTCAAGGAAATCTGCCTGGGACTCAAATGGTGCAAAGCAGGATAGGCATGCACCAGAATGTTCCGAGTGGAATGGGTACTGGTTCACCTTCGGGAATTGGCACAATGATGCCTACTCCAGGGATGACTCAACGAGGACTGCCTGGAAGGAATAACAGTACAGAGGCTAACACTTCTTTATCTCAGCAGCAAACATCGGCTATATTGCCATCAGCTCAATCAAGTTACGCCATATTCTGGGAGGTAAGGCCAAGTAATAAGTTGAAAGAGCTGAAGATACACGGCAGACTGTATGTTCCATAGGGAAATCCTCCATTAAAGTTTTTACTCTCTAAACGACAGATAGGATTTAAATTTGAACTATTTTAAAGAGTGCCGTATATTTAGTTTTTCTTGATGTTTTTATGCTGGCAGTTGATACCTTGATTTAAAAATCAAGAAGTTTGTGATTCATAAATTGATTAGCCCTACTATCTCTGCTGTCAATTCTACATTGGATGCTCCTGAAACGCAATATAGTGGTTATTTTGTGTTCTCGCAGTGATCTGCAAGCGTATGGATTAGGCTAAGATGTCTAACTTTTGAAAAACAACAATTTTATAAAGAGTTTCTGTTATTTGGTGTCACTTTGTCGTCATTGTAGTGTAACGACAAAGTTCCAAAGTTCTATAAGCCGAAAGCTTTATATGGTGGTAGAGTTTTGTTGTTTACTGCACATATCTATGATGACCACTGACAGGATCTTTTTAAGTGGCTTTTCTGAAGTCACTTTGAAGGTTGCAATCGACTGCTAATGTCTTGCTTGTTTCCTAGACACCAGCCATGCAAATATAACATCCATGTTTCATCCATCAAATATCTGGGGGATTTGTTCTTGTAAAGTCTGAATCAATGCTTTAGTCTGACCCTGATATCCACTTTCCTATTATTCAACCATTAAATGAGATGCTCTGTTGGAGTCTGAATCAATGCTTTAGTCTGACCCTGATATCCAGTTTCCTATTTTTTATTTTTATTTTATTAATTTTTTTTTAATAATCCAGGTCTCCAGTTTCCTATTATTCAACCATTAAATGAGATGCTCTGTTGGAGTCTCACATTGGTGGGATAAGGGGCTTGATCTCCTTATATGGTCTTAGGCAATCCTCCCGTCATGAGTCCATTTCTTTATCATAGTATCAGAACTAGGCCCATTCCAGTTCACTGTTTACCGATGTTGGCCCCGTCTTATATTGTCTGCGCTTCAATCGTCCAGTTCTGGGCGTGCTAGGGGGTTGGGGTGGGGGCTGTTGGAGTCCCACATCGGTGGGACAAGGGATTCTTGGTCTCCTTATATGGTCTTGGACAATCCTCCTCTCATTAGCTAGCTTTTGGGGTTGAGTCATGCCAAGGTCCATTTCTTTATCATGCTCCATAGATAATTATTTGACCAGTAATTAATAAAAAAAGTTGTTGACCAGTCCTGTCGGAAATTTGTAGAAGGCAGTAAAGAAATTGAGTGGGTTGACCGGGTCATGTTTTCATGGGCTGATTTTGCCACCCGTAGGTACTGCAAATGCAGCAAATAGAGCAGCAGCAACTAATAGTTGGGACGGCTGTGATCAATCAAGCATACATGCAAGGTTACAAATATCTCAAAACACAAGCTTCATCATCACAGGGACTGCCAAGCGCTCCGGAGGAGGATTTGTTAATTGAAAATGATGATGAATTAGACGCTTTGTTACGTGAATGTGGTGCTGAATTTGACATCGTCATTGCAGACATTCTTAAATCGGGCATTTAAAACTGATTAGCTCCAGTGTGGAAAGTAATTGGCTGCCCAATATGATTTGTAACAGTTCATTCCCAAACCCGAAACTCTCATTGGGGGCTTGTTCAAGCAAGTTAGAATATGTATTATCATAATAATGGTAGAAATGGAATCATTGGGGGCTTGTTGTACATTATACCTGTTGACGCTTTTGGATTTATAGGTTGAAGAAACAAAAGTTTCATTTTGTGTACTTGATTTTTTTTGAGATCATACATTTCTGTCCAGATAACATAGGGTCTATTATCGAAGGGACACCTTACAACGCCAACTTGTGTAGCCTTTTTTTCGTGACCCTTGTCTCTTTGCGATAATTCTTCAATCATTTTTTGATGAAATTCCGTTCATGTTGAAAGTAGGGATGCAACTAAAGTCTGCTTGAGGTTTCGGTAGAACCTAGTAGCTTTGGCCCAGACTTGTATTTGTGTTAGCATTTTCGTATTTCTGCTGGTAAATTTGGAATATGAGTTGTTTGCTCTATTAGGTTGTAAATTAGCTGAGGAATGTAAATCTTGGCTAGGCCTAGAGTGTTGAGAATGATGCATAATGCCAAGACCTTTTCAGCAGACCTTATGAAGGCCAACTTAGAATATTTTTATTATGTGCCTTACATAATTAACACGTAAGGCTTTTTTTTTTGTCTCACAAGTTTATAGACCTAAAAGTGTAAGCTTTTGGTCTACCATAGCCCGGCTGGGTACTAACCAGACCAGGACATAAAAATAAAGGCCCCCCTTAGAACAAAATCAAGACAAAAATAAGGTCTTTAATTTTCTGTGAACATTGAACATGACGAATATATATGCCCCACCTTCCATATAGTGCAGCTTAATGGTCGATTTCATTTATCTAGACACGAGTTCCTCTCAATATTCATTACTCCATCCGTCCCAAAAAGATTGTTCTACTTTCCTTATTAGTTTGTTTTAAAAAGTTATCATATTTTTATATTTAGAAATAATTTAACTTTATGAGATGATTTACAACCACACAAATATCTAAGGATTGTTTTGGATCACATATTTCAAAAATCTTTTTATTTTTATTTTTTAAACTCCATGTAAGTCAAACTAAGATAATCTTTTTGGAACGGAGGGAGTATTCTGTTTCACTCACAATTAGAAGCTAGAAAAAAATAGTTATTCCACAAGCATTCTTGAAATTTTGTCCAAGAAAAATTAATGCACTAACAAAAATATTTTTTAAATCGATTAGTCAAACACATTTATTCTCAAATGTATCTTTTCAAAAAACACTTCTGATGAGAAGTATTTTTTTTAAAATAAGCACATTTTGGGAGTTCGACCAAACAAATTATTAATATTTTCTGGCGTGTAGTGTTTATAATAGTGCAATCAACAATGTAATTAGTTAATAGTTGGCCTCTGAAATATATCCAGTTTGGTGATGACACATTTCAGTTAAGTTCTGTTAGATGACACTCACTAAATGTTAAAAGTATGTGAGTTTAATACACCAACTTTCAATACACTGGAATTTGACACTTCCATTGGAACAAGAGCATGATGATGAATTTGTGAGTTGTGACAGTAAAAAGAGAGAAGAGGGTCCCTCACAAAAACTGAAGAAAATTCAGTTGAAAATATTTACTCACTTTCTTCTTCCTGCAAAATGGGCTCGACTAATGCAGAAAGCCATCTGCCATTACCACTATCCCGAAGTCTTTCTCCTTTTTTTCTTTTTTTAAAATTTTTGAAGTAATATTTTTGCGCGCATTTCAATTATTTCACGGCTACATGCAATGTTCCCCTAGCAAAAATAGGGGCAAAGTTGTGTAGAGCCAAGTGGTTTAATTTGAATCCCCTCCATTAAAATATAATGTACTAATAAGGTAAAAATGAGTTTTTTATTATTATATATAAATTGTTGAATTTCATTAACATAAGAAAAGATTCTAGAATAGCGGGAAAAGGGTTCAAACATTCCTATAAGTCATAAGTTTGAATTCTAAGTGTGACATTCTAATATTATTTCGAATCCCCCTACATAAATTTCTGGCTTAGCGACACTAACTCACTAAGCACAATTATTCGATAACTTTGCCTACTTAGAAAAAAATATTTAATATGTTTGTTTCTATCACAAGTTAAACACTAGTTTCTTCTGATTTTTTTGATTGACCGACAAGTCACTTTCTAAATTCATCTCTAATCTAACTTTAATTAGTGTGAAAGAAATCATTTAGTTTTTTTGTCTTTAATAAAATCTAATATTATTTCTAGTAATTTTCATTCACTTCATTGACGGTTGAGGGACACATCCTTGGTGGCTGCTCCTATTTTCTCTCCTGCCAAATTATTTCATTGGTTATTTTTGCTCCCTTTTGGTTTCTTTCTTTTCGCATGCGAGCTGTGTTTGCTTTATGTGATTTGATCTTTTGGTGGTTCTTACTTTGTTATGCAAGTGTGGATTTAAAATGACTTTAAAAAAATTGCAACCAATTACTTCTTGTCTTATGATCACTGTCAAATCAATTTTATTTATAGTTCTGAGAATCTCTGGCTTTATTCCTCTTCTTTTCTTCTATTTTTTTTTGTATATCTGTTTTATTCCCTTCTATTTTTGTCTAAGGATATTGATATGGTGGGATGTTTATATATTTCTCTCTGTCCAATTTTGTGGAGACAAATCGAAGTACGAGAATCAAACTATTTAATTTTTACCGTGAATTCAAACATAAGCATCTTCAAGTTTTTTGAAATACAATTTACATAGTTAGAAACTAGATAAAAAATACAACAATCATAATAACTCACAATTCAAAATATTAGAAAACGTATGAAAAAACCTTATAATTTTTTTTGTCTCTTCAAATAATAACTACATCACATGAAATGGGACTGCCAGAGTGATTTCTTTCTATTTTATTTTTTTGTATATCTGTTTTATTCTCTTCTAGTTTTGTCTTAAGGATACTGATATGGTGGGAGGTTTATATATTAATTTTTTTCCTAGCCTCTAATAGTGGCAAATTCTTTGCTTCTTTTTTTTTTTCTCCTTTTTCCTTTTTGCTAGTGTGAAGCTTGTGGTTGAATATATACTTTACATACACTAATAATTTATAGTCAAATTAATCCCCCAATGTTCATTTGATTTTATATCATGGTTGATTTTGTAGATCCCTAGCTAATTGGGACACTTCACAAAAATGCCAGTCTTTAATGAACATACATCTTCTAAACTTTTATAAGATTATGTGGTACAAAATTGCTTCTCTATAAAGTTAACCATTGTAATGATGCCAAGATAGGCACAAATCACCTACCAACTAAAACTTTCTTATCATTAGTCAAGTGATGAAATATTGATATTCCTCACTTTTAAAGTCTTTACATGAAAATGACATTGTTGGAGCTTTGTAATTTTGCATAAAAAGAGAAGTGATAATAGCACTTTGATCCCTTAATTATTAGTAATTTTTTATTTTAGTCTTTGTGATATTTAACAAAATATATTTAACCTTCAATTAATTAAAATGTATGGATTTGGTTTGGAGACAAACTCTGGAGTCTAAAGGGTTCAGGTTGAGTAGAACGAAGACAAAATACTTGGAGTGCAAGTTCAGTAACAGGAGCGACCTTGAGACAGGCGTGTAAGTGAGGCTTGGTACCTAGGTCATTCCGAAGAAAGGAAGCTTCAAGTACCCTAGGTCTATTATCCAAGGGAATGAAGAGATTGATGACGATGTCACACATCGTATTGAGGTAGGGTGGATTAAATAGAGGCTCACATCTGGAGTCTTGTGAGATAAAAAGGTTCCACCAAAACTTAAAGGCAAGTTCTATAGGGTGGTGGTTAGACCAACTATGTTGTATGGGGGTAGAGTGTTGACCAGTCAAGACATCGCACATCCAAAAGATAAAAGTTGTGGAGATGAGGATGCTGAGATGGATGTGTGGGCATACAAGGAGGGATATGATTAGAAATGATGATATCCAGGACAGAGTGGGAGTGGCCTCGGTGGAGGATAAGATGCGGGAAGCGAGGTTGAGATGGTTCGGGCATATGAAGAGGAGAGACAAAAATGCTCCAGTGCGGATGTGTGAGAGGTTGGCTATGGACATGTTCAAGAGGGGTAGAGGTAGGTCAAAGAAGTATTGAGCAGAAGTGATTAGACAGGATATAGCACACATGCAACTTACTGAGGACATGACCGTAGATAGGGGGTTGTGGAGGACACATATTAGGGTAGAAGGGTAGTAGGTAGTCGAGTGTAGCCCTACTTATGCTTACAAACTGGTAGTTGTAGTGTTATTATTGTAGGCCCGCTTAGCCTTTCATATTAGTAGGTGCAGTATTTCTTTATAGTAGCGTTTGATTTCTACTGCTATGTGTTCTTTAGTGTACTTTATTTATCTTATGTACCTGCATTAGTTACTTCTTCTTTTTTACAATGCGCTAGCATGACTTATTCGCATTTGATACCAATATTTTCATACTGCTTAAATATTTTTGTCCGGGTCTGGCGTTTCTATTGCTTTGCTTTTGCTTTTTCTTATACTTTGTCTTGAGCCGAGGGTCTCTCAAAAACAGTCGTTGTACTTACCAATGTAGAGGTAAGATCTGCGTACACTCTACCCTCCCCAGACCTCACGTTGTGGGACTTTACTGGGTATGTTGTTGTTGTTGTTATGGATTTGGTTATTTTATGTAGGAAATATGTTATTTTGGACTATATTTAAAACTATATTACTGTCGGATACAGAGTAAACAATACAAGCTTAACATAACACATGAGTAATTAAGTGGTGGAACAATTGGTATTATGATATTCACAAGCAAACATATCAAAAGTGCATGTTTCAATTAATTAAAGGTCAAATATGCTTATTTAGATATTGCAAAGGACTAAAATAAAAATTTATCAATAATTAAGGGAAACTGCTATTAACTCAAAAAATAATTAATGGGGGTTGAAGAATCTTGACCTTCACTTAATGAAAACATTAATTAAAGAATGATATGAGCCTTTAATCAAATTATCCAGAAGTACCCCACACCCAAAGAAGGAAAAGTGTGATTTATTGGCTCTCATAGCAGATGCTACTTGGAAAAGAACTTTTTCCTCTTTTTTTGTAGTAGTTGGTATTGCACTAATATTAGGTACACAAAACTTGAATGTTGTACTCTATTTCTGACATTTCCTTTATGGATTTGCAAGTACTGCAACTGATTTTGTTACCTCAATAGCTCATGTTGTTCGAATTCTTTAAATATATCACCGGATATATGTAAGATCTTTCAAAATTTGAGCATTTTTCAAGAAGCCGACATGAGTATAACATCATTTTTGAAGGGTCGGAGCAACATAGCATGTCGCTATAACTTGTTATAACATGTAATTTGCTTTATTTTCAAAGTTACTATTTTCACCTTTCATGAATATTACTCCCTATGTCCCAAAAAGAATGAGTCACTTTCCTTTTAGTACGTAAAAAAAAAGATATATTTTTTTATTTGATAATAATTTAGCTTTAAACTTTTACCTTTTACGCAAAATGAGATGATCTATAACAACACAAATATCTTTGGCTTATTTTAGACCGTAAGATTCAAAAGTCTTCCTTTATTTATTAAAGTGCGTTTCAAATTAAAGTACATCACATAAATTGAGACTGAAAAAGTAATTCACTAATAGTTATCTTTTAAATGATCAAATTGTGTAAGAAAATTACACTATCAACTCGTTCGATTATCAGGATTTCATAATCCCGGTATAAAATTTTGTATTATTTTATCTTTAGTATGGTTGCTCTTTTATATTCGGAATTTTGGTATAGTGTAATTGTTGGATATGTAAAGCAGTACGGGAATAATAATAACTATTACAAGTGCTTCGAAAGGATAAACAATAAAGATTGTTGTATCAACAAGCTTGTAGTGAATAAGGATTGTGGCAACGATAAGCTTTTGAGTTCTTGAATCAGTCTTGAATCTTTATGCCAATTGCTGAAAGCTCTTGAAATCTTGATAACCTGAAATCAAGAGACACTAAATTTGGATGTGTTACAACTGTGCTGAGTCGAGTGATGACACTATGTCTTTAAAACAAGATTGCCGCGTATATATGCTTTTACGTTAGCGGGCAATAGTCTCTCAAGATGAAACAACAAACTATCACTTGTGCAAAGCAAACACAAGTGATTCTAGCGAAGAAACAAACAACAAAAGATTGCTAAGAGGAGAGGATTTGCAACAAGAATTTCAGAATTCTTGTCCTTCAAAGGTGTGTTTCAAGTGTATATATCTCTTGTATATCTTGTGTGTATCTCTATAGAATTGAGCCAAAGGCCTCAATTTATAGGTGTGTAAGATGACCTCTTCAAGTGCCCATGTAATGGCCATTTAAATGCCATGTAATAGCCCTTTAAATCACCAACTAATGCAGCCAAATAATGGATGATTTATGGAGGAAAAACTGTCATTTTAATGCTTCAAAACCTCTCCATAATCAGCCAAACTTTTGGACTTCCATCGCCTGAACTTTGCCCAAGGAAGCGGCGGCATTTGCAACATTAAGCGATGACGTGCGCAGCTGACCAAGCAGGCAATTAGCGTCGTGGCCCTCCTGCGCTGTGGCTCCGTCGGGCTAGCGTCGCGGCTCCGCGACCCTTTCCGACTCGTTTCATCTTACACTTTGCACAATCCTTCATTCGTTTACCGATGTGGAACACTTGTTATTTAGCCAATAACCGTCCATCATTCTATGTCTCAAGCATTTACTTACGTACCAATATCTCTTTCACTAACGAAATTTACGATACTTGACACTACAAGGGCACATGTGTGGAAATGACGTTTCCGACATGCGGGGCCCCAATTGTTGGAGTCATAAACAATGGGATAAACTTAATTCCACATTAGTAAATTTTCAACAATCCTCTCTTGAAAGAGATTTTGGGCGCACATACAAGGTGCCTACTTTCAGCAATCTTTCAGCGAAAAGATATTGCATCAGAAGAGGTAGCTTCCTCTTTGAACCTTCCCTAGTTGAATACCATCGAACTTACTTACTGTGTGGTGAACGTGATGTCTTGTACCATCAGTGTTTAACGTAAGCCAAGACAATGGTACCAACACAATACCTCTCATTTATTCGTTTCTTCTTATTGTTCTGTCCGTTGTGGTCGTGGACACACTTGGATTCTTAAGTGCGTTCATTTGAGGCGGCCTGTCCTCGCATTTAAATAGGTGATCTCCGACAAGGTATCTTGCTATACCCACTTCACAAGTGTTAGGAATCATTAAAAGTTTCCCAACCTTAACCTCAACCGTTTGAGGATCGTTAAAGGTTTAGAAGCTTAACCTTTACCCACCATGCATGTAGCACTTTAATGTCTATCGCGGGAACGTCTTTGGATTTATGTTTCTTTACAGAAATCATAATCCGAAGTGCTCTTGCTTCCACCGAAGTGCTCTTGCTTCCACCGAAGCGCTCAGTACTTCGGATTATGATTTTTGTAAAGAAACGTAAATCCAAAGTCGTTCCCGCGATAGACATTAAAATGCTACCTGCATGGTGGGTAAAGGTTAATCTTTTAAACCTTTAACGATCCTCAAACGGTTGAGGTTAAGGTTGGGAAAACTTTTAATGATTCATAACACTTGTGAAGTGGGGTATAGAGGGATACCTTGTAGGAGATCACCTAATTAAGTGCGAGGACGATCACCAAATGAACTCACTTAAGAATCGAAGTGTGTCCACGGCCAGAACGGACATAACAATAAGAAGAAATGAATAAAGGGGAGGGATTGTGTTGGTAACGTTGTCTTGGCTTACGTTAAACACTGACGGTTAAAGACATCACGTTCACCATGCAGTAAGTAAGTCCGATGGTATTCAACTAGGGAAGGTTCAAAGCGGAAGCTACCTCTTCTGATGCAATATCTTTTCGCTGAAAGATTGCTGAAAGTAGACACCTTGTGTGTGCGCCCAAAAAATCTCTTTCAAGAGGGGATTGTTGAAAATTTAGTAATGTGGAATTAAGTTTATCCCATTGTTTATGACTCGAACAATTGGGGACCCGCACGTCGGAAACGTCGTTTCCACACATGTGCACTTGTAGTGCTAAGTATCGTAAATTTCGTTAGTGAAAGAGATATTGGTACGTAAGTAAATGTTTGAGATATAGAATGATGGACGGTTATTGGATAAATAACAAGTGTTCCACGTCGATAAACGAAGGAAGGATTGTGCAAAGTGTAAGATGGAACGAAGCCTGAAAGTGGTCGCAGAGTCACGCGCCACCTTTACGGAGCCACAATGTCGGAGGGCCAGCGGTGCTCTGCCGCCGCCGCGCGCTAATTGCCTGCTTTTATCGAGCCGCGACGCTAATGCCGCAAAGACCGCTCGCTTGGCAAAGGTCTGTGCGACGGAAGTCTAAAAGTTTGGCTGATTATGGAGAGGTTTTGGAGCATTAAAATGACAGTTTTCCTCCATAAATCAGCCATTATTTGGCTGCATTAGTTGGTGATTTAAAGGGCCATTACATGGCATTTAAATGGCCATTACATGGGCACTTGAAGAGTCCATCTTGCACACCTATAAATTGAGGCCTTTGGCTCAATTCTATAGAGAGACACACAAGAGATACAAGAGATATACACACTTGAAACACACTTTGTGAAGAACAGGAATTCTGAAATTCTTGTTGCAAATCTTCTCCTCTTAGAAATCTTTTGTTGTTTGATTCTTCGCTAGAATCACTTGTGTTTGCTTTGCACAAGTGATAGTTTGTTGTTTCATCTTGAGAGACTATTGCCCGCTAACGTAAAAGCATATATACGGGGCAATCTTGTTTTAAAGACAGAGTGTCATCACTCGACTCAGCACAGTTGTAACACATCCAGATTTAATGTCTCTTGATTTCAGGTTATCAAGATTCAAGACTGATTCAAGAACTCAAAAGTTTGTCGTTGCCACAATCCTTATTTACTACAAGCTTGTTGATACGTTAGTCTTTATTGTTTATCCTTTCGAAGTACTTGTAATAGTTATTTACTATTTCCGTACTGATTTATATCCAACAAATCTCAATATTATAATCTAAACCTTTAAAGGACCGTAAAGTATTTTAGTCATTTAAAACTACAAATAGGAAAAGCAGCCAGTAAAAGTGACTTCTTTAAACTTTATTCCACTCAAGTATCAGTGGCAAGAACTAGTACAAATATATGCTCTTGTTGCTCAAAGAACTCACACATTCTTTGTCTTCGTTTCTAATTTCATTTGCAAACATGGTTTCATCTTCTCCACCAGCCCCAAAAGTGAGCTTTCTATCACTATGCTTGTTCTAAATATTGCAAATTAATCTTGAAATTACAAGCCTGTTTTCTTGAATGGAATTGTTTCAAATATTGCAAATAATCTTGAAATGACAAGTTTGTTTTTTGAATGGAGGTATTTTAACTTATGTAAATAATCTTGAAATTGCAAGCTTGTTTCTTGAATTGAATTGTATTCTTGTTCATGGGTTTGCAGGAAGTTCCTTCAGATGATAAATGGGCAGAAGACGGCCCCCCTCGCGAAGCGAAATGGTGGTACTCAACTTTTCACACTGTCACTGCTATGGTTGGTGCTGGTGTTCTTAGCCTGCCTTATGCCATGGCCTATTTAGGATGGTATGTATTCTAAACATGCAGAGTTAAAAGTTTTTTCTTAACCATTTAAATTATTATCTTGTTGGATTGATCCTAAAAGATTGTTTGATGTTGAATTGTGTGATCATTTCTTAATAAAAGCTTAAGTCGTGAGGGCAAGCACACTTTTATTTCTTAATAAAGCATTTAACACGTTTTTTCATGTGCTGACATGATTCTTTTCCTAGGCACCTCTGACACCATGTTGACACTGTGACTAACTCATATGAAAACTTAAGCCATTAGAGAGATCATCTCATCTAAAAGCTTAAGTGGACCGAAAGAGCATATTTTATACTTGATTATGTCTTCAACACGCTTTCTCACGCTAATTCTTTTCCCGGCATCTTTGACAGCTTTGATACCATATTGAAACTGTGTGATTAGCTCATTTAAAAACTTAAGCTGTTAGAAAGAACATATTTTTATTACTGTGGTTGAAGTAAAGTTGTCTTTGTCCATCAGGGGTCCAGGGACAGTGGTGATGATCTTATCATGGTGCATAACCTTAAACACAATGTGGCAAATGATACAACTCCATGAATGTGTGCCCGGGGTTCGTTTCGACCGATATAAGGATCTCGGAAAACATGTATTTGGACCAAAACTTGGGGCATGGATAGTGCTTCCACAACAGCTGATTGTTCAGGTCGGTTGCGACATTGTATACATGGTTACTGGAGGAAAGTGCCTGCAGAAATTCATGGAGATTGCTTGTACTAATTGCACCAGAATAAGACAATCCTATTGGATTTGCATCTTTGGTTCCGTCCATTTCTTTCTGTCACAGTTGCCAAATTTCAATTCTGTCTCTGGTGTTTCATTAGCTGCTGCAATCATGTCACTGAGGTAACTAATTTTCTTGATTCAGCCTTTAAGATTAGCCTGATAAGTTCAAATCTCGCTGTTTTAATTGAAACCGCATGAAGAAATATCAAGAAAATAACACATGCTAATGAGCAAGGGAGGAGGTAGGTTGTGGCAACGGGGTTCAATTGAATCCCTTTGAGCGAAAAATTATACTGCACAAATAAGGCCAAAATGATTCTTTTTTCTTATATATAAGTTGTTAAATCCCCTTGATATAAGGAAAGATTCTATTGTAGTGGTAGAGGAGGTTTGGAAATTGCTTGAAGTCATTTGTCCAAATCTTAAGCGTAACGTTTTAGCAGTTTTCTTGAATCCCCTTAAATGAATTTTCTGGATCCGCCACTCCTAATGAGTATTATAAACTGAACAACTACTAAGACATCAATTTTGGACTAATTTTTATAGCAGGCTACTTATATCTAACTTTTGGTACTAAAAATAGTTGAAAGTCAGGGTATGAAAATATCTTTTACTTATGAGCTATGTTGCTCGGACTCTTGAAAAATGTCAACGGGTGCATGCCGGATCCTCCAAGATAGTGCATTTTGGAGGATCTGACACGTGCACAACAATATTGTCGGAGAGTCCGAGCAACATAGCTTATGAGAACAGTTCAACAGCATAGATAGCTCAATGCCTTATTATGTACTATTAGATGTGAAAAACTTCCATCTCAATAATAAAAACTGATGCTCACAAAATTCTTGGGACTGTTTAATCTGGTGTGCAGCTATTCAACTATAGCATGGGTGGGTTGTGTGGGCAAAGGCAGAGTCCCGAACGTGAGCTACGCGTACAAGACAACAAGTCCAACCGACTACATGTTCCGTGTTTTCAACGCGTTAGGTCAAGTTTCGTTTGCTTATGCCGGGCATGCTGTGGTCCTTGAGATACAGGCTACAATTCCATCAACGCCAGAGAAGCCATCAAGAGTACCAATGTGGAAAGGCGCTGTATGGGCCTATTTTGTCAATGCCCTCTGCTATTTCCCCGTTGCTTTCATCGGGTACTGGGCGTTTGGTCAAGACGTCGATGATAATGTGCTCGTGGGACTCGAAAGGCCGTCTTGGCTTATTGCAGCTGCTAACTTAATGGTGGTTGTCCATGTCATAGGCAGCTATCAGGTACTCACTTTTAATAATACGCGAGCACATGAAACTTGTCTCTTCCTGCATTTTTTTGCATTAGTCGTGTGAGGACTGTTGGCTAGAGGTAACAAGAAAAATGATTGTTGCAGGTTTATGCTATGCCAGTGTTCGATTTGATGGAGCAAAAAATGGTGAAAACCTGGAATTTTCCACCTGGCGTACTTCTGAGATTCATCGTTCGTACTTCATATGTTGGTGAGGGACTTTTTCATTACATCTTATCTAATCCAGTCGTCGCAACATCTTATTTTTACTCTCTGAGATCAAATTTACTCAGTTGTTAGTCCGCTGTTTAACTATACTATGATCTCAACTAAATAAAAGTGTTTTATTTATGTTGCAGCTTTCACTTTGTTTCTTGGTGTAACATTCCCTTTCTTTGGTGATCTTCTTGGTTTCTTTGGAGGATTTGGTTTTGCTCCTACTACTTATATTGTAAGTCAAGTTTCCAATTCTTTTATATATTTTCTTTTTTTATTTATCATTTTAGACCAACTTTAATAGTCAAATGTCTTGGCTTATTCCCTAAATTGTAATACTTGTTGCAGCTCCCCAGCATACTGTGGCTTAAGATCAAGAAACCTAGAAGATTTAGTACCTCATGGTTGATAAATTGGGTAAGTCCAAAAAATGTTTCAGTTTCTTCCCCTTTTTCCTCTGCTTCAAAGATGTTAGAGTGAATTAATAAGATTCAACTTATATATGCTGACAGTGTAAAAACAATTTATACTGTCAATGTATCTTAACATGTTGTAACATGTAAATTTCCTTACTTCCCCTGTTATTAATCCACTTATTAAGTACTTATTATGGTCGATTATGAGTAATTATCTTGAGTTTAACTTGCTTCTATATACCGTCCATAAATAAGCTATGTGAAGTCACATAAAAGATAATTGCAGTTTCCATCCATAAACAGCGGGATTAGTAACGAGGAAATTATAACAGGTTAAAATACACATATAGTGTAAACAATCTTTTTCAGTGTCGGTGTATAGAAGTGAAACTCGAATCAATAACAAGTGAAACTTTGAATTATTTTCAAACTCTTTTTCGTCTGAATTTTTTAATGTTTTCTTTCAAGAGTTATACTAATATGATGTTTGGCATATTTTTAAAAAAATTTCAGGCATGCATATTTATTGGAATATTCATTATGATAGCTTCCACAGTTGGTGGATTAAGGAATATTGTTGCCGATTCTTCCTCCTATGAGTTCTACTCATGAAGAAGTTGCTACATTATACAGTGAAGAACCAATTGGAGTTTAACATAAATCTATTAAAGTATGTACTAAAAGCTAGTGAATTGGAATGATCTAATCAAGGAAAAAACTAGTTAAGAGTTCAATATTTAGTACTAGTAGTTTTTAAGATTTATGATTCAGAATTTTAGCAAATTTCATATTTATCCGTTTAATTTGGATTCTGGGACTGGCTGAGTTTCAGAAAGATTAAACATATCTTGTAATGACAGTTCTATTATTCCATGGAAAAAATTATTGTCTTTTGCAATGACTTGTTTAAAAAAAAAATTTGGTTGATCCAGGCATCCAACATTCTTAAATTTACTGGCCCGATTAATCTGGATTCGTGTTGGGTACGCTGATTAAGTGGATAATGCACTTTTTATAAAGAAAAAATCATTTTTAGGCCTTGAACTGACACCTTTGCTAAAAGTGGAGGGATCTCGACTAGTGTCACAAGCTTTAATTTTTGATAAGAAAATTAAAAAATATAAAGAAATATAACACCAAGAAGCCAAATATATTATCCTAGTGTCGCGTTTCAAAGTCGTACATACTTAGTCCAAAGTAAACAATATCACTACTGAGTTGGGTTTACAAATGGTATCAGAACCACCTCGCGTGCAACTTTTGGTGATGTTGAGCAAAGCTAGCATTCAATTGAGTAAGGCGAATCTCACATCTTTCTATTTTATTTTTTTGTATATCTGTTTTATTCTCTTCTAGTTTTGTCTTAAGGATACTGATATGGTGGGAGGTTTATATATTAATTTTTTTCCTAGCCTCTAATAGTGGCAAATTCTTTACTTTTTTTTTTCCTTTTTCCTTTTTGCTAGTGTGAAGCTTGTGGTTGAATATATACTTTACATACACTAATAATTTATAGTCAAATTAATCCCCCAATTCATTTAATTTTATATCATGATTGATTTTGTAGATCCCTAGCTAATTGGGACACTCCACAAAAATGCCAGTCTTTAATGAACATACATCTTCTAAACTTTTATAAGATCATGTGGTACAAAATTGCTTCTCTATAAAGTTAACCATTGTAATGATGCCAAGATAGGCACAAATCACCTACCAACTAAAACTTTCTTATCATTATTCAAGTCATGAAATATTGATATTCCTCACTTTTAAAGTCTTTACATGAAAATGACATTGTTGGAGCTTTGTAATTTTGCATAAAAAGAGAAGTGATAAAAGCACTTTTGGTCCCTTAATTATTAGTAATTTCTGATTTTAGTCTTTGTGATATTTAACAAAATATATTTAACCTTCAATTAATTAAAATGTATGAATTTGGTTTGGAGACAAACTCTGGAGTCTAAAGGGTTCAGGTTGAGTAGGACGAAGACAAAATACTCGGAGTGCAAGTTCAGTAACAGGAGCGACCTTGAGACAGGCGTGTAGGTGAGGCTTGGTACCTAGGTCATTCCGAAGAAAGGAAGCTTCAAGTACCCCAGGTCTATTATCCAAGGGAATGGAGAGATTGATGACGATGTCACACATCGTATTGAGACAGGGTGGATTAAATAGAGGCTCGCATCTGGAGTCTTGTGCGATAAAAAGGTTCCACCAAAACTTAAAGGCAAATTCTATAGGGTGGTGGTTAGACCAACTATGTTGTATGGGGTGGAGTGTTGGCCAGTCAAGACGTCACACATCCAAAAGATAAAAGTTGTGGAGATGAGGATGCTGAGATGGATGTGTGTGCATACAAGGAGGGATATGATTAGAAATGATGATATCCGGGACAGAGTGGGAGTGGCCTCGGTAGAGGATAAGATGCGGGAAGCGAGGTTGAGATGGTTCGGGCATATGCAGAGGAGAGACAAAAATGCTCCAGTGCGGATGTGTGAGAGGTTGGCTATGGACAGGTTCAAGAGGGGTAGATGTAGGCCAAAGAAGTATTGAGCAGAAGTGATTAGACGGGATATAGCACATATGCAACTTACTGAGGACATGACCGTAGATAGGGGGTTGTGGAGGACACATATTAGGGTAGAAGGGTAGTAGGTAGTCGAGCGTAGCCCTACTTATGCTTACAAACTGGTAGTTGTAGTGTTATTATTGTAGGCCCGCTTAGCCTATCATACTAGTAGGTGCAATATTTCTTTATAGTAGCGTTTGATTTCTACTGCTATGTGTTCTTTAGTGTACTTTATTTATCTTATGTACCTGCATTAGTTACTTCTTCTTTTTTACAATGCGCTAGCATGACTTATTCACATTTGATACCATCATTTTCATACTGCTTAAATATTTTTGTCCGGGTCTGGCGTTTCTATTGCTTTGCTTTTGCTTTTTCTTATGCTTTGTCTTGAGCCGAGGGTCTCTAAAAAATAGTCGCTCTACCTACCAAGGTAGAGGTAAGATCTGCGTACACTCTACCCTCCACAGACCTCACGTTGTGGGACTTTACTGGGTATGTTGTTGTTCTTGTTGTTGTTGTTATGGATTTGGTTCTTTTATGTAGAAAATATGTTATTTTGAACTATATTTAAAACTATATTACTGTCGGATACAGAGTAAACAATACAAGCTTAACATAACACATGAGTAATTAAGTGGTGGAACAATTGGTATTATGATATTCACAAGCAAACATATCAAAAGTGCATGTTTCAATTAATTAAAGGTCAAATATGCTTATTTAGATATTGCAAAGGACTAAAATAAAAATTTATCAATAATTAAGGGAAACTGCTATTAACTCAAAAAATAATTAATGGGGGTTGAAGAATCTTGACCTTCACTTAATGAAAACATTAATTAAAGAATGATATGAGCCTTTAATCAAATTATCCAGAAGTACCCCACACCTAAAGAAGGAAAAGTGTGATTTATTGGCTCTCATAGCAGATGCTACTTGGAAAAGAACTTTTTCCTCTTTTTTTGTAGTTGTTGGTATTGCACTAATATTAGGTACACAAAACTTGAATGTTGTACTCTATTTCTGACATTTCCTTTATGGATTTGCAAGTACTGAAACTGATTTTGTTACCTCAATAGCTCATGTTGTTCGAATTCTTTAAATATATCGCCGGATATATGTAAGATCTTTTAAAATTTGTGCATTTTTTAAGAAGCCGACACGAGTATAACATCATTTTCGAAGGGTCGGAGCAACATAGCATGTCGCTATAACTTGTTATAACATGTAATTTGCTTTATTTTCAAAGTTACTATTTTCACCTTTCATGAATATTACTCCCCCTGTCTCAAAAAGAATGAGTCACTTTCCTTTTTAGTACGTAAAAAAAGGACATATTTTCTTATTTAATAATAATTTAACTTTAAACTTTTACCTTTTACGCAAAACGAGATGATCTATAACAACACAAATATCTTTGGCTTATTTTAGACCGTAAGATTCAAAAGTCTTCCTTTATTTATTAAAGTGCGTTTCAAATGAAAGTACATCACATAAATTGAGACTGAAGAAGTAATTAACTAATAGTTATCTTTTAAATGATCAAATTGTATAAGAAAATTACACTATCAACTCGTTCGATTATCAGGATTTCATAATCCCGGTATAAAATTTTGTATTATTTTATCTTTAGTATGGTTGCTCTTTTATATTCGGAATTTTGGTATAGTGTAATTGTTGGATATGTAAAGCAGTACAGGAATAATAAATAACTATTACAAGTGCTTCGAAAGGATAAACAATAAAGATTGTTGTATCAACAAGCTTGTAGTGAATAAGGATTGTGGCAACGACAAGCTTTTGAGTTCTTGAATCAGTCTTGAATCTTTAAGCCAATTGCTGAAAGCTCCCGGAATCTTGATAACCTGAAATCAAGAGACACTAAATCTGGATATGTTACAACTGTGCTAAGTCGAGTGATGACACTCTGTCTTTAATACAAGATTGCCTCATATATATATTTTTACGTTAGCGGACAATAGTCTCCCAAGATGAAACATCAAACTATCACTTGTGCAAAGCAAACACAAGTGATTCTAGCGAAGAAACAAACAACAAAAGATTGCTAAGAGGAGAGGATTTGCAACAAGAATTTCAGAATTATTGTCCTTCAAAGGTGTGTTTCAAGTGTATATATCTTTTGTATATCTTGTGTGTATCTCTATAGAATTGAGCCAAATGCCTCAATTTATAGGTGTGTAAGATGACCTCTTCAAGTGCCCATGTAATGGCCATTTAAATGCCATGTAATAGCCCTTTAAATCACCAACTAATGCAGCCAAATAATGGATGATTTATGGAGGAAAAACTGTCATTTTAATGCTTCAAAACCTCTCCATAATCAGCCAAACTTTTGGACTTCCATCGCACAGACACTGCCAAGGAAGCGACGCGACGCTGCAACATTAGCGCCGCGACGCTGCAGCCAAACAGGCAATTAGCGTCGTGGCCCTCCTGCGCTGTGGCTCCGTCGGGCTAGCGTCGCGGCTCCGCGACCCTTTCCGACTCGTTTCATCTTACACTTTGCACAATCCTTCATTCGTTTACCGATGTGGAACACTTGTTATTTAGCCAATAACCGTCCATCATTCTATGTCTCAAGCATTTACTTACGTACCAATATCTCTTTCACTAACGAAATTTACGATACTTGACACTACAAGGGCACATGTGTGGAAATGACGTTTCCGACATGCGGAGCCCCAATTGTTGGAGTCATAAACAATGGGATAAACTTAATTCCACATTAGTAAATTTTCAACAATCCTCTCTTGAAAGAGATTTTGGGCGCACATACAAAGTGCCTACTTTCAGCAATCTTTCAGCGAAAAGATATTGCATCAGAAGAGGTAGCTTCCGCTTTGAACCTTCCCTAGTTGAATACCATCGAACTTACTTACTGTGTGGTGAACGTGATGTCTTGTACCATCAGTGTTTAACGTAAGCCAAGACAATGGTACCAACACAATACCTCTCATTTATTCGTTTCTTCTTATTGTTCTGTCCGTTGTGGTCGTGGACACACTTGGATTCTTAAGTGCGTTCATTTGAGGCGGCCTGTCATCACACTTAAATAGGTGATCTCCGATAAGGTATCTTGCTATACCCACTTCACAAGTGTTAGGAATCATTAAAAGTTTCCCAACCTTAACCTCAACCGTTTGAGGATCGTTAAAGGTTTAGAAGCTTAACCTTTACCCACCATGCATGTAGCACTTTAATGTCTATCGCGGGAACGTCTTTGGATTTATGTTTCTTTACAGAAATCATAATCCGAAGTGCTCTTGCTTCCACCGAAGCGCTCAGTACTTCGGATTATGATTTTTGTAAAGAAACGTAAATCCAAAGTCGTTCCCGCGATAGACATTAAAATGCTACCTGCATGGTGGGTAAAGGTTAATCTTTTAAACCTTTAACGATCCTCAAACGGTTGAGGTTAAGGTTGGAAAAACTTTTAATGATTCCTAACACTTGTGAAGTGGGGTATAGAGGGATACCTTGTAGGAGATCACCTATTTAAGTGCGAGGACAGACCGCCTCAAATGAACTCACTTAAGAATCGAAGTGTGTCCACGGCCAGAACGGACATAACAATAAGAAGAAATGAATAAAGGGGAGGGATTGTGTTGGTAACGTTGTCTTGGCTTACGTTAAACACTGACGGTTAAAGACATCACGTTCACCATGCAGTAAGTAAGTCCGATGGTATTCAACTAGGGAAGGTTCAAAGCGGAAGCTACCTCTTCTGATGCAATATCTTTCACTGAAGATTGCTGAAAGTAGACACCTTGTGTGTGCGCCCAAAAAATCTCTTTCAAGAGGGGATTGTTGAAAATTTAGTAATGTGGAATTAAGTTTATCCCATTGTTTATGACTCGAACAATTGGGGACCCGCACGTCGAAAACGTCGTTTCCACACATGTGCACTTGTAGTGCTAAGTATCGTAAATTTCGTTAGTGAAAGAGATATTGGTACGTAAGTAAATATTTGAGATATAGAATGATGGACGGTTATTGGATAAATAACAAGTGTTCCACGTCTATAAACGAAGGAAGGATTGTGCAAAGTGTAAGATGGAACGAGTCGGAAAGGGCCGCAGAGCCGCGGCGCCAGCCCTACGGAGCCACAATGTCGGAGGGTCATGGTGCTCCAAGCCGTCAGCGCGCTAATTGCCTGTTTATTACGAGCCGCGACGCTTAATGCCGCAGCACGGCGCTTTGGCAAAGGTTCTGCGACGGAAGTCTAAAAGTTTGGCTGATTATGGGGAGGTTTTGGAGCATTAAAATGACAGTTTTCCTCCATAAATCAGCCATTATTTGGCTGCATTAGTTGGTGATTTAAAGGGCCATTACATGGCATTTAAATGGCCATTACATGGGCACTTGAAGAGTCCATCTTGCACACCTATAAATTGAGGCCTTTGGCTCAATTCTATAGAGAGACACACAAGAGATACAAGAGATATACACACTTGAAACACACTTTGTGAAGAACAGGAATTCTGAAATTCTTGTTGCAAATCTTCTCCTCTTAGCAATCTTTTGTTGTTTGATTCTTCGCTAGAATCAGTTGTGTTTGCTTTGCACAAGTGATAGTTTGTTGTTTCATCTTGAGAGACTATTGCCCGCTAACGTAAAAGCATATATACGGGGCAATCTTGTTTTAAAGACAAAGTGTCATCACTCGACTCAGCACAGTTGTAACACATCCAGATTTAGTGTCTCTTGATTTCAGGTTATCAAGATTCAAGACTGATTCAAGAACTCAAAAGCTTGTCGTTGCCACAATCCTTATTTACTACAAGCTTGTTGATACGTTAGTCTTTATTGTTTATCCTTTCGAAGTACTTGTAATAGTTATTTACTATTTCCGTACTGATTTATATCCAACAAATCTCAATATTATAATCTAAACCTTTAAAGGACCGTAAAGTATTTTAGTCATTTAAAACTACAAATAGGAAAAGCAGCCAGTAAAAGTGACTTCTTTAAACTTTATTCCACTCAAGTATCAGTGGCAAGAACTAGTACAAATATATGCTCTTGTTGCTCAAAGAACTCACACATTCTTTGTCTTCGTTTCTAATTTCATTTGCAACCATGGTTTCATCTTCTCCACCAGCCCCAAAAGTGAGCTTTCTATCACTATGCTTGTTCTAAATATTGCAAATTAATCTTGAAATTACAAGCCTGTTTTCTTGAATGGAATTGTTTCAAATATTGCAAATAATCTTGAAATGACAAGTTTGTTTTTTGAATGGAGGTGTTTTAACTTATGTAAATAATCTTGAAATTGCAAGCTTGTTTCTTGAATTGAATTGTATTCTTGTTCATGGGTTTGCAGGAAGTTCCTTCAGATGATAAATGGGCAGAAGACGGCCCCCCTCGCGAAGCGAAATGGTGGTACTCAACTTTTCACACTGTCACTGCTATGGTTGGTGCTGGTGTTCTTAGCCTGCCTTATGCCATGGCCTATTTAGGATGGTATGTATTCTAAACATGCAGAGTTAAAAGTTTTTTCCTAACCATTTAAATTATTATCTTGTTGGATTGATCCTAAAAGATTGTTTGATGTTGAATTGTGTGATCATTTCTTAATAAAAGCTTAAGTCGTGAGGGCAAGCACACTTTTATTTCTTAATAAAGCATTTAACACGTTTTTTCATGTGCTGACATGATTCTTTTCCTAGGCACCTCTGACACCATGTTGACACTGTGACTAACTCATATGAAAACTTAAGCCATTAGAGAGATCAGCTCATCTAAAAGCTTAAGTGGACCGAAAGAGCATATTTTATACTTGATTATGTCTTCAACACGCTTTCTCACGCTAATTCTTTTCCCGGCATCTTTGACAGCTTTGATACCATATTGAAACTGTGTGATTAGCTCATTTAAAAACTTAAGCTGTTAGAAAGAACATATTTTTATTACTGTGGTTGAAGTAAAGTTGTCTTTGTCCATCAGGGGTCCAGGGACAGTGGTGATGATCTTATCATGGTGCATAACCTTAAACACAATGTGGCAAATGATACAACTCCATGAATGTGTGCCCGGGTTCGTTTCGACCGATATAAGGATCTCGGAAAACATGTATTTGGACCAAAACTTGGGGCATGGATAGTGCTTCCACAACAGCTGATTGTTCAGGTCGGTTGCGACATTGTATACATGGTTACTGGAGGAAAGTGCCTGCAGAAATTCATGGAGATTGCTTGTACTAATTGCACCAGAATAAGACAATCCTATTGGATTTGCATCTTTGGTTCCGTCCATTTCTTTCTGTCACAGTTGCCAAATTTCAATTCTGTCTCTGGTGTTTCATTAGCTGCTGCAATCATGTCACTGAGGTAACTAATTTTCTTGATTCAGCCTTTAAGATTAGCCTGATAAGTTCAAATCTCGCTGTTTTAATTGAAACCGCATGAAGAAATATCAAGAAAATAACACATGCTAATGAGCAAGGGAGGAGGTAGGTTGTGGCAACGGGGTTCAATTGAATCCCTTTGAGCGAAAAATTATACTGCGCAAATAAGGCCAAAATGATTCTTTTTTCTTATATATAAGTTGTTAAATCCCCTTGATATAAGGAAAGATTCTATTGTAGTGATAGAGGAGGTTTGGAAATTGCTTGAAGTCATTTGTCCAAATCTTAAGCGTAACGTTTTAGCAGTTTTCTTGAATCCCCTTAAATGAATTTTCTGGATCCGCCACTCCTAATGAGTATTATAAACTGAACAACTACTAAGACATCAATTTTGCACTAATTTTTATAGCAGGCTACTTATATCTAACTTTTGGTACTAAAAATAGTTGAAAGTCAGGGTATGAAAATATCTTTTACTTATGAGCTATGTTGCTCGGACTCTTCAAAAATGTCAACGGGTGCATGCTGGATCCTCCAAAATAGTGCATTTTGAAGGATCTGACACGTGCACAACAATATTGTCGGAGAGTCCGAGCAACATAGCTTATGAGAACAGTTCAACAGCATAGATAGCTCAATGCCTTATTATGTACTATTAGATGTGAAAAACTTCCATCTCAATAATAAAAACTGATGCTCACAAAATTCTTGGGACTGTTTAATCTGGTGTGCAGCTATTCAACTATAGCATGGGTGGGTTGTGTGGGCAAAGGCAGAGTCCCGAACGTGAGCTACGCGTACAAGACAACAAGTCCAACCGACTACATGTTCCGTGTTTTCAACGCGTTAGGTCAAGTTTCGTTTGCTTATGCCGGGCATGCTGTGGTCCTTGAGATACAGGCTACAATTCCATCAACGCCAGAGAAGCCATCAAGAGTACCAATGTGGAAAGGCGCTGTATGGGCCTATTTTGTCAATGCCCTCTGCTATTTCCCCGTTGCTTTCATCGGGTACTGGGCGTTTGGTCAAGACGTCGATGATAATGTGCTCGTGGGACTCGAAAGGCCGTCTTGGCTTATTGCAGCTGCTAACTTAATGGTGGTTGTCCATGTCATAGGCAGCTATCAGGTACTCACTTTTAATAATACGCGAGCACATGAAACTTGTCTCTTCCTGCATTTTTTTGCATTAGTCGTGTGAGGACTGTTGGCTAGAGGTAACAAGAAAAATGATTGTTGCAGGTTTATGCTATGCCAGTGTTCGATTTGATGGAGCAAAAAATGGTGAAAACCTGGAATTTTCCACCTGGCGTACTTCTGAGATTCATCGTTCGTACTTCATATGTTGGTGAGGGACTTTTTCATTACATCTTATCTAATCCAGTCGTCGCAACATCTTATTTTTTACTCTCTGAGATCAAATTTAATCAGTTGTTAGTCCGCTGTTTAACTATACTATGATCTCAACTAAATAAAAAGTGTTTTATTTATGTTGCAGCTTTCACTTTGTTTCTTGGTGTAACATTCCCTTTCTTTGGTGATCTTCTTGGTTTCTTTGGAGGATTTGGTTTTGCTCCTACTACTTATATTGTAAGTCAAGTTTCCAATTCTTTTATATATTTTCTTTTTTTATTTATCATTTTAGACCAACTTTAATAGTCAAATGTCTTGGCTTATTCCCTAAATTGTAATACTTGTTGCAGCTCCCCAGCATACTGTGGCTTAAGATCAAGAAACCTAGAAGATTTAGTACCTCATGGTTGATAAATTGGGTAAGTCCAAAAAATGTTTCAGTTTCTTCCCCTTTTTCCTCTGCTTCAAAGATGTTAGAGTGAATTAATAAGATTCAACTTATATATGCTGACAGTGTAAAAAAAATTTATACTGTCAATGTATCTTAACATGTTGTAACATGTAAATTTCCTTACTTCCCCTGTTATTAATCCACTTATTAAGTACTTATTATGGTCGATTATGAGTAATTATCTTGAGTTTAACTTGCTTCTATATACCGTCCATAAATAAGCTATGTGAAGTCACATAAAAGATAATTGCAGTTTCCATCCATAAACAGCGGGATTAGTAACGAGGAAATTATAACATGTTAAAATACACATATAGTGTAAACAATCTTTTTCAGTGTCGGTGTATAGAAGTGAAACTCGAATCAATAACAAGTGAAACTTTGAATTATTTTCAAACTCTTTTTCGTCTGAATTTTTTAATGTTTTCTTTCAAGAGTTATACTAATATGATGTTTGGCATATTTTTAAAAAAATTTCAGGCATGCATATTTATTGGAATATTCATTATGATAGCTTCCACAGTTGGTGGATTAAGGAATATTGTTGCCGATTCTTCCTCCTATGAGTTCTACTCATGAAGAAGTTGCTACATTATACAGTGAAGAACCAATTGGAGTTTAACATAAATCTATTAAAGTATGTACTAAAAGCTAGTGAATTGGAATGATCTAATCAAGGAAAAAACTAGTTAAGAGTTCAATATTTAGTACTAGTAGTTTTTAAGATTTATGATTCAGAATTTTAGCAAATTTCATATTTATCCGTTTAATTTGGATTCTGGGACTGGCTGAGTTTCAGAAAGATTAAACATATCTTGTAATGACAGTTCTATTATTCCATGGAAAAAATTATTGTCTTTTGCAATGACTTGTTTAAAAAAAAAATTTGGTTGATCCAGGCATCCAACATTCTTAAATTTACTGGCCCGATTAATCTGGATTCGTGTTGGGTACGCTGATTAAGTGGATAATGCACTTTTTATAAAGAAAAAAATCATTTTTAGGCCTTGAACTGACACCTTTGCTAAAAGTGGAGGGATCCCGACTAGTGTCACAAGCTTTAATTTTTGATAAGAAAATTAAAAAATATAAAGAAATATAACACCAAGAAGCCAAATATATTATCCTAGTGTCGAGTTTCAAAATCGTACATACTTAGTCCAAAGTAAACAATATCACTACTGAGTTGGGTTTACAAATGGTATCAGAACCACCTCGCGTGCAACTTTTGGTGATGTTGAGCAAAGCTAGCATTCAATTGAGTAAGGCGAATCTCACATCTTTGAGATGACTGTGGGGCAAATCTCGGCTTGCTGAGTCCCTAGGAGGGGCTGCATGTGACACCCTATGCAAATCTCACATCGACAAAGCAAATAAAAAAAAGTGCTAGGTATATAACTATATAATAAAATAAGCCCTAAACCTTAATGAGTCATTTTAAAATCGTGCTCACCTAGGTCAAAAGTGTAGTAAATCAGAGATTAAGAACACAATGAAGAGGAAGAAGAAGATATGAATGTGGAGAAGAAGAGTTCTCATTGATGAAGTATATAAGACTTAGTCCTCTACAAATGAATACAATGTGTATATATACACTTACATAATCGTGAGATTAGTTTAGCAGCTAAGCCTTTCCATTAGTTGGTTAATCAACCACTTAACCATCATTGTAACTAATTGTTACTAACAGATACATCACAATGACTATTCTGTCCTTGCTTACTATTTTAAACTTAATCAACAAAAAATGAATAATATCACTAATTGTTACACATGGCACCATCAATGTTTCAACAGAATTCTAACACAACTATATTTATCAATACCAAAGACGATAACAACAAAAGTCATGATCTAGGAGTGCAAAAAATCCAGTATATAAACATCTTCATTTGGCCTACCATATCGCTTTTGAATGAGCTGAACAATATAAACATCCATGATATTCAACTAAAATAACCTTATACAACCTTGGAACGTTACACTAAAAACTTATACACACTTCATATACCATATAGTATAAAAAATCATAATAATATATGTTTTTTCACAAATTTCCATCACTTAATCATATATGGATAATGAAGCTTTTTATTCTGTTTATTTGGTTGAATTCGACTCTGAACCTTCCCTTTTGCTAATTATTTTATTATATTGGTTCAACTATTGTGTATGCTTGGAGCTTGCTATTTTAACCTTTTCTGTCGGTGCATGTACAATGTCATAGGTTGGTCCAAAGAATGATATTCAACTTTCTTTATTAAATCTGTTGTTCCTAGTAGCTCATGAAATTATAATGATCGTCATATCTTGTATGCTGGATCTTCTACTATTTTATGTTTTCCTCATAAGTGTGTTAATTTCTATATTGTGCGGAACTAAGTATCTTCTATTCGTTGGGATAAAAAAAACAGTTGTGATTGCGAGAGGAGGAGAGATGGTGTCTTCCTTTACTATCTGGCGGTTGAAAACAAAAGTGCTTTCATGTACACGATTGTTAGGCTCAGGGACCTTAAGTTACTATACAATAATAGCTGAGTTCACAATCAAATATTTATTAATATTTTCAAAATATTTTAATACATATACATAATTTAGGCAAAAGCTATTGAGTTCACGTGAATACATATGTTACAAGCTAGATCTACCTCTACAATTTGGTATAAAACACGGGATGTAGGTAATTTCTTTCATAGCATTAAAAGCATAAAAACTGAATTGGAAAAACTGAGACTGTATTTGGTAATTCTTCTGGGATCATTAGGTAAGTTACATTGGTGGATTAATGAACCTACTTGTAAAGAATGGATCTTTGGCCTAACTCAACCCCAAAAGCTAGCTTGTAGGGTGATGATTGTCCAAGTCCATTTAAGGAGTCCATGTTCCCATTCCATATCCGATGTGGGACTCTTAACACTCCCCTGCACGCTCATACCTTGTTAATTGGAGCGTGGATAATATAATTTGGGGGCCCAATATCGATGAACAAAGAATTGGAATGCGCCTGGCTCTGATACTATGCAACAACCCGATGATAATTGGTATATGGACACGGGGGCTACATCTCACCTCAACTGGACTGCAGATAATCTTCCCAAACTATTTCGGGGAACTGACTGACAGAATGGGTGGGGAACGGGAACCGGTGTTGGCGATGGGGTGGTGTTGGGTGTGGGATTTCTGGGCATGACAGTGGTTGTGGTGGTGTGGGGGTGTCTGTCGGGGTTCCGGGTTGTGTCCAAGTGGGTAAATTGCTGGGGCGTTGGGTAGGTATTGTCGGATATGGTGACGGTGGTGGGTTGGGACCGAACTGGGGTGTTGGTGGGTTCGGGTTGCCTACTGTGGTATCAGAAGCCTAAAACTCAAAACCTAATTCTTTCTTCCAAACAATTGCAGCCGTCACCGTCAGAATTTTTTTCCGTCCACCGTCTTCTTCTTCTTCCTCTCTTTCATGGATCCTTTTTCCTGTCTGTGGCTACCATGTCTGCTCCAACCACTCCTAAAGCTTCCGTATCTTCTACTATTGTATTTGACAACCACCCTCCCTCCTCAAATCTATCATTCCATCCGGCATTTACCATCACAAATATCAAGAATTTTATCCCTATAATTCTTGATTATGAGGAGGGTAATATTCTTCATAGGTTGAACTGTTTTATATTCATGCTTTCGCGTACAACATGCTTGACCACATTGATAATTCCGTTCCTCGCCCTCTTGACATTCCCGACACACATGGCGTCATCTTGACACTATTGTCAAACAATGGATTTATGGTACTATCTCAAAAGATCTACTTCATACTATTATGAAGTCTGGTGCCTCGGCACGTGAACTTTGGATTCGTTTGGAAGAGATCTTTCAGGATAGCAAACATACATGTGTCATGTATTAGGAAGAATAATTCAATAACACACGTCTAGAAAACTTCACCAACATGTCCAAGTATTACAAACAATTAAAAATTGTTGCTTACCAATTATCTAACGTGGGGACGCCAGTTTCTGACACAAAAATGGTTCTCCAACTTATTGCATGATTACCGAAAGGTGAATATGAAATACTAGCAACAATGATCCAAAAAGCCGAACCTCTTCTCAATTTCAACAAGGCTCGGTCGTAATTGTTGTTGGAAGAAACACGACATGCCAAACAAGATGAACAGAACCAAAAAACGCTAACGGTTGACGTTCCCGCCCACTCCGCCACACCCTCCGTCAGCCAACCACCACGGACAACCACCAGCAGCGGGGTAGCCACGGTGGTGGCAGAGTTGGAAAGGGGCGAGGCAGTGGCAAAGGGGGACGGGGCCAAGGGCATGGTGGAAAGGCTCGCCTCAAAGACCACAACTTCCAAATAATTGGGCGGCCCAGGCGGGCCCAACATCGACCCCTGGGCCTCGATCCACCTTACTTCACTCAAAGAACAAAGTGGGCCAACAACCCTTTCTGGGCCGAAGAACCAGGCTGGCTTGGCTCATCCCATGCCCCGACAGATGACCCCAGGCCCATTATGTCCTGGCCCAGCCGACGTCCTCATACAGTGGCCTGGCCCAGCCGAATTGGGTCAGGCCTTCAGCAGCATGACCATGCAACAACCCGATGATAATTGGTATATGGACACGGGGGCTACATCTCACCTCACCCAGATTGCAGGTAATCTTCCCAAATGAAATGGAATGAGAACATGGACTCCTTATATGGACTTGGATAATCCTCACCCTACAAGATAGCTTTTGGGTTGAGTTAGGCCCAAGATCTATTTTTTACATGGTATCAGAGCCAGGCTCATTCCTACTCTTTGTTCGTCGATGTTGGGCCCCCAAATTATACTGTACACGCTCCAGTTAACGAGGTCTGAACGCGCGGGGGAATGTTAAGAGCCCCACATCAAAAATGGAATGGGAAGTTCATATAAGGAGCTCATATGAACCCAAAAGCTAGCTTGTAAGGTGAGGATTATCCAAGTTCATATAAGGAGTTCATGTTCCCATTCCATTTACGATGTGGGACTCTTAACATGTAAAGAATGGATCTTGGGCCTAACTCAACCCAAAAGCTAGCTTGTAGGGTGAGAATTGTCTAATTTTATATAAGGAGTCCATGTTCCCATTCCATATCTAATGTGGAACTCTTAACACTACTCATATTAATTACTTTATCTATAAGTTTTTATTATACGCAGAAGTGAAAGAACATGTATTGGGACATGATTGAAGCTAATCTGAAAAAGATAAACTAACCTATATATTAAGAAAAAGGTTCTGATAATTTTTTTTAACAAATTGGCAGAATAAAATCATTGACAAATCTTTCTTTTTCAACTCATTTACACTAAAGTTTTTGTCTTGCTTTGTAGACTACAAAAGAATCCCTTTACCAAGTCCAAAAGGGGATTAAAAAGGAAAATGAAGAATAAAGGGTTAAGTAGGATTAATATATATATCCAGAATTTAAAGTTCAGATTCATTAAGAAAAGAAAATGGTTCTCTGTCCACTGAAAGTTCATCATTGAGAAATTGAAAATAAAACTTTATACATGCGTGTAACTTTGTAGTGCAAACTCCATGAAATGAAATACCACTAATTTTCCAAAGAACTACTTATCAATATTATTTTCAAAGTACTATTTATTTGTTGAATGGATATTAATTTTTATTGAAAGACAACGTGTATACACATATGCAAACCGTGTATATCACCTATTCCTACCTTGTATATAATTTACCTTATTTGTAAAGTTATTGTACAAGTGTAATTATGATATTAGTCTTGTATTAGAAAAATGTATTAAATTTGTATTAGGAAAATGTAGACTTATTTATTATATATCATGTATATATAAATCTCTTCATTAATGAAAATAATCAAGGGATTATATTCTTTCATGGTATCAGAAGTATAGGGCAAAATTTCCTTCTCCCAAAAACACCTTCCGCCGCCCACTTCCCTTCTCGGAATCCGAGATTCCGGCCATCGGCCGACGACTAATTTCTCCCAAATTTTCTTCCTAATCCCTAATTCTCCTCTTGTTCTTTCATCATGTCTTCCTCAAAGAACACGTTTTATCATGCCCTTGTAGTCTCCAACATCAGGAACCACATCCCTATCGTTCTTGAGATGGAAAACGTTCAATACGCGACGTGGGAAGAATTATTTAAAGTTCACGAACGCTCTCATCGAGTCTTTCATCACATCATCACATCATCACATCATCTCCTCGGTAACAGGCAAGGAGAATGTGCCTACCATCGATGATGACACTGAGTTATGGTTAACTCTTGATGCTACAGTATTTCAGTAGATTTATTCCACTATTTCTACGGATCTCTTGCAGGCTATTATTGAATCTGACGCTACGAAAATGGACACTTAGAATAGGTTGCGTGATATATTCCAAGATAACGAAAATTCCCGTGCTATGACCCTTGAGCAGGAATTCTCTCAACTTAAAAATATCTCCGCCTATTGTAAAAGGCTTAAGAAAATGGTGGATCAACTTAAGAACGTTGGTGCGCCCGTCACGAATGATCGTCTTATTCTTTAGATGGTTGCAGGCCTATCCAAGGCATATAATGGCGTTAGGACGCTTCTTCGTCAAAGTAATCATCTCCCATTGTTCTACCAAACACGTTCCATACTTACCTTAGAAGAAGTCGGCTTGGCTAAAAAGGCGGCTACCGGAGCCACTCCCATCATGATGATGGCTACATTCGATGACCCTCACTCCTACTCGGATAATTCTAGCCACAACCATAATAATGGTAGCGACAAAAAAGGCCAAAATTAGAAAAATGGCAGCAAACCCTGCGGCGGCCATGACGGCGATGGCGATGGCGTCGATGGCGGCAGTGGTGGAGGTCATCGTGGCGGTGGCGGCCGGTGAGCCGCAACACCCCGCAGCGCGGCCTTGGCGATCTGCGATGGCCGTGGGGTGAGCGATGGCGATGGCCCAATTTCGACGACCCCAGCAAATTGGGCGGCTATTCCCGGGCCTACTTCTAACGAGTTGAGAATAAGGCGACTCAGGGCCTTGGCGGCGGGATGGCACGCGGGCCTCGACCTCGGCCAGCCGTGATGCGTGCCAGCGGCGATCCCGACACCCATGGATATTGAGGCTGCGATGCATACACTTGGATTAAATCCCTCAGACGCATATTGATATATGGACACCGGTGCCACTTCTCACATGGCATCTGCACCAGGCAATCTCTCATTTTATTTCAATTTGAGCAAAAGTCATGACATAGTTGTTGGTAATGGTCATTCAATTCCAATTTATGGTTATGGTCACACAAATTTGTCTTCCCCTCATCCACATCTTGTCTTGAAAAATGTTCTTCATGCCCATCACTTAATTAAAAATTAGGTGTCTGTCCGCAAATTCACAACTGATAATTGGGTTTCTGTTAACTTTGACCCTTTTGGATTTTCTGTGAAGGACTTCACGACGGGGATACCTCTAATGAGATGTAATAGTCGGGAAGAGATTTATCCAATCACCACCACCACCACTTCCATGAGTCCAGCCTCACCATCAACATTTGTCGCTCTTGCACCTTCCTTATGGCATGCACGTCTGGGTCATCCGGGGTCGTCTGCTATTTCTTCTCTTAAAAATAATAATTTTATTGATTGTAAAAGTACGCGTAGTACTCATATGTGTCATTCTTGTCCTCTAGGGAAACATGTTAGATTACCGTTTGTAGCCTCTACCTCTAGTACGGTGATACCTTTTGACATTATTCATAGTGATTTACGGACATCTCTCATTTTGAGCTTTTTGGGCCATCGTTATTATGTGTTATTTTTGGATGATTATTATAATTTTTTGTGGACCTTTCCTTAGTCTAAAAAGTCTCAAGTTTTTTCCACATTCTTAAAATTTAGAGCTTTCATTCGTACCCAATTTGAACGGGAAATTAAAAATATTTAATGTGATAATGGAATGTAATATGATAATGGGCCGTTTCGGGAATTTTGTGATACTAATTGCATAGTTTTTTGATTTTCTTGTCCTCATACGTTCTCACAAAATGGAAAACCCGAACGAAAAATTCGTATCATTAATAATATTGTCCGCACTTTACTCGCCCATGCATCATTACCTCCATCTTTTTGGCATCATGCATTACAAATGACTACTTACCTCCTTAACATACTTCCTACCAAAGGATTAGCATATCAATCTTCCTTAAAATTCTTTATCATAAAGACCCTTCATATTCTCATCTTAGAGTATTTGGTTGTTTTTGCTATCCATTTTTTCTGTCCACTACAATTAACAAACTTCAAGTCCGTTCTACTGCTTGTGTGTTTTTGGGTTATCTATCTAATCATCGTGGTTATAAATGTTTTGATTTATCTTCTAATAAAATCCTAATTAGCCGCCATGTTATTTTTTATAAAACTCAATTTCTGTTTGCTAAATTGTATAATCTCGTGTCAAGTTCATATATTTTTTTGGATGATTGACCCTCACCGTATATAATCCAACAGTGGGCCCAACATTCTCGTGAACCATCTCTTCCAACATGCCCACTTCCTGTTGGCCCAAATAATCTCGGTACTGGTCCACAGTCTCAGCCACTGCCCAGTCCAGTTTCAGCGTCTCAGCTAGCAGGCCCAATAAATTCTTCCTCTGGCCCACGTACTTCCAGCCCACTTCCTGTTTTACCTGAGCTTGTTTCAGTTGGTCATGTTTCAACTTGTCGGCCAGCATGCCCACTACCTGCTGTCCCATTACCTTTGTCCGCAAATCTACTTTTCCAGCCAGCAGGCCCATTGCCTACTGGCCACTCCATCAGCGTTCTGACACCGTCCCCGATCTAGTCCACTTCTATTTCGAATCAAGGGCTCGTTACCCATAACCAACGTGGTATTTTTAAACCTAAATGATATTTTAATCTAAATTCTAATGTCACTAAATCACCCCTACCACGTAACCTAGTGTCTGCCCTTTCATGACCAAATTGGAATATGACCATGGATGATGAATATAATACTCTTATTGAAAATAAGACGTGACAGTTTGTGCCCCGTCTGCCTGGTGTCAATATTATTCGTTCTATTTGGATTTTTACTCATAAAGAAAATTCTGACGGTTCTTTTGAGAGACATAAGACACGTCTTGTCGGTGATGGTAAAACTCAACAGGTTGGCATGGATTGTGGAGAGACATTTAGTCTGGTAGTCAAACCGGCTACCATTCGCACTGTTCTCAGTCTAGCTCTCTCGAAAGCATGGCCCATTCATCAGTTGGATGTGAAAAATACTTTCTTACACAATAATCTTAGGGAGACAGTATACATGCATCAGCCCTTGGGTTTTAAGGATCCCAATTATTCTCACCATATCTGTTTGCTGAAAAAGTCCTTGTATGGGTTTAAGCAGGCTCCACGGGCTTGGTATAAGAGGTTCGCAGATTATGTGTCTACTATTGAGTTTTCTCACAGCATGTCTGATCATTCTATGTTTATCTATCATTGTGGTACTTCTTTGGCATACATTCTGTTATATGTAGATAATATTATATTGACTGCCTCTTCTGATAATTTGTGCAAGTCTATCATGTCCCTTCTAAGTTTAGAATTTTCTATGAAAGACTTGGGGCCCTTGAGTTATTTTTTGTGTATAGATGTTACTCGTCATGCAGGTGGTCTGTTCTTATCACAGAACAAGTATGCGGCTGAGATTATTGAAAAATCTGACATGTCATCTTGTAAGTCCTCTTCTACTACGGTTGATACCAAACTGAAGCTGAGTGCTAATTCTAGCACACCATATGAGGATCCCACCCACTATCGTAGTTTTGCAGGGGCTCTTCAGTATCTTACTTTCACGAGACCCGATATTACTTATGCAGTACAATAGGTGTGTTTATTTATACATGATCAGAGGATTGAGCACATGTATGCGCTCAAACGCATTATACGATACATACAATGCACACTTGATTATGGTTTGCATTTATATCCATCCTCCGTCTCTACTCTCATGTCTTATATATATGTTGATTGGGGTGGATGTCCAGATACTAGACGTTCGACATCTGGTTATTGTATGTTTCTTGGTGATAACTTGATCTCTTGGTCGGCAAAACGCCAGACTACTTTATCGTGATCCGGTGCGGAGGCCGAGTATTGAGGGGTAGCCAATGTGGTGTCTGAGTCATGTTGGCTGCGTAATCTTCTATTAGAGCTTCACTTTCCTATTCAGAAATCTACCTTGGTCTACTGTGATAATGTTAGTGTGGTCTATCTCTCTGAAAATTCGGTCCAATATCAGCGCAGTAAACATATAGAGATGGATATTCACTTTGTTCACAAAAAGGTAGCTCGTGGACAAGTATGTGTCTTGTATGTCCCTTCACGGTTCCAAATTGGTGACATCTTTACTAAGGGTCTTCCCTTGGTTCTGTTTGAAGATTTTAGAGACAGTCTCAGCGTACGACAACCGCCCGCTATGACTGCGGGGGTGTGAAAGACAACGTGTATACACGGATGCAAACTGTGTATATCACCTATTCCTACCTTGTATATAATTTATCTTATTTGTAGAATTATTGTACAAGTGTAATTATGGTATTAGTCTTGTATTAGAAAAATATATTAAAGTAGTATTAGGAAAAGATAAATTTATTTATTGTATATCATGTATATATAGACTTATTTATTAATAAAAATAATCAAGAAATTATATTCTTTCATTTATAATGTTAATATTCTGCTCAACTTGTGTGTATGTTGAGTATTTCATTGAATACCTATTATCTTTCATCAGTATAGCTACCGACAGATAACTTTGTCCGCTAATCATTAAACATATGAAAAGAAATTGTGTGAAGTTTTCTGTTTGAGTTGAAAGCTATGTTGGCTTTCTATTGTAAAGCAGTACGGGAAGTAAATAAATATTACAAATGTTTGAAAGGATAAACAAATAGGCAATGTTCAGAACTGCCGCAAGCTTGTTGAGTCTTGAATCTTGATAACCTGAAATAAAAAAACAACTAAATCTGGATGGTTACAATTGTGTGCTGAGTCGAGTGATTGCACTCTATCCATAAGACAAGATTGCCCCGTATATATGCTTTTACATTAATGGGCAATAGTCTGCCAAGATAAAATAACACTTTAATCTCAACACTACAAAGCAAATAGGTTGAGTCTGACGAAGAAAACAAATACGAATCGACTTGCTGAAGAAATGGAAAAGGAAGGAAGAGTTTCTGTTTTCGTTTGACTGACTCTTCTATTTTTTCTCTGTGTATATAGTGTGTCTCTGTTGTGTATATGTGTGTCTTTCCTCACTGTTTCGTGACTGTATGTACTGCATAATTGATCCAAAAGGCATCAATATATAGCATGGAGGGACTCCTCAACTGCCACAAACAAGGCTGTTAATAGCCATTAGTGAGGGTTGTTTGCCAAGTAATGGCCTGTGGCCCGTGGCCCGTGGCCCGTGACCCGAGCCCGGACCGGACGGGTGAGCGGCGGCGGCACGCGTGTGCGTTTAGCCTTGAACTCAAGCACATCTAGGTCATCCCTCCTTTAAACACATGGAATACCCCTTGGGGTCCCAAACCCTTAACCACTTTAGAGACTTATAACGAGAGCAATTCTTCCTTTTCCCACCGATGTGGTAGATTTGTCCCACACCATATTTCCATGCCTCAAACACCTTACTTCGTGGACCAATATCTCTTTCATTTCTCAACGAAATTTGACGATTCTTGGCCCTACGGTCATCTACTCAGTAGAATATGCATGTGAGAAGAGACAAAGCCTCCAACATGCGGAACACTAGTATTTAATTCATTAAATATGGGTGGACGCACCTCTCCGCCAAAGACAAATTTCCAACAAGCTAAACCTTAATTTCTTATGATTTTTGTGTGTTTCATTAATCGTCTGGCGACATGTTCACCTTCCTTTCTCCCTCTCTTACCTCAAGTTAAAAGTTTTATGTGGTCCATCAATAAAAGAAAGTGGAACCCAGACGACAATATTCAGATAAACTTACTTGCATTTCAAGTATTGTATCGGATACTTGTTATCTTTTATTAATATAAGTATTAGATAATTCCGTCCGATAAGTATTAATCAGATAAAAAGAAATTGCATAACATTTTTGTTTCAATTGAAATTTAATTTAGTCTTGATTTCTTATGATTTTTGTGTACTTCATTAGTCGTTATGCAACACGTTGACCTTCTTTTCTCCTTCTCTTACACCAAGATAAATACTATACGTGGTCCATCAATAAAATATAGTGGACGTTCCCAATTTTCTAAAGAACTACATTTGTGTTGTTTTCAACTTTATACCCAAGTATATATTTAATTTGTTTAATTAAAAGTAAAAAGGAAAGTTAAAGATGAGAAGGTAAAAAGTCCTCGTTAAAACACATGTAATACACAAAAGGGCCAAACGTGTAACTCTTTGCAAAAGCACTAAAAAAATGTGTTTTCTTGATGTGACATTTATTCATGGCTGCTACACGAAATAGGAAACATGAATTTATAGCTTTATAACTGATTAGAGTGAAAAGTAAATACTCCCTACGTCTCATATCACTTGTACATAGTACTAAAAATATCATTTCAAATTAATACTTATTAATCTACAAAACCAAGATATAATTAATTAAATATTTTTCATCTTATCTATAACGTTAAGGGTTTTTAAAAATAATCAATATTAATTATAGTATAATTTATTAAAGAAACATAAAGGTAAAGTAGTAAAAATGTAGTACCTTTTATTTATGATTTTTTAAAGGGCGTGCAAATAAAAAAGTGAACAAAGAATATGAGACCGGAGGGAATAATTAATGATATTATTATCTAGTGATCGAAAGAAAATGGTGACAAGAAATGAAGTTTGAGGGCGACATTGTATGACATTAATTAATGGATAATGATTTTCCCCTAATGTTACTTAGTGAAAGAGAATAACCCCTTACTGATTTCATTAATGTAAATAATTTATAAACACGATATACAATATTAATTTTAGGCTATAATTATATAAATTAAATATTCACCTAACTAATATAAAATATTTCTACAATAATTACAGATATACAAAATCACTAATTATATCAAAAGAATATGTTTGCATATATTATATCACCCCCCCAGTCGTAGCAGACAGTCTTCGGACGCTGAGACTGTCCCTAAAATCTTCAAACATAACTAAGGGAAGGCCCTTAGTAAATATGTTATCAATTTGATATCGTGAAGGGACATGCAAGACACGTACTTGTACATGAGCTACCTTTTTGCGAACAAAGTGAATATTCATCTCGATATGTTTAGCGCGCTGATGTTGGACAAGATTTCCAGAGAGATATATTGCACTAACATTATCGCAGTAGACCAATGTAGATTTCCGAATAGGAAAATGAAGCTTTAAGAGGAGGTTACGCAACCAACAGGACTCAGACACCACATTGACTACCCCTCGATATTCGGCCTCCGCGTTGGAACGTGACAAAGTATATTGACGTTTAGCCGACCAAGAGATCAAGTTATCACCAAAAAACATATAATAACCAGATGCCGAACGTTTGGTATCTGGACATCCACCCCAATCAGCATTTGTATAAGACATGGGAATAGATATCGATGATGGATATAAGTGTAAACCATAATAAAGAGTGCCCTGAATGTAACACACAATGCGTTTGAGAGCGTGCATGTGTTCTTCCCTCGGATCATGTATAAATAAACACACATGTTGCACCGCATAAGTAATATCAGGCCTCATAAACGTAAGATTGAAGAGCCCCCGCAAGACTATGATAGTGGGAGGGATCCTCGTAAGGTATGCTAGAAGTAGCACTCACTTTCGGTTTAGATTCAATCGGAGTAGGAGATGACTTACAGGATGACATGTCAGCCCATTCAATAATCTCTATTGCATGCTTCATCTGGGATAGAAATAGACCACTTGCATGATGAGTTACAGTTATACCCAAAAAATAACTCAAAGGCCCTAAGTCTTTCACAGTAAATTTGGAGTTGAGAAGAGATATGATAGACTTGGGCAGTTTATTAGAGGAAGCAGTCAATATAATATCATCCACATATAACATAATGTATGTCAAAGAAGTACCGCGATGGTAGATGAATAGAGAATGATCAGACATGTTGTGAGAAAATCCAAGAGTAGACACATAATCTGCAAATCTTTTGTACAAGGCCTGAGGAGCCTGTTTGAGCCCATATAAGGACTTCTTAGGATGATCGGGGTCCCTGAAACCCAAGGGCTGATGCATGTATATAGTTTCCTTGAGTTCGTCATGTAAGAACGTATTTTTCACGTCCAACTGATGAATGAGCCATACTTTTGAGAGAGCTAAACTGAGAACAATGTGAATAGTTGACGGTTTGACCACCGGACTAAATGTATCTCCACAATCCACGCCAACCTGTTGAGTTTTGACATCACCTACAAGACGGGCCTTATGCCTATAAAAACAACCATCAGATTTTTCCTTATGAGTAAAAATCCACATAGAATGAATCACATTGACACCATCCGGATGGGGCACCAACTCCAATGTCTTATTTTCAATAAGAGCATTATACTCATCATCCATGGCTATTTTATAATTCGGGTCACGAAGGACAGACATGAGGTTACGTGGTAGGGGGATTTAGTGTCGTTAGAGTTGAGATTAAAATGTCATTTTGGTCTAAAAATACCCCATCGGCTACGAGTAACGGGCCTTTGTCCCGGAATAGAAGTGGGCTGGATAGGAGTTGGGAGGACCTGGGTTGGGTGATGGATGGACTGGGTTGGGCCTACTGGTAGATTTGGAGGACGGATGGTGTCTGGGCCAACAGGCAGTGGGCCTACCAGTGTTTGCTGGTCCGAAAAGGAGGTGTGAGATGGACCAAATGGTAGACCACATATGGTGAGATCCCATCATCCAAAAAATTATAAGAATTGGACACAGAATTATGTAACTTTGCAAACGGAAATTGGGTTTCATCAAAAATGACATGACGACTAATTATGATTTTATTAGAGGATAAATCATAATATTTGAAACCACGATGAGTATACGGGTAATCCAAAAACACACAAACAGTAGAGCGGGCTTGAAGTTTATTTATTGTAGTGGGGGGGAAGATATGATAACATAAACACCCAAACACCCTAAGATGAGAATACGAAGGATCTTTGTGATAAAGAATTTTGAGTAGAGATTGATATGCTAATCCTTTGCTAGGGAGTATGTTAAGGAGGTAAGTAGTCATTTGTAATGCATGATGTCAAAATGAAGGTGGTAATGAAGCATGGGCTAGTAATGTCCGAACAATATTATTAATGGTGTGGATTTTTCTCTCAACTCTCCCATTTTGTGATGACGTATGTGGACAAGAAAACTGAAAAGATATACCATTAACCTTACAAAATTCTCTAAATGGCCTATTATCAAATTTTCTTCCACTATCACATTGAATGTTCTTAATTTTCCGTTCAAACTAAGTACGGATGAATGCTCTAAATGATATGAATGTGGAATAAACTTGAGACTTTTTAGATAACGGAAATGTCCACAAAAAATTAGAATAATCATCCAAAAATAAGACATAATAATGGTGGCCCAAAGAGCTCAAAACGGAAGATGTCCAAAGATCACTATGAATAATATCAAATGGCAACACAATACTAGAATTTAAGGCAACAAAAGGCAATTTAACATGTTTCCCAAGCGAATAAGAAGGACAAACATTAGTACTATGAATACTATTACACTCAATAAATTTATTATTTTTAAGGGAGGAAAAAACAGACGCTCCCATATGTCCCAAACGCGCATGCCATAAGGAAGGTGCTAAAGCGGCAAACATTGACGATGTAGCTTGTTTAGTAGTGGTAGTGGTGGTGATGGGATAGAGCTCGCCCCGAGTATCACATCTCATTAGAGGTATCCCCGTCCAGAAATCCTTCACAAAAATCCAAAAGTGTCAAAGTCAACAGAAACCGAGTTATCAATTGTAAATTTTCGAACAAACACCAAATTTTTAATTAAGTGAGGAGCATGAAGGATATTTTTCAAGGCTAAATGTGGGTTCGGGGAGACAAATATTTATGATCATAACCAAAAATTGGAATTGAATTACCATTACCATTAATTATGCCACGATTTTTGCTCAAATTGAAATAAGACAAGAGATTACCTGGCACGGATGTCATATGAGTAGCACTAGTGTCCATGTACCAATTTACATTCGGAGAATTTAGCCCAAGTGTATGCATTTCTGCCTCGATATCCATGGGTGTCAGAGATCCGAATGGGCCCGCAGCAGCGAAAGCCTATTGTGGCCGATGCCCAAGTAGGCCATGCTGATGCCAGGCCATGTAATTGCGAGGCCCAAGCCCATTCTAGGCTTGCTGATGTTGATGTCCATTGGGCTTGGCCCAGTTTTGAGATGGATACGGGCAGGGCGGTATGGGCCACTTCCCATTGGCCTAAGGCAGGCCCCATGGCCAGTGCCCTGAGGCCTAGGCATGTTGCCAGGGGTGCTGTGGCCTGGCCCCCTACTCACCACCACTACCGCCTCTACGTCCGCCACTGCCGCAATCATTGCCGCCGCGGCCACCATCCTTGCCACCACCACGTCCGCCACCACAATTATTTTCACGGTTTTAACCCTTTTTTCCACCCCTGTTGTTACGGTTTTGATCATAATTTTCAGAGAATGATTGAATGTATCACGACCCAAACCGGAGGGCCGCGACGGGCACCCGAACCCTACCCGTCGGGTACCACCAATCGTACATTCAACACATAATCATAATTAAATACGGACTAAGCCAAAAGACAAGTATATGAAATCTTTATCCAGAAACCCAACTTATATATATACATACCCATACCAAGGCCGACGAGGTCGTACATGACTACTACACATAGGACACATATCTACAAGCCTCTAAAGAATATAGGACCCCGATATACCCATATGCGTATGCAAAAATATTGTACCATGGCCAGAGTCCAAATCTGAAACAAATAGAGTGCTCCAATATCAGTTGAACCAGCAACCTACTAGCGTGAACCGTCACCCTCTTTAACTAAATATGCAGGCATGAAACGCAACGTCCCCCGACAAAAGGGACGTCAATACGACTGATGTATTGAGTATGTCAGGCATGAATAATAGCACAACAGGGATATACCAATAACTGAAACAGAAACAAATGACCAACAGTAAATGCCTCTGAGGGCCCTAATATATATGCCTAAATGTTATGCACAATGCAATATACTTATCCATTGGCCTCATCGGACATCTTCCTTACCATAACATCTTCTATGGGCATTATACCATATAATGGTTAATGAATGTATGCATGATGCAAATGCGGTATACTAATGGCCACACAAGCATCCTCTCATAACCGCCACACAGACATCCGGTTATATCGGCCACACAAACATTCATATCGTCTTATCCACACAGGCATCCATTTTGACCACACATGCTCGATATGTGGCCTCTTAGGGCTCTTTTGTGATATTATGTATCAGCTGCAGGTGGTGCGTATATAACGTCTTTTCCTTTTCCCATATTCCATATATATACAATATTTACCATATAGTAGTGTGCATAGCACAAGTGGGTCCAGGATAATATATGAATGTAATGCAAATGAATATGCATGAATGACAATATAATATCCTGAGTGACATAATATCTTTGTACCTTCGGCTAACACTGTTAATATCAACATATTTTCCATATGCCTCAATAAGGACTTAGGAATATATTTAGACATGATTTTAGCATAGAAATCAATAACATGAATATTCTTAACTACTAGGAGTAGAAAAAACTATGAAGCAATATCACAGCTATATTTCGTTACATGGAACATGTCAAAAGAAAGAAATAATTTTCCTTAACATACCTTCATTTTGCTAACGTAGAAATAACATGGTTGCTATGAATTTTCAGAGCACCACATCGAATATAAACAAACGAAAAGGAGCAAAATTCACTTGGATATAAACAAATGAAAAGGAGCAAAAGTTTCTTTCCAAGTGAACAAAAGAGAGTGGAATGTTTTGCTCTCCTCCTTAAGTGAGTAATGTTGCTGAATCGTTTTTGTCTCCAAGGAATTCTCAAAATCACGATATAGACTCCCCCTTAATCAACTTAGCATTTAATGAAAGATAATCATTTGGTCTCCCACCAGGCCACTCTTGGCGGTGGAGTCTCTCATTTCACGCCACATTGCATCAACATGCACGGTCACTTAATTAATTAAGTGACCTGCCTACGTATAATTTTTCAATCATACACATAATTAATTACGTGATCTCAATTCACCTAAATCTCAATATCATATAAGATCTTCTTATACTCAATGTCATAATTTTGTGATATGACATTAGTCCATAACCTCTTTATGCATGTACCAAATTTATTCCTGATCCCCGTTGTCATACTTGTTACGTCCAAATTATTTTGGGGTTGCATCATTTTATATACTAATCTCCTTATTAGCATACGTGAATATAACATAAATTTTCTCAACGCTCGGGCCCATTTACACATGCCTAGCGATTTTCATACGCCTAGCGATTCAAACCGTGACCCAAAAGTACGGGATGTTACATCCTTCCCCCCTTAGAAACATTCATCCTCGAATATTGGGGTCACATATCTAGTCCCCGTTACGTAGCCCAAAAATACATCTACCTTCATACATCACTACATCAGACCTCTCATGACTTTCAAGCATTAATTATGATACCATGAGATAGAACTAACCTTATGCTCCTTTTGGAACCTCTTCATATGATAGATTCTCCGTAACCTGCACATCCTCAATTGGTACAATCCGAGAAGGATCTCCAATACCTGCTCTCAATATGGAAACATGGAAAACCGGATGAACAAACTTCAACTCCGAAGGTAAGTCCAACTCGTAAGCTACTTGATCGATTCTTTGAATTATACGATATGACCCAATATACCTTGGACTGAGCTTTTCTTTCTTCATGGATCTCATTACACCCTTCATCCTTTTTGTTGTAATCCTTCATTCTGTTCGTCACAAAGCGGAAAACATTTCTGCCTTGATACTTAATCATACCATTTCATTTATACTTACTAACTGTTTTAATATTCCCTACCTCTATCATTTGATTGTACCATAATTCTCGTCCTCAATTGCCCCTATTATTATACGGAGGTTATATTCATGAAGTTATTTTGTGTGCTCACCCACTCCTTTGGATATCCTAACCTTTATCTAATATAATAATCCATTTGATACTTAAGCAAGTTGTAATACTCATTCTTCACCCCTCTTTTCTTTGTATGCCTTGTGATTTTCAAATCCCAAATGTCCTCAAACTGCTGCTGAACTTGAAATGAAATTGTTTCTACTCTGCTGATAATTGGAAACAAAAACAGTGGCTTCTATGTTTGTTGTCTAAACCATTGTTATGCTCGAGAGACTTTCCTATGCTGTCATTTTTATTTTCACTTATTGTGGATGTCCTTCGTTGTTGCATGTTGCTGCAAGTCTCGAGTAAACTGATCATTTCTCCAGTGATGAACGTTAATAAGTTATTGCACATCCTGAGAATATGCTACATGTCAAGGCTATCTAATTGCTGATGTTTTGAACCCACTGTTATTGCATCTTCTTGCTATGCTTTAGTAGTTTAATGATGCACATGTTGCTGCATTTTTTTTTTGCTATTGCTATGCCTCAATTGTTGCACCTTCTAGCATTTTTGTGGCTATACTCGATATACTGCTGCTCTCTGAATTTTTTTCCCTCTGATGCTTCTGTCAAAGTTTCTACTTGACTACCAGACGGTCGAGGCGGTCTCACTCGACCTTTACAACTTTGACCCAAAGATATCGGCATCTTTGAACCCTTTAAATATCGTTGATCCCTGACTAATAAATTCCTTCGGTTATAAGCTCCCTGACTCCCCAAGGGGTCTATCTCTATCGAATGCTTCAGGATGAAGTCGTTCCTGAGAGGCAACCAATTGATTCAATACCTGCACTGGTCTTCTTACATCCTAATCAGACAGAGTCGGTGGTAGGACTGATGGTACATGAGCCTTCATCAACTCCCTTGGTGCTACATGATTCACCGATCCCTGGGAAAGCAACTTACTCATATCCCCTGATAGATCTGTCTCAATCGAGAGCGTACCACTCGTATTTACACTCAATCCAACTTCAATCCCCCTGCTAATCATAATCTTTCTGGAAGAAGGTATTGCTGTAATCGTAAATACGATAAGGTCTACAAAGAAAATCCTTACAATCTTCTGCGTTCCAATGCTTAGTACTTCCTTTATATTACTAAACACTTTGCTTTATAGGCTTGCGTTATCTCTTCCATCTTCCGTATATGAGTGAGACAATTTCTCATAATCTCGAATTTTAACAATAATATTGCCCCTTCTGGCGTATTAATCGTCTTGGTAGAAATCGCTCATTTACTGGCTACGAGTATAAACTAACCGAAGTCTTTTTGGTAATCGGCATTACTGACACCGTAACAGGCACGAGTTAAACTCAAATTCTTAAAACTCAGCTATACGGCACGATCTATTATATGAAAGAATGGAAATCATCCATAAATGTCAGGCAACCTCCTCCTTATAAGTATGGTGCACAACATACTCATAAACAAGACTCTACTAGACACGGCTTGTAGACTCCCTAGGACAGACATGCTCTGATACCAAGTTTGTCACGACCCAAACCGGAGGGCCGCGACGGTCACCCGGACCCTACCCGCCGGGTACCACCAATCGTACATTCAACACCTAATCATAATTAAATAACTGAAAGATAAGTATGTGAAATCTTTATCCAGAAACCCAACTTATATATATACATACCCATACCAAGGCCGAGGAGGCCGTACATGACTACTATACACAAGACACATGTCTACAAGCCTCTAAAGAATACATGACATCACTAGGACGGGACAAGACCCTGCCATACCCATATGTGTATGCAAAATATTTTACCACTACCAGAATGCAATTCGAAAACAAATAGAGTGCTCCAACATCATCTGAACCAGCAACCTACTAGTGTGAACCGTCATCCTCTTTAACTGAATATGCGGGCATGAAACGCAGCGTTCCCCGACAAAAGGGACGTTAGTACGACTGATGTACTAATTATGTCAGGCATGAATAATAGCACAACAAGGATATACCAATAATTGAAACAAAAACAACTGACCAACAGTAAATGTCTCTAAGGCCCTAACACATATGCCTAAATGTTATGCACAATGCAGTATACTTATTCATTGGCCTCATCGGGCATCTTCCATACCATAACAGCCTCTGTGGGCATCATATCATATAATGGTTAATGAATGTATGCATGATGCAATTGCGGTATACTAATGGACACACAGGCATCCTCTCATAACCACCACACATGCATTCATATCATCTTAGCCACACATGCATTCATATCATCTTAGCCACACATGCATTCATATCGTCTTAGCCACACATGCATCTATTTTGACCACACATGCTCGATATGTGGCCTCTTAGGGCTCTTTTGTGATAGTATGTATCAGCTGCAAGTGGTGTGCGTATATAACGTCTTTCCCTTTCCCCATATCCCCGATATATACAATATTTAGCATATAGTAGTGTGCATAGCACAAGTGTGTCCATGATAATATATGAATGCAATGCAAATGAATATGCATGAATGACAATATAATATCCTGAGTGACAATATCCTTGTACCTTCGGCTAACAATGTGAATATCTACATTTTTTCCATATGCATCAATAAGGATTTATGAACATATTTAGATAAGCTTTTTGCATAGGAATCAATAACATGAATATTCTTAACTACTAGGAGTAGAATAAATTATGTAGCAATATCACGGTTATATTTCATTACATGAAACATGTCAAAAGAAAGAAATAATTTGTCTTAACATACCTTCATTTTGCTAACGTAGAAATAACATGGCTGCTACGAATTTCCAGAGCACCACATCGAATAGTCACTTGGATATAAACAAATAAAAAGGAGCAAAAGTTTCTTTCCAAGTGAACAAAAGAGAGTGGACTGTTTTGCTCTCCTCCTTAAGTGAGTAATGTTGCTGAATCGTTTTAGTCTCCAAGGAATTCTCAAAATCACGATATAGACTCCCCCTTAAAAGATACTTCAACTTAGCATTTAATGAAAGCTAATCATTTGGTCTCCCACCAAGCCACTCTTGGCGGTGGTGTCCCTCATTTCACGCCACATTGCATCAACATGCACAGTCACTTAATTTATTAAGTGACCTTCCTCCGTATAATCTTTCAATCACACACATAATTAATTATGTGATCCCAATTCACTTAAATCTCAATAACTTATAAGATCTTCTTATACTCAATGTCATAATTTTGTGATATGACATTAGTCCATAACCTCTTTATGCATGCACCAAATTTAATCCCGATCCCCGTTGTCGCACTTGTTACGTCCAAATTATTTCGGGGTTGCATCATTTTATATATTAATCTCCTTATTAGAATACGTAAATATAACATAAATTTTCCCAACGCTCGGGTCCATTTACACACGCCTAGCAATTTTCATACGTCTAGCAATTCAACCATGACCCAAAAGTATGGGATATTACAGAAAGTCATCGGTTTCACGGGACATGGCCACCATCATGGCAGAATTGGCTCCGGTTGCCGTATTTTTTGCCAACCGTGCTTCTTCTAAGGTGAGCATGGAACGTGTTTGGTAGAACGGCGGGAGAGGATTGCTTTGGCAAAGAAGAGTTTCAACCTCATTATACGCCTCGTAAAGTCCTGCAACCATATAAAGAACGAGACGATTATTTGTGACAGGCGCGCCGACATTTTTGGGTTAATCCGACAACTCCTTGAGCCTCTGACAATAGGCTGAGGCATTCAGAAAATCCTCCATATTTATGTGAGAGATTTCTTGCTCAAGGGTCACAGCACGGGAATATTCATTATCTTGAAATATATCACGCAATCTATTCCAAGCTTCCATTGCTATAGCATCGGGTTCGATAATTATCTGTAAGATGTCCGTATAGATAGTGGAATAAATCCATTGGAGGACCGTAGCATCAAAAGTTTCCCACAACTCTATTTCATCATCAGTGGAGGCACATTTTCCTTGCCTTTGTCCGGTTTGACGATGTGATAGAGGACTCTATGAGACCTTGCATGAATTTGAAAAAGTTCTGCCCACATCGCGTATTGGACGTTCTCCATTTCAAGGATGATAGGGATGTTGTTCTTGATGTTGGAGACTACAAAGGCAGGATGAAAGGTATTCTTTGTGGTAGACATGATTGAGGAACGAGAGGAGAATTAGGATTTCGAGTAAAAAGGGAAGGGATGTCCGAGAGACCAAGGGCGGCGGAAGCTGTCTGGAGAAAGAAAAAGTTTGCCCTAGGCTGCTGATACTATGAAAGAGAATAATACCTTGATTATTTCATTAATGTAAATGATTTATATACATGATATACAATAGTAATTCTAGGCTATAATTACGAAAATTAAATATTCACCTAACTAATATAAAATATTACTACAACAATTACAGATATACAAAATCACTAATTATATCAAAAGAATATATTTATATATATTCTATCACTTAGAACTCACCCAAATTTAATCAGTAAATAAGACTATAAAAAGTGACATGTTGCTTAAGTCATTAATGAACTCAATTTTTCCTCTCTTCTATATATTACAATCATATATTTACTTATTAATCACAAAAAAAAAACTCTAAGCAGGGCGTACTTATATTTTGTTGTACTTATAGAGTACATAAACCTGCCATTGGTAGCAGATTCAAAATTTAGAATCAAGGTTCCAATTAGACACAACGAATTCATAATTTGCTTGATGTATCTCAACATAACATTTTAACTCATAAGTGATATTATCCGATTTGGCTTAGTTCTGCATGATTTTAAAATGCGTCACTAGAATCTAAAGCTTATTTCTTTGTATACCCAGCATCTGTGTCATATTTGGTAGTTATGAAATTTATCTAGGGTGTTACATACATATCCCTAGGGACTCGACGTCCTCAAATTTGTCACACCAATCATCTCAAAGATGTGGGATTTTACCTAAATTCAATTAATTCGTGAGGTCTATTCCACCAGAGCCAAGTTACACACGGAGTGGCTCTAATATCACATGTAATAGTCAGCCCATTAATAATATTGTTCGTTTTGAACTTTGGCCGACATGATTTTAAAACGTGTTAGCATGGTCTAAAATTTGTTCTGTTTTATACTCGATAGCTCTCGTGTTTGTAGGGTCTAAAATGATGATGACCTTCTTGCAATTCGACCTCTTTTTCTAGTCCATAATTACAAGATTGTAACCCTTGAAATTAGAGGGTTTTGATTGACAGTGGTATACACACGGTATATCACATGGTCGAAAAAGTCAATAATTAATACAACATATTTGTAGAATTCTTGTACAAGTGTAATTATGGTATTAGTATTATAGTAGGAAAAGATATTAGTCTTGTATTAGGAAAATATAGATTAATTTTTCATATTTAGATATTGTATATTTGTATATATACCTCTTCATTAATGAAAATAATCAAGGGATTATTTCTTTCATGGTATCAAAAGTCTAGGGAAAATATTTTCCTTCTCCAACCCACACTTCCGCTGCCCTAATTCCTTTTCCTCGGCCGCCGGCCACTCCCTCTATTTTTCTTCCCAAAATTATTTTTCCAAATCCCTAATTCTCCTCATGTTCTATCAGTATGTCTACCTCAAAGAACACATTTCATTATGCCCTTACCGTCTCCAATATCAAGAACAACATCCATATCATTCTTGATATGGAAAACATCCAATATGCGACGTGGGCGAAACTATTTAAAGTTCACGCACGCTCTCATTGAGTCATTCATCACATCATCCACTCGGCAACATGCAAGGAGAATGTGCCTACCACCGATGATGACATAGAGTTGTGGAAACTCTTGATGCTACGGTACTCTAGTAAATTTATTCCACTATCTCTACGGACCTTTTGCAGACAATTGTTGAACCTAATGCCACGAGCATGGACACTTGGAATAGGTTACGTGATATTTTCCAAGATAACAAAAATTTTCGTGCTGTCATTCTTGAGCAGAAATTTTTCCATGTCAACAAGGAGGATTTTCCGAATGTCTCAGCCTATTGCAAAAGGCTGAAGGAATTGGCGGATCAACTCAAGAACGTTGGTGCGCCCGTCACTAATGATCGTCTTGTTCTTCAGATGGTTGTAGGCTTATCCGAGGCTTATAATGGTGATGGGACGCTTCTTCATCAAAGTAATCATCTTCTGCCATTCTACCAGGCCCGTTCCATGCTCACATTAAAAGAAGCCTACTTGGCTAAGAATGCGGCTACCGGAGCTAATTCCGCCATAATGGCGGCCTCGCCACAAGATTCATACTCTCCATCATCTTCGGCTAATTCTACTCCAAATCGGAACAACGATGGTGGAAAATGGGGGTCAAAATCAGAATTCCGACGGAAACGACGGCGGCCGCAGCAGCAAAGGCGACAGTAGTGACGGCAGCGGTGGTCAGGGTGGAAGACATTAGGGGAAACCGTAGGTTGGACCGGTGCAATAGCTTGGTCAGTGGACCAACATTGCCGATTGCCAGTGGGCCTAGCAGTGGCCCAACTGGCCTAATTTCCCCTTTCCAGTTCCAGTAGCTTACCAAGCGAATTGGGCGAGCCAGCAGTGGCCCAATTCGCAACAGTTTCAATCCAGACAGCCAGCTGGACATTGGCAGCAGGCCTTCACGGCTGTGGGCCCAGCAACCATCCCGACACCCATGGATATCAAGGCCACGATACATACACTTGGATTAAATTCCTTGGACGCAAATTTGTATATGGACACCGGTGTCACTTCTCACATGACATCCGCACCAGGTGGTAATCTCTCGTCTTATTCCAATTCGTGGTTATATTCACATAAATTTGTCCCCCCCCCACATCCACCTCTATTCCACAAAAATGTCCTTCATGCCCCTCACTTAATTAAAAATTTAGTGTATGTCCGAAAATTCACAACTAATAATTGGGTTTCCGTTAACTTTGACCCCTTTGGTTTTTCTATGAAAGATATCATGACGGGGATACCTCTAATAAGATGTAATAGTCGGGGAGAGATTTATCCAATCACCACCACCACCATTTCCACGAGTCAAGCCACTCCATCAATATTTGCCGCCCTTACTCCTTTGTGTCATGCACGTTTGGGTCATCCGGGGTCGTCTATTATTTCTTCTCTTCAAAATAATTTTTTTATTGATTGTAAGAGTACGCGTAGTACTCATATTTGTCATTCTTGTCTATTAGGAAAATATGTTAGATTACCTTTTGTAGCATCTTCTTCTGGTACGTTATTGCATTTTGGATATTATTCATACTGATTTATAGACATCTCCCATTTTAAGTTCTTTGGTCCATCATTATTATGTGTTATTCTCTGATGATTATTCTATTTTTTTGTGAACCTTTCCGTTGTCTAAAAAGTCTCAAGTTTTTTCAACCTTCTTAAAATTTAGAGCATTCATCTGTACCCAATTTAAACGGGAAATTAAAAATATTCAATGTGATAATGGAAGAGAATATGATAATGGGCCGTTTCGAGACTTTTGTGACACTAATAGCATATCTTTTCGGTTTTCTTGTCCTCGTACGTCCTCACAAAATGAGAAGGCCAAAAGAAAAATTCCTACCATTAATAATATTGTTTGAACCTTGCTGGCCCATGCTTCATTACCTCCTTCTTTTTGGCATCATGCATTACAAATGGCTACTTACCTCCTTAACATTCTCCCTAACAAAGGTTTAGCATATCAATCCCCACTTAAAATTCTTTACCATAAAGATCCCTCGTATTCTCATCTTAGGGTGTTTGGGTGGTTGTGCTATCCACTTTTTCCGTCCACTACAATTAATAAACTTCAAGCTTGGTCTACCACTTATGTATTTTTGGGTTATCCGTCTCATCATCGTGGTTACAAATGTTTTGATTTATCTTCCAATAAAATCATAATTAGTCGCCATGTTATTTTTTATGAAACTCAATTTCCTTGCTAAAATGTCTAATTCTGTGTCGAGTAATTATAATTTTTTAGATGATGCTCTCTCTCCGTATATTCTCCAACAGTGGGCCCACCCTTCTCGTGAGTTAAATCTACCAATAGGTCCACTGTCTGCTGGCCCAAATAATCTCACTGTCAAACAGTCCTGTGACCCAGGCCCAATCCCTACCGAATTAGGCCATGTGGTTGGCCCAATTGCCTTCAGTACCGTCGAATTTTCCAGGCCAGCAAGCCCACTGCCTGTTGGCCCGGTAACTCACCCGCCTGACCTAGTTTCACGGCCAGCAGGCCTACGTACACTATACTAGGGACGAAGCCTCACATGCCCCACTTGGGGCTATAGACCCCAATAAATTATTTTTTACTATTACTATATTAACAATTGTCAAAAAGTCCCCACCACAAAAAACATTAGCCCCCAACATTTTGCTACTCTTAAATTATCCAAGCCCGATAAATTTGCAAAAGGAAATTCATAAGCCCAACAAAAGAAAAAAAAGTACTAATCTATGAATACACAACAAAGTCAGCGTATGTGCTGATTAAAAAATAGTGTTGTCTTTCTCTATTAAAAAAAACACTTTGTCTTGTTCTAATTATGAGATTGTTGTCCCTAACATGAATGAAAAGTATGTATCTCCTTGGCGATCCAAGCGGAGAACTGAAGAAAAGACTAACGATACTTATTTTTGCATCGAGGGCTTTTATGGTGTTTTGGACAAATAAACTATGGAGTTAAATAGCTAATTTTCTGTGAAAAATGTTGAATTGCTTCTTTTTGTTGGGTATTAATCCTAGCAATTCATTCTTTGCTTTCAACAAGGAAAGTCTCGTCAAGTTTGCTCGATTGTATCCTCGGGAGTTTTCTTCACATGATCTAGAGTTACTTGATAATCAACTTGAGACTTATATTATTGATATGCGTAGTAGCATTGAGTTTTCAGAAATTGTTGGCATCGGATATCTTGCAAAGAAGATTGTGGAAATAAAAAGACACGAAATCTATCATTTGGTTTACACGCTTCTTACCCTAGCATTAACTTTGTCAGTTGCTACCGCAAGTGTAGAGAGAGTCTTTTCTGCTATGAGCATCATTAAAGATCGACTGCGAAATTGAATATCGGACGATTGGCTTAATGATTTATTAGTACCTTATATTGAGAACGAAATTTTGTATGAGATCAGTAACGAAGTCGTTATGCAACAGTTTCAGACTATGAAATCTCATCGAGAAAAATTGTGATTATATTTTCATTATTCTTGAACGATTTGTATTTATATTATTTAGAATTTAAATTATTACCTACTTTTTAATATTTGTATAATATAGTACTAGCCCCTCAGAAAAAATTGATGGGCTTCGTCCTTGCACTCTATCCTCCCCAGACTCCATGTTGTGAGATTTCAATGGATATGCTATTGTTGTTGTTGTTAAAAGAGTAGAGGAAAACTATATGTTATTTTCTTCACATCCATAGATTCAACTCAACGAATGATTTACTAATTATAAATCGTGTCTCTACGTATTTCATTGGAACAACCACTATCTCAATGTTATTATTTGGTTGGTGTTAGGGGAATGCATATATAGATTTAGGTACATTGTATTTTGTATAAAAGACTATTTAACTTTTTAAGTTTTTTTTTCAGAAATTGTTTTTATCTTTTATTGAACAATGTCTCGCACATAAATTAAATATGTGATGATTCGGGTTATCTCGTGTTTTTAAACAATTTCTAAATCTCGTCCAAATACAAACCTTTTTTGAAGTAATACATCTTCAGCTTCGAGTTGAAAACTAACACGTTAAGAGGTTGTCACATTTTCTCCACCATTTATTGTATGGATAATGAAATTTCATACATAACTAATTGTGTTTTCAAAAACTCTTGAAACAATAAAACAAGAAACCCCGATATTTGAGTATTTATTCTACTTTTTATTTCTCTGTCATTGTTATTAAAATCACGTCAAACTCAAGTAATAACTCATCAACTAGCAATTCCTTTAAGTTGCAACTTACTTGATTCTTTAGCTACCCTTTAAAGAAGAAACAAAAAATTACCCTATCTGATTTGCAAATCGAAACAAAGCAACAAACTGCAAGGTAGGCCAATGGACAGTTTTGGCTGGTTAGAGTTGTTGGAAATCTTACGGAGATGGACATTGAATGAAATTCTTGAAAACTTGAGGCGTGTTCAAGGACACTGTCCTTAAGGACATTTTACCCGGTATAGGTATATCCCACGGAATTCAACAAACTCTTCTAGTATAAAATTAGGCGTCAAAATCTAACAAAATTCAATAAAAAGAAAATTCAACATACTAATTAATAGAATAGAAGAAAATAAGATATATTCTCTTTGTTTGTATATATGTCATCCCAAAAGGATAAGAGTCCGAATTATATAGTTGAATAACTTGGTAAAATGGCTCAAACATGATTGCAACGGTAAAGGAGTTTATTGGGATTAAAGAGGCTTACTGTCTCATAAAGAGTAGTAAAAAATTTGTTACTATTGAAGGCTAACTTTTGCAACTGCCGAAGCCATTTCAAGGCTTCTCACCAACGTTATAATATTAAAAGTATTAGTATATTAAAGAGCCATTAACTTAATATTAAATAATGAATATTAATATTAATAAAAGTATTTAGTTTTGAGATATTCAAATAACTTTTATAACAATCCCCCACATATCTCAAAAATAATATTAAGAAGAATAAGAAGGTTTGCTGGATTTTCACATATGAGCACAATGCGTTGAATAACTTGAATCTGATGTCTCGTAGACTATGAACTAGATCTAAATAAAATAAGATTAAACTTACAGAACAATTGGTGAAGTTTAGAACTTTCATGAACCAAGAATTCTTTTGTAAGCTCGTCGTCTTATTCTATCACATTATACACGCGCAATCTTTGTCGTTATCGCGGTTTTGAGCTAAGAGGCCATACGCGTGTCCTGGTATTCATGAGTGCTCTAGAAATCCATCACAATTTCATAAAAACGGCACCACTCCACACTCATATAGGTTCAATCATCAAGTATATTCTGCAGAGCAATACACCACCTATAAAGGATATGAATTATGAATTGGATTAAGAGTTTATAATTCAGCCTCACTTTTCTTGCAGATTTGCACTATATACACGCCATATTAGGTCACGGAAGGGACAAACTATATAGTGCACAAGATCAAACAATGACTTGTTATTACCCATATGAACCTACTTCATAGGATCTTCAATCACATAGGTTGAGTTACCATCATGTTCGATATACAACCTGACAAAAGTCTCATTCCCTTCAAAACTTCATTTATTTTTTCTACCCAATAGTTTAGTCAGAGGATTGGCCAAATTCACTTTTGACTTCGCATAATTTATGGATATAATTCCATCTCATAACAACGTTGTTTTATCACTTTATGTCTCAAACACATGTGTTTTATGTCACTCAAAAATTTTATCTTTTCACTACATCTAACGTTGTTTGGTAACCCCAATATATAAACACGTTGGTCTTATTTCAACCTCAATATTTACTAAGAAGTATCTTAGCCTCATTATCAACCAACTCCAAACCACAAACTCAAATTCATTATGGTCTATTTGATTGATTTTTATATTATTACACCCCTACAACAGATGAACACATAACCACAAATGAATTTTGAGATCAACTTTAACATCATTGTACCCCTCTAGTACAGCAAAAGTTAATTCACTATAACACTTTTTCACAGCTGCTTCTTTTCATATTAAAATAATGCACAAAAAAAAATAACACTATAATATATTTTAGGATCTTTATCAACAAGATAAGTATTAAAATCTTCATCAAATTATTTTCTATCCTTATTCTTTTTCTTCTCATCAAATCTTCATTTTCAAAATCACTTTGAACAACAAAATCACATAAAATAATAGTAGCACTTTTTATAATAAAGTATATTCTCAAATTTTCATTTTTTCTTCTTAAAATCAAGTAGCATAATATTAACAAGACACTCCCACATTTTCAATAATAAAACACTCCCACATTCTCAAATATTTCAGTCCAAGGGATAATCTTCTCACAATTCACTAGAATTTTATGTTGGATACAATGTTGCAGGAAACGGAAATAAATAACTGCTAAGTATTACAAGCAATTGAAAAACTTAAACAATAAACTGGAATTACAATAAACTTGAACAATAAACTGGATCAGTTTTTGGTATGCTGAGTCGAGTGTTTGCAACTATGTCTTTAAGACAATATTGCCCCATATGTATCCTTTCTACGTCCTGGACAATTGTCTCCCAAGATAAAACAGCAAATGAACAAATGAGCAAAGAAAACTCAAGTGCTACCGTGAAGAATTTTGAGTAATAAAATGATGTTGCAAGGTAGTAGGAAGATTGATTTCGTTTATGTTTTTGTATATAACTCAACAATGGTGCAAAAGGTCTTTTATATAGTTGAAGGAGAGGCTTACCAACTGCCCACATAATTGCCTGTTACTGGCCAAGTAATGGCAATTATAGAGGTAGTAATTCACCAAAATAAATGGTTGAATTGAGTGTTGGTTGACGTTCCAGAAACCACAAAGTTCTCTGTCGAATTTGACTTTCTTGAAACTTCAGGGACCAAATTGTACATATAACAAAGTTCTCTGCCGAATTGAGCATTCCTTGATTCCATGATTGTACCCTGATGGATATCTGGAATATCTGAATGTGCAATATACAGTCTTAGGCCCAATCTTGACCTGCTTTTGCTTAGGTACTTCAACCTTTGCCAAACAACCCCACACCTTAAAATATTTGTAGGTGGGTTTCTAGGAAAGGTACCTTCAAAGAATTGAGCATTCCTTGATTTCATGATTGTACCCTGATGGATATCTGGAATATCTGAATGTGCAATCTACAGTCTTAGGCTCAATCTTGACCTGCTTTGGCTTGGGTACTTCAACCTTTGCCAAACAACCCCACACCTTAAAATATTTGTAGGTGGGTTTCTTTCCCTTCCATGATTCATATGGAGTTTTTTCCTTACTCTTATATGGGACTCTGTTAAGAATCGTATTAGTGGTAAGGACGGCTTCTCCCCACATATTTTGGGGAAGACCGGAATTGATGAGAAAGGCATTCATCATTTCCTTCCATGTGCTGTTCTTACGTTCCGCCACACCGTTCGATTGAGATGAGTATGGAGCCGTTTTTTGATGAACAATGCCTTCTTGGGCACAATATTCCTCAAATGGCGCTACGTATTCTCCCCCTCTATCGATACGAATGGATTTAATCTGCAGGCTTAGTTGGTTCTCAACTTCTGCTTTGTAACGTCAGAAAGCTTCAAAGGTTTCATCCTTACTTTTCAATAAGTAAAGGTAACAATACCTTATGCTATCATCAATGAATGTCACAAAGTATTTGTTCCCCCTCTAGTTTGTGCTAACTTCAAATCACATATATATGTGTGAATAAGTTCTAGAGGAGTGGTATTTCTTTCGACGGGTCGAAAAGGAAGCTTGGTGAGTTTTGCCTCTACGTACACCTCACACTTATGTTGAGGGTTTACATCGATAGACGACAATAACTCCATCTTTACCAGCCTTTGGATAGACTTGTAGTTAACGTGTCCTAATCTATAATCCCATAAATTAGACGACTCAAGCAAATAAGAAGAAGGTTCAACTTTATTACTTGGACGCATTACAGACATGGAATTCACTTTGAAGAGGCCTTCACAGACGAAGCCTCTCCCCACAAAAGTGCCATTCTTAGTGAGTACAAACTTATTGGATTCAAACACTAGCCTAAAACCAGCATTAACCAATAAAGGTCCTGAAATTAAATTTCTTCTAATTTCAGGGACGTGCATCACTTCCTTCAGAGTGAGCTCATTTCCGGAAGTCATCTTCAGGACCACCTTTCCTACCCCCAGCACGTCAGACGAAGTGTTGTTGCCCATGAACAGCTTCTTGTCGGTGACCGGTGTGTACGTGGAGAAGGCATCTCTGTTGGAACAGATGTGTCTGGTATCACCTGTGTGCATCCACCACTGCATCGGATTCTCAACCAGGTTTGCTTCTAGAACCACTGTCGAGAACTCCTCAATCATGTCATCCAGTAGCATGTCCTTGATGACGTTAGCATGCGCCTTGGCTTTCTGTTGTTGCTCAGTCTTGAGCTTGTGGAATTCCTTGATCTTATGACCAGATTTCCCACAGTGGTGACAGTTGCCTCGGAACATCTCCGTTGCATAGGCCTTGCCGTCTTTCTGGAACTTCCGCTTCTTGCTTGGGTTCCCTTTAGCCTCAACCAGATTTGCCTTTGCCTCAGCAGGTTGTTTACCCCTATGCAAGGCCTTCTTATTATCTTCCTGAATTTGGAGTTTGATAATAAGCTCTTCAAAGGTCATCTCCTTTGTCTTGAGTTTTAAGTAACTCATAAACTCATTCCACGAAGGAGGTAACTTCTCAATCAGCGATGCAACCAAAACCTGCTCATTTGGTTTCATTCCTTCTAAATCCAGGTGATGTAAAATCATTTGGAATTCCTGGACTTGGGACATCACTGTCTTACTGTCCACCATTTGGAATTTTAGAAACATCCCAACGATGAACGTTTTAGCACCTGCATCTTGTGTGTTGTAATTCTTTTGCAGTTTTTCCCACAGCTCTTTGGCAGTGCTAACGGTGCAATAGACCGGTTAGAGAGGGTCTGCCAAGCAGTTCAGTATGTAATTCTTACACATGAAACCGCTATGATTCCATGCATCAAGAACCATCTTTATGTCATTAATGACATGGATACCAAGGCCCCCTTCACCTGTTTCAGAAAGCGAATGGTCCATTTCATCTCCATATTGTGGAGGATCTTCTGTTAGAAATCGGGCCATGCCCATAACAGTTAAGTAGAACAGGGCGATCATGGTGGAATGCAGAGGATGGAGCAGTAAATGCAGCAGACGTGCCTTAGGCGATGGCGGGAAAGCGTGAGTTCTTTGCCTTGGACGATGAGCGACAACGATGGTGAAGGTTCTTTGCCTTGGACGATAGCGGCGATGGCGAGGAAGGTAGCATTGTTGCCTTGAGTGGCAGCAGCAACAGCAGCAGAATCAGTCATGTTTCCAACCATGTTGCAGCAGTTACAGTAAGCAAATATTGTCTTAAACTTGTTGGATACGATGTTGCAGAAAATGGAAATAAATAACTGCTATGTATTACAAGCAACTGAAAAACTTAAATAATAAACTGGAATTACAATAAACTTGAACAATAAACTGGATCAGTTTTTGGTATGCTAAGTCTAGTGTTTGCACTCTGTATTTAAGACAATATTGCCCCATAAGTATCATTTCTACGTCCTGGACAACTGTCCAAGGCAGCAGCCTTCACTACTGCTGTCGCTATTGTCCAAGGCAGCAACTCTGCTGCCTTCCCCGCTACTGCCCAAGGCACGTCTGCTGCCTTTACTGCTCCATCCTCTGCATTCCACCATGATCGCCCTGTTCTACTTAACTGTTATGGGCATGGCCCGGTTCCTAACAGAAGATCCTCCACAAGCTGGAGATGAAATGGACCATTCGCCTTCTGAAACAGGTGAAGGGGGCCTTGGTATCCATGTCATTAATGACATGAAGATGGTTCTTGATGCATGGAATCATAGCGGTTTCATGTGTAAGAATTACATACTGAACTGCTTGACAGACCCTCTCTACACGGTCTATTGCACCGTTGGCACTGCCAAAGAGCTGTGGGAAAAACTGCAAAAGAAGTACAACACACAAGATGCAGGTGCTAAAAAGTTCATCGTTGGAAAGTTTCTAAAATTCCAAATAGTGGACAGTAAGACAGTGATGTCCCAAGTCCAGGAATTCCAAATGATTTTACATCACCTGGATTTGGAAGGAATGAAACCAAATGAGCAGGTTTTGGTTGCATCGCTGATTGAGAAGTTACCTCCTTCGTGGAATGAGTTTATGAGTTACTTATAACTCAAGACAAAGGAGATGACCTTTGAAGAGCTTATTATCAAACTCCAAATTCAGGAAGATAATAAGAAGGCCTTGCCTAGGGGTAAACAACCTGCTGAGGCAAAGGCAAATCTGCCTGAGGCCAAAGGGAACCCAAGCAAGAAGCGGAAGTTCCAGAAAGACGGCAAGGCCCACGCAGCAGAGATGTTCAGAGGTAACTGTCACCACTATGGGAAACCTGATCATAAGATCAAGGAATGCCGCAAGCTCAAGACTGAGCAACAACAGAAAGCCAAGGCTAAAGGCAAGGCGCATGCTAACATCGTTAAGGACACACTCCTGGATGACATGATTGAGGAATTCTCAGCAGTGGTGCTTGAAGCAAACCTGGTTGAGAATCTCATGCAGTGGTGGATGGACAAAGGTGCTACCAGACACATCTGTTCCAACAGAAATGCCTTCTCCACGTATACACCGGTCAATGACAAGAAGTTGTACATGGGCAACAACGTTTCGTCTGACGTACTAGGGGTAGGAAAGGTGATTCTGAAGATGACTTCCGGAAAGGAGCTCACTCTAAAGGAAGTGATGCACGTCCCTGAGATTAGGAGAAATTTAATTTCAAGACCTTTATTGGTTAATGCTGGTTTTAGGCTAGTGTTTGAATCCAATAAGTTTGTACTCACTAAGAATGGCACTTTTGTGGGGAGAGGCTTCATCTATGAAGCCCTCTTCAAAGTTAATGCCATGTGTGTAATGCGTTCAAGTAATAAAGTTGAACCTTCTTCTTATTTGCTTGAGTCTTCTAATTTATGGCATCATAGATTAGGACATGTTAATTACAAGTCCATCCAACGGTTGGTAAAGTTGGAGTTGTTGCCATCTATCGACGTAAACCCTCAACATAAGTGTGAGGTGTGCGTAGAGGCAAAACTCACAAAGCTTCCTTTTCGATCCGTCGAAAGGAATACCACTCCTCTAGAACTTATTCACACATATATATGTGATTTGAAGTTCGCACAAACTAGAGGGGGGAACAAGTACTTTGTGACATTCATTGATGATAGCACAAGGTATTGTTACATTTACTTGTTGAAAAGTAAAGATGAAGCCTTTGAAGCGTTCCGACGTTACAAAGCAGAAGTTGAGAACCAACTAAGCCTACAAATTAAATCCATTCATAGCGATAGAAGGGGAGAATACGTACCGCCATTTGAGGAATATTGTGCCCAAGAAGGCATTGTTCATCAAACGACGGCTCTATACTTACCTCAATCGAATGGTGTGGCGGAACGTAAGAACCTCACATTGAAGGAAATGATGAATGTCTTGCTCATCAATTTCAGTCTTTCCCAAAACATGTGGGGAGAAGCCGTCCTTACCGCTAATACGATTCTTAACAGAGTCCCACATAAGGGTAAGGACAAAACTCCATATGAATCATGGAATGGAAAGAAACCCACATATAAATATTTAAAGGTGTGGGGTTGTTTGGCAAAGGTTGAAGTACCCAAGCCAAAGCAGGTCAAGATTGGGCCTTAGACTGTAGATTGTATATTCATCGGATATGCAAATAACAGTAGTGCTTATCGCTTCTTAGTGCATAAGTCAGATATCCATCAGGGTACAATCATGGAATCAAGGAATGCTCAATTCTTTGAAGGTACATTTCCTAGAAAGGAAAAAGGCATAACTTCTCGCAAATGAAGTTATAAACAAAGCTCTCAAGAACCGGGAGTCATTGACATCCTGGATCTAAATGGTTCAGATCTAGCGGATCTCGAGGTGGCTGAATATTCGAAATCTAGTGTTCCAGATTCTCAGAACTTGGAGATTCCAGATATGGAACTAAGGCGAAGTAAAAGGGCCAGGAAGGATAAATCATTTGATCCTGACTTTGTAGCTTATATGGTTAATGATGAACCAAGGACAATTGCTGAAGCATTGTCAACTCCAGAGGCACCGCTCTGGAAAGAAGCTATTGAGAGTGAAATAGGCTCCATTCTGCATAACCATACTTAAGAGTTGGTTGATCTTTCTCTGGGAAATAAATCGTTGGGATGTAAATGGATACTCAAACGGAAGTATAACGCAGATGGGTCTATAGATAAGTACAAGGCCAGGTTGGTAGTCAAGGGCTATCGGTAAAAGGAAGGCTTTGACTATTTTGACACGTACTCCCCGATATCTCGGATGGCATCCATACGGGTATTCATTGCGATCGCAGCTTTGCGTGACCTTAAGATACATCAAATATATGTCAAGATAGCCTTCCTAAATGGTGATTTGGAAGAAGAAATTTATATGGACCAACCCGAGGGGTATGTGGTTCAAGGGCAAGAGAAGAAAGTCTGTCGGCTTGTCAAATTTCTGTACGGGCTGAAATAAGCCCCGAAACAATGGCACAAAAAGTTTGATAGTACTTTACTATCAAAGGGTTTCTCCATTAATGAGTGTGATAAATGTGTCTACACGAAAGGTAACTCTGACTCACTTGTCATGATATGCCTGTACGTAGATGACATATTGATCACAGGAAGCAGTCCTAGGATAATCCTAGAGACTAAGAACATGTTGAAACAATGTTTTGACATGAAGGATATGGGTATCGCAGATGTCATCTTAGGGATAAAAATCTCTAAGACATCTGATGGACTGGTCTTATCTCAGTCTCACTACATCGAGGATGTTTTGAGAAAGTTCGAGATGTTTGACAGTTCACCGATAAAGTCACCAATGGATACAAATCAAAAGCTTGATAAAAATCATGGTGCACCCGTATAGTATAGGAGCGATATGCACAGGTGATCGGTAATTTGATGTATTTAACAAACTACACCCGACCTGATATTGCTTATACAGTCAATAAGTTGGCGAGGTTTACCCGTAATTCGAGTGATGATCACTGGAAGGCGTTGAATCGGGTATTACAATACATGAAACACACGTTAACTTTTGGGTTACATTATTCGAGATATCCAGCTGTACTAGAGGGGTACAGTGATGCAAATTGGATATCTGATATAGAGAACACCAAGTCCACCAGTGGGTATGTATTTACAATTGGTGGTGGGGCTGTGTCTTGGAAATCCTCTAAGCAAACTTGCATCACCCGATCCACAATGGAATCGGAGTTTATCGTTTTAGACAAAGCAGGAGAAGAAGCTGAGTGGCTTCATGACTTCTTAGAGGATGTTCCGTGTTGGAACAAACTCGTACCTTCTGTAATGATCCACTGCGACAGCCAGTCGGCTCTAGGAAGGGCATGGAATGCTATGTACAATGGAAAGTCTCGTCATATTCGACGGAGGCATAAGACCGTTAGGCAGCTGATAACCATGGGTATAATATCCATTGATTACATAAAGTCAAAGAATAATATAGCAGACCCGCTGACAAAGGGCTTACCCAAGGATTAGATGGTCTGCCTGTCTACGGGAATAGGCTTAAAACCCAAAGTATAAGGACCAATACGGTGGTAACCCAACCTTACTGACTGGAGATCCCAGGAATTTAGTTCAATGGGAAAACTAAGCTGTAAAGGTTCAGTTGATTGCTTCAGTGGAAGCATGAGCACTTTGGATAGTGATTTCTGTAAAGAAACACCAAATCCAAAGCCGTTCCCGCAATAGACGTTAAGTGTTATCTGCAGTGTGGGTAAAGGTTAAGTTTTCAAAACCTTTAATGATCCTCAACAGTTGAGGTTAGGTTTGGGGAAACTTTTAATGGTTCCTAACACTTTTGAAGTGCGGTATAGCAGGATATCTTGTAGGAGACCACCTATTTAAGTGCGAGAACAGGCTGCCTCAAATGAACGCACTTAAGAATCTAAGAAGTTGTCCACGGCCACAACGGACAAAACATTACGAAGAAGAGAGTAAGGGAATTTGTTGTGTTGGTACTATTGACTTGGCTTACATTAAACACTGACGGTTCAAGACATCACGTTCACCGCGCAGTAAGTAAGTCCGATGGTATTTAACTATGGAAGGTTCAAAGCTGAAGCTACCTCTCCTTATGCAACATCGGTCCGCTGAAATATTGCTGGAAAGGAAAAGGCACCATGTGAGTGCGCCAAAATCTCTTTCAAGAGGGAATTGTTGTAAATTTGCCTTTGGCGGGAGTTGCATCCAACCATCTTTAATGACTTAAACACTAGTGTTCCGCATGTTGGAGAATCCGGTTCTTCACACGTGCATAATCTATTAAGTAAGTAGATGACCGTAGGGCAAATGATCGTCAAATTTTGTTAAGAAATGAAAGAGATATTGGTCCACGAAGTGAGGTGTTTGAAGCATGGAAAAAGGTGGTAAAGACCAATCCTCCCTCATCGATGGAGGAAGAAAGATTTGTTTAGTTTATAAGTCTCAAAGTTGGCTTGGGGCCAAATCCCAAGGGGTATCCCATGTGTTTAAAAGAGGGAGGACCTAGATGTGCTTCGGTTCGAGAATAAGCCCACACGCGCGCCGCCGCCGACCAGCCCATCCCGTCAGGTCCCGTCCGATCTCGATCTCGGGTTTCGGGTCATGGGTCATGGGCTGTGGGATTCTTCTGATATTATCGTTTTGGACCCAAATTATTTCATATTTACAGTTTGGTCCCTGAAGTTTCTGGTAAAGTTAAATTGGGCAGAGAATGTGTTTTTGCTGGCTGTTGGTATTTGGAACGTTAACCAGCCTTAAAATGCACTCAATTCAGTCATTTATTTTGGCTGAATAACTCTCCCTAAAGGCTAATCCGTTGCACATCAATTCACCATTTATTTTGGTGAATTAATACCTCCATAATTGCCATTACTTGGCCAGTAACAACAATTTTGTAGGCAGTTGGTAAGTCCTCTCCTTCACCTATATAATGAGGCATTTGTGCAACTGTTGAGACACACAGAACACACAAACGAAATCAGTTTCTTCCTACTACTTCCAGCATCATTTCATTACTCAAAATTCTTCAAGGTAACACTTGAGTTTCCTTTGCCCATTTGTTCATTTGCTGTTTTATCTTGGGAGACAATAGTCCAGAACGTAGAAATGATACATACGGGGCAATCTTGTCTTAAAGACAGAGTGCGATCACTCGACTCAGCATATCAAAACTGTTCCAGTTTCTTATTCCAGTTCATTGAAATTTAGTTTTTTGTAATTTCATTGTGTTGTAATACTTAGCAGTTACTTATTTCCGTTTCCTGCACCATTGTAACCAACAAACCTTTCAAAGGGTATTCAAATATTTGTGGTCAGATTAACTATGTAAAGAAGAAAAGTTTAGCAATCATAAGTAAAGGGCAGCCCGGTGCACTAAGCTTCCGCTATACGCGGGGTTCGGAGAAGGGCCGGACCACAAGGGTCTATTTTACGCAGCCTTTACCTTGCATTTATGCAAAAGGTTGTTTTCACGACTTGAACCCGTGACCTCCAGGTCACATGGCAGCAACTTTACCGGTTACTAATCAAAGCCATTAAGGCAATTCAATTATTTGAAACTGAAATAATATATGTTTCTAAATTTCATAATGAATAATTATAATTACTAGCAAGGATTTGCCAAATTAACGTTAAGAATATATAAAATTACGTAACATTAAGAATAACTCATGAACATAATATTAAAAGAATGGACTTTCACACACTTAACAATGCTTGAAAAAAAATATTAAAATAAAATCTTGCATTTCCTTAAAATAAACTAATTCAGTAGATTATAAGTCTAACATGCCATAAGTTATATTCACCAATCAAGCAAACATAAGTACTCATTTTCATGTTGAACAATATAATTAAGACACAATTTCATGACTACATACTCATCGCCTATAAAAATACAAGTATTATTTAGGTTAATGCCTAGTCAAATTGAAATAAAACGGTTATCCAACTTTTCCTAATAATCAGACAGAAATCGAATGGACTCACATATTAAGAATATGTGTCATCACAGTTGACGTTAATACTTTTTTTTAAAAATGTGAGTTTAAGAAGAATCTTTTCTTTTCAAGAATTTGAGTAGTTCTTAGATTCACCAAGATACATAAAATTCTTATCCTCCATTGACTTGGATGTAAACCACACAATTATTTTTGTTTACACAAATGCCACACAACACAAAGTCTATCACCCACACTGACCACAAGATTCGCTTGAGAAATGACCACAATAATTATATCATCCGCTTAATCAAATTTATTTTATTTAACGAGATTATCATTCGCTGAATTTTTTCTTATACATTGACGGGCATGATGGCTTATTTTGCCATACAACAAAATTATTTTCATAAAGATAACGATTTTCAAATAGCTAGCACACTGTTCTTCAAATAAAGATAAAGAGGCCTCAAAATCATTTAAAAAATACAAACTTCATTCATCATATAAACGATGCCCAGGCAATAACTAACGCTTCTTTGTTTCCTCTTTGCATGCTAATTCCACTAACACCAAAATTATTATTATTATTAGGCTTGTAACGATATCTCTCTTTTTCTTTTTACTATTAAAACATAGAGACTATAGTATTGTTACATACCTCAATAACATAATTGAAAAGTTGTTACCTCATAAACCTTTTTGTATTCCATCCATGCCTGCTACTACTGTTTGTTCGTCTCCCCCCTTTGATTCACATTGTAATTCGTATTTTCCGTAAAATTATAGTGTAAAAAATATCTATAAGATTGTTGGAAATTTTACGAAAAATATTTAATTCGCGAACACTGAACGGAATTCTTGAAAGCTTGAGGCGTGTCCAAGGACACTGTCCTTAAGGATATTTCATCCGTTATAGGTGTATACCCTGAATTCAACCAGCTATTTTAATAAAAAAATTAGAAAATCAAGCATACCAAGGGCAGCCAAGTTGGTGTAGTAGTAGAGCGCGAGACCGCAAGGTCACGAGTTCGATCCCCTGCATAAACCTTCTTGGTTGAGCCTGTCACACATGGCTTGCCAAGTGTGGTTAATCGGCTGACGTGATTTGCAGGCTATTACGTCAGTCCGGGGTTTACCCTGTGCGCACTCAAAAGAGTAGCGACTGCGGGTTCCTTCGTCAACAAAAAAAAAAAATGGGAGAAAAGAAGATATATTCTCTTGGTTTGTATATATGTCATCCCAAAAGGATAAGAGTCCGAATTATATAGTTGAATAACTTGGTAAAATGGCTCAAACATGATTGCAACGGTAAAAGATTTTATTGGAATTAAAGAGGCCTAATGGCTCATAAAGAATAGTAAAGAATTTGTTACTATTGAAGGCTAACTTTTGCAACTGCCAAAGCCATTTCAAGGCTTCTCACCAACATTATAATATTAAAAGTATTAGTATATTAAAGAGCCATTAACTTAATATTAAAATAATGAATATAATATTAATAAAAGTATTTATTTTTGGAATATTCAAATAACTTTTACAACAAGAGTTCACACATAAAACCCCACTGCTTATATCACTATTAAACTCATCATCTCAAGATTTCAAAGGTAATAATTCTTACTTAGCCCTTTTTTTTCCCATTGATTGATATTCTTAAAGTGTGTTTTAGAAAAGAATCCCCAATTTTTTTTCTCATCTAACAATTCCAATTTATATATGTAACTTTTGATTTCATAATCACTATTACAGGTTATTTTTTAATTAGTTCTTTTAATTTGTTAGTGGTACTTCTTCGACTTCAACTTTTATACAAGCTTTAAATGTTAATGTTAAATTTATGAAAATTTTAGAAAAATAAAATGATAAGTTTGATCTTGGCCGATTACTACGATTACATGTCCATCTAGTACAATGGCTTGGAAATAAGCTACCTTGAGCTCGATCCGAATGCACATATTGGATTCAATTCAAAGATGGCAGATGTAGAGTAAAAATTGGATGAGATCCTAACTTCACTAAACAATCAAAGGAGAGATGTTCTTTTAGAAGTTGTAACTTTCTTGTCCAGTTGTTGTGTGTATTACTTATGTGTCTATAATTTGATTGTGAATACAAAAAGAAAAAAAGAATCTCATGAATTCACATCACATACACTCATCTCTTTTGATTGTGAATATAAATTTATAACTAATTGTATATGTGCATCTAGAATGAAATAGATATTTAAAGGCAGAACATGTCGGTCCTCTATTTCAATTGCATTTACAAAGGTCTACTATTTGAAAAAAGGAACTCAACTCAGACAAGGCCGACTCTATGGCTAGGCCAGTAAGGCCCAATTTTACCAAGAAAATTAATTATTTATGATGAAAAGTATAATATTTTTTTATAAATTTATGTTATTTGATTCTCTTTTAACCTTTCTCAAATAAAAGAAATCAAGAAAACGTTGTCAGTTATTCCTTCATTTTGTCAGTTATTCCTTCATTTTGTCAGTTAACAACTTAACACTCATATTATTTTATTCTCTTTTAACTCCTTTTGTATTCTCTTTCTTCAAATCTCTTATAAGTTAAAGTAATACTTGTAAAAAATAAGTCAATAATTGAAAGTGTTGAACAAGTGAATTATAAAAAAAAAAATTGTTTCTTTTTAGGGTTTGAAGCATTGTAACAACCATAAACAAATGGGAGTATACCAAGTTATCAACTTTTTGAATCAAATTCTATCGTTCTAACTCTATTATTTTTATCTAAAATTTGTCAACTTATTGCTCATAGAATTTTGTTAACAGTTCATGTAATGATTGCATCAGTGAAATGATGTTTTTCAACATTGAAATTGATAAAATTACCTAAAATTAAAATTTTGAAAAAAAAATTATTCGAAGTGATTATAAAAAAAATCATTAAGTAATCATTTTGTATCTAAAAAGTTAGAAAAATAAAATTCAAATAAAATGTATATAACCTTTATTTAGGTTTTAGGTGTCAAATTAAAATTTTGCTTTTGTATTATATTGAGCTGCCCCTGAACTTAAGAGTTCTAAGTTCAAGCACATGTCAGATGTGTACGGTATGAATGTGTCCTAAATGTATAAAAAACTTTAATAATTGAGAAAAATGATAATATTTCCCTTGGTCGTCCAACACATCATCTTTTATAATATAATATAACTAGCTGTTGTCGAACATCATTTATCAAGGTTTGTGTTCAAATACTCAAATTTTAATACAAAATAGATTAAAAATAGATTAACCAACCAAGATGACTTGGAGCAAAAGTTAAAGACCGATACAAAATAGGGTCAAAAGTGCAAATGACCCGGGTTAATTCAGTCCCTCCATAAGCCCCCTAACCCGACCCCCTAAGCTCTCTAACCATGACCGGCCCGACTCCTTTGAAACTCATACTTTAGACTCCCAAAATTATGAGGTTCTAAAAATTTTAATAGTAAATTTTATTTTTGCTTAGATAATATTGAAGTTGGTAGCACAAAAAAGTTCAAAATCTTTTAAATAAAAGAAAGATAGAAATATTGCATTTTGATTTAAACTATGTAATATGAAGACAGCCGGAGATTACAGAGAACTGATAAATGCACAATTTCTTTTTCTTTTGTAAACACATCTGGTTATCCAAGATGATATTTTGGATGGCTATACCAAAATAGTGAAGAACAAAATCATTCACTTATGCTTTTTTAGAAATGAATATCTAAATGTAGTAACTATATTATTTGATCCACGATGAAAATTAGAGTGGCTCTATATCCCAAAATAAATTTAGGATAGAAAAATGAAATATATTTTCATTTGCAACACCAAAAGATGGATGATTTATGAGTTTTTAATAATTGAAAGTGTCTGAAAGAAATAATCTCTTGATTATTCTCATTAATGAAAGAGTATATATACAATTTACAATTTTTCATAATAAAAAACATATTCCTATTCTAATCCCAAAAACTCTATTCTAGTAGTACAAGAATCCTATAATTATGGTAAGTGTACAAGACTAATTAATGTAAAACATTACCTAAATACATTACCTAAAGTCAGCCCAAATCGTGGGCCATATACACGGAATCTACATCTAGCCGATACACTATATACATAAACCGAAACCATATATACATAGGATATACACGTTATATCGTGTATATCTTATGTATATTTAACACACACCCGCAGTCATAGCGTGCGGTCTTCGTACGCTGAGACTGTCCCTGAAATCTTCAAAAAGGACCGAGGGAAGACCTTTTGTAAACATGTCTGCAATTTGATACCTGGAAGGGACATGGCAGATGCGTACTTGTCCACGAGCTACTTTTTTGCTAACAAAGTGAATGTCCATCTCGATATGTTTAGTGTGTTGGTGCTGAACCGGATTCCCATAAAGGTAGATGGCACTAACATTATCACAATAAACCAAGATAACTTTCTGAATAGGACAATGAAGCTCCAAAAGAAGATTACGTAACCAAGAAGATTCCGAGACCACATTGGCTACCCCTCGATACTCGGTATCTGCACTAGAGCGGGACAATGTCGACTGACGTTTTGCAGACCAGGAGACCAAGTTATTACCAAGAAATATGCAATAGCCTGACGTGGAACGTCTGGTATCCGGACAACCACCCCAATCAGCATCTGTATACGAGACAAGTGTAGATGTCGAAGACGGATATAGATGTAGGCTATAGTCAAGTGTCCCCTGGATGTATCGGATAATGCGTTTGAGTGCATTCATGTGTTCAACCCTGGGATCATGCATAAACAAGCATACATGTTGTACGGCATACGTAATATCTGGTCTCGTGAATGTAAGATATTGAAGAACCCCTGCAAGATTGCAATAGCGGGTCGAATCCTCGTAAGGTGAGCCAGTCGCAGCACCCAACTTGGGCTTAGTATCGACGGGAGTGGAAGTAGACTTGCACGAGGACATGCCACCACGCTCAATAATCTCAGCTGCATACTTGCGTTGAGATAAGAACAATCCACCTGCATGACGAGAAATGGCAATCCCCAAAAAGTAAATCAAGGGCCCCAAGTCTTTCATAACAAACTCAGAACTGAGCATTGTCATAATAGACTGGCGTAATGCATCAGAAGAGGGAGTCAAGATAATAGCATCCACATATAATAGAATATGAGGCAGTGAAGAACCACGACGATATATGAACAATGAATTATCAAACCTGCTATGGGAGAACCCAATAGTCAAAACATAGTCTGCAAACCTCTTATACCAAGCTTGTGGGGACTGCTTAAGTCCATACAAGGATTTTTTCAATAAACACATGATGAGGATATTTGGGATCCCTAAACCCCAAGGACTGATGTATATAAACTGTCTCCTTGAGATCAACATGTAAGAAAGCATTCTTCACATCTAACTGATGAATGGGCCATGCTTTCGAAAGAGCCAAGCTAAGCACATTGCGAATGGTAGCCGTCTTGACCACCAGACTAAACGTCTCACTACAATCCACACCAACTTGTTGAGTCTTACCATCACCTACAAGACGAACCTTATGCCTCGCAAAAGAACCGTCAGAATTGTCCTAATGAGCAAAAATCCACATAGACCGAATAATATTAACACCCGAAGGACGGGACACCAAATTCTACGTATTATTATCAATAAGAGCATTATATTCGTCAGTCATAGAAATTTTCCAATTCGGGTCATTTAAAGCATACACATGATTACGGGGTAGATGTGATTTAAGAACATTAGAATTTAAATTAAAAGGTCTTTTTGGTTTAAAAATACCCCGTTGACTACGAGTGACTGGTCTATGACTCGGGGGAAATTGGGTGAATTTTGGGACAAAGGGCGGGTGGCCGACTGCGGGCTCTTTGGCCTAGAAACGATAAACTAGAGCGATGAAGCGATCTGGGAGGCTGGACCGGTTTCGATATTGGGTGGCAAGCGTCCCAATTGCTTAAACCGCCCGATGATGGTACTTGAACACGCGGGTATCGGTGGTGCAGTGGGACCAGCGGCCAGTGGGCCCGTTGGTGGATTTTGGGTGCGGAACATGTCTGAAAAATGGTGAATAATAAATGGAGACACGTCGTCATCTAAAAAATTATACAAACTAGGCACAAGACTACTCACTTTAGCAAACAGAAATTGGAATTCATCAAAAAAAACGTGGCGACTAATGATGATTTTATTAGATGATAAATCAAAATATTTGTAACCACGATGATTAAATTGATAACCCAAAAACACACAAGGGGTAGACTGAGCTTGAAGTTTGTTAATTTTTGTGAACGAAAATAGGGGATAACACAAGCACCCAAAGACCCTAAGATGTGAATACGAATGAGTCTTATTATATAATATTTTGAAGAGGGGAAGAGTATGCCAAACCTTTGGTAGGAAGAATGTTAAGGAGATAAGTAGTCATTTGTAGAGCATGATGCCAAAAGGACGGAGGGGCGGAAGAATGGACCAATAAAGTTTAGACAATGTTATTAATGGTACGAATTTTACGTTCGGCTTTCCCATTTTGTGAGGACGTATGAGGAAAAGAGAAACGAAAATTGATACCATTAGTTGCACAAAAGTCCCGAAACAGCTCATTATCATATTCTTTCCATTATCACATTGAATATTCTTAACTTCCCGTTAGAATTGTGTACGGATGAAAGCTCTAAATTTTTAAAAAGTAGAAAAATGTGAGATTTTTTTGCTAACGGAAACGTCCATAAAAAATTAGAATAATCATCCAAAAAAGAATATAATATCGATGGCCCACAAAACTGATAACGGGAGAAGTCCATAAATCGCTATGAATAATATCAAATGGCATTAAAGTATGAGAATTAGAGTCTACAAACGGCAATCTAACAACTTTTCCTAAAGAACGATATTGACAATTCGGAGTACTACGTGTACCCTTACAAGAAATAAAATTATTTTATCTAAGTAAGACAAAATAGACGACCCCGGATGACCTAGACGAGCATGCCACAAGGAAGGAGCAAGGGCTGTAAAAGTTGATGGCAAGGCTTCACTCGAGAGATCGGAACATGGCATGATAAGATAAAGATCTCCCCTATTATCACACCTCATTAGAGGAATTCACGTCTTGAAATCCTTCACAGAATACCCAAACGGATCAAATTCAACCGAAATGAAATTATCAGTGGTGAATTTACGGACAAACACCAAAAATTTTAATCAAGTTAGGGGCATGATGGCTATTTTTCAAGATAAGTGGTGGATGGGGCGGAGACAAAGTTTTATGACCGTAACCACGAATTGAAATTGAATGGTATACCAACAATTATACCTAGGGGTGAGCACGAGTACAGGGTACCCAGATACCCGACCGGAACCGACACTAACGGGTAGGTTCCAGGTAGATATATTATAATAATGGGTAGGTTCCGGATAGTAAAATTAGGAACCGATCAAGTCGACACACATCAGATGATATCAAAGAGTAATATTATTTTAAGAGGTGTGCAAATGGTTAAATCGAAACTCTTTTTGAATGGGAGGGAGTATTTGATATGACATAAGTTATCTTCCAAAATGAACATTTTTTATCCAAAAGGGAATGGCTTCTCTCAATAATCCGCCAAAGTCATTTTTCTTATATTAACTATTTTAACTTTTAATTTCATATCACTTACTCCAACTAACACTTTTTTAATTAATAATTTCTTCTATCTCTATACATAGAGAGTGGAAGCATTTTATATATAAAAGAAGCATATACAGAACAAAGGAGTATTATCTCCTTGCAACTACTTAGAATGGAACAAGCTCCATTCTATCGTAAGAGTGGGATATTATTATTAATCTTTATTACTCAAAAGTTTATCAAAACACTATCTAATATGTTACATCATTATTAATATTTCAATATATTTTTCTTGAAAATATTTTCTACTCAATGACAAACACCATAAAATGCTTTCCGGGAAAATATTTTTTATGAGAAATACTTTTTATAGAAAGTATTCCAGAAAGATAACTTCCACCATACCAAACATATATATGTTTGAAAGAAATAATCTCTTGATTATTTTCATTAATTGAAAGACTATTTATACAAGTTACATAAAAGGAGAATCATATTCCTATTCTACTCCTAAAACCTTATTCTACTTGGATTACATTTACGGTAATACAATAATTATGGTAAGTGTACAATACTAATTATATTACAATATTGCCTAAACTAGGAGACTAAACATTACCTAATTCATATACACTAATTACGGTAATGGGGAGAAAATCGAGAGGATCAATATACACAATATACACATGTATATTGTGTATATCTAACACACACCCGCAGTCATAGCGGGCAGTCTTCGAACACTGAGATTGTTCCTAAAATCTTCAAAAAGGACTGAAGGAAGACCCTTTGTAATTTGATATCTCGACGGGACATGGCAGACGCGAACTTGACCACGAGCAACCTTTTCGCGGACAAAGTGAATGTCCATCTCGATATGCTTAGTGCGCTGGTACTGAACCGGATTATCAGATAGGTAGATGACACTAATATTATCGCAATACACCAAGGTTGCCTTCTGAATGGGACAATGAAGCTCCAAAAGCAAATTACGTATACAACATGATTCCGAGACCACGTTAGCTACCCCTCGATATTCAGCCTCGGCACTTGAACTGGATAGAGTCGACTGACGCTTCGCAGACCATGAGACCAAGTTGTTGCCAAGAAACATACAATAGCCCGACGTAGACCGTCTGGTGTCGAGACAGCCACCCCAATCAGCATCTGTATACGAGACAAGTGTGGATGTCGAAGAAGGATATAAATGCAAACCATAGTCAAGTGTACCTTGAATATACCAAATGATGCGTTTGAGTGCATTCATGTGCTCAATTCTAGGATCATGCATGAACAAACACACCTGCTGGACAGCATATGTAATATCCGGTCTCGTAAAGGTAAGATACTGAAGGGCCCCTGCAAGACTGCGATAGCGGGTCGGATCCTCGTAGGGAACGCCTGCCGCGGCACTAAGCTTGGGCTTTGTATCAACTGGAGTGGAAGTGGATTTACAGGATGACATCCCAGCCCTCTAGATGATCTCAGTTGCATACTTCCGTTGAGATAAGAACAACCCATCGGAATGTCGAGTGACACCAATCCCCAAAAAGTAATTCAAGGGCCTCAAGTCTTTCATAGCAAACTCAGGGCTAAGCATGGTCATGATAGACTGGCGTAAGGCATCGAAAGAAGCAGTCAAAATGATATCATCCACATACAACAGAATGTAGGCTAAGGACGAACCACGACGGTAGATGAATATCTGACCTGCTGTGAGTGAACCCAATAGTCGAAACATAGTCTGCAAACCACGTATACCGGACCCATGGAGACTGTTTAAGCCCATATAAGGACTTCTTCAATAAACAGACATGATGAGGATGTTTGGGATCCCTGAATCCCAAAGGTTGATGCATATAGACTGTCTCCTTGAGATCACCATGTAGGAAAATATTTTTGACATCTAACTGATGAATAGGCCATGCTTTCGAAAGAGCCAAGCTAAACACAGTGCGGATGGTAGCCGGCTTGACCACCGGACTAAACGTCTCACCACAATCTATACCAACCTGCTGAGTCTTACCATCACCCACAAGCCGAGCCTTATGTCATGCAAATGAACCATCTGAATTTTTCTTGTGAGCAAATATCCACATAGACCTGATAATATTAATACCAGATGGACGGGGTACCCCAACTCCCACGTCTTATTATCAATAAGAGCATTATATTCATCAGTCATAGCAATTTTTCAATTCGGGTCGTTTAAGACAGACACATGATTACGGGGCAAGGAGGATTTAGAGACATTACAATGTAAATTAAAATGTTCTTTTGGTGTAAATACCCATCGTTGACTACGAGTAACCAGTCTATGACTTGAGGAAGAATTGGGTGAATTTTGGAAATTTGTTGGGCTCGGGACAGACTAGCCAGCAGGCAGTGGGCCTGCTGGCCCAACTCGGAAATAGGCGAGAACTAGACCCGGTTCGAGGTGGGTGGTGCCCAATCGTCCAGTCGATGGCGATCGGTCGAGCGATGGTGGCGATCCGATGGGGCCCCGGCCGGAGAATTTTGGTTGTGAGATACGTCCGAAAAATGTTGAATAATATACGGGAATATACTATCAATCAAAAAATTATACGAACTAGGCACGGGAGTATTAACTTTAGCAAATGGAAATTGGGATTCATCAAAGATGACATGACGATTAATGATGATTCTATTGGAGGTTAAATCAAAGCATTTGTAACCACGATGATTAGATGGAAAACTCAAAAACACACACGAAGTAGATCGGGCCTGAAGTTTGTTAATTGTGGTGGATGGGAATAACGGATAACATAAACACCCCAAAACCCGAAGATGAGAATAAGAAGGAGTCTTATTATATAAAATTTGAAGGGGGGAAGAATATGTCAAACCTTTGGAAGGAATTATGTTAAGGAGATATGTAGCCATTTGAAGAGCATGATGCCAAAACGACGGGGGTACGGAGGCATGAATCAATAAAGTTCGGATAATGTTATTAATGGTACGAATTTTGCGTTCGGCTTTCCCATTTTGTGAAGAAGTATGAGGACAAGAAAAACAAAAATTGATCTCATTATTAGCACAGAATTCCCGAAACACCCCATTGTCATACTCTTTGCCATTATCACATTGAATATTTTTAATTTTCCGTTCGAATTGGGTTCTAATGAATGCTCTAAATTTTAAGAAGATGGAAAAAACTTGGAATTTTTTCGCTATCGGAAAAGTCCATAAAAACTTAGAATAATCATCCAAAAAGATAACATAATACCGATGACCCAAAGATCTAAGAACAGGAGACGTCCATAAATCACTATGAATAATATCAAATGGCATTAAGTATAAGAATTGGAGACTACAAATGGCAATTTAACTATTTTTTCTAAAGAACAAGATTGACAATTCGGAGTACTACGCACACCCTTACAAGAAATAAGATTGTTTTTATCTAAGGAAGACAAAATAGATGACACCGGATGACCTAGATGAGCATACCACAAGGACGGAGCCAGAGCGAAAAAAGTGGATGGTATTGCGTGACTCGAGAAACCGAAACTTGACGTGATAGGATAAAGATCTCCTACTATCACACCTCATGAGAGGATTCCCCGTTTTGAAATCCTTCACCGAAAACCCAAATGGATCAAATTCTATGGACACGGAATTATCAGTGGTGAATTTTCGGACAGACACCAAATTTTTTATCAATTTTGGAGCGTGAAGGGTATTTTTCAAAATAACGGGGAGACAATGTTTCCTGACCATACCCATGAATTGGAATTGAATTACCATTACCAATAATTATACCACGATTACTGCTCAAATTGGAATAAGACGAGAGAGTACCTGAGCCGGATGTCATGTGAGTAGTGGCGCCGATGTTAATGTACCAATTTGGGTCCGAAAGATTTATTCCAAGCGTGTGCATCGCGGCTTCAATATCGGTAGGTGTGGGGCCCGCTGCATGATGGGCCTGGTGGGGCCCAAAAATGTCTTCCTGCTCACTGTAGCGTTGAGCTGGAGAAAAAACAGTGGGTCTTTGCGGAAATTGGGCAGTGGGCCGTTGTGGAAACTGGGCAGTGGGCCTAAACTGCTGCTGGGTCATCCATCGCCAATAAATGGCTGGCCGAATCATTGGGAGGCAAGCGGCTGAGCCCAAATCGCGGTTGTGGGCTGCCATCGCATAGGGCCCATCGGGCCCCAGAACTACTGTTGTTGCTGACCACCGCGAGGACCCCACCGCCACTACTATTCTGTCGGCTGCCGCAGCGGTTCTTTCCATTATTTTTCTTATTTCCACCCTTTTTGCCACCACCGTTGTTGCAGTTTTGACCCGAGTTGTTGGAACCGGTAGGATACACTGTGGACTCGGTCATCATGACTACGGGACTAGTACCGGTAGCCGCTCGTTTTGTCATGCCTGCTTCTTTTAGTGTAAGCATAGAACGAGCCTGATAAAATTGCGAAAGCGGATTGTTTTGCCGAAGAAGCGTTCCAACACCACTATAGGCCTCGGAGAGGCCGGAAACCATTTGGAGGACCAAACGATCGTTCAAAACCGACGCGTCAACGTTGCGAAGTTGACCCGCCAATTCCTTTAATCTTTTGCAATAAGCCGAAACATTAGGGAAATTTTCCATATTGACGTAGGAGAAATCCTGCTCAAGGGTAACGGCTCTAGAATTTTGATTATCTTGGAATATATCACGCAGTCTATTCCAAGTCACTTGTGTCGTAGCGTCAGGCTCAATAATTGTTTGCAAAAGGTCGGTAGATATAGTGCAATATATCCACTGAAAGACGGTAGCATCAAGAGTCGTCACAACTTAGGATCATCCTCGCGTTTTGGCACATCCGTATCCTCATGAGCCGCGAGGATTATGTGATGGATGACTTGATGCGAGCGTGCGTGAACTTTGAATAGTTCGATCCACGTCGCGTATTGGACGTTTTCTATTTCAAGAATGATAGGGATATGATTCTTGATGTTAGAAACAGTAAGGGCATTGTGAAACGTGTTCTTTGACGTAGACATAACAACAGAACAATACATGATTGAGGGATTTGAAAGAAAAAATTTGGGAAGAGGAGGACACCGTCGGGGCACGAAAAACGAGAGAAGGGAGCTCGGATTTCGATTGTTTGGACGAAAATTTTGAGAGAGGAATTTAAGACCTAGACTTCTGATGCCATGAAAGAAATAATATCTTGATTATTTTCATTAATTGAAAGACTATTTATACAAGTTACATAATAGGAGAATCATATTCCTATTCTACTCCTAAAACCTTATTCAACTTGGATTACATTTACGGTAATACAATAATTATGGTAAGTGTACAATACTAATTATATTACAATATTGCCTAAACTAGGAAACTAAACATTACCTAATTCATATACACTAATTACGATAATGGGGAGAAAACCGAGAGGATCAATATACACAATATACACATGTATATTGTGTATATCTAACAATGCTTTTGTCGTCTTCATTTCAATAAGTTCAATGCCTGAGGTTCCCCGACTTGCCAATGGCAAGGAGTCCTGGATTTGAAGTATCCCTTCCTTAATGATGGTATATATATTGATACTTCAGGTAGTAGTCAAAATATGGAAACAAAAAAATAACATGCACATAAATTGAAGAACAAAAAACCGTAGTCCATAAAAATGGTGCGATGGACTCCTAAGAAAAAGCTTGCATAAGCAAACACTGTTCATTGCAATTTGTCTACATATTTAATTTTCAGCGAAAGGGTTCAAAATAGCGGCTGCCCGCCTTGGGCCATACCCGGAGCCTTAATCTAAATTAATGAAAACTAATATCTAATCGAATAGTGTTTCCCCGAGTTGTTTGCTTTTATATAGTTTTTGTACCTTCATATTGAGGACTTCAGCAAACGAAATGTGCATCTAGACAATCCTTCACTTCCTGCATGAAAGTGATGTCCTACTGTCAATTCACTCATCATCAAACACAGGCAATTTTTTCCGAAACATGTCAGATGCTTATTGTTCTATGTGAGCATGCAGTCCTTTTCCTGCCCTCTTTCTTTTAACGGTTACAGAGATCAGCCTTGTATCTTATCCAGCAAATGCGTAACATAGCATTTACTTAAGTATTCTACATTAATATCTAACTGTTTCATGCATAGCAGAAGGGGAAACCAGTCAGGACTAACCAGAGAGCAGGGTAACTATTCATAAGATAAGCGACATGGTTACTGGACAGTTGAAAGGAAGGACTGAATTCCAAAAACAATGAATAGAGATCCACCAGCAAGTGCCACCTACATCACGCAATAAATCTGCTATCATGAAAATGGACAAAAGGACCATAGGAGTAAACAAGAGCAGAAGTAAACGAAATCACTCACTATTCTCTCTGATATTGAAGATGCGAGGCTTTTCCCTCCTAGGACAGCAGCTGTAGTACACAAAGCTTGTCCCCTGAGAAATATCAACTACATCATAAAACTGCGCATCTCACTGATTTTCAACCTCAATTATGTGACTATTTGTATCGAGAATGCTTTTATTAATGTCTCTGACTACTTTTTTTGTTAACGATAAAACCTAATCAGCAGAAAGATTAATTGGCATCTTTTTCTGACTTCAGACGCGGCACAGGAGCCACAGGCAATATTAGAATGGCATTCATAGTTGAGAACATAAGAGTCAACAACATAAGGCTTTATCGTCAAAGGAGTAACCTACAGTATTCCTCCAAGAACAACTCCTAGTGGATTCTCATCAGCAGCCAAACCAATGGTAGCAAGCTGAAAAGTTGTTAAAACTGCTAAAATTAGGAGCTAACTCAGAATTTTATGCCGATTTTATGCTACAACACTTGATGTGCAGTTGCATACCTGGCTCTTGTCACCCCATTCACCAAAGAAGGTAATTGAAAATGCCTGCAAATTAAGGTGTTATATATAATTGATTCTTAACAGTGACCTTCACATTTCTGGTGGCTATTTAACAGATATTAACCTTCAGAAGGATGGGTGAAAAGAATTGAGTGAGAAGAGGCCGCCTCTGCTTCTTCAAATCGTCAGAATCCTAGAAAAAGATAACTTTGTTAAAGCTATTGACAAAAATATGTGTTTCTTTAATAAATTGGCAGCAACCTTACACATGTTCTTATGGGAACTAGGAAATCGGAATGATAAGAATCTGATAGCAGACCACTGGGAGAGAGCGAATACCTAGTGTCTTCATCTTGTGAAATATTTAATGGTTTAATTCATGAACAAGGGACTTGTTTATGAACAATTCTCAGATATTCAACAAAATTAGCAGATCAAAGGTTTTTTTACTAGAAAAACTAACAAGCGAATAAATCTCTCCAGAAACCAGCCTCTACTTGCTTAAGGTATGGTTTGTAAGGTTGTCAACAACAACAAAAATGTGGAACAATCTATGAGAGTTCACATCACCAAGTATCCAAAGTAATTAGTAAAGGGATGGCACTGTGGATTGCGATGTCAACCTTAAGTTCAACATATTTCCCGCGTAATGTAAGATGACTCAGCTGAGAAACGTAGAGGAATAAAATAACTGCACAAAAAAGCCTCCACTAGAAGAAATTGTTTCTCAAAAATAAACACATGGGCATAATCACTAGAAAGTAGGATTATCAAGACCAAATAGGCTCTGATTACAAAAACATGATCCTTCACCAAAAATGAAATCCGTTAAACAATTACTAGAAAGTAGGATTATCAAGAGATAAGTAGTACGTAGACAAAGGTCTAGAAATCAGTATCCAGGATGGACGAATTATATCAAGTCAGAAAGAGGCCGTAAGCTTGCTCTCTTTTGAGTTCAGTTAACATAAATGGTCGGCACGGGATGATGCTGGCAAATTGTGTTGAATGTGTGAGAATCCTCGGTATAAAACTCAGATAGCAATGGTGTTTGTATAAAATTCATCAGAAGAAGAAGGCTAACCTAGCAAAGGTGATGTTTATATTGCTTTTTGTTGGAAATTTGCCTTTGGCGGGAGTTGCGACCGACCAACTTTAACGGCTTAAACACTAGTGTTACGTATGTTGGAGAATCCGGTTCTTCACATATGCATGATCTACTAAGTACGTAGATAACCGTAGGGCCAAGAATCATCAAATTTCATTGAGAAATGAAAGAGATATTGGTCCACGAAGTAAGGTGTTTGAAGCATGGAAAGTGTGGTATTGGGTTCAATTCTCCCTCATCGGTTGAGGAAGAAAGAATTGTTGTGTATATAAGACTCGAATTTGGTTTGGGGTTTGGGACCCCAAGGGGTATCCCATGTGTTTAAAGGAGGGAGGACCTAGATGTGCTTCGGTTCAAGGAAAGACCACACGCTGCGCGCGCCCCGCCCGCCGTCCGTCCGGTTCAGGGTTCCGGTTCTGCCACGGCTGGGTCTTCGATATTATCTTTTTGGGCCGAAGAACTTTGCCGTACAGTTTGATCCCGAAGTTTCCCGGATGTCTGATTCGGACTGAATTCTTTCGGATATGTACGCTTTGGTCCTCGAAGTTTCAAGATGTACAGTTTGGTCCCTGAGTTTCGTAACGCCGAATTTGACAGTCAAAGCAGAAACGCCAAGCACTCAATTCAGCCATTTATTTTGGCTGAATTACTCCTCCTATAATGGCCAAATCCGTTGGTCTTTCACCATTTATGTTGGTGACTTTACTACATATGGCCATTATGGAGGCAGTTTTCAGCCCCTCCATCACCTATATAAACACCCCCTTACACTATTGTTGAACACTAAGAACACACATATAATATACACGAAAATTCAGAAGTTTACACAAGCAGAAAGTTTTCTTCTTCCTACAACTTCCAGGCATCATTTCGTTACTCAATATTCTTCACGGTAGCTCTTGAGTTTCCTTTGCTCAAGTGTTCCATTGCTGTTTTATCTTGGGAGACAAATTGTCCAGGACGTATAAAGGATACATACGGGGCAATATTGTCTTAAGGACAGAGTGTCACACTCGACTCAGTAAAAACAGTTTCCAATTTTCCGTCTTCAACAAAATTGTAATTTCAGTTTTGTAGTTCCCTTGTAATTTTCAGATTACTAGTTGAATTATTGAATCTTTGTTTATCCTTTCGAATACTTGTAATAGTTATATACTTCCCGTACTGCTTTATAAAGTACCATAGAGCAAAAATACCCAACACTTTTCTCATTATTTTTGTTTGTCTACATAAGGCATTTTAGTCAAGTTTTCTAGGAAATACTAAAGACACCTACTTCTCACTGTCATCCAATAAGATTTACCACTATGCCTATTGACGAGGAAAAAAGACAAGGAACTGCCATCTCAAACAGAGAGGTGGAGGAATAGTATTCATAACTGAAAAGAGATCTTTTAATCACTGTAGCCACTCACTAGCATTTGCATCAAGCAATAAGATAGTAAATTGCTGCTATGGTGATTGGAGAGAGGTTAATACTTTCCTTCTCTAAACAGAATTGGCATTTTCATTTATCTTAACAACAACAACAAAGTCTCAAAAGTTAATTCAAAAAAAAAAAGGAAAGAGCAGAAATGCAAATGTATACTATGAGCAAGAATGCTACCTGATTCTTCTGCTTGGTGGCTCCACCATTAGCTTTTAGATCAGCGTCCTACTTGAACCATGTAAGGTAAAATAAGAAAAGCTAAAATTCATGTACGGCAAGATGTAATTGGAAAAATACAGACCAGCTGTGCTTCAACTTCATCCAAATCCTCAGCTCCCCTGTGGATGAAATTAGAACTAGATTAATGAAAAAGCAATTGAAGCATAGAAGGCATACAGAGATTAGAAATTGGCAGAACAAGTATAATCAGAAGCAAGCAGGAACCAAAATTACCCATCGTGGAATGCATCCCACAAAGACCATACTCCAAATCCCAAGAACAGCAGTGTTGTAATATGATGGGTCCATTTACGGGAGACCTGTGGGGTGTATGTATAAAACTTTTAAGTTTCGTGCAACTAAAACTGATATAATTTAAAGCAGATAATGAAGTGCTACGTACAGACATCATAAGTGAAATTGAACGGAACAATAATGATAGCTAGATCATAATGATACTGAACTTGAATAAACCAGAATACCTTTTCTTCATCTGATTGACTCTAAATGCACTACATATACATCTAACGCATGACAAGAACCTCTATTTATTTGTACGAATTATGAAATACTAACATAGAAAATGAATGCTTAAATATATTGCAAGTTTTTACAATTATTTCTCAGATTCATTTTACAATATACAGAACGTGCTATTTAGGTGAATACATAACATTTGGTAGACAGTAAGAAAGCAAGATGACTGTTCACATTTCCCGTGAGGCCGTGACTGATCACTAGCATGAGGCACAGACCTTGAGATTAATTATAGCAGAAATGTTTTTGTTATCAGACATAATGCCTCTGTTATCTGAACTACTAGGATGTGCAAGCTGTTTCTATAAGAACTGGATAAATATACATTTCAAGCTCTGATTATGACTTTACATCAAATATGATAGACAGCTCAAGTGAAACACAAGATTAGCACCGATGTATTCGAAGAGATTGCAACTAGACGAAACTCACCAAATTGGGAGCAGCCCAACCAACAACAGCAGACAGAATGGTCATCACCTGCAGCACCAACATTTCAAGGGAGACTGTTATCGCCCACAATATAAAGAAGGGAATGTCAAATAATGGAAAAATGGTGATGAAGTCTTACAATTAAAGCCCCAAGGCAGCCTGATAAGACGAGTCTCCTAGGATGACGCATCGCCAAGATCTTGCAATCATTGAAAATTTGTCAAACAGTAAGTTAAAATTTAGAGAATATGCTGAAAAACAGAAGCAACATAGGTGCTTAAGATCAGGACATCAGAATAAACTAGAATTCTAACATATTACCAAAACTTTTTAATGAACAAAGCACCAGCCAGCTAAATGGTTAGATTTCAAAAATAGTTTAACCAAAGAGGTAATAATCTGAAAGTTCAGCCATATGGAATTCAACATATTGCAAGGAAAGTGATGAACCGCAAGTTAAGTCTCACAATTAACAACACTAACTTGTGTTTTATGATTCTTTCTTTCTATGGAAGGATAAAGAAGCACTGCAATGGGCTGCACATTCTGGAATTGCAATATTATGGGTTTCATCATTATTGGTAGAGACTTTAATTTCTAATTAACAGCTGTTGGTTTAGTTTATGCATAGCTCAAGTAGGCAATGCTACAGCCTTAACTCTAAGTTAAATACTGGTTTAAGCTCGAACATAGCCTAATTAATAAGGCCCAGTGGCAAGCTAAAGAGTACGAATTTCTGGTATAAAAATCACATAGAATTGGGTGAAGATGAAAATCATAGCAGGTGTGAAAAAGTAGGTTCTGCTGACGTACAAAAGCAATGAACTTAGCAGACTACTTGGGAAAATGTGATGGACAGTGATGAGGAAAATAAAGAAGAATATCTTCTTCTTTTTGGCATTTGTTCTTCTAAAGTGGAATTACATTTTGCAATTAATAATGATTATCTACAAACTAAAAAAATATTAGGAGAAGAGTAACACAGAAGATCAGAATTGATCCTCTTTCCACTGTACTGTTTAGGATTCCATTACCAGTCAGCTATAAGAATCTAAGATTCCCAAATATAAATAAGGATAAGAATGGCTACCTGGTATAAAAAAAGGGCAGCCCGGTGCACTAAGCTCCCACTATATACTACTAATATAGAAACAATCTCAAAAGGAATGGATGAAAGGGTAGATAACTTAAAGATGCAAGAGTTATTTGTACAGTCCTCAACAATATCCCCCCCACCCCCTCACACGACAACCCAGCCAAAAGATGAACTAAAAGATATAAACAAGAATAAATTAAAGAAGACAACATTAGGAAACGAAGAAATCACTGGGAGCTACTTAAACGGAAGAACCTAAGAAGTTTCTACCTTTGCAAAGTGTTAATTGAAATGCTCTACCATTCACTTGGATATTAGGTGAGTTGAGCAGTTGACACAAATTATTAAGCAATACCTAAATCGCAAAATCCAAAACAGCAGCAACTCAATCAAGCTTCTGAACTAGTTTGCGTCTGAATAGTATCCTTGACAAACAGCCTTACTTTCTGGCAAATAAGAGCTCCATGATTTACTCATCAAATAAAAAAAATAAAAACTCCATGATTCTTCTTGCATAGATCAAACCTTAAACTGTGTTATTTAAGCTCACTCTTGAGCTCTCAGCTTCCATCCAGAATCAAACACATTCCCAAGCACAAATATTCAATCTCATCAATCAGTTACACCTCAATCTCAAACTAATTGAGTTTGGTAATACCAGTCCACTCTACTCCAGCACATTTTATTCAAAGTACAATATTTTAAGACAAATAGGAATTCTCTTATGCAACTCTCGAACAAATTACAGGTAACAGTCAAAACAAACAGAATTCCAATTCTTTTTTCGATAATTGTGGTGTCAAGTCAGCTTACACGCACTTCAACCAATTCCACAGGTACCTACTAGCACATGTACTAGGTAACTTTTTCCACCAAACAGAATTCTAGTTTAATCACAATAAATCTATACAAACTCAACTCACATGCACCTAGACTAATTCCACAAGTAGCTACTAACTCCCACCGGCGCAGGTAGCGGGTAACTATGTCCACCAAACAAAATTCTAGTTTAATCACAATAAATCTATACACACTCAGCTCATGCGTAGCTCGACTAATGCCTACAGGGTACCTACTACCTCAAACTAGCACATGTACCGGGTAATTCTTTTTTTTTTTGATAAGTAGGTACCGGGTAATACTGTCTACCAAAGAGAATTCCAATTTAATCACAATATATCTATACATAGCTCACGTGCACCTCAACTAAATCCACAGAAACGATAAAGCTATACAAGCTCACCTCGACTAATTCCATGGGTACTACTACCTCCTACTAGGACAGGTACCACGTAACTCTATCTAACAAACAGAATTCCAATTTAATCACAATAAAAATATACAAACTCAGCTCACGCGCACGCCAACTAATTTCACAGGTTACCTCCTACCTTCCACCAACACAGATACAGATAACTCTGTCCACTAAACAGAATTCCTGTTTAATCACAATAAATCTAGACAAACTCACCGCGGCGGCGAAGAAAGTCTTATCTCCGATCTCAGACAGCACAGTCATCGCCAGAGACTTCGTAAAACCCTAGTAAATCCACAAAAATAAATCAAATTGATTTCGCCAAAATTATATATATCTAAATGCATATAAAAAACAGCGAACGAAGAGGAAGAATAACAACCTGCGCCACTGAAAGACTCATCTTCAATTGCTCCTCGAATTAAAGCTTGAGAGAGCAATTTATAGCTTAAAATTGTGAACTGCGATATTATATGTGTGTGTAAATTGTGTGTATATATGGTGGATCGAGTTCTTCGAGCTCTCTCAGTTGAAAAAAATGCCGTGTACGACACAGTATGTTTATGTGAAGGCGAGGCAAAATGGGTGAGTTTAATTTTTAAATTGAATAAAATATGTGGTGATCATAATAAGTCACTTGTTTTTTAAAAATTGGAAAAAGAATCAAAATTAGGATTTTTAAATTGGAAAAAACATCAAATTTAGGGTGTTAGTTTGAAGGATATTTTTGACCGAAAAATAAGTTGCGAATATTTTTAGATCAATGGATGCAGAGATTAAGATAGTGGTGGCCAGTCGCTCTGGTCTCAAGTGGCCTGGGACGAGCGAAGGGGTGGTCGGGTCTAGCGGGACTTGCTCCACTTGCTCAGTCCCGATCCCAATCCCGTCGATATCGGGTCGAAGCGAAGCGAGGTCGGGTCCTAGGGTTTTCCTTTTTTTCTTTTTAAATAACATATGTATAAAAAAACTCAATAAACAAGATAAGATAGTATAATAAAAACATCCCAAGAAATTTGCTTTTGTGTCTCTTATATTATTTAATAGATATGATTTTTTGTAATACAAATACAATTGTCTAAAATTTAAATTGCAACTTTGTGGTGTTGTCCAAAAGTTGCAAATTACATAATAAAATTGCAATTAAAAAATACATTCTCAAAAAATATGTTCTAATTGCTTGATGATTTTTGTGGTTCTTCGGTTGGAATTGGTATTTGTTGGTCAAATTGATCCACGTCGCTTCCACTACCTTCTGCTAAGATTTCGTTGTAGTTTTCATCTTTTTCTTCGTTGATCTCCTATTGATCAGCACCTTCTCCGCTCCGCCAGATCCAATCTCCGAATAATACCGCAATTTCAAGTCGTCTCCGGCTAATGAGTGTATGTGGTCTCCTATTTGATATCCGCCGCAGAAAAGCGCTTTGACGCAGCTGATGACGCTTGAATGTTCAAAACATCTCGTCATCAATGAAAGTGTCGGAAAGGTCTTCGCGATTCCCTCCAAGATTTCAAAGAAGTCTTCATGTCCATCTTCATTGATAACTTCTTGATACTGATGTAACCCCCCAAAACAAAAATATCCAACTCGCTAATTTGGTTAGTAGTAGAGGTATTTACCGCACATTCTATTTCTGAGGCTTTCAATACTAGCCGCATAAACATCATGTCTTTTGTGAGGTTGTGTTGAAGATGAAGAAGATGGTATGGAAGCTGATAAGTTACTAGCATTTTCTTGTTGATAATTTTTTTTTTTTTTTTTTGCATTGGTGTTCTACGCTAGACAACACTTTTTCTTTAGTTTGTTCAATAGGTGGTGGGTGATTTAGATTTTTGGGACTTGGAGGTGGTAGTACTTCTATACAATCGTAAATAGCTTCAATTAGTGATTTAGTACCGTCTATTTTAATAGTAGAATTTAATACAGAACCAATAATATAAATAGAGGGAATAGGAATAAAATATTTTTTTATTTTGACAAACATTTTTTTAATAACTGCCTTATAAGCTGGTTTTTCCATATATTCACTAAGTAATAAAAATATTAGAGTTATATAAAACAACATAGTTGAAATAGTAGAATAATATATATCGGAAAATTCTTTTGTTGCTTGAAAAAATTTCTCTAAAAATACAATAAGTTCAGAAATTTTTACCCAATCACTAGCTAAAATCAAATCAGCTGGATTTTTATTATGAGAGTTAAAAAAATAAAGTTATAGGTATTCTATAGTCATAAGCAACAAGTAGTTGCTCGTATAAAGAATTTCACCTAGTTGATACTTCTTATGGAATTTTTCTATAAGGTAGTCCACAATCGTGACAAGTTTTTTTATATTCTTTTCTACGTTGTACTTTATTACTTTTAAAAATAAAGTTTATAGCAAATTGTATTTTACTAAGAATGTCTTCAAAAAGTGATAGACCATCCTTTACAATTAAGTTATATATATGGCACGCACATTTTATATGAAAATGATCTGGAAAAGATGGAGTTAAACTATTTTTTAAAATTGTAATTGCGTAATTGTTAGAAGAAGCGTTATCTAATGTAATAGTCATAATTTTATCGGTTATTCCGTAATAATGGCACACTTGATAAATATTATCTGCAATAAAGGTATCAGTGTGCATATCATCTATATATCTATACGCTAAGATACGTTTTTGCATAGACCATTTATAATATATACAATGACAAGTTACAGTTAAATAATCATGGTAGTTGCCAACTTCACTCAATTCCCAAATGAATAAATAAAATTGAATATTTAGTAAACAATGTAGACTTGTAGAGAGATATATTGAGAGATTAGAGAGATTGTAGGAAGATTTGTGAGAAAGATGAAGAGAAAATGAGTTATTTATAGTTGGAAATTTGGATTAAAGTGTAAATATAATAACTTATGGGTTAAAAATAAATATTAAGGGGTAGGGGGGCTTGGGGTAGGGGGGAGGCCTAAAATGGTCGTTAGCCAACGGCCAAAATCTAAAATGATCGTTGGTGCAACGGCCATATTTGCAAAGGGGGGACAAAGGGCGGGGTCGAGGTCGAGGCCTGCCTGACGGCCTGAAGTGGGTCGAGGCTGCTCGGATCGGGTCTGGCGGGACAAGACATTGTCCCGTCCCGAGTTCGAGTCTCGCCACCATTTTTTTTTTTTAGCGGAGTCGGGGAGGGACCGGGGCGGGGCGGGGTCGAGGTCGGGCCGTCCCGGCCCACTGGTCACCCTTAGATTAAGGTAAGGCTTGGTACAATATTTTCTTGAGGTCTGGCCCTTCCCCGGACCCCGCACATTGCGGGAATCTAGTGTATCGGACTGTCCTTTTTTTCGATGCAGAGATGGATCTAAGATTTAAATTTTATAATTTAAATTTTAATATTATTATTCATTATATTTTTAAAATTATGAATTCATATTTATTATTTAATATAATTTTAATAATTTTTTACACATAAATGTACGCTTTCTATTGGAAGTTAAGAATTTAATTGAGCTCATAATCATAATGCTATATACGCCTCTATAATATATGAACGGAGAGTATTCATAAGTCATTTTTCATACAATATGACTATTTTTTACCTTTTTCATTAGGTATATATGATGGATCGGGTTTTTCAAGATCTCTAAGAGCTTGTTGGCTTATTCTATGTGCTTTTTTAAATCAAAATAGCTTTTGAGTACTTTTATAATATTTTAATAAAATTAAAAAGTATTTTAAATATTTACTTTTAATTTAAAATAATAAAAATAAGTCAAAAACAATAAGTTAAATTTTGTAATATCAAAAGTTATAAGTTCATTCAAAGTTTCAAACTGGTTGAAAAATGGCGTGTACGGCACAGTACGATTATGTGAAGGCGAGGCGCGTGGTATTGGTGGTATAAGAAGGTTTTTCAGGGATATGAAAGGACGTGGTACGTGAACGAATTTGATTGGATGAAGCTGAGAATATGAATCTCCCACGCGCGATATAATCACGTGATGTTTATGTAAGGAAGGAGTATCTATTTTGTTAGGATTTTAGGGAATTTCCCTTTTTGTACTGTCAATCATGGACTTGTCCTTTCAGGATTGATGCAAATTTTGATACACACAAAATTGGAAGAAAATGCCATTTGAAGAAAATTCGTGTGAATTTGGGAGTTTGATAGCAATTTGGGGTATATAGCTTTTATGTATTTTCTTTAGGTTTAAATGTTAATCGTTTATGAATTTATTATATATATATACTTTCTCCTACTCGAATCAAGATAAAAGTTTTACCTGATTAAATAACAATTAAGGTGAAAAATATTTCGAACAAGGGATCTTCTTATTATAATAGGAAGGATTAATGACGAAGATAGTCTGATGAGAGCTAGAACAACATATTCATGAACAAAAGCATATTCTGTCGCTAATTCAATAATATCTTACTTTTATTTTTAGTCTATTTAAAAGATATTTTCTATATAATAATTTTGTGATTCTAATTTTTGTCATTTCACATGTATGATAATATTTAAAATTACAAAATTCACCGGGGATTTTGGTACTTCATGCAAAAAGAAAATCAAAATCAAAATAGCTCGATTCTATGTAAATTCTTTTCTTTCTCTTTTCTCCGTTACAAAGTATTAGGAAAAAACAAAAAGGTTACCAATACAACAACAATAACAACAAATATCAGTCTAATCTCATCGGGTGGAGTCTGGGGATAATAGAGTGTACGCAGACTCAGACCCACAGAAAAAATATAAAAGTACATAGTACAAGACTATTCATTTTTAGTGGAATAAACTTAGATTTTTTTATCTATTTTAACTTTGGTCAACGAGGTCTTCTAATCCTTTGTTAGTAGTAATATATAGCAGGTACTAGTTGATTAATTAACTTCAATTAAGCCTCAACACAACATAAAGAGATAGAAAACTACAAACAAAACAGACCAAGCTTTTAACCAAACTATTATGTCTCGGACCGGGAAAAGAAAGGTCGCACTGACCAAGCCCGGACGACTGTTTGCGAGAAGACTTGTGTCTTCGCAAAAAACTCTATTATGCCAAAAAGAAATATCCTAATTTGGGTTTGCTAATATGTTAATACTGAAATATAGTTTTCATCCTTTTCATTATTTAAAGTAATAATTGTCACATTATTTTCTAGTCTAATTCAATTCGACGTTTTAATTGTCATATGTTCAATGTTCAAATCAAACCTAAAAGTGTTTCTTTTTCTTGTCAAATTCTATTAGACTCGGGTCTAAGACTTCTATTTTCTTTGATGATATGGATAAATTCCCCACCAACACTAACAACTTGATTTATAATTTTATAGTACTGATCATTAATTCCTACATACGATTTTAAAATAGCCACTAAGCAAACGTTACGTAAAGGTTCATGACATATGTATTGATTTCAAATGTATTTTACGTAACAAAATATTTGTCACCAACAATAAAAGTACAATATATGGCTGAGGGAATTGTTAATAATTAGCAATAATATTATATGGTGTTTACTGTTGGAAATTTACTAAATGTTGGAATAAATATATCCCATTAATTTATGACTCGAACAATTGGGACCGCATGTCGGAAACGTCGTTTTCACACACGTGCACATAGTGCCAAGTATCGCAAATTTCATTAGTGAAAGAGATATTGGTACGAATGTAATACGTTTGAGACATAGAATTATAGACGGTTATTGGCCAAATGACAAAGTATTCCATGTTGGTATAAGAAGGAAGAAGTGTACAAAGTGTAAAATGAAACGAGTCGGAAATCGCCGCGGAGCCGTGAAGGGCCGCGACGCCACATCGTCGAAGCATATCATGGCGCCTCGTGCAAATACCACTGGCAAATTGGTCGATCATTGGAGCCGCATCGCTGGAGGCGTAATCTTTGTGGACGGAAGTTGGAAAAATCTGACATTTGGGTTGGTTTTGGAGCATTGATTCTCCATTATTTGGCACATGAATTCAGTCATTATTTTGCTGAATGTAACCCCTCAATCAAGTGCAATTACATGGCTATTGAAGGCCATTAGTTGGCTAGTTGAGGGGTCTTCTACTTATACTATAAATTGAGGCATTTGGCTCAATTGAACAATACTTAACACTTAGAAAATACTCCAGATTTTCTGAATTCATATTCTTCCTTTCTAGCAAAGTTACTATACTCAAAGTTCTTCAAGAGTAACACTTGAGTTTCCTTTGCTCACTTGTTAAAGTTGTTGTTGTATCTTGGGAGACTATTTCTCAACACCATAAAAGGAGATATACGGGGCAATCTTGTCTTAAAGACATAGTGCCATAACTCGACTCAGCAAATCACACAAGCAGTTTGTTAAGGTTTTGATTTCCAGTTTTATTGTAATTGCTTGTTTATCATTTCTACCATTGTAATAGTTACTTACTTCCTTTTTCCTACAACAATTGTATCCCAATAAGTTTAAGACAAGATTTGTTGTAAGTAAGTTAGAAAGATGACTGGCATAAATCAAACTGCTTTTGATTCTGTTGCTGCTGCTCAAGGCAATCCCTCTGCCTTCCCCACTACTCAAGGCACTCCTAATGCATTTTCGGTTGCTCAAGGCTCTTACAATGCCTTTACTGTCGCTCAAGGGAATGTTGACATTCCTCCACCCGCTGGATTTCACCATGAACGCCCTGAAAAGTTCATGGGGTCAAACTTCAAGAGATGGCAACAAAAGATGCCATTCTATCTGACTGTTATGGGAATGAAACGTTTTCTAATAGAAGACCCTCCATAAGCTGGAGATGAAATAGACCCTTTGCCTTCTGAAACGGGTGAAAGGGGCCTAGGTATCCATGTCATTAATGGCATGAAAATGGTTCTTGATGCATGGAGTCATAGTGATTTCATGTGTAAGAATTACATATTGAACTGCTTGTCAGACCCTCTCTACATGGTGTATTGCACTGTTGGCACTGCCAAAGAGTTGTGGGAGAAGCTGCAAAAGAAGTACAATGCACAAGATGCAGGTACTAAGAAATTCATCGTTGGAAAATTTCTGAAATTTCAAATGGTGGATAGTAAGACAGTGATGTCCCAAGTCCAGGAATTCTAAATGATTCTACATCACTTGAATTTGGAAGGTATGAAGCCAAACGAGCAGTTTTTGGTTGCATCACTGATTGAAAAGTTACCTCCTTCGTGGAATGAGTTTATGAGCTACTTAAAGCTCAAGACAAAGGAGATGAGCTTTGAAGAACTTATTATCAAACTCCAAATTCAGGAAGATAATAAGAAGGCCTTGCCTAGGCGTAACAACCCGCTGAGGCAAAGGCAAATCTGGTTGAGGCCAAAGGGAACCTAAGCAAGAAGCACAAGTTCCAGAAAGACGGCAAGACCCAATCAGCGGAGAAGTTCAAAGGAAACTGTCACTACTGTGGGAAACCTGGTCATATGATCAAGGACTGCCGCAAGCTCAAGACTGAGCAATAAGAGAAAGCTAAGGCTAAAGGCAAGGCTCAGGTTTAACGTCGTCAAAGACCAGTTTCTGGACGACATGATTGAGGAGTTCTCAGCGGTGGTGCTAGAAGCAAACCTGGTTGAGAATCCTATGCAATGGTTGATGGACACATGTGCTACAAGACACATCTGTTCCAATAGAGATGTATTCTCTACTTATACACCGGTTACAAACAAGAAGTTGTTCATGGGCAACAACACTTCCTCTAATGTGCTGGGGGTAGGAAAGGTAGTTCTGAAGATGACTTCTGGAAAGGAGTTCACTCTGAAGGAAGTGATGCATATTCCTGAGATTAGAAGAAATTTAATTTTAGGTCCTTTATTGGTTAATACTGGTTTTAGGATAGTGTTTGAGTCCAATAAATTTGTAGTCACTAAGAATGGAACATTTGTGGGAAGAGGATTCGTCTGTGAATGTCTCTTCAAAGTGAACACCATGTCTATATTACGCACAACCAATAATATTGAAGCCTACTCTTCTTACTTGCTTGAGTCCTCTAATTTATGGCATCATAGATTAGGACATGTCAACTACAAGTCCATCAAAAGGTTAGTAAAATTGGAGTTGTTGTCGTCTATCGACGTAAACCCTCAACATAAGTGTGAGGTATGCGTAGAGGCAAAACTCACAAAGCTTCATTTTCGATCCGTCGAAAGGAATACCGCTCCTCTAGAACTAATTCACACAGATATATGTGATTTGAAGTTTGCACATACTAGGGAGAACAAGTACTTTGTGACATTCATTGATGATAGAACAAGGTATTGTTACATTTACTTGTTGAAAAGTAAGGATGAAGCATTTGAAGCGTTCCGACGTTACAAAGCAGAAGTTGAAAACCAACTAAGCATGCAGATTAAATCCATTCGTAGCGATAGAGGGGGAGAATATGTAGCGCCATTTGAGGAATATTATGCCCAATCATGCATTGTTCATCAAACGATGGCTCTATACTCACCTCAATCGAACGGTGTGGCGGAACGTAAGAACCGCACATTAAAGGAAATGATGAATGACTTGCTCATCAATTCCGGTCTTCTCCAAAACATGTGGGGAGAAATTGTCATTACCGCTAATACGATTCTTAACAGAGTCCCACATAAGGGTAAGGACAAAACTCCATATGAATCATGGAAAGGAAAGAAACCCACCTATAAATATTTAAAGGTGTGGGGTTGTTTGGCAAAGGTTGAAGTGCTCAAAGCAAAGCAGGTCAAGATTGGGCCTAAGACTGTAGATTGCATATTCATCGAATATGCAAATAACAGTAGTGCTTATCGCTTCTTAGTGCATAAGTCAAATATACCAGAATTCAGGGGGGAACAATCATGGAATCAAGAAATGCTCAATTCTTTGAAGATACATTTCCTAGAAAGGAAAAAGATATAACCTCTCGCAAACAAAGTTATGAACAAAGCTCTCAGGAACCGGGAGTCGTTGACGGCCTGGATCTAGATGGTTCAGATCTAGTAGATCGCAAAGTGGCTGAATATCCGAAATCTAGTGTTCCAGATTCTTAGAACTTTGAGACTCCAGAGATGGAACTAAGGCGAAGTAAAAGGGCCAGGAAGGATAAATCCTTCGGTCCTGACTTTGTAACTTATATGGTTGATGATGAACCAAGGACAATTGTTGAAGCATTGTCAACTCCAGAGGCACCGCTCTGGAAAGAAGCTATTGAGAGTAAAATAGGCTCCATTCTGCATAACCACGCTTGGGAGTTGGTTGACCTTTCTTCGGGAAATAAACCATTGGGTTGTAAGTGGATACTCAAACGAAAGTATAAAGCAGATGGGTCTATAGATAAGTACAAGGCCAGGTTGGTAGTCAAGGGCTATCGGCAAAAGGAAGGCCTTGACTACTTTGACATGTACTCCCCGGTGTTTAGGATGACGTCCATACAAGTATTTATTGCGATCGCAGCGTTGCATGACCTTGAAATACATCAAATAGATGTCAAGATAGTCTTCCTAAATGGTGATTTGGAAGAAAAAATTTATATGGACCAACCCGAGGGGTATGTGGTTTAAGGGCAAGAGAAAAAAGTCTGTCCGCTTGTCAAATCTCTGTACGGGCTGAAATAAGCCCCGAAGCAATGACACAAAAAATTTGATAGTATTCTACTATCGAAGGGTTTCACCATTAATTAGTGTGACAAATGTGTCTACATGAAAGGTAACTCTGACTCGTTCGTTATGATATGCATGTATGTAGACGACATGTTGATCACAGAGAGCAGTCCTGACATAATTCTAGAGACTAAGAACATGTTGAAATAATGCTTCGACATGAAGGATATGGGTATCGCAGATATCATCTTAGGGATAAAAATCTCTAAGACGTCTGACGGACTAGTCTTATCTCAGTCTCACTACATCGAGGATGTTTTGAGAAAGTTCGAAATGTTTGACAGTTCGCCTATAAAGTCACCAATGGATAGAAATCAAAAACTTGATAAAAACCGTGGTGCACCCATATGGCAGGAGCAATATGCACATGTGATTGGTATTTTGATATACATAACAAACTGCACCCGACCTGATATTGCTTATGCAGTCAACAAGTTGGCTAGGTTTACCCATAATCCGAGTAATGATCACTGGAAGGCATTGAATCGGGTACTTCAATACCTGAAATACATGCTAACTTACATGTTACATTATTTGAGATATCCAGATGTACTAGAGGGGTGCAGTGATGCAAACTGGACATCTGACATAGAGAACACCAAGTCCACCAGTGGGTATGCATTTACAATTGGTGGTGGGGATGTGTCTTGGAAATCCTCTAAGAAAACTTGCGTCGCCCGATCCACGATAGAATCGGAGTTTATCGTTTTTGAAAAAATAGGAGAAGAAGCTGAGTGACTTCACGACTTCTTAGAGGATGTTCCTTGTTGGAACAAACCCGTACCTTCTGTAATGATCCACTGTGACAGTCAGTCAGCTCTAGGAAGGGCACGAAATGCTATGTACAATGGCAAGTCTCATCATATTCGAAGGAGGCATAATATCGTTAGGCAGCTGATTACCATGGGTATAATATCCATTGATTACATAAAGTCAAAGGATAACATAGCAGACCCGCTGACAAAGGGCTTACCCAAAGATTAGATGTTCTGTCTGTCTAGAGGAATGGGCTTAAAATCCAAAGTATAAGGACCAATACGGCGGTAACCCAGCCTTACTGACTGGAGATCCCAAGAATTAGGTTCAATGGGAAAACTAAGCTGTAAATGTTTAGTTGATCACTTCGGTGGAAGCATGAGCACTTCGGATAGTGATTTCTGTGAAGAAATACCAAATCTAAAGTCGTTCCCACGATAGACTATAAGTGCTATCTGCAGTGTGGGTGAAGGTTAAGTTTCCAAAACCTTTAATGATCCTCACCGGTTGAGGTTAGGTTTGGGGAAATTTTTAATGGTTCCTAACACTTGTAAAGTGTAGTATAGTAGGATACCTTGTAGGAGACCACCTATTTAAGTGCGAGGACAGGCCGCCTCAAGTGAACGCACTTAAGAATCCAAGATGTGTCCACTGCCACAACGGACAAAACATTACGAATAACTGAGTAGGGAAGTTGTTGTGTTGGTACCGTTGACTTGGCTTACACTAAACATTGACGGTTTAAGACATCACGTTCACCGCGCAGTAAGTAAGTCCGATGGTATTCAACTATGGAAGGTTCAAAGCGTATACTACCTATCCAGATGCAACATCGGTCCACTGAAAAATTGCTAGAAAATGCACCATGTGTGTGCGCCAAAATCTCTTTCAAGAGGGGATTGTTGGAAATTTACTAAATGTAGAAATAAGTATATCCCATTAATTTATGACTCAAACTACTGGGCCCGCATGTCGGAAACGTCGTTTCCACACACGTGCACACGTAGTGCCAAGTATCGCAAATTTTATTAGTGAAAGAGATATTGGTATGTATGTAATACGTTTGAGACATAGAATTATAGATGGTTATTGGCCAATGACAAAGTATTCCACGTTGGTAAATGAAGGAAGAAGTGTACAAAGTGTAAAATGAAATGAGTCGGAAATCACCGCGGAGCCGTGAAGGGCCGCGGCGCTACACCGTCGGAGCCGCGACGCAAAATGACTGGTCAACTACTGGATCCGCGGTGCTTCGGAGGCAGAATACTGCGACGGAAAGTTGGAAAATCTGACGTTTGGGCTGGTTTTGGAGCATTGATTATCCATTACTTGCCACATGAATTCAGTCATTATTTTGCTGAATATAACCCATCAATCAAGTGCAATTACATGGCTATTGAAGGTCATTAGTTGGCTAGTTGAGGGGTCTTCTACTTACACTATAAATTGAGGCATTTGGCTCAATTGAACAATACTCAACACTTAGAAAATACTTCAGATTTTCTGAATTCATATTCTTCCTCTCTAGCAAAGTTACTATACTCAAAGTTCTTCAAGAGTAACACTTGAGTTTCCTTTGCTCACTTGTTAAAGTTGTTTTTATATCTTGGGAGACTATTGCTCAACGCCGTAAAAGGAGATATACGGGGCAATCTTGTCTTAAAGACAGAGTGTCATCACTCGACTCAGCAAATCACACAAACAGTTTATTAAGGTTTTAATTTCCAGTTTTATTGTAATAGTTTATTTATCATTTCTACCATTGTAATAGTTACTTACTTCACCTTTCCTACAACAATTGTATCCCAACATTTACTTGTTCTAGTTTAAGACCATTTGAGATGTTGTTGTTCCATTCGTCTGAAAAATCAACCTTATAGACATGTGGATAAACTGTCCCAATCCTAAGTTTAGTCAAGAAGCCTTGTAGTCGTCAGCTACTTCCCTTGTAGTCGTCAGCTTGTTCTTGACAGATCCGATCGGGTGTTCATAATTTGGAGTAAAAGGATTCGAACCTTTGCATGTCGATACCAAAAAATCGATGCCATCTTTGAAATATATATAGTGATAACTCTCAATGTTATTTAGAAAACCTTTTAATTTTTGTATTAAAATTATTTTTATTTTTCGAGAACATGGGTGAGTACTACATGAGCTTGTAAGTAGAATAAGAAAAGAGTCTTATCTATAGATTATAGCGACTTCATTTTGCTTGCCTCTGGCAAGATTTTTATTTCTAAATAGTAGAATGAAATCTTTCTTTCTAATCATAAAGTATGAGCTCATTGCCAAATGACTTCTCGTGTGGGTTATCCCTTCTTTATGATAGTGTTATAAAAGACTAAGATTACTTGCCCAGCTCCGACCATTAAGGAAGGTGAATGCAAGAAATAGCACGGTTTGTCCTTCAAATGGACCCGTCTTTAATTTTTGTCCCTCAAAATCGAATATATGCCTAATGGGACATAAGTTCTTTAAGGATGTGGGCATAACTTGTGGGATATTATGATGCTAAAATATAAACTTATGCCCCACAAAAATATTATTTGTCTTGAGGGGTAATAGTTAAAGACCCGCACAAAATAGGGACAAAAGTGTAAATGACCCAGGTGAATGACTATTGGGCTTAACAAATGACTTCCCATGTGGGTTTTACATAGACTTGCAGCATGTGAATGATTATTGGGCTAACCAATGTTGATGATATGCCCTAAACCAAGATTGTCTGTCCTTTATGGGCTGCTAGCTTTCCAATGTAATGAATTTGGCCCAATATCAAATTTTCCAGATCAACCCAAGTGTTATATGTCAGGACGTGCTAATTCTATTTGGTCCTTGATTTAGTTACAGTACTGAACACGAAATAAGCCTCAAATTGGGCTACAAAAGAAATGGATAAATCAACACCAAAAGTTGATTCATTTTCGTGTTTCAAAGAGACTTATTGGCAACACGATATTTCTCGGGCAACGTGCATAGATAATCAATTTTGGGATTATATTTAAGTCATATACATAATATGTAAAAATTTGCGAGTTTGGTTGCTTCTGAACCAACTTTAGATATACGGGTGTCTGAAGTTTAACTTCAGATATATGTGTCAGATTGTATTAATCTCCTTTGTAGAACCTTTCTCATTAATACAAAATATATATAGGTGTACAATGTGGAATCCATGTACAACAGAGATTCTAGTTCTACCATAATTACATAACCCCAAATATGATAAATACAATAGTGGTACACACGTGCTAATACACCCCCTCAGTCGAAGCGGGAGGAGGCCGGATGCTAAGACTGGATCTGAAGTCAAGGAATAGATGTCTAGGAAGACCCTTGGTGAATATATCTGCATACTGATATGAAGAAGGCACATGCAATACCCTAACATGACCGAGAGCAACCTTCTCACGAACAAAGTGGATGTCCATCTCAATGTGTTTGGTTCGCTGATGTTGAACCGGATTATGAGACAGACATATGGCGGATATATTATCACAATAAACCAAAGAAGTCTTATGTAATGGACACTGAAGCTCCAAAAGAAGATTTCGGAGCCAATAAATCTCAGCAACAACATTAGCAACGCCTCTGTATTATGCTTCTGCACTCAAACAGGATAATGTGGGTTGCCTCTTGGCGGACCAAGAAATAAGATTATCTCCTAAGAACACACAGTAGCCTGAGGTGGAGCATCGCCAGTCCAATCAACATATGTATATGACAACAAATTGTTCGGTGCGGATGGGTATAGATGCAAATCATAATCAAGTGTGCCCTTAACATATCGAATGATATGTTTGAGGGCAGTAAAGTGAGGCTCTCTATGAGCATGCATAAATAAGCATACATGCTGAACAACATAAGCAATATCATGCCTGGTGAAAGTGAGGTATTGTGGTGCACCTGCAAGACTCTTGTAAATAGTGGGATCTGACATTGGATCACCATCCAAAGCACTAAGCTTTGATCTAGAGTCAACTGGAGTAGCCATGATCTTGCAATTTGACATTTTAGCACTATATACAATCTCATTTGCATACTTACGCTGACAAAAAAACATAGTATCTGCAGATCTAGTCACAGAAATCTCCAAAAAATAGCTCAACTTCCCCAAGTCAGTCATAGCAAATTCTGTTTTGAGCAGTGTAATGATATCATTTTCAACAAATCAAAGGAGACAGTGAGCACAATATCATCAACATACAATAATAAATACGCAATGATACTACCTCTATGAAAAATAAATAGAGAATTATCACACTTGTTGCACATAAACTCAATTAGCATGATATACCGTGGAAAGCGATCATACCACACTTTAAGACCTATTTCAAGCCATATAGTGACTTATGTAGATGACATACATACTGAGGGGCTGTTGGATGGACAAAATCAGGCGGTTGATGCATATAAATTGTTTCTTTCAAATCCCCATGTAGAAATGCATTTTTCACATCAAGCTGATGAATATGCCAGTTCTTACCCATGGAAATGCTCAGAACTGTGCGAATAGTGGGCGGTTTAACAACCGGACTGAATGTCTCACCACAATCAATACCTTCCTGATGATTAGTGCCATTAGCCACAAGTATCTCCTTGTATCGCTCTAAGTCACCACTGTCTCTAAATTTGTGACGATATATCCACATGCATCGGATCACATTCACCCCCTCTGGTCTAGGAACCAAATCCCAGGTGTGTTCTTTTGTTAAAACAGTAAATTCCTCACACATGGCTGCATTCCAATTAGGGTCAAGTTTGGCTAACTTTGGGTTTTTTGGGAATTGGGAATATGTTTTGTGTGGAGAGGTTAAAAATCCCGTGTTGGGAACGCGATTCCATACGGTGTGTGGGGGCAGGGTCAGTGTTGGTATTTGTGTTTTGGAGCGGGTCAGTGGGGTACTGCGTCGGCCCAGGGGTGATCTGGGTGGGAGTGTGTAATGTTCCGGGATGAGGCTTTGGTGGTGCCTAGCTGTGAGATATAGCAACGGACTGGGGTGACACTGGGACTGGAAGATCCGATGGGTTTGCAGATGTAAGGAATGGATCTTGGGCCTAACTCAACCCTAAATGCTAGCTTGTATGGTGAGGATTGTTCAAGTCCATATAAGGAGTCTATGTTCCCATTTCGTATCCGATATGGGACTCTTGACACTCCCCGCATGCCCAGACCTTGTTAACTGGAGCGTGAATAATATAATTTGGGGGCCCAACATTGGTGAACAATGAATTGGAATGGGCCTGACTCTGATACAATGTCGGATTGTATTAATCTCCATTGTTGAGTCTTTCTCATTACTGCAAAATATATATAGGTGTATAATGTGGAATTCCTATACAATATGGATCCTAGTTCTACCATAATTACATAATCCTAAATATGGTAAATACAATAATGGTACACACATGCTAATAATATGGGTGTCTGAAGTTTGGCATTTGCTTGTGCAAGCAAACCTTAAACATTTTTGTCTAAAGATTGGCTTGGACAAGCCCAAACTACAGATGTTTTGTCACGTTATTTCTCTATGAGCTATTCTTATTTGTGTTTTGAGTGCTAGAGCATTTATTCGCCCTTAATCAAAATTTTGAAAGTGAGCTTGAAGCAATAGAAACAATTCTTTTAGGGCCTTTCTCACTTGTTTGAAGCCATATAAGGTTCTTCAATCGACAAACAAGGGGGAAGTCTGCCACACCGACCCTTTAAGAGATAGGGACTCCAGTATAGCCATAAGAAAAAGTCACTCAGTGAATCGGTGGATCACATACTTAGAGGTCGTCAGGTTATCTACAACATTTGACCTTCTTCTTGGACATAAGATAGAAAGAAAGGAAAACGTTATTGTAAATGGCACGAGAAGTAGACTCACTCTACGATAGAAAAAATAATAGATAGCGCAGGTCTATAGAAAGATTTTTTTGTGAGATAACCAATCATAGTAGTAAACTAGTAGTAAAGTATCTTGGGTCACTTTTTCTAGTGAATCTTGAACACCTTATGCCTTGAAAGAGTTTAGGAAAAGAGTATTGGTTACAAAGGTGCAGGAAATAGAAATTACAAGTAACTGCTAAGTAATACAAAAACTGAAATTATAATTCAACAACAAACTGAAATTACAATACTCTTGAACAAGAATCTGGAACTGTTTTGTGTATGCTGAGTCGAGTGTTTGCACTCTGTCTTTAATACAATATTGCCCCGTATGTATCCTTTATACGTCCTGGACAATTGTCTCCCAAGATAAAATAGCAAATAAATAATTGAGCAAAGGAAACTCAAGTGTTACCGTGAAGAATTTTGAGTAATAAAACGATGTTGGAAGTTGTAGGAAGACTGAAATCTGTTTATGTTTATGTATTTTCGTGTACCTAAACAATGGTGACAAGTGGGTATTTATATAAGGTGAAGGAGAGGCTGATGAACTGCCTCCATAAGTGTCATTACTGGCCAAGTAATTGCAATTATGGAGGAAGTAATTCCTCCAAAATAAATGGTGAAGATGTACAACGGATTGGTCATTTAGTAAGAGTAATTCAGCCAAAATAAATGGCTGAATTGAGTGCAGATGGACGTTTCTTCTCACTGCCCAATTCTAACTTTCTTGAAACTTCAGGGACCAAACTGTACATCTTGAAACTTCAGGGACCAAACTGTACATATGAAAGAATTCTGTCCAAACTGTACATATGACACTTCAGGGATCAAATTGTACATATGGCAAAATTCTCTGGTCTAAAAAGATAATATCAGAAGAAGCACAGCCCATGACCCACGACCCACGACCCACGACCCGTGACCCGAGAACCCAGAACCGGACGGGCGGGCGGGCGACGGCGGCACGTGTGTGGGCTTTCCTCAAACCGAAGTACATCTAGGTCCTCCCTCCTTTAAACACATGGAATACCCTTGGGGTCTCAAACCCCAAGCCAACTTTGAGTCTTATAAACAAAATAATTCTTTCTTCCTCCACCGATGAGGGAGAATTGATCCCATACCACACTTTTCCATGCTTCAAACACCTCACTTCGTGGACCAATATCTCTTTCATTTCTCAACAAAATTTGACGATCCTTGGCCCTACGGTTATATACGTACTTAGTAGATCATGCACGTGTGAAGAACCAGATTCTCCAACATGCGTAACACTAGTGTTTAAGCCGTTAAAGTTGGTCGGACGCAACTCTTGCCACAGGAAAATTTCCAATAATCCCCTCTTGAAAGAGATTTTGGCGCACTCACATGGTGCCTTTTCATTTCCAGCAATATTTCAGCGGACCGATGTTGTATAAGGAGAGGTAGCTTCAGCTTTGAACCTTCCATAGTTAAATACCATCGGACTTACTTACTGCGTGGTGAATGTGATGTCTTGAACCGTCAGTGTTTAGTGTAAGCCAAGTCAATAGTACCAACACAACAAATTCCCTTACTCTCTTCTTCTTAATGTTTTGTCCGTTGTGGCCATGGACAGCTTCTTGGATTTTTAAGTGCATTCATTTGAGGCGGCCCGTCCTCGCACTTAAATAGGTGGTCTCCTACAAGGTATCCTGCTATACCCCACTTCACAAGTGTTAGGAACCATTAAAAGTTTCCCAAAACCTAACCTCAACTGTTGAGGATCATTAAAGGTTTTGAAAACTTAACATTTACCCATACTGTAGATAGCACTTAACGTCTATCGCGGGAACATCTTTGGATTTGGTGTTTCTTTACAGAAATCACTATCTGAAGTGCTCATGCTTCCATTGAAGCGATCAACTGAACCTTTACAGCTTAGTTTTCCCATTAAACTAAATTACTGGGATCTCCAGTTAGTAAGGTTGGGTTACCACTGTATTGGTCCTTATATTTTGGGTTTTAAGCCCATTCCCCTAGACAAGCAAGCCATCTGATCCTTGGGTAAGCCTTTGTCAATGAGTCTGCTATATTATTCTTTGACTTAATGTAATCAATGGATATTATACATGTGGTGATCAGTTGTCTAACGGTCTTATACCTCCGTCGAATATGACGAGACTTGCCGTTGTACATAGCATTACGTGCCCTTTCTAGAGCCGACTGACTATCGCAGTGGATCATTACCGAAGGTACGGGTTTGTTCCAACAAGGAATATCCTCTAAGAAGTCATGAAGCCACTCAGCTTATTCTCCTGTTTTGTCTAAAGCGATAAACTCCGATTCCATTGTGGATCGGGCGATGCAAGTTTTCTTAGAGGATTTCCAAGACACAGCCCCACCACCAATTGTAAATACATACCCACTGGTGGACTTGATGTTCTCTATATCAGATATCCAGTTTGCATCACTGTACCCCTCTAGTACAATTAGATATCTCGAATAGTGTAACCCGAAAGTTAATGTGTATTTCAGGTATTGTAATACCCGATTCAACGCCTTCCAGTGATTATCACTCAGATTACGGGTGAACCTAGCCAATGTATTGACTGCATAAGCAATATCAGGTCGGGTGCAGTTTGTTATATACATCAAACTATCGATCACCTGTGCATATCGCTCCTGGTATACAGGTGCACCAAGATTTTTATCAAGCTTTTGATTTGTATTCATTGGTGACTTTATCGGTGAATTGTCTAACATCTCAAACTTTCTCAAAACATCCTCGATGTAGTGAGACTGAGATAAGACCAGTCCGTCAGACGTCTTAGAAATTTTAATCCCTAATATGACATCTGCGATACCCATATCCTTCATATCGAAGCATTGTTTCAACATGTTTTTAGTCTCTAGGATTACCCTAGGACTGCTTCTTGTGATCAACATGTCGTCTACATACAGGCATATCATAACAAATGAGTCAGAGTTACCTTTCGTGTAGACACATTTATCACACTAATTTATGGCGAAACCCTTCGATAGTAGAGTACTATCGAATTTTGTGTGCCATTGCTTCGGGGCTTGTTTCAGCCCGTACAGAGATTTGACAAGCCGACAGACTTTTTTCTCTTGCCCTTGAACCACATACCCCTCGGGTTGGTCCATATAAATTTTTTCTTCCACATCACCATTTAGGAAGGCTGTCTTGACATCCATTTGATGTATCTCAAGGTCATGCAAAGCTGCGATCGCAATGAATACCCGTATGGATGTCATCCGGGATACCGGAGAATATGTGTCAAAGTAGTCAAAGCCTTATGTCTGCCGATAGCCCTTGACTACCAACGTGGACTTGTACTTATCTATAGACCCATCTGCTTTATATTTCCGTTTGAGTATCCATTTACAACCCAACGTTTTATTTCCCGGAGGAGGATCAACCAACTCCCAAGTATGGTTATGCAGAATGGAGCCTATTTCACTCTCAATAGTTTCTTTCCAGAGCGGTGTTTCTGGAGTTGACAATGCCTTAGCAATTGTCTGTGGTTCATCATTAACCATATAAGCTACAAAGTCAGGACCGAAGGATTTATCCTTCCTGGCCCTTTTACTTCTTCTTAGATCCATCTCTGCAGTCTCCGAGTTCTGAGAATCTGGAACACTAGATTTCGGATGTTCAGCCACCTCGAGATTCGCTAGATCTGAATCATCTAGATTCGGCCCATCAACGACTCCCGATTCTTGAGAGCTTTGTTCATAACTTTGTTTGCGAGAGGTTATGTCTTTTTCCTTTCTAGGAAAGGTACTTTCAAATAATAGAGCATTCCTTAATTCCATGATTGTACCCTGGTGGATATCTGAAATATCTGACTTATGCACTAAGAAGCGATAAGCACTACTGTTATTTGCATATCTGATGAATATGCAATCTACAATCTTAGGCCCAATCTTGACCTGCTTTGGCTTTTGTACTTAAACCTTTGCCAAACAACCCCACACCTTAAAATATTTGTAGGTGGGTTTCTTTCCCTTCCATGATTCATATGGAGTTTTGTCCTTACCCTTATGTGGGACTCTGTTAAGAATCGTATTAGCGGTAAGGACGGCTTATCCCCATATGTTTTGGGGAAGACCGGAATTGATAAGCAAAGCATTCATCATTTCCTTCAATGTGCGGTTCTTACGTTTCGCAACACCGTTCAATTGAGGTGAGTATGGAGTCGTCGTTTGATGAACAATGCCTTCTTGGGCACAATATTTCTCAAATGACGCTACATATTCTCCCCCTCTATCGCTACGAATGGATTTAATCCGTAGGCTTAGTTGGTTCTCAACTTCTGCTTTGTAACGTCGGAACGCTTCAAAGGCTTCATCCTTACTTTTCAACAAGTAAAGGTAACAATACCTTGTGCTATCATCAATGAATGTCACAAAGTACTTGTTCCCCCCTCTAGTTTGTGCGAACTTCAAATCACATATATCTGTGTGAATAAGTTTTAGAGGAGCGGTATTCCTTTCGACGGATCGAAAAGGAAGCTTGGTGAGTTTTGCCTCTACGCACACCTCACACTTATGTTGAGGGTTTACGTTGATAGATGGCAACAACTCCATCTTTACCAGCCTTTGGATAGACTTGTAGTTAACATGTCCTAATCTATGATGCCATAAATTAGAAGACCCAAGCAAATAAGAAGAAGGTTCAACTTTATTACTTGGACGCATTACAGACATTGCATTCACTTTGAAGAGGCCTTCACAGACAGAGCCTCTCCCCACAAATGTGTCATTCTTAGTGAGTACAAACTTATTGGATTCAAACACTATCCTAAAACCAGCATTAACCAATAAAGGTCCAGAAATAAAATTTCTTCTAATCTCTGGGACGTGCATCACTTCCTTCAGAGTGAGCTCCTTTTCGGAAGTCATCTTCAGGACCACCTTTCCTACCCCCAGCACGTCAGAGGAAGCGTTGTTGCCCATGAACAGCTTCTTGTCGGTGACCGGTGTGTACGTGGAGAAGGCATCTTTGTTGAAATAGATGTGTCTAGTAGCACCTATGTCCATCCACCACTGCATCGGATTCTCAACCAAGTTGGCTTCTAGCACCACTGCTGAGAGCTCCTCAATCATTTCATCCAGGAGCGTGTCCTTGATGACGTTAGCATACGTCTTGCCTTTAAACTTTGCTTTCTGTTGTTGCTAAGTCTTTAGCTTGAGGGCATTCCTTGATCCTATGACCAGGTTTCCCACAGTGGTGATAGTTATATCTGAACATCTCCGCTGCGTGGGCCTTGCCGTCTTTCTGGAACTTCCACTTCTTGCTTAAGTTCCCTTTGGCCTCAGCCAGATTTGCCTTTGCCTCAGCAGGTTGTCTACCCCTAAGCAAGGTCTTTTTATTATCTTCCTGGATTTGGAGTTTGATAATAAGGTCTTCAAAGGTCATCTCCTTTGTCTTGAGTTTTAAGTAACTCATAAACTCATTTCATGAAGGAGGTAACTTTTCAATCAGCGATGCAACCAAAAACTGCTCATTTGGTTTCATTCCTTTCAAATCCAGGTGATGTAAAATCATTTGGAATTCCTGGACTTTGGACATCGCCGTCTTACTATCCACCATTTGGAATTTTAGAAATTTCCCAATGATCAACTTCTTAGTACCCGCATCTTGTGCGTTGTACTTCTTTTGCAGTTTTTCCCACAGCTCTTTGGCAGTGCCAACGGTGCAATAGACCGTGTAGAGAGGGTTTGTCAAGCAGTTCAGTATGTAATTCTTACATATGAAATCGCTATGATTCCACACATGAAGAACCATCTTCATGCCGTTAACGACATGGATACTAAGGCCCTCTTCACCCGTTTCATTAAGCGAAGAGTCCATTTCATCTCCAGCTTGTGGAGGATCTTTCGTTAGGAACCGAGCCATGCCCATAACAATTAAGTAGAACAGTATCTTTTGTTGCCATCTCTTAAATTCTGATCCCATGAATTTTTCAGGGCGATCATAGTGTAAGGCGTGGGAGCAAGAGCAATGAAGGCAAGCGGTTGCTACCTTGAACAAAGAGCGCAGCAAAAGTGAAGGCAACAGAGTTAATGCCTTGGCCAAGAGCGATGCGGGAAGGCAAAGATTGTCTTTGAGAAGCGCAGTGAGTGAAGAAGATCGCTCATGTTTCCACCAGGTTACGTTAGCCATCAGTAAGCAAATATTGTCTTAAACTTATTGGTTACAAAGGTGCAGGAAACGGAAATTACAAGTAACTTCTAAGTAATACAAGAACTGAAATTACAATTCAACAACAAACTGAAATTATAATACTCTTGGACAAGAAACTGGAACTGTTTTTTGTGTATGTTGAGTCGAGTGTTTGCACTCTGTCTTTAAGACAATATTGGCCTGTATGTATCATTTATATGTCCTGGACAATTGTCTCACAAGATAAAACAGCAAATGAACAATTGAGCAAATGAAACTTAAGTGTTACCGTGAAGAATTTTGAGTAATGAAATGATGCTGAAAGTTGTAGGAAGACTGAAATCTGTTTATGTATTTTCGTGTACCTCAACAATGGTGACAAGGGGGTCTTTAGACTTCAGGGACCAAACTGTACATCTTGAAACTTCAGGGATCAAACTGTACATATGAAAGAATTCTGGTCCAAACTATACATATGATACTTCAGGGATCAAACTATATATATGACAAAGTTATCTGGTCCAAAACGGTAATATCAGAAGAAGCACAGCCCGTGACCGGACCGGACGGGCGGCGGCGGCGCGCGTGTGGGCTTTCCTCGAACCGAAGCACATCTAGGTCCTCCCTCCTTTAAACACATGGAATACCCCTTGGGGTCCCAAACCCCAAGCCAACTTTGAGTTTTATAAACAAAACAATTATTTCTTCCTCCACCGATGAGGGAGAATTGATCACATACCACACTTTTCCATGCTTCAAACACCTCACTTTGTGAACCAATATCTCTTTTATTTCTCAACGAAATTTGACGATCCTTGGCCCTACGGTTATCTACGTACTTAGTAGATCATGCACGTGTGAAGAACCGGATTCTCCACATGCGTAACAGTAGTAATTAAGCCGTTAAAGTTGGTCGGACGCAACTCCCGCCAAAGGCAAATTTCTAACAAAGAGCATATGGACCAAAGTGTTACTTATAAGTAGAGGTGGCCAGTGGGCCGGGCGGGGTCGGGGTCAGGGCGGGACGGGCGAAGGGGTCGGGGTCGGGTCTGGCGGGGTCTGGCGGGACTTGCTCCAGTCCCGTCCTGATCCTGATCCCATCGGAATCGGGTCGAGGCGGGGTCGGGGTCGGGGCAGGTTCCGACGGGTTTTCCTTTTTTTTATTTTTTTGTTTTAAATAACATATGTATAAAAAAAACTCAATAAACAAGACAAGATAGTGTAATAAAAACATCACAATGTTTTTTTGTGCCTCTTATATTATTTAATAAACATATGATTTTTTTGTAATACAAATACAATTGTCTAAAATCTAAATTACAACTTTGTGGTGTTGCCCAAAAGTTGCAAATTACATAATAAAATTGCAATTAAAAAAATTACATTCTCAAAAAAACCTGTTCTAATTGCTTGATAATTTCATGTGGTTCTTCGGTTGGAATTGGTATTTGTTGGTCAAATTGATCCACGTCGCTTCCACCACCTTCGGATAAGATTTTGTTGTAGTTTTCATCTTCTTCTTCGTTGATCTCCGGTTGACCGCACCTTCTCCGCTCCGCCAGATCCAATCTCTCAATAATACCGCAATTTTCAAGCTATCTCCGACTAATGAGTGTCTGTGGTCTCCTATTTGATATTTGCCTAGAAAAAGCGCTTTCAGATGCGATTGATGACGCTTGAATGTTCAAAACATCTCGCCATCAATGAAAGTGTCGGAAAGGTCTTCTCATTCCCTCCAAAGATTTCAAAGAAGTCTTCATGTCCATCTTCATTGATAACTTCTTGGTACGGTATAGAACCCTGCAAAACAAAAATATTCAACTCGCTAATTTGGTTAGTAGTAGAGGTACGGCCACACATTCTATTTTTGAGGCTTTCAATACTAGTCGCAGAAACAGCATGTCTTTTGTGAGGTTGTGTTGAAGATGAAAAAGATGGTATGGAAGCCGGTAAGTTACTAGCATTTTCTTGTTGATAAAACCTATATATTTTTTTGCATTGGTGTTCTACGCTAGACAACACTTCTTCTTTAGTTTATTCAATAGGTGGTGGGTGATTTAGATTTTTGGGACTTGGAGGTGGTAGTACTTCTATACAATCGTAAATAGTTACAATTAGTGATTTAGTACCGTCTATTTTAATAGTCGGATTTAATACAGAACCAATAATATAAATAGTGGGAATAGGAATACAATATTTTCTTATTTTTGATAAATATTTTTTTAATAGTTGTCATATAAGCTGGTTTTCCATATATTCACAAGTAATAAAAATATTAGAGTTATATAAAACAACATAGTTGAAATAGTAGGATAATATATACCGGAAAATTCTTTTGTTGCTTGAAAATATTTCTCTAAAAATACAATTAGTTCGAAAAATTTTACCCAATCACTAACTACAATCATATAAGCTGGATTTTGATTATGAGAGTTAAAAAATAAAGTTATAGGTTTTCTATTGTCATAAGCAACAAGTAGTTGCTCGTATAAAGAATTCCACCTAGTGGATACTTCTTGTGGAATGTTTCTATAAGATAGTCCACAACCGTGACAAGTTTTTTTATATTCTTTTCTACGTTGTACTTTATTACTTTTAAAAATAAAGTTTATAGCAAATTGTATTTTACTAAGAATGTCTTCAAAAAGTGATAGACCATCCTTTACAATTAAGTTATATATATGGCACGCGCATTTTATATGAAAATGATCTGGAAAATATGGAGTTAAACTATTTTTTAAAATTGTAATTGCGTAATTGTTAGAAGAAGCGTTATCTAATGTAATAGTCATAATTTTATCGGTTATTCCGTAATAATGGCACACTTAATAAATATTATCTGCAATAAAAGTATCAGTGTGCCTATCATCTATATATCTATACGCTAAGATACATTTTTGCATAGACCATTTATAATCTATCCAATGACAAGTTACAGTTAAATAATCATGGTCGTTAGTATTACGACCTATATCAGACGTGATAGATACTTTGCCATTAAAATGATATAATGAATAACGTAAATATTGTTGATATTCATGCACAAATTTAAATACATCTCTCTTAACAGTTGATCTAGGAAAACCGTTAAAAACAGGATTATATATATCTTTAATGTAATGAATAAAATCGAGAGATGAAGGAAATGAAAAAGGCAAACCCTCCACAGCAACTAATTTTGATATTGCTTCCCTATCTCTATGTTTATTGTATTTAGGGCCTACAATTCCCCCCGTCATAGGGTTAATTTGACCCTGTACTTGGTCCAGGACAATATCAGTATGTGAATCTTGTTCCGATGGAGCGGGCGTTTGCGCACCCGATTTTGAAGCCTGGTATTGGGCATACCTAGCTTGATGAGCACTTACTACGTGTCTAATTAAACCCCCCGTCCCACCGTGACCTTTTCCAGTTTTAAATTTTAAAACATTTTTACAAATTTTACATATAGCTACTTGATTCTCTACGTCCTTATCAAAAAATGTCCATGCATATGATTTTAATGGTCGTTTTGCTGGACCTCGTCTCATACTATGGGGAATAGGAGGTATTTCAGTTGAAGGTGCACTAGTGGGTGTGTTGTCATCAACATTAGTGGGTGTATCATCTAGATCATCGTCTAAATTAAAGTCTTCTTGAGTTCCAGAAAATAGCTCCTCGTCTAAATCTAATGGTATTGTAGGAAAATGTTGAGTATCAACAAAATCATCATGTGTAGGAATAAGATGACTAGAAGAAGTACCCTTGCCCTGATTGCCCATACTAGAAGAAGCACCCTTACCCTTACCCTTAAACATACCTCTTAATCCTTCCATTTTAATTATGATAATAAATAATTAAAAATAATAAAATTAAGTGCGCTAAATAAAATAAACAGACAATAATAATTTAATGAATGAACGAATGTACCAAACGTCGACGTAACGTCGACGTGTAATCGAGAGGTTGAAAATTGAAACTTTGCTCGATGGAAGATCCTCAAGCTAGTTGCCAACTTCACTCCCAATTCCCAAATGAATAAATAAAATTGAATATTTAGTAAACAATGTAGACTTGTAGAGAGATATATTGAGAGATTGTAGGAAGATTTGTGAGAAAAATGAAGAGAAAATGAGTTATTTATAGTTGAAAAATTGGGTTAAAGTGTAAATATAATAACTTATGAGTTAAAAATAAATATTAAGGGATAGGGGGGTTGGGGGAGGCCTAAAATGGCCGTTGCCCAACGGCCAAAATCTAAAATGGATGTTGGTGCAACGGCTATATTTACAAAGGGGGGGCTCTCGGGCTAGGTCGGGGTCGGGGCGGGCGGGCCTGGGGTGGGCTCGGGTCTGGCGGGATGAGACATTGTCCCGTCCCGAGTTCGAGTCCCGCTACCATTTTTTTTTACGCGCGGTCGGGTCGGGGTCGGGCCGTCCCGGCCCACTGGCCAGCGTTACTTATAAGAAACAAAACCCCAAAGATTCTTGGGAACGTTGACAGATGGGATTTGTCTTTACTTTTCAAAGTTTATTCAAATACTTTAGTACGTTGTACCTTTATTTTTTGAATTTTGAAAAAGAAAAAAGAAGAAATAAAGGAAAAACTTGGTAAAAGAGGAAGAACATCCAGTTTCATTGATCAACTTAAGACACCTATTGGTTTTTCTTCACAAGAATAAGCTATTGTAAGAAAACAAAGGTACTACAGAAAAACAGGAATTACTAACGGATAACTTTTGTGCGTTAAACCATAAAAATTTCATGGTCATCTGATTTAATATCAGATTAGCGATAGATTTAGAAAAATATTATTAGCTATGAATTATTAGCAATATATTAATAACGAATTTCATAGCTAATTTTTTTCTTTTTTCCGAGGGAGGACTAAGGAATGCTTTACATTTCCAAGAGAAATGCATATACTTATTCAAGTGCACCCTTTTAAATATGTGTTCCAGGGGTAAAGTTTGCCAAAAAAAAAGACTCTTGTGAGATACGTCGAAATAGTAATAAGATAGATAATCGTAGAATTTAAGTTTCAATAACTAAAATATTATAGATATTATTATAAGTTTAGAAATGAAATTAGTGAAATATCGTTAAATTTTTCGAAATTTATGTGCTTTACCACGATATTTGTATAAGTTGTTACTGTAAACTATATGTTGTGTAGATATAAATCACTGTTCAATGGCTGAACTATAAATTGATAGGAAAGAATGTCAAAGTTTAAAGTTAGACTAAAGAATTGATTTTTCACACAATTTTTGGAGAGTATATGACGTTCACCTTTTTTAACGTAGTGCTTCTTTTTTTTTTTTAATGTCAAAGTTGGGTATTATTGTCAAAATTTTCTCCTCCAATCACGTCTATTAATCTTTATAGTGCTTTTTTCTTTATGATGAAAAGAAGAGACCAATTGAGATAGTTCAATATGTGCATCATTTGTAATAAGTTCTAAAATTATATTACAAATTTGTAACTTTACAGATAAACATAGACTATCGTCTACCATTTATAATTACTTACAAATTTTTAGATGCGGTCACACGTTTTCTTATAAGATTTTCAACTTACTTAGAGTCAGACTATATCATTTACTAAATAATTGTCCCAATAATTTTTTTTCAAAACAACGTTCTCTACCATAATATTTTTCATTTCTAAGGCTCGATGTCAAAACATCCCATGTGTGGGAATAACAAAAGGCCTTTGCTTCACCTTCACAATTTCTTTGATAATTGCCATCATTCCAATGCGCCATATTTTGACCTCCCAAAACTACAACATGTTGGCCCCGTTTCATTCTGAAAGAAATAATCCCTTGATTATTTTCATTAATTAAAAAGTTATATATACAATTTACATATTTCCATAATAGGATAATCTTATTCCTATTCTACTCCTAAAACCTTATTCTACTCCTAAAACCTTATTCTACTTGGATACTAACTATACAATTATGGTAATACAACTATTATGGTAAGTGTACAATACTAATTACACCACAACATTACCTAAACTATGAGACTAAACTTTACCTAAATTATATACTCTATATACGGTAATAAGGGGAGAAACCCGAGAGCAATATACACATGTATATTGTGTGTATATTGTGTATATTTAACACACACCCGCAGTCATAGCGGGCGGTCTTCGAACGCTGAGACTGTCCCTAAAATCTTCAAAAAGGACCGAGGGAAGACCCTTTGTAAAGATGTCGGCAATTTGATGTCTCGACGGGATATGGCAGGCGCGAACTTGACCACGAGCAACCTTTTTGCGGAAAAAGTGAATGTCCATTTCGATATGCTTAGTGCGTTGGTGTTGAACTGGATTACCAGAAAGGTAGATGACACTAATATTATCGCAATAAACCAAGGTTGCCTTCTGAATTGGACAATGAAGCTCCAAAAGTAAATTACGTAACCAACATGATTTCGAGACCACATTAGCTACCCCTCAATATTCAGCCTCGACACTTGAGTGAGATAGAGTTGACTGACGCTTTGCAGACCAGGAGACCAAGTTGTTGCCAAAAAATATACAATAACCCGACGTAGACCGTCTGGTGTCGGGATAGCCACCCCAATCAGCATCCGTATACGAGACAAGTGTGGATGTCGAGGAAGGATATAAATGCAAACAATAGTTAAGTATACCTTGAATATACCGAATGATGCGTTTGAGTGCATTCATGTACTCAATTCTGGGATCATGCATGAACAAACACACATGCTGGACAACATATGTAATATCCGGTCTCGTAAAGGTAAGATACTGAAGGGCCCCTGCAAGACTGCGATAGCGGGTTGGATCCTCATAGGGTACACTGGCCGCAGCACTCAACTTGGGCTTAGTATCAACTGGAGTGGAAATGGATTTACAGGATGACATCCCAGCCATCTCGATGATCTCAGTTGCATACTTCCGTTGAGATAAGAACAACCCATTGAAATGTTGAGTGACACCAATCCCCAAAAAGTAACTCAAGGGCCCTAAGTCTTTCATAGCAAACTCAGAGCTGAGCAGTGTCATGATAGACTGGCGTAAGGCATCGGAAGAGGCCATCAAAATAATATCATCCACATATAACAGGATATAGGCCACGAATGAACCACGATGGTAGATAAACAGTAAATTATCTGATCTACTGTGAGTGAACCCAATAGTCAAAATATAGTCTGCAAACCGCGTATACCAGACCCGTGTAGACTGTTTAAGCCCATATAAGGACTTCTTCAACAAACAGACATGATGAGGATGTTTGGGATCCCTAAATCCCAACGGCTGATGCATATAAACTGTTTTCTTGAGATCACCATGTAGGAAAATATTATTTACATCCAACTGATGAATAGGCCATGCCTTCGAAAGAGCCAAGCTAAGCACAGTGCGAATGGTAGCCGGCTTGACCATCGGACTAAACGTCTCATCGCAATCAACACCAACCTGTTGAGTCTTACCATCACCCACAAGCCGCGCCTTATGTCGAGCAAATGAACCATCTGAATTTTCCTTATGAGCAAAAATCCACATAGACCTAATAATATTAATACCATATGGACGGGGTACCAACACCCACGTCTTGTTAGCAATAAGAGCATTATATTCATCGGTCATAGCAATTTTCAATTTTGCAGACATATGATTTTGGGGTAAGGGTGATTTAAGAACATTAGAATGTAAATTAAAATGTCTTTTTGGTGTAAAAATCCCATGTTGACTACGGGTGACTGGTACATGACTCGAGGCAGAGGACGGTGGATTTTGGGAATTTTCGGGACTCGGAGACGGGTGGTCGTGCGAGCAATGGGCTGCTTGGCCCAAATCGATGGCTGGGCCGGAGCTGGACCTGTTCGAGTGGGTTGGGCCCGCCCAGTGCGAGGAACTAGCCCATTGGCTGGACTGGGATTGGTAGTGGGCGACGGACGGTGGGGCGGCCCGAGCGATGGGCATTGGAGAAAATTAGGTCTTGGGAGGCGTCTAAAAATCTTTGAATAATATACGGGAATATACTATCATCCAAAAAATTATACGAACTAGGCACGTGAGTATTAATTTTAGCAAATGGAAATTGGGATTCATAAAAAATGACATGGCTATTAATGATGATTTTATTGGAGGATAAATCAAAGCATTTGTAGCCTCGATGATTAGACGGAAACCCCAAAAATACATACGGAGTAGACCGGGCCTGAAGTTTGTTAATTGTGGTGGACGAAAATAACGGATAACACAAACACCCATAAACCCGAAGATGTCAATATGAAGGAATTTTATTATATAAAATTTGAATGGGGGAAGAATATGTCAAACTTTTGGAATGAATTATGTTAAGTAGATAGTTAGCCATTTGGAGAGCATGATGCCAAAAAGACGGGGGTACAGAAGCATGAATCAATAAAGTTCGGATAATGTTATTTATGGAATGAATTTTGCGCTCAACTTTCCCAGACATATGAGGACAAGAAAAATGAAAATTGATCCCATTATTAGCACAGAATTCCTGAAACACCCCATTGTCATATTCGTTGTCATTATCACATTGAATATTTTTGATTTCTCGGTCGAATTGGGTTCTAATGAATGCTCTAAATTTTAAGAAGATGAAAAAAATTTGAGATTTTTTCGCTATCGGAAACGTCCATAAAAACTTAGAATATTCATCCAAAAAAAGAACATAATACCGATGACCCATAGAACTAAGAACATGAGACGTCCATAAGTCGCTATGAATAATATCAAATGGCATTAAAGTATGAGAATTGGAGTCTACAAATGACAACTTAATAATTTTTCCTAAAGAACAAGACTGACAAATTGAAGTACTACTCGTACCCTTACATGAAATAAAACTATTTTTATCTAAAGACAACAAAATAGATGATCTCAGATGACCAAGACGAGCATGCCACAAGGAAGGAGAGATTGCTGCAAACGCGGATGGCAGGGATTGACTCGATGGATCGAAACTGGGTGTGATAGGATAAAGATCTCCCCTACCATCACACCTCATAAGAGGACTCCCCGTCTTGAAATCCTTCACAGAGAAACCAAATGAATCAAATTCAATAGAAACAGAATTGTCAGTAGTGAATTTACGGGCAGAGACTAAATTTTTAATCAATTTGGGGACGTGAAGGGTGTTCTTCAAGATAAGAGGTGGATGAGGGGGAGATAATGTTTATGATCATAACTACAAATTAGAATAGAATTACCATTATCAACAATTATACCGCGAGGGTTGCTCAAATTGGAATAAGACGAGAGCGTACCTGAATCGGATGTCATGTGGGTAGTGACACCGGTGTCCTTATGCCAATTTGGGTATGGAGGATTTAAACCAAGCGTGTGCATTACAGCTTCAATGTCGGTAGATGTGGGTGCCGCTGCGTGATGGGCCTGCAGGGGCCGAGGCCCAAGCACCCCTGCTTACGGTCTTGGCCCAGATTGCTAACTGTAGTTCGGCTAGGGGGAGCTGGGCCTGGACTGCTGCTGGGCAGCCCACTGCCAGTTGGGCAAAAATTGGCTAGGCCTAATCTGTGGTTGTTGAGCCCACTACCATGGCATAGGGGCCCACTGTGGGGCCCAGAACTGCTGTTGCTGCTGACTACTACGGGGACCACCACCGCCACCACCATTCTGCCGGCTGCCGCCATTGTTGCCACCGCGGTTCTTGCCATTATTTTTCTTATTTCCACTATTTTTTCTGTCACCGTTGTTACGGTTTTGGCCCGAGTTGGTGGAACCAGTAGGATAAACCGTGGACTCGGTCATCATGACTACGGGACTAGCACCGGTAGCCGCCATTTTTGTCATGCCTGCTTCTTCGAGTGTAAGCATAGAACGGGCTTGATAAATTGCGGAAGCGGATTGCTTTGTCGAAGAAGCGTTCCAACACCATTATAGGCCTCGGAGAGGTCGAAAACCATTTGGAGGACCAAATGATCGCTCAAAACTGGCACGCCAACGTTGCGAAGTTGGTCCGCCAATTCCTTTAATCTTTTGCAATAAGCCGAAACATTAGGGAAATCTTCTATATTGACGTGAGAGAAATCCTGCTCAAGGGTAACGGCTCTAGAATTTTGATTATCTTGGAATATATCATGCATTCTATCCCAAGTCGCATGTGCCGTAGCGTTAGGCTCAATAATTGTTTGTAAAAAGTCGGTAGAAATTGTGGAATTTTTCCACTGGAGGACAGTGGCATCAAGAGTCGTCCACAACATAGGATCATCCTCGCGTTTTGGCACCTCCGTATCCTCAGGAGCCGCGAGGATTATGTGATGGATGACTTGATGTGAGTGTGCATGAATTTTGAACAATTCGGCCCACGTCGCATATTGGACGTTTTCTATTTCAAGAACAAGATGTATGTTATTCTTGATGTTAGAAACTGCAAGGGCAGGATGAAACGTGTTCTTTGATGTAGACATACTGATAGAACAATATGTGATTGAGTGATTTGGAAGAAAAAAATTGGGAGAAGGAGGAATCGTCTGCTTGAAACCCAAGAAGGAGGGCTCGATTTTCGAGGCTTAGGACGAGAATGAGGAAGGAATTTTGGAAAGGATTTTAAGACCTAGACTTCTGATACCGTGAAAGAAATAATCTCTTGATTATTTTCATTAATTGAAAGGCTATATATACAATTTACATATTTCCATAATAGGAGAATCCTATTCCTATTCTACTCCTAAAACCTTATTCTACTTGGATACTAACTATACAATTATGGTAATACAACTATTATGGTAAGTGTACAATACTAATTACACCACAACATTACCTAAACTAGGAGACTAAACTTTACTTAAATTATATACTTTATACGGTAATAAGGGGAGAAACCCGAGAGCAATATACACATGTATATTGTGTGTATATTGTATATATTTAACACATTCATCAACCCGCCTTAATATGCTCAACTACAAGAAAACAACCCCCCAACCAAAATCCTTTAATCAAATAAAGAAATATAACTTGTAATGTCATCCCTTTTTTTAGACCTCACATTATGGAATTTCACTAGATATGTTATTTAATGTCATCCCCTTTTGGTGGAGTGAAGGGTGTAGAAATTGTTTAACCTTTGTCCAAAACAACATTGCCTAATCTTTACATAGTTAATTAGAAGAGATTTTAACTTAAAGAATTCAAACATGTAATCTTGCCATTAGAATGGTAACATTTTGATTACTGAGCTAAGCACATGATTAGCGAAATCGTTTAGTCTCTTATTGAGGAACACATGGATGGATGTAAGGTGTTAGTTAGGAAATATCCGAACCTTGACTGCTTTGAGTACAAATGATAAAGATACTATATATATATATCAGACTTCGATAGCTTTAGTCTGAACTGTTGGGTTTAAATGATAGATTGAATGGAAAATAGAGGGAGTTCCCTCTTGCTTTATAAAATAAGCATTTATCCCTCATCGGTAGTAGAAAGAAAAGTTCTTCTACTTATAAGTAGAAGTACTCCTTCTTGTTGCTAAAGGGTTAAGAAGAGGGTCTCCCCTCGCGTCGTCGTCGTCGCTCGGCTCGGCTCGACTTTGGATTTGGATTTGGATTTGGATTTGGTCAAATGATCTGATTGATTGATAATCTTTTTTTGGACCAAATTTTCTTTAATTTTTAATTAATTATTATTTAATTAAATTAATTAACTTATCCAATCCTACCCGTTAGTGATCCGGATCCGCGTGTCTGACCCGCGACCCGGTTTCTTTTCCATATTTAAATTTCCCACCAGTTTTTAGTGGCTGTTCAGAAGGGTTGCAAACCTTCAGCAACAGTACTTCCATGACTATAAATTCGTTTGATTTCTCAGAATTTTATCAACTAATTTTCTAAACTTCTTCTTCTTCTGCACAAATAAAATCCAGTGTTGTGATTTACTGCTGTTGAGTGGTTCGCTGACACCGTTGTTCTAGGTACCGATACACCGGTGAGTAAGATCATTCTATCCTGGAAGGATATATTCCATTAACCTCGGGTACTTGAGGGGAATAATTTCCTTAAGGACACACTGTGCATTCAGTGGGCTCGATTTTTTCATTCTTAAATATTTTTCAGAATAAACAGAATCAGTGTTGAAAAATAAGAATAATTTTTCAGAATATATTATTTACTGGTTTTTTTGGAATACAGATTGGCAACATGAACTTCATATATATAAAGAAGTTTACTAAATAAGTATAAATATTTGATCGTGAATTTGATAAATAAAATAATTTATGGTAGAATACCAAACATATAAAATTCAAATCCACGATCCACTCTAGAAGAACACCAGTCTTGATTATCCTTTTTGTTTTTTAACTAGAAGAAATTTAATTGAATAGCTACTCAAACTATAAGACATGATTAGTGAGTGGGTTATTATTCCACTATCAAGTTAATGGTCAATAAAGATTCACAAGCTATGACAACTACCAAAGTACAATGCATTAATGTCTTTGATTAAACCCCTTAGACTCTTTCTTTAAATGCAACACACGATAAAACATGCAATGAAAAGCTTGTTCTATTAATTATGCATAAAAACAACATTAAATTAGTAGAACCTCATTCAAAGCTTGTTCCTTTCTATTGGCCCTTCTTTATCTCCAACAAGTCCAACGTGACCCTTTTAAAGTCCTTTTTATACTATTTCCCATCTGTCCGATATTTTGGGTCGGAGTCCGATTAAATTTTAAATTTAAAAGTAACATGTCAAGGGTAAATGTGTGAGATTGTATTAATCTACCTTGGAGAGTATTTTTCATTAATACAAATATATATAGTGTGTACAATGTAAAATTCTAATACAATGAGGATTATATATCTATCATAATTATACAACACTAAATATTACAAAATATATGGAGTATATTTGAGAATATACGTTAATACACCTCCTCAATCGGAGCGGGAGAAGGCTGGACTAAGAGACTGGATCTAAAGTCGAAGAATAGCTGTCCAGGAAGACCTTTCGTGAAGATATCCGCATATTGATACAAAGAGGGCACATGCAACATCTTAACATGACCGATAGCAACCTGCTCACGAACAAAATGTATATCCATCTAAATGTGCTTGGTTCGTGGCCGATAGCAACCTCACGCATGGCCGCATTCCAATTTGGGTCTAGTTTGGCTACTTTTGGATTTTTGGGAATTGGAGATATGGTTTGTGCGGATAGGTTAAACTGGGCTTTGGGTTTGAAAATATCATGTTGAGCACGAGTTTCCATTCGCTGCGTGGGGGTAGGGGCAGGTTGGGTGCTGGTACGGGTCGAGTTCGGATAGTGGGTTATTTCGTTTGTAGTTTGCGGGTCAGTGTGTATTTGGTTAGTAGAGATGGTGTTGGGTGTCAGTGAGGGTTGGTCGACGGTGTGTGGTGAAGCGTTGTTGGATTCGGGTGACCGGGTCTGCGAAGGGCCGATTTGAGTTTGGGTTTGTGTAATGTACGGGGTACGGGAGATCGGTACAGGGGAAGGGGCTGGTCTGGTTGACTAGAAGGGTTGCATTAGGTGGCGGCAATATTGGAGATAGTGGTGGAGTTTTCCGGTGGGTGGAATAGGCAATTCGGGGACGTGTCAGAGAAACAACCGACTGATTGTCGATGGTGGGGGTAGCAACCGGTGATGACTGAGGGATAACGGAATGGCTGCCGGTAGTGGTAGTGACGGGTGGGTGGGGAACCGTACTGGTTGGGTGTGATTCTGTCAGTCCGTTGGAGGTGGCGGTATCTGATAGCAGTGGCGGAGATGGGTGGGTGATGGTGGTAGATTGACGCAGTTCGCTGAGTATGACGGGGGAGACGTCAGACTTGTCAAGAAAGGTATAGTTTGTGGTTCGAAACTTTTGGATATTTGCAAAAGAAAAAATCATCTCGTCAAACGTAATGTGACGAGAGATGTGAATTTGACGAGTGGACAAGTCATAGCACATATAGCCCATATGATTAGACGGGAAACCTATGAAGACACATAGAGTGATTCAGGGTGCTAATTTGTGAAAGGCAGTGGCCGCAAGATTCGGGTCGCAAAGGCAACCAAAGATCCGACGGTATAAAATTTCGGTTGGTGTCATGTTGTGAAGAGTACTAGTGGGTAAAATATTAAGAATGTATTCTACCATTTTGACTGCATAGACCCAAAATGAGGGAGGAAGAGAGTCATGAAAAAGTAAAGTACGAACTATGTTACTAATTATGCGAATGATTCATTCTGCTTTGCCATTTTGAATGGGGGTTTGGGGACACGAAAATCGAAAGACCATGCCATTATTTTTGCAGAATTTGTGAAACATGGAGTTATTAAATTCGCGACCATTATCACACTGAAAAGATTTGATGCTTTCTCAAATTGTGTTTTGATAAAGATACGAAATTCCAGAAATTTGGCAAAAACTCCGGACTTAAATTTTAATGGGAATCCAAATAAAGTGAGAAAAATCATTTAATAAGACTAGATAATATTTATGACCCAGTAAGCTAGTAATAGGAGATTTCCACAAATCATCAAGAACAATGTCAAGGGGATAAAACGTAACACTTAAAGATGACTTAAAAGGAAGACGAACATGTTTGCCTAAAGATCAAGAAACACAATGTTGGGCAAGTTTCCCATTATTACATCTAATAAAGTTATTGCCTCTAAGAAAATTTAAAACAGGGGATCCTGGGTGTCCAAGCCTATTAGGCCAAGTTGACGGAGAGATAACAACGAGAGACATATGAGAGCATGAGCTGGCAACGGGGGTGGATGGGAACGGATAGAGATTCCCCGTGCTATTGCATCTCGTAAGAGGTGTCCCGTATGAAGATCCTTCACAGTAAAACAAAAAGGGTCAAAGTCAACAACGGAATTATTATGAGTAAATTTTTGGATAGATATTAGGTTTTAATAACGTTGGGAGCATACAAGATGTTATTTAGAGAGAAGGGTGGGTGAGGCGGTTGGGTGTAAGTGGTACCATAACCCTGAATTAGAATGTGATGACCATTACCTATAGTAATATATTGAGGATACTTTAAACGAAATAGTTTGGGAAGATTACTTGCAATCCAGGTGGGATGAGAGGTGGCTCCCGTATCCATGTACCAATTTTCGTCGGACTGTTTCAAGTTCATACTGCTGAATGCTTGGCCCAATTCAGATGGGGATAAGACTATTGAAATTAGGCGACTGCTTGGCGTGGGCAAAATAGGCCTGAGTGTGCGATTGACGTGATCCGGGACTTGGGCCTAAAAGATCTAGTTGTTGGAACTACTGGAAGAGTTGTTGGGTCGGTTGCTGCTGCGGAAAATAAAGCGGGACAGAGGACCATGGTCCAGTGTTGGGCCACTGCCCTGGGCCAGCCCAAGGTGATGGAACTGCGGCCTGCTGTGGACCAGCCTTGCCTCCACGCCCTCGTCCTCCATTGCCGGTGCCTCGACCCTTTCCACATTTGCCACCACCGTGGCCACCCCACTGTTGTTGGTGGTCCGATAGTGGTTGGCTAGCGGCACGGGCGGTGGGAATTGCATGAGTGTCAACTGTTAACGCTTTCTGGTTGTGGTCGTCTTGTTTAGCACGTCAGGTTTCTTCCAACAATAATTATGACCGAGCCTTGTTGAAACTGGGAAGAGGATCAACTTGTTGTATCATTGTTGGTAATGTATCGTATTCACCTTTCGGTAATCTTTCAACAAGTTGGAGAACCATTTTCGTTTCGGAGACCGGTGTCCCCACATTGGATAGTTGGTTTGCAACAAGCTTCAATTGTTTACAATACTCGACATATGTTAGTAAAGTTCTCTAGACATGTGTTGTTGAACTGTTCCTCTAAATACACGGCACATGTATTTTTGTTATCCTAAAATATCTCCTCCAAACGTACCCATAGTTCACGAGTAGAGACACCTGATTTCATAATTGTATGAAGCAAGTCTTTAGATATGGAGCCATAAATACATTGCTTGACAATAGCGTCAAGACGATGCCATGTTGTGTTTGGGATGTCGAGAGAGCGAGGGACAGAATCGTCAATATGGTCAAGCACGTTGTACGCACAAGCGTGAATATAGAACAGTTCAACCCATGAAGAATATTGGCCCTCCTCCTGATCAAGAATTAAAGGAACGAAATTTCTGATATTTGTGACGGTAAACGTCGGATGGAAGGAAGAGGTTGAGGAGGGAGTGGGGTTGTCGAGGACAATCGTGGAAGATGCGCAAGCTTTAGGAGAGGTGTGATTAGACATGGTAGCCACAGAAAAGAGATCGAAAAAACTTCAAAGGTCAAAGAAAAAAAATGATCGGCGGCTGACCCGAGGAGAGGGGGGGGGTGGTCAACTGGGAAGAAAAAAAATAGTTTTAGGGTGTTTTTAGGGTTAGGCTCCTGATACCATGTGAGATTGTATCAATCTCCCTTGGAGAGTCTTTCTCATTAATACAAATATATATAGTGTGTACAATATGAAATCCTAATACAATAAAGATCACATATCTACCATAATTATACAACATTAAATATTACAAAATATATGGAGTATATTTGAGAATATATGTTAATAAAACGCTCTCTAATAAATTAAACACAACTTTATCTTCGAAATTCAGCATCCAAAAATTTCTAAAATACAAAAAATAATTACCATTCCATCACAACATTTTCTCGTTGGTTTATAACATAATTTGTAATCATTTACTCTAAATTTTCTACCAACATACGCTTCTCTTTCCATGTAATATATGTTGGATATGTAAAGCAGTACGAGAAGTAAATAAATATTACAAGTGTTCGAAATGATAAACAAATAGCCAATATTCAGAACTGCCGCAAGCTTGTTGAATGTTGAATCTTGATAACCTAAAATCAAGTAACACTAAATCTGGATTGTTACAACTGTGGCTAAGTCGAGAGATGACTCTCTGTCTTTAAGACAAGATTGCCCCGTATATATGCTTTTACGTTAACGGACAATAATCTTCCAAGATAAAATAACAAGTAATAAACACTACAAAGCAAATAAATTGATTCTGACGAAGAAAACAAACACGAAACGACTTGCTGAAGAATGAAAAATGAAGGAAGAGTTTCTGTTTTGTCCACTATTTCTACTCACGTTTTGGACAAAATTTGTTTCTCTATTCTGTTTGTCTCTGTTTGTATATAGTGTAGTCTCATTTTCAGTCACTTTCAGTCGAGACAAAAAGCTCCAATATATAGCATAAGGGGTGAGACTCCTCAACTACCAAATAATGGCAGTGTATGGCCAAGTAATGGTTGTTTATGACCATTAGCGAGGGAGTTAATCAGCCAAGTAATGGCTGATTTAATGAGCAACATAAATGAGCTGTTATGGAGGAGTTAAGGTGCAAATTAATGGAGTTTTAACGCTCCAAAAATCAACTCAAACTGCATGCAAAAACTTTCTGCCTCCGTCGTTCCCAATTCCAGCTTTCCAAAAACTCCAGTGACCCGAGACCCGAGCCCTGACGGGATGGGACGGGCGGGTGGCGGTGGCGCGCGTGTGGGCTTTGCCTGGAACCCAAGCATACCTAGGTCCTCCATCCTTCAAACACATGGGTTACCTCTTGGGTTCCCAAACCCTTAGCCAATTTTGAGACTTATAAAGAGAGCAATTCTTCCTTTTCCCACCGATGTGGTAGATTTGTCCCACACCATATTTTCATGCCTCAAATACCTTACTTCGTGGACCAATATCTCTTTCATTTCTCAACAAAATTTGACGATTCTTGGCCCTACGGTCATCTACTCACTTAGTAGATTATGCACGTGTGAAGAAACAAAGCCTCCAATATGCGAAACCCTAGTGTTTAATTTATTAAATATGGGTGGACGTACCTCTCCACCAAAGGCAAATTTCCAACAATCCCCTCTTGAAAGAGATTTTGGCGCACACACATGATGCCAACTTTCAGCAATTTTTCAGCGAAAAGATATTGCATCAGTAGAGGTAGCTTCTGCTTTGAACTTTCATTAGTTGAATACCACCGGACTTACTTATTGCGCGGTGAGCGTGATGTCTTAAACCGTCAGTGTTTAGTGTAAGCCAAGACAATGATACCAACACAATAACTCTCCTTATTCGTTTTCATCCTTATTATTTTATCCGTTGTGGCCATGGACACACTTGGATTCTTAAGTGCGTTCATTTGAGGCGGTCTGTCCTCGCACTTAAATAGGTGATCTCCTACAAGGTAATCTGCTATACCCCACTTCACAAGTGTTAGGAATCATTAAAAGTTTCCCCAACCTTAACCTCAACCGTTTGAGGATAGTTAAAGGTTTTAAAGCTTAACCTTTACCCACCATACAGGTAGCACTTTAATGTCTATCGCGGGATTAACTTTGGATTCATGTTTCCTTACAGAAATCATTATCCGAAGTGCTCTTGCTTCTACCGAAGTACTCAACTGAACCTTTTGCATCTTAATTTTTTCCATTGAACTAAATTCTTGGGATCTCCAGTCAGTATGGTTGGGTTACCACCGCAAAGGTTCGTATTGTTTGGGTTTTAAGCCCATTCCCCTAGACAGGCAGAACACTTGATCTCCAGGTAGTCCCTTAGTTAAAAGGGCCTGCTATATCCTTTGATTAGTAATCAAGGAAGTGACACCCGTGATGATCAACTGCCATACGGTCTTATGTCTCTGACAGATCCTGACAGATATGTCCAGACGCCGTCATCCGTGTCCTTCCTGAAGCTGATCGACTAGCCATAGTGTATAACTGCTGAAGGCATGAGTTTCTCCCAATAAAGGACGTCTTCTAAGGAGTCATGAAGTTACTCAACTTCTTTCATGCTTTGTATAAAGCGATAAACTCCGATTCCATCATGAATCGGCCGATGCAAGTTTGCTTAGAGGATTTTCTAAGACCCACCATACACATTTACTTGTGGCATTGGTGTTCTTCATATATGATGTCCAGTTTGCATCATTGTGTTCTCCCAGAACCGCTGGATATCCAGAATACCATAATTCGTAGATAAGCGAATATTTCAGATATCGTCATATCCGACTTAACGCCTTCTATCGATTATTTCCAGAATCACGAGTGATCCTTAGTTCAACTGATCTGCTTTGTAGGCCGATACCAGGTCGGATATAGTGTGTACAATACATTGAACTACATATGACCTGCACATATCTCTCATTGTCTATGGAAGCACCATGATTCCAATCAGTTCTATGATTCATATCCATTGGTGGCTTCAACGAGACTGTCAATTATCTCACAACTGAGTTTGGAGTTAGACCAGTCCGTTAGATGTCTTAGAAATCCAATTCCTAAGATGTCATCTGTGATACCCGTATCTTTTATTTTAATATAACTTCCACTTTCAGACTGTTGATTTTTCAACTGTTGGCTTTCTAACTTCAGAGTCAATGTTTCTGTGGTCAGATTCATTATTTCTGTTTTATCTGAAACCTCCAGGATCAAAATGTAAACATTTCAGGGACCAAAATAAAAGTTCAGGAAGAAGCCCAACAGTCCAGCAAACCAACTCTGATCCTCCCATTCCAACTCTCCGGTTAGGAAAGTTGTTTCAACATCCATGCCACGCAAGACTGCAATGGCCATGGATGTTAAACTATTCACCGGAGGCACATGTACAAGTCGCCGAGGCCTTATACTCGTCAGTAGATCCATCTATTTTGTACTCACTTTTGAGTATCCTTTTTTCACAACCCAAAGATTCTTTTTCCGGAGGAAGATCAACCATTACACAAGTATAATTCTATATGATGAAATATATTTCTCTCTTTGTAGCTTCTTTCCAAAGCAGCGCTTCTGGAGATGACAATTATTTGTTAATTGTCCATGGTTCATTCTCAACCATACAAGCTAGAAGGCCTGGAACAAGTCTTTGTCCCCTATTTGCTCCGTCTCGGTTCAACATCTAGAATCCCTGAGTTCTGTAGATCTGGAATATTCAGTTCCGGATAGACATCAACTTCCGAGTCATGTAGATACGGAACGTCTAGTTCAGGACAGTCAGGCCCTCGCGGGTTCTTGTTAACCTTGTGCAATTACTTCTTTTTCCTTCTCAAGGAAAGTTATCCTAAAAGAATTCATCATTCTTTTACACCAATAGGAGATAAGCATTACTGTTATTTGCAGATCCAGTGGATATGCAATTTACAGTCTTAGGTCTAACTTGACTTGTTTCGGTATTTCAACCTCTACCAAGCCACCCCACATCACAACATTTGTATGTGAGATCCTTTCCATGTTTCACACGGAGAGTTATTCTTATCCTTATGCGTAGTTCTGTTGAGAATCGCATTAGCGGTAAGGATCGCCTTGCCCCACATATTTTGGGCGTATGGCTTTGCGCTTGGTTAACACCGTTAGACTGAGGTGAGTAATGAGCAGTCGTTTAATGAACGATGCTTCACATTCTCCCCCTCTATCACTAAGAATTCTCAATCCGTAGGCTTATTTGATCTTCAACTTCAGCTTTGTAGAGCTTATCCGATTCAACAACTTCATCCATAGGCTAAGTTCTAGAGCAGCGGTGCTTCTTTCGCTATTCCTTTGACGGAATGGAAAGGTAATTTTGCCTCTTCGCCTACCTCACATTCATTTTGAGGGTTTATGTCGACAGAAGGCAACAATCTCAACTTCGTTAGCCTTTGAATGACTTTCTATTTAACGTGTCTTAATTTATGATGACATAGATGCACACATTACAAATATATCACTCATCTAGCTACATACATTCTGTACCATTCGTAGTTATTACAGACCTGTTGGACTAGTCTCAAACTAGCTTGACCAACAACGTTCCTTAAACCAAGTTTGAGACATGTATTACCTCATTTTAGAGTGATCTCATTCCCTGAAGTCCTATTGAGGACAACCTCTCCAACCCCTTCTACTTTAGAGGTGGCGTTGCTTCATAAGAACAACCTCTTGCCCGTGGTTAGGGCGTAACCGGATCATATGTGATCTGGATACTCTGGCCCACTCTAGTTGCTTTGGCAGAAACTCCAAATACTATACAATTTAGGGGTCTATCAGAAGAAGCCCACACCCGTGACCCGAGCCCGGACGGGATTGGCGGTGGCGCGCGTGTGAGCTTAGCCTCGAACCCAAGCACACCTAGGTCCTCCCTCCTTCAAACACATGGGTTACCCTTTGGGGTTCCAAACTCTTAGCCAATTTTGAGACTTATAAAGAGAGCAATTCTTCCTTTTCCCACCGATGTGGTAGATTTGTCCCACACTATATTTTCATGTCTTAAACACCTTACTTCGTAGACCAATATCTCTTTCATTTCTCAACGAAATTTGACGATTCTTGGCCCTACGGTCATCTACTCACTTAGTAGATTATGCATGTGTGAAGAGACAAAGCCTCTAACATGAGAAACCATAGTGTTTAATTCATTAAATATGAGTGGACGCACCTTTCCACCAAAGATAAATTTCCAACAATATATATTTAAGGACAATTTTTATAAATTAAATTTGAATCTGCATCTAAAACTTTTATGTTTATCTACTCTCAATTTTCTACCACCATATAAACTCTTCCTCGTAATATATAAATCCAAGTTCAGTCCTCAGTGTCAGTCACACACTTTTTTTTTTCATTTTCTTCAAGTCCTTCAGCAATGGCGATTTCCACTTCCTCCATTTTTGTTTTCTTCTTTGTTCTGTTATTCACCACAGTACTTTCACGAACGAAAATCCTCTATATTTCTTCCTCCATTCAACAAACCCTCAATCCCTTCTCAGTGGAATCGTTGAAATAAGAAGAAAGTACAATTTCTCCTTCTTCTTCATCTTTGTTGAGTTTTCAACTGCATTCACGAGTAGCAGTTCGTGGAACTTCACATAGAGATTACAACTCACTTACACTAGCTCGACTCGAACGTGACTCAGTCCGAGTTAAATCACTTCAAACTCGTGTAGATCTGGTTGTACAAGGTATTATTAGTGTTTGGTAGGAATTTTCATCATTATTTGAATTTTATCATTATTTTTTTAAAGAATAGTAATATTTTAGATTTTTGTAAATAGAAAATTATTTTCTTCTATATTCATTAAAAGTTTTATATAGAGAAAAATTATTTCCTAAATACTTGTAGTTCTTAAGTTCAATATTTTTAAGATGTATTTCTTCATCAGATTAATATGAAAAAAATATAATTTATAATAATATTTTTTTATGTAATTTTTAAATATATAAATTTTAATTTTAAAAAAATATTAAATTAATTTAATTTTAAAATTTAATTAAATTGATTCTCAATTTTATGCTTATTTTAATATGTAGTTCTTTTTTATTGTTTAATTTATCATCGTTTTACGTTTTGCCATTATTAGCAGCTTCTCTGTGACGTCATATTATTTTGAATATCAACAGGTATTGCTAAATCAGATCTCAAACCAGAGGAAACTGAGTTCGAAGCTGAGAAAAACGAAGGTCCGATTATCTCCGGTACGAGTCAAGGTAGCGGTGAGTACTTCTTGTTGGGTATTTTTGCTCTATGGTACTTTATAAAGCAGTACGAGAAGTATATAACTATTACAGTATTGAAAGGATAAATGATTCACAATTCAACATGGAATGCAAATTACAATTGTTACACAAGTAAAAACTAGAAATTCCGGTTTGTAGAGAGCGGAAAATGTAAATTGTTTTTCTTTGAGTCAGTAGATCTGTTCTTAAGACAATATTGCCGTATGTATCCTTTATAATGCCCCTGGACAATTTGTCTCCCAAGATAAAAACAAATAATGGAACACTTGAGCAAAGGAAACTCAAGAGCTACCGTGAAGAATATCGAGTAGACGAAATGATGCTTGGAAGTTGTAGGAAGAAAGCTATTTTGGTTGTGTATTTTCGTAATCGCTGTTTTGCCGCATTCTAGTAACTCTTCTCTTCAACAATGGTGTAAGGGGGTGTTTATATAGGAGAGGGATGGACTGCTTTGTCTTGCTGGCTTCGCCTCCATATAGCCAAATAATGGCCATTATGGAGGTAGTAAAGTCACCAACATAAATGGTGAAAGACCAACGGATTTTGGCCATTATAGAGAAGTAATTCCACCAAAATAAATGGGTGAATTAGTGCTGTTTCTTTGGGGTCAAATTACGAACTTCAGGGACCAAACTGTCCATCTTGAAACTTCAGGGACCAAAGATCAAACTGTACTTCTGGCAAAGTTTTCTGGCCCAAAAGAGTAATATCGAAGACCCACAAGACAATTTCACGACCTCACAAATTGCATCTACCCGACCCACCCCACTCCACCCACTCACCCGCGGAACCGTGAACCCTGAACCACCGGACGGGCGGCAAGGCAAGGCGCCACAGCGTGGTCTTTCCTTGAACCGGCAATACATCTAGGTCCTCCTCCTTAAACACACGGATACCCTGGGGTCCCAAACCCCAAACCAATTTCGAGTCTTATATACACAACAATTCTTTCTTCCTCTAACCAGAGGGAGAATTGAACCTGACACCACACTTTCCATGCTTGAAACACCTCACTGCGGAACCAATATCTCTTTCATTTCTCAATGAAATTTGACGATTCTTGGCCCTACGATTATCTACGTATTTAGTAGATCACGATGTGTGAAGAACCGATTCTCCAACATACGCAACACTAGTGTTTAAAGCCGTTAAAGTTGGTCAGTCGCAACTCATGCCAGCAAATTTCCAACAATCCCCTCTTGAAAGAGATTTTGGCGCACTCACATGGTGCGCTTTTTTCATTTCTAGCAATATTTCACGGACCGATGTTGCATAAGGAGAGGTAGCCTCGGCTTTGAACCTTCCATGGTTGATACCATCTGACTTACTTAATGCACATGCTGAACGTGATGTCTTGAACCGTGCAGAGTTAGTGTAAGCCAACAATGATACCAACACAACAAATTCCCCTTACTCTCTTCTTCGTAATGTTTTGTCCGCTTTTGGCCATGGACAACGTCTTGGATTCTTAAGTGCTGCTTCATTTTGAGGCGCCCGCCCTCGCACTTAAATAGGTGGTCTCCTGCAAGGTATCTGCTATACCCCACTTCACAAGTGTTAGGAACCATTAAAAGTTTCCCAAAAACCTAACCTCAACTCGTTGAGGAGCATTACAGTTTTGAAAACTTAACCTTTACCCACACCGCAGATAGCACTTAAAGTCTATCGCGAAAGCTTTGGATTTGGTGTTTCTTTTGAATCACTATCCGAAGTGCTCATGCTTCCACCGTTTGATCAATCAACCTTTACAACTTAGTTTTTCCATTGAACCAAATTACCGGGATCTCCAGTTAAGGTTGGGTTTCCACCGTATTGGTCCGTATATTTTGGGTTTTAAGCCCATTCCCCTGAGCATACGAACACTTGATCTCAGGGTAGTCCCTTAGTTAGTAAACAAGGAAGTGACACCCGTGATGATCAATCGCCATACTGTTTATGTCTCGACAAATCTGAGATATGTCCAGATCTGTCATCTGTGTCCTTCCTAAAGCCGACCGGCTAGCCACGGTATAATCGCCAAGGCACGAAGTTTCTCCCAATAAGGGGACGCCTCTACAATGAGTCGTGAAGTTACTTCAACTTCTTTCATGCTTTGTATAAAGCGATAAACTCCGATACCATCATGAATCGGACGATGCAAGTTTGCTTAGAGGATTTTCCAAGATCCACCATACACATTTACTTGTGGCTTTGGTGTTCTTGAATCGATGTCCGGCTTTGCATCATGTGTTCTCCCGTAAGCCATTGGACATCCGTAATACTATAATCCAGAAGATAAGCGAATAATTGATATATATCGTATCCGAATTTAACGCCTTAATTGATCATGTATTAAGATCATCGGTGAAACTTAGTTCAACTGACCGTTTGTAGGAGCGATACCGGTCGGTTGTAGTGTGTACAATACATCAACTACACGTGATCCTGGCGTATCGCTTCCTTGTCTATGGGTGCATCATGATTCCAATCGGCTTACATGATTCATATCCGTTGATGGCTTCATGAACGAAATCAGTCAATTATCGACCATCCAGTTAGATGTCTTTAGAAATCCAATTCCTAAGACGCTCATCGTGATATCCATATCTTTCATATCGAGACTCGTTTCAATATGACTTTCATTTTCGGTGGTGGTTTTCCAACCGCTGGCTTTCTAACTTCGAGTTAATGTTTCGTGGTCGATTCATTGTTTCGCTTTATCCGAGACTTTCAGGACCAAAATGTTAACATTTAGGACCAAAATGAAAGTTCGTAGGAAGAAGCCCAACAGCTTGACAAAGAATCAATTCGATCCTCTTCTTCCAACTCTCAGGTTGGGAAAGGTCGCTTTCAACACCCATCCCATGTAAGACTACAACGGCCCTGGATGTGAAGCTACTCACAGGGGAGCACTTTTTACAACCCAAAGGTTCTTTTCCCGGATGAAGATCAACCATTACACAAGTATGGTTCTATATGATGGAATATATTTCTCTCTTTAGCTTCTTTTCCAAAGCGACGCTTTGGAGATAACAATATTTGTTAACCGGCCCATGGTTCGTTCTTAACCATACAAGCTAGAAGGATTGGAACAAGTCTTTGTCCCCTCTTGCTCTGGCCTTGGTTCAACATCTAGAATCCCCGAGTCCCCAGATCGTGAACATTAAGTTCTGGACAGCCGCTGAACTTTAGAGTCCTCGTAGAATGAGCGTCTAGTTAGATCAGGCCCTCGTCGGTTCTTGTTAACCTTGAGCAATTACTCCTTTTTCCTTTTCAAGGAAAGTTATCTTATAAGAATTCAACATTTTTGGCCAGGAGGCGATAAGTACTAATGTTATTTACTGATCCAATGGATATGCAATCTGATCACCCTAGGTCGAACTTGACCTCGTTTCTGAGTCCAACTTCTACCAAGCCACCCCAGCATCACAACTTTGTATGTGAGATCCTTTCCATGTCTCACACTGAGAGTTATCCTTATCCTTATGCAGAGTTCTGAGAATCACATTAGCGATAAGGATCGCCTTGCCCATAATTTGTGCGCACGTTTGCGCCGCTATTAACACCGTTAGCGAGGTGAGTAATGAGCAGTAAGCTTAATGAAGCGATGCTTCACATTTTACCCCCTCTATCACTAATGACAATTTCTCAATCCATAGGCTTAGTTGATTTTCAACTTACGCTTTGTAGCGCTTATCCGCTTCAACAACTTCATTCTTGCTTTTCAATAAACAAAGGATTCCATATCTGTTACCATCATCAATGAAGATCACAACGCTTTGTCTCCCCCTCTATTTTGTATAAACTTCAAATCACCCAAGTAGGTGTGACTAAGTTCTAGAGAGCGGTGCTTTTTCGCTATTCCCTCGACGGAATTTGAAAAGGTGATTTTGCCTCTTCGCCTACCTCACATCACATTTTGAGGGTTTATGTCGAAAGAAGGCAACAATCTCAACTTCGCTTAGCTTTTGAATGACTTGCTATTTAACGTGTCTTAATCTAAGATGACATAGATGCACGCAGATTACAAATATATCATTCATTCGCCTGGGCGTCTTGTACCATTCTTAGTTATTACGGACTGCTGGAGTAGTCTCAAACCAGCCTTGACCATGCGTTCCTTAAACCAAGTTAGGAATCAGAACACCTCTTTAGAGTGATCTCATTCCTTGAAGTCCTATTGAGGACAACCTCTCCGACCACTTTGATTTTAGAGGTGGCGTTGCTTACATGAACAACCTCTCGCCTGGTTAGAAGGCAACCGGATCATATGTGATCTCGATACTCGCCCACTCTGGTTGCTTTAGCGGTAGTGTCCAATTTCTTTATCGCCTTTCTTTAGGCCTTGATCATTAAGACACGGAAACTCTCGGCCCACCTTGCTAGGTGTGTCCATTACTTTTCTATGAAATGAATTTGCCCACCCGCCGTCTTGAATGCTTTATATGACTGAGTGTCCAATATCATCATATCAAAGAGTTTTGGCCCACCGATGGCCGTCAGGCTTTGTATGACTAGTGTCCAATATCATCCTATGAAGGATCTTTCGCCAAATAATATGACAAAGCTCAACGTCATTAACTTTTAGACTTCTTCCGTTATGATTGGTGCCCGATAATTCTTGGCGCTTACTTAAGTGTGGTAACACTTTGATCGTGGATCTTTCTCCATCGTATGTGCGAACATACTTTTTACACGCTTTTAATAGTTTACACTTAAAAAGAACGGATCTTTTAAGTCGCTTACAAACTCCAATCTTTAAGCGGAAAGAAGATGAGATTAAACTTCATTTGTTAAAGCGTAAGGAATATAAATTATTTTCATATTCCTCCTTACTTTAATCCATTTTTAATCGGACATCATTTAATCTTTATTCTTGACAAGTAAGAAAATACTCATCATCTAATCTTTATTCTTGACAAGTAAGAAAAATACTTATCATCTAATCTTTATTCTTGACAAGTAAGAAAATACTTATCCCATTTCGGATTCGGCTCACTTACCACTTCATCGCCGTGGTAGTGTCCGGTTCCTTTCTTACCATTATTCGGATCTTTGTTCGGGATAGATACAGTTTTCCGCCAGAAGATAGAAGTACATCTTGATCTTCTCCTCTTGTCCCGCTGACATCCTCACTCTCGAGAGCGCTTGTTCCCACCGATCTTGTAACGTGACACTATGAATCGTTAATGCTCATCACTCTCTTCTACCGTAAAACCATTTCCATATCCCGATTTGGTCACACAACTTTTAGAGCATCTTTCGAACACTAATAGTAATACTATACAAATATTGTCTTAAGTTGTTGGATATTTTTGCTCTATGGTACTTTATAAAGCAAGACGGAAATATATAACTATTAATTATTCAAAAGGATAAACAGAGATTCAATAATTCAACATGGAATCAAATTACAATTGTTACACAAGTAAAAAACTAGAAATTCAGTTTTGTAAGACGGAAAAATGTAAATTGTTTTTCTTTGAGTCGAGTGTAAGCACTCGTCCTAAGACAATATTGCCCCGTATGTATCCTTTATACGTCTGGACAATTTGTCTCCCAAGATAAAAACAGAATGGAACACTTGAGCAAAGGAAACTCAAGAGCTACCGTGAAGAATATTGAGTAACGAATGATGCTTGGAAGTTGTGAAGAAAGCTATTTTGGTTGTGTATTTTCGCGGTACCTTTGTCGTGCATCTCTACCGTTAACTCTTCTCTTCAACAATGGTGTAAGGGGGTGTTTATATAGGAGAGGGATGGATCGCTTTGCCGCTGCCTCCATAATAGCCAAATAATGGCCATTATGGAGGTAGTAAAGTCACCAACATAAATGGTGAAAGACCAACGGATTTGGCCATTATAGAGAAGTAATTGACCAAAATAAATGGCCGAATTGAGTGCTATTTTTCTGTGCCTTGACCGGCCGAAATTAAACTTCAGGACCAAATCATACATCTTGAAAACTTCAAGGACCAAACTGTACATCCAAAGAATTCTCGTCCAAAGCGTATATCTGAAACTTCGGGATCAAACTGCACTTCTTGCAAAGTTTTCGCCCAAAGATAATATCGGGAAGACCGTGAACCCGTGAACTGCAGTGAACCCTGAGCAGACGCGCAAGTGCGGCAAGGCGTGGTCTTTCGCTTGAACCGGGCACGTCTAGGTCCTCCCTCCTTTAAACACATGGGATACCCTTGGGGTCCCAAACCCAAACCAATTTGAGTCTTATATACACAACAATTCTTTCTTCCTCTACCGGATGAGGAGAATTGAACACACCACACTTTCCATGCTTCAAACACCTCACTTCGTGAACCAATATCTCTTTCATTTCTCAATGAAATTTGACGATTCTTGGCCCTACGATTATCTACGTATTTAGTAGATCATGCATGTGTGAAGAACCGGATTCTCCAACATACGTAACACTAGTGTTTAAGCCGTTAAAGTTGGTCGGTCGCAACTCCCGCCAAAGGCAAATTTCCAACACTTCTCACGAATCGGGATCGGTCATCCACCGAGTCAAGTTTATATGGTGCTTGATACTGGAAGTGATGTTAACTGGATTCAATGTGCTCCTTGTGCTGATTGTTATCAACAAGCTGATTCGATTTTCGAACCGGCTAAATCCTCGACGTTCTCGCTGCTCAGTTGTGAAACTCAACAGTGTAAATCGCTTGATGTATCGGAATGTAGAAACGATACTTGTTTATATGAAGTATCGTATGGTGATTGATCGTATACCGTTGGAGATTTTGTAACGGAGAGTATTACGTTCGGCGGTGAGAATGCCGTTGAGAATGTAGCTATTGGTTGTGGACATAATAACGAAGGTTTATTCGTCGGCGCTGCCGGATTAATAGGTCTCGGCGGCGGCGCGTTATCGTTTCCATCACAGATAAATGCTTCGTCGTTCTCTTATTGCTTAGTCGATCGTGATTCGAATTCTACTTCGACTCTCGAGTTCGGCCGAGCAACTCCACCGGACGCCATTACTGCTCCGTTAGTACGGAATTCAAAGCTCGACACGTTCTATTACCTCGATTTAACGGGACTCAGCGTGGCCGGCAACTCGCTGACAATCTCTCGGTCAGCTTTTAAAGTAAGCGATAACGCCGACGGCGGCGTAATAGTTGATTCAGGTACGGCGGTGACGAGGTTGCAGAAGGACGTGTACAACACGCTCCGTGATGAGTTCGTGAGAGGAACGAGGTATTTGCCGTCAACTAACGGCGTTGCGTTATTTGACACGTGTTATGATTTGAAATCAATGAAAAGTGTTGAAGTACCAACGGTGTCGTTTCGTTTCTCTAATGATAAAGAATTGCCGTTACCAGCTAAGAATTACCTGATACCGGTTGACTCGGCAGGCACTTTTTGTTTTGCTTTTGCTCCGACGTCGTCTAGCTTGTCAATTATCGGTAATGTTCAACAGCAAGGGACACGTGTCAGTTTCGACTTGGCAAATTCTCTCATTAGATTCTCACCCAATAAATGCTAGCAATACGTAAATTGTTTATTTCCTGTTTTACCCCTAACTAGAAAGTTTATTTTCTATATTAGGCTAGTCGGGCCCACTTGGAATAACTGTGACGTGATTAAGTGGGACCGGTTCAGTGGGGTTGTGTTGTGTTATTATTGCAATTTCAGTAATGTGTTATGTATAGTAATTTATTGATAGTGTGAGGGCGTAGTAGTGGTAATCAGACGAAAAGAAAGATTATAATTGTGGAGTTACTGGTGTCCATGAGTAGATTTGATTTGGTCAAGTGAGGAGCATGGTTAAAGTTTATAGCTCGGTGCTTGTTAAGAATGTTGATTATGTTTATTCATAATATATGGAAAATCCGTGCTACGATGTTGTGTTTATCATAGGGTTAAAATTGTCCCTGAATTATATGACATGATATACTTTGACTTTGAGTCGTTGTATTTTGAAAACAGTCTTTCTATTTTTAATAAAGATGGAGTAAGATTTACGTACACATTCTCCGTAAATCTCACTTATGATACTACCCCGGATATTTTGTTGATATACTTTTGACTCTTTTTAATTTCAGCTGAGTTCATTTGTATTCTTGTCAATACCAAAAGGTCATATTGGTGATACCAAAAGGTTCTCAAGTAAAAATCACTTGCTCCGATATTAATCTAGTTGACATCCAATTTTATTTCTTTTTTATTATTTATTTGTGATTTTAAATATTTTTTGACGCCTCAAAAAATGATTTATATATATATATATATTATCTTTTATATCGTCGTCTATTCTCAATATCATTATTATTATTTTTTGAATTGTGGCATTTTGGTTATATATATATATATATATATATATATATATATATATATATATATATATATATATATATAAGACCTTTTATATCGTCGTCTATTCTCAATATCATTATTTATTATTATTATTATTATTCGCATTTTTACTATTATTTTGCCTTTTAATAACATAATCATGGTTTTTATCCTAATATTCTATGCTATTTTATTTTTGCAAAACGGCATCGCATTTTTATTTTTTAAGCAATAAGCATTTCATAAATATTATGTTTTATTATTATTATTATCACATCATTATTTTTATTTTAAATAATTTACATTTATTCAAAGCATTTTTAATAATAAACTTTTTTTTTAAATTTTAAATCACAACTCATTTTCCTTAACCCAAAACATTCTACCCAACCCCCCAAATCGGCCCAACTGAAAAAGGCCCAAATCGGCCAACCCATTTCAAACTCGTCGGCCCACAACCCATCCCTTTTATTCCCCCTAAACCAAACAAACCCTAAATAAAAAAAAACCCTAAACTCCTCTCTCTCTCAATCGACAGCGGCCTACCCTCCCCAAACCCGCCGACGACCAACATCCCTGCCACCACCAACCCCCCTCTGTCACCCTGACACCACCACACCCCTCCCGTCACTTCACCCATACCCTATCCCCAAAATCCGCTTCAAAAAAATCAGAAATCTTTGCCCATTTAAGTCAAATTTCAAACTCGAATTGAAAGGGGGTATGTGGGGAGGGGAATCCATCTATAAACCCCCCATTGTTCTTCATTTTAGGGGAGTTCTGAAAATTGAAAATAAAAACGGTTCGAAGTCTGTTTTCTGGGGTCCGAGAAAAGAAAATCGAAGGTGCGAAAGTCGAAAAAAAGAAGAAGGGGTTTTTCGAGTAAAAAAGGTCGAAAATCCGAGGTCAAAAAAGAGTCTGAGAAAAATAAAGAAAAGGTCGATTTGTTCTTAATTCTTTGTTATAAAACACTCGTTTTTTATTCCTAATCTTAAATCTGAAAATACCCCTTTGAATACTAGTTTTAATCCACTGAAATTTGACTTTTGTTCTTCATAAATTCGGGTCAAAAATTCGAAATACTCATTTTTTGGTCCCTAATTTTCAATCCAAAAATCCTTTTGAATATTAGCATCCCAAAAATACCAAAACCGGTTCTGTTTCGGGTAAAAAATCAGCATCCCAAAAATCAAAAAATCAGCAGTTCAAAAATCAAAAAAATTAGAATTCTAAAATCGCAAAATCAGAATTCCAAAAAATAACTTCTCCGGACGAATTCGACGATTCGAAATACGCCTCGATTCGCTGCCGGGAGAAGGTCAATGTGCTCAAATTCCTCCCATTCTTTTCTTCTTTTTAATTATTGTTGTTTGATTACTTGGTAATTGAGTTACTTGGGATGTCCGAATTAGCCTTTGATTAGTTTAAATCTGTCATATGTATGTAATGTGCTTAGTTGATCATGATTAGATTAAATTATTAACTTATTAAGCCTGTGTATCTGATTATGGGAGATTAGTATCAACAACAAAGTATGTGTGATTTCCTCGTACTCCCTTTTTAAGTATGACATTATTTGATGTTTAAATACTTAGATTAATTTTGATTAGTTTAATATGGTATGTTGTGTGTCTAGTGTGCATATAATAAGAACTTGTTTAATTTAGGCATGCTTAAGTTATGTTAGTATTAGTTTAAATATGTCCAGAATTCTAGATTAATATGTTATTAACTTTTAAGTGATAAAATCTTGGTGATTAATGTTTAAATATGATGTTTGATTAAGCATGTGTTTGACTGACTTAAGCCTTTCAGCCCTTAGTTAGTGACTAAGGTTACACTTAGTGTAATGTGTTGAGTACATTAATCTCAAAATAGCATTATATGCACAAATGTACCCTTGAATGGTTGGATTGCATGTCATGTTTTGTCCATAACCAGTGTGTGTGGTTTGTCCAAAATTAAAGAATATGTTCTCTCATTTTCTTCATGTATGATTAAAGTCATAGTAATGTTCTGGTTTGTCATTCTCCTTGTCTTGCTCATTGAAAATGTATATCATGCGATACATCTCAAGATATACGAAGTATAAGAGCTTCGGTATACACTAGATGTATATCAAAACTGTATATTTCGTATACCTCTGGATATATCATACATATCTGGAAACGTTTGCGTATATCATCCCTTTATATATGTCTTAAGTGTGCTCAATATTGGCGTGTATACTCGTTGGGCATGAAGGTAATTAGATCGATGTGTATTGGGCCTGTTTTCCGTCCTTTTTGAAATCTGAACATGTGTATTGGGCTTGTCTGCTTTTCCCTCATGAACTTCTGTATCTTTGGGTCTACTGTTTTGTCTAGTCTTAACTAGTTAAATATGTAGGATAAAATGCTAATTTATATTTATTCATAGTTAATATAATTAGATGCTATACTAATTTATCTATGTGTTTTCCCTTCTTTCTTTGCATGTCTCGTGGGCCATGGGCCCACACTTCATTGATCCTGTGTACTATTTGAGTCGTTGGGCATGAGGGCCCATCAATACATTATTTTTCATCGAGGCCCAACAACACATTACTTTTCAAGAATTATTTATTTACATTTTTATGCATATATTTTCATGTTCGGTTACTAATCCTTTTCTTTTCTTTCGTTTTACATGAAATGCACCGGGAGCAACGAAGAGTCTCGTTATGAGATTCATCATGACTATTGTCAAACGAAGACCCGCATCCACATTCATTGCATCCTCCTGCCTCGGGATTTCCAAACAAATAGGTCATCCTAGTTGCCGCTTTTAATTCTTTAATACCGTCCTTTTATTTTTCGGATTGTAATTCAATTATTTACTTTTATGCGGTCATCGAAACACTTAGAATAATTAGGCCCCGAATCGTTAGATTAATAGGTCAGTTTTAAAATTGGAAACCTGTCGCTAGTTTATTTATTTTCAAGCTCGGGTAGTTAAAAAAATTGGAATCTGCCGCTAGTTTATTTATTTTAGGCTCGTCATGCATGTTTAAAACTTTCAAAACAATTTAGTCATCTTTTAGTTGCATTATTAATCATACAAATGAGGTTTTATTTTTTTTATCCGATTTGCGATTTAAAATGACTTTCAAAAAATCACTTCTTTGCATCATAAATAATTTACTTTTCTTCTTTACTATCAATTGCAAAAAATATGTATTTTATAAACAATGCAATACAAATGCATGCTTTTATCAAAAAATCAACTTTATATGAATTTTGTAAACAATGCCATATAAATGCATGCTTTTATTCAAAAATCAACTTTACATGTATTTTTATAAACAATGCCACATAAATGCATGCCTTGTATTCAAAAGATCAACTTTGCATATATTTTATAAACAATTTCTTGCAAATGCATGCTTTTCAATTTTTACATGTATTTTATAAATAATGCCATGCATACCTTTTCCAGATTTTATGTCGGGAATTTAAATCTCAGAACTGCAAACACCTTTGCAAAACTCCTCAAAAGAATAAATCTTTTACGTTGTCAAAATGCATCTTTTAATTAACTACTTCCAACATCTTTTTTAGCTTATACTTCTAAACATGCATTTCTTCCTAAGCATAATATTAACCTGAGTTTGACCGGGTAACCGCAAGTTAGCGGATCTTAAAGGATGCCTAACCCTTCCCTTTAGGATAATAAAGAACCCTTACTCAGAATCTCATAGTTTCGCAGACCATTATTCGGAGTTCATTTTGCAGCATTTTTTGTTAACATTTAGGTGCCTTAATTCACCGCAAAATAATTAGGTGGCGACTCCTTGAGCATTAATCAATTCAGGAAACACCCATACGTCGCGAGCCACGTCGGATCCCCCTTCCCTCGCGGACGGGGTGGGCTAAAAACGGGCGCGAAAAATCTTATTTCATATTTTCTCTGTTTCATAATAAGTGATACTTTCAGTTGTTGGGGCACACTATTTAAGAAAACTTTTCATTCTTAAAAAATAAGAAGTGTTTTTGTTAACTTACTCTTAATGAAATGACTCTTTAAGATTTCTTGGTTATGTAAAACTCTACTTACTAAAACAAGGGTAAAGTTAAAAGAAAAAAATTAATGTCTTCTTGACTTTGTGAAACTACTTATTATTTTAGAACAAAATGAAAAGATAAAAACATTACTCACAAATTATTTGTTTATTTACGCACCCTTTAAGAAATAATAATTAGGATAGGTATTTGACTTACTTATTTTATTCTTATTTATATTTTATAATATTTTTTTATTAAATATTTAATCTATTTATGTGTCATCTTTATTAATGATTGATAAAATAAAAAAATATAACTAATTATGACTTAAATTTCTAAAGTGACAACAAACTCAATAAATAATTTGAAGAGGGAAATTCATGTGCAATTCCGTACTAATTATATATTTTAAGAATAAGTGGTTGCTTTTGTAGAAGTTCCAAAACTATTTCTCCTTAATTCAAGGCACTGTTTTTTACTTTCGACAGAACTTAAAACACTTTGTTGCATTTTGTCTTATTTGGTTTACTTATTTTGATGATTTTCTTTAAGGCTGGTTAATACCTTTAACATGTTTGACATTAGGACTATTTTCCGGTTAGATTTAGTATAGGAAAAAAAGAAGACAGTGAGTATTTATTAGGTGTGTGAATAAATTTCTACTATATGAAAGGTAGAAAAGAAAAAGAAGCTAGCTAATTTAGAGCCGAATTTAAAATTTAAAATATATGACTCTATTCATGTTAGTACTGCAATAATAGTTGAATTTACATTCAAATATTTAATAAATTTTTAATATATATATATATCAAAAGCTACTGGATTCACATTAATCCATATACGGACTTCTAAATCCGCCCCTGCCACCTTAGCTATAAGATGTGTGAGATCTTTTGAGGTAAATCGTGTAGGATTTTGTTAGGTACAAAGCACATAAGTAAGACACAATGAAAATTTAAAAGTTTTGTTTCTTACTACCCCAACAATAATTTCTGGTATGGTTATACAACAATGAAACTTGTAACATAAAACATTTACTTACAAGTTATAATATCTGGAATCTTTGTCTACTATAAGGTGCACACGCGGTTGCCCTTTACGATTGCAAGCTCCAAGCTTCAATGTACTTCTCTTTCGGAAAACTAGGAAATCCGGCAAACGTTCGAGAGTATATGATTCTAAATCTCTAAGGCTTAGAATGCTTTTCAGAATTAGCGTATTGAATAATGAGGTGAATGCCCTATTTATAGTTGAAAAATATGTCAAAATTGAATTAGAGTTTGACCTTGGGCATGGCCCAAAAATCGAGGCAGAGGCGCCGCGGCGCTCGGCATGCGCCTGCACTGCGCAATGGCACTAGGGTATAGGCACCGCGACGCTCGACTTTATTTTTCGTGCATTCTTAATTAAATCCAAAATTCAATTTTGACTTAATTAAAATAATCATTATTCAATTAAATGTCTTGATTCCAAATCGAACATTTTAATTACTCTCTCAATACATCATTAGATCGAAACGGACAATCGACATAGTGTGACCCTACATGCCTTCTCATATCGACATTAATCAAATTAAGGTCTACACTTTAACTCTACACTGGCACCTAAGACGAACTCAATATGTGAAATACGTTTACACGAATCCAGTAAACTTAACCTTTATGTGGTAAGATGAAATCCTTTCATTCACGACACACCCGATGAAGCTTAGGATTTGTCAAGTGTCTATCCAAATGACTTAATCATTGTATCTCATCTATATTAGTTAACAACTAGATCATATTCTAAATATGTCTATTGCGTTGGCCAACGACTTAGTCAACCTAATATCACTGAGAATCTGAGTGTTCCATCGAATATACATCCGAGGATTGAATTCTAATCTTGGTTCACCTACCACATTCAATCCACATCGTAATGTACCCATACAAGCTGTATCTCAACCTATAAGGCATTTGAGCTTAGGATGAGATCAAAGTACATTACTTTGTAGACAAGGTGCGTATTGACCTCAAGTCTAAGGACTTCTATCTCCCACACGCTGATTATACTTTAAACAAGTATAACAAACAGTATATCATCAGGGTATACCAATACTTCCAAAGTATCCATGTGTCCATAACGAGTAACCATTACTCGTAGCAGGTGAGACATACTACATCCTCTAAGGATGTGATGCAGACCACATGTCGACTTACCACATATCATCGATATCCCATTCTCGATGATCATTAGTCGATGCTATTTTAAGAGTCATGCTCTATCATTAATATCTCATTCTATTAATGACAACATAAGCTCAAGGGATGCACATTAATAAATAATTACAAATAATTAAATAATAATTCAATAATTGCAAATGCCAAAATATTAATCTCCATTAATAATAATATGAATGTGTATAAAGTACATTTGTCATAATACAGATTGTCTTTAGGACATAAATATACTTTCAAATTGTACAAATTTGATCCCAATTGAATAATATTACACCATATTAAGTGTAGTATTCTTGATCAGTATAGACTAGTAGATTAACATAACAAACTCTCACTAGTATTATCAAACTCTAACCTTTGGTGGAGTTTTTCACAGCATGACCTTAGTATTGTAGTAATTAAAAATCAGAATTTTAGTCAATTTTCTCTTGTTAGAAAAGAAGAGAACATAAAACTTTGAGGCGTGAACAAATTTACTGTTATTAAAGAAATATTGTTTGTATATCCTTTAGGGTATACATATAACCCTATTCAGAATTTCTCAAAGCCAAAAAATATTATTGCAGAAAGTATATCACTTTCAGGAATGACAATTATATAAAGAAGAAATGAGATTATGTTGGGATACAATTGTTGTAGGGAACATGAAGTAAATAACTATTATAATGGTAGAAAGGATAAACAAACTATTACAATAAAACTGGAAATCAAAACCTTAACAAACTGTTTGTGTGATTTGGTGAGTCGAGTGATGACACTCTGTCTTTAAGACAAGATTGCCCCGTATATCTCCTTTTATGGTGTTGAGCAATAGTCTCCCAAGATACAACAACAACTTTAACAAATGAGCAAAGAAAACTCAAGTATTACTCTTGAAAAACTTTGAGTATAGTAACTTTGCTAGAGAGGAAGAAGATGAACTCTGAAAATTCAGGAGTATTTTCTAAGTGTCGAGTGTTGTTCAATTGAGCCAAAGGCCTCAATTTATAGTATAAGTAGAAGACCCCTCAACTAGCCAACTAATGGCCTTCAATAGCCATGTAATTACACTTGATTGAAGGGTTACATTCAGCCAAATAATGGCTGAATTCATGTGCCAAGTAATGAAGAATCAATGCTCCAAAACCAACCCAAAGGTCAGATTTTTCCAACTTTCCATTGCAGCTTTCTGCCTCCGACGTGCCGCGGCTCCAGTGACTGACCAACCAATTTGCGTCGCGGCGCTGACGGGGAGAAGCCGCGGCTCCGACGGTGTGGCGTCGCGGCCTTTCACAGCTCCGTGGCAATTTTCGACTCGTTTCATTTTACACTTTGTACACTTCTTCCTTCGTTTACCAACGTGTAATACTTTGTCATTTGACCAATAACCGTCCATATTCTATGTCTTAAACGTATTACATACGTACCAATATCTCTTTCACTAATGAAATTTGCGATACTTGGCACTACGTGTGCGCCCCAATTGTTCGAGTCATAATTAATGGGATATACTTAATTCCATATTTAGTAAATTTCCAACAATCCCCTCTTGAAAGAGATTTTGGCGCACACATTTGGTGCCTTTTCCAGGAATCATTTAGCGGACCAATGTTGCATCTGAATAGGTAGCATACGCTTTGAACCTTCCATAGTTGAATACCATCGGACTTACTTACTGCGCGGTGAACGTGATGTCTTGAACCGTTAGTGTTTAGTGTAAGTCAAGTCAATGGTACCAACACAACAACTTCTTCTACTCAGTTCTTCGTAATGTTTTGTCCGTTGTGGCTGTGGCCACTTCTTGAATTCTTAAGTGCGTTCATTTGAGGCGGCATGTCCTCGCACTTAAATAGGTGGTCTCCTACAAGGTATCCTGCTATACCCCACTTTACAAGTGTTAGGAACCATTAAAAATTTCCCCAAACCTAACCTTAACCAGTGAGGATCATTAAAGGTTTTGGAAACTTAACCTTCACCCACACTGCATATAGCACTTATAGTCTATCGCGGGAACGACTTTGGATTTGATGTTTCTTCACAGAAATCACTATTCGAAGTGCTCATGCTTCCACCGAAGCGATCAACCGAACCTTTACAGCTTAGTTTTCCCATTAAACCTAATTCTTGGGATCTCCAGTCAGTAAGGTTGGGCTACCATCGTATTGGTCCTTATACCTTGGGTTTTAAGCCCATTCCCCTAGACATGCAGAACATCTGATCTTTGGGTAAGCCCTTTGTCAGCGGGTCAGCTATGTTATCCTTTGACTTTATGTAATCAATGGATATTATACCCGTGGTGATCAGCTGCCTAACGGTCTTATGCCTCCGTCGAATATGACGAGACTTGCCGTTATACATAGCATTCCATGCCCTTCCTAGAGTCGACTGGTTGTCGCAGTGGATCATTACAGAAGGTACGGGTTTGTTCTAGCAAAGTACATCCTCTAAGAAGTCGTAAAGCCACTTATCTTCTTCTCCTACTTTGTCTAAAGTGATAAACTCCGATTCCATCGTGGATCGGGCGATGCAAGTTTGCTTAGAGGATTTCCAAGACACATCCCTATCACCAATTGTAAATACATACCCACTGGTGGACTTGGTGTTCTCTATGTCAGATATCCAGTTTGCATCACTGTACCCCTCTAGTACAACTGGATATCTTGAATAATACAACCCGTAAGTTAGCGTGTATTTCAGGTATTGTAGTACCCGATTCAACGCCTTCTAATGATCATTACTCGGATTATGGGTAAACCTAGCAAACTTGTTGACTGCATAAGCAATATCAGGTCGGGTGCAGTTTGTTGTGTACATCAAACTACCAATCACCTGTGCATATTGCTCCTGGCATATGGGTGCACCATAATTTTTATCAAGTTTTTGATTTCTATCCATTGGGGACTTTATAGGCGAACTATCAAACATCTCGAACTTTCTCAAAACATCCTCGATGTAGTGAGACTGAGATAAGACCAGTCTGTAAGACGTCTTAGAGATTTTTATCCCTAATATGATATCTGCGATACCCATATCCTTCATGTCGAAGCATTATTTCAACATGTTCTTAGTCTCTAGAATTATGCTAGGACTGCTCCATGTGATCAACATGTCGTCTACATACATACATATCATAACGAACGAGTCGGAGTTACCTTTCATGTAGACACATTTGTCACACTCATTAATGGCGAAACCCTTCGATAGTAGAGTACTATCAAATTTTTTGTGCCATTGCTTCGGGGCTTATTTTAGCCCGTATAGAGATTTGACAAGCCGACAAACTTTTTTCTCTTGCCCTTGAACCACATACCCCTCGGGTTCGTCCATATAAATCTCTTCTTCCAAATCACCATTTAGGAAGGCTGTCTTGACATCCATTTGATGTATCTCAAGGTCACGCAATGCTGCGATCGCAATGAATACTTGTATGGACGTCATCCTAGATACCGGGGAGTACGTGTCAAAGTAGTCAAAGCCTTTATTTTGCTGATAGCCCTTGACTACCAACCTGGCCTTGTAGTTATCTATAAACCCATCTGCTTTATACTTCCGTTTGAGTATCCACTTACAACCCACCAGTTTATTTCCCGGAGGAAGATCAACCAACTCCCAAGTATGGTTATGCAGAATGGAGCCTATTTCACTCTCAATAGATTCTTTCCAGAGCGGTGCCTCTGGAGTTGACAGTGCTTCAACAATTGTCCTTGGTTCATCATCAACCTTATAAGCTACAAAGTCAGGACCGAAGGATTTATCCTTCCTGGCCCTTTTACTTCGCCTCAGTTCCATCTCTAGAGTTTTCAAATTCTGAGAATCTGGAACACTAGATTTCGGATATTCAGCCACATCGAGATCCACTTGATCTGAACCATCTAGATCCGGGCAGTCAACGACTCCCGATTCCTGAGAGTTTTGTTCATAACTTCGTTTGCGTGAGGTTATGTCTTTTTCCTTTCTAGGAAAGATATCTTCAAAGAATTGAGCATTCCTTGATTGTACCCCCGTGGATATATGAAATATCTAACTTATACACTAAGAAGCGATAAACACTACTGTTATTTCCATATCCGATAAATATGCAATCTACAGTCTTAGGCCCAATCTTGATCTGCTTTGGCTTGGGTACTTCAACCTTTGCAAAACAACCCCACATCTTTAAATATTTATAGGTGGGTTTCTTTCCTTTCCATGATTCATATGGAGTTTTGTCCTTACCCTTATATGAGACTCTGTTAAGAATCGTATTAGCGATAAGGACAGCTTCTCCCCACATGTTGTGGGGAAGACCGGAATAGATGAGCAAGACATTCATCATTTCCTTCAATGTGCGGTTCTTACGTTCTGCCACACCGTTCAATTAAGGTGAGTATGGAGCCGTCGTTTGATGAACAATGCCTGATTGGGCACAATATTCCTCAAATGGCGCTACATATTCTCCCCCTCTATCGCTACGAATGGATTTAATCCGCATGCTTAGTTGGTTCTCAACTTCTGCTTTGTAACGTCGGAACACTTCAAAGGCTTCATCCTTACTTTTCAACAAGTAAAGGTAACAATACCTTGTGATATCATCAATGAATGTCACAAAGTACTTGTTCCCCCTCTAGTTTGTGCAAACTTTAAATCGCATATATCTGTGTGAATAAGTTCTAGAGGAGCGATATTCCTTTCGACGGATCGAAAAGGAAGCTTTGTGAGTTGTGCCTTTACGCACACCTCACACTTATGTTGAGGGTTTACGTCGATAGACGGAACAACTCTAACTTTACCAACCGTTGGATGGACTTGTAGCTGACATGTCCTAATCTATGATGCCATAAATTAGAGGACTCAAACAAGTAAGAAGAATAGGCTTCAATATTATTGCTTGTGTGTAATACAGACATGGTGTTAACTTTGAAGAGGCATTCACAGACGAATCCTCTTCCCACAAACGTTCCATTCTTAGTGACTACAAATTTATTGGACTCAAACACTAGCCTAAAACCAGCATTAACCAATAAAGGACCTGAAATTAAATTTCTTCTAATCTCAGGAACATGCATCACTTCCTTCAGAGTGAGCTCCTTTCCAGAAGTCATCTTCAGGACTACCTTTCCTACCCCGGCACGTTAGAGGAATCGTTGTTGCCCATGAACAACTTCTTGTTTGTAACCGGTGTATAAGTGGAGAAGGCATCTCTATTGGAACAGATGTGTCATGTAGCATCTGTGTCCATCCACCACTGCATGAGATTCTCAACAAGGTTTGCTTCTAGCACCACCGTTGAGAACTCCTCAATCATGTCGTCCAAAAACTGGTCTTTGACGACGTTAACTTATGCCTTGCCCTTAGCCTTGGCCTTCTCTTATTGCTCAGTCTTGAGCTTGCGGCAGCCCTTGATCATGTGATCAGGTTTTCCACAGTGGTGACAGTTTCCTTTGAACTTCTTCGCCGCTTGGGTCTTGTCGTCTTTCTGGAACTTGCGCTTTTTGCTTGGATTCCCTTTGGCCTCAACCAGATTTGCCTTTGCCTCAGCGGGTTGCTTACCCCTAGGCAAGACCTTCTTATTATCTTCCTGAATTTAGAGTTTGATAATAAGTTCTTCAAAGGTCATCTCCTTTGTCTTGAGTTTTAAGTAACTCATAAACTCATTCTATGAAGGAGGTAACTTTTCAATCAGTGATGCAATCAAAAACTGCTCGTTTGGTTTCATACCTTCCAAATCCAGGTGATGTAGAATCATTTGGAATTCCTGAACTTGGGACATCACTGTTTTATTATCCACCATTTGAAATTTCAGAAATTTCCCAACGATGAATTTCTTAGTACCTGCATCTTGTGCGTTGTACTTCTTTTGTAGCTTCTCCCACAATTCTTTGATAGTGCCAACGGTGCAATACACCGTGTAGAGAGGGTCTGACAAGCAGTTCAATATGTAATTCTTACACATGAAATCACTATGACTCCATGCATCAAGAATCATCTTCATGCCATTAATGACATGGATACCTAGGCCCCCTTCACCCGTTTCAGAAGGCGAATGGTCCATTTCATCTCCAGCTTGTGGAGGATCTTCTGTTAGGAAACGTGCCATTCCCATAACAGTCAGATAGAATATCATCTTTTCTTACCATCTCTTGAAGTTTGACCCCATGAACTTTTCAGGGTGTTCATGGTGAAATCCAGCGGGTAGATGAACGACAACATTCCCTTGAGCGGCAGTAAAGGCGTTGGATGAGCCTTGAGCAACCGGAAAGGCATTAGGAGTGCCTTAAACAATGGGGAAGGCAGAGGGATTGCCTTGAGCAGCAGCAGTAGAATCAGAAGCAGTTTGATCTATTCTAGTCATCTTTCTAACTTACTTACAACAACTCTTGTCTTAAAATTATTGGGATACAATTGTTGTAAGGAACGGGAAGTAAGTAACTATTACAATGGTAGAAAGGATAAACAAACTATTACAATAAAGCTAGTAATCAAAATCTTAACAAACTGCTTGTGTGATTTGCTGAGTCGGGTGATGACACTCTATCTTTAAGACAAGATTGCCCCGTATATCTTCTTTTACGGTGTTGAGCAATAGTCTCCCAAGATACAACAACAACTTTAACAAATGAGAAAAGGAAACTCAAGTGTTACTCTTGAAGAACTTTGAGTATAGTAATTTTGCTAGAGAGGAAGAACACCTCAATTTATAGTGTAAGTAGAAGACCCCTCAACTATCCAACTAATAGCCATGTAATTACACTTGATTGAAGGGTTACATTCAGCCAAATAATGGTTGAGTTCATGTGCCAAGTAATGGAGATTCAATGCTCCAAAACCAGCCCAAAGGTCAGATTTTTCCAACTTCCCGTCGCAGCTTTATGCCTCCGCCTTGTGCACTGGAATTAGCGCCACTCCGGTGTTGACCAACCAATTTAGCGCCATGGCCGATCGGGAGGCGCGCCCCTCCACGACGATTTTCGACTCGTTTCATTTTACACTTTGTACACTTTTTCCTTCGTTTACCAACGTGGAATACTTTGTCATTTGGCCAATAACCGTCCATAATTCTATGTCTCAAATGTATTACATACGTACCAATATCTCTTTTACTAATGAAATTTGCGATACTTGGCACTACGTGTGCACGTGTGTGGAAATGACGTTTTCGACGTGCGGGCCCCAATTGTTCGAATCATAAATTATTGTGATATACTTAATTCCACATTTAGTAAATTTCCAACAGATTATTCATAAGAGTTCTCTTTTCTAAAAAAGTTTTCAGTCAAATAAATTCAGAATTTAATTTTTGAAAATTTAAGTTTCAAAACTTGAAGTGATGGAAAAAAAAAGTTGCACTCTCTTGAAAAAAAAGAAGTAAAACTAACCGAAATACCCAAAAAACAAAATAATTACCCTCTCCATGTTCTTCTAAACTAATTACCCGATGTACCCTCTCACCCAAAATTATTTACCCGACATACTCTCTCGCCCAAACCCCTTCTTCCGTGATACCATCGTAGAATATTTATATATCATAATTGTATTATGAAGGACTAAGAGAAGGACTGAAACAATCTTCCATTATATCATCTCAATATATTTATATGCCACCATGGTATCATGGTCCTAAAGAGCGTCTCATTGAAGGACTCCTCCATAATACCATAGTATATGTATATAAGACAATGGTATCATGAAGGTTTTTATTTGAGAAAAGTATGTCTTTTTTGAATAAATGAACATGATCATCCATGATACTATCTCATTATATTTATATATTATGGAGGACTGAAGCAGTCATCCATGATACTATCTCAGTATATGATAATTGAGGGGCATCTCGGGTAAATAATTTCAATTTTTTTCTGAAGATACGAAAAGTAATGAAAGTATGGACGGATAATTAATTTGGTTTGAGGGGACATAAACGTTCTTTTCCAAAAGAAAAAGTTACTCCTCTTGATGTGGACGTCATTTGTCTCCCAAAAATACCAAACTATCTACCACTTCTTTATACTTTCCTCTAAGTACAACACAACATGAGCGGAGCTAGAGGGGCAGAAGAAGGTTCATCTGAACTTTTTGGGTCGGCAAGTCACACTATATATATAAAATATTAAATATATTTTAAAGATATATATAATAAATAATAAATCCATGAAAGTTATGTTTCCGCTACTGCATGTTGTACATTGGACTGAATTGAACTATTGGGTTTCTTTCAACATGGATTGTATTTTTTGGGCTCACTGTATCACCTATAGTACTTCTTCCTCAATTAATCCAATAAAAGAGTGACTGGTCCATCCAGCATAATTATGATAGGTCTAGCAAAAGTTATTTTAAAGTGGGCTCCTTTATGTTTCTGCTGGTTATGTCCCAATGATATTTGATTGACATGAAGTTTTGAAATATTCTTCTTCTTTTTTTTTAAAAAGAAAAAGCTTGTAATTTAAAATAAGTTATAGATATTCGAATAATTATAAATTATTTTATTAAAAATAAATTAATAACAAGTTGAGGGGAGGGTAAAATTGGTTGGGGCGCTTAAATGACATACCACGTGGCGTTCACCTCATCAAATTTTAGTGCCACGTGCAATTGGGCGTCTACCTTGGACAACTCTAAAGGAGGATGTGTATATTTGAACCGTTTATGTAACAACAAAGATATTTGATACTGATAGTATAACGAAGGGTCATTTTCTCATAATGTGGGTAAATTTGACCCTTTTCCCTATTTTTCCTTTTTTAGTTTTTATCACACATGTGACCTCATACAATGGATTATAGATTGCCGGTGGTGCAAGGCCTAGCTAAGTACATTAATGCATTTCGCAGTTGTGCAAGTCTTAGTTAAGTCTTCCCTTAATTTTTTATTATTTATATTGTGTTTTAGGTCGACCTCTTCGCTCTAAGTTATACATATGATGATACTTGTATAGGGCAAATTTCGTATAAGATAGTTGTACGAATTATAGTATGACACGTGGAGCATGATGCTAAGTCAGGACCACGTCAACCTAAGACACTACCGACTAGATGCGCATTGTATCGGTAGCGACATAAGCAAGGTTGGTACCGATAATACAGAAGGTTGAGAGTCGTTTGAATTGCAACGGACGGTTGTTACTAAAACTGGTCATACGTCTTCCAATGGTGCTTTGATGGCATTTATGGAGATATTGATTGTTCAATTATTACAACATTCATTCTCCAGTATTAATGAGAGCATATTTCGTGGGTTGTGTACCCATGTAGCTCATGTATAAATAGGGCACATTATTCCATTGTAAATCATTACATTATAGTTATTACAAGATACTTGCTAATATTCTCTCGATTTATGTGCTTACATACAAGTTATCATAGCTTAGCCCAGAAGTTGTCACAAGGCTCAAACTTATCATTGCATTACCTTGTCTTATTATTACTTATTTTCAATATAATTAATCTAGAATTCTTATCTAACGTGTCACTTAATATCCATGTGTCCTTGACCACGTATAAAAATTCAACTATACCATTTTACGGATAACAGTTTGGCGCCCATCGTGGGGCCTGGATAATGGTGGTGTCACAAGTGACCCCTCTACTAATCTAATTTTTTCTTTATTCAGATCAGTTAGATGACATGAATGGGAGAAATCAGTCGCAATATCGGGAACAACACAAACAATCTTGGGCCAAATGGTTTACCGATAGGAACCACGAGATCTGAAGATCCGATATTTACAGATGGAGTAATATCCGGAGATGGATAGACTCGGCAGATGTTCCCAATGACAAAACACCTGAAGAAGCTATACAGAATCTTCGGACGCAGAACGCCGCAATGAGTGAGGAGTTGGAGCGTCTGAAGTGGTTTACAGAGGAGTTCATGTCCAAAAATATCGGCAGTACTCCAACAGGGGAACCGGTGCCACCACCGAATGCAAATGGAGAAATCGATAATGATCAAGGCAGATCAGGAAATGATAGTTCAGAGAGTGAAATTGCCCCTGAAAATTCATTTCAGGAAAAGGCATTGAATTCATGAAAGACATGACGAGCAAAATTGATACAAATGTAGAGAAGGAAAAAAAACCACATAGGGGTTCCGGCACCAGTTCAACCAAATACCGAGGGATCCTCCTATGGATGATGGTCTGGATGCGAAGAAATACATTCAGTTGACATATAAGTTAGAGGCTGTGCCTGAACTGATCCCCAAAAGGTTCAAAATGTCTTCAATAGCCAAATATGATGGAACTACTGATTCACAAGAACATATAATGGCCTATACTATGGTCGTGAAAGGAAATGATCTAAGAGAACACAAAATAGAATCAATTATGATCTAACATTTGCTAAATCACTTGCAAAGGGAGCTTTGACATGATATTCACAACCGATTCTACCCCCGGGAAACAAGGGGTGGATAGAGTTTTCACTCTTTTGAAAAATTAAATAACAAAGGAGGTTCTGGATGAAACAATCAGGGATAATTCATCCAACTCTAATAAGGGTACCGGGTACTTGAAGTTATCTAAATAAAAATTTAGTACAGATGAAGAGCAAATAATGGCAGTGCTGAAAACACATATGGTGTCTCAGCCACTGAAACCACTGCAATCAGATCCTAGCAAAAGAGACTTGTCCATTTGGTGTTATTTCCACAGCACACACGGGCATAGAAATGCAGACTACAGACATCTACGAGAAAAAGTGGCAGGAATGCTAAGAAAGGGCCACCTCCAAAAGTATTTGAGTGAAAGGGCTCACAATAATTATGAGGTGGACCACCCACAAAAAATAAGCCAAATTCGGCTGCACCACCCCATGTTATAAATATGATTTATGGTGGGTCAATGATTGCAGCTACATCTTTCACCGCGGATAAGAAGACAAAAAACTTTGTAACTGGGAGAAAATATTCTGGGAGATACTTGACGAACATACTATCACGTTCACCGAAGAAGATACCGCCAGTATGAGTTTCTCTCACAATAATGCAATGAAGGCCACATTACCTATTGATTTCTTCCAGGTGAAGAGAGTTCTAATTGATCCTGGGTGCTCAGCTAATATAATCCGGCTGAAGGTGGTGAAATAAATGAACATAGCAGACAAGATAGTTTCAGCCGCCAGAACTCTCTCAGGCTTTAATATGTCAAGTGAAACCACAAAAGGGGAAGTAGATCTATCGGTGGATGCAATGAGAGTTATTAAGTTGACAAAATTTTATGTCCTCGACGGGGACATGAGGTATAATGCAATATTCAAAAGGGCGTGGATACATGATATGAAGGTGATCCGTCAATACTGCATCTGTTGGTGAAATTCTCTACACCGGAGGGGATTCAACAAATCTGGAGTGAAAAACCCGCTGCAAGGGAAATGTATGCCATAGAGGAACTAGAGAAGGCGACAGACCCCAAATAGCAATTACAGGAAGCGAAGCCAGTATCAGAAGATGTTCACCAGGTTTCGCCGGTGGAAACAGAATCAACCTATTCGGAGGGGGAGTTTTCAGATCGGTACTAAGTAGATATTTTTAGGTACCGGATGAATCAGATGCCACCAAGTCCACTGTAGAGGAACTGAAGCAGATTGCACTATATCCAGAAACTCCTGATAGAAGGTATACCTGGGCACGGGGTTAATCCCGGGGCTCAGAGATTTGATTCTTAAATATCTTATGTCTAACGTTGATTGTTTTGCATGGTCTCATGAAGATATGACATGCATTCCTCCAGAAGTCACAACTCATATGTTGGGCCTGGATCTCAGTTTCCCTCCGGTACTGCAGAAAACACGACCGATTATCGAACTCCGCAATAGATTTGTTAAAGAAGAGGTAGATAGATTACTTAATATAGGATTAATCCGGGAAGTAAAATATCTAGACTGGTAAGCAAACGTAGTCGTAGTACCTAAAAAGGAAAATAAATTTAGAATGTGCATTGATTATAAGGATTTGAATAAAGCATGTCCTAAAGACTCATTTCCGCTACTGAATATAGATCAGATAATCGATGCTACAGCCAGATATGAGATCATGAGTTTTCTCGATGCATACTTCGAATATAATCTAATAAGGATGCACCTAAAAGACCAAGAAAAAACATCTTTTAACTACTTTTGATACTTATTATTATATCGTTATGCCTTTTGGACTAAAAAATATCGGGGCCATGTATCAAAGGTTAGTAAATAAAATGTTTAAAATACAATAGAAGTATATATATATATATATATATATATATGATATGCTTGTAAAGAGTCTACAGAAGACCATTTAAGTCACTTGCAAGAAACCTCTGAGGTGTTGAGGAAATACAATATGAAGCAAAACGCCGAGAAATATATTTTTGGGGTGGGCTCCGAAAACTTTTTAGGTTTCTTAGTTTCTCAGAGAGGGATTGAGATAAATCCTGATAAAATAAAGGCTATCGAAGATATACAGAACACACTTAAAAATGTGAAAGAAGTACATCGGCTGACTGGGCGAGTGACGACCTTGAGAAGGTTTATATCCCGATAGTCAGAAAAATGCCATAGGTTCTTTTCACTTCTGAAAAAGAAGAATGCCTTTGTTTGGATGCCCGAATGCCAGCAAACTTTACGGGACCTGAAAATTTACTTATCCAGCCCTCTGCTCATGTCAAAGCCTAAGGACGAAGAATAACTATTTATATATTTGGCAGTCTCAGAGGTAGCGGTAATCACAGTGCTGGTACGAGAGGAAAAAAGTACACAATTTCTTGTCTATTACGTAAGTAGAGTAATGTCAGGGGCTGAATCCCGGTACCTGTTACTCAATAAACTAGATTTTGCCTTAGTAATGTCGTCGTGAAAGCTTCGACCGTATTTTCAATGCCACCCAATTGTCGTTGTAACTATATTTCCTCTTAAATATGTGTTGCATAAGCCCAAGATTTCGGGGCGCTTGGCTAAATAAGCGGTAGAACTAAGTGAATTTGACATTGAATATAGACCCCGGACTGCGGTAAAGTTGCAAGTCCTTGCAGACTTTGTGGCCGATTTTAGTCCGAAAGTAACCCCCTAAGCGAAAAAATAGGCTATCTTTGTCTCGGGGACTGCCCCTGAGATCTGGACACTTTATACTAATGGTGCCTCCAACATCAAAGGAACCGATCTGGGAGTGGTGTTGCAAACTCCCACAGTAAAAATTTAAGGCATGCAATACACAACCCTCCATTGACTAATAATGAAGCAGGGTATGAGACTTTGGTTGCAGGTTTAGAACTATCGAAGGATTAGGCTCACAAATCATTGAAGTCAAGTGTGATTCACTGCTGATAGTGAACCAAATCCACGAAGTGTTCGAAGTTAAAGAAAAATGCATGTCAAGATACCTTGAAAATGCCTTGAAGCTTTTGTCTCATTTTCAAGAATGGACGGTGGTGCATATACCTCAAAGAAGAAAATATAGAAGCAGATGCACTCATAAGCTTAGGCTCCAGCACAGAGGTTGAAGGTTCTAAAACTGAGTCGGTTTTTCAGTTATTGCGTTTGATGTTGGATCCCATCGGATATGATAAGATAAATTCAACCAGCCTAACTTAGAACTGAGAAATGAATTCTTGAACTATCTCGTACACGGAAAGCTCCCAGAGGACCCAAAAGCATCCAAAACTCTGAGGACAAAAGTTATTCGGTACTGTGTCATAGATGGAAAACTTTATCATAGGTGTTTTATAGTCCCCTAGCTCGATGTGTGGGCCCCGACGAAGCTAATTATGTGATGAGGGAAGTCCATGAAAGCATTTGTGAAAACCATTCGGGAGTGGAATCATTAATGAGGAAGCTCATGAGGGTCGGTTATTATTGGCTCCGGATCGAAGAAGATACAAAAATCTTTGTAAAGAAATGCGATAAGTGTAAGCGTCATGCACAACTATTACACCGATCAGGAGAAGAACGACATCCGGTGGTATTCCCGTGGCCGTTCATGAAGTAGGGGATGGACATTGTCAGACCCTTGTCAGCGGCACCAGGATAGGTATGTCATATTATATTTATGATTGACTATTTATCTTACTGGATTGGAGCTGCAACTTATACAAATATGTGGGAGAAAGAGATAAATGACTTCATTTGGCAATACATTATTTGTCGTTTTGGCATCCCAAAGGAGATAGATTGTGATAATGGCCGGAATTTTATCAGAGCCAAAGTCATAGAGTTCCTAGATGGCTTGAACATCAAGTGGATCACCTCTACTCCCTATCATCCCAGCGCAAATGGCCAAGCAGATTCAACAAACAAGACTATAATCCAGAATTTGAAGAAGAAACTAGAAGCTATTAAAGAAAACTGGTTGTCTATGGTGCCGAAGATATTATAGGCTTATCTAACCATGGCAAAAATGAGTACATGAGAAATTTTTTTCCCCATGGTTTACGGTGCAGAGGCCTTAATCTCGGTAGAAGTGGAAACTCACAGCTTGAGATATCTCCGGACTAATGATAAATCAAATGCAGAGTCAATGTCTGTGCACTTGAATTTGCTCGAAGAACGTCGAGATTTGGCATATGTCCGGATGATAGCCCAAAAGCAAATAATGAAACGTTACTACAACCAACGCATAAATCTCAGACACTTCAAACTCGAGGACTTGGTGCTCCAGAAGGTAAATTAGAGTACCTGAGAGCGGAATGCAGAAAAACTAGGTGCAAACAGGGAAGGGCCGTATACGGACACTAACATCACCGGTAACAGAGATCTACATGGAAATAAGCTTCCTAGTAATTGGAATGTAAGTCGTTTGAAGAAGTATTACGTGTAGCAATATTGAACATGCGCTGCACTCTTATTTTCTTCGTCCGATTTTTGTCCTAATTGGGTTTTTCCGGCAAGATTTTTAATGAGGCAACATCACAAAATAAGCATGTTAGTTATCTTACTACCGTGGAGAGCTATCCAGTATCTGAGTCTTCATAGCATGAAATCCCAGATACTAGGGGGCCATATGCACCCAAAATCCGGAATGGAGTGAAGAAAATTTTATGAATTTTAACGCTTCGAAGGAAAGCGTCGATAATGGAGACTGCCCGGCTATTCAGATTATATGTAATCGGACTGACCACGCTAAATGACAGCCGAATTATTCTTGCTCTTATCTTCACATTTGTAAGTAAGAGGAATTAATAAAAAAATCATTTGGTATGATTAATACATCTTTGTCATCACGAGCATAAAACGTATGTTATTATCTTAAGCATATCAAAAATTCCGTGCCATAATAAACAAGGGATGTCCTCTTCTACGGAACCATTAAAAATAAGGGCCCTCTCTTATTAAAACCTTAACAAAAAAAGTTAAGGCTCCGGATACAAGAAGTACCAGGTGTTTAAGTTGTTCAAAACCAAGTTAAGTTCGGAACTAACTTTGTTGGCCATGAGAAGCTTCGATTTAAAGATGAAAAGGAAAATACATCTTTGGAACTAAATTAAGGTTGTCGGAAAGTTTTCAAACTTTCAAAGCTTAGCATGTTCTGATAAAATGAACCTCAAAGTTAGGTTCTGATTTATAAAGCAAAGCAATAAAGTTTGTAACTAATACTTTTTTTTGAAATTAAAAATAAATAACGGATGATAACCTTGCACATAATTGCAAACGGGAAAGTTCTTCATTCATATTTTTTCGGACCATAAGAGATCCGGTTATAAAAGATATTAACTGGGCCCAAAAGTGACCCGATAATAAAAACTAAAACTAAAACGTTTTTATTACTTGTATTAGAAAGGAATTTTCCTTTATTTGGAAACCCAAGCAAACAAATTTGTAGGGAAAAAAAATACTCAAGAGAAGGATTTCACTCTTCCGAAAAAGGATCTGAAGAAGTTTGATAGATTTGGTCGGTCTTGATTAATATAAAGTGGGTCAACCAACTTCGGTAGAAGTCATCCTCCACATTAATGAGGCTGCAGATTCCCCGAGGGTATAGATGTATAATTCCACCTCGAAAAACCCTAGGGTAAAGAGGAGGAAAATATGATCGATAGTGAACGGAGCATTGACATTGTTGGCTAACATCTGAATGCAGTAGACTAATCTTCAAATTTGCAGAGCAACTTGGCCTAAGCAAATTCTATATCGGCGGCAAATATCTTCGATAATCTTCGGAATGGGGAGTTTGAAATAAATGGTGAATGGATAATTATATGTCATGGAAAACCCTTCAACATGACAGTGTACTCGGTCGACAGGATCGATCGCTTTGTGACCGACCGACCTCGCCAGACTGAGCCATCCGACCCGCCCGACCCCGCTTAAAATTTAACTGGCGGGACTCGAACTTCGGGGCGGGGCGATGTCTCGTCCGCCAGACTCCGAAAGCCCGCCCAGGCCCGCTGACCGACCGCCAGAAAGCCCGCTTCGAGCCCGCCCCGAGCCCTAAGCACCCCGACTCTTAAACTCCCTTTGCAAAAATGGCCGCTGCACCAACGAATTATTTTAGATTATGGCCGATTGGCCAACTACCATTTTAGGCCCCCTCCCAACCCCTACCCCTTAATATTTATTTTTAACCCATAAGTTATTATATTTACACTTTAACCCAATTTTTCAACTATAAATAACTCATTTTCTCTTCATCTTTCTCACAAATCTTCCTACAATCTCTAATTTCTCAATATATCTCTACATTGTTTGCTAAATATTCAATTTTATTAATTCATTTGGGAATTGGGAGTGAAGTTGGCAACTAACTTGAGGATCTTCCATCGAGCAAAGTTTCAATTTTCAACCTTCGATTACATATCGCCGACGTCGGCGTTTGCGTACATCGTTCCTTCATTAAATTATTATTGTCTGTTTATTTTATTTAGCTGACTTAATTTTATTGTTTATTGTCTTTAATTATTTATTATCTAAATAAAATGGAAGGATTAAAAGGTATGTTTAAGGGGTAAGGGTAAGGTGCTTCTTTCTAGTAGAGGCAACTGGGGCAAGGGTACTTCTTCTAGTCATCTTATTCCTGCACAGATGATTTTGTTGATACTCAACATTTTTCTACAATACCATTAGATTTAGGCGATGAGTTATTTTCCTGAACTCAAGAAGACTTTAATTTAGACGATGATCTAGACGATACACCCACTAATATTGATGACAACACGCCCACTAGTGCACCTTCAGTGAAATACCTCCTATTCCCTAGTATGAGGCGAGGTCCAAAGCGACCATTAAAATCAGATGCATGGACATTTTTGATAGGGACGAGAATCAAGTAGCCATATGTAAAATTTGTAAAAATGTTTTAAAATTTAAAAATCGAAAAGGTCACTGGGGACGGGGTTTAATTAGACACGTAGTAAGTGCTCATCCAGCCTAGGTATGCCCGATACCAGGCTTCAAAACCGGTGCGTAACGCCCGCTCCATCGGGACAAGGTTCACATATCGACATCGTCCCTTGTCAGGACATGGTCAAATTAACCCTATGGACGGGGAATTGTAGGCTCTAAATACAACAAACATAGAGATAGGGAAACAATATCAAAATTAGTCTTTGTGGAGGGTTTGCCTTTTTCATTTCCTTCATCTCCTGCTTATTCATTACATTAGAGATATATATAATCCTCGCTTTTAACTTGGTTTTCCTAGGTCAACTGTTAAAGAGATGTATTTAAATTTGCATGAATATCAACAATATTTACGTTTTCATTATATCATTTTAATGGCAAAGTATCTATCACGCTCGATATAGGTGAAGTAGTACTAACTTGGCTATGATTATTTAACTGTAATCTTGTCATTGGATAGATTATAAATGGTCTATGCAAAACGTATTTTAGCGTATAGATATATAGATGATAGATACACCGTACTTTTATTGCAGAAAATATTTATCAAGTGTGCGATTATTACTAATTACCGATAAAATTATGACTATTACATTAGATAACGCTTCTAATAACAATTACGCAATTACAATGTTAAAAAATAGTTTAGCTCCATCTTTTTCTCAGACCATTTTCATATAAAATGCGTGCCATATATATAACTTAATTGTAAAGGATGGTCTATCACTTTTGAAGACATTCTTAGTAAAATACAATTTGCTATAAACTTTATTTTTAAAAGTAATAAAGTACAACGTGAGAAAAGAATATAAAAACTTGTCACGATTGTGGACTACCTTATAGAAGAATTCCACAAGAAGTATCGACTAGGTGGAATTCTTTATCTGAGCAACTACTTGTTGCTTATGACTATAAATTACCTATAACTTTATTTTTTAACTCTCATAATAAAAAGCCAGCTGATATGATTTTAGATAGTGATTGGGTAAAAATTTTCGAACTTATTGTATTTTTAGAGAAATTTTTCAAGCAACAAAAGAATTTTCCGGTATATATTATCCTACTATTTCAACTATGTTATTTTATATAACTCTAATATTTTTATTACTTAGTGAATATATGGAAAAAACGGTTTATAAGGCAAATTATTAAAAAATGTTTGTCAAAATAAAAAAATATTTTATTCCTATTCCTTCTATTTATATTATTGGTTCTTATTAAATCCTACTATTAAAATAGACGGTACTAAATCACTAATTGAAACTATTTACGATTGTATAGAAGTACTACCACCTCCAAGTCCCAAAAATCTAAATCACCCACCACCTATTGAACAAACTAAAGAAGGAGTGTTGAATAGCGTAGAACACCAATGCAAAAATATATATAGATTTTATCAACAAGAAAATGCTAGTAACGCACGGCTACCATACCATCTTCTTCATCTTCAACACAACCTCACAAAGACATCTTGTCGCGCTAGTATTGAAAGCCTCGTGAAATAGAAATGTGGCCGTACCTCTACTAACCAAATTAGCGAGTTGGATATTTTTGTTTGGGGTTACATGCAGTATCAAGAAGTTATCAATGAAGATGGACAAGAAGACTTCTTTGAAATCTTGGAGGGGAATGAGAAGACCTTTTCCGACACTTTCATTGATGGCTCGAGATGTTTTGAACATTCAAGCGTCATCAACCTGCGTCGAAGCGCTTTTTCTCGCAGTGATATCAAATAGGAGACCACCAGACACTCATTGGCTGAGACGCTTGGAAATTGCAAGATTATTCGTGAAGATTGGATAATGAGCGGAGAAAGGTCTGGTCAACCTGGGAGATCAACGAAGAAGAAGATGAAAACTACAACGAAATCTTAACCGAAGGTAAGTGGGAAGCGACGTGGATCAATTTCACCAACAAATACCTCTTTGAACCGAAGAACCACATGAAATCATCAAGCAATTAGAAACGATTTTTGAAAATGTAATTTTTTAATTGCAATTTTATTATGTAATTTGCAACTTTTGGACAACACCATAAAGTTGCAATTTAGATTTTAGACAATTGTATTTGTATTACAAAAATCATATGTCTATTAAATAATATAAGAGGCACAAAAATAGCCTTGGGATGTTTTTATTACACTATCTTGTTTTGTTTATTGAGTTTTTATACATATGTTATTTAAAAAAAAAAAAAAAAAAGGAAAAACCCGACTCCGCTTCGGGCCAGCAGCCCGCCCCGTCTGGATGGGATCGGAACGGATCGAGCAGTCGCCCTGCATTGACCCCGCTGGGCAGCTTAGTCCCGATCCCGAACCCGCCGCCCGACTCCCGACCCAGACTGAACCCGCCAGACCCGAGCCCGGCCCACTGGCCACCCCTAGGGAAAACCACAGTTATTTTAGATTCTTGGTTGTTATTTTAGATTCAAAATTTTTGACATGTTCGTAGTTATTTTGACCACAGAGATCTCCTGAAAAGTCAAAGCCCGAATGAAGGATTTTGGTAGCAGTAGATTGTAAGTCAATTTTTGGAGTTGTAGGAGAAATGCGTTCTTTCCCATGGCGGCCACTTGAAGGGTTGTCATTGTCCTCAGAGGAGTGAGAATGAGAAGAATTTGTGGAGGACATTGTTGAAATAGTTTTTAAGAAAGAAGGAAGACAAAGTTTTCAAGAAATCTTGCAAAGTTTGTGGTTGCCTTTAGTGAAAGATTTGACCTCCTATTTATGATTAAAAAATATAACATTTTGGAAGTGAAAAGGCGTGCATCGTCATTGTTGCAGTTCACGTCGATCAGAGTGATGGTTCAGTTGCTGCCGTTTTAGAAGCATTGAATGGATGTGACGTTTGACAAGATTTGTAATCATTACGATTCAAATTTCCCATCGGAGTATTAGGTTTATCCGGGAGGAAGTTCAAATCCACTTATCGGGTACACGATAGTTACACCCGGAAAGTGCGGAGACTATCTGTATAGGGCAAATTTCGTATAAGACAGTTGTACGAATTATAGTATGACATGTGGAGCATAGTGCTGAGTCAGGACCACGTCAGCCTAAGGCACTACCGACTAGATGCGCGTGGTACCGGGAGCGACACAAGCATGGCTGATACCGGTAATACAGAAGATTGAGAGCCGTTTGAATTGCAACGGACGACTGTTACTAAAATTGGTCATACGTCTTCCAATGGTGCTTTAATGTCATTTATGGAGATATTTATTGTCCAATTATTACAACATTCATTCTCATGTATTAATGAGAGCATATTTTGTGGGTTGTGTACCAATGTAGCTCATGTATAAATAGGGCACATTGTTCCATTGTAAATCATCACATTCTAGTTATTACAAGATACTTGCTCATATTCTCTCGATTTATGTGCTTACATACAAGTTATCGTAGCTTTGCCCAGAAGCTGTCACAAGGCTCAGGCTAATCATTACTTTACTTTGTCTTATTATTACTTGTTTTCGGTATAATTCATCTAGAATTCCTATCTAACGTGTCACTTAAGATCTACGTGTCTTTGACCACGTATATAAATTCAACTATATTGTTTTATGGGTAAACAATATTTTTGCCTTTTGTTGTCATTCTGAAACATTTCAAAATGTCTGACTACAATCAATTACGGAAAAAACGTTCAACTTCACTCCTAAACTATCCGAAATGAGTTATTTTTGCCCTACATTAGTAATGAAGGCCAAAACTACCCATGATGTTACCAAAAGGGCACATTTATCTTTTCTCACTTACGAAAAATCAAATTTCAACTTAATGACAAGAGCTTATTTTAATCGAAAAAGAGCATAAATGATCATTACAGAGTTTATGGTGTATTTGAACATTTTCCAAAAAAAAAAAAAAGGAGAGAAAAACGGAATAAACTTCCTAGTCCTCTTTCGTCAAAGACTTTCGTTGAAACAATAACTTTCAAATCATTTTCTTATTAATATACTTTTTATAATTTTAAATTTCAGTCAAGTTAACGGAAAGAGTACTAGGAAAAAGACTTTTTGAACAAGAGAATGTGATTGTGGCAGAGACTAATGTGAAATGTAATGAACAAAGCCGCATTTGGTGCTTCATATATGTCTCGGTCAATTGTTTTTCCTCCCTAATTCGTAACCAGCAGTCAAACACGTCGCCGCTAAAAGGATGTGGTGCAACGGATGAAGCTATTTCTCTTTTAATCAAAGGTCTCGAGTTCAAGCTCTGAATATGAAAAAATTCTTATCAGGAAACCTTTATTCGAATGAGCCCTACGCGACGCGAATTCAGATTAATCGAGATCTAATGCGAGTACCAAACATCATACGGGAAACTAAAAAAAAGCAGCCAAACACGTCCATGTCCCATGCACAACTAATACTACTTTGTACCTAACACAATAATAAATAAATTAAATCTTCTAGAATTTGTTGTTATATGCATGTTCCGGTCATTACACGTCTACTATATGCTATGGTATTATTAAATTTCAAAAAATGACGTTGCTATCTGCTTATTCTTAATTAGTTGTTTGTCAAGTGTCCTTGTTGTGATTGCAAACTTTTTGTCTTTAATTAAAAGCAATGACGACGTACGTAAAATTTTGTAAGTGATCATGTAAAAGCGAATTAAGAAATTCTAACAAGAGTTTAGACTTTGCACAGTTAGTGAATACTGAATACAAATGATTTAAGTTAAATAGATTATATAAGTTTATTCTATTTGAATAATGTAACTTTTTGATAAAGGGAATCAATTGAACTCCATTAACATACAAAGTATGTCTTGACCAAGTTTTTGGGAAAGTAAAAAATATTTATTTTAGAGAGTTGAGCTTTTTGGCTAAGTCTTTAGAAGAAAAATAAGCGCAGGTAAGTAGTAACAGAAACTGTTTTTTAAAAGTTAAAACAAGTAGCTTCTTTGAAGCATTTTTTTTTGAAATCTTAGTCAAACACAAATTGTTGTAATATCAATAAAAATATTTCTAAAATTGATAAGCCAAATATAAACGGCTATTCTCTAAAACAAAACCTTTTTAACGAGTATTCCTAATAAAACGTAATAAGCAGAGTTTAAATTTTTTACCAAACAAGCTATTAGTTGAGCCACTGCCAATATGTCAATTTGGTCTAAATTTGTAGAGGTTCTGGAAATTTATTATATCGACTCAAAAATGCATTATTTTCAAATCGTATTGGTATATTCTCACTATTCACACATATTATATTTTAGAAAACATTATTATAAATAGATATTTTTAATGAATATTTTTGACAGAATTGTCGAGTCCAATGACACCTCTTGCATAGGGTGTCTACTGTCTCCTCAGCTGGTAGGAGGGATAACAAAGTTCCAATAATTTGATCATTATCTTTTTCCAACTAATCCCTAATTTTTTAATTAAAACAAAAATAGTCCTGCGGCGTTTTTGCATTATATACGCTTCAAGCAAAGAATAATAATAATGATATCTTCAGCATGTTTGACTCAGAAACTATATAATCATCAATAATCTCATGCAGAACTCCCAATTCATTCAACATAACAAAACAAAACTTAATTATCATTTTTCTGTTTATTTCTGTCTCAAAATGTTTGAACTTTTTCCTTTCTTGAGTTCAAATTAAGTGAACTTTGTGTACATTTTGTGAAATTTTAAAAATTGATTGAGAATGTATCAATATATTTCTAAGTAAACATTACTAAAATTTCAGCAAAATAAAATTTTGAACCCATTATTCCTTCAAATGCAAAAGTTCAATAGAAAAGTTTAATGCCTTTCACGACTTAGAATTCTTATTATATAAAATAAATGTATTGGGTAATGTTTTTTTTTAGTTTTTACCAGTGGATAAGCTAGATATTAGTTGATGAGGATAACTAACCTAATCTGCCGGAGTTGGTTGCTAGCCTAAAAAGATGGTGTTTTATCGCAATTTAAGTGGACGCGCGATATATATAGCGTTTATGACGGTGCTTTTGGATTCCAATATATTGTGTCCACGATTAGAACGAGCTTATTATTGGTGGATCACTATTATTGCATTCTTGGGTGATTGAACTTATCAAATTTAAATTTTGAATCTAACTCTTTACTCAAAGTGTGAACTTTATTTCATCAAGGTGAGGCACAAAAGTCATGTAAAAAGGAAAAATGCATTTACCTTTTGTTTCTTCCTTTTGGACCAAATGGAGAAGATAGAATGGAAAAGCTTTAACATTCCTTTTCCTTAGGGGGGAAACCATTTTCCACTTAAACCAAACACAGGACAAATCAAAGAGTAGTGAAAAGATTATTAGCAACAATGAGGAGAGAACATACTTCGTTCATTCTTAATTAGATATTTGGGTTAGACATCCGCCGGATAAAGAGTTGATTTTATAATTAGATAGTGTTTTACCCTTTAATATGGGCCATCCCGAAGCGAATTCAAATTTAGTCAGACCCCAATATAGATACTGAACGTTGAATAGAAAAAATATATTTCAGAGAATAAAATGGTTTAAATTAAAGAGTATAAAGTCCCTATATGCTATAGGCTACCTACCAAGATAGAGATAAGGTCTGTGTACACTCTATTCTCCCCGGACCCACGTTATGGAATTTCAATGGATATGTTGTTGTTGTAAAGTCCCTATAGGCTATAGGGTGTAGTAGGTGTAGCAGTTGCTATCAATCTCATTCCCTCACACTACGAAGTCTTATTAGTTGGATCATAAATTAGATTTAAAAAAAAAACAAGAATATGATTTTTTTAACAGCAAAGAATTGAAGAAAAAACCTCTAGAATCCAAAATAACATTTGGTGCGGGAAAGTATTCTTACTTTAACTTTTAGTGTTTTTTTTAATAAATTTTTGACATAATATATGTGTATATTCTGTGTATATGTCGTGTATCACTCTTTACAATATTAGAGTTCTTGTACATGTGTAATTATGGTAGTAGTATTGTATTAGAAAAAGGTAGTAGTCTTGTATTAGAAAAATGTAGATTTAATTACCATAATTAAATATTGTATATCATGTATATATACCTTTGATATTAATGAAAATAATCAAGGGAGTATTCTCTTTCATGGTATCAACAGTCTAGAGCAAACTTTTCCTTCTCCACAAATTTTTGCTTCCGCCTCCCTACTCTCCCTTCGGCCGTACCTACCCCCTTCCTTCAATTTTTTTTGAAACCCTAATTCTCCTCTTGTTCTTTCCTCATGTCTATCACAAAGAACACCTTTCATCCTGGCCTTGCAGTCTCCAATATCAAGAACAACATCCCTATTATTTTTGAGATGAAAAACGTCCAATATGCGACGTGGACAGAACTATTTAAAATTCACGCACGGTCTAATAGAGTCATTCATCACATCGTCGAACCAGCAAAAGGCATGGAGAAAGTGCCTACCACCGATAATGAAATAGAGTTGTGGGCAACTCTTGATGCTACGGTGCTCCAATGGATTTATTCCACCATCTCTATGGACCTCTTGCAGACTATTATTAAACCCGACGTTATAACAATGAAAGCTTGGAATAGGCTGCGTGATATATTTCAAGATAACAAAAATTCCCGTGTCGTGACCCTTGAACAGGAATTCTCCCACATAAACATGGAGGATTTTCCGAATGCCTCCACCTATTGTCAAAGGCTCAAGGAGTTGTCGAATCAACTCAAGAACGTTGGCACGCCCGTCACTAATGATCATCTGGTTCTTCTGATAGTTGCAGGCCTCTCCGAGACGTATAATGGCTTTGAAACTATTCTACAATCAATCCTTTCCCATCGTTCTACCAAGTATGTTCCATGCTCACCTTAGAAGAAGCCGGATTGTCTAAAAAGGCGTCAACCAGAGCCAATTCCACCATGATGGTGGCCATGTCACGCGACACCGATGACCCTCACTCTTTTTCAGAAAATTCGGGCCAAAACCATACCAATGGTGGTGGCAAAAATGGCCAAAATAAAAAAAATGGTGGCAAAATCCGCGACGGTGGCAATGGCGGCAGCCACGACGATGGTGGCAGTGGCGGAGGACGGGATGGCAGTGACCAGCAGACTGGACCGCAATATTAGGCCAATGCACAGTGGCCGTGGGGCTGGGTTAGTAGGCAGTGTCCCAGTCCACCATATCCAGGTCCAACAGGTGTTCTAGTAAATTTTTGGGCCAGGCCCAATGGATTTCAGCAACCAGAGGCTCGGCAGAATGGGCCCTGGCAGCAACCTGGCCTGCTTGGGCCTCGACCACAACATGCCTTCACTGATGCGGGCCCAACAATAGCCCCGAGTCCCATCGATATCGAGGCAACGATGCACACACTGGAATTAATTCCTCTAGATGCAAATTGGTACATGGACACCGGTGTCACTTCTCATATGACGTCCGCACAGGTAATCTCTCATCTTATTTCAATTGAGCAAAAAATGTGACATTATTATTGGTAATGGTAATTCAATTCCAATTCGTGGTTATGGTCACACAAATTTATTTCCCCCGAACCCACCTTTAGTCTTGAAAAATATCCTTCATGCTCCTCAATTAATTAAAAATTTAGTGTCTGTTCGGAAATTTACAACTGATAAATGAGTTGTTGTTGACTTTGACCATTTTGGATTTTCTATGAAGGATTTCACGACGAGAATACCTCTAATGAGATGTAATAGTTGGGGCGAGCTATATCCCATCACCACCATCATGACTAATCCAGTCACATCGTTAACGTTTGCCGCTTTAGCACCTTCCTTATGGCATGAACGTTTGGGTCATCCGGGAGCATATGTTTTTTCCTCTCTTAAGAATAATGAGTTTATTGAGTGTAATAGTACGCGTAGTACTAATGTTTGTCCTTCTTGTCCGCTTGAGAAACATGTTAAATTACCGTTTGTTGCCTCTAATTCTAGTACGTTATTGCCATTTGATATTATTCATAGTGATTTGTGTACATCTCCCGTTTTGAGCTCTTTGGGCAACCGTTATTATGTGTTATTTTTGGATGATTATTCTAATTTTTTATGGACTTTTCCATTATCTAAAAAGTCTCATATTTATTCCATATTCCTATCGTTTAGAGCATTCATCCGTACTCAATTTGAACGGAAAATTAAAAACATTCAATGTGATAATGGAATGAAATATGATAATGAGACCTTTAGAGAATATTGTAACATTAATGGTATATTGTTCCGGTTTTCTTATCCATATACATCCTCACAAAATGGGAAAGACGAGCGAAAATACGCACCATTAATAGTATTGTTCGAACATTACTAACGCATGCTTCATTACCACCTTCATTTTGGCATCATGCATTACAAATGTGCACTTACCTTCTTAACATACTCCCTAGCAAAGGATTAACATACCATTTTCCACTTAAAATTATTTATCACAAAGATCCGCCCTATTCTCATCTTAAAGTGTTTGGGTATTTTTGTTATAATCTCTCTTCCCTCCACTACAATAAACAAACTACAGCTCATTCTACCGCTTATGTATTTTTGGGTTATCCGTCTAATCATTGTGGTTATAAGTGTTATGATTTATCCTCTAATAAAATCATCATTAGTCGTCATGTAATTTTTTATGAAACTCAATTTCCATTTGCTAAGTTGTATAATTTCGTGTCTAATTCATATAATTTTTTGGATGATGGGCTCTCATTGTATGTGGTCTGCCATTTGGTTCGGCCCCCGTCTTGGGATTTGGACCAGCAAACACCGATTGGCCCAGCGCCTACTGGCCCATACCCTTCTCGTGATCATTTCCAGCCAACAAGCCCATCTTTCGTCCGTCACCTGAATCTGCCAGCAGACCCAATGTCTCACATCCGGATCCAGTTTCTCGGCCAGCAGGCCCATTACTTACTAGCCCATCCATTCTCTCTCTCGGTCCAGCGTCTCGGCCAGCAGGCCCACTGCCTGCTGGCCCACCTCTCAACTCGAGCCCGTTCCTCCCTAACCGAGTCAGTTCCGACGTCACCACACTGACCCAGGTCTGACCCACTTCTATTCTGAGTCAAGTGCCTATTACTCGTATCCAACAGGGTATTTTTAAACCAAAAAATCATTTTAATCTGATATCTAATATCACTAAATCACCTCTACCACGTAACCCCATGTTTGCCCTTCGTGACCCGAATTAGAAAATGGTCATGGATGATAAATATAATGCTCTTATTGAAAATAAGATGCGGGACTTGGTGCCCCGTTCCCCTGGTGTTAATGTGGTTCGTTCTATATGGATTTTTACTCATAAGAAAAAATCTGATGGTTGTTTTGAGAGACATAAGGTCTGTCTTGTAGATGATGGAACAACTCAACAGGTTGGCATGGATTGTGGAGAGACATTTTGTCCGGTGTCAAACCGATAACTATTCGCACTGTTCTCAGTCTTGCTCTCTCCAAAGCCTGGCCCATTCATCAGCTGGACGTGGAGAATACATTCTTACACGGTGATCTCAAGGAAATGGTATACATACATCAGCCCTTGGGTTTCAGGGACCCCGATCATCCTAACCATGTTTGTTTGCTGAAGAAGTCCTTGTATGGGCTAAAACAGGCCCCTCAGGCCTGGTATAAAAGGTTTGCAAATTATGTATCTACTATTGGGTTTACTGACAGAAGGTCTGATCATTCTCTGCTCATTTATCATCGTGGTACTTCTCTGGCATACATTCGATTATATGTGGATGTTATTTTATTGATTGTGTATTCTGATAAACTACACAAGTCTATCATATCTCTTCTCAGCTCCAAATTCGCTATGAAAGACTTAGGGCCTTTGAGTTATTTTTTAGGTATAACTGTAACTGGTCATGCATGTGGTATATTTTTATTCCAGAGAAAGTATGCGGCTGAGATTATTGAGGGGGATGACATGTCATCATGTAAGTCATCTCCTACTCCAGTTGACACTAAACCGAAGCTGAGTGTTAATTCTAGCACACCCTACGAAGATCCCTCTCATTATCATAATCTTGCTGGGGCTCTTCTGTATCTTACATTCATGAGGCCCGATATTACTTATGCAATGCAACATATGTGTTTATTTATGCATGATCTGAGGGAAGAACACATGCACGCTCTCAAACGCATTATGTGTTACATTCAGTGCACTCTTGATTATGGTTTGCATTTATATCCATCATCCGTATCTACTCTTATGTCTTATACCGATGCTAATTGGGATAGATGTCCAGATACTAGATGATCGACATATGATTATTGTAGGTTTTTTGGTGATAACTTATTCTCTTGGTCGGCTAAACGCCAGGCTACTTTATCGCGATCCAGTGCGGAGGCCGAATATCGAGAGGTAGCCAATGTGGTGTTTGAGTCCTGTTGATTGCATAACCTCCTATTAGAGCTTCACTTTCCTATTTAGAAAGCTACTTTGGTCTACTGCGATAATGTTAGTGCGGTTTATCTCTCTGAAAACCCGATCCAACATCAGCGCACTAAACATATTGAGATAGATATTCACTTTGTTCGCGAAAAGGTAGTTCATGGACAAGTACGTGTCTTGTATGTCCCTTCACGGTACCAAATTGCTGATATCTTTACTAAGGGTCTTCCCTTAGTTCTGTTTGAAGATTTTAGGGACAGTCTCAGCGTATGACAACAACCCGCTATGACTGCGGGGGTGTGACAAAATATACATGTGTATATGCCGTGTATCACTCCTTACAATATTAGAGTTCTTGTACATGTGTAATTATGATAGTAGTATTGTATTAGGAAAATGTAGTAGTCTTGTATTAGGAAAATGTAGATTTAATTACCATAATTAAATATTGTATATCATGTATATATACCTTTCATATTAATTAAAATAATCAAGAGATTATTTTCTTTCAATTTTTTTAATACATAGGGGGTAGGGGAAGGAAAAATGGGGAGGAGATTACAATGTGGGGATTCGAACACCAACAAAGTAAAAGTTCAGGTAATTAACTAACTGAGCTACTAGATCTCTACTCACTTTAACTTTTAGTCATTTAAGGTAAATTGATTGAATTAGTGTAAAGATTTGATGGATGTGCGCGCCCGTCTTTCGACCTTGCTACGCGTCAAAGCGGAGCACAGACGTGTCCGGTGATTCCTGGGTAAAAGGGTTGAGGAGTCGCCACCTAATTATTTTTACGGTGAATTAGGACACCTAAATATTAAACTAAGTGCTGCAATGTAAACTCCAATTTTAAGGTCTGCGAAACTAGCTAGATTCTAGGTAAGGGTTCTTTATTATCCTAAAGGGAAGGGGTTAGGCATCCTTTAAGATCCGCTAACTTGCGGTTATCCCAAACCTTATTGTTAATTATTGCTAGAAAAATGCATGTTTGATATATGAAGTTAAAGATGTTTGCAAATAATTAGTAAATGATGCATTTTTTAAAAGAAAGATACATGTAGAGAAAAAATATGTATTTGTATGGTATTTAAAGAGAAATACATGTAGAGTTGGAAAAATATGCATTTGTCAATTGAGAGTAGAAACAAAATTATTTATAACGCCAAAGAAGCGAATCTTTCGGAAATCATCGAGTTGCAAAAATAATAATAAAAAGATAAACTTATTCGGTATGATTAATAAAGCAAATAAAAGATGACAAAAGTTGTTTTGAAAATCTTGAATACGCGTGACGAGCCTAAAATAAATAACTAGCGAAGGGTTTCTAAGTTTGAATTTAACCGAGCCTACAAATAAATAAGCTAGCGACGGGTTTCAGATCTTAAACTAACCTATGAATTAATCCTAAGTTTGCCTATTCTAAGCATTTCAATAATTATATAAGTGCGATAAATAATATTACAATACAAAAGCGGGATAAAAGCTGAATTAAAGAAAGAAATAAAATAAATAAACTCCGAGGGGACATCTGCCTTTGTTTACTTTATTCCCTGCAAGTTGTCAAGAACAAACGGTTAAAAGCAGTTAAATACAAATAACTTCATATCCGCATCCAAAACAGTGAGTGTTTTGGTCACGGAGGGCTCAGACTTAAATTTGAAAAGACCATTCCAATCACGCCGTGGCTGCAAACATATGACTAATGTGGTTATTTTGATTGCCTCGCCTACTAAACGTAATGGTCTCTTGGATGAAAAGAAAAGATCACTATAATCACGTCGTGGTATCATAATATATAACTTGTTGGTTATTTTAGTCACCTCGCCTACTAAACATGTTGATCTCGGATGAAATAAAAAGGTTTAAGTCTCATCATTGCCCAAAAGTTATATTTCCGTCTTTACAACTGTGGAGGCCTCAAAATCGACAGATATTTTTCATCGGCCGGTGTAGTATCGTGTTCAAATCAGCAAAATTTTAAAAAACAAGGCAGCAAACAGTAAGCCGGAAGCAGTAATCAGAAAGCAGAAAAACAGAGAGACAAATTTTGAAAAGACGCGGTGTTTGGTTTTAAAACAGTAAAAACAGTAAAACAGTAATATGAAATCGAGAAGCGTCTTCCGAAGATGGACGCAATATTGGTTTGAATCAATAAAACAACAAAGAGAATGCGGTATTAATTCCATCAATAACATAATAACAATGCCAAAAATGCTGATGCGATTAAACTATCCAGACTCAAGTTTGGAACCAAAACAGACTAGAAGCATTTATGAAAAAATAAATGGACTGGATTATGAGCGGTGACCGAATGAAATCAGAAATTCAGATTTTTGATAACCAGCGAATGTATATGAAAACGCATAAAAATCGAAATTTATCCAATCGATCGACTAAGAACAGTGACGATTACAGATTTTTTAACCGGATCGACTTCTTTCCGAATTTCCGGATAACCAACAACAAGATATAAAAATACAAAATCCCTGAAAATTATCCGAAAAATGGGTCGACCCGACCAGGAGCGATGGCCAGACAGCCTAATCAAATTTTCAACCCGGATCGATTCTTTCCAAATTTCGTATAACCAACAACAAGATATAAAAATACAAAATCATGGAAATTATACGAGCAATTCCGACGGGCAGGAACAAGATCAAACGACCCGAATTTTCAACCCGGATCGATTTATTTCCAAATTTGGATAACCAACAACAAGATATAAAATGCAAAAACTGAAATTATCCAATCAGTCGACCCACGACGGAACGACTGACCGACCTAATCCGAAACAGTGAAAAAAATAGCAAAATTTCAGATTATTCACTACCAAAATCTCAATAATTTTAACTTATATTTTCGGACTCTTTAAGATGATGAACAACACAAAAAAAAGAAACAATACAAACCTTGAGAGAATCTTAGATTTTAAATTTCGGATTTCAACACTTGAATTCGATTTTCGGACCTCCAAAAATTTAGATTATCGACCTCCAAAATTCAGATTTCCCCCCTCAAAATTCAGATTTTCCTCCCCCTAAAAATGAAGAACAAGTGGGATATTTAAAGGTGGATTTTCCCCCCAAGAACGAGTTTGAAATTTGAATTAAAGGCAAAAAAAAAATCTGAATTTTGGGGGCGTGTTCTTGGGGCATGTGTTGCAGAAAGGTGATGGGGTAGATTGGTGGTGTCAGGCGGCGGTGTGGTGACTGGTGGTGTCAGGCGTAGGGGTGTAGGGTGCGGTGTAGGTGTGGCAGGGGGGTAGGGTGGCGCCAGGGAGGCGAGGGTGTAGGGTGTTTGGGTTTTTTGTTTTTGGTTTAGGGTTTTGGGGTTTAAAGGGGTTGGGAAGATGGTGATGCGTTATGGGTCAGCCAGGTTGGGCGATTTGGAGTTTGTATCGGTTGGGCTTGGGAGATTTGGTTTGAGGGTAAGGGAAATAAGGGAAAGGGAATTGGGCTTTGGTTTGGATGAAGTTGTTAGGTTATTAGGTGTTTTAATTTTGTGGGTTGGGGTATAAAGGGGAATTTAATTGGGGAGTTTGGTTTGGTCGTTAGGGGTTTCAAAGATAAAATGGGTTTTAGTTTGGGTAGAAGTTGTTTTGGGTTGGAAAATAAAATGTGTTATGGGTTTAAAAAAAAAATATAAAAAGGGGTTTAATATTAAAAAAAAATTATTTTTGTTTTGTAAAAGATGTGAATTATTTAAAATAACATAGCGATGTGATAATAATAAAATATAATACTTACGAAATGTTTAATGCTTAATAAAAAAAGGAAATGCGATGCAATTTTGTGAGAATAAAATAACATAGAATTTTCGGATAAAACTTATGATTATGATAAAAATGATAATGATAGTAAAAGTGCGAATAATAATAATAATAAGAGAATAATAATAAATATACACACGCATGTATGTATATAGATTAAAATTATTTTGAGGTGTTAAAAATATTTAAAATTACAAATAAATTGGAAAAGACGGGACAAAATTGGGTGTCAACAATGGATATAAATATTTATAATGTAAAGTCGATGTCATTTAGGGCTGTTCAGTGGGTCGGAACGTCCCGATCCTGCCCCGCCCCAATCTTGCTGGGTAAATTACGAGATGGGGATTGTGGCTATTCGAGTTCAAAATCGGGACGGGACTAGGGTTGGTCCCGCCTATCCCGATCCCGTCCCGCCCCCTCCCTGACCTGTCCCGTCCCTCCCCGACCCTCCCATTTGCAAAATGTGACCGTTGCACAAACGACCGTTTGCAATTATAGCCGCTGGCAATGGCTAGAAACTGCCATTTTGACCCGCCAACACCCCATAAACCCCCATACCCCCTTAATATTTATTTTAACCCCTAAGTTAGTATATTTACACATTAACCCTATTTCTCAACTATAAATACCTTATTTTCCTTTTCATTTTTTTCACAAATCTTCCTAGCATATCTCTACCTCTTTCTCTATCTATACAAGTCTAAATTGTATACTAAATATTATATTTTATTTGGTAATTTCTATTAAAGTTTAAAAATTGGGAGTGAAGTTGACAACTAGCTTGAGGATCATCGAGCAAAGTTTCAATTTTCAACCTCGATTACACGTCGACGTTACGTTGGCGTTTGGTACACTCGTTCCTTCTTTTATTTAAATTATTATTTTTTAATTTTAATTATCATACTTAATTTTCTTAACTTTAATTCTTTATTTGCATAATTATAATGGAACGAAGTAGACGTTTTTCTGGTAGAGGTAGTAGGGGTAACAAGGTAAGGATGCATTTTCTAATAATCCTAATTATGATAATTTCACTCATGTAGATGAAACTGAACTTTATAATGTTGATATTAATATACAATTAGATCATGAGGTATATTGTGCATTTGAGCTAGACTATGATTTAGAAAATGAATTAGAAGATAATTTAGATAACACACCCACTAGTGCAACTCCACCTCAGGCTGAAACTGGAATCCCTCATATTGCCACTAGTATGAGAAGAGGCATACCTGCATGAGATTTTTTTGAAAAGGACATTTCTAATCAACTAGCTATTTGTAAAATTTATCGTGAAGTTAATAAATTTAAAACTAGAAAATATCAAGGTGAGACAAGAGGTTTATAGAGACACGTGGAAAAGGATCACAAAGTAAAGTATAACCAACACTTGACTGAAAAAACGGGTGTGCAAATGCCTTCTGAGTCGGAACAAGGTTCACATAGTGTCCCCGACCAAGTACATGGTCGAATTAACCTGATGACGGGGGAGTTATAGGTCCAAAATATGATAAACACAAAGATTGGGAAAAATTAGCAAAATTAGTTTTTGTTGAGGGTTTGTCTTTTTCATTTTCTTCCTCTCCTGATTTTATTCATTACATTCGAGAAACATATAATCCTGCTTTAAACGGTTTTCCTAGATCAGCTATTAGAAGAGATGTTTTTGAATTTGCGCATGAATATCAACAATATTTACGTTATGCATTGTATTATTTTAATGGCAAAGTGACTATCACTTCTGACATAGGCCGTAATACTAATGGTAATGATTATTTAACTGTTACATGTCATTGGATATAACATAATTGGTCTATGCAAAAACGTATATTAGCATATAAATATATTGATGAAAGGAACACTGGAATTTTTATTTCAAGAAATATTCATGAAATTAGTGAATATTATGGAGTTACTGATAAAATTACAACTATTGCATTAGATAATGCTTCTTGTAATGATTATGTTGTAAACATTTTTAAACTCGATGGACTCCATCTTTTTCCGATTTTTTCATGTTAGATGTGCATGTCATATTTATAACTTAGTTGTAAAGGATGACCTAAAACTTTTTAGCTCTATTCTTGATAAATTACAATTTGTTATCATCTTTATTTTTAAAGGTAATAAAATACAAAGACGCAAAGAGTTTAAAAAAGCATGTCATGATTGTGAATTACATTATAAGAAAATTCTAGAAGAAGTTGCAACTAGGTGAAATTCTTTGTATGAACAATTAGTTGTTGCTCACGAGTATAAAAGACATATAAATTTATTATTTAACGCCCATAATCAAAATCCTTCGGATATGCTTGTAGATGATGATTGGGATAAAATTTTGAAACTTATTGCATTCTTAGAGAAATTTTTTCTAGCTACTAAGGAATTTTATGGTATTTATTATCCTACTATTTCATTTATGTTATTTTATATAGCTCTAATATTTTTGTTATTTAATGAATATATGAAAAAACCAACTTACGCTCCAGCTATTATAAAAATGATTGTAAAATTTTAAAAATATTTTTTTCTATTCCCACTATTTATTTTATTGGTGTTGTATTAAATCCTACTATTAAAGTAGACGATTGTAATTCCCTTATTGAAACGATTTATGAATGCCTAGAAATACTTCCAACAGAGCCAACTGAAGAACCAAGTAGAGAACCAACTAAAGAAGATGTTATCTCTAGCATACAAACACAATGCAAAACTATGTATATGTATTACCAAGAGCAAAGTGCAAATAATCAACCGACTTTTGTACCATCTTCTTCTACTTCACTTCAAAATTATAAAAAATATGCGGTTTCTGCTTCAAGTATTCAAGGCCTTTGAAATACAATGTATTGTGTTCACGTGCTTCACAAATTAGCGAGTTTGATCTTTATGTTTTGCAGGGTGTTGTACCGTTCGAATCAATTACTAATGAAATGGACGTGAAGACTTGCTGAAATACTGGAGGGAGAATGAAAAGACATTTTCGACTCTATCAAAGATGGCCCGAGATGTGTTGAATATTCAAGCGTCATCTACAGCTTCTGAAAGCGCTTTTTCTACTGGAAGATTTTAAATAGGAGAGCACAAACACTCTTTGGCGGGAGACAGTTTGGAGATTACAGTTTTATTTAGAGATTGGATTAGAGCGGAGCATAGGAGGTGCGGTCAACCAGAGATCAATGAAGAAGACGACTACAATTACAACAAAATCTTATCCGAGGGAGCAGGAAGCGACATTGAACAATTTGACCAACAAATTTCAATTCCAACAGAAGATCCTCAAGAGATTGTCAGAAAATTAGAAAAAGTATGGTTGCATATGTAATTTTTTTAATGCCAATTTTACTATGTGATTTGTAACTTTTGAACTACGCAACAAAGTTGCAATTTTGAAATTGTATTACAAAAAAAATCATATTTCTATTAAATAATATAAGAGGCAATTAGCCTTGGGATATTTTTTCACTATCTTGTTCAATTATTTAAGTGTTTAAATATATATATATATATATATATATATGTATATATATATATATGTATATGTATATATATATATATATATATATATATATATATTTAAAATTAACTGTCTAGAAAAAAAGTTTTTAAAAGTCCCCCAAATCTCCCTTCCCGTCCCGTCCCGTCCCCTCTGAAAGCGGGATGTGGGATGGGATGGGATGGGATCACTTCCCGTCCCCCTAATTCTATCCCCCTCCGTCCCGCCTATCCCCCGATCATGACCCACTCTACCGTCCCTCCAAATTCCGTTTCGTTCCATTCCGTCCCACTGGCCGGCCTTACTATCATCATATCTTATCCAGTGAAAACGAACCTTAACCACCATATGTGAGATAAAAATCATACTATAAAAATGATCACACTATCCCATTTGATTTATTAGGGTGAAGGAAAAATAATTTTATTGACCTTATCTTGTAAGGAATGAGACGCATTATCACCAAAAGGTTGATCACAAGGCATTAATTATCATCCTTAATCAGAGGTGTTAGGTTCGAGCTTTAAAATGGAGTCATCTTTTGTATATATAGGCAGAGCAAAGGGAATGAAAATCCAGATTTATCAAGTCTCAAAATAATTATCTTATATCGATGGAGAAACGATAAAAAAGAAAAAAGAAAAAAGAAAGAGACGCATTAGAGCGTTTCTCCAAATGATGAATTTGGCCTTTGGTCTAAGGTTCGAATTGAATTCTTTAAACCTCATATCTCAACTTAGAAAAAGAACATTGACTCTTAAATAATGTAAATTTGGATGGAATTGATACCTTAGTGATAATATATTGGACCATTGGTATAAGTACTCATATCTTATATCTATCAGGTAGCTAGGACATTTAATTACTAGAAAATATATATTGGTATGAATGAGCGTGAAAATTAAGTATTCACACTCGATATTTATATATATTGATGACCACATCAATTTTCATATAAATTTTATCGTATTTATCATTAATTAATATATTATCGCCTCAATTTATCACTAAACTATGATAAACTTGTGTAATATATTGTAAACGTCGGACATAAATAAGTTATTTTCCATGTTTTACTATAGTACCTAAGCGAGCCACTTTGCCTTCCGTTAGCAATTTGGTCTAATCTTATAAGTTGGTAATCCTCACTGTTAAAAAAAATTTCATTTTTCTCTTTGACCCTTAACGGAGTTTCAACCTGGTGGTAATGTTAAATCATAATCAAGAATTAAGGGATAAATTTGGTAGGGATGAATCCACTATTAGGGATTAGTGAAAAATTCCCCCTTACTTCTTTTAGCATAAAAATAGTGAGTATATGTCTAAATAAGAAAAAGAAAAAGGATCTTTGGATCCCTCTAAGTTTAGCTCTGTAAACTGCACGCGCAATGTCGCGCTTGAACATTTATCAATTTTTCAATAATTTAGATTTCATTTTTTAAATCACTAAAATAAATATTCACTCTCTTACAAAACTTTTTATTTGATTTGACACAAAATTTAATAATAAAATAACACTTTTAAAATGAGTATTTCAAAAAATAATACAATATTTTTGAAACGGAGGGAGTAATATTTATTTTTAAAGAAAAAACATATCCAACGAAGAAACGTTGGCATTTGGGAATCAAATCATATATAAAGTGGTAAACAGTAGTATGAGAAAGAGGAAACAATGTTATATTATTAGTCAATTTCAAAATGCGTAATTAAACTTCCATTGACTCTTCTTCTTATCCTCTTCATATCTAATTGATTTATTAATTTAATTATAAACGAGATTTCTCATTTCTGTATGAATTTATATCACCAATGTTACTTCTTCTCATTGTTATTATAGCCGCCAGATTATCATGAGTGATTCTCAGTTCTCTTCTCTTTCTTCCTCCTCCTACGACGGCTCCGGTTCCCCCGCCGCCGCCGCTCCGCCGCCGGTAAGTATTTCACTCTACTCGTTTTTTTTTTGATTTTTTTTTGTTAACTAAAATGATCGCTTATTAGTGTAATTTTACGCCTATTTGTGTGAATGTTGTGGTGTTGGTTGTTTCGTCAATTTTTGAATTTTTCGCTGTTGCTGTTGATTTTTTCAAATTTTTATTAATTATTGATCGTTTATTAGTGTAATTTTACGCCTATTTGTGTGAATGTTGTGGTGGTTGTTATTTAATTGATATTTTTACTAGTGTGCTTGTGATGTGATGTAAATTGTGCGAATTTGCAACTTTTTATAGTATGTTTCGTCAATTTCTTTTTTTTGAATTTTTCGCTGTTGCTGTTGATTTTTTCAATTTTTTCTGAACTACTGATCGCTTTTTAGTGTAATTTTATGCCTATTTGTGTGAATGTTGTGGTTGTTATAGCTAGTGTGTTTGTGATGTAAATAGTGTGAATTTGCAACTTTTTGTAGTATGTTTAGTTAATTTTTTATTTTATTTTTTGAATTGCTTTCATTTGTGGAATATTTAGTTAATTTTTGCTGGAAAATTACACTGCCTCTTGATTCCGGTAATCATTTCACCACTCGCTCTTTTTAAAAAAAAATTAACTACTGATAGTTTATTAGTGTAATTTTACGCCTATTTGTGTGAATGTTGTGGTGGTTGTTGTTTAATCCATATTTTTACTAGTGTGCTTGGGATGTGTAAATTGTGTGATTTATGTGTTGAATTTGTAACTTTTTATATTATATTTTGGCAAAAAAATGATTTTTTCGCTGTTGCAGTAGATTTTGAGTGTTGGTGGATAACTTTGAAGTTGACTGGCTTTCATTTGAGTTAATTTTTTTTCTGGAAAATTACACTCTGTAGATTTTGAGTGTTGGATCACTGTGGAAGTAAATTGCTTTGATTTTGTGTCAATTCATTGTGATAAGTGAGTAGATGTAAGATGCAGTGTGAGAATTTGTATGCTGAATGCTGAATTTGATACTCATTTTTTCTATTATCATGGATATGACGGTGTTAGTTTAAGATGTTAATTTGACATAGTACTTTATTACTGGTAATGGAAGGAAATGTTAAACTGGTGCTTTGAAAAATTAGTTTATTAGATAAATAATCACATCAAAAGTTTAAATTTTGAATAGTTAAAAGTGAATTTAAGATCTTGAAAGTTGTGAAAGTTTTATTGGAAAATGGAGTGGCATCAAAGGTTTTGGATATTTCGAAAAGGAAGAGTATGTATAATTGGGAAGGAGGGAGTATAGGATTAGGTTGTATGTCAGTACTTGAGCTTTCACTACTGATATATTCAAATTATGCTTTCTGATGTTATGTTGTTTGTCAATCAAAATTCATTGATGTGCTTGTGATGTCTGGTGTAAATTTTTGTGACTTATGTGATGAACTTGCAACTATGTTTGTAGTATGTTACGGTAGTTTTTTGGACTTTTATGATGTGGCTGTAAATATTAAACTTTGATGTAACTTTTTCTTGCGATAAAGTAAAATCAATAATTCTGTGGCGTTTTACATTAAACCTTCCAAAATCTAACCAACTATTGATACAAGTAGGTATTCACTATTCTCCAAACATATAAAAATAAGGAAAGGGAACTTCTGGCTCTTGACTAAAACACGCTTCAGTTTGATGTTATGTGTCTCTATCTAACTCATGTTTCAATCATACTTAAATATTTTCTTCTATTAGCACTAATATACTACAAAAATGAATTTAGCATCTTAAACCCCATAAAAACCACCATGTAAAATGGAATCAGGGAGTACCAACTGAGTCCTACTTGTGCTATGCAGAAGTAGAGAAGTTTCAGATTTGATTATTTTTATTTATCTATTTGGCTGCAGAATATGGTGGGGAATGGTGCGAGTGGAGATGGTATTAGATCTCGGCAACTCACTTCACAAGTTTCACGGCATTGGCGAGATGTGTTTTGGATGGGGGTATTCATGCTGCATCTAGTATTGGTAGGTGTGGCACTTGCAGTATTGGGGTTTAACAGGTTTAGGGAAAAGGATAGACTCAAAATTGATAGGTTCACAAACATGTTCCTTGAGAATCAGCCTGGTTTGACTGAGGACTTTTGGCCTTTGTATGCCGTGGCTGGTGCAGTGGGGACAATTCTGGCATGGGCTTGGTTGGTTTTACTTGGTTCAAGTGCTAATAACATGATGAAGTTCTCGGTTCACGCCTTGACAACATATCTTGCTGTGATCAGTGTGTTGTGTTTCTGGCAGAAGCAGTTTTTCTGGGGTGTTGCATTTGCTGTTGGTGCAGCATTGCAGTTTTTGTATGTAATATCAGTCATAGACAGGTATAGCTGAAAAGAATCATGATTTTCTTAAATAAAAAAAGCAAACAGAAAAAGAATCTTGCTTTATGTTTTTATTGGTTTCTATCAGTTCAATTATCTTTGACAAATTATTTAATCTTTGTCCCTGTGTTGACCTAGTATAGTGTTTTTTCCTTTTTAGAGAATGTAGTGAATATGCAAGCCGTTACCCATACTTTCTTGCTAAAAAGCCAGCTTGGAGAAAATTGTAACCATGACCTCCTTTTAGTTCTTTTTAAATTGTGCGGACCTCCCTTAAGGTAATTTGCATTAAATGGTAGTACAAAATATGGATGTATTTCCTGAACTTACTTTTCAGCGAAGAAACTAAAAAGTCTGAAGGAGACCTAGAAGAAAAAGAATGATATCATTTGATTCTTACCATATTCCATTCTAGTAACTTCTAGGATTGTTTAGATTGGCATTAAAAAAAGTACGGGTTTGAACCCTGAGGAAAACAAAAGCCTAGCATTAAGTGGAAAGGGCAAGGGGCAGGCCATTTATCCTCCCAAGTTTCTAACCGTGCACCACTGGGCTCATAAGCTTTAATAAAACAAAGCTATGAAGACGTTTGTGTAAATTTTCCTAAACTCAGGAAGTATAGTGTATAAAGAGGAGGTTAAATCTAAGAAAGCATATAAATTAAGGTCAAGATAAGTTTTACCAAATAAGGAACTGTTGAATAAGTTTCAGTTTTGTGATAATATTACTTTCCCCCAATTCTGCAGACTTCCATTTACCATGTTGGTTTTACAAAGAAGTGTGAAGATGGTGTGCAGCCTTCCCGAAGTTATGGGAGTCTCATGTGCATTCATGCTGGTCATGCTTTCATGGCTAGTACTTTGGTCTTTTGGAGTAGCTGGTGTTGTAGCACTTAGTATCGGTGATGGTGGTCGCTGGTGGCTTCTTGTGGTGAGCTGGCAAGTTTTTGCTCTTCATTTGATCTGGTTTTAGGGTTTAATCACTATTAAATTTATACTGGTCCTCTTGCCAAGCACATGAGGCTGTTGATTGCTTGTGTTATGTTCAGGTATTCTGTGTGAGTCTGTTTTGGACTGGTGCAGTTCTGTGTAACATTATTCATGTAATAGTGTCGGGCATGGTGTTCCTCGTTCTCATTCATGGTGGTCGGCAATCAAACTCAATGCCTCCCAAACCATTGAAGAGATCCTTACGCTATGCTGTTACAACCTCATTTGGCAGCATCTGCTATGGCTCACTTTTTACAGCTGCGGTCCGGACATTACGGTGGAAGGTTGGTCAATCTGTTCTTGTCTATTTGTATATTATATTAACTTCTCACATGAAGAGTAAGATTTTGCCTTACATATTGTTTATCTGCACGTATGAACAGTTATGATTGATTAGTGTTTTCATGCAATGCAGATTAGAGGAGTCAGATCAAAGATTGGCAAGAATGAGTGTTTGCTTTGCTGCGTCGATTTCCTCTTTCATTTGGTTGAGACCTTAGTCCGTTTCTTCAATAAATATGCTTATGTCCAGGTAGTTTGTTAATATTTTTAGTGCCATATCTTTGTCCATTCTTGAAGTCATGGTTGATTTTTCAATATCTTTGTTGTGTCTCTACAAATGGACACTTTTATGAAGGTGTTCACCTTCCAACTGCTGATCACCTTTCATGGATATCTCTTGTCCAGACAACTGAACTCCAGATCCACAACTCCCACTTCCTTTTCCTCCTTGATTGCCCATCCACGCCCACAGCTTTGTACCCTCATAAGTCTTGCACGGCCACTGCTTACTAAAACAAGTAGCAGTTCCTTATGAAAAACTACACAAGTAGCAGTTCAACACCTTGGCACCTCCCAGAAAGCAGCTCTCTGTAATTCATGATAACATATAAAAAGAAGAAGGTAACAACAACTAGTTAACAGTATACTTCAACAGACTTAATTCACTTATTTCTGGTGGCGGAGCCAGGATTTTCAAGGTGATTCAAGATATAAAGAAGTAAATACACGAAGAAGCTAAGGAATTCAATATCTACTATGTATACATAGAAAATAATTTTTACCATGTATAGTATAATTTTCCAGCAAAGGGGATTCAGATGAACCCCCTTAGCTCCGACCCTGCTCACTTCTCCTTTGGACCTTACCTAGTGATACTTTCCTTTTACTCATATTGAAAGGGGCTGAGTGGAAATCCTCTCTTAATCACAGAGATCAATAGTATGATAGGGTAGAGAGTAGCTGCTGCTTTGATAATGATGTCTCCAGTGAGCTTGGTTTTGGTTTTTTCCGTAGTATTCCTTGTAACATCATTCATTTGAGTTATCTCCAAAGGGGTAATTGAGTGGTCGAGGCATAGGAGTAATGAACCCGCTGATCCCACCTTCACATCCTAGCTACAACAGTCATCATGAGCCCATCTGCTCTATTCTTGAGGAGCGGGACCAAGACCTGTACCTGTGGATTATAGCAGGCTGCCCCGTATTAGTTGAGATGTGCGCAAATTGGCTTGGATACCACCTTAATAAAAAAATCATTCATTGAGTAATATTATTTGGTTGTAGTCTAAACTTTATCAGCTACTTGACATATGTACACAATGTAGCTCTTTGTTAATCTTCTTTGCTTCATTTGAGAAATTATATTTGGTTATATTCTAGGGATCTCTCAACTAGACAACGTATTTGTCAAATGTGTTCCAACTCTACGTTAATATTCTTTTTCTGCTCCTCTTCACCATCTATTTGTGTTGAGCCTGATGTACTTGTATTTGTTCAAATTAACACATGACAAGCTAGTTATGAAGTTTTGAATAAGTGTGATATTCTGAAAGTTCGGTGGGTAAGTATTGCATGCATGAAGAATAATAAATCTTTGGAGTAGATAGAAAGTGACACGGCTATAAGTTACATCTTAAGTCCTTGTCCCACCCCTAAGTGGGACAAGGATTTTAAGGAAGATGTTAAGTGGCACATGCACTAATCAGATCTTACCTTGAACCTTTCTTAGTACTTCCTGTACTTTAGATACGTAGCTTTTTTTATCTTATTTTATGATGATGGTGTTCTTTTCATACAAGTTTTGCATTGTAGTTTATTTGTTAAAAATTTACCAGAAGCAGATGTCAATTAGTTTGTGAATTTGATGTCGTATTTCAAACATACTTCTTCGCAGATTGCAGTTTATGGTAAAAACTTTAATCGCTCTGCAAGAGATGCATGGGAGTTGTTCCAATCAACTGGGGTTGAAGCACTTATTGCCTATGACTGCTCAGGTGCTGTTCTATTGATAGGAACTCTTGTGGGTGGGCTGGTAGCCGGAACTTGTGCAGGAGTTTGGACAAGGATCAAGCATCCTGACAGAGTGATGATGGTCGGTTCTACTTCCATGTTGATGGGAATGATCTTGGTAAGTCATAGTTAGCAAACCACACCTTCCGTCTTACTTTCAATGTCTGACAGTGAGTTCCTTTTTTTTCTCTTCAATTTGTCTGAAATAATTCCATGTGCACATATCAATCAGTGATTTTGTATTGATGTGGAAAACGAAATTCATTTAAACTAAAAATAGCCATATAAATTGACCTGATCAATGCAGAGATCTAGACTCTTATGATTCAGTTTCTTCTCCCCCTTTTACTTTTTCCTTCTCTCTTTTGTGTTGGTGGGGAAGTTGGCTGCTCCTTCATTTTCCTCATTTGCATTGTTATCCTTCCTGTTATAGCACTCAAGTTCTCTCATTTAATTTGTTATTATATGCCTTAGTTCATGAGGCTTGTGTTTTAAATGGTCGTCGAGATCTTTAACGATCTGATGTTAAATAAAGACAATAAGAGAAATAAAATGAAGGCAAAAAAAGGTACTGTATTTCCTTACGGGCTCATTGCCCACTTGTGCTTCACTCTCATGTGCTGTCAAAGTCGGAGTTCAATCTGAATATGGCTGAGGTCTTGAGGACCATTGAAATATAATTACTGTTATAGGTGATACTGAGATGCTATGAACCAAATTTTTAATCTAGTGGAATACATATCAAATTCATTAGGGTACACAGTTAGGAACTCTGGCTAAACCTTGTGATATGTTATAAATGAATGATCTATATCATAAAAACCTTTCTACTTTTGCTCAATCTTTTAAATGAGTAGGCATTCAACATTATTACAATTAGTCTCATGTTCGGGGCATGTGAATATTAGTGGCTAGCAATCAAGGGTGTGGCCGAATCGTTAATATAGTGGGTGAATATCAGGAGAGACCAAGACTCGAATTCCAATAGAGACAAAATTAGGTGATCTCTTTCGGGGAGAGTTACCTAGTACCTATGGTGGTGGAATGTAGTACTCAACGAGATAGCCGAAATGCGCCAGAGATACCATAATACCCCAACCATTATAAATAATATGATTATTAGTCGCCAAGTTAGTTTCCTCTGAGATCACTGACACACTATTTGAAACTTAAGCTTGTTCTCACTAACATGTTCGACGCCAAATATGTTGTAGATTTTGTTTCTTAGCCTCTTGTGCCATGGTTCTTAATCTTCCTATTGTTATAATGACATGATATCGATTTTTCAGGTTGGACTAGCTACAGTTGTGGTGGAAAGCGCTGTGACATCCATATATATCTGTTATGCCGAAGATCCTGTGTTAATACAAAGATGGGATGCAGAGTTTTTCAATAAAATGTCAGAGATGCTACACCAGCGATTACAACACAGAAGTTCACGGGCAACACAAGTACTGACCAGCAGATTCGACAGCCAAACGCAAGAAACTGCTGCGGTCTGAATTTCCCCACTTTTAGAATGTCTTAGCTCCTTGTCTTCATGTATTAGTTTCTGATTTTGTCAATAGGTCTGTAGATAGATAAAATCCATTCTGGTCTATATCCCATCTCAAAGGGAAGGGAAAGCCTCAGTTTAAGATGATACCATATAGTTTGACTTTGACCTATTTTATTTTTAAATTTTAATTTAAATTTCTTAGGTTTTAGTGTGAATGGTAAGAGAACTTTGAAGTTTGTTCTCCATCTTTAGAGAGAGAGGGAGAGGGAGAGAGAGAGCACTTCACAACCCATTTTGGAAATTTGTATTTGTATTTATAACTAAGGTATTGTTTGTTTCTTTATAAGATTAAGATGTTTAGATGTGAACACACATTTGATTATCAAGACTATTTGTTTCTTAGCATTTGGATTTTCATAGTTTGTCTTATTTAAAAGCTAATAAATGTAAAATTTAGATACAATAATAAGTAAACATTATATTCACTTAACATTTTAGAAACTCTTAACTAATATGTAGTAAAAATCGTTTGTTTGATGAAGCACAATCATAATTAGTGCTTGTATCGATTAAGGACACAAGCCCAATCCATAGTCACAATTCACAAACATCAATAATTTTGTCCAATTTATGGCCATATAGTTCGCTTGATGGATTTGTTTAAGCAAATCCTCAAAATGTCTTCTTATCTTAATCATAACTTTATCGATAAGGACAAGAAAAATATTGGATCCATCCCATTTCATCGTTTTTTGTAAAGAAATATACATTCTTGTGGGGACTGAATCAGCGGACAAAGAAGCAAATGGATGTGAAACTTCACGTGGATGCAGCCAATAAGTTTATCAACATAGCTGAAATATAATTATATATATATATTTTAATTGTATATATTATGTATAAATATGTATGTATATATATACTATTTATGTATTGTATATATATATATATATATTTGTAAATGAAATGGCCAAATGATATTTAACTATAATTTTCCCAAAATGAATCCCAAGCTTTGTCGTTCAAAATATGCTTTCAACAAAAACCTTGTTATCCGAATGTGTGGACTTGTTTGGATCTTCCCATCGAATAGACCAGTGGAATTCAACCTAGGAAGTATGAAAATGTAATATGGATAAGGACCGCAAATGATAGGAAACGTTGATTAACAAAATTACAACAGTTCTTTTGTTTGTAGAACCATTGATATTCGAATTTATTGATGTGGCTAATTCAAATTTAGTATCGCGTATGCATGCAGCATGACTCATCAAAGAGAAACACTTCATTTCAAAGTTTCTTTATTTTTGATATCCAGGACTGATAAAAACCGTGTATATTTGTGAATATTTAGGTTACTTACCATATTTTGTAGGATACTTGTACAAGTGTAATTAGGAGATTAATATTATAGGATGAATATACTTTTCCATACTTAGAGATTGTATATTGTATATATAGACCTCTTCATAATTAGCGTTCATAGAATTCGTACAACCTTCTATATCCAAACCTATATGTGTATACCCACTCTGTTCCCAATTTATGTGATACACTTTTCTTTTTAGTCAGTCCAAAAAAAAATAATACATTTCCTTATTTGACAAAAACCTAATTTTAAACTTTACATTTAACGCTTAACTAGATGATCTATAAACATACAAGTATCTTTGACATAATTTAGACCATAAGATTCAAAATCTTCCTTTATTCCTTAAATTTTTTGTTCAGTCAAACTATATTCCTTAGTTTTCTTTTCAATTTCTAGAAAGGAAAAGAGTCATATTTGCCATCCAACTTTCGGAAAAGGGTCATATTTGCCATCCAACTTTCGAAAAAGGGTCATATTTGCCCTCCGTTAAAGTATGGGGTCAAATATGTCCTTTTCGTTAGCAAAGTTGTTATATTTTCCCTTTGTTGACGGAAAATCCCACATGGATGCCACATAGGCTCCACGTGGAGGGTGGGACCCACCTTCGTCTTCAACAGCCACCACCGCCGCCCCCTCCACCACCGGAGCTTCGACCACCAGGCTCCGGCGAACCCCTCTCCACAGCCACCACCACGCCACTGCCTCACCGCCTTCTCCTTGTACTCCCTCCGTTCTCCACCCCCATCCCCCACTGCTCCGGCGACCGGAGCAGTCACAAAGAACACCATTACATATACAACAACAATGTTAATCATTCATGAGACCAAATTAACACTTCAGCACATACAAACTAAACCCACTAGTAAATTAAACATAAAAACAAGTACTTTACTTTTCAAAAGTTGAATAAGAAAACAAAAAGGTACTAGCCTGACGCCTAGGGATGGCAACAGATCGGATCCTACTAGATCCAGATTCAGATCCATTTTTATACATGTATCCAGATCCAGATCCGGATCCAGATTCATCGGGTCCATAAAAATCAGATTCAAATCCGGATTCATCGTATCCACCGGGTTCACGGATTGGATCTGGATCCACGTGTTAAAAAATTTGCCTTGAATAATATTCCACATGTTGAAACTTTTTTGACAAAATGAAACCCAATCTGATTGAAAAAATGATTGAGTTCATTCAATCAACCTACACAAACATTACACCATTCTACCAAAATATTGAAAAGTTTTAGGAGCTAAAACTTCTGATTTCAAATTCACATGCAATTCACAGTTCCCATTAAATTTGATGCAAGGAATTCATAATAACATGACACCTGAGAGAAAAAACTCTCTCTGATTTCAAATTCACAGTTCCCATTAAGTTTGATGCAAGGAATTCATAATAACGCATGTTTAGATTAAATACTCACAGCACTCGGTTCCTACTTGTTTTACTCTGTCAGCAAACTAGATCCCCCGAAGAGCAGTGGCTTCCTAAAGAAGAATGGGTTTCCATTAATTTGCTTTTGGTACGTTTTAAGCATAGTTGATTATCATATCTGCTCTCTAGAACAGAAACTGTTTTTACTCGTCTTCTTTGTTTCTCCCAATATTCATTTGTTAAAAATTTACAACAGAATTTTCAAAAACTAACTTTGCCTTCAATATTGGACTCTACTCAAAATAAGGATAGTTCGACTGAAGATGAATTTTCTCTCCCTCTCCGGTTACTTCTCACTTCAGTTTTGTGGCTATGGCCTTAACAGACCATATGTACTCCTCTGAGACCCCGCTGTGCTAAATGTAAGGTAAGTGAACTCTGTCCATCGGCATTTAAGGAGATATCAAGCCCCCAGAAGAAACTTTGACAAGGTTGCTTGCTGTTAAGTGATCAATTTTTAAGTTCTATTTTCTAATGATAAAATAACAGTACCAACACTACCAAGTATCAAAAAAAGAATCTAATGATAAATGTTAATTTGAGCTCAAGGATAGTTGATCATACTATTTTGTATAGTATAAGTCATTCCTATTCAGTAAGTTCTAAAGAACTAGAGGCAGAAGAAGATATTATACATGAGTATTTCATGCATCAAGTTCAGATGACACATTCTGTTTTTAAGAAAAATACTTATAAAATTATATTCTAGGTTATGAATATATTTAATAAAAATGGATCCACGAGTTGGATCTGAACCGGATACGAATCTCAAATACAAGATCTGGATCCAGATCTGATCCGTTAGAAACAGATCCGGGTCCAATCCGGATCCATCGAATCCAAATTTTGAAGATTCATATTCTATAAAATGGATCTGAATCCACCGAATTCGGACCGGGTCCAGGATTCACTTCCATCTCTATGCATGACTCATCAAAGAGAAACACTTCATTCCAAAGTTTCTTTATTTTCGATATCCAGGACTGATAAAAACCGTGTATATTTGCGAATATTTAGGTTACTTACCATATTTTGTAGGATACTTGTACAAGTGTAATTAAAAAATATATTTTAGCAGAAATAGGCTTTTCCATATTTAGAGATTGTATATTGTATATATAGACCTCTTCATAATTAGCGTGCATAGAATTCGTACAACCTTGTATATCCAAACCTATATGTATACCCTCTCTGATGTGAGATATCTAGATCTGAGTAGTAGTACCCACAACCTCGGAAGCCATTAACCTCCAAATAAACCACCCAATCAAGAATTAAAAATGAAATCTTTAAACCCTAAACTTCATTACTCCATCATACCCACAATTATATTATCACTTCAATGAACCGTTGATATTCTTGTTTTTATCAACAGATCTGAACTTTAATTTTACTATTGTAGCTCTTGTTTGGATGATTGTTAACTATTGTATTGTATTGTATTGTTATGGTTGTTTGGTGTTGTTTGTGACTGCTCCGGTTCACCCGAGCTGGAGTTCCTCGTCGGAGCAGTGGCGGGAGGGGGGAGGGGGGGGAACGGAGGGAGTAAAAGGAGAAGGAGAAGGCGGTGAAGTAGTGGCGTGGTAGTGACTGTGGAGAGTGGTTCACCGGAGCCTGGTGGTCGAAGCTCCGGCGGTGGAGGGGGCGGCGGCGGTGGCTGTTGAAAACGAAGGTGGGTCCCACCCTCCACGTGGGTCACATGTGGCATCCACGTGGGATTTTCCTTTAACAAAGGGCAAATATAACAACTTTGCTAATGGAAAAGCTGGCCAGTGGGCCGGGTTGGCCCAGTCCCGCCCCAACACCGCCCTGGTCACGCACATAGCAAGGTCCAGCTAGGTTTGCCCAATACAAGGCTTCAAAATCGGATGCGCAAACACCCGCTCCATCGGGACAAGGTTCACATATTGTCCCGGACCAAGTACATGGTCAAATTAATCCCACGACGGGGGGAATTGTAGGCCCTAATTACAATAAACATAGATATATGAAAGCAATAGCAAAATTAATTACTGTGGAGGGTTTGCCTTTTTCATTTCCTTCATCTCCTGGTTTTATTCATTACATTAGAGAAATGTATAATCCTACTTTTAACGGGTTTTCTAGATCAATTGTTAAGAGAGATATATTTAAATTTGCACATGAATATCAACAGTATTTACGTTATTCATTATATCATTTTAATGGCAAAATGACTATCAGTTCTGATATAGGCCGTAGTACTAACAACCATGATTATTTAACGGTAATCTGTCATTGGATAGATTATAAATGGTCTATGCAAAAACGTATTTTAGCGTATATATATATAGATGATAGGCACACTGATGTTTTTATTGCAGAAAATATTTATTCAGTTTGCGATTATTATGGCATAACTGATAAAATTATTACTATTACATTAGATAACGCTTCTTCTAACAATTATGATATTACAATTTTAAAAAATAGTTTAATTCCATCTTTTCCAGATCATTTTCATATAAAATGTGCGTGCCATATATATAACTTAGTTGTAAAGGATGGTCTATCACTTTTTGAAGACATTCTTAGTAAAATATAATTTGCTATAAACTTTATTTTAAAAAATAATAGAATACAACGAAAAAAATAATATAAAAAAACTTGTCACGATTGCCAACTACCTTATAGAAAAATCTAGAAGAAGTACCCACTAGGTGAAATTCTTTATACGAGCAACTACTTGTTGCTTATGACTATAGAAAACCTATAACTTTATTTTTTAACTCTCATAATCAAAATCCAGCTGACATGGTTGTAGATAGCGATTGGGAAAAAACTTATTGTATTTCTAGAGAATTTTTTTCAAGCAACAAAAAAAAATTTCGGTATATATTATCTTACTATTTCAACTATTTGTTTTATATAGATCTAATATTTTTATTACTTAATGAATATATGGATAAACCAGCTTACAAGTCAGCTATTAAAAAAATATTTTATTCATATTTCCACTATTTATATTATTGGTGTTGTATTAAATCCGACTATTAAAATAGATGGATGTAAAACACTTATTGAAACTATTTATGACTGTATATCATACTACCATCTCCAACTCCCAAAAATCCAAATGACCCACCACCTGTTGAACAAACTAAAAAAGAAGTGTTGTCTAGCATAGAAGACGAATGCAAAAAAGTATATAGGTTTTACCAACAAGAAAGTGCTAGCAATCTACCGGCTTCCATACTATCTTCTTCTTCTTCAACACAACCTCACAAAAGACATGTTGTTTCTGTATCTAGTATTGAAAGCCTCAGAAATAGAATGTGCAGTGGTAACACTACTAACTAAATTAGTGAGTTTGATGTTTTTGTTTTGCAGGGTTCTTTATCGTACTAAGCAGTTTTCAATGAAGAAGGACGTGAAGACTTGCTGAAATAGTAGAGGGAGAATGAGAAGACCTTTCCGACACTTTCAATGATGGTCCGAGATGTTTTGAACATTCAAGCGTCATCAACGACGTCTGAAAGCGCTTTTTCTACCGGCAAATATCAAATAGGAGAGCACATACACTCATTAGCCGAAGACAGCTTGGAGATTGCAATATTATTTAGAGATTGGATACGAACGGAGCGGATAAGGTGCGGTCAACCGGAGATCAACGAAGAGGAAGAAAACTACAACGACATCTTATCCAAAGGTGGTGGAAGCGACGTGGAGCAATTTGACCAACAAATACCAATTTCAACAGAAAAACCACAAGAAATTATCAAGAAACTAGAACATGTTTTTTTCAAAATGTAATTCCTTTAATTACAATTTTACTATGTCATTTGCAACTTTTGAACAACACCACAATGTTGCAATTTTGACAATTGTATTTGTATTATAAAAAAAACATATTTCCAGTAAATAATATAAGAGGCACAAAAACAACATTGAGATGTTTTTATTACACTATCTTGTTCAATTATTGAGTTGTATATATATATGTTATTTTTTAAAATTAAATGAAAAAAGGAAAATCCCGCGCCTCGATCCCGTCCTGCCCCAGCCCGATCCCGCCCAGTTCCTTTTCCGACAGGACCGAAATCGGAACGGGACTACAACGAATCCCGCTAGTCCTGATCCCGCCTGTCCCGCCCCAACCCGATCCCGCTCCTCCACTCCGTCCTGCCCTGCTCCGATCCCGCCAATCCCGCCCCGACAAGTCTCGGCCCGGCCCGTTGGCCACCCCTAACAGAAAGGGCATATTTGACCCCATACTTTAATGGAGGACAAATATGACCCTTTTCCAAAAGTTGGATGGCAAATATGACCCTTTTCCCTTCTAGAAAAATGAAGATGTCATGTGAAGTAATATTTGCCGGTAGCAATAGATAGACTGATAGAGAAGTAAAGACAAAGCCAAAGTAGAGATCAGATTCACAATCCAGAAAAAAGGGTATGTCAGTTTATTGCAGCAATGCAAAGAAGGCGAAGGGCGGGCCCCGTACTATATCCATCTTGCTGCACATGCTTGCTTCCAAGCTAACCCCATTTTATTTATTACACATCATATCCTTATTTCTCCAACTCTACCCACTTTAATAACGATAGTTGGAGGTTAGGCGAGTTAGACGGTTTTCCGCCCTACAATCTATAGACCTTACCTCACTAATCTTTTATTTTCTCTCGGGCTTTTCAAAATGTCTATAGTAATTTCACGAAAGTTGTCTTGTCTTGTTGCATTGTAGTTTCTTCCTTCTTGAATGCCTTTATTGCATTTTGTTTTGTTGTATCTTTATCAAAAAGTTGTTGTAGCTTTCTATTTCTTAAATTCCTTTATTTCATCGGGAAGATTTTTTGTAATATGATAACATGATGATAATATTATTGGTAATATGCGCCTTTTGTAGTTGGACTACATTGGGCCTTGTTTTATCATGCAAAAGGATTAGAAGATCATTCTTTTTTAATAGTATGGGTAGTATTTGTTACACCTCGTAAGATTAAGACGATAATTAAGAACGTCATTAAGGAAGCAAGATTCGGATATTGAATATAAGGAACGCTTACATATGTTAATACGGGAAATTAGTGTATAAACGGATGTTATCCCGGAATAATTTTTCTTTAGTGCTATACACGTGACGACGAGAATTAATCCTAGTAGTTGAATTTATTCCAATGGAGTTATGGAATAGTATTGTATTAAAAAAACTATGACATTGAGGATACGAGGCTTATGAAATTCTCGGGAATTAAAAGAAGTGGGTTTGAGATTTACTAATTGAAGAACTTGGGGGCTAAAGTGTAAAGGAAAATCAGATTATTTTTATAAACTTACACCTACCTCTTCATCTTCTTCCTACACTTAAACAAAAAAACCAAAACTCTCCTCTCATTCTCTCCTCTACACTCATCCGAAAATCACCCTCCACCCATAACCAAAATTAAGGTTTTTATCTTCTCTTCCTAGACTACATTTTTCACCAAAAATTAGAAGCAAAACAACACCAAAAACAGTGGCAAAACAACCACTGCTTGGCCGAAATCTGCCCAGATATTTGAGATTTTTGGGATGAAATTTTGGAAGAAAAACGTGTAGGGATGATGGCTTAACATTGTAGAACACTTGCATGTCAATTGGAGTTGAAGAAGTGAACAAAAAGGAGGAGAAAAATTACAAAACATTGGGGAATCGTCGGACAAATAGTGGAAGAAAATTGCGGACTGTTTGGACGAATTTGAGGTATAAAAATTCTTCTTTCTATGATATAATTGGAATGCATGTTGTTAGAATTAAGGTAATAAATTTGTGTTAAGGAAGAATTGGAATTTAAGCGTTGCATGTGATAATTTTGGGCTAGTTGCCAATTTGGGACAGATTTTGGTGTTGTTGGATTCGTTGGTTATTGTTGTTATTATTATCACTAATTGCATGATGAAATTGAAAGGAAACGTGGAGATTTAGTTGGAATTAGTTATATGGAAGTATTAAAATCCGAAATTGGATTATAGGAATTAAGATAAGAGTTATGGAATTATGACATGTTGTGGCCAAGAACTTGCATGAAATTGTTGGACATGTTGTGATGTATATGGACTGTTTTGTGGTGTTATAATTCTGAAAATTTAGTCACCATTATGCATGTTTAAGTGTGGTAATTGCTAAGGTAAGTCCTAAAGGAATAAGGGTGTAGAAAGGCATAGAAAGACTTCACATTCTACCCTCGTTGTTGTTGGAACATGAGCTGTTTTGTGGGCTGTTTGTAAGGTGGATTAAGAGGCTAAATTTACATGAGAAGTGGGTGTGTAAATTCCCTTTATTGTTGTCTTGGTTGTGCCCTTAATTGGTGCTTGTTTATTGATGTTATTAGCCTCGTTTGGAAGTTATGGAAACATGTATAGACAGGGGAAGTGCTGCCCGAATTTTTATAAAATAAGAAGTCGTTATTCGATATAAAGTATGCTAGCGATCATAGAATTGACAAACGTATTACCATTATTATAGGTTGAAGTTCTAAATCGAGACGCATTTAATATAGAGTTGATTAGTTCGTCTAAGAGGTATGTGAACTATTCCTTCTTTCTTTGGCATGATTTTTATTTAATGAAGGTACGGCGGACGTACTTGATTCTTATACAGTTAAATTCCTAAAGAGGATCGTTATGAGAAGTGCCTATGATTTTTCACCAAAGAGTTTATTATGACATTATTACAATGATTTTATTGAGAGTCAGATGATAATTTTTACTTGCATATGGTTACTCATGATATCTACTGCGGTTAAGTGTTACTACTTCACCTCACCGAGTCCCGAGTCGGTTACGCCTTACGCACATCCTTGCATTTTTCACCGAGACCCTCGAAGAGGGCCGAAGTTGACGAGATGGATCCATAGATGAGATATGACTCTTACCGAGTCCCAACATGGGCGGGTTATGATATGATCTCCACCGAGTCCCGTGACTAGTGGGCCGTTACGCTATGTATATATATATATGTATGGACATGCATTCATGTTTTCTTGACTTGACTCTCATTTTTATACGGCAATCGACTTTATTGTTTATGGCAATATGAATTTGGATCCCACTTTATAATCGATCTTCCAGTTGGCTACTTATGATCTCATATGATTTCATGTTTACATACTCAAGACATTATTGCATCGACTCCCCTTTCCTGGGGTCGCGCTCATGCCCGCAGTACAAAAAGCTCAGCTTTGATCCTCCCGGTTTAGGTTCCTACTCAAAGCAGTTGGGAAGCTCCTTTGATCCGTAGCTTTGTCATTTTGGCACCTAACCTCTTTTTAGACTTATGTTTGTATTTAGAGGCAGACGGTCTCCGTCCCGCCATATGTCGTTGTTCTTCTTATGCAGGTCCTGTGAAACAAAGGGTGGGTTTGTGATGTAAGCGGTTATGACTCGCTTTGGTCACCATGTTATTGTATTCAGGCTGGGTGTTTCCATGTATATACGCGCATTATTCGTGGCGCCTCTTTATCTACTTGTTATGTTATATCGCTAGTTGTGACTCCTCAGAGACAAGTACATTCTGGGTAAAGCGCAAATTGTCGGCTTGCCTACCCCGACATATGTTGTTATTGCAACGCTATGTCGCCGGATTTCGCACTCCATTAAGGGTTAGTTGGATTATGTGTGACAAAGTTAGTATAACGACGCCATTAGGCGTTAGTCGCGCCCGCTTGCCTGGGTCGTGACAAAAGTGGTATCGTGAGCGCTAGTCCTGAATGTCTACAGACTGTGTCTGTAGAGTCTTGCGTAGGGTATGTTGTGCACCATACTTATACGCAGGAGGTCAAGCAGGCATCTAGAATTGGTTTCTATTATTTAATCTCTTAGATCGTGTAATGAGCTATGTTGTTAGGATAATTCCTTTCGATGACTTACGATGTTTACAACATGCTCCGGCTAGCAAGGCGCAGCCCTGTATGGCAAGTCTACAATGGGGATACCAAATTTATCTGCAGAGTTACTAGGTCCCGTGATCTAGTCTATGCCGAGACTATGCCCCGCCGACGAGCTCGCTTCATCGCCACCACCAGAGGCTCTAGCTTAGGGGGCAACATCACCGCTCCGAGGCTCCAAAGACTCGAGCCTCCAGCTTCTTCACCAGGGCAGGATGTGGCCATGAGAGATGCAGTTCAGCTGCTGACTAGCTTGGTAGCAGTAAGGTGAACTCGCAGACAGTGACCGTGAGTCACCCTAGGTCCGATGGGCCAGGGTTCGTGATTTCTTGAGTTGTAACCTCCAGAGTTTTTCGGTCTCGGCACTATGAGGACCCGCAGAGTTTATCCTCGCGCAGCGCACCTTGAGGGTAATCGTGGCTTCATAGATCGAAGTCTCATGGATTTGGCTTCGTGATAGAATGCGGGATATAGCTACAAACTGTACTTAGCCCTGGGAGTTGTCTAGGGAGAGGATGTTCCTCCAGCCTACGGGATGAGTTTACGTGAGGCTCTTCCTGGTCACTTGCCTCCGCAGATGAGGAGAGCTAGAGTGGATAGATTCTTACAGCTTGAGGCAGAGTGGCGTGACCATTCGTGAGTGTAGCCTGGAGTTTGATTCATTGGCCGATATGCACTCCACTATTGTAAAGAGATATGACGATAGTGCATCGCTTGTGATGCAGGTCGACCATTATCCATCGATGGTTGTATGGCGGTAGCTCTTCACCGGGTATGGATATTGCTCGTGTCCAAGCATATGCACAGTGGGGCTGAGGACCGACATAGAGGGCGATAGCCGTGACAGAGGTCATGACAGGACCAAAGATAAAAGGTGCGGTTAGGCTCAGCTATTCCGTGAGTCTCGAAAGGCATGGGGCCCAGAGCAGGTCGAGATATTTATCTCAGCTAAAGACAGAGTGCTCCTCTACAATCTACGGCAGTGAGGTTCGACCGCCTCGTATTCAGAGCTGACAGAGCTCTGTGGCTTCGGTCGGTTCACAGAGGAACATGGGCCCTAGTCACTGAGACCACCTTATCCCTGCGGTTTCGTGACGGGTAAGTTTTCATATTGGGAATGCCGCTCGACCACGTGCTTGCTTATCTTTGCGTCGCTTGGCCATATGATGAGAGTATCCCAACATAGGTGGTTCAGTGGGCCGGGTTGGTTTACGGGCTCGTGCAGTTCGTCATCATCTATAATGCGCCCCACCGGGTGGGGTATTCGTGACGCCAGCAGTCGTGGTAGAGATCGTGGGCAGTAGTTTCTAGTTTTCGCGGTCCTTCGAACCGCATATATGCTTTGGCCAAGAGACGGATCAGAGGCGCCACCGATGTTGTTATTGCATACCATCGGTCTTTTTCTCAGAATGCTATGCGCTGATAGATCCGTGTTCCACCTTGTCCTACATATCCCCTCTTGTTTCTAATAGAATAGGGATAGAATCTGAGCCGATAGAACTATTCGAGGCAAAGCAATCGTAGGAGATTGCTATAGATTAGCGTGTGTATAAAAATTGTTCCTGGTGATATATAGCCTTCATACCTTAGCAGCATTTGATAGAGTCGATATGGCCGAATTTTGATGTCATTATGGGCATGGATTGGTTGGCTTCTTGTTTTGCCAACGCTGATTGTAGAGAGAAGTTGGTTCGATTTCGCCTCTGAAAGCGAGCCAATATAGAATGGAAAGGGAATGTAGCATCGCCGAGGGGTAAGTTTATTTCATACCTCAAGGCAATGAAGATGGTCAGAAAAGGTTGTATCTATCATTTGGTTCGGGTGCATGATACATAAGCGGAGGTACCGACTCTTCAGTCAGTTTCGGTAGTTAGTGAGTTTCCGGATGTATTCCCGGATGATCTTCCAGGTCTCCCTCCAGAGCGGGAGGTAGATTTCAGTATAGATGTATTGCCAGGTACCCAACCTATATCCATTCCTCCTTATAGAATGGCACCTGCAGAGTCAAGGAGTTGGGGCGAGCAATGAGAGACTTGTTGGAGAAAGGTTTTATTAGGCCAAGTACATCTCTATGGGGAGCACCAAAGTTATTTGTAGAGGAAGAAAGATGGATCATCATGATGTATGGATTATAGGCAAATGAGCAAGGTAACCATCAAGAATGTGCACTCCCTTCCCGTGATTAATGATTTATTTGACCATCTGCATGGTGCTAAGTGCTTGTCGAAGATAGACTTGCGGTCGTTATCATCAAAGTGCGGTAAGGGAGGCAGAGATATTCCAAAGACAAAGATTCGTGAACCCGACATGGACATTATGAGTTTAGTGGTGATGTCTTTGGATCGACCAATGCTCCAAATAGGTTTATGGATCTCGATGAACCGGTATTCGTGCCATTCTTAGACATGTTCGTCATTGTATTCATTGATGATATCCGAAGTTTATTCCTGCTCAGAAAGGTGAGCATGCGCACTCATTTGAGGACTGGTACTGTGGTCCTCCAAAGACTGCCAGCAGTTGTATGCCAAGTTTTCCAAGTGTGAGTTCTGGTTGACTTCAGTGGCATTCTTGGGGCATATTATTGGGGCTAATGGTATTCGGGTGGATACAAAGAAGATTGAGGAGGTGAAGACTTGGCCCAGACCTACGACACCTACTGAGGTACGCAGTTTTCTGGGGCTAGCAGGGTATTACAGAAGGTTTGTGGAGAAGTTTGCCTCGATCTCAGCGCTTTTGACTAGGCTAACCCAGAAGGCAGCTAAGTTTCAGTGGATGGATGCTTGTGAGCACAGTTTCTAGTTGTTGAAGGATAAATTAACTACGGCTCCAGTTCTGACTCTTCCTGAGGGACCGGATGGTTATGTCATTTATTGTGATGCTTCAGGCATTGGGCTAGGTTGTGTGTTGATGCAACATGTCAAAGTTATAGCTTATGCCTCCCGACAACTCAGAAAGCATGAAAAGAATTATCCCACTCATGATTTAGAGCTAGCAGCGGTGATTCATGCCTTGAAGATTTGGAGACATTATTTGTATGGGATTCATGTTGATATTTATACGGATCACAAGAGTCTCCAATATATCTTTAAGGTATGATTTGAACCTACTTCGCAGATGCGGTGGTTAGAGTTGCTAAAGGACTATGATGTTGATATCTTGTACCACCCAGAAAGCCAATGTCGTAAGCAGATGCTCTTAGCCAGAGATCCATGGGTAGCTTGACGGATGTGCAATGCATGTAAGGAAGATGGTTCGTGAGATACATAGGCTAGCAAGTCTTGGAGTCCGGTTACGGATTCGAGAGATAGCGATTCTTATTCTGGATGTTGCGGAGTCCTCTATCGTGGAAGAGGTAAAGAGACGCCAAGATGAGGATCATGTTCGCCCGGTATAGAGATGCAGCCCGAAGGGAAGACTTTATTTGAGGTTACACCTGATGATGTGGTCGAGGTAATGACGAGGGCAGATTATGTGTACCTAATGTCAGGCTGAGGTATGAGGGCATTACGGCACGATGTTGTGTCGAGGTATGAGGGCGTGACATGTGTACATGATGTTGTAGGGCTACGACAACAAGTTATGGGAGAGACACACAATACCCGTTATTCCATTCATCCAGGATCGACGAAGATGTACCATGACCTTAGATGCTTGTATTGGTGGGATGGCAAGAAAAGAGACATAGCAGAATTTGTTTCCCGGTCTTAATTCGTCACAGTTAAGGTTGAACATCAACATCGTGGTGGATTATTACAGAGATTGAGATCCCGACTTGGAAGTGGGAAGTGATCAATATGGACTTCATTACAGCCATTACTCGCACTCAGCCGGAAGTGTGATTCCATATGGGTTATCAGGATAGGCCGACTAAATCACTCATTTTCTTCCAGCGAGGACTTCTACTCACCGAGGACTATGCTAGGATGTACATCGTGGGAGATAGTGAGACTGCACGGGTTCCCATATCTATTATATCATATCGAGGAGCTCTGGCTTATAACTAACTCGAGATCATTCCGTAGGGATTGGGGACACAAGTGAGTCTCAAGACAACATTTCACCCTCAAACCGGACGGCAGCAGAGCGCATTTATACAGCACATTAGAGGATATGACGAGGGCCTCAGTATTATTGACTTCAGAGGTAGTTGGGATGACCATTTACCACTCATTGAGTTTGCTTATAACAACAAATACCATTCTAGCATCCGTGATGGCACCGTGCATGAGGCTTTATACGGGAGAAGTCATGCAGGTCACCTATCGTTGGTTTGACTGTAGGTGAGACTAAGTTGATCGCCTGCACATGGTTCAACAAGTCAGTTGATAAGGTAAAACTCATTCAGAGAGATTATTAGCACGTAGTTTCGACATAAGTCATATTCTCGATAATCGACGCACGACACTTAGAGTTTCGTGATTGGGTGTTTCTAAAGGTGTCACCCATGAAGAGTGTGATGAGGTTTGGCAAGAAAGGGAAGCTTAGCCCAAGGTACATTGGGCCTTACCAGATCATTCGTAGGATAGGCAAGGTTGCCTATGAGTTGGATCTACCGCCTGATTTAGATGCAGTATATCCAGTCTTCCATGTATCTATGCTGCGTAAGTGTATCGTGATCCTTCCAGAGTCTTCCCGCAGATGACGCCCAGGTGACAGGAGTTGTCTCACGAGGAAAGCCCCAGAGCCATACTTAATCGCCGGTCGAGATTACTGACTTAAGGATGCGGCTTCCGTCAAGGTATTAGAGGAACCACAATAGGGAGGGAAATGACTCGGGGAGGCAGAGGATGAGATGAAGAAGAAGTATCCTCATTTGTTCTCTGCCTCCAGTGTAATTCAATTCAACTTCCCATTTGATTATTGTAATTGGTGAATGGCATATGTGTGATATATTGTGGCCCCGTGTGGCATCCGTTGGTTGGCTGAATATAGGCGATAGGCATAGTTATAAAGGAGACTCGCCAAAAATTTTCTAGCATTAGATTCTATTATGAACATTCGAGGATCTAATGTTTCGAGAGGGAAGTATGTTACACCTCGTAAGATTAAGACGATAATTAAGAAAGTCATTAAGGAAGCAAGATTCAGATATTGAATATAAGGAACGCTTACATATGTTAATACGGGAAATTAGTGTATAAACGAATGTTATCCTGAAATAATTTTTCTTTAGTGCTATACACGTGACAACGAGAATTAATCCTAGTAGTTGAATTTATTCCAATGGAGTTATGGAATAGTATTGTATTAAAAAAAAACTATGACATTGATGATACAAGGCTTATGAAATTCTCGAGAATTAAAAGAAGTGGGTTTGAGATTTACTAATTGAAGAACTTGGGGGTCAAAGTGTAAAGGAAAATCAGATTTTTTTTATAAACTTACACCTACCTCTTCATCTTTTTCCTACACTTAAACAAAAAAACCAAAACTCTCCTCTCATTCTCTCCTCTACACTCATCCGAAAATCACCCTCCACCCATAACCAAAATTAAGGTTTTTATCTTCTCTTCTTAGACTACATTTTTCACCAAAAATTAGAAGCAAAACAACACCAAAAATAGTGGCAAAAACAGTGGCAAAATAGCCACTGCTTGGCCGAAATCTGCCCAGAAATTTGAGATTTTTGGGATGAAATTTTGGAAGAGAAACGTGCAGGGATGATGGCTTAACATTGTAGAACACTTGCATGTCAATTGGAGTTGAAGAAGTGAACAAAAAGGAGGAGAAAAATTACAAAACAGTGGGGAATCGTCGGACAAACAGTGGCAGAAAATTGCGGACTGTTTGGATGAATTTGAGGTATAAAAATTCTTCTTTCTATGATATAATTGGAATGCATGTTGTTAGAATTAAGGTAATGAATTTGTGTTAAGGAAGAATTGGAATTTAAGCGTTGCATGTCACAATTTTGGGCTAGTTGCCAATTTGGGACAGATTTTGGTGTTGTTGGATTCATTGGTTATTGTTGTTATTATTATCACTAATTGCATGATGAAATTGAAAGGAAACGTGGAGATTTAGTTGGAATTATTTATATGGAAGTATTAAAATCCGAAATTGGATTATAGGAATTAAGATAAGAGTTATGGAATTATGACATGTTGTGGCCAAGAGCTTGCATGAAATTGTTGGACATGTTGTGATGTATATGGACTGTTTTAGGGACTGTTTTGTGGTGTTATAATTATGAAAATTTAGTCACCATTATGCATGTTTAAGTGTGGTAATTGCTAAGGTAAGTCCTAAAGGAATAAGGGTGTAGAAAGGCATAGAAAGGCTTCACATTCTACCCTCGTTGTTGTTGGAACATGGGTTGTTTTGTGGGCTGTTTGTAAGGTGGATTAAGAGGCTAAATTTACATGAGAAGTGGGTGTGTAAATTCCCTTTATTGTTGTCTTGGTTGTGCCCTTAATTGGTGCTTGTTTATTGATGTTATTAGCCTCGTTTGGAAGTTGTGGAAACATGTATAAACAGGGGAAGTGTCTTAATTTTTATAAAATAAGAAGTCGTTATTCGATATAAAGTATGCTAGCGATCATAGAATTGACGAACGTATTACCATTATTATAGGTTGAAGTTCTAAATCGAGACGTACTCTAATATAAAGTTGATTAGTTCGTCTAAGAGGTATGTGAACTATTCCTTCTTTCTTTGGCATGATTTTTATTTAATGAAGGTACGGCGGACATACTTGATTCTTATACAGTTAAATTCCTAAAGAGGATCGTTATGAGAAGTGCCTATGATTTTCACCAAAGAGTTTATTATGACATTATTACAATGATTTTATTGAGAGTCAGTTGATAATTTTTACTTGCATATGGTTACTCATGATATCTACTCGTGCTAAGTGTTACTACTTCACCTCACCGAGTCCCGAACCGGGTTACGTTCGTGCACATCCTTGCATTTTTCACCGAGACCCTCAGTAGAGGGCCGAGTTACGTAGGATGGATCCATAGATGAGATATGACTTTACCGAGTTCCAACATGGGCGGGGTTATGATATGATTCCACCGAATCCCGCACTAGTGGACCGGGTTACGTTACAGATATATATATGTGTATATGGACATGCATTCATGTTTTCTTGACTTGACTCTCATTTTTATACGGCAACTGACTTTTATTGTTCATGGCACAGTTGAATTTAGATCCTGACTTTTATACTGATCTTCTGTTTCTGTTGGCTACTTATGATCTCATATGCAGTATTTCATGTTTACATACTCAGTACATTATTTCGTGATCGACTTCCTTTTCCTGGGTCATGCTCATGCCCAGTAGTACGTGCTCGCCTTATTGATCCTCCCTAGGTTCTTACCAAGAGGTCGTAAGCTCCTTTGATCCGTAGTTTTGTCATTTTGGTACCGAACCTCTTTTAGACTTATGTTTGTATTTAGGGCACGACGGGCCCCGTCTCCCATATGTCGTTGTTCTTCTTATAGAAATCTGAGACAAAGGGTGGGTTGCACGATGTAAGCGGTTATGACTCGCTTTGGTCACCATGTTATTGTATTCTGGTCAGTGTTCCCATGTATATATCACGCATTATTGGCGACCTTGTCGGCTTGCTTGTTATGTTATATTGGTTAGTTGTGACTCCTCAGGAGACAGGTACATTCTTGGGTAAAGGCAGTCTTGTCGGTTTGCCTACCCTAGCATATGTTGTTATTGCAACGTTATGCTGCCGGATTTCAGACTCATTAAGGGTTAGTTGGATTATGCATGACAGGTTAGTATAATGACGTCATTAGGGCGGTTAGTCGCGGCCCGTCGGGTCGGGTCGTGACAGTATTGGTAACATTCTTAGTACTGATTACATGTCTTTTTCTTTGGCCTGTTAAAAGCTAATATTGCTCCATAGTTGCTTTGGCATGTCTATGTTTCACGTTCATGATACGATCGTGGATGTTAGTAAGTTCTATAGTGTATTGGGATAGTATATCATTATTATAGTATATGGTAATAAGTTCTTCAATTTCTCTACCTTTGGTTGTTCCAATTATACAGGCTTTTCTATCTTCAACATATCTTCTATCTTTGATTTCAAAGTTAACAGTCCAATAACTCTTTTGACACTTAGCCATTCTTGAAAATTTTTCAATGTACAGGGTATCTTCATTTTGAGATCTTCATCATCACCACTAATATTGCTATTTTTACTAGTTTTAAATAATTGACATATTACAATGGGTTTTCCTGTCAGATCCATTGAAGCATCAAATAGTTGTATACCGTATGTACCTTTTCCAAAGGATTCCATCATTGCTTTAGCAGATTCTACTATAATACTAGGTAGTTTAGAAATATTATAAAAAGTATCATCTACTATTATTTTGTCAATAAAACCATAAGTAACTAATTTTGACACTATATCAGGATTAGCATTTTCACTACATAAAAATCTAGGATATTTACTTAGTTTTGCACTTCTTAAAATATGGGGGTTAAATTTATAATCATAAAATTTATTTATCTTTTCATATGAAGTAACGAAGTCATGTTCTATTAAATTTCAGTTTATCACACATTGATATTGTTGTTGATATCCGGGAAGAAGATGCTATTGAAGATGGTGTAGTGGATGGCATGGTTGCAAGTTTAGATGTAAAGGTTTTTGGAAGTGTAGTAGGAATATTTGGTTTTTCCATGGTAGGGTTAGGTGATTTCAAGGCATGTAGTTTTTGAAAGTCTCGCAAAGCTTCTGTAAGCTGGTTTACCAGATGTGTCTTTTCTTGTAATTTGGTCGTAATGATTTCATGGTTTTGTTTGATGATTTCTACAATATTAGTAATATATTCTTCAAAATTGTCACTAGTGACTGACATAGTTGTACCTGCTAAGAAAATCAACTAAAATATTCTTAGTTCCAGATATATTTTTAACAATAAAATCATAACAACAGAAGAATGATTGCCATTTTCTTCTTTTATTTAGTTATTGTAAAAGGTCTATTTTGTTTGTAATGAAATCTCTTACTTGAGTGTTATCAGTTCTAACAACAAATTTCACTGGTAATAGGTGATAATGAAATTTTGTTATTCCAAATTTTACAGCTAATAGTTCTTTTTCATTAATATGATATTTTTTCTCGTTTGATTTTCATATTCCACCTCCATATCCACATATGAGTGGTTTTTCTTTATCTATATCATTTTTATCATAAGCTATGAGGACTGCTCCCCATCCTATATCACTAGCATCAGTAAAAAGTTTAGTTGATCTTGTTCCGTTGGTATTACATGTTTTGGCAAGGTTTTTACTTTTTCCTTGATTTTGTTTATAGCTTTAGAATGTTCTTCTTTTCATTCAAAAGTTATATTTTTTCTAGTTAATTCTTGCAATAATTTTCTTAAAAGTAGTAAATCTTTTATATGGTCTGAGACATAATTTACTACTCCTAGAAATTGTTGTAGTTCTTTTTTATTTTCTAATTTATCTTTAAAATTCTTTATTTTTGTTACAACATGTTCTTGCAATTGTAATCCTTCTTTATCTATAATGTATCCTAAATATTCTATACTATTTTTGAAGATTTCAGATTTTTTTTCTGGTAATAGTATTCCATGTTGTCTCACAATTTTTATAAATTCTTCTAGATGTTTTATATGATTTTCCAAATCATCACTATGTATTAATATGTCACCAATATATACTATACAAAATTCTGTTAATTTTCTGAACACTTGGTCCATTATTCTTTGAAATATTTGAGGTGCATTTTTTAATTCAAATGGTAGTACATTCCATTCATAGTGTCCTTGCGGTGCACTAAAGGTTGTTAAAGGTTTTGATTCATTTGTTAATTTTATTTGCCAAAATCCACTTTTACAATCAAATTTACTAAACCATTTTTTATTTCCTAATCTATTAATAAGGTTTCTTTTATAAGGTAAAAAATATCCATCAAATATTGTCTTTTTATTTAGTTTTCTATAGTCAATTATCATTTTTGTCTTTCCTCTTTTTTTGTTCACAGTATTTTCTGACTAAAAAGGCTGGGCTACTATGTGAGCTTTTACTTTCTTATATCATTTTTAACTCTAATAATTCTTTTATCTGAGTTTCAAATTTTTTCTGATCTGTTGGATTATATCTAATGGGTTTAGATCTAATTGTGTCATTGGGATTTATTAACTTGATTTCAACATATATTTTTTCTTTTTCCCATTGTTGTATTGGATTTTCTCCAAAATTCATTTTTAATATATTAAGATATTTTTCTTTTAATAGTTGTAGGTTATTATTCCTACCTATCATGTTACACAATCTTAATGTTTGTATTGTTAATACTCTTTTTAGTATTATACATTTATTACAAGGCGTTTGTAAGCTAAAAGTATTATTATTTATAACTTGTATTTTAAAGTAGTCTAAGAAATTGTTTCCTAATAATACTTATTGTCTCATCTGGTTAAGTTGATATATTATCGGTAGTCGAAATATTATTTTTCCTAACCTTATTCTCATATTCTCTGCTATTATATCTAATTCTTTCATCTGTTCATTAAATGCTGATACTTTTGTTCTATGAATTTTAGACCTTTTTCATCTGTGTGGTTCTAACACTTCTTTCCTTGCTAGGCATAAATCTGCTCCACTATCTATAAAGATTTTTTATTTTATTATTTTATTAGGCTTATATTCTATATGAGTTTCAATATAAATTGCTACCATTCAATCAGATTGTTGAGTATCTTGGATTTCTATTTCTTTTATCATTTTTCCTATTCTTTGGATTTCCTGTCATCTTATTTCATTTAATCTTTTCTTAATATTATTACGGTTTTTTTGCAACTTTTTTATATCTATCATGATAGTATCTATTTCCTGTTTCACTAGTAATTGTAATAAGTGGCGAACGTATCTCTCACATTGTATCCATCAATCTCTTTCTTATAACATTTTTTTCTTCTCTTTCTTCATCTATTAGACTTTTTTCCTTCTTGCCATTCCATTTTATTTAGAACTATTTTCACTATCTGAGTATTGTTTAATAAAGTTAATATTTTCTGGTTCTGTTTCACTTTCTTCATCAGTTTGGCTGACATAAAAGTCCTCATATTCATACCATTTATTATTATTATCTTCTTTTATCTATTGTAGATTCATTATAAATTGTGTTGTATTTATATATTTTACACCTTTTTTCTTTAGCTTTGGACATTTATTAGCATAATGTCCCTTTTCATTACAATTCCAACATTTATATTCTATATGTTTTTCTTGTAACTGTTTTATATAATTTATTTTCCTAAATTTTTTCCTGGTCTCAGGGGTATTTCTATATCTTTTAAACCTCTTTTTCTTGTAAGGTTTGTAATATTGTTTATTGTAATTATTATATTTTTAATATCTTTTATTTCTATCATTTCTTATATCTCTTTTCTTTCCTTTTATCATTGCATGCAAATACTAGTCTTCTTTTAGTAAATCCACAGATTACTCTTAATCCTAATTTCTTATCTTTTTTAATTTTTTGTTTTATTCTATATTCTTCACATTTTAAGTATGCTCTTAGTACTCTTATACTTTCTCCTAATGTGTTTTCTCTCGGTTCTAGTTAGGTATATTCTTTTGATACTTCAGTGTTATATGGTGTTGGTAGGTGATCATAATAAAGCTGTTGATATATTAAACCTTCTTGTGGTAAAAATCATGCTTCATAAAAGAATTTACTAAAACTTATAGTATATTCTGGTAATTTATTAATTTTACAGCATTTCATGTTATTTAGATTCATTATTATTTCAGTTTTTCTTTCTGCAAATACATTTTCTCTTGCTACTAACCATTTTTCTCTTAAAAATTCTCTTTTTAGTACAATATCAAATATCATTAACATAGATTTTCAATCTCTTGCATGACTAAATACTTCTCCTTTTAATTGGTATGCTATAGATTCCATACAATATGCAAGTTTTCCAATTAATGTTTTAGATATTAAGTCATAAATATAATCTAGGTTATCAGTGTGTGTAGAGTTCATTAATGCTATATACATTCCAAGATTCCAATCATTTATTCTTCTACCTATTTCTTGTTCATCATAAACATTATCTAAATCTAGGAAGTATCCATTAAAGTTTACACCTTGTGACATTGATCCTATAAATTCTTTAAATTCAGCTTGTTGTCCTATATGTATATGTTCTGGTAATTTTGTGCGTCTTCTTGTTATTACTTCTAAATTAGGGTCTATTAATTCTTATTCAGGATAATCATTAGTATCTTCATTTACTATATCATATGTTTCTATTTCTGTTTCTATAGGTCTGTTAAATTCATCTTCTATATCACTTTCAGGTTCTTCTTCTATGATTGCATTTACATTTTTTAATTTTTCAAAGCTCTTATTATTTGATTATTTTCTTTTTCTTCATCTGAGTTTTCCTCATCATCTACTTCTTCTATAAATTTTGCTACTTGTATTTTTTGGTTAGCTAGTTCAAGATTAGTATTACTATCTTTATCTGTATCACTATCAATTTTTCACTACTAGTGGTACTTTCATCACTTGTTTTATATAATTTCCTTACCTTCTTCTTTCCTTTTAACATTGTCATTTATTCTTTTAAAATGTATAACTCTTCTTTTAATCCTCCCATTTCTTGTTTTATTTGCTTTAATTCTCCTTTTTATTTGTTTTAATTCTACTTTGTTTCTTTTAGTATTTTTTTTTGTATCCTTAAACTTATGTTTATATTTTTTATATTAACTCAGTCATTCTTCATTATTATGTGAGTTTAATTTTGTATTTTCTTTTTGTAATTCTGATATTTGTTGTTCTTATTTTTCGAACTTTAAGTTTATGTATTTAATTTTTTCTGTGTCAGTCATATATATATTTTCACCTTTAGTATCCGGTGTATTTTTAGAGTCTTTATTTCTTATAGGTTCATACTTGTATATTTCTTTTTCTATTATATTTTTTCTATGATTTTTAAGAAATATAATTACACTATGTTCTTGGTTTTCCATTGAAATTGTCCCTTTTTATTTAATATTGCTAGACTATCTAATGTTTTCCTACTGATTCTGATAATTTAGGTTTTATTTTACTAATATCTACCATTATAGTTTCTTTACTTCTTCTCCATGCATCTATTGATACTAATTCCGGTTGTTTAGTTGTAGTATCAATTATTTTTTCAATTGTTCTTTCTTGACTTGTACTAGGTTCTTCTTCTTCTTCTTCTGCTACTTGTTTTCCTTTGTTTACATGTGCTACTAATATGTTAAGTTGTTCTAATATTATTTTAAACTTTGGTACTTCAGATACATTCCATAACTTTGTTAATTCTTCTCTTATTAATTGTTGCATTTGTGTTTGATTTTCTCTTACTTCATCCATTATTATCAGGGTATTTTTATCTGTTCTTTTACTATTATTTCATTCCATATTGCATCAATTTTTTCATTAATGTTATTCAGGATTATTTATTCTTTTCTTCCATCCATTTTCCATATCTATCCATATTTTACCAAGTTTTTCACATTGCTGTTATAATTGTTTTATATCATTTTCTAATTTCATTTCTTTTGCACTGTATTCTTGGTATTTAAGTTGAGAAAATATTTCTTCTGGTAAAACTGTTTTATTATTTTTAATTTCTATTTTTTGTTTATTATTTTTCCCTGTATATTCATATCTTATTTATAAATCTTATTTTTCCCTGGTCATTTACTTTAATTCCTTCATTATTAATCTTGTAATCTATCATGGTTAACAAGTCACTTCCTAATAACAATTCATTAAAGCTATCATATTCGGTTACTCCTATATTTGAATTTCAAGTTAATACTTTTGGTTATTATTATTTCTCTTTCATTCTCAGGATAATTACAAGTTTGTGGTTAAATTAGATCACAGTCTTTTTCGTTAATGTTACTTATATGTATAAAACTTTTAACAACTTCGGTATTAATTTCAGCTATACAATCAGTTGTTATTATACAATTGAATATATCACTTTAATCCTTTATATATTACTGGGTATATTTATTAAGTCTAATATTCTAGGTTACATAAATCTTAAGCTGGTTTGTCTTGATATCATTGGTTCTTTTTTAATACTTAATCTAAATCCTTCTATTTTTTATCTTACCTTTTGTGATGGTGTTATGGTTCTAGTACTAAAATCCATATATATTTCTTCTGGTATGGTTATTTTAGAGTTTTCTTTGTGTTATGTTCTAGTATTTCTTGATACATCTTTGGTACTAATATACTCATTTCATGTTGTTTCTTTACATAGTGATTTCCTGTTAAGGCATATATCATTTTTGTTTCTATGCTTATTACTTTACTACGTGTTGGCATATTTATTCCATCTAGTTTATAATATAGTGTTAGGGCTAAGTCTTATGTTCATCTTTTAATGATATACTAAAATCTGGTTGTACTGTAATTTTAATTTTTTATATATTAGATTTCCTTTTATCACTGATGTTACAGTGTTTTGTAGATTTACTAATATTCTATCATCTAGTATATAAATTTATATGAGTGTCTATATTTTTCTGGAAATATGCTTTTATAGTAAATTCTACTCCTTCAAAGTTTATATTTATGTATTTTTTAGCTTCTTTAGTAGATAATTTTGTTAATTCTCTTTTTATTATCTCATATGTTATTAAATTTATTTTTGCTCTACCGTTTATGCTAGTTGAAGCAATTATATTTTTATATTTTTGTGCTATATATCTTACTTCTTTAATTGTTTCAAACCATTTAGTTTTAAATATTTTCTTAGTTGATAATTCTTCTTTTTCATATTGTATTTTTTGATATATTTCTGGCTTAAAGCTTAGAGTTTGTGTTATTCCTCCTTCATATGTATACATTTGATAACATGTTTCATTTGAGTTATCTACTAATTCCTTTCCTTTATCCATTAATTAATCTGTCAATATACTTGTATTGTTCTATTATAATATCTTTTTGATAATTTATTTCGTTATCTCTCCTGATTATTTCTCTCAATTTTTCTTCTCTTAGTTTCCTATTTTCTTCTTCTTTTTTGTCTCAATCTTTCATCTTTTAGTGCTATCATATTTCTTAAGGTTGTAATAGTATTTTCTTGTTCGTATATTTGTTGGGAATTTTCATGTAAACGTTGATCTCTGTCTTTTATAAGATATATACTCATTTTACAACTTACTATATGTTGGATTATATCTCTATTATAATCTTGTTCATCATAAACATTGTCTAAATCTAGGAAGTATCCATTAAAGTTTACACCTTGTGACATTGATCCTACAAATTCTTTAAATTCAGCTTGTTGTCCTACTGGTATGTGTTCTGGTAATCTAGTACGTTTTTTTGTTATTATTTCTAAATTGGGGTCTATTAGTTCTTCTTCAGGATAATCATTAGTAAATTCATTTTACTATATCTTCTGTTTCTATTTCTGTTTCTACAAGTCTGTTAAATTCATCTTATATATCGCATTCATGTTCTTCTTCTATGATTGCATTTATATTTTTCAATTTTTTCAAAGCTCTTATTATTTGATTATTTTCCTTTTTTTCATTTGAGTTTTCCTGATCATCTACTTCTTCTATAAATTTTGTTACTTGTATTTCTTGGTTAGCTAATTCAAGATTAGTATTACTATCTTTCTCTGTATCACTATCAGTTTTTTACTACTAGTGGTACTTTCATCACTTGTTTTATATATTTTTCTTACCTTCTTCTTTCGTTTTAACCTTGTCATTTGTTCTTTTAAAATATGTAACTCTTCTTTTAATTCTTTCATTTCTTGTTTTATTTAATTTAATTCTTATTTTGTTTGTTTTAATTTTACTTTTGTTTATTTTAGTGTTTTATTTGTATCGTTAAACCTATGTTTATATTTTTTATATTTGTTCAGTCATTCTTCATTATTATGTGATTTTAATTTTGTATTTTTTTTCGTAATTCTGATATTTGTTGTTCTTATTTTTCAAACTTTAAGTGTATGTATTCAATTTTTTCTGTGTCAGTTATATATATTTTTTCACCTTTAGTATCTGGTGTATTTTTAGAGTCTTTCTTTCTTATAGGTTCATACTTGTATCTTTCTTTTTCTATTATATCTTTTCCATGATTTTTAAGAAATGTAATTACACTATGTTCTTGGTTTTCCATCAAAATTATCTTTTTTATTTAATATTACTAGACTATCTAATGTTTTTCTACTGATTCTGATAATTTAGGTTTCATTTTACTAATATCTACCATTATAGGTTTGTACTTCTTTTCCATGCACATATTGGTACTAATTCCGGTTGTTTAGTTGTAGTATCAATTATTTTTTCAATAGTTCTTCTTCTTCTTCTTCTTACATGTTTTCCTTTGTTTATATGTGCTACTAATATGTTAAGTTGTTCTAATATTTTAAACGTTGGTACTTCAGATACATTCCATAACTTTGTTAATTCTTCTCTTATTAATTGTTGCATTTGTGTTTGATTTTCTCTTACTTCATCCATTATTATCAGGGTATTTTTTATCTGTTCTTTTACTATTATTTCGTTCCATATTGCATCAATTTTTTCATCAATGTTACTCTGAATTATTTATTCTTTTCTTCCATCCGATTCCCATATCTATCCATATTTTACCAAGTTTTTCACATTGTTGTTCTAATTATTTTATATCATTTTCTAATTTCTTTTCTTTTGCACTGTATTCTAGGTATTTAAGTTGAGAAAATATTTCTTCTGATAAAACTATTTTTATTATGTTTAATTGTTTTTTCTTTATTATGTTTCTCTGTATATTCGTATCTTATTTATAAATCTACTTTTTCCTTGGTCATTTACCTCAATTCCTTCATTATTAATTTTGTAATTTATCATGGTTAAAAAATCACTTCCTAATAATAATTCATTAAAACTATCACGTTCTATTACTCCTATATTTATTTTATATTTTATATCCTGGACTTTGAATTTCAAATTAATACTTTTGGTTATTATTATTTCTCTTTCATTTCAGGGTAACTGCAAGTTTGTAGTTCTATTAAATTATAATATTTTTCATTGATTTTACTTATGTATAAAACTTTTAATTGATCCTGTATTTATTTCAGCTATACAGTAAGTTGTTATCATACCATTGAATATTATTACTTTAATTCTCAATCTATCACTAGGTACATTTATCAGGTCTAATGTTCTGGGTTGTCCAAATCTTGTGCTAGTCTGTCTTAATATTATTGGTTCTTTTTTAATTATTAGTTTTGATCCTTCTATCTGTGGTCTAAATCTTTGTGATGGTGTTAGAGTTCTAATACTAAAGTCCATATTTATTTCTTCTGGTATGGTTATTTTGGAATTTTCTTTGTGTTCTATTTGTTCTAGTATTTCTTGATACATCTTTGGTACTAATATACTCATTTCATGTTGTTTCTTTACATAGTGATTTTCTGTTAAGGCATATATCATTTTTGTCTCTATGCTTATTACTTTACTACGCGTTGGCATATTTATTCCATCTAGTTTATAATATAGTGTTAGGGGTAAGTCTTGTGTTCATCTTTTAATGATATACTAAAATTTGGTTGTACTGTAAATTTTAGTTTTTTTTATATTTATATTAGATTTTCTTTTATCACTTATATTAGAGTGTCTTGTAGATTTCCTAATATTCTATCATCTAGTATATATATTTATATGGGTGTGTCTACATTTTTCTGAAAATATGCTTTTATAGTAAATTCTACTCCTCCAAAGTTTATATTTATGTATTTTTAGCTTCTTTAGTTGGTAATTTTGCTAATTCTCTTTTTATTATTTCATCTGTTATCAGATTTATTCTCGCTCTACCATTTACACTGGTTGTGTCTATTATATTTTCGTGTTTGTGTGTTATATATCTTATTTCTTTATTCCTTTCAAACCATTTAGTTCTAAATATTTTCTTTATTGATAGTTCTTCTTTTTCGTCTTGTATTTTTTAATATATTTTCGGTTTAAAGCTTAATGTTTGTGTTATTCCTCTTTCATATGCATCCATTTGATAATATATTTCATTAGAGTTTTCTACTATTTCTTTTCCTTTATCCATTTCTTAATCTGTCAATATATTTGTATTGTTCTGATACCAATTTGTTACGTGGATCTTTTCATCATCTATTAACTCTAAATAGGGTAGGAATCTAGATGGTAGTATACTTAAGTTATCTTTAAATTCTATCAAATAATAAATAAATGGCATGGAAGCAGTTATTATTAGCTCAAAATTTATTTTAAAAAATAAAAGTCTATAATATTCAACCAATATTAACATCATAATTGTTGAGACTACACTTATCAAGATTATAATTAAAAGCACATAGTCTAAAAATCATACCTCTTGTAGATTTTCAGGTCACTGGAATGCTCACTTACCCTGACTCTTGACTCCCTTTCTTCTTCACTTATAACGGGATAAATGACCTAGGTGCTAGGAGACTAACAGATTCTTCCTAAAAAGTCTTTTAGAGATGATGGTTTTTGGACTAATAGGGTTCTAAGTATAAACTTTCAAAGTATTCTTTCTCTAGTATTATGATATTGTTATTGATATGGATTATAGACTAAAAGAGTGTTTAGCTAGACATTCAAGTTTTTTCAAAGGAAGATTTTTATTGCAGATTTTGAATGTCTCAAACTGTTACAATGAGACTCCTTATATAGATAACCTCAAGATTGTCTCCATAATTGATTACATTATTTCTACAGTTGTACGACGGCTATACTATTACTAAAAAGTCGTAAAGTGTATACAGTAATTTGAAATGTGTTTTCTAAATGTCAATAGTAATTTCATGAAAGTTGTCTTGTCTTGTTGCATTGTAGATTCTCATTGTTGGATATTGTAAAGCAGTACGGAAAGTAAATAAATATTACAAGTGTTCGAAAGGATAAACAAATAGCCAATCTTCAGAACTTTCACAAAGTTGTTGAATCTTGAATCTTGATAACCTGAAATCAAGAAACACTAAATCTGGATTGTTATAAATGTGTGCTGAGTCGAGTGATGACACTCTATCCTTAAGACAAGATTGTCCAGTATATATGCTTTTACGTTAATGGGCAATAGTCTCCCAAGATAAAACAACACTTTAATCTCAACACTACAAAGCAAATAGGTTGAGTCTGACGAAGAAAACAAACACGAAATGCCTTGCTGAAGAAATGGAAAAGGAAGGAAGAGTCCAATGTTTTTGGACTGACTTTCTCTTCTGTTTTGTCTCTGTGTATATAGTGTGTCTCTGTTTCTGCTGTGTATATTTTGTGTATGTGTGTGTCACGTTATTGAACCAAAAAGGCATCAATATATAGCATGAATGAGGGACTCCTCAACTGCCAAAACAAGGCTGTTAATAGCCATTAGTGACTGCAACAGTAGGCAGAAACTTTCTGCCTTCCGTCGTTCCCAAATTCAACTTTTCTGAAACTCTATGGACCAAACTGTAAATATTAAACAATTTGGGGTCCAAAGAGATAATATCAGAAAGTTCCACGACCCCCGACCCGATACTGGACTGGATGGGACGGGCGGGCGGCGACGGCGCGCGTGTGGGCTTAGCCTTGAACCCAAGCACATCTAGGTCCTCCCTCCTTTAAACACATGAGTTACCCCTTGGGGTCCCAAACCCTTAGTCAATTAAGAGACTTATAAAGAGAGCAATTCTTCCTTTTCTCACTGATGTGGTAGATTTGTCCCACACCATATTTCCATGCCTCAAACACCTTACTTCGTGGACCAATATCTCTTTCATTTTCTCAATGAAATTTGACGATTCTTGGCCCTACGGTCATCTACTCACTTAGTAGATTATGCATGTGTGATGAGACAAAGCCTCCAACATGCGGAACACTAGTATTTAATTCATTAAATATGGGTGGACGCACCTCCCCACCAAAGACAAATTTCCAACACTCCTTTATTGAATGTCTTTATTGCATTTTGTTTTGTTGCATCTTTGTCAAAAAGTTGTTGCAGCTTTCTCTTTCTTGAATTCTTTTATTGCACCTTGTCTTGTTGCATCTTTGTCAAAGAGTGGTTGTAGCTTTTTCTTTCAATGTCTTTATTGCATCTGGAAGATTTTTGTAATATGATAACATGATGGTAATATTATTGGTAATATGAGCCTTTTGTAGTTGGACTACATTGGGCCTTGTTTTATCAAGAAAAGGATTAGAAGATCCTTCTTTTTAATTATATGGGTAGTATTGGTAACTTTTTAGTACTGATTATATGCCTTTCCTCTGGCTTGTTAAAAGATGATATTGCTCCATAGTTGCTTTGGCATGTCTATGTTTCATGTTCATGATCCGATCGTGCATGTTAGTAAGTTCCATAGTGTCTTGAGATAGTATATCATTATTATAGTATAGGGTAATAAGTTCTTCAATCTCTCCACCTTTGGTTGTTCCAATTATGCAGGCTTTTCTAGCCTTCAAAATATCTTCTATCTTTGATTTCAAAGTTAACAGTCCAATAACTCTTTTGACACTTAGTCATTCTTGAAATTTTTCCAATGTACATGGTATCTTAATTTGAGATCTTCATCATCACCACTAATTCTTGTAATGGTTTTTTTAAGAGTGGTAAATATTTTATATGGTCTGAAGCATAATTTACTACTCCTAGAAATTGTTGTACTTCTTTTTTATTTTATAATTTATCTTTAAAATTCTTTATTTTTGTTACAACATGTTCTTGTAATGATAATCCTTCATTAACTATTATGTATCCTAAATATTCGATACTATTTTTGAAGATTTCAGATTTTTTTTCGGGTAATAGTATTCCATGTTGTCTCACGGTTTTTATAAATTCTTCTAGATGTTTTATATGGATTTTCAAGTTATCACTATATATTAATATGTCATCAACATATACTATACAAAATTCTGTTAATTTTCTGAACACTTGGTCCATTCTTCTTTGAAATATATGAGGTGCATTTTTAATCAAAAGGGTAGTACATTCCATTCATAGTGTCCTTGCGGTGCACTAAAGGCCGTTAAATGTTTTGATTCATTTGTTAATTTTATTTGCCAAAATCCACTTTTACAATTAAATTTACTAAAGTATTTTTTATTTCATAATCTATTAATAATGTTTCTTTTATATGGTAAAAAATATTCATCAAATATTGTCTTTTTCTTTAGTTCTATATAGTCAATTACTATTCTAGCCTTTCCTCTTTTTTGTTCATTGTGTTTTCTGACTAAAAAGGCTGGACTACTATGTGGGCTTTTACTTTCTTGTATCATTTTTAACTCTAATAATTCTTTTATCTGAGTTTCAAATTTTTTCTGATCTATTGGACTATATCTAACGAGTTTAGATCTAATTGTGTCATTGAGATTTATTAACTTGATTTCAGCATATATTTTTTCTTTTTCCCATTGCTGTATTGGATTTTCTCCAAAATTCATTTTTAATATATTAAGATATTTTTCTTTTAATAGTTGTAGGTTATTATTCCTACTTATCATGTTACACAATCTTAATGTTTGTATTGGTAATACTCTTTTTAGTATTATCCATTTATAACAAGGCGTTTGTAAGCTAAAAGTATTATTATTTGTAACTTGTATTTTAAAGTAGTATAAGAAATTGTTTCCTAATAATACTTGTTGTCTCATCTGGTTAAGTTGATATATTATGTGTAGTCGAAATATTGTTTTTCCTAACCTTATTCTCATATTCTCTACTATTATATCTAATTCTTGCATTTGTTCATTAAATCCTGATACTTTTGTTATATGAGTTTTAGACCTTTTTCATCTGTGTGGTTCTAACACTTCTTTCCTTGCCAGGCATAAGTCTGCCCCACTGTCTATAAAGATTTTTTATTTTAATATTTTATTAGGCTTATATTCTATATGAGCTTCAATATAAATTGCTACCATTAGACTGTATTGTTTTCGATTCATTGTCTTATTATTTCTAATTGTCTTTTCCTTATTTTACAAAGATTCTTAGCTGCTTTTTTATATCTATCATGGTAATATTTATATCATGTTTCATTAGTAACTATGTTAAGTTTATATGCATAATCATTTTCACATTTCCCAATAGGTTTTGTCTTCTTCTAATTTACTTATTTCTTTCATTTTATTCTAAACTACTTTCACTATATGAGTTTTGGTTAATAAAGTTAACATTTTCTTGTTCTGTTTCACTTTCTTCATCAGTCTGACTGACATAAAATTCTTCATATTCATACTATTTATCATTTTCTTCTTTTATTTGTTGTAGACTCATTATAAATTGTATTGTATTTATATATTTTACACCTTTTTTCTTTAGCTTTGGACATTTATTAGCATAATGTCCTTTTTCATTACAATTCCAACATTTACATTCTATATGTTTTTCTTCTAAGGGTTTTATATACTTTCTTTTCCTAAATTTTTTCTTATGTTTAAATTATTTTCCTGGTCTCAGGGGTATTTCTATATCTTTTAAACCTCTTTTTAATGTAAGGTTTGTAATATTGTTTATTGTAATTATTATATTTTTGATATTTTTATTTTTATAACTTTTCTTATATCTCTTTTCTTTCCTTTTATCACTGCATCCAAATACTAGTCTTCTTTTCGTAAATCCACATATTCCTCTTAATCCTAATTTCTTATTTTTTTTTTGTATTCTATATTCTTTGCATTTTCGCATTAAGTATGCTCTTAGTACTCTTATCCTTTCTCCTAATGTATTTTCTCTTGGTTCTAGTTAGGTATATTCTTTTGATACTTCAATGTTATATGGTGTTGGTAGGTGATCATAATAAAGCTGTCGATTTATTAAACCTTTTTGTGATAAAAATTTTACTTCATAAAAGAATTTACTAAAACTTATAGTATATTCTGGTAAGTTATTAATCTTACCGCATTTCATGTTATTTAGATTCATTATTATTTCAGTTTTTCTTTCTGCAAATACATTTTCTCTTGCTACTAACCATTTTTCTCATAAAATTCTCTTTTTAGTACGATATCAAATATCATTAACATAGCTTTCCACTCTCTTGCATGACTAAATACTTCTCCTTTTAATTGGTATGCTATAGATTCAATCCAGTATGCTACTTTTTCAATTAATGTTTTAGATATTAAGTCATAAATATAATCTACGTTATCTGTGTAGAGTTCATTAATATTATGTACATTCCAAGATTCTAATCATTTATTCTTCTACCTATTTCTTGTTCATCATAAACATTGTCTAAATCTTGGAAGTATCCATTAAAGTTTACACCTTGTGACATTGACCCTATAAATTCTTTAAATTCAGCTTGTTGTCCTACGGGTATATGTTTCTTCTTGTTATTACTTCTAAATTAGGGTCTATTAATTCTTCTTCAGGATAGTGATTAGTATCTTCATTTACTATATTTGTTTCTATAGGTCTGTTAAATTCATATTCTATATCGCTTTCAGGTTCTTCTTCTATGATTGCATTTACATTTTTCAATTTTTTCAAAGCTCTTATTATTTGGTTATTTTCTTTTTCTTCATCTGAGTTTTCCTCATCATCTACTTCTTCTATAAATTTTGCTACTTATATTTCTTGGTTAGCTAGTTCAAGATTAGTATTACTATCTTTGTTTGTATCACTATCAATTTTTTTCACTACTAGTGGTATTTTCATCACTTGTTTTATATATTTTTCTTACCTTCTTCTTTCCTTTTAACCTTGTCATTTGTTCTTTTAAAATGTGTAACTCTTCTTTTAATTCTTCCATTTCTTGTTTTATTTGATTTAATTCTTCTTTTGTTTGTTTTAATTCTACTTTTGTTTATTTTAGTATTTTCTTTGTATCCTTAAACTTATGTTTATATTTTTTATATTTACTCAGCCATTCTTCATTATTATGTGATTTTAATTTTGTATTTTTTTTCGTAATTATGATATTTGTTGTTCTTGTTTTTCGAACTTTAAGTGTATGTATTCAATTTTTTCTGTGTCAGTTATATATATATTTTTCACCTTTAGTATCTGGTGTATTTTTAGATTCTTTCTTTCTTATAGGTTCATACTTGTATCTTTCTTTTTCTATTATATCTTTTTCATGATTTTTAAGAAATGTAATTACACTATGTTCTTGGTTTTCAATTAAAATTGTCCTTTTTTATTTAATATTGCTAGACTATCTAATATTTTTCCTACTGATTTTGGTAATTTTGGTTTCGTTTTACTAATATCTACCATTATATGTTCTTTACTTCTTCTCCATGCATCTATTGGTACTAATTCTGGTTGTTTAGTTATAGTATCAATTATTTTTTCAATTGTTCTTGCTTGACTTGTACTAGGTTCTTCTTCTTCTGCTACTTATTTTCCTTTCTTTATATGTGCTACTAATATGTTAAGTTGTTCTAATATTATTTTAAACGTTGGTACTTCAGATACATTCCATAACTTTGTTAACTCTTCTCTTATTAATTGTTGCATTTGTGTTTGATTTTCTCTTACTTCATCCATTATTATCATGGTATTTTTTATCTGTTCTTTTACTATTATTTCGTTTCATATTGCATCAATTTTTTCATTAATGTTACTAAGGATTATTTATTCTTTTCTTCCATCCATTTCACATATCTATCCATATTTTACCAAGTTGGAGTATTCATCTTTATGTTGGGTGTTCTTCTGTCGTGCGACCCGGCGGCTTATGTGCGACCTGTGGCTTTCACATTGTTTGTTCTAATTGTTTTATATCATTTTCTAATTTCATTTCTTTTGCACTGTATTCTAGGTATTTAAGTTGAGAAAATATTTCTTCTGATAAAATTATTTTTATTATTTTTAATTTTTGTTTTTTCTTTATTATGTTTCTCTGTATATTCATATCTTATTTATAAATCTACTTTTTTCTGGGTCATTTACCTCAATTTCTTCATTACTAATTCTGTAATTTATTATGGTTAAAAAGCCACTTTCTAATAATAATACATTAAAATTATCATATTCTATTACTCCTATATTTATTTTATATTCTAAATCTTGGATTTTGAATTTCAAGTTAATACTTTTGGTTATTACTAGTTCTCTTTCATTCTCAGGATAATTACAAATTTGTGGTTCTATTAGATCACAGTCTTTTTCATTAATTTTACTTATATGTATAAAACTTTTAACAACTCCTGTATTAATTCCAGCTATACAATCGGCTGTTATTATACTATTGAATATTATCACTTTAATCCTTAATCTATTACTGAGTATATTTATTAAGTCTAATATTCTGGGTTGCATAAATCTTACGCTGGTTTGTCTTGATATCATTGGTTCTTTTTTAATACTTAATCTAGATCCTTCTATTTTTTATCTTACCTTTTGTGATGGTGTTATGGTTCTAGTACTAAAATTCATATATATTTCTTCTGGTATGGTTATTTTGGAATTTTCTTTGTGTTCTATTTGTTCTAGTATTTCTTGATACATCTTTGGTACTAATATACTCATTTCATGTTGTTTCTTAATAAGATGATTTCCTTTTAAGGCATATATCATTTTTGTTTCTATGCTTATTACTTTACTACCTGGTGACATAGTTATTCCATCTAGTTTATAATATAGTGTTAGGGCTATGTCTTGTGTTTATCTTTTAATGATATATTAAAATCTAGTTGTACTGTAAATTTTAGTTTTTGATATATTAAATTTCCTTTTATCACTGATATTAGAGCGTCTTGTAGATTTCCTATTATTCTATCATCTAGTATATATATTTGTATGGGTGTGTCTATATTTTTCTGAAAATATGCTTTTATAATAAATTCTACTCCCCAAAGTATATATTTATGTATTTTTTAGCTTCTTTAGTAGGTAATTTTGCTAATTCTCTTTTTATTATCTCATATGTTATTAAAATTATTTTTGCTCTACAGTTTATGCTGGTTGAAGCAATTATATTTTCATATTTTTGTGCTATATATCTTACTTCTTTATTTCTTTCAAACCATTTAGTTTTAATTTTTTTTCTTAGTTGATAATTCTTCTTTTTCATCTTGTATTTTTTGATATATTTCTGGCTTAAATCTTAGAGTTTGTGTTATTTCTCCTTCATATGTATTCATTTGGTAACATGTTTCATTTGAGTTATCTACTAATTTCTTTCTTTTATCCATTAATTAATCTGTCAATATACTTGTATTGTTCTATTATAATATATTTTTGGTATTTTATTTCGTTATCAATCCTGATTATTTCTCTCAATTTTTCTTCTCTTAGTTTCCTATTTTCTTCTTCTTTTTGTCTCAATCTTTCATCTTTTATTGCTATCATATTTCTTAAGGTTGTAATAGTATTTTCTTGTTCGTATATTTGTTGGGAATTTTCTTGTAAACGTTGATCTCTATATTTTATAAGATTTATACTCATTTTACAACTTACTATATGTTGGTTTATATCGCTATTATATGTAAATGATTTTTTAACTATTTTTTGAAGTTGCCTTAATTTATTTTCATCCATAATGATCTATAGTCATTCGTAGGTCTGCGTTTAAATTTGATATTAAATGATTTTGTATATTTATTTCTGTGTTTATATTTATTAATTCCCTATATGTTCTTATAATATTATCCAAGTCTGTATTTATTTCTGCTATCTCACTATCATTTTTTATCATGTTTTCTGATCTCTTTAATGATAATAATTCATTGTAATATCTTAGTAGTATTTCATTTTGATTTCTTCTTTCTATTAAGAGGTGTTTTAATTTTTTACATAACCATTTTGTTTTATTTATTTTATTTATTTGTGCAAAAGACGGATGTTTCTTCATCTTAATTTATTCCTTTTTGCTTGCTCTGATAACAATAAACATCGTTTCGGATTTGAAATTTGGGAATGGAGAAATTTCGAGTAGGTCGTGAGATTGTGTCTTTGGTTATAAGTTTGAATCATGCGTCAAGTGAATCATGTCAAGTATTAAAGTAAAGAAGGATAAGTGGCAGGTTCATCTAGATCTCGGAGCCAACATTTGAAGTTTATGAATTCTGCATTCTAATATAGTAAAATCACATCTTAATAATTGAGTTTAAAATATGATCTTATACGTATTTAGTGAATTTCTTAATAGAAATACAGAATATAATTAAAATTACTAATTCTGACAAATGGTTTCCAGCTCTGCCCCTAGGTACACCAATTCTGTGTTTCGATGGTTATGGCTAATTCAAAGGATTGACTCCAAATGAATTTTACTATAGCAAGAAACATGAGAAAAATTATTCTCAGAAGTGTTTTTCTCTTTATATATTTTGAAATGGCACAATTCTGAATTAGTTTGACCTATGTGTCTTGAATACAAAGTGATTATACAATAACAACAACATTTTAGAAATAATTATATTAGAAAGTATTCATTCTGCCTCGTTTATGTGATATATTTTCTTTTATTCTGTCAAAAAAGTTTGATATATTTTTATATTTTAGAAATAATTTAATTTAATTTAATTTTTTTATTTTATTCTTAAAAAAATTATTTATAATCACAAAAGTAATACTCCATATTCTAGATCTCTCTCACACACACACACACACACACATATATATATATATATATATATATATATATATATATATATATATATATATATATATATATATATATCGTGTCGAATTAATATTATATTATACAAATGAGAGGAAGGGAGTAATAATTACTCCCAAATAAAATTCCACCACCTTCACATTCTACACCTCAATAGCTTTTCAATCACATCACCATTACATCATCTTTTGTGCCCTAAATATTCTTTGTGAAGGGAAAAGTTCCGAAGGCGAAACCCCCCACCTGTACCAGAGGTCCCTTGGTCAGGTGGGATGTAAATCGAGGGATATCCGCGAGTGGCAGCCCTGCAAGGGAGAGGACCAACGGGACACGAACCCAGCAACAATCCTTGCAATATTTCAGCAAAGACTGTCACCACACGGATTCGAACCCGCGACGTCGGAGTGGTTGTACCCCAATCACCTTGCCACTTACGAAACACAAATTCCCAAGACCTAGGGTGTGTTTTGTATGAGGGGAAATATTTTTCAATTTTTTCATATTTGGTTGGTCATAATATTTGAAAAATATTTTCCCCAGGAAAACAAATTCCTTAGAAATGAGGAAAATGACTTTCCTAATGAAAATAGGGAAAATAATTTTCATAAATAACATTTCAAGTTCATTGTCTCCTCCCCATCCACCAACAGTCTCAACCCTTACCCAGTGACAGAGCTAGAATTTTTGCCAAGAGTGTTCAAATTTATATAATAACACACACACACACACACACACACACACACACACACACACACACACACACACATATATATATATATATATATATATATATATATATATATATATATTAAGATTGTTCAATAAATAGTATATATATTTACATGGTATAGTTTTTCGGCGGAGGGTGTTCGATTGAACACCCTTACTGGGTTGTGGCTCCGCCACTGCCCTTACCCCTTCACCATCACACTCACCCACACACCCCAAACCCCCACTCCCCGCTTCTTGGGATAATATTTTGTTACATACTTACCAAACACAAGAAATAAATAAGAAACCCACTTATTTTTCAAGAAAACATTTTTAAGAAAAATATTTTCCTTCCACCCAAACACATCCCTAGTGGTACATATCAGCTACTCGAAAGAGAGTCATTTATCAAAATTTCAATTACATGAATGAGTACTTAAATGCATATAAAAAAGAGTAAGACTGTGGAGTGGCCTTTTCTTGAGCAGATCTTGATTGGCCTGAATCTACCTAAGACTTTTGTCAAGTGGATCATGGTATGTGTATCAACAGTGTCCTATTCTATTGTCATTAATGGACAGCCTACTGATCCCATTCATGCAAAGAAGGGGTTGAGACAGGCTGACCCTCTCTCACCTTTCTTGTTCTTGTTGGCCATGGAGTACCTCAACATGCTTATATGCACTATGAAATAGAATCCAAACTTTAACTATCATCCCAAATGCTCAAAGTTACAACTAACCCAGTTGAGATTTGCAGATGACCTCTTAATGTTTTACAAAGGTGATGCCAATTCAGTACAACTCCTATTTGAATGTCTCACATGTTTCTCACAAGCTTTAGACCTGCAAGCTAATATAGACAAAAGCTCCATATACTTTGGGGGAGTACCAGACAGTGACCAAAGGGAGATACTGAGACATTCTAGGGTTTACAAAGGGAGAATTGCCTATAAGATATTTAGGGGTGCCACTCAGTATCAAAGGAGTGATCATTATCCAATGCCAATCATTGCTTGACAAGATCCTGGGCAGGATTACATCAGGGGCTGCCAGGAATTTGTGCTGGTCGGTTACTACTCATCAAAAGGGTACTGTTCTCTGTCCAAACTTTCTGGTCACAGATCCTCATCCTCCCTAAGAAAGTGATCAAACTCATTAAAGCAACTGTAGGGTTTTGTTGGGTTCAAAACACATAAGTAAGGCACAACGGAAGTTTAAAATTTTGTTCTTACTTACCCCAACAATTACTTCTGGTATGGTTATATGACAATAAAAAACCTGTAACATAAAACATGAACACTTACAGGTTGTATTATCTGGAATCTTTATCAACTGGGGGTTCGCACGCGAAAGCCCTTTCGATTGCAAGCTCCAAGCTTCAATGTATTTCTCCTTTGGAAAGCTCGGAAATCCGGCAGAGGTTTGAGAGAGTGTTTTGATTCTAAGTCTCTAATACTTAGAATAATAATATGAAATTAAGTGTATTGAATAATGAAGTGAATGTCTGTATTTATAGGTGAAAAAGACCTTGGGCTTGGCCAAAAAACCGAGACAGATTAGGTCATTAGCGTCGCGACCCTATGGTGTGGGCGCCGCGGCGCTTGACGTGCCACTACACTGTCTCGATTTATTTTTCGCACATTCTTAATTAAATCCAAAATTCAATTTTGACTTAATTAAAACAATCATTATTCATTTAAATAGCTCGATTCTAAATCGAATATTTAATACTCTCTCAATACATCCTTAGATCGAAAAGACAATCGACATAGTGTGACCCTACAAGCCTTCACATATCGACATTAATCAAATTAAGGTCTACGCGGAACTCCTAGACAATGCCGCCAGATGAACTATGCGAAGTACGTTTACACGACTCCAGTAAACTTAACCTCTATGTGGTAAGATAAAATCCTTTCATTCACGACACACCCGATCAAGCTTAGGATTTGTCAAGTGTCTCTCCAAATGACTTAATCATTGTATCTCATCTATATTAGTTGACAACTAGACCATATTCTAAATATGTCTATTACGTTGGCCAACGACTTAGTCAACCTAATATCACTGAGAATCTGAGTGTTCTCTCGAATATACATTCGAGCAATGAATCCTAATCTTGGCTCAACTACCACCTTTAATCCACATCGTAATGTACCCAATACAAGTCGTATCTCAACCTATAAGACATTTGAGCTTATGACAGTATCAAAGTATATTACTTTGTAGACAAGGTGCGTATTGACCTCAAGTCTAAGGACTTCTATCTCCCACACGCTGATCATACTTTAGACAAGTATAACAAACAATATATCAACAGGGTATATCAATACTTACAAAGTATCCATGTGTCCATCACGAGTAGCCATTACTTGTAGCAGGTGAGACACACTACATCCTCTAAGGATGTGATGCAGACCACATGTCGACTTATCACATATCATCGATATTCCATTCTCGATGATCATTAGTCGAGGCTATTTTAAGAGTTACGTTATAATATTAATATCTCACATTATTAATAATAGTGTAACCTCCATGGATGCATTATAGAATGTTATAAATAATAAATTAATAATTCAATAATTGTAAATGCCAAAATATTAATCTCCATTAATAATAATACGAATGTGTGTAAAGTACATTTGTCTTTATACAGATTGTCTCTAGGACATAAATATATTTTCAATCTCCCACTTGACCTAGAGCCAATCTCCAACATATCTAATACCCATATTTTCAAAATGACCATTATATTTGACTAAGCTTAATGGTTTAGTGAATGGGTCAGCTAGATTATCGTCCGTGAGAACATAGTCTAATCTAATATCTTCAGTCTCCACCATCTCCCTGAGTATGTGGTACTTCCTTGGTACATGCTTGTTTCTGTTGGTTGATCTTGGTTCCTTAGCTTGCGCAATCGCACCAGTGTTGTCACAATAAACCATTATTGGACAAGTGGCACTTGGAACAACCCCTAGTTCCTTCAGGAACTCAGATATCGCGACAACTTCTTTACCATCTTCCGACCTAGCAATGTACTCAGCTTCTGTTGTCGAATCAGCAGTTGTAGCTTGTTTGAAACTTTTTCAGCTTACTGCTCCACCATTGAAAATGAATGTGTAACCTAATTGAGATTTATAGTCATCAAGATCCATCTGGAAGCTAGCATCAGTGTACACAGTAGCAGCTAGCTTTTCTTCCCCACCATAGACTAAGAAGTAATCTTTAGTTCGTTTAAGATACTTAAGAATACTTTTGACTGCTTTCCAGTGTTCTTCCCCAGGATTCTGCTGGAATTTGCAAGTCATACTAAGTGCAAAGGCCACATCTGGCCTAGTATAGGTCATGGCATACATGATCGATCCTATAGCCGAAGCATATGGGATCATTTTCATGCGTTCAAGTTCTATAGTATTAGAAGGACTATCCTTCTTAGATAACTTGATGCCTTGTCCCATAGGTAGACTGCCTTTCTTGGAATTTTTCATAGAAAAATGTCTAAGCACTTTGTCTATGTAGACTGACTGTGACAGCCCAAATAATCTATTAGGTCTATCTCTATAGATCCTAATTCCCAGAATGTAGCAAGCTTCACCTAAATCCTTCATCATGAAGGTACTGGACAACCACTCATTGACTGACTGCATGAGAGTCTTATTGTCTCCCATTATCAATATGTCATCTACATATATGATAATGAAGGCAATAATCCCATCCTTGCGTTTACTATAAACACATGGATCTTCTTTGCTTCTGACGAAATCAAATGACTTGATAGCATTGTCAAAGCAAATGTTCCAACTCCTCGAGGCTTGCTTAAGCCCATAAATGGACTTTTGTAGTTTGCATACATCATTTGGTTTGGACTCGAGCAAAAAACCCTCAGGTTGTTTCATATATACCTCCTCAACTAGATTACCATTGAGGAAAGCAGTTTTGACGTCCATCTGTCAAATGTCATAGTCATAATATGCAGCTATTGTAAGCAAAATCCGAATGGACATAATTTTTGCAACAGGTGAAAAAGTTTCATCATAATCGACCCCAGGCCGTTGATTATAACTTTTAGCCACCAATCTTTCCTTATAAGTCTGTACCTTGCCATATGCATCAATCTTCTTCTTAAAGACCCATTTGCATCCTATGGGTCTAACCCCTGTTGGCAAATTAACCAAGTTCCAAACTTGATTTATGTACATCGAGTCCATATCAGATTTCATGGCTTCTTTCCATAATTGCAAATCAATGTCTAACATAGCTTCATTATAGGTTGTAGGTTCATCATCATCAGGAATATCTATCTCATTCTGTGTTTCAGCAAGGAGATTAAGTCTTTCAGGCGGACGATGAGTCCTAGTGGTCCTACAGAGTTGATTATTCTGCGTTTCAGTATTTGTTGCATTCTGATTGTGAGAAGGTGTTTGTGTGCTGGACAATCCATCATCTTGAGAGCTTTCAGGAATGTCATTCTCATGTATTTCCTGAATGGAATGAGGTACAACCATTATATCATCTTCCATTGGTTGTGTATGAGAGCCTTGCATTTCTGCACTATCTCTCACAGCACTCCCACTGGCTGAAGGGCGTACTCTAAGTACCCAATCTTCATCAGATACTCCCATTGAATCCTTGGTTAGGTCATTGGACAAGGATTCATTTTCTGTGTTATCTTGTGGTTCCTGAATTTCTTCAAGTTCTATCTATGTGCAGCTATGTTCCTTGTAGACATATTCTTCTTCAAGGAAAGTTGCGTTCCTGGAAACAATGACCTTATGTTCTCCAGGAAGATAGAAATAGTATCCCTTAGTTTCCTTTGGATACCCCACAAAGTAACATTTCTCACTTCTAGATTCCAACTTGTCAGTGAGCATCTTCTTAACATATGCAGGGCACCCCCAGAGTCTCATATGTTTAAGAGTTGGCTTCTTGCCACACCATATCTGATAGGGTGTCTTTTCTACTGACTTGGAGGAAACCTTATTCAGAATGTATATAGAGGTTTGTATAGCATGTCCCCAAAGGTATGTCGGTAGAGCTGAGGAGCTCATCATGGATCGAACCGTATCCAATAAGGTTCGGTTTCTCCTTTCGGCAACACCGCTCATCTGTAGTATTCCAGGAGGTGTCCACTCTGATTGGACTCCATGTAGCTTTAAGTAATCTAGAAAATCCTTGCTCAAGTATTCACCTCCTCGATCCGATCGAAGGGTTTTGATACTTGTTGCAAGTTTCTTCTCTACTTCCAACTTGTACTCTTTGAACTTCTCAAAAGTCTCGTATTTGTGTCTCATAAGATACACATATCCATATCTTGTGAAGTCATCAGTAAAAGTGATGAAGTATGGGAGGCCTCCTTTAGCTTGAGTTGAAAATGGCCCACATACATCAGTATGGACCAACTCAAGCACCTATTTGGCTCGCATACCTTTCCCAGAAAGTGGCTTATTGGTCATCTTTCCTCTCAACCAAGATTCACAGTTACCATAAGACTCCAAGTCAAATGGTTCGAGGTAGTCTAACTTCCTTAACCTTGCTATCATTGATTCATTGATATGACCAAGTCTGCAATGCCATAGGTAGGTAGAGTTTCTATTACTTATCTTAGCTCGTTTATTTTGTACATTGAGTATTTCTCAACTAGAGTTTAGTGTATATAATCCATCCACAAGAGGAGCAGTTCCATATATAACATTATCAAAAGACAGTACTTGACTGCCATTATGAATATATGAGGAAAACCCCTTCATGTCCAAAACAGGGATAGAAATGATATTCCTCGTTAACGAGGGTACATAGTAGCAATCATTTAACACTAGACAATATCCAGAAGGCAAATTTAATCTATAAGTTCCTACGCGCTCAGCATCCACTCGTGCTCTATTTCTAACGCGTAGGTCTACCTCTCTTGGTCCAACCTTCCTGCTATCAGTTAGCCCCTGTACAATTGTACAAATGTGTGAGCCACAAGCGGTATCCAATACCTAAGAATGAGAGTTATTTATAGACATATTTATTTCAATGACGTACATACCTTGTCCACCAGAGGTAGAAGCACCCGGTGCTTTTCCTCCTCCTGGTGACGTGCAGTCCTTCTTCCAATGCCCCTTCTTATTGCAGTTGAGGCATTCATCCTTAGCCGGATTTACCTTCTTCTTCTTCACACCTCCCTTAGGCTTCATAGCTGAGGGCGCAGCGACTGCTTTGCCCTTCTTATTCTGTCATTCCTTACCTTTCGGCTTGGGTTGGCTGGTAGAGCTCACCATGAGCACAACTTTGCCTTTGGAAGTGGAAGACTCAAAGGTCTTGAGCATGTTGTGCAGCTCCGACAGACTCTCCTTCGTTCCATTCATATTGTAATTCATTATGAAGTTTTCAAAGAAACGAGGGAGAGAGTTCAGGATGAGGGTGGTATCGACATTCTTTTCCAGCTTCGTTCCAATTGAAGCAATATCATCTTCAACATATGCTGCGAGACCTGGCCCTCTTCATTGAGCTTACACTTGAAAAGTTCTATCAGTAATTCATATTCCATAGTCTGGGATTTGAGTCATAGAGACTCTTCAAGTGTTCGAGCATCTCATTGGGACCCATGTTCTCATGTTGTCTCTGAAGTTCCATAGACATGGAAGACAACATCACGCGCGGTGCTGAAGTGGCATCATCTATGTGTTTTTGGTAAGCATCCTTATCAAAAGAGGCGTATTCAGCAAAGTCTGTCGTAGGGACTGTTGGGAACACCGTGTCCAACACGTATTCTATTTTCTCTTGTCTCAGCACTATTCGCAAATTTCTTAGCCAGTTAAGGTAGTTAGGTCCAGTAAGTTTGTTCATTTCAATCAACATTTTCAATGATAAGCTCGACATCTTTGATAATCTGAAGAATTAGATAGACTGGAAATCAAACTCAAAATTTATTTCATATTACACACATTCGTTTATGCTAATCAACATGGTCTTTTATTTAATTAGCTCCCACTATTTTAACATACTTCTACGACCCCATGGTAGAATACAGACCGATATTAATTGAGGTCATAATGGGCCAAGATCCAAGCCTATGCTATCTCCGCGTTGGCTTTGGCTGATAATTTCAATAACACATCTTAGTAGGTTCTAAACCAATTGAAAAACTTATTTGTAACCAATTGAAAAACTTATTTGTAACTTATTTGTACCCCCTACCCGCACCCATACCCGCCAGAAAATTTTATACTCGTCACCTACCCGTCACCCGTGGCGGATACATTTTCAACATCCATATCCGCCTAAGCAGGTATATTCCTAAATCTACACCCGATCCACCATCCAAATGGATATCCGCCACTCGCCAAGGTGAAATTGCTCGGTTGGATGCAGGGTGGGGCAGGCCGGTATGAGGCGGGTATAACTGCAAATCAACCACCTACCCATATCCGCTTACCATCCGTCAAAGTTATACACATACCCGTCTATTACCCGTCAAAGTTATACACATACTCGCCCCAACTGGAGCAGGTGCGATGCAGAATCCGCAAAATTATACCCACCTATCATCCCTAATAACAAAAACGATTCCATATTAAGTATGATTCGAGCTCAAAATATCTAACTAGGAACCAAAGAGTACTTACCATTCCCCAATAAACCTTATGGAGTACTATATAACTAATGTTAGTATTAAAACTAGGACAAGTACTTGTGCTATAGGCTATAAGCTAGTCTTAGATGGTATTTTTTTGTCTTGGAAAGTGCACCATTAAAATAAATATTTATTTTTTACTTCAAGATGATATCTATAACACTGTTTTCATATCCAAATTAAGATCAGAGAATCTAATAAGTGATAATTAATTAATACAGAATATTTGTACATTATGATATACTCCTACTAAAATTTTAATAGTTACTACTATAAACTTGATTTCTCAAAATCTGTTTGTATGAATTAGAAAATTTGTAGAATTGTGTCAAATATTTTAATATAGAAAAAGGCAAAAAGTTCAGGTTCGCCGTTATTCTTTATGAGAAGATTTACTTTTGTCCTTGATAAAAAGTGTGATTTGTCCATGTCCTCAACGATATTATAATTTTGGCTCAAATGTCCTAAGTCACTAATGATAAAGTCATGATTGGATTAATATTTTAACCATAATGATAAGTTTGATCTTATTCCTTATTATATAATAACGAGTCTCTAATTATTTAGATTAGCATAGAATCTTGCCACGTGACTACAACCACAAAAATGTAGCTTCACAACAATCCAAAACACCCAAAAGAGTTCCTCCACGGCACAATTAAAATGCGCATGGCTAAACAAAAGAGAAAAAACTATCTCCTTTTTTCGATTCATTGTCTACTCCATTTATGTGTAAAATCCATAGTCTTGAAGTTTTGGAATGATTTTGAAGATGAAGACCGGTGATGTTCGTTTAAAAAAATTACCGTGCATATGAGTGTATTACTATGTGTTGCGCCACTTGTTTTATATATTGATATTTTGTTGTTTTTTTCTATACTATGCATTGACTATATTTCTTTTGAACCGAGGGTCTATCAAAAACAAATTATCTATCTCACAGAGGTAGAAATAAGGTCTGCATATATACATCATACCATCCTCAGACCCACTCATAGAATTACACTGTGTATGTTGTTGTTCATGCTGTGACTAGTGAAAGTTGTGATTTGTGGTGGAGAAATAGTGTATAAGAAAACGATTTTTTTCAGATATGAGATTAGAGAAGAAGATCGGAGCTAAGGTTGTATGGTACTTTTTGGATGGAAAAATATGGTGAATTTTGGCAGCAACAATATTTATTTGGTCACTGACAAATTGGTTAAAAAGACAAATTGGCTGAGAAACATTGAAATAGAGTACCATGGTTATTGTATCTTCAACTTCACTTATACAGTTCAGCCAATTATTTGTCACAAACTTATAAGTGAGGTATTGTTATGAGACGACAATATATGAAAATATAATCACGACAAAAAATACATAATTTTATGTGGAAAACTCTCAAGAGGAAGAAAACACATAATCAATTATTAACTCTTGTTATTTTTCAATGAAAGATGATTACCAAATATAACAAAAAAAAAATTTATATCGGCGAAAGCCCCTTACTTCGTTCATCACAAGGGTTGCCGCCTCTTATAACCCCTCAATCAGAGGCCCACAAACTTAACAAACATAGTAACATTTTAATCTCTTTTGTGTTCATATATTTACTCAAAGGAGTACTCCTTTTTGGTGCCTCAATATTTTTTCACTAATACCATAGCAAATTTAGCATGCGGATTCTATCCATAACTCAATTTAAATGTATTGGACTATTGGTTACGTAAAATGTTGGAATATGTAAAGGTGTTACTCCTATAAAAAGTTTTTATTGGTGGTCTAAAATGTCCAAATCTGCAGGGCTCAAATTTACAATAATGAAAAAAGCTGAGAGCCTGTCTGATACTCAGACGTTCTATATTAAATTACTTCCTCCGAATAAAAAAGAGTATTCATTTAGCTATTTGTATATTTTTTAAAAAAATACTAATTATTAGGTAAAATAGGTAATCTGACTAAAATATCTCTAATTAAATAAGGATAAATACGAAAAAATAAAGTTAATTCTTTCTTAATTTAGTAAGTAAACACCCTTTTTGATTCAAAAAATAAAGGCTAGTTGTACAATTTCCGAAAAGAGTATTACTTACTACTCATACTTTAATAAGAACCGTACTGATACGCAATCCTTTGTTCAAATATATACTCGTTTGTTCAATTTATATGATATATTTTTCTTTTGAATTCATTAAAAAAAATAAGAATTTAATTTTAAATTTTATATTTAACGAGATAATTTATAGTAACACATATATTCTTAAATTATTTTAGGCCACAAAGTTTAAAATTTTATTTTATGTTTTAAACTCCGTACTCAGTCAATTATATGATACTCCTATATTGAGATGGAGGGATTAGTGTTAAGAGTCTCACATCGAAGATGGAATAATAACATGTATTCCTTATATGGACTTGGACAATCCCACCCTACAAGCTAGTTTTTGAGGTTGGATTAGACCCAAAATCCATTCTTTATATGGTATCAGAACCAGACTCATTTCAATTCTTTGTTCACAGATGTTGGGCCCCCAAATTATATTATCCACGCTCCAATTAACAAGGTTTGGCATGCGGAGAGTGTTAAGAGTCCTACATCGGATATAAAATGAGAACATGGACTCTTTATATGGACTTGAACAATCCTCACCCTACAAACTAATTTTTGGGGTTGAGTTGGACTCAAGATTCATTCTTAACATGTTATCAGAGCAGGGTCCATCTCAATTATTGTTTCCCAATGTTGACCCCCATATTAAATTGTCCACGCACCAGATGTCCAGCTCTGGGCGTGCGGAGGGGTGTTAAAAGTCCACATCAGAGATGAAATGGGAAAATGAATTTCTTGTATGTACTTGGACAAGCATCACCCTATAAATTAGTTTTAAAATTTTTAAAGTTGAGTTAGACTCAATATTCATTTTTTACAATTGGTAGCTTTCAACATTTTCATTATTTTTCTCAGTTCTTCACTTTCTTTGTTTTCTTTTTATTTTACCACCTTTCTTGAAGCAGCACAAAGAAAAATACAGACGGAATTGTTGGGAAAGTAGAGTTTTTTATTTATTTTTGTGTTGTAGTGGTGGTGGGAAAATAGAGGGAAAAATTGCAAGCTTTCAAAGCAGCAGTAGTACCAGCTGTTACTCTCAATAATAATAATAATAATAATAATAATAATAATAATAATAATAATAATAATAATAACAATTCTAGTATGTATTGCCACTCAGCTTATTACCTCAGGTACCATACTATTATTTCTTTTTTTCATTTTTTTAACTTGATATGTGCATGTTTATGGAGTTTTAAGTTCTTGTTTGAGTAAAGGGTTTAAAAAGATTCAATTTTTACATGTTTTCAGCTTGATTTATGCATGATATTGTGGGGTTTATTTTTCTTGATTTTTAAGTGCTTACTTGAATAATGGGCTTAAAAAGATTCGATTTTTACATGTTTTTGTGGGGTTTACGTTTTATTATTTTATGTTCTTGTGTGGGTAAAGGGCTTAAAAAGATTCAATTTTCACATGTTTTTGTGGGGTTTAAGTTTTATTGGCTTTTAAGTTATTGTGTGAGTAAAGGTCTTAAAAAGATTCAATTTTCACATGTTTTTGTGGGGTTTAAGTTTTATTTGCTTTTAAGTTATTGTGTGAGTAAAGGGCTTAAAAGATTCAATTTTTACATGTTTTTGTGGGGTTTAAGTTATTGTGTGAGTAAAGGGCTTAAAAAGATTCAATTTTCACATGTTTTTTGTGGGATTGAAGTTTTATTGGCTTTTAAGTTCTTGTGTGAATAAAGGGCTTAAAAAGATTCAACTTTAACATGTTTTCAAGCAGTTTTAAGTTTTCTTGGGTTTTAAGTTATTGTGTGAGTAAAGGGCTTAAAAAGATCCAATTTTCACCTGTTTTCAACTTGATTTGAGCATGTTTATGGGGTTTAAGTTTTCTTGGATTTTTATGTTTTGTGTGAGTGAAGGGCTTAAAAAATTCATTTTTACAAATTTTCAGCTTAATTTGTGCATGTTTATGGGGTTTAAGTTTTCTTGTTTTTTTTAAGTTGTGTGTGATTAAAGGACTTAAAAAGATCCAATTTTCATGTTTTCAGCTTGATTTGTGCATGTTTTGTGGGGTTTAAGTTTTCTTGATTTTTAAGCTCGTGTGATAATAGGGCTTATAAAGATCCATTTCTTGATGTTTTCAGCTTGATTTGTGCATATTAATGGAGTTCAAATTTTCTTGTTTTTTAAGTTCTTATGTGTTAAAGATTCAATTTTTATGTGTCATAAATAGAGGTGATGAAGCAAGTAGACATGCAGCACGCTTTGCGGATATTGGAGAACTTGAACAGTCTGCAGGGTTCACTCAAGATGGTGCTGTTGATTTAAGCAGAAGTATACAATTTTTAAAATAATTATCTCCTCACCAAACTATATTAATTGTTTTATTTCTTTGATTTTGACCTTAAAAGTATAATCTTTTTGTTGTGTTTTTGGTTTCTTGAAAGGTGATGTACCTGTATTATGGTGAGATGAGGCCAAGCAATGTTGGTGCAGTTTCTTGTAACAATAACAACTTACACTTTGGTGAACTTAATACGGTAAGGGGAAAAAAGAACAATCTTTGCAAGTATATAATATGTATATATTTGTGTATAAAAAAAATAGGGCAGTCCAATGTATTAATTGCCGGACCACAAGAATCTATTGTATGCAATCTTATCTTATATTTCTGCAAGAAGTTATTTCCACGGCTTGAACCCTGGATCATCAGAAACAGGAGTGGGGGTTCATGTTGCAGCAGGAGTGGGGGTGGTGTTGGTGGTGTGACATTGGGAAATGTGCAGCATTTTGAGAACTGGGGTGATTCGGGTACTGCAGACCATTGCCAGTAGACTGACACTTCCACAGATGTTGATACTGATAAAAGAAATCACCAGGTTTTAGCTTTTCTCCAACATCCCACCCCCACCACCACCCTTCCTATGAAAATTGCAATACTGGATATTTAGCAATAGTCCATTCTTGTCTTGTTCTTTCCTTTTTCCTTAAAAGGATTGACACATAATGGACCCCAACTTTTTGTGATTGAATCATATTTGTTGTTTTTTTGGAAGTTCTAATGGGGGTTAATTCACAAGGTTAGCAATTTCTAGTTAGTGTTAATATAGTCGACCCCACTTGATTGTGATTGATACATGTTTATTGTTTTTTTTGTTCTATTGAGGTAATTTCATAAGATTAGAAGTTTCTAGTTAGTGTTCATACAGTTGACGCTTACATGTTTGTGATTGAGACATTTTTTTTTTACTTTTTTTGTAGTTCTAATGGAGATTATTTCACAAGGTTAGCGGATTCTTAGTCAGTTGTTAATAGTGCTTTGTTATCTTGATATTTGGGCTGGTGGTTTATAAAATATATCTATATGATTATATTGAGCTCTATTTATAGACACTCCATTACAATTATTTTCCTAGTAGGATACGATATATTAAATTTATTCATATTCTAACACTCCCCCTTAAGCTGGTGCATACAAGTCATATGTACCGAACTTGGTGAAAATATATGTAAGCTAATCACTCGACTTCACAAATTTTATAACAATATCAACAGAGAATATCTTTTCTCTAACAAAGTGACAGTTAATCTCAATGTGTTTAGTCCTCTCATGAAATATCAGATTTGGAGCAGAATGTCGATAAAACACTGAGTGATCAGCTTCACTACGAGTCATGCCAAACTCCTGAATTATTGTGCTGAACTTTCCAAACTAGGTTCGAGAAGATTGTTTCAGACCATAAAGTGCTCGGCACAATCGACAGACCAAGCTAGACTCCCCCTGAGTAACAAAATCAGGTGGTTGCTCCACATAAACTTTCTCCTCTCCTCAAGGTCATCACGGAGAGAATAACATACTTCACGACTGTGTCCAAGCCTATTACAATAACTACACCCAGGTCGAGATCTTTCAAGACAACCTCCTCCTCCTCGCTTTTTCATGGACTGTGATGTGCGATTTTCTGTCTCCTCCTTGAGGGTTTTGAAGTAATCATAGGACTTGAACTTACAGTTCCCGTGTTTTTGGAGTTTAACATATCAAAATCGAGAGACGTAGCGAAATCTGACTTGAAAGATGGATGAAACTTGACGAACATAATCCAAGAAGAAAATCATCGAGATCTGGCCGAAAAAAGGTACATGCGTTGCGCGTGGATCTGGCCAGAAAAAGGTGCATGCGTGACACGTGAATTTGATGCGCTAGCCGAAACTGGCACTTCAAGTGGCACGTGGTGGCGCGTGAGCGGGTATTTGTAGGAGCCGATGACTGGGTTTTGATCGGAAGAGATTGATCTACCTCGTGGTGGTGTTGGAATTTGCGCAACACTATCCGAACAACTATGTTGTCATCGAAAATATTGCACAGTGACTGATTTTTTTTCCTGGAAATTTGCACAACAATTAGTCTCTCACTAGCTTGAAGAAAAGGACGCAAAACAATCTCCGGAATTGAGACACGAGACTGTGATGGTATTATGGGTAAGATCGAAATGATGGCACGACCCTACGGGACGCAAAACAATCACCGGAATTGAGGCACGGGACTGTGATGGTATTTTGTGGGTAGGATTGCAATGACGGCAAGACCCTACGTGAAAAGAAATTATGCCGAAAAAGTTGTCAAACCTCGAAGAAATTGGTATGAGTCAGCTCGGAATCTCTACGCGATGCTAACAGTAAAAGCAATTCTTAAAAAAATGTCCCGAAACAGCGTGGATTCGCCGGAACCCTAGTTCCGATAATCAGAATCTGGTAATTGTTCGCGCTAAAATTACTATTCACATAGTGAAAACACTGTTCACGCCTATTTTTTTTAGAGAATATTTTATTTATAAATATCTGAAAGTTCTCTACAATCTTCACTTTACCATTATCTTTGGTCAGACGGCCGATAAATATTGGCTAGTGCCGCCCGCCGGCAGCGGAAGCTCTTTGAATCTCTACCAAGATCGTAGAAGCTCTGATACCATATGAGAAATTATGAGAGAAAAATATATTATTGAATTGTTGTGTACCTACATGATTATACTGAGCTCTATTTATAGACACTCCATTACAATCTTTTTTTTTCTAGTAGAATACTATAGATGAAATCATATTCCTATTCTAACCCATGTATAATGGATTAAAGTGTTGGGAATTATCTTGAGAATGTATATAGTTGAACTCATTCTAGGTTGTGATTGAGGCATATTTATCCTTGGTTCCTTCGCAGTTCCAATGAGGATTATTTTACAATGTTAGCAAATTCTGGTTAGTGGTTAATACTACATTGTTATCTTGATATGTCGGGCTGGTGAGATTATGTCAGTTTCATGTATAGTACTTGTATTCGGGGTTTCCCAATTGTTAATGATATATTTACCTTATCCAAAGAAAAGACAGTTTCACGTATAATTATTATAATTGATGGGGATTATCTTGAGATTGTAATGTTATGCTCGACTTTCATGTTTAAGGTGGTGTGTTAATTTCACTTATCTGAAGTTGGGCTAGTTAGGGTAGCATTTAGGGATCTTATGTCGCTCCAAATCTTGTGTTAATAAATTGAATATATTGATTGACGGGTGAAGTAAGCCTCTGTAAGCTATATCTTTGGAATTTAATGGATGGTTGGGTTGGACTTGGGTAATGGCTAGGAAATATTCAATTAATGAATTGGTTGGTTTGTCCTTAGATTTGTTTTGACGAATTAAGTATATACTCCCTCCATCCCGATTTATGGAACACTTTTTCTTTTTTAGTCTTTTACAAAAAGAATAACATCATTTTATATTTAGTTTACTACTAATAATTTAACTCTACAATGTCCATTATACCCTTTATGAAATGATTGATAACACTTATTTTAAATCACAAGTTTCAAAAGTCTTCATTTTTTATGCCCACTAAAAAACCATTACATAAACTAGAACGGAGGGTTCTTTGACCCGAGGGGGGTCGAGGCATCTGGATATGATTTGATGTCTTTATAACAAAACCAACCCTTATTGTGAACTTGTAAACGTGTAAATATAGGAAACAATATATTCCCTACCCATAATTAGAATATTTTCATATATTGTGTAAATATAATTATGGTAAGACTAGGATTCCTGTTTTGTATAGGCTTAGGATTCCTATTGTATAAGGGATGAATATTGTACTCTATATATACCTTGATATTAATGAAAGACTCCCCAAGGGAGATTAATATCATCTAACATGGTATCAAGAGCCAAATAAACAAAACCCTAAAAACCTTTCATACTCCGCGGTCCTCCCGAATTTTCTTCTTATTTTTCGGGTTTTGTTCTTCCTTTCTTCTCTTCTCTAAATGGCTATCCCTGATTCTTCCACACTTTCTGACGCCTCTACCTCCACAAATTCCACCACAAAGTCATCACCCCCGTTTCACCCCGCCCTTACCGTTTCCAACATCAAGAACCATATTCCCATTATTCTTGATCAAGAAAACAACCAGTATTCTCCCTAGGTTGAACTTTTTCGCAATCATGCATGTCTCTATAACGTGATTGACCATATTGATGACTCCATTCCGCGCCCTACGGAGGTTGATGATTCTATCTGGCATCGTCTCGAAGCCGGCGTCAAACAATGGATATATGGTAGTATCTCTCAGGATTTGCTCCTTACTATCATGAAATCTGACTCCACAGCCCTTGACTTGTAGAATCGTTTGGAGGAAATTTTTCAGGACAACAAGCACACTCGTGCCGTGTATTTGGAAGAACAGTTCAATAAAACACGTCTTAAAAACTTCTCCAATGTCTCTGAGTACTGCAAGCAGCTTAAACTTCTAGCGGATTAACTCTCCAACATCGGCACGCCTGTCACTGACGATAAAATGGTGCTACAAATGATTTCTGGCCTTACTAAGGGCGAATATGATACTTTGGCCACCATAATTCAACAGGCAGATCCCCTACCGAGAACAAAGCTCGCTCACAATTGTTGCTCGAAGAAATCCGTCGTGCTAAGCAGGATGAGCACGCCCAGTAGGTGTTAGCTATCGACACGCAACCCCAAGATCAGACGCCACCAGACAACTCCCAACAGCGGCAGGGCCATGGCGGCAAGGGTGGAAAAGGCCGTGGCGGTAGAGGAGGCCGTGGTCATGGCAAGGGTCGCGATCAATGTAATCCACAACAGAATAAAGAACAGAGATCGCAAATAACTGGGCCGCGGCTCTCGCCAGCTGTTTGTCCAGGCCATGGCGCCAAGACAGAGTCATGGTGTCCCGGCCAGAGTCACGGCACTAAGTCCATTCCAAGATCAGCAGCCATACAATCCGCCTGATTCTTACTCCCGGTTTGTTAGGCCCCGCCCAAACCCACAAAGAGCTCCACTTCATGCAAGGTCGTCCCGCAGCCCTTCTCCGCAAGATGACACCCATCGAGTTGGGTCAGCGTCAAAGACTCTCTATGCAACAAACCGACAATACTTGGTACATGGACTCAGCGCCACATCTCACGCCACCCGGTCTGCAGTACTATTCCTAAACTGTTTAGTTTAAAGCATCCTCAATATGTTACAGTTGGTAGTGGACAACGCATTCCAGTTAAGGGTTATGGTACCTCATACACACAACCTCCTCATCCACTCTTCTCCCTCAAAAACACCTTATATGCCTCACACATGATTAAGAACCTCATATTTGTTCGCCAATTTACTCGTAATAATTCTGTCTCTGTGGATTTTGACCCTTTTGGTTTTACTGTGAAGGATCTTCATACGGGGATACCTCTTACGAGATGCAATAGCACGGGGGATCTCTATCCATTCACTTCCACCTCCGCTGCCAGATCTTGCTCTCCCGTCACTCTAGCGGTTGTTTCTTCTTCAACTTGGCATAATAGGCTTGGTCATCCAGGAGTCCCAGTTTTTAATTTTCTTAGAGACAATAATTTCATTGTTTGTAATGGGAAACTTGCCCAAAATTATGTTTCTTGCACTTTAGGCAAACATATTCGTCTTCCGTTTAAATCATCTATTAGTGTTACATTTGCTCCTTTTGATATCATACATGCCGATTTATGGACATCTCCTATCTCTAGTTCTCTCGGTCATAAATACTATCTTGTGTTGCTTGATGAATTTTCACACTACGTTTGGTTATACCCTCTTAAATTTAAATCGGAAGTGTTTGTCAAATTTCTTGAGTTTCGCAAGTTCATTCAAACACAATTTGGAAAAGGCATAAAATCATTTCAGTGCGATAATGGTCGTGAATTCAACAACTCTATGTTTCACCGCTTTTGTACCACTAATGGCATGGTCTTTCGCTTCTCCCGCCCTCACACCTCACCAAAAAATGGTAAAGCTGAAAGAATCATCCGCACCATTAACAATATGATTCGCACCCTATTGATTCATGCCTCCCTCCCTCCACCCTTCTGGGTCTATGCTGCTAAAATGTCAGAATACACTCTAAATATTCTCCCTACTAGCACTCTTCACAATATGACCCCTACCGAAATCATCTACCATAGAATCCCCTCTTATGATCATCTACGGATTTTTGGTTGTCTGTGCTATCCCAACCTTAGCTCCACCGACCCTCACAAGCTCGCTCCTAGGTCCACTCCATGTGTCTTTCTAGGATTCCCGCCGAACCATAGGGGCTATCTATGTTATGACTCGTCGACTCATCAGATCCACATATCTCGTCACGTCACATTCGACGAGACCACATTCCCGTTTTTGAATCTTCCAAAATTCCAAAAACAGGACTACTCATTTCTTGACGAGTCTGCCATCTCCCCCCCTCATAATCGAACAACTCACATCCTTTGTTCCGTCGTCAGAGCCGCGGCGCCCAAACTTCAGAGAAGCCTATCAACCTTCTAGCGTCGCGACTCTCGATCTAGAAGCCGCGACGCCTCTGACGGCTTCGCCCCCGCCTTCTCCTTATCCGACGTTACCCCCGTCTCAGACACCACTCCTTCATCCATTGTCCCTACCCATCCAATGGAAACTCGTTCAAAGCATGGAATCTTCAAACCCAAAGTCCATTTCAACTTGTCTGCCCAAACCATCTCTCCACTTCCAAAGAACCTAAAATTGGCCAAACAAGACCCTAATTGGAATTCGGCTATGTATGAGGAATTCAATGCTTTAACTAAACAACACACGTGGGATATAGTACCTAGACCTGAGGGGGTGAATGTCATTCATCAGATGTGGCTATTTCACACAAGTTCGTAGACAATGGGGATCTTGAGAGGTATAAGGCCCATCTTGTGGCTAATGGCACAAATCGCCAGGAGGGCATTGATTGTGGTGAGACCTTCACCGTTGTCAAACCGGCTACCATCCGCACAGTTTTGAGCATTACCATGGGCAAATACTGGCCGATCCATCAGCTTGATGTGAAGAATGCATTCTTACATGGGGATCTGAGAGAGACAGTCTACATGCATCAGCCACCAGGGTTCACCCATCCAGCAGTTCCTCACTATGTGTGCCGTCTCCGTAAGTCACTATATGGCCTGAAGTAGGCCCCCCGTGCGTGGTATGATCGTTTTGCTAGGTATATCTTGCAGATTGGGTTTGTATGCAGCAAGAGTGATACATCACTTTTCATTTTTCATCAAGGTAGTAGCACTGCTTACTTATTACTTTACGTGGATGATATTGTTCTTACTGCCTCCTCCGACGGATTGAAAAATGAGATTATTGTCTTGCTCAAGTCCGAATTTGCAATGACCGATTTGGGAAAGCCGAGTTACTTTTGGGGATATCGGTGACCAGGTCCGCCAATCATATGTTCTTGTGTCAACGTAAGTATGCGTAAGAGATTGTGTACTGAGGCTAAGATGGTGAATCGCAAAGAGGTGCCTACTCCAGTTGATTCTAAATCTAAGCTCTGATATGGATGGTGCTCCAAAGATTCGATCCTACTCAGATAGGAGACTTTGCAGTGCACTTCAAGATCTCACATTCACCAGGCCGACATAACTTATGTTGTTCAAACAGTGTGCTTATTCATGCATGCCCCTCAGTGAGTCTCATTTCATCGCTTCTAAGCGTATCATTCGATACATTAAGGGCACTCTTGATTATGGTTTGCACCTATACCCTCTCGCACTGCATATGTTGCTTTCATATACGGATGCAGATTGGGCAGGGTGTCCGGACACGCGACGCTCCACCTCCGGCTTTTGTATTTTCTTAGGGGATAATATGATTTCTTGGTCTGCCAAGCGATAGGGTACTCTATCTCGCTCCACTGCCGAGGCTAAGTACAGAGGCGTTGCAAATGCTAAGCTGAGATTTGTTGGCTCAGAAATTTACTGTTAGAACTTCAGTGTCCTTTGCGTCAGGCATTTATTGTGTATTGTGATAACACCTCTGCCATCTATCTTTCTCATAATCTGGTTCAACATCAGCGAACCAAGCATATTGAGATAGACCTACACTTCGTTCGTGAGAAAGTTGCGTTAGGCCATGTCAGAGTGTTACATGTTCCATCATCCTATCAGTATGCAGACATATTTATCAAAGGACTTCCTGCATGCTTATTTCTTAACTTCAGATCCAGTCTCAGCGTCCGGCCTCCTCCCGCTCCGACTGAGGGGGTGTGTAAACGTGTAAATATAGGAAATAATATATTCCCTACCCATAATTAGAATATTTCCATATATTTTGTAAATATAGTTATGATAAGACTAGGATTCCTCTTTTGTATAGGCTTAGGATTCCTATTGTATAAGGGTGAATATTGTACTCTATATATACATTGATATTAATGAAAGACTCCCCAAGAGAGATTAATATCATCTAACAGAACTGTTTGCATTTATTTAATTTTTATCACAGGGGAAACGAGTTCAGCATGGTGCATTAATAGCTGTGGACTCCATTGATCAGTCCAAAGTAAAGCTTGGAGACGAGAAGGTTGTTGTAGTTGTTTACTCTTTATCTCTTTATTCCAACGGCTATATTCTATTGTATCGTTTGTTACATTTTTACTATTGTATTTACTTAAACTAGCTTTTACTTGCAGACACTTCGCAGGCTGGCTCAGAATAGAGCCTCAGAATAGAAAAGCTACTAGGAAAAGCCGTTTGAGGAAAAAAGTAATATATTCACCTTTTCCAAAATTTAAATGAGATTGAATACTTTTGGTCCTTCCATCAGAAAATGTTCCTTTTATCTTATGTGTACAGTTACTCACTTACAACAAACGAAAAAGGTGTTTACTCACACATTAGCTTCCGTCAAAAAAATGTTCCTATTAATATACATATAGGGGCGTAACTTTAGTTCAAATTCTGTATTTGTATTAAAACTTTATTAAATATATATAAAAAATAATTTTAAACTTAGTTACTGTTGGAAATTTACTAATGTGGAATTAAGTTTATCCAATTATTTATGACTCGAACAATTGGGGTCCCGCATGTCGGAAACGTCGTTTTCACACATGTGCACACGTAGTGCCAAGTTCGCAAATTTCGTTAGTGAAAGAGATATTGGTACGTAAGTGAAACGTTTGAGACATAGAATGATGGACAGTTATTGGCCAAATGACAAGTATCCCATTTTGGTAAACGAAGGAAGAAGTGTAAAATGAAACGAGTCGGAAGTCGCATCGAAGGGCCGCGGCACAGCCCAGTCGAAGCCGAGGCGCCGGAGAGCCGCGGCGCCTCCAAGGCAGCACCGCGGCGCTAATTGGGTGGTCAGTCACTGGAGCCGCGACGCTAATTCGCAGAGCCGCGACGCTTCGGAGGCAGAATACTGCGACGGGAAGATGGAAGTTCTGACTTTTGGGCTGGTTTTGGAGAATTGAATCTCCATTATTTGGCACATGAATTCAGCCATTATTTGGCTGAATGTAACCCCACAATAAGTGACATTACATGGCTATTGAAGGTCATTAGTTGGCTAGTTGAGGGGTCATCTCTTTACACTATAAATTGAGGCATTTGGCTCAATTGTTGAACACACTAATAAACACTTACAAAATTTCTGAAATCTTCTTCTTCCTCTCTAGCAAGTTTACTATACTCAAAGTTCTTCAAGAGTAACACTTGAGTTTCCTTTACTAATTTGTTAAGTTGTTGTTGTATCTTGGGAGACTATTGGCCGATAACATAAAAGGATATATACAGGGCAATCTTGTCTTAAAGACAGAGTGTCATCACTCGACCCAGGAAATCACAAGGAGTTTGTAACGTTCTTGATTCCAGTTTGTTGTAATATTTAGTTTATCCTTTCTAGCAATTTGTAATATTTACTTACTTCCCATTTCCTGCAATTGTTGTAACCCATAATTTTAAGACAAGATTGTTGTAAGTTCTTAGAAAGATGACTAGAAGAGAACAACTCGCTTCTGATTCTGTTGCTGCTACTCAAGGCAACCCTTCTGCCTTCCCCACTGCTGCTCAAGGCACACCTAATGCATTCACCACTGCTATAGGTTCATCCAACGCCTTTCCTGCTATTCAAGGGAACGTTACAGTTCCTCCACCCTCCGGGTTTCATCATGAGCGCCCAGAAAAATTCATGGGCTCCAACTTCAAGGTATGGCAGCAGAAGATGTTATTTTATCTGACTGTTATGGGAATGACTCATTTACTAACAGAAGATCTTCCAAAAACTGGAGATGAAGTGGACCCTTAGCCTAATGAAATGGCTGGAGGGGGCCAAGGTATAATGACATGGAGATGGTTTTTGATGCATGGAGTCATAGTGACTTAATGTGTAAGAACTATATTTTGAACTATCTGTCAGACCCATTCTACTTGGTGTATTGCGTCGTAGGCACAACCAAAGAGTTATGGGAAAAGTTGCATAAGAAGTACAACGCATAAGATGCTGGTACTAAGAAATTCATCGTTGGGAAATTCCTAAAATTTCAAATTGTGGATAGCAAAACTGTGATGTCCTAAGTCTTGGAATTCCAAATGATTCTACATCACCTGGATTTGGAAGGTATGAAACCAAATAAGCAGTTTTTGGTTGCATCACTAATTGAAAAGTTACCTCCCTCGTGGAATGAGTTTATGAGTTACTTAAAAACTCAAGACAAATGAGATGACCTTTGAAGAACTTATTATCAAACTCCATATTCAGGAAGATAATAAGAAGGCCTTGCCTAGGGGAAAACAACCCGCTGAGGCAAAGGCAAATCTGGCTGAGGCCAAAGGGAACCCAAGCAAGAAGCGCAAGTTCTAGAAAGACGGCAAGACTCAAGCGACAGAGAAGTTCAAAGGAAACTGTCACCACTGTGGCAAACCTAGTCACATGATCAAGGACTGTCGCAAGCTCAAGATTGAGCAACAAGAGAAGGCCAAGACCAAAGGCAAGGCACAGGCTAACGTCGTCAAAGACACGCTTCTTGACGACATGATTGAGGAGTTCTCGGCGGTAGTGCTTGAAGCAAACCTTGTTGAGAATCCCATGCAATGGTGGATGGACACGGGTGCTACCAGACACATCTATTCCAATAGAGATGCCTTCTCCACGTATACACCGGTCGCCGACAAGAAGATATTCATGGGTAACAACGCTTCCTCTGACGTGCTGGGGGTAGGAAAGGTGGTCCTGAAGATGACTTCTGGAAAGGAGCTCACTCTGAAGGAGGTGATGCATGTCCCTGAGATTATGAGGAATTTAATTTCAGGTCCTTTATTGGTTAATGCTGGTTTTAGGCTAGTATTTGAGTCCAATAAATTTATAATCACTAAGAATGACACTTTTATGGGGAGAGGCTTAATCTGTGAAGGCCTCTTCAAAGTTAACGCCATGTCTGTAATACGTGCAAACAATAATATTGAAGCTTCTTCTTACTTGATTGAGTCATTTAATTTATGGTATCATAGATTAGGATATGTTAACTACAAGTCCATCCAAAGGTTGGTTAAGCTGGAGTTGTTGCCGTCTATCGATGTAAACCATCAACATAAGTGTGAGGTGTGCGTACAGGCAAAACTCACAAAGCTTCTTTTTTGATCCGTCGAAAGGAATACTGCTCCTCTAGAACTTATTCACACAAATATATGTGATTTGAAGTTTGCACAAACTAGAGGGGGAACAAGTACTTTGTGACATTCATTGATGATAGCACAATGTATTGTTACCTTTACATGTTGAAAAGTAAAGATGAAGCCTTTAAAGCGTTCTGACGTTACAAAGCAGAAGTTGAAAACCAACTAAGCATGCGCATTAAATCCATTCGTAGCGATAGAGGGGGAGAATACGTAGCACCATTTGAGGAATATTGTGCCAAATCGGGCATTGTTCATCAAACGATGGCTCCATACTCACCTCAGTCAAATGATGTTGCGGAACGCAAGAACCGCACATTGAAGAAAATGATGAATGTCTTGCTCTTCAATTCCGGTCTTCCCCAAAATATATGGGGAGAAACCGTCCTTACCGTTAATATGATTCTGAACAGAGTCCCACATAAGGGTAAGGACAAGACTCCATATGAATCATGGAAGGGAAAGAAACCCACCTATAAATATTTAAAAGTATGGGGGTGTTTGGCAAAGGTCGAAGTGCCCAAGCCAAAGCAAGTCAAGATTGGGCCTAAGACTGTAGATTGCATTTTCATCGGATATGCAAATAACAGTAGTGCTTATCGTTTTTTAGTGCATAAGTCATATATTTCAGATAAGATATCCACGGGGGTACAATCATGGAATCAAAGAATGCTCAATTCTTTGAGGATACTTTTCCTAGAAAGGAAAAAGACATAACCTCTCGCAAACGAAGTTATGAACAAAGCTCTCAGGAACCAGGAGTCATTGACTGCCCAGATCTAGTGGACTTCGAAGTGGATGAATATCCGAAATCTAGTGTTCCAGTTTCTCAGAACTTGGAGACTCCAGAGATGGAACCAAGGCGAAGTAAAAGAGCCAGGAAAGATAAATCCTTCGGTCCTGACTTTGTAGCTTATATGGTTGTGATCGCAGCGTTGCGTAACCTTGAGATACATCAAATGGATGTCAAGAAAGCCTTCCTAAATGGTAATTTGGAAGAAGAAATTTATATGGAACAACCCGAGGGGTATGTGATTCCAGGGCAAGAGAAGAAAGTCTGTTGGCTTGTCAAATCTCTGTACGGGCTTAAACAAGCCCCGAAGCAATGGCACAAAATATTTGATAGTATTCTACTATCGAAGGGTTTCTCCATTAACGAGTGTGACAAATGTGTCTACATGAAAGGTAATTCTGACTCGTTCGTCATGATATGCATGTACGTAGATGACATGTTGATCACAGGGAGCAGTCCTAGCTTGATTCTAGAGACTAAGAACATGTTGAAATAATGCTTCGACATGAAGGATATGGTATCACAGATGTCATCTTAGAGATAAAGATCTCTAAGGTGTCTGACGGACTGGTCTTATCTCAGTCTCACTACATCGAGGATATGTTGAGAAAGTTTGAGATGTTTGACAGTTCGCCTATGAAGTCACCAATGGATAGAAATCAAAAGCTTGATAAAAATCGTGGTGCACCCGTATGGCAGGAGCAATATGCACAGGTGATTGGGAGTTTGATGTACATAACAAACTGCACCCGACCTGATATTGCTTATGCAGTCAACAAGTTGGCTAGGTTTACCCGTAATCCGAGTAATGATCATTGGAAGGCGTTTAATTGGGTACTACGATACCTGAAATACACGCTAACTTACGGGTTACAGTATTCGAGATATCCAGTTGTACTGGAGGGGTACAGTGATGCAAATTGGATATCTGATATAGAGAACACCAAGTCCACCAGTGAGTATATATTTACAATTGGTGATGGGGTTGTGTCTTGGAAATCCTATAAGCAAACTTGCATCGCCCGATCCACGATGGAATCGGAGTTTATCACTTTAGAAAAAGCAGGAGAAGAAGCTGAGTGGCTTCACGACTTCTTAGAGGATGTCCCTTGTTGGAACAAACCCGTACCTTTTGTAATGATCCACTACGACAGCCAGTCGTCTCTAGGAAGGGAACGAAATTCTATGTACAACGGCAAGTCTCATCATATTCGACGGAGACATAAGACTGTTAGGCAGCTGATCACCACGGGTATAATATCCATTGATTACATAAAATCAAAGGATAACATAGCGGACCCACTGACAAAGGGCTTACCCAAAGATCAGATGTTCTGTCTGTCTAGGGGAATGGGCTTAAAACCCAAGCTATAAAGGACCAATACGGTGGTAACCCAACCTTACTGACTGGAGATCCCAGGAATTAGGTTCAATGGGAAAACTAAGTTGTAAAGGTTTAGTTGAGCGCTTCGGTGGAAGTATGAGCACTTCGGATAGTGATTTCTGTAAAGAAACACCAAATCCAAAGTCGTTCCCGCGATAGACGTTAAGTGCTATCTGCAGTGTGGGTAAAGGTTAAGTTTCCAAAACCTTTAATGATCCTCAACAGTTGAGGTTAGGTTTGGGAAAACTTTTAATGGTTTCTAACACTTATAAAGTGGGGTATAGCAGGATACCTTGTAGGAGACCACCTATTTATGTGCGAGGACAGGCCGCCTCAAATGAATGCACTTAAGAATCCAAGAAGTGTCCACGACCACAACGGAGAAAACATTACAAAGAACAGAGTAAGGGAAGTAGTTGTGCTGGTACCGTTGACTTGGCTTACACTAAACACTGACGGTTCAAGACATCACGTTTACCGCGCAGTAAGTAAGTCCGATGGTATTCAACTATGAAAGGTTTAAAGCTGAAGCTACCTCTCCTGATGCAACATCGGTCCGCTGAAAGATTTCTGGGAAAGGCACCATGTGAGTGCGTCAAAATCTCTTTTAAGAGGGGATTGTTGGAAATTTACTAATGTGGAATTAAGTTTATCCCATTATTTATGACTCGAACAATTGGGGCCTCACATGTCGGAAACGTCGTTTCCACACACGTGCACACGTAGTGCCAAGTATCGCAAATTTCATTAGTGAAAGAGATATTGGTACGTAAGTGAAACGTTTGAGACATAGAATGATGGACGGTTATTGGCCAAATGACAAGTATTCCATTTTGATAAACGAAGGAAGAAATGTACAAAGTGTAAAATGAAACGAGTCGGAAGTCGCCGAGGCGCCGGAGCGCCACCCAGGCAGCGCCGCGGCGCTTCGGAGGCAGAATGCTGCGACGGAAAGATGAAAAGTTTTGACTTTTGGGCTGGTTTTGGAGCATTGAATCTCCATTATTTAGCACATGAATTCAGCCATTATTTGGCTGAATGTAACCCCTCAATAAATGTCATTACATGGCTATTGAAGGCCATTAGTTGGCTAGTTGAGGGGTCATCTCTTTACACTATAAATTGAGGCCTTTGGCTCAATTGTTGAACACACTAAGAAACACTTACAGAATTTTCTGAAATCTTCTTCTTCCTCTCTAGCAAGTTTACTATACTCAAAGTTCTTCAAGAGTAACACTTGAGTTTCCTTTACTCATTTGTTAAGTTGTTGTTGTATCTTGGGAGACTATTGCCCGATAACGTAAAAGGATGTATACGGGGCAATATTGTCTTAAAGACAGAGTGTCATCACTCAACTTAGCAAATCAAAAGGCGTTTGTAACGTTCTTGATTCCAGTTTGTTGTAATATTTAGTTTATCATTTCTAGCAATTTATAATATTTACTTACTTCCTGCAATTGTTGTAACCCACAGTTACTACCATCCGTTGTCGCTATCATAGAAATTAAAATTCATAAAGTTCAAATCCTGGCTCCGCTTATGTAAATACACACACATTTGCAACAAACTAATAAGGTGTATTTACAATTTATGCCAACCTAAAGTTTCCTCCGCTGCAACTTATTAAAAAAAATCTCCTCCGCTGCAAAATTAACAAAATATTTTCACATCAGGTGGTTGGCTGAAAATATTTCTTTTGTTAGTGAGATATGCATATTATATTCTTAAACATGGTGACATCTTAATATTCAGGTTTTCCGAATTGTTGATTATTGCTGATCTATTTATTATAAGTCTACTTATATACTCGACGTTTAAATGATTATTAGGTTTTTGTTTTGCATAGGCATATGTCCGACAACTTGAGAATAGTAGGCTCAAGACTTTCACAGTTAGAGCAAGAACTAAAACGAGCCCGCTAACAGGTATCTCTAGTATTCGTTTTTAAGTGTTTATTAGGTTTTATGCTTATGTAAATCTATGTTTTCAAGTCATTTCTCTCATGCTAATTTATTGGACGCAGGGCATATTTATTGCTAATGGATATACGGGAGATCAGAATCTTTCTGCTGGTGGAAATGGTTAGAAAATTTCCAGCCTTGCTAACATTCATTACTTTTGTCATATTTTCATGAGGAAATTAATGTATTACGTCTTGTTTATCATAACTTATCATGAGTGTTTTGGTGATACTTGCACAGGGGCATTGGCATTTGACATGGATTATGCACGTTGGCTAGAAGAACATCAACGACATATCAGTGATCTCCGATCAGCTGTAAATTCTCACAGGGGCGATAATGAACTTCGCCATCTTGTTGATGGAGTAATGTCACATTATGATGAAATATTCAAGTTGAAGAGTGTAGGTGCAAAATCAGACATTTTTCATATGCTGTCCGGCATGTGGAAGACTCCTGCAGAAAGGTGTTTCATGTGGTTGGGCGGATTTCGTTCTTCCGAGCTTCTCAAGGTCCACAATGCTCTTGCGTTCAGCTAGAAAAAACTTTATTATGTGTCTCACACAGTTGACACTCGTTGTGTGAGGCACCTTTTTATCGCACAAAAAAGTGGGCCCAAATCCACATTTATATGAGACAGAAAGGTGACTCACATCTTTTTGTTGACGAAGGAACCCACAGCCGCTACTCTCTTGAGTGCGCACAGGGTAAACCCGGACTGACGCAATAGCCTGCAAACCACGTCAGCCGATTAACCACACTTGACAAGCCATGTGTGACAGACTCAACCAAGAAGGTTTATGCAGGGGATCGAACTCGTGACCTTGCGATCCCGCGCTCTACTGCTACACCAGAAAGGTGAATCACATCTGACACTAGTTGTGTGAGGCACATAATAAAAAAATTCGTTCAGCTTCCATACTATGTTTAAAGTGTCATTTCGTATAGTGTGTTATTTTCTTAAACTGATGTCTGATATCGGGAGTACAGATTCTTGGCAACCATCTTGAACCGTTGACAGAGCAGCAGGCTCGTGGGCATATGTAATTTGCAACAGTCTTCTCAGCAAACAGAGGATGCTTTATCACAAGGTATGGAAGCCCTTCAACAATCTCTCGTCGATACACTTTCATCTGCGTCTCTCGGCCCTGCCGGCTCTGGAAATGTAGCCGACTATATGGGACAAATGGCAATCGCAATGGGCAAGCTTGCCACCCTTGAGAACTTCCTTTATCAGGTAACTTTCCTCTGTTAAAGTTCTTTACAACACTGACTTCTCTCTAGAAAATTACCAAAATGTCCCTTATGTTCGTGAGTAGGTTCAAAATTGTCTCTGAAGTATGCACTAAACAGTTTTGGTCCTTGAAGTTTGCTAAAAATTAACACTTAACGTCTTTTAGTTTTGGTCCTGTCAAAACTAAAATGTTCAGTGCATATTTAAGGGACTATTTGAACCTACTCTCCAACATAAAGGGACCATTTTTTTTTGTTATTTTCTCTCACTTGTTCTTTTATGTAATGGAATTTACCTTTGTGTTTTCGTTATTGCTAGGCTGATCTTCTGGGACAAACAACTCTGCAACAGTTGCATCGAATCTTGACAACCCGTCAAGCTGCTCGAGCCCTTCTTGTCATAAGTGATTACATGTCAAGGCTTCGAGCACTCAGTTCATTGTGGTTAGCACGACCCAAAGACCAACTCTAGTAGAACATGAATATTCGTTTCTACAAGGTTCCCCTTACTCACAGAGGCATTTTCTGAGCCTTTGAATTGTGAAGACAAGTCATTATATGGTTAGCTCACAACTTTCAAAAACCTGTCATTCGGAATGACACATTGACAACATCTTGATCCAACACTGACTCGTAATATCTTGTAACAATTAGGGATCTATATACTATTTTCTTGTACTAGGCATGTTAGTAACTTATTCGAATATAAACCGTAGTAAATCGACATATGTAAAAGCATCATCCTTCTGGCTGTTGGTTGCAATTGATGTTTGCCTTTTCGGTTATGGAGAAAGCTTCTCATATTTCTCTGTTTTTCTTGCTTTTTTCGTATAGTAAAACTTCTGGAGATTCGCCTTTTAAATTCATTTAAAAAATTAACAAATCTTTACATGGTTAATAAAGCAAAACTTCAGAGTTTGTATTGACTATATTGTCTACATGAATATATATGATACATTGAGTTTATTGTGATGATTAAAACTAGGAGTAACAGTTTCCTGTTGCCACTGGCTTGTATGCTTTTCCTCTTTCAGTATTCTTCCTTCCTGCAGACAAGGCATGACAAAAAAGTATAAGCAACAATAGATATAGAAGGAAAATTCTTGAAATAAGACTAACAGCCTATTTGGCCAAAATTTTAGGAAGCCTTTTTTAGGGAGTTAAGGTGTTTGGTCAAGTTTATAGTTGTAAAAAAAAAGTACTTCTGATACTCGAAATCTTGCTTCTAGCTTTGGGCACCTCTGACATAAACAGAAATAGCGTATATACAAGGCTAGCCTTTTCTCTCAAGCATCTTGGTATTGGATCCGCTCTTCTATTATAGTTGTAAAAGTTATTTTTCTAAAGTTGAAAAAAGTAGTGCTCATCAACTTTCAAGGGCCGTTTGTTTTCTACCAAGGTTGGGCTTTTTTGTTTAAGACCAATCCCTCATTGAAGGGCGCGGATCGCGCACTCAATAATTTTTCCTTCTCCCATGGGAGCCTCTACTAGGAAGGGTGCGTGGAACTAGGGAGACTGCTCTTATTATAGGAATAACTTCCCGACTATACAAGACGTGAAGTGATCTGAAAGAAATAATCCCTTGATTATTTTCATTAATTGAAAGACTATATATACAATTTACATATTTTCATAATAGGAGAATCTTATTCCTATTATACTCCTAAAATATTATTCTACTTGAATATTAACTATACAATTATGGCAATACAAATATTATGGTAAGTGTACAATACTAATTACACCACAACATTACCTAAACTAGGAGACTAAAACATTACCTAAACTAGGAGACTAAAACATTACCTAAATTATATCCACCATATACGGTCAACATGTAGAAACCGAGAGCCAATATGCATAATATACACATGTATATCGTGTGTATATTATGTATATTTAACAAACACCCGCAGTCATAGCGGACGGTCTTCGAACGCTGAGACTGTCCTTAAAATCTTCAAAAATGATCGAGGGAAGTCCCTTTGTAAAGATGTCGGCTATTTGATACTTGGACGGGACATAACAGACTCGTACCTGACCACGAGCAACCTTTTCGCGAACAAAGTGAATGTCCATCTCGATATGTTTAGTACGTTGGTGCTGAACCGGATTTTTCGACAGATAGATGGCACTAATATTATCACAATAAACCAAGGTCGCATTCTTGAAAGGACAATGAAGCTCTAACAGCAAATTACGTAACCAACATGATTCAGAGACCACATTAGCTACCCATCGATACTCAGCCTCAGCAATGGAGCGGGACAAAGTCGACTGACGTTTCGCAGACCAGGAGACCAAGTTATTACCAAGAAATATGCAATAGCCAGACGTAGACCGTCTGGTGTCCGGACAGCCACCCCAATCAACATCTGTATACGAGACAAGTGTGGACGTCGATAAAGGATATAAATGCAATCCATAGTCAAGTGTACCCTGAATATATCGAATGATGCGTTTGAGCGCATTCATGTGCTCAACCCTGGGATCATGCATAAACAAACATACTTGTTGTACGACATACGTAATATCTGATTTCGTAAATGTGAGATACTGGAGGGACCCTGCAAGACTGCGATAGTGTGTCAGATTCTCGTATAGTGCGCCAGCCACAACACTAAGCTTGGGTTTAGTATCAATTGGAGTGGAAGTGGACTTACAGGATGACATCCCAACCCTCTCAATGATCTCAGCTGCATACTTTCTTTGAGATAAGAACAACCTACTGGTGACGAGTGACAACAATCCCCAAAAAATAACTCAAGGGCCCCAAGTCTTTCATAGCAAACTCAAAACTGAGCATTGTCATGACAGACTGGCGTAATGCATCGGAAGAGGCAGTCAAGATAATATCATCCACATATAATAGGATATACGCCAAAGAAGAACCGCGACGATATATGGACAAGAAATTATCTGACCTGCTGTGAGTGAACCTAATAGTCGAAACATAGTCAGCAAACCTCTTATACCAGGCCCGTGGAGACTGCTTAAGCCCATATAAGGACTTCTTCAACAAATAGACATGATGAGGATATTTGGGATCCCTAAACCCCAAGGGCTGATGCATATAGACTGTTTCTTTGAGATCACCGTGTAAGAAAGCATTCTTTACATCTAACTGATGAATGGGCCATGCTTTCGAAAGAGCTAAGCTGAGCACAATGCGAATGGTAGCCGGTTTGACCACTGGACTAAACGTCTCACCACAATCCACATCAACCTGCTGAGTCTTACCATCACCCACAAGCCGAGCCTTATGCCTTGCAAACGAACCGTCTGAATTGTCCTATGGGCAAAAATCCACATAGACCTAATAATATTAACACCAGATGGACGGGGCACCAACTCCCACGTCTGATTATCAATAAGAGCATTATATTCATCGGTCATAGCAATTTTCCAATTCGGGTCATTTAATGCAGACACAGGATTACGGGGTAAGAGTCATTGAAGAACATTAGAATTTAAATTAAAATGTCTATTTGGTTTAAAAACACCCTATTGACTACGAGTGACCGGTCTATGACTCGAGGAAGAATTGGGCAGATTTTGGAAATTTTCTGGACTCAGGACGGATCGCGATGGGCCCGCCGCCCAACACGCAGAAATGTAGCGAGAACCGACCAGCCTGCACTGGGTCGATCGCCCAATAGCTGGAACTGTCCCAATGACGATACTGGGAGCTGTTGCTTGTGACGGACCAGTGGGACCAGCGGGTAGTGGGCCTGCTGGAGAATTTTGGGTACAGGACATGTCCGAAAAATGGTGAATAATATACGGGGATACACCATCATCCAAAAAATTATACGAACTAGGCACGAGATTACTCACCTTAGCAAACGGAAATTGGGATTCATAAAAAATGACATGACGACTAATGATGATTTTATTAAAGGATAAATCAAAGCTTTTGTAACCACGGTGATTAGACGGAAAACCCAGAAACACGCACGGAGTAGACCGGGCCTGAAGTTTGTTAATTGTGGTGGACAGAAATAGCGAATAACACAAACACCCAAAGACCCTAAGATGTGAATACGAAGTTGTCTTACTATATATAATTTGAAGGGGGGAAGAATACGTAAACCTTTGGAAGGAATTATGTTAAGGAGATATGTAGCTATTTGTAGAGCATGATGCCAAAAAGACAGGGGTACGAAAGCATGAATCAATAAAGTACGGACAATGTTATTAATGATACGAATTTTGCGTTCAGCTTTCCCATTTTGTGAAGACGTATAAGGACAAGAAAAATAAAAATTGATCCCATTATTAGCACAGAATTCCCGAAACACCCCATTGTCATATTCTTTGTCATTATCACATTGAATATTTTTTATTTTCCGTTCAAATTGGATTCTAATGAATGCTCTAAATTTTAAGAAGATGAAAAAAATTTGAGATTTTTTCGCTATCGAAAAAGTCCATAAAAAACTTAGAATAATCATCCAAAAAGAGAACATAATACCGATGACCCAATGAACTAAGAACAGGAGACGTCCATAAGTCGATATGAATAATATCAAATGGCATTAAAGTATGAGAATTTGAGTATACAAATGGCAACCTAACAATTTTTTCTAAAGAACAAGACTGACATTTGGAGTACTACGCGTACCCTTACATGAAATAAAATTATTTTTAACTAATGACGATGAAATAGACGACCCCGGATGACCAAGACGAGCATGCCACAAGGAAGAAGCAAGGGTTGCAAACGCTGACGGCAAGGCTTGACTCGATGGATCGGAACTGGGTGTGATAGGATAAAGATCTCCCCTGCTATCACACCTCATGAGAGGACTCTCTGTCTTGAAATCCTTCACAGAGAAACCAAATGGATCAAATTCAATAGAAACGGAATTGTCAGTGGTGAATTTACGGACAGACACTAAGTTTTTAATCAATTTAGGGGCATGTAAGGTATTTTTCAAGATAAGGGGTGGATTGGAGGGAGACAGTTTTATGACCATAACCACGAATTGGAATAGAGTTACCATTACCAACAATTATACCACGAGGGTTGCTCAAATTAGAATAAGACGAGATAGTACCTTGATCGGATGTCATGTGTATAGTCGCACCGGTGTCCATGTACCAATTCGAATCTGGTTGCATTAATCCAAGTGTATGCATTGTGGCCTCAATGTCAGTGTGAGTTGGTGTGTGGCCCTACTGCCAAGAATGCTTGTGTGGGCCGAGGCCCAAGCTATCCACCCTACTGCCCCGGCCCAGTACTGAAATGAGAAGAAGATGCCTGATTGTTGGGCCTGAACTGGGCTGCCCAGCCCACTGCCCGTTGGAAAAACAACTTGGAAAATAGGGGTTGTTTGGCCACAACCCACTGCCCTAGCCCCACTGCCATGGGTCCCACGGCTGTGACCAGTGGGGAGGTGTCCCACTATTGACTGGACGGGGCCCACTGCCGGAATGTTGTCCACCGGAACCACCACTGAAACCACCGCGTTTGCCCCTGCGGTTTTTGCCATTATTCTTACGATTATTTTTGCCGCCACCATGAGCACGGTTTTGGCCCGAATTATCAACAAAACCCAAAGAATTTGTGGAGGACGTCATCATGACTACAGGGCTTGCACTGGTAGCCGCCTTCTTACCTAAATCGGCTTCTTCCAAAATAAGCATGGAGCGGCTTGATAAAAAATGGGAAGCGGATTACTTTGACGAAAGAGAGTCCAAATGCCATTATAGGCCTCAGAAAGGCCGGTAACCAATTGTAGAACCAGACGATTATTTGTCACAGGTGCGCCAACGTTACGGAGTTGGTCCGCCAACTCCTTGAGTCTCTTGCAATATGCAGACACGTTCGGAAATTCTTCAATGCGAACTTGAGAGAATTCCTGCTCGAGTGTGACAACACGTGAATGTTGGTTATCTTGAAATATGTCACGCAATCTATTCCAGGTAGCCATAGTCGTAGTGTCCGGCTCAATTATCGTCTGTAAGAGGTTGACCGAAATAGTGGAATAAATCCACTGGAGAACGGTAGCATCAAGAGTAATCCATAACTGAGGATCCTCCGCGGGAAGAGGTGCAACAGGAGGAATTATGTGATGGATGATTTGATGGGAGATAGCGTGAATTTTAAACAATTCTGCTCACGTCGTATATTGGACGTTTTCCATCTCAAGAACAATAGGGATGTTGTTCTTGATGTTAGAAACAGTGAGGGCAAGATAAAACGTGTTCCTAGACATAACGAAAGAACAAAGGGATAGGAGGGAAAATTTGGGAAGAGTGGAGGTAAAATATAGCACGAATTCCGGTGAAGGGGGACGGAAATCGAGGTAAGTTTGGCCGAGAAATGGCACAAAAAACCGAGAACAATATTTGGAGAACAAAGGCGGAAGCAATTTAGACCTAGTCTCTTAATACCATGAAAAAAATAATCCCTTGATTATTTTCATTAATTGAAAGAATATATATACAATTTACATATTTCCATAATAGGATAATCATATTCCTATTCTACTCCTAAAACCTTATTCTACTTGGATACTAACTATACAATTATGATAATACAAATATTATGATAAGTGTACAATACTAATTACACCACAACATTACATAAACTAGGAGACTAAAATATTACCTAAATTATATACACCATATACGGTCAACATGTAGAAACCGAGAGCCAATATACATAATATACACATGTATATCGTGTGTATATTATGTATATTTAACATGATCCTTGAGTGGGATCACAAAGGCTATTGTCGTTCTTTTGTAAAAGCAAGGAAGTAGATTTCGCCAAAAACACTTCTGAAATCTTGTCAAGCACAAGTTAGTGCTCTAATACTCATAAAAGTGATTTTTAACTTAGATTCGCCAAACATAAACAGTTACTCTTCAAAAATAGTTTTTTAAAAACACTTGTAACCAATTCATTTTTTCTATCAAATAAATAAATTTTGGAAGTTTGGCCATATAGATACAATTATAGAAGTATAGATGTTTTTATATCAGAGAAAAGGGAACATACTCGACTTATTTCTTCTTCTGGATTTGACAATATGTGGTATGAAAACTCCAGTTCCATTGAACACTTCATCTCTATTGCCATTTCTCCACAAATCTGATAACCATTTTGGAACTTTGTTATTATCCTCTCTATCTCCATACCAATAAAATTGAATTCCTTTAGGTTGTTGAAACACTAAAGATTTCATTTCTACTCTGTTTGAATTCTTGATTTCTTTTTTTTTACCATAATAATCTTCATCTTCTTCTGCTGTTAATATTAACACTTGTCTTCTTAGCTCATCGTAAAAATCGTCGCCTTCGAATTCGTCCCGGAAATTTCCCATGTTTCTCTTGAAAATTTCCATTGATGAATCTTGAAAAATAAAATGGTTGCTTGAATGATTATTTATTTTTTGAGTTTTTGGTTTTGGTATTTATAGTGTTTGTGTGGAGAAAAGGTTCTATGATTGTGGTCAATGTTACTAGTGATAAGAATTTGGTCTTTCAACACGTCTCCAAGTGGAAACAAATCCAAAGAATATGTCCAATTTTTGGTACATTAGTCGAAGGTCCAGATTTGTTCTTTTACTTTGTGAAAATGTTTGTTTTATCCTCCGTTAAAAGTTTGACTTATTCGTGTCTTTGCGGTGAGAGTCAAAACTAGAGTTCGAACCTTATGGCTTCAGAATTTTAATCATTTTAACTTACTGGTTTTAAATTAATAATTTCAATTTATTAAATAAAATTTTAAAATAAATATAAAAATTGAATTAAATTATTGAATTCTACCGATCCGCCGTTGTTATAATTTTGGCTCAAAATTGCCCTTAATTACTAATAGTGCGGTCAATGGCTGAAGCAAACTTTTAACTACAATTACAAATTTGAACCTTTTACCTATTATATATGAATAATCAATATCTAATAGTCTAGATTAGTATACAAACTTGCCATGTGGCTTCATTACCACAAAAATATAGCTTCATAATAAATCTGAATTTCCCTATATAATATTGGCCCGTTAATAGCTAAGAGCAATTCCGAGCCAAGTGGAAACAAATTCAAAGAATATGTCCAATTTTTGGTACATTAGTCATGCTTGTAAACTAAACTTTCATTATTGGAATTAAAGATCACTTATTCTAATGTTTGCACATTGAATTTTCGTCATCTTGTTTGCGTAATAGTCGTATGTTGTTTGAATTTAGGTCAAAATGATATTATCAGACCCTTCGTTCTCAAGTAAATTATTTTATTAGTCCCCAAAGTTAAGAAAAAGATACTCTACTCAACCTTGATCAAGGATTGTATTATTTTGACTTTACAAATATGATCTATTCACACATTAATGTCTTCTACCAACTTTCCCAAGTTAACTAGTGGATAAATACAAGTACTCTAGACTTTGGAAGTGTAGTTCTTATATTAAAATGGTTTAAGTTATATATATTGTTAGAAGGAAAATGATCAATTTTGTCATAAAATTATTCAAAATGAAATAATTTCATCTTCCATTTGATTTCTAGCACAAATACATCCTTGCCGTTAGTTGAGTAGCATAAAAATGTGCTTTTCACTTACGGTTGCTTCAACTTAGATGAAAAGGAGCCAATTTTGGTCATGAAGCGTTCAAAATGAAACAATAATCCTCCACGACAACAATCATTATCATCTCCAAGAATTTAAAACTAATGAAATTGAACCACTAGTCATTTTAAACATATTATCCTTATTATGAATCATCCTTAACATTTATAAAAGATCATAACATTTGGAAACCTAGGTTGTGACGAAATCAAGATTTTCATTTAAAAAAAATGCAAAACAGAAGGTAATAAACAAACAAATAAATCAAGAAATTTAGCATTTACCATATATATAATTTAATATTATGTGTACAATATTTTTTCGACGAGAGCTGGAATTTCTCCCCTGGCTGACTAGTTCTGCACCTCTGCCAATGGGTCAACATGCAGTGTTAGGTTTCTAGTCACCCTCACTTTTTAGTCAAATAAATCAACTAACGTATTTTCAAAAGTATTAGAATAATGTTTATTCATTGATAATGTACGTATAAAAATTAATTTAGTAAGGTTTACAATTTAGTTTGACTAGAGGGACATCCAAACGCGGTATTATGATTGGAATCAATTTTACAGTTATTGACATTTGGAGTTTTGTAAAGTGACATTTTAGTTCCAAAACTATCCTGACTTGACTTTTAGCCGCCATTTGTTTCTTTTTCCACGCCAAAGTAATTTTATTTTGATTTATTTCTAAAAGAAGGCCCCTTTTCTTGGTTCCACATCTTGGAATATTTTTCAGAGTTTGGTACTTTATATCCACTCCATTAAGCGTGAAAATTAACGGGCTAACCACTTTTCGAAATGATTTTAATAAAATAACTAGTGTTTGCAAATTCGTGAAAAAGTAATCGATTTTCATGTGAAAACATTAACGTTTTGAATTTTGAACTTAAACAAGTAAAAGTTTCAAGATAATGCCATGATTCTTGAAATCCATAACAATGTCATGGATTCAAATAATTAGCTATTTTCCAATGACAGTTGAATTATGATATTTCTTAATTACGAATCCGAAAAATGGCTATGTTTGCATTTCAACCCATTACACTTGTTCAAATTATTGGAAGGGACGCATCACTAATTTCAATGTATAACAAATATTAGCTTAATTAAATTTAGTGTATGATCTTGTTACTCATTTCACATCTTTCAATTATGTCTTAACGCTGAGTTGAACCAACTCGATTTGTCTAGAAAGAGCTCAGTTCGATTCGATTTAATCAAAGCTGGACAGTTAAAACTCGAGCTCGATCTAGCCCACTTGGCTAGTTGTAGTCATGTTCGAATACTATCTTTTTTTTTATGTAAATAGTTATTCGTGCCTGATGTTTTAACTAAATTAATGAATATATGATATGTATTGAAATATCCATAATGTTATTTAATCATGGTTAAGAATATATATTTTTACTTTATTAAATTAATTGACTATGATAAATTGTGTTGATTTGATGTAAACACCCGTACAAGTAAGTATTTACCCCAATTTTGTTTATATACGCTTCTTTTGTAAAATGAATTTTGTTTCTCTCTATGTTCTTCTTATATACTAGTAATTCTTTTAGCATTGATTTTTAAGAATATATGTGGAAGTTTTTAAGATAAATTTCCATGGAAGATCAATGTATTATTTATTTATTCTATCTCATATTTATTGTTTCTAATTTTTAAATTTTCTTTATTTGATGTATTAAAAATATATGCTTATAAATTTATTTTGATTTTGAATTATAGTGTGCTAATAATTTTGAATTGCATATATAATATAAATAATAAAGCTAAATTTTGATATGCATCGAATAGGATGAAGTACATAGGCTGATCGGCCAAAGGTATTTTTGATTTTTTTTTTAGTTTTTCACCTGGGGTCTGTACCAGTTTATAGCTTCGATTAGTATGAATTCACATCCCATAAGACTCATTAAATGGTGACCTTTTTATTCGACTCATATACAGACACATGTTTTAATTAAATTACGCAATATATATAATGTACATATGTACAAAATAAATGATAATCCTATCATTCGATCATAATTCAGAAATACAAAAGTATATAGTGATCATTGTTTGCATAATAACAATGTACAACTAGTCTGCTGGCAAGACATCCTTCATACTTTGATTATCGACAATCTTAATTTCTCAGCAAGATAATCTGTTGTTTCACAAAATTCGGCATTCATCTGTAGAAAAATAGGAGAGAAAATTAAATACGATCTTAACAAATTGAAATACATTAAAACCTTGCCGTATGTCATGCAGTACAATTCATTGACATGTATCTCAATTTTAAAATGCATTATTAAATGAAAATTATTATGCATATTCCCTCTTTCCTCACCAATATGAGCCAGCACACAAACGAATCAAATATCAAACATGGAGTTCATTAGCAAAACTGAGTCTCCCAATTTTCTTCAGATTAATTATGAGTTGGCATGTGTGATACATTAATAGTTTTTTCTGGAAGCTTTTTAAAGATTTAATTAATGAAATATTAAATCTTTTTGAGATTTTAAATTTATATGTTTTGTTTTTTCCTTATAAAAAGTTTGAGAAAAATAACTTTTTGCATAATTTTTGTGTATAACATTCAAATAATATCTAAACATTAAATGCTATTGCTATAAGTATATATAACAAATATTCATTATATAGCAATAACAACAACAATTCGAAATAATCAATGTAAATCCACAAGTGAGGTCTGAAGGGTAAGATGTACGCAAACCTTATTTATATTTTTGTGTAGTAGAAAGACTGTATTTGATAGACCCCCGACTCAAAAAATATATATCAAAGCAGGGAAAATAACGACAACAAAATAACAAGAAGTACAAAAGCAAATAAAGAAACTGATAGTAGTAAAGATTGGACTTTATAATGAATGTTTGTTATATACTTTTAACAATCATTATATAGCCATCAAAAGAATATCTAACTAAACGATGTTATTATGAAGAGTTTTGACCTTATAACTTTACCACCACTCCAATATGTGATGTATATCATGCAGACATATATAGTTGACTCTTTAATTTGAAAGAGATGATGATAATCAGACCTGAGCAATAAGTGTTATATGCATTGTGGTGCTGCCAAATGGCATGAAATTGCTGCTCTTGATAGTTAGATCAAGCTCCTGAATCACAGTTAATATTTCATCTATATTTCCTTTTTGTTGCTTTTTGCAGTATACTGTAATCAGCACATCCTCTTCTAAACTTCTTACTTCAACTTGTGGTAAACTACTCTTCATCATCATGTCAATTGAAGATTGATGTTCATAATTTCGTGCCTTTTTCAGTACTGCAGGAGCTTCATTATTTGTTTCAATGTTTGTTTTGGTCTCTAAATGATGATGAAGTTGCACTGTTTCTGCCTTTTCGCGAAGTTGTCTAATGAGATTGATTGCTCCTTCAAGAATTGACGCCTTGTCCATCTGTAATAATTTTAACATTTTACAATACACCTTGTTTTGAATAATGTTGTTGTAGTTACCCTACAAATAGATGGATTTAGAATTTGAATATTATGATTTCAAGTTCAAGATTTTATCATGATCGTTCAAAATCTAATATTTATACTTGTAGTGAAATTTTTAGCACAATTATAAAGTCTGAGCATAAATTATTAGGTCGAGATAAATTATTGTGTTTGCAAGAAGAAGTACCTTGTTGAGGCCAGGAAGGAGAGAGGCCAAGGAGACAAACAACTTAGCAATCTTCCTTCTTCTATTTCTTTCAGCTAACAAATGTTCTTGTGCTTGCTCCCCCGTCCTTCTTCCCTTTATTAATCCTTCAAATTGTGCACTATTCTCATTAATATTGGAAAAACTTATAGTATTTGCCTCTGCCTTTGGAATTAACAAAGGCTCTAATAATTGTTCAAAATTCTGATGGTGTTGTGAGTTGTTGAAAGAAATTATGCAAGACAAAGCAGCTGCCTTTCCATCTTCATGAAGTCGTTTTCTTGATGTCTCGTTATCATTATTCTCCTGCATACCATTAGGAGAAGTAGAGTCACTCTTATGATGATGAGAAAAGATAAGAGCAAGATCGTCCATTTCTTTTGAGAGAGACAATTATCAAGCAAAGTACGTACTACTAATATTGTGTACCTATAATGATGCTATATAGCAGTGTAATTGCCTTTAAAAATTAAATAATTTCATAAAAGGAATAAGGTGCAAGTTGCTCAAACTGCTACTGATGTTACCCCTTAACATCTCAATTTGTATTTGGTTAAATTATTTGCTTTTTCTCGTAATTTGAGTTTGACCAATATTTTTAAGAAGCCTTTATAAGTAGTGTCAAATTACTAAAAAGAGAACAAGTATTGCGACAATTTGAAGAAAATATATATCCGGATTAGCCTATTTTTTAAAATTATCTGAAAAGGTCTAATTTTTAACTTTTCTTTTATCGATTTCCTTCAGCTTCCTCTCCGGCGAGGCAAGCTCTGAGCACCACCACAACCACCAGCCATCGCGCCCCCCTCTCTCTTCCTCGTTCCCTATCTTTTCCCATCTCCCTCACGCTTTCGGAGCTCCGGCCAAGCCTTCTTCCTCATCATGACCACCCATGCAACCCAAAACTACTGCTTCACCACCGCGATCCTATTGCTCCGGCGAAGAGCTCCAGCTCCAGTAACCGGAGCAGCCACTGTAAAACGAACCAGTCCATTTTCCTTCTCTTCCACCGGTGAACCACACCACTGCCTACGAAATCACTAGACCTCTCATCTCCGCCACTCTCCTCCATCTCTGGCCACCACCCTTAACTCCAAAATCAAAACCACCGCCGCCATCTTCCTCTACTGTAACTACCTCAAACTACTACCACACCGTTGTTGCTTCACCCCCTCTCCCTTCTTCAGAGAAACCCAAAACATCCCTTACCAAAAAGCTCCAGCCATCGTCGCGTCCCCGTTTTCCCCTGCACTACTCCGGCTAGGAGCTTCTGACTGCGATGAACCGGAGCAACCAACAACAAAACTGTGGGTTACAACAATTGCAGGAAACAGAAAGTAAGTAAATATTACAAATTGCTAGAAAGGATAAACTAAAGATTACAACAAATTGGAATCAAGAACAATACAAACTCCTTGTGATTTGCTGAGTCGAGTGATGTCACTCTGTCTTTAAGACAAGATTGTCCCGTATATATCCTTTTACGGTGTTGGGCAATAGTCTCCCAAGATACAACATCAACTTAACAAATGAGCAAAGGAAACTCAAGTATTACTCTTGATGAACTTTGAATATAGAAAACTTGCTAGAGAGGAAGAAGAAGATTTCAGAAAATTATGTAAGTGTTTCTTGGTGGTGATCAATTGAGTCAAAGGCCTCAATTTATAATGTAATGAGATGACCCCTCAACTAGCCAACTAATGGCCTTCAATAGCCATGTAATGACACTTATTGAGGGGTTACATTCAGCCAAATAATGACTGAATTCATGTGCCAAATAATAGAGATTCAATGCTCCAAAACCAGCCCAAAAGTCAGAACTTTCTATCTTCCCGTCGCAGCATTCTGCCTCCGAAGCGCCGCTGCTCTGCGAATTAGCGCCTCGGCTCCGACGGGGCTGCGCCGCGGCGATTTTTGACTCGTTTCATATTTACACTTCGTACATTTCTTCCTTCGTTTACCAACATGGAATACTTGTCATTTGGCCTATAACTGTCTATCATTCTATGTCTCAAACGTATTACGTATGTACCAATATCTTTTTCACTAATGAAATTTACGATACTTGGCACTACGTGTACACTTGTGTAGAAATGACGTTTCCGACGTGCGGGGCCCCAATTGTTCGAATCATAAATAATGGGATAAACTTAATTCCACATTAGTAAATTTCCAACAAACACTATGTCGTATGTTTCCCCATTCGCTTCATTTGTATGTATATTTTCTTATTTCTCTGCAGATTTGGCTAAAAATCTGTATTTTCCGGTAATCTTTGACTTTAGTGGCGGTGGCGGTAAGGCGAAAACACTAGATATAGTCAGATCTGGCCGAGGATTTGAACCCCGGCGAAGTCCCATTTTGTATAAGTTTTATAATTTTGTGTAAGTTTAAACATCTCTTATCACTATTATACATTAATTTTATACAAGGTTGTTACATTGTCTCCGGTAAGTGTATATTGTATATTATTGTATATACACTTTTATACAAGGTTGATACGTTATCTACTCCAGATGTATAAAGTTGTACATTGTTATATAATATTGTATACCGTAAAAATGTGGCTATGTAAATGTAAAGCAAAAATATGGTTATAAAAATGTAATTTCTTATATTGGATTGTATATTATTGAAATTATGCCATTTTAATTTGGTATATATGAATTTCTGATATCACCATTAATAATCTTGTGTTAATAAGAATATCAAGAGCATTTATTTTTAAAAGAATCTCCCTTTTCTCAGCCTTAGAGTGGTAATACCTCTTTATTCTTAATCAGAGTCTGAAATCTATTGATAATTGATATTTAGGAAGAGGTTTCGTTAAAGCCTAAGTCTAATTCAAAGTAAACGATGAACAGGGGCAAATGACAGTCAAATGTTTCTTCTAGCAGGTGCAATATATAGCGCACTAGGAATTTCAAATCTTAGTAACTGGAACTCATCTCCTTACAGTCGAGTTGCTTTCGAGCCCTGGATATGTAGTCACCTCTATTAGGGAGTGATTTACCCCCAATGCGAGACTTTCCGTTGCGAATATCAACTAAGTCGATCCCAAATACAAATATACACCGGGTAGGAAATAAGAAAAAAAGAATCTATTACTACTCGAAACACTTACTATTTCTTCATGAAAAACTTGATCAAACATGATCACTCTTTAAAATTAGTATCTTTTTTTAAAAAAAATTAAGTTTTTTTGGCCTTTCGAGATTTAGCAAACATGTCATTCATCTTTCTTGTTTAACATCTCGATATCTAGTTTTGCATGAAGTGTTGACGTGACGCAAAAAGGTTCGGTCAGCAAATTTTTTTTTTTATATTCAGCTTTCCGATTTATGTCAGACTATTCCTGGAGATAGTAGTCCCGGTCCCTCAACACTACTATCAGTAAATTGCGGGATGTGCCTGAATGACCAGAGTTTGAGGACAGAGCAACTCATATCTCCTACAAGGTCCGACCCTAGAAGAGAGCAAATTGCTTTCACCAAAATTCGAACATACGCTACAGACCTTCAACTGGATTTTAATTTCTCCTCCTTTGTTATCTAGCTATGTCGGGGATATCAAATCCTTTCTTTCATATAACCAAAACAAAACTTTGTTTCATTGTATATAATTTTATAAATTTTGCCTCATGTTTCGAGTAGAGGGTGGACAGTGGACTAGGGAGCAGGCGGCAGGTTTAGTTAGATGTGGACCCTACATTACACAATTTAAATGTGTACCTTAATTAAATATATTAAGTATCTATTATTACTCGCATATGGACTTGGAGAGTAGCCTAATTTGAATATTCGTCATAAATAAAGTCTAATGTAGTACATCTTGCCAATGAAATATCATAGTACATATTTACATACACCAGGAACATTTGACACTTGCATTAGTGTAAAATAATCCACCTGTATCAAATTATTTATTATTTTATTTATTTACATGCATTTTAAGTAATATTAATTAGGAGGAGTATTTGACATATTTTATCCTTATTTATGTCTAAGTTATAATCTTTTTTCATTAAATATTTACTTTATTTATGTGTCATCTTCATTAATATCAAAGGGTAAAATGAAGAAAAAATAATTAATTATGTTTTGAACTTCTAAAACGATAAATAATTTGAGACAACTATTTTTAATAACCACGACAAATAATTTGAGATGGAGGGAGTAATTTATACTCTTATTAATTACCTGTTTCTTTTTCTTTTTGCTCTGCGTAACTGAATCGAAATTAAACGACTTTTCATAGATACGAGGTTATTGAACTTTTTATTTACCATAAATTCACTAGTATTAGTTTGTTGTGGTGATGGTGTTGATCATTTGTGAAGAAAAAGAATATATTAAAAACTCATATCTATCTTCTTGCGATAATGTATCCTATTCTTTTGGGTAACAACGACCGATGAACTCCCATGCATTCGATGACAATGATATTGTTGAAATGAGTGGTGAAGTTATGAATTTCGAAAGTGTGTTCAAGATTAAAAAAACTTGCATCAAAGGAAATATTTGATTGCTAAATGTAATATGTTTTATAGTAAAAAATATTCAGGTGATCATCTTTTGCTAAAGATAACTTTGCATTTATCGAAGATTATTTCAAAACTAATTTATTTCTCTATATCATTTTAAATGAAACATTTTTAGTATTATTCAAAAGGAATAATAAATTTTTATATTTGAAAATATTTTAACTTTAAATTTCATATTGTAACATTAGTGGCATACTATTGTAGCCATAAAAATACCATGACTTGTCAAGATCACAAGTAAGTATATGCAAGTTTTGATATGTAATTTTTTTTCTTTTTCTCTTAACCTCTGCAGTATAATTAATTAACGTCCAGATCATTAATTTACATCAAACCAGAGATAAATTACTTTGTCATCCAATGGGATAATGACTATATTGAGGCAAACTAAAATGGGAAACAAAAATATGACTAACGAAGTACACTAATAAGGGAAACAGATAATTAAAGACAACCAATTAGAACCTGTTTGCTAATTAGGTGGATTTTGCCTCTAGTTAAGGCTGACTAATAATTTGTGTCTTTAAGACTATACGGAGGGTCGGCTTGTGTTGTACTAAAACCTACTAACATTAAACTTTATGAAAGAATATAAGTGTGAATATCGTATATCCCGTGTATATTCATAATAGGATTCTTGTACATGTGTAATTATGATAGTAGTCTTGTATTAAGAAAATGTACATTTAATTTCTATTATTAAATATTGTATATCATGTATATATATATTTTACATTAATGAAAATAATCAAGGGATTATTCTCTTTTATGGTATCAGCAGTCTAGGGCAATATTTTCCTTCTCCAAATTATCCCACCTTCCGCCGCCCTAACCCTACCAGTGGTGGTCGCCGGCCGACCCTACTCCCTCCCTTTAATGTTTTTCTTCTTCCAAACACTAATTCTCTTCTTGTTATGTCATCATGTCTACCACAAAAAACACATTTCATCATGCCCTTGCAGTCTCCAATATCAAGAACAACATCCTTATTGTTCTTGAGATGGAAAACGTCCAATACGCGACGTGGGCAAAATTTTTTAAAATTCACGCACGGTCTAATAGAGTCCTCCATCATATCGTCCCACCGGTAAAAAGCAAGGAGAAGATGTCTACCACGGATAATGAAATTGAGTTGTGGAAAACTCTCGATGCGACGGTCCTTCAATGGATCTATTCCACCATCTCTACGGACCTCTTACAGATAATTATCGAACTCGCCGCTACGACAATGGTAGCTTAGAATAGGTTGCGTGATATATTTTCAAGACAACAAAAATTCCTGAGTCGTGACCCTTGAAAAGGAATTCTCCCACATAAATATGAAGGATTTTATGAATGCCTCAACCTATTGTCAAAGGCTCAAGGAGTTGTCGAATCAACTCAAGAACGTTGGTGCGCCTGTCACTAATGATCGTCTTATTCTTCAGATGGTTGCAGGCCTCTCCTAGGCCTGTAATGGCGTTGGGACTCTTCTTCGTCAAAGCAATCCTCTCCCGCAGTTCTACCAAGCACGTTCCATGCTCACATTAGAAGAAGTCGGCTTGGCTAAAAAGGAGGCTACCAGAGCCAATTCCACCATGATGGTGGCCACATCACACGAAATTGATAACCCTCACTCCTTCCCGAGAAATTCTATCCAAAACCATAACAATAGTGGAGGCAAAAAGGGCCAAAATCAAAAAAAATAGTGGCAAAAACCACGGCGGTGATGGTGGCAGAGGCGGCAGCCGCGACGACGGTGGTGGTGGCAGCGGCGGAGAATGGTGTGGCAAAGGCGGCCAGATCGGGTCAGCATGACCACCGGGCAAGAACCTTGGGCGCTGCACGCGGGCCGTAGGGCTGGGCTAGTAGGTAGTAGCCCAGTCCACCGTATCCAGCAGGTGGTCCAGGTCCAACAAATTATTGGGCTAGGCCCAACGACTTTCAGCAACCAGGGGTTCGACAGAATGGGCCCTGGCAACAACCTGGCCTGCTTGGGCCTCGACCACAGCAGGCCTTCATTGCTGCGGGCCCAACAGTAGCCCTGAGTCCCATGGATATCAAGGCATCAATGCATACACTTGGATTAAATCCTCCGGATGCAAATTGGTACATGGACACTAGTTCTACTTCTCATATGACGTCTGCGTCAGGTAATCTCTCGTCTTATTTCAATTGGAGCAAATATCGTGGCTTTATTATTGGTAATGGTAATTCAATTCTAATTCGTGATTATGATCACATAAATTTATCTCCCCCAAACCCACCTTTATCCTTGAAAAATGTCCTTCATGCTCCTCAATTAATTAAAAATTTAGTGTATATTCAAAAATTTACAACTGATAACTGGATTTCTGTTGACTTTGACCTTTTTGGATTTTCTGTGAAGGGTTTCACGACGGGAATACCTCTAATGAGATGTAATAGTCGGGGCGACCTCTATCCCATCGCCACATCCATCACCGCCACTGATCAAGCCACGCCGTCAACGTTTGCGGCTTTAGCATCGTCCTTATGGCATGCACATTTTGGTCATCCGGGAGCATCTATTCTTTCCTATCTTAAATATAATAATTTTATTGAATGTAATAGTACGCGTAGTACTAATATGTGTCCTTCATGTCCACTTGGGAAACATGTTAAATTACCGTTTGTTGCCTCCAATTCTAGCACTTTGTTGCCATTGGATATTATTCATAGTGATTTTTGGACATCTCCCGTTTTTAGCTCTTTGGGCCACCGTTATTATGTGTTATATTTGGATGACAATTCTAATTTTTTATGGACTTTTCCGTTATCTAAAAAGTCTCAAGTTTATTCCACATTCATATCATTTAAAGCATTCATTTGTACCCAATTTGAACGGAAAATTAAAAACATTCAATGTGATAATGGAAGGAAATTTGATAATGGGTCATTTAGAGAATTTTGTAACATTAATGGTATATCTTCCCGGTTTTCTTGTCTACATACATCCTCACAAAATGGGAAAGCCGAGCGAAAAATACGCATCATTAATAATATTGTTCGAACATTACTCATCCATGCTTCATTACCACCTTCATTTTGGCAGCATGCACTACAAATGATCACCTACCTTCTTAACATACTCCCTAGCAAAGGATTAGCATACTAATATCCACTCAAAATTCTTTATCACAAAGATCCGACCTATTCTCATCTTAGGGTGTTTGGGTGTTTATGATATCCTCTCTTTCCCTCCACTACAATAAACAAACTACAAGGTCGATCTACCGCTTGTGTATTTTTGAGTTATCCGTCTAATCATCGTGGATATAAATGTTATGATTTATCCTCTCATAAAATCATCATTAGTCGTTATGTAATTTTTGATGAAACCCAATTTCCGTTTGCTAAGTTCTATAATTCCATGTCTAATTCTTATAATTTTATGGATGATAGGCTCTCACCGTATGTGGTCCACCATTTGGTCTGGTGTTCATCTCGGGATCTGGACCAGCAAACACCGACTGACCTAGTGCCCACTGGCTTAGTCCCTTCCAGTGCTCAAATCCAGCCAGCAGGCCCACTGTCTGCTGGCCCATACTCCTTATGTCTTCCGAGTCTCCCAGTAGGCCCACTGCCTACCAACACTCGGGTCCAATTTCTCGGCCAGCATGCCCACTGCCTGCTGGCCCATCCAGTCCGTCACTTGGTCCAGTGTCTCGGTCAGCAGGCCCACTGCCTGCTGGCCCACCTCTCAACACGAGCCTGCACCTCCCAAACTGAGCCAATTCCGACATCCCCACACCGACCCAGGTCCGGCCCACTTCTATTCCGAGGGCACGTTACTCGTAGTCAATGGGGTATTTTTAGACCAAAATGTCATTTTAATTTTAATTCTAATATCACTAAATCACCCCTACCACGTAACCATGTGTCTGCCCTTCGTGACCCGAATTGGAAAATGACCATGGATGATGAATATAATATTCTTATTGAAAATAAGATGAGATAGTTGGTGCCCCGTCTGCCTGGTGTTAATGTGATTCGTTCTATGTGGATTTTTACTCATAAGAAAAAATCTTATGGTTGTTTTAAGAGGCATAAGGATCGTCTTGTCGGTGATGGAAAAACTCAATAGATTGGCGTGTAATGTAGGGAGACATTTAGTTCGGTGGTCAAACCGGAAACCATTCATATTATTCTCAGTCTGGCTCACTCGAAAGCATGGCCCATTCATCAGCTGGATGTGAAAAATGTTTTCTTACACAATGATCTCAAGAAAACTGTATACATGTATCAGCCCTTGGGTTTTAGGTACCCCGATCATCCTAACCATGTCTATTTGCTGAAGAAGTCCTTGTATGGGCTAAAATAGGCCCCTCGGGCCTGGTATAAAAGGTTTGCAAATTATGTGTCTACTATTGAGTTTTCTCATAGCAAGCCTGATCATTCTATGTTCATCTATCGTCATGGTACTTCTCTGGCATACATTCTGTTATATGTGGATGATATTATATTAACTGCCTCTTTTGATAAATTGCGCAAGCCTATCATGTCTCTTCTCAACTCCGAATTTACTATGAAAGACTTGGGGCCTTTGAGTTATTTCTTGGGTATAGCTGTAACTCGTCATGTAGGTGGTCTATTTGTATCCCAGAGAAAGTATGCGGCTGAGATTATTGAGCGGGCTGGCATGTCATCCTGTAAGTCATCTCCTACTCCGGTTGACACCAAATCGAAGCTGAGTGCTAATTCTAGCACACCCTACGAGGATCCCTCCCATTATCGTACTCTTGTGGAGGCTCTTCAGTATCTTGCATTCACGAGGCTTGATATTATTTATGCAGCGCAGCAGGTGTGTTTATTTATGCATGATCCGAGGGAAGAACACATGCACGCTCTCAATCGCATTGTGCGTTACATTCAGGGCACTCTTGATTATGGTTTGCACTTATATCAATCATCTGTATCTACTCTCATATCTTATACAGATGTTGATTGGGGTAGATGTCCAAATACCAGACGCTCGACATCTGGTTATTGTATGTTTCTAGGTGATAACTTGGTCTCGTGGTCGGCTAAACGTCAGGATACTTTATCGCGATCCAGGGCGGAGGCCGAGTATCGAGGGGTTGCCAATGTGGTGTCTGATTCATGTTGGTTGTGTAATCTCCTATTAGAGCTTCACTTTCCTATTCAGAAAGCTACATTGGTCTACTGCTATAATGTTAGTGTGGTCTATCTTTCTGGGAATCTGGTCCAATATCAGCGCACAAAACATATCGAGATTGATATTCACTGTATTCGCGAACAGGTAGCTCATGGACAAGTACATGTCTTGCATGTCCCTTCAAAGTATCAAATTGCTGACATCTTTATTAAGTGTCTTCCCTTAGTTCTGTTTGAAAATTTTAGGGACATTCTCAGCGTACGAAAACTGTCCACTATGACTGCGAGGGTGTGAAAAAATATATGTGTGAATGTTGTATATCCCGTGTATATTCATAGTGGGATTCTTGTACATGTGTAATTGTGGTAGTAGTCTTGTATTAGAAAAAGATAAAATTAATTTTCATAATTAAATATTATATATTTTTTTTACATTAATGAAAATAATCAATGTATTATTTTCTCTTAAAATTTGAAGGTGATCATAGGAAGGGATCTAACGGAAGAGAATTTCGGTGGGTGTCCTTGTTTGGATCGTACGGGTAGGTAAAATGTTAAGAATGTATTCTACCATTTTTAATACATATACCCAAAATGTAGGGGGGAGACGCATGAAAGAGAAGGGTACGAATCATATTGTTAATGGTGCGGAGAATTATTTTGGCTTTACCATTTTGAGGGGAAGTATGGGGGCATGAGAAATGAAAAACCATGCCATTAGCCGCACAAAAATTATGAAAGATGGAGCTATTGAACTCACGACCATTATCACATTGAAACATTTTGATGTCTTTTTCAAATTGTGTTTTAACCAATGTATATAATTTGAGGAATTTGGAGTAAACTTGAGACTTAAGTTTAAGCGGATAGACCCAAAGGAAGTGAGAAGAGTCATCCATAAATACCAAATAATATTTATGACCGAGGTTGCTAGTTATAGGAGATGTCCATAAATTCGCATGAATAATATCAAAGGGAGAGAAAATGATACTTAATGAAGACGTAAATGGAAGTCTGGCATGTTTCCATAGATGACAAGAGGAGTAACTATGAGAAAGTTTCTCTTTATTACATTGGATTAAATTGCGGTTTCTAAGAGAATAAAAAACATGAGTTTCCGGATAACCAAGTCTACTATGCCACATGGAGGAGGAGATGGCAGCTAGAGATGTGGGAGGATTGACAAGGGCAGTGGACGTGGAAAAGAAAGGATAGAGGTCCCCCTCACTATTGCATCTCGTAAGAAGTTTCCTAGTACGTATGTTCGTTACAAAAAACCAAATGGGTCAAAGTTAATGGATACGGAATTATCAGCGGTAATTTTTTTTACAGAAATTAGGTTCTTGATAATGTTAGGGGCATATATGACGTTTTTAAGGGAAAAGTGGGGATGCAGTGGTGGGGTTAGTGTGTGGTCAAACCCTTGAATTAGAATGCGATGATCATTTTCGACCATAATAGATTGAGGAGTATTTAAACTGCGTAGTTGAGGAGGAATACCAGAATTGTTAGTGAGGTGAGACGTGGCGCCCGTATCTATATACCACGTAACATCGTGCTGCTGCTGGGTCATTGTATAGTGGGCCTCGCGGTTGGAAAGAGGCTCGGTGGTGCTAGGTCGATGGGCAGTAGGCATCGGCAGTGGCCACTGTTGTTGCTGGTCCGCTATGTAGTGGGCCTGGTGGCTCAGCCCATTGAGTTGGGTACTGGGCCTGCGGCTGATAATTTGTGACGTCGGGAGTTGAGGAAGCGGAAGCGGGATAATCCATGAGGGTTACCGAAAATTCGTGAAAGAATATCGGTTAAGGGACTATCGTATATCAGCTGTATAACAACAGTATACCAGGTTGCTTATGTGATAAGTGTATCGGGTGGTGTATACTGCCTATATACTTGACGTATACGGGCTACAAAGTAGATAATAAAGGGGTTGGGTGTTGTGTATATCGTTGTATATTAGCGGTATACGTATTCTGTTTGAGAAGAAGGAGAGTATATCAGGGAGTAGCAGGGTATACGTGCGGTATATCACGAAGGAGCAGTGGTATACAAGACCGTATATCACGGGATATATGTAGTATACAAGTAGATTTTGAGGGAAGAGGCTTGTATATCACATAGAAGCAGGGTAACTGGTTGTATATCACGAAGAGGCGGTGGTATACAAGGATGTATACGGCTGAATATCGCCGGAAAAAGGGAGGCGGATGAGAGGTATGCGGCGGCCGAATTAGGGTTAGGGTAGGGAGGGATTTTTGGCTCTTGATACCATGTAGAATAGTGTAATTCTCCTTGATGGAGTTCTATTATTAATGTCATATATATAGAGTATACAATTGTAGTCCTAATAGAATTAGGATCTCCATTTTACCTTGATTACATTAATTACACTAAAATAATAAGTACATAATATATTGTGAATATATATGGAATATATTCACTATATCAAATTTGATATAAATATTTGATACGAATAAATATTTAACCTACTATAGGGTGTGTTTGGTATGAAAGAAAATGTTTTCCATGAAAAATATTTTTTCTAGAAATGTTTTCTTGGAAAACAAGTGAGTTTCTTACTTATTTTTAGTGTATAGTAAAAAAAAAAGATTTTCTTTTAACCCAAGGATATTTATATGTAATCTAATAAAATACTATAGGAGTGGGATGGAGTGGGGAGTGGGGTGGCGGGGGTGGGTTGGTCAAAGGGTGGGGGTTGAGGGCGTTTGGTGGGTAGGGAGGAGACAATGAACTTGCAATGTCACTTATATAACTTGTTTTTCTACTTCTATTAAGGAAGTTATTTTCCTCATTTTGTAGAAATTTGTTTTCTTAGAGAAAATATTTTTTAAAATTTTTGACTAACTAAAATGAAAAAATTAAATAACACTATGAAAAATATTTCTCACCATATCAAACACACCCAGAGAGTCTAAATTAAACGTCACCATTGTAAGGACTGGAGTCGGTATATCATTAATAAAATTATAAAAGTGAAATATGTGAAAAAGTGAACTTCCCCAAGAGGAGTCAGAAACTCTTCAAATAAGTGAAAATTATAGATAAATTTATTTAATCGACAAATTAACAAACAAAAAAATTAGTCCATCATACACTACGACATTGGTGACGATATCCAATGGAAAATGCTGACATCAAGTTAATTTAACACGGAGTACTATATTTACAATAGACAAACAAAATTGGTTTAAAAGACAAACAACACGTGCCATAAGAACTTAAAATGTATTTTTCTATATTTTATTTTCTCTAAAGTGAGGCGATTGTCTACAAGGCTAAAATGGCAAACTGCAAGATTATGTCCGCTCATGTCGACTCGAAGTCCAAACTCAGTGCAGATGATGGGGATCCGGTCAGTGATCCCTCTCTTTATAAGAGTCTCACATGTGTTCTTCAGTATCTCACCTTCACTCGGCCAGATATTGCATATGCAGTTCAGCAGGTGTGCTTGTTCATGCACGCTCCTAGGGAACCTCACTTTACATCTTTTAAGCGTATCATTCGATACGTTAATGGCACTCTTGACTATGGATTTCATTTATATCCCTCAACACCGACTAAATTGCTCTCCTACACAAACACAGATTGGGCAGGATGTCCGGACAACCGTCGCTCTACATCCGGCTATTGTGTGTTTCTGGGGGATAATATCATATCGTGGTCTGCCAAGCAGCAATCCACACTTTCCCATTCGAGTGCAAAAGTAAAATATCGAGGCGTTTCGAACGTTGTTGCCGAGCTATGTTGGCTCCTAAATCTACTTCTTGAGCTTCATTGTCCCATACGTAAGGCATATTTGGTTTACTGTGATAACATATCTACTGTCTACCTGTCTCATAACTCGGTTCAGCATCAGCGAACCAAGCGTATTGAGATGGATATTCACTTTGTTCGTGAGAAGGTTGCAATAGGTCGCGTTAGGGTGTTGCATGTTCCTTCTTCATATCAGTACGCAGATATCTTCACAAAGGGGCTTCCTCGGCAACTGTTCCTTGACTTCATATTCAGTCTCAGCATCCGACTTCATTCCGCTCCGACTGAGGGGGTGTGATAGTGAATATATTCCATATATATTCACAATATATTTTGTACTTGTTATTTTAGTGTAATTAAGGTAAAATAGAGATTCTAATTCTATTGGGACTATAATTGTATACTCTATATATATGACATTAATAATAGAACTCCATCAAGGAGAATTACACTATTCTACAAAATTTGATACTATATATGGAGAAGGATTATTTTGCAATGACTAGATTTAGTCCATTAATATATAAAAGATATGTCTTATTCAACAACAACAACAAAAAGATGTTATTAAGTAAATAGAAATTTACACTCATTAATAACTCACGCTGTTAGATCATGAGATGGTCAAACTGTTATCCCGAGTTAGAGTCACACAGTCATTCATTATTAAAGAAAAAAATATTCAGCGTGCTTGATAATTTACGCAAACAAAAATATATCTTAAGATTTCGATGATATGATTACATTCTTCTAACATTTTGTACATCCTTATATTTTCCCGAGCAAAGTTGGTGGAAAATGATATTGACAGCCTTGGGCTCCATATTGCTTTGCCATACTTCTCTTGACTCTTGAATTGATGTTGAGTTCAATATATTTTCTGCTTTTCCATTTTTTTAAATCTTTTTTATTACAACATGGGGTAGGGGTAGGGGTAGGGGAAGGGGAAGGGGAAGGGGAAATAGGGAGGAGATCACAACGTGTAGATTTGAACCCTCACCAATCAAAATGAAAGTTCAGATAGCCAATCAACTGAGCAACTAGATTTCTACACTTTTCTATTTTTCATGTCAATGAACTCCATGAATATGATTTTATTCGATTAGATTATTTTGCATAACTTTGACTAAATGGTCCAAACCTAACCAACTACCGCACCAAAGGGGAAACAGAAAAAAAAAAAAAAAAGACCAGTGATAACTAGACGGAGGAGTACTTATTAATTCACAGTAGCAATTTATGTAAAAGAGAGATATAATATGTTCATTAATTTAACATAAACATCGATATGATAGATTCACTCTCATTAATATAACGTAAACATCGAATATGATAAAAAAATTCCTCTAATCATATATATGAATATGAATGTATAATACCAAATATCGACAATAATAACATCACCACTCCATCGTCATCACTACAACTACAGCTATGGAAAGTCGTTTAATTTCAAGTTAGGTACGAAAAATAACTAAGAAAAAACATTAGGTAATTGATAAATCATTTTACGATCAGGCAAGTGTCAAATGTTCCAAGAATACTTGAATACTATGATTATTGATTGGCAAGATGTAGGACGTTAGACTTCATTTACGAATATTAAACTAAGACTACTTTCCAAGTCTACATCAATTAATATTTAATTTGATTAATTACAAACTTAAGATATTAGTAATAATTGGGCCGTGTAGGGTCCACAACCTCCTTAGCCGCCTTGACCCTTTGTCCATGCACCATTTGATAAGAAATTCATAACAAGACAAAATATACTAAATTAAATAAATCATACAAAGCTTTTTTTTTATTTAGCATTATTTTTTTAAAAAAATTATTCCCAAAATAATGATAATATGTTATAAGATTTAAAAATTATTTAGCTTTAAAGTTTTCATTCATCTATCCTTAATAACAAGTTTTTATAACCACAAAATAACATACTAACATATTTAATATCAAAATTTCAAAAACTTTATCTTCTTTTCTTTCTTAAATTTCAAGTTCCATCAAACATAGTCACATAAATTTGAATTAAAGAAATGATTTGCTGAGCGAAAACCTTTTTGCGTCACGCTAACACTTCATGCAAAACTAGTTTAGTACTTTGAAATCACAAAGTAGGGTTATTGTTAAGGGTTAACATCAGTAGCAGTTTAAGCAACTTGCACCTTATTCCTTTTTATGAAATTAATAATTTTAGCAGCACTATAAATTGAAGGCAGTTACACAGCTATAAGCATCATTATATATGGGTACACAATATTATTAGTACTAGTTGGGGATTGTAATTGTGTTTCTCAAAAGAAATGGATGATCTTACTCTTATATTATCGCATCATAAAACTACTTCAAGTTCAAGAAAACAAGTAGTTCATGAAGATGATGAAAAGGCAGATGCTTTGGCTTGCATAATTTCATTCAACAACTCACAACAATATTCAGCCATGTGCAATATTAACCATCACAATTTTGAACCTTTGTTAGTTCCAAAGGAAGAGGTAAATACTATTAGTTTCTCGCAGATTAGTGAGAATATTAATATGAAAGAAATAATCCTCTTGATTATTCTCATTGATTGAATAGATATATATACAAGTTACAAAGCCTTCTTCTACCATAATTCTAACTCTACAATTATGGTAACTCTACAATTATGGTAGTGTATATTCCTAATTATGGCAACCTATATATTACAATATATTACACATATATTTTCCTAATATACAAGATTTTTACCTTGTCTAATATTAACAATTACCAAAAGAATTAGAGCCAAATCTGGCCAGCAAATCCGAGAGACAAATATGGCCAAATCCGAGAGCCATAAAGCATTGCCTTATTTAACACACCCCCTCAGTCATAGCGGGCGGTCTTCGAACGCTGAGACTGTCCCTAAAATCTTCAAGGAGAACCGCTGGTAGACCCTTTGTAAAGATGTCTGCAATTTGATAACGCGACGGGACATGGCATACGCGAACTTGACCCTTTGCAACCTTTTCGCGGACAAAGTGAATGTCCATTTCGATATGCTTAGTACGTTGGTGTTGAACTGGGTTACCTGAAAGGTAGATGGCACTAATGTTATCGCAATATACCAAGGTTGCCTTCTGAATAGGACAATGAAGCTCCAAAAGCAAATTACGTAGCCAACATGATTCGGAGACCACATTCGCCACCCCTCGATATTCTGTCTCGGCACTTGAGCGTGATAGGGTTGCCTGACGTTTTGCTGACCAGGAGACCAAGTTGTTGCCAAGGAACATACAGTAGCCAGAAGTCGACCGTCTGGTGTCGGGACAACTACCCCAATTAGCATCCGTGTAGGAAACAAGTGTGGATGTAAATGACGGATACAAGTGCAACCGATAGTCTAGTGTCCCCTGAATATACCGAATGATGCGTTTGATTGCATTCATGTGCTCAACTCTGGGATCATGCATGAATAAACACACCTGCTGAACCGCATATGTAATATCCGGTCTGGTAAAGGTAAGATACTGGAGGGCCCCTACAAGACTACGATAGCGGGTCGGGTCCTCGTATGGTGCACCTGCTGTGGCACTTAGTTTTGGGTTTGGATCAACTGGCGTGGAGGTGGACTTACAGGATGACATCCCAGCCCTCTCGATGATCTCAGCAGCATACTTCCGTTGAGACAGAAACAACCCACCTGAATTACGCTTGACGGCAATCCCCAAAAAATAACTCAAAGACCCTAAGTCTTTCATAGCAAACTCAGAACTGAGCATGGTCATGATAGACTGGCGTAAGGAATCTGAAGAGGCAGTCAAGATGATATCATCCACGTACAACAGGATGTATGCCAAAGACGAACCACTGCGGTAGATGAACAAGGAATTATCTGACCTGCTGTGAGTGAACCCAATAGTTGAAACAAATTCAGCAAACCTCGTGTATCAGGCCCTTGGAGACTGCTTAAGCTCATACAATGATTTCTTCCACAAACAGACATGATTAGGGTGGTTGGGATCCCTGAAACCCAACGGCTGATGCATATAGACTGTTTCCTTGAGGTCACCATGTAGGAAAGCATTCTTGACATCCAACTGATGAATTGGCCAAGTCTTTGAAAGAGCCAAGCTAAGCACAGTGCGAATGGTAGCCGGTTTGACCACCGGACTAAACGTCTCACCACAATCAATTCCAACCTGTTGAGTCTTACCATCACCAACAAGTCGCGTCTTATGTCGAGCAAATGACCCATCTGAATTCTCCTTATGAGCAAAAATCCACATAGACCTGATAACATTAATATCATATGGACGGGGCACCAACTCCCACGTCTTATTAGCAATAAGAGCATTATATTCATCAGTCATAGCAATTTTCCAATTAGGGTCATTTAAAGCCGACACAGGATTGCGGGGCAAGGGGGATTTAGAGACATCCAAATGTAAATTAAAATGTCTTTTAGGTGTAAAAATACCCTGCTGACTTCGAGTGACCGATCTATGACTCGAGGAAAAATTGAAAGAATTTTGGGAATTTTCTGGGCTCGGGACAAAGCGGCGTGACGATGGGCTCTTGGCCGTCCAAATCGGTAATCGTTGGACTCGTCGGTGGACCAGTTCAGAGTGGTGGATCGCCCAATTTACGGAATTGTTCGATTCTTTGGAATTACTAGGCGAGACGATGCTGTGGGTCCAATGGCGATGGGCCATTGGAGGATTTAGGAGTGCGGAGAGGTCCAAAAAATTCGAATAATATCTGAGGATATTTGGTTATCCAAAAAATTATACGACTTAGGCTCGGGAGTATGAACTTTCGTAAACGGGAATTGGGTTTCATCAAAAATGACATGACGATTTATTATGATTTTCTTGGAGAATAAATCAAAACACTTATAACCACGATGATTCGACGGATAACCCAAAAACACACAGGGTAGACCAGGCACAAGTTTATTAATTGTGGTGGATGGGAATAACGGATAACACAAGCACCCAAAAATCGAAGATGAGAATAAGAAGGGTTCTTATTATATAGGATTTTGAGGAAGAATATGTCGAACCTTTAGACCGAATTATGTTAAGAAGATATGTGGCCATTTGTAGAGCATGATGCCAAAAATATGGAGGTACGGAGGCATGAATTAAGAGAGTTCGGACAATGTTATTTATGGAACGAATTTATGCGTTCGCTTTCCCATTTTGTGAAGATGTATGAGGACACGAAAAATAAAAATTTATCCCATTATTAGCACAAAACTCCCGAAACTCCCTATTGTCATACTCTTTCCCATTATCACATTGAATATTTTTATTTCTCTTTCGAATTGAGTACGAATGAACGCTCTAAATTTGATGAAGACGGAAAACACTTGTGATTTATTCGCAATTGGAAACGTCCACAAAAATCTAGAATAATCATCTAAAAAGAGAACATAATATCGATGACCCATTGAACTAAGAACAGGAGATGTCCATAAGTCGCTATGAATAATTTCAAATGGCTTTGAAGTATGAGAATTGGAGTCTACAAATGGCAGCTTAACAATTTTCCCTAAAGAACAAGACTGACAAAGTGGGGTACGACTCGTACCCTTACAAGAAATAAAGCTATTTTTATCTAAAACTGATAAAATATAAGATCCCGGATGACCCAGACGAGCATGCCACATGAAAAGAGAGATGGCTGCAAAAGCTGACGGCAAGGCTAGACTCGATGGACTGAAACCGGGCATGATAGGATACAGATCCCCCCTACTATCACACCTCATGAGATGACTCCCCGTCTTGAAATCCTTCACAGAGAAACCGAAAGGATCAAATTCAACGGAAACAGAATTGTCATTTGTGAATTTTCGGACATACACTAAATTTTTAATCAATTTAGGAGCATGTAACGTATTTTTCAAGAGGAGTGGTGGATTGGGGGGAGACAACGTTTTCTGACCATACCCTAGAATTGGAATAGAACTGCCATTACCAACAATTATCTCCCGAGGGGTGCTCAAATTGGAATAAGATGAGAGAGTACCTGATTCGGAAGTCATGTGAGTGGTGGCACTGGTGTCCATATACCAATTTGGGTCCGGTTGAGATAACCCCAGTGTGTGCATCGCGGCCTCGATATCAGTCTGAGTGGGGCCTGCTGCATGATGGGCCTGCGGTGGTCGGGGCCCAAGAACTCTTGTCCGTGGTGCACCTGGGCCGTAGCTGCTGTTGCTACCGCTGCTGGGCCATCGCGATGGGCCGCCACCGCTGGGTATTGGGCCTGGGTGGTGGCGGCCAGCTGCCACCGAAAGCTTCTTCCGATGGTACGGGTTCCACCGCCATTGGCCCCATTTGGGCCCATGGCGGTGGTGGGCCGTGTACCCTGGCCCGGGACCCACCGCGCTTGTTGACTACCGAAGCGCCACCAGAATCAGCTGCGTTTGCCCCGCGATTTTTGTTATTATTCTTGCGATTATTCTTGCCGCCACCATTATTATGGTTTTGGCCCGACTATTAACAAAACCCGGCGACTAGGAGAGGATGCCACCATGACAACTGGGCTTGCTCCGGTAGCCGCCTTTTTAGCCAAACCGGCTTCTTCCAACGTCAGCATAGAGCGGGCTTGATGGAAGTCGGGAAGAGGGTTGCTTTGGCGAAGGAGAGTTCCAACACCATTATAAGCCTCCGAAAGACCGGCAACCAACTGTAGAACTAAACGATTATTTGTTACTGGTGCGCCAACATTACAGAGTTGATCCGCCAACTCCTTTAGTTTCTTGCAATATGCCGAAACGTTCGGAAATTCGTCCATTCGAACGAGAGAGAATTCCTGCTCGAGTGTGACGACACGTGAATGTTGGTTGTCTTGGAATATGTCACGCAATCTATTCCATGCAGCCATAACCGTGGTATCCGGCTCAATAATCGTTTGTAGATGGTCCACCGAAATAGTGGCGTATATCCACCGAAGAACGGTAGCATCAAGTGTAATCCATAACTCAGGATCCTCCGCAGGAAGAGGTCTAGCGGGAGGAATGATGTGATGAAGAACTTGATAAGATATAGCGTGAATTTTAAACAACTCCGCCCACGTTGCATATTGGACGTTTTCCATCTCAAGGACAATAGGGACACTGAGCTTGATATTGGAAACCGTGAGGGCAGGGTGAAAATTGTTCTTAGACATATTGAAAGAACAAAGAAGGAGGTGAAATTTATGAGAGGTTTTTGAGAGCGGAAGACGAAATTTTGGAAGAGAAAAACCCGAGGAGGGGGGGGGGTCTCGGCCAAAGGGAGGCAAAAGTTTGAGAGAAAAAAAAACTTTTGTTTAGACCTAGTCTCTTGATACCATGAAAGAAATAATCCCCTTGATTATTTTCATTGATTGAATAGATATATATACAAGTTACAAAGCCTTCTTCTACCATAATTCTAACTCTACAATTATGGTAACTCTACAATTATGGTAGTGTATATTCCTAATTATGGTAACCTATATATTACAATATATTACACATATATTTTCCTAATATACAAGATTCTTACCTTGTCTAATATTAACAATTACCAAAAGAATTAGAGCCAAATCTGGCCAGCAAATCCGAGAGACAAATATGGCCAAATCCGAGAGCCATAAGGCATTGCCTTATTTAACATAATATTGGTCCACAATTTGGAGGAAATTACACAAGAAGGACAGGGGAGCAATCACAAGAACATTTGTTAGCTGAAAGAAATAGAAGAAGGAAGATTGCTAAGTTGTTTGTTTCCTTAGCCTCTCTCCTTCCTGGCCTCAACAAGGTGCTTTTTCTTGCAAACACATTTATTTATTTATTTGGTTTTAATCGTCTGGTATCCAAAATTTTAATTCAGATTCGTATAGTCCCATTTAAGACGAAAATGCTCCTTATCAATAATTTCTCCTTTTCCAGAACCTGTGAAGGCTCATTTAAGGAGTTTAACCATCTTGCAAAAACTCAAATCTTATTGAAACACTTTTTTGAATAATGAGATTAATTTTTTGCACAGATCAGACAAAAAATATTTATACAATTAGTTCATTTATACAATATATAGATAAATTTCTATGATACATATTAGTACAACTTACTAGCCTAGTAAAAATGGTAACAAACTTAACTATTGTTGAAAACTCTAGGCTATGTTAGATGGTCTCGACTCTCGAGTATAAGTAATTGTTGTGTATCTAGAGGCGGATGTAGTGCATAAGAAGCAAAATATATGCACTAATATACATTATTAATTACATAAGTACTTCCTTTAAAAATGATTGTCTCAAAATATTTGTCGCTTTAGAAGTTCAAGGCATAATTAATTTTTTTTGATCATTTTACCCTTTATTATTAATGAAGATGACACATAAATAAAGTAAACATTTAATGAAGAGAGATTATAACTTAGACATAAATAAGGGTAAAGTAGGTCAAATATCAATCATAATTACTGTAATATTTTTTAAGAGGCGTGTAAAGTAAAAAAAGACAAATAATTTGAGACGGACGGAGTACAAATAATTGATTTCAAATGATTGCAAATTATTCTAAATACGGTGGATTGAAAAATGTTAAAAATATTATAGATGGACAAGGCGTCAATACTTGAAGGAGCAGCCACTCTCATTAGACAACTTCGTGATCATCAAAAGGTAGAAACAGTGCAACATCATCATTTAGAGACCACAACAAACAATGAAAAAGAAGAAGCTCCTGCAGTACTGAAAAAGGCCCGAAATTATGAAAATCAATCTTCAATTGACATGATGATGAAGAGTAGTTTACCACAAGTTGAAGTAAGAAGTTTAGAGGAAGAGATGCTGATTACAATATACTGCAAAAAGCAACAAAAAGGAAACATAGATAAAATATTAAGTGTGATCCGCAAGCTTCATCTAACTATCAAGAGCTGCAATTTCATGCCATTTGGTAGCACCACTATGCATATCACAGTTATTGCTCAGGTCTGATTTCCATCCTCTCTTTCAAATTAAAGAGTCCACTATATATGTTTGAAATTTTATATGTATACGGTTGCAACTTGGTGCAATACATGACGGTTGTACTCGTCTTGGATTCAATGAACAACTAGTCATGTTAGCACATCTATTTTAGGTCATACACTTTCTTGAAGTATGCTATTAGAAAACATATATAAAGAACTTTTAGTAGCTAGTAATTTTTATTTTTATTTAGTAGTATAATATTAGTTAGCCCGAAACTGATAGAAGGTGTGTGTATACACGGGTACCGTGTAGACCAAGTGACCGACTTCCATTAGGTTGAGGGGCGTCTTTGGGCCCGTGCGAACTGTGCTACCACACAGGGCCACCGAAAAATGAAAATTTTTAGGGGCCCCTTTTTTTCATTTTTTATTAAGTAGTATTAGCCAGAATTTACTGTAAAGGCCCATAATTCGCAGGTCTTAGCCTAATCTAATTATTGAAATCGTATATTTACTTATATTAAGGTCCCACTTTTACGAATTAGAACAGGGCCCCCAAAATGTTTATTAGGTTACTTACCATATTTTGTAGAATTCTTGTACAAGTGTAATTATGATATTAGTATTATAGTAGGAATATGTATTAGTCTTGTATTAGGAAAATGTTGATTTATTATTCATATTTGGATATTGTATATTGTATATCTATAAATATATATATATATATATATATATCTTCATTAATGAAAATAATCAAGAGATTATTCTCTTTTATGGTATCAGAATTATAGGGCAAACATTTCCTTCTCCAATTTTTTTCCACCTTCCGCTGCCCTACCAGTGGTCGTCGGCCACCCTAATACCTCCCTTCGAAATTTTCTGCTTTCTTCCCTAATTCTACTCTTGTTCTTTCATTATGTCTACCTCAAAGAACACGTTTTATCATGCCCTTACGGTCTCCAACATCAAGAACCACATCCATATTGTTCTTGAGATAGAAAACGTCCAATACGCGATGTGAGCGAAATTATTTAAAGTTCACGGACGCTCGCATCAAGTCATTCATAATATCATCCCCGCGGATACAGGCAAGGAGAAGGTGCCTACCGCCGATGATGACCCTGTGTTATAGACGACTCTCGATGCTACCGTTCTCAAGTGGATTTATTCCACTATCTCTACAGACCTCTTGCAGACGATTATTGAACCCGACGCCACGACGATGGAAACTTGGAATAGGGTGTGTTATAACTTCCAATATAACAAAAATTCATGTGTTGTCACTCTTGAACAAGAATTTTCTCATGCCAATATGGAGGATTTTTTGAATGTCTCGGCTTTTGTAAAAGGTTGAAGGAATTGGCGGTTCAACTCAAGAACGTTGGTGCGCCCATCACAAATAATCGTCTTGTTCTTCAGATGGTTGCAGACCTATCCGAGGCTTATAATGGCGTTGGGACGCTTCTTCGTCAGAGCAATCCTCTTTCACAGTTTTACCATGACCATTCCATGATCACGTTAGAGGAGGACGATTTGGCTAAAAAGGTGACTATCGGAGCTAATTCCGTCATGATGATGGCCACGTCCGATGACCATCACTCGTTCTCGGATAATTCTAGCCAAAATCGTAATAATGGTGGCAGCAAAAAGGGTCAAAATCAAAAAAATAATGGCAAGAATCGCGGCGGCGGCTGCGACAGTGGCGGTGGTCGGAGCAATGGCGGACGTGGTAGTAGTGGGGCGGCTGGGCCACAGCACTACTGGCCGCAGCCTTGGGCCAATGCAAACTGGCTGTGGGGCTACTGGGCCAGTGGACAGTGGCCCAACACGACCTTTCCATACTTTCTAGGATTTCCAACGAACTGGGCCAGTGGCCAGCAGAGGCCTAGTTCACTGTTCCAGTCGTCACAGCCCAGGCAGTAGGCTAGCCTGCTTGGGCCTTAGCCTCAGCAGGCCTTTACTGCTTTGGGCCTAATTTCCAGTCTGACACCTACGGATATTGCAGTCGCGATGCTTACACTTGGATTAAATCCCCCGAACTCAAATTAGTACATGGACACCGGTGTCACTTCTCATATGACGTCCGCACAAGGTAATCTCTCATCTTATTTCAATTTGAGCAATAATCGTGGCATAATTGTTAGTAATGGAAATTCAATTTCAATTCGGGATTATGGTCACACAAATTTGCATCCCCCACATCCACCTCTAGTCCTAAAAAATGTCCTTCATTCCCCTCACTTAATTAAAAATTTGGTGTTTGTCCAAAAATTCACAAATGATAATTGAGTTTCTGTTAACTTTGACCTTTTTGAATTTTCTGTGAAGGATATCAAGATGGGGATACCTCTAATGAGATGTAATAGTTTGGAAGAGATTTATCCAATCACCACCACCACCACTTCCACGAGTCAAGCCACACCTTCAACATTTGCCGCTATTGTCCGAACCTTTCTAGCCCATGCTTCATTACCTCAATCTTTTTGGCATCATGCGTTACAAATGGCTACATACCTCCTTAATATATCCCTAGTAAAGGTTTAGCATATCGATCACCTATAAAAAATATATAATAAGGATCTCTCGTATTCTAATCTTAGGGTGTTTGGGTGTTTGGGTGTTTGTGCTATCCGCTTTTTCCATCTACTATAATTAACAAACTACAAGCCGGTTCTACCGCTTGTGTATTTTTGGGTTATCCGTCTAATCTTCGTGGTTACAAATATTTGATTTATCTGCTAATAAAATCATAATTAGTCGCCATGTCATTTTTAATGAAACCCAATTTCTGTTTGCTAAATTGTATAATTTCATGTCTAGTTCGTATAATTTTTTGGATGATGGTTACAAATGTTTTGATTTATCTGCTAGTAAAATCATAATTAGTCGCCATGTCATTTTTAATTAAACCCAATTTCCGTTTGCTAAATTATATAATTTCGTGTCTAGTTCGTATAATTTTTTGGATGATAAAATCTCACTGTATATTATCCACCATTTATCTGAACTGTCCCGTGACCAAAATCCGCCAAAGAGCCCACCGCTCGGCCGCCCAAATATTACCAAAGCAGCCTCGATTCACGGCGGCCAGACCCATCGGGCTGGCCCAAATCTCATCCACCCGCTTATCATCTCGATTAGCCTTGCTGGGCTAGCAGGCCCATTACCTACTGGTCCAGTTTTTCCCAACACCTACCCAAAACACATCCCCTTCTATTTTGAGTCAAGGGTCGGTTACTCATAGCCAGCGTGGTATTTTTAAATCTAAAAGACATTTTAATCTAAATTATAATGTCACCAAATCACCCCTACAACGTAATCTTGTGTCTGCCCTTCATGACCTGAATTGGAAATTGGCCATGGATGATGAATATAATGCTCTTATTGAAAATAAGATGTGGGAGTTGGTGCCCCATCCTCCTGGTGTCAACATTATTCGTTCTATGTAGATTTTTACTCATAAGGAAAATTCTAACGGTTCTTTAGAGAGGCATAAGGCCCGTCTTATAGGTGATGGTAAAACACAACAGGTTGGCATGGATTGTGGAGAGACATTTAGTCTGGTGGTCAAACCATCAACCATTTGCACTGTGTTTAGTCTGTCTCTCTCGAAAGCATGGCCCATTCATCAGCTGAATGTAAAAAACGTTTTCTTACATGGTGACCTTAAAGAGACAGTGTACATGCATCAGCCCTTAGGTTTTAGGGACCCTAAGTATCCCCATCATGTATGTTTGCTGAAAAAGTCTTTATATGGGCTTAAGCAGGCCCCACGGGCTTGATATAAGAGGCTTGCAGATTATGTGTCTACCATTGGGTTTTCTCGCAGCAGGTCTACCATTCTCTGTTCATTTATCGTCATGATACTTCCTTTGCATACATTCTATTATATGTAGATGATATAATATTGACTGCATCTTCTGATAATCTGCGCAAGTCTATCATGTCCCTTCTCAGTTCAGAATTTGCTATGAAAGACTTGGTGCCTTTGAGTTATTTTTTGGGTATAGTTGTTACTCGTCATACACGTGGTCTATTTTTATCACAGATGAAGTATGCGGCTGAGATTATTGAGAAAGCTGGCATGTCATCTTGTAAGTTGCCATCTACTCCGGTTGATACCAAACCTAAGCTGAGTGCTACTTCTAGCACACCATATGAGGATCCTACCCACTATCGTAGTCTTGCACGGGCTCTTCAGTATCTTACATTCACAAGACCAGATATTACTTATGCAGTACAATATGTGTGTTTATTTATGCATGATCCGGATTGAGCACATGCATGCGCTCAAACGCATTATACGATACATACAGGGCACACTTGATTATGGTTTGCATTTATATCCATCCTCCGTCTCTACTCGCGTGTCCTATACAGATGCTGATTGGGATGGTTGTCCAGATACCAGACGTTCGACCTCTGGTTATTGTATGTTTCTTGGTGATAACTTTGTCACTTGGTCGGCAAAACGCCAGGATACTTTATCGCGATCCAGTGCAGAGGTCGAGTATCGAGGGGTAGCCAATGTGGTATCTGAGTCATGTTGGCTACGTAATCTTCTGTTAGAGCTTCATTTTCCTATTAAGAAAGCTACCTTGGTCTACTATGATAATGTTAGTGCATTCTATCTTTCTGGGAATCCGGTCCAACATCAGCGCACTAAACATATCGAGATGGATATTCACTTTGTTCGCGAAAAGGTAGCTCGTGGACAAGTACGTGTCTTACATGCTCCTTCAAGGTATCAAATTGCTTACATCTTTACTAAGGGTCTTCCCTTGATTCTGTTTGAAGATTTTAGTGACAGTCTCAGCATACGACAACCTCCCGCTATGACTGCGGGAGTGTGATAGAAGGTGTGTATACACCGTATACCCATGTATACCAAGTGGTCGACTTCCATTAGGTTACTTACCACATGTTGTAGAATTCTTGTACAAGTGTAATTATGATATTAGTATTATAGTAGGAATATGTATTAGTCTTGTATTAGAAAAATATTGATTTATTTTTCATATTTAAATATTGTATATTGTATATATATACCTTTTCGTTAATAAAAATAATCAAAAGATTATTCTCTTTTAGAAACTAATTTAAATAAAAATACATGATCATTGAAGATTCATATAGATTTCAACTTATTTGAAACTGAACCTAACTATTGCAATTTTATGCAATAGTAAAGTGGTTTAAGTAGCTAGCACAAAGGCAAAATTGAGAAAAGATGCTTTCAGATTTTGAAAAAAATTTACGGGTAAACGTTAAAAGGGAAATGAATCACATGCCTTTTTCTTTTATAAAGCACATGTCAAGAAACATTGATGGATCAATTAGTTATACTAACGTTTTTGTTTTCTCTTTTATCTTTTACAGATGAATGACGAGTTCTGCGAGACAACAAATTATCTTGCGGAGAAATTACGGCAGTCTATAATCAAAATATAGAGATTGTTCAATTTACGAACAAGCAAGTCATGGATTGTAATTTAAAGATTATATTAGTCAATGTGAATATTAATAATTGTAGATATACACAATATACATGTGTATATTGTGTATATTGATCCTCTCGGTTTTCTCCACATTACCGTAATTAGTGTATATGAATTAGTAAATGTTTAGTCTCCTAGTTTAGGCAATATTGTAATATAATTAGTATTGTACACTTACCATAATTATTGTATTACCATAAATGTAATCCAAGTAGAATAAGGTTTTAGGAGTAGAATAGGAATATGATTCTCCTAAAATGTAACTTGTATAAATAGTCTTTCAATTAATGAAAATAATCAAGGAGATTATTTCTTTCATGGTATCAGAAGTCTAGGTCTTAAATTCCTCTCAAAATTTCCGTCCAAACAGCCGGAATCCGAGCTCCCTTCTCTCGTTTTCCGTGTCCCGACGGTGTCCTCCTCTTCCCAAGTTTTTTCTTCTAAATCCCTCAATCACGTATTGTTATGTCTAGGTCAAAGAACACGTTTCACCATGCCCTTACTGTTTCTAACATCAAGAATCATATCCCTATCATTCTTGAAATAGAAAACGTCCAATACGCGACGTGGGCCGAACTGTTCAAAGTTCACGCACGCTCGCATCAAGTCATCCATCACATAATCCCCGCGGCTCCTGAGGATACGGATGTGCCAAAACGCGAGGATGATCCTAAGTTGTGGACGACTCTTGATACTACCGTCCTTCAGTGGATATATTCAACTATATCTACCGACTGTTTGCAAACAATTATTGAGCATGACGCTACGGCACATGTGACTTGAGATAGACTGCATGATATATTCCAAGATAATCAAAATTCTAGAGCCGTTACCCTTGAGCAGGATTTCACCCACGTCAATATGGAAGATTTCCCTAATGTTTCGGCTTATTGCAAAAGATTAAAGGAATTGGCGGACCAACTTCGCAACGTTGGCGTGCCGGTTTCAAACGATCGTTTGGTCCTCCAAATGGTTTTCGGCCTCTCAGAGGCCTATAGCGGTGTTGGAACGCTTCTTCGGCAAAGCAATCCGCTTCTGCAATTTTATCAGGCTCGTTCTATGCTTACACTAGAAGAAGCAGGCATGGCAAAACGAGCGGCTACCGGTACTAGTCCCGTAGTCATGATGACCGAGTCCACGGTGTATCCTACCGGTTCCAACAACTCGAGCCAAAACCGCAACAACGGTGGCGGCAAAAAGGGTGGAAATAAGAAAAATAATAGAAAGAACCGCGGCGGCAGCCGACAGAATGGTGATGGCGGTGTGGGTCCTCGCGGTGGTCGGCGATGGCAACGCTGTAGGGCCCACGGTGGGCCTATCATGCGATGGCAGCCCATAATTGCGATTTGGGCCCGGCCGGTTGCCTCCCGGCGATTTCGGCCAAGACTTCGGCTCAGCTGGCGATGGGCGGCCCAACAGCAATTTCGGCTCACTGCTCAATTTTCGCAAAGGCCCATCGCTTTTTCTCGACCCAATGCTGATGGCGATTCGATGGCGAGGAAGGCACTTTTGGGCCCCACCAGGCCCATCATGTAGTGGGCCCCACATCTACCGATATTGAAGCCGTGATGCACACGCTTGGAATAAATCCTTCGGACCCAAATTGGTACATGGACACCAGCGCCACTACTTACATGACGTCCGACTCATGTACTCTCTCGTCTTATTCCAATTTGAGCAACAATCATGATATAATTGTTGGTAATGGTAATTCAATTTCAATTTATGGGTATGGTCAGAAAACATTGTCTCCCCCTCTTCCACCCCTTATTTTGAAAAATACCATTCACGCTCCAAAATTGATTAAAATTTTGGTGTATGTCCAAAAATTCACCATTGATAATTCTGTGTCCATAGAATTTGATCCATATGGCTTTTCGGTGAAGGATTTCAAAACGGGGAGTCCTCTCATGAGGTGTGATAGTAGGGGTGATCTTTATCCTATCACGCCAATTTTCGGTTTCTCGAGTCACGCAATGTCATCCACTTTTTCCGCTCTGGCTCCGTCCTTGTGGCATGCTTGTCTAGGTCATCCGGGGTCATCTATTTTGTCTTCCTTAGATAAAAACAATCTTATTTCTTGTAAGGGTGTGCGTAGTGCTCCGAATTGTCAATCTTGTTCTTTAGGAAAAATAGTTAAATTGCCATTTGTAGACTCCAATTCTCACACTTTAAAGACATTTGATATTATTCATAGTGATTTATGGACGTCTCTTGTTCTTAGTTCTTTGGGTCATCGGTATTATGTTCTCTTTTTGGATGATTATTCTAAGTTTTTATGGACTTTTCCAATAGCGAAAAAATCCCAAGTTTTTTCCATCTTCTTAAAATTTAGAGCATTCATTAGAACCCAATTCGAACGGGAAATTAAAAAATATTCAATGTGATAATGGCAAAGAGTATGACAATGGGGTGTTTCGAGAATTATGTGCTAATAATGGAATCAATTTTCATTTTTCTTGTCCTCATACTTCTTCACAAAATGAAAAAGCCGAACGCAAAATTCATACCATTAATAACATTGTCCGAACTTTATTGATTCATGTCTCCGTACCCCCGTCTTTTTGGCATCATGCTCTTTAAATGGCTACATATCTCCTTAACATAATTCCTTCCAAAGGTCTGACATATTCCTCCCCCCTTCAAATTTTATATAATAAGACTCATTCTTATTCTCATCTTCGGGTTTTGGGTGTTTATGTTATCCGTTATTCGCATACACCACAATTAACAAACTTCAGGCACGGTCTACTCCGTGTGTGTTTTTGGGTTTTCCATCTAATCATCGTGGTTACAAATGCTTTGATTTAACCTCCAATAAAATCATCATTAATCGCCATGTCATCTTTGATGAATCCCAATTTCCATTTGCTAAAGTTAATACTCCCGTGCCTAGTTCGTATAATTTTTTGGATGATAGTATATCCCCGTATATTATTCAGCATTTTTCGGACGTATCTCACACCCAAAATTCTCCAGCGGGCCCACTGCCCGCTGGCCCCACTGGACCGTCACCTACTGCCTGGACCAGTATCGTCACCGGGCGATTCAGCGATTGGGCGATCCAGATTATGGAACCGGGTCCAGCCTCGCCTATTTCGAGTTGGCCCAAAGAGCCCAGCTCGCCGCCCGTCCGAGCCCAGCAAATATCCAAAATCCACCCAATTCTTCCTCGAGTCATAGACCGGTCACTCGTAGTCAACGGGGGGTTTTTACACCAAAAATACATTTTAATTTACATTCTAATGTCTTTAAATCCCCCTTGCCCCGTAATCCTGTGTCCGCCTTAAACGACCCGAATTGGAAAATTGCTATGACCGATGAATATAATGCTCTTATTGATAATAAGACGTGGGAGTTGGTACCCCGTCCATCTGGTATTAATATTATCAAGTCTATGTGGATATTTGCTCACAAGGAAAATTCAGATGGTTCATTTGCACGACATAAGGTTCGGTTTGTGGGTGATGGTAAGACTCAGCAGGTTGGTATAGATTGTGGTGAGATGTTCAGTCCGGTGGTCAAGCCGGCTACCATCCACACTGTGCTTAGCTTGGCTCTTTCGAAAGCATGGCATATTCATTAGTTAGATGTCAAAAATGCTTTCCTACATGGTGATCTCAAGGAGACAATCTATATGCATCAGCCTTTGGGATTCAGGGATTCCAAACATCCTCATCATGTCTGTTTATTGAAGAAGTCCTTATATGTGCTTAAGCAGTCTCCCAGGTCCTGGTATACAAGGTTTGCTGACTATGTTTCGACTATTGGGTTCACTCACAGCAGGTTAGATAATTCATTGTTCATCTACCGTCGTAGTTCGTCATTGGCCTACATTCTGTTGTATGTGGATGATATCATTTTGACTGCTTCTTCCGATGCCTTACTCCAGTCTATCATGACCATGCTCAGCTCTGAGTTTGCTATGAAAGACTTAGGTGCCTTGAGTTATTTTTTGGGGATTGCCGTCACTCGTCATTCCGATGGATTATTCTTGTCTCAACGGAAGTATGCAGCTGAGATCATCGAGAGGGCTGGGATGTCATCTTGTAAGTTCACTTCCACTCCAGTTGATACAAAGCCCAAGCTTAGTGCCGCGGCAGGCGTTCCCTACGAGGATCCGACCCGCTATCGCAGTCTTGCAGGGGCCCTTCAGTATCTTACCTTTACGAGACTGGATATTACATATGTTGTCCAGCAGGTGTGCTTGTTCATGCATGATCCTAGAATTGAGCACATGAATGCACTCAAACGCATCATTCGGTATATTCAAGGTACACTTGACTATGGTTTGTATTTATATCCTTCCTCGACATCTACACTTGTCACATATACGGATGCTGATTGGGGTGGCTGTCCCGACACCATACGGTCTACGTCGGGCTATTGTATGTTTCTTGGTAACAACTTGGTCTCCTGGTCTGCGAAGCGTCAGTCGACGCTATCCCGCTCAAGTGCCGAGGCTGAATATCGAGGGGTAGCTAACGTGGTCTCGGAATCATGCTGGTTACGTAATTTGCTTTTGGAGCTTCATTGTCCCATTCAGAAGGCAACCTTGGTGTATTGCGATAATATTAGTGTCATCTACCTCTCTGGTAATTCGGTTCAGCACCAGCGCACTAAGTATATCGAGATGGACATTCACTTTGTCCGCGAAAAGGTTGCTCGTGGTCAAGTTCGCGTCTGCCATGTCCCGTCGAGATATCAAATAGCCGACATCTTTACAAAGAGTCTTCCCTCGGTCCTTTTTGAAGATTTTAGGGACAGTCTTAGCGTTCGAAGATCGTCCGCTATGACTGTGGGGGTGTGTTAGATACACAATATATATGTGTATATTGTGTATATTGTGTATATTGATCCTCTCGGTTTTCTCCACATTACCGTAATTAGTGTATATGAATTAAGTAATGTTTAGTCTCCTAGTTTAGGCAATATTGTAATATAATTAGTATTGTACACTTACCATAATAATTGTATTACCATAAATGTAATCCAAGTAGAATAAGGTTTTAGGAGTAGAATAGGAATAAGATTCTCCTAAAATGTAACTTGTATAAATAGTCTTTCAATTAATGAAAATAATCAAGGGGATTATTTCTTTCAATAATTGAATTATTTTGCGCTTGTTATTGAAGGCCATCATTATTGAAAGTTGATCGCGTTAAATTTTGTATATATACAATTTTCAAAAGTACTCTTGACATATTTTCATTGCTTTATCCATATTTATATCAATATCTATACCAGAGATTGCTTTTAGCTTTATCTTTTCAGAGACAGGAGAATTCCTTCTGTACTTACAAGAATGCTACTTAGGGAGAAGAAACAATGATAGGGGTCAGGCGGGAAGAGACCCTACCTTATGAGTATGTGGTAGGAAGATCTGTAAGTTATAATTAAAAATGAAACATATAAAAAGTTATAAGCACCAAATTGTATTTACCTCAAATAAAGAACAATTTTAAGAGAAATCTAAAATGAGATCTGAGATAGACGAGATAATTGAATAATTAAATAATAAATCCTTTTCTAAATATGAAAAGAATTATCTTAAACTTAACACCTCATTTTTTTTATTTGCCACTAATAACATTTAGAATACGGTAAAACTTAGGATATAGGTATTAGGACTCTTATTGTCTCTTCCTGCACCTCTACCTACCATATCATTTCTAATTTCTTCATTCCCCACAACTTTCATACTTCCTTGCCTGCTATCAAGTTCTGGTAAACTGCCAAACATTTTTTGGTATACTGATTTAACGTCCTCTTCTAGCTTACAATCTTTTGCTGCTTTGATTTTCCTTAATGTTACTAATCTGGTAACAATCAAGTTGAACTACATGGCGTACACAATTCACTTAGATGCTTATATCTCATGATTTATTGGGCTTTGTTGATGGATCTTTTCCATCACCTTCACCCCTCATTTGTGATGTTGCTAGCTCTCTACAACCAAATTCAGCCCATCGTTCATGGATTCGAATCGATCAAAGTGTTCGTTCTTGGATTTTTGCTACACTATCTCGTGAAGTACTTGTTGATGTCCACTTTTTGCCTACTTCACATGATGTTTGGCTATCTCTACATCGTAGAATTATGGATGATAGTCAAACGAAAGCTGTCGAATTAAAATGCCAATTTATAACTATGAAGAAAACATATTCTATGTCTATTGGTCAGTATCTCCTGAAAGCCAAGAAACTGGTCGATTCATTTGCTGCAACAAATTCTCCAGTTTCCAATCGATATTTTATTGACTATGTGCTCCTTGGATTAGGTAAAGAATATGATACACTGGTGAACATCATTACTCACTTTCCTGATCATATGTCTCTTGAAGATTTGCATTTCAAACTTCTTCTCCATGAACAGAGGCTGAAGTGGTTTCGTGAACTTGACTCGCCCGTGTCACATCATGCTTTCAGTACACAATTTATGTCATTAGGATCCTCTGATGTATCTGGCAATGCAACTTCATCTCAAGGTAATCGTGGTTGAGGGCGAGCTTCATACTCTCGAGGTAGAGGTCGTGGTGGATGAGGTCGTGGATATGGTCGCGGTCAACAAGCTAATCAGAATAATATTGCACGTAATTGTCTTTATTGGTCAGTCCTGGTCAGGTATTGGTGGTGCTTCCTTTAATCCCTATAATTCACAATCTGTTAGTCCAACTTCGCCATCCAATGGGATATTTGGTCCTCTACCGTCTTCTATTATTTGTCAAATTTGTATATTGTCTTGTCATACTACTCTACAATGTCACAATCATTTTAATCATTCATTTGTTGCTAATGATCTTCCAAAGTATTTTGCTACTATATTTGTTGGTGAAACAGATGATTCTACTTGGTATTTTAATTCTGCTGCGTCCGCTCATATGACTCCATCAGAAGGTAATTTTATACGAAAAACTCCTTACTCTGATTTTGATCGTGTTTTGGTAGGAAATGATATATTGCTTAACATTGCTAACATTGTCTATTCTAAAATATCTTCAACTTCTTGTCCTCTACATTTGAACTCTATATATCATGTTCCTCAGTTTTGTCATAATCTAATTTTTGCTAAAGGTTATGTAAAGATAATAATTGTGTTGTTAACTTTAATAAATCTTTTGTTCTGTGAAGGACAAAACCTCGGGGTAAACTCTTCCTTAATTCAACAGTAAGGGTGATGTCTATCTCTTATCCTCATTCACCTATGCCCTCTCTTCCTCAAGCATATGTTGTTCTCCGTAAATCTGGTGATGTCTGGCATCATCGTCTGGGTCACAATGGAGCTCATGTTTTGTCTAGTATTAGGAAGCATAATTACATTAGTTTAGTTAATTCTTTTAGTGATAGTTGTGTTTCTTGTCAATTAGAAAAATCAAAATGTTTTGTTTTTCAATTCAGTTGAACATTGTAGTTCCTTTCCTTTAGACATTATTCATTCAGATGTTTAGCAATCACATGTTTTATCAAATTTGGGTTTTCGGTACTATGTTATCTTTATTGATGATTTTTCTCGATTTACATGGCTTTATCCTATGAAAAGCAAATCAAAAGTTTTTCAACACTTTTGTGCTTTCCAGAAGCTTGTGGAGAACATTTTTACTACCAAAATGTGGTGGATGTGGTGAATTTGATAACACAAGTATGCTTCAATATTTTTTTAACTCGGGTATTTATTTTCGTAAGTCGTGTCCAGACACCCCGCAATAAAATGGGGTTGCTAAACGTAAACATCGACACATTATTGAAATGGTACGTACTATCCTCATGGAGGCTACCTTACCAACTCAATTTTGGGTTGATGCGGCCTTTTATGACATTTTTACTATTAATATGCTACTTATCCCTGTTTTGAATGGCTTGTCTCCTTTTGAAAAACTTTTGACACACCTCCAAACTATAATTTTCTTCGTAATTTTTGTTGTGAATGTTTTTTGAACTTGTTTGCTCGAGTGTTTCACAAGATTACAACACGTTCTATACAATGTATTTTCCTAGGTTACACTTCCAACTATAAAGGTTAACGCTATTTTGACCCTAAAGCTGGTCGTGTCTATGTTAGCCGACATGTTGTATTTCATGAGTTAGTCTTTCCATATCCTACATTGTCTTGTCTTAGCAATGCTTCTTCATCATCCTCTTCTCCTGAAATCCTCATAGTCTCATCACATTTACCTTCGTTACAATGTTCTAGATCTTGTATTTCCTTTAATCCATCTTCTGAATTTCGTTTTAGTTCTGAGGATTCACCTCATCGTTCTACCTTTAGCCCTATGGAACATGTGTCTCCATCTAGTCCTTCTACGGAGTGTGTCTCTAGTGGTCTATCTTCCTCTATGCCTTCTAGCACTTCCCCTCCTCTTGATTCCACTTTTCCCACGCATCCAATGCAACCGAGCTCTAAATTTGGTATCTCAAAACCAAGGCAATTTTTTTTAAGATATGACTATTCAGGAAATTGAACCTTCTTGTTTTTCTCAGACTGTAAAAAATCCAAAGTGGAAACAAGTCATGACTGATGAATTTAATGCACTTTTGGAAAAAAATAACACTTGGACTTTTGTTCCTTTTCGACCTAACATGAACTTAATCGGTTGTAATGGGTTTATCGTATTAAATATAATTCAAATGGGTCTATTGATCAATACAAGGCACGCCTCGTAGCACAAGATTTTCATCAGCAACTAGGTATAAATTACCATGAAACATTTACTCCTGTAGTTCGTGCTACTATTGTTCGTCTTGTTGTTTCATTTTTTTTGGCCTATTTGTCTGTTTGATGTCAAAATACTTTTCTATATGGTGTTCTTACAGAAAAAGTTTTTTATGAAAAAAGCTCCCGATTTTACTCATCCTGACTATCCTCACCATGTCTGCAAACTGTCTAAAGCCCTTTATGGTTTGAAACAAGCACCACATGCTTGGTTTAATTGCTTTAGTACATTTCTCCTTGCTCATGATTTTGTTTGCAGTAAATCAAATACTTCCATGTTTATTCATAACTCATATGGTCTGCTCATATTATTACTTTATGTTGATGACATCAGTCTTACTGGTAGTTCTTCAGATCTTCTTGATCACTTTATTTATCGTCTTTCTCATCAATTTGCTGTGAAGGACTTAGGTGATCTTCATTATTTTCTTGGTGTTCAAGTTATTCACTCCCCTCGTGGACTTCACTTATCTCAGCAAAAGTACATCTCTGATATGCTTCTTAAGTTTCATATGCATACATGCAAACCCGTTCGTACCCCTATTGCTTCTCGCACTTCTATATCTCTTACGGATGGTGAATTACTTTCAGATGCTAGTGAATACATGAGTATGGTTTGTGCTCTTCAATACTTGACTATGACTCGTCCAAATATTGCCTATGCAGTTTATATTGTTTCTCAATTTATGCATGTTCTTCGTACAACTCATTTGCATTGTGTGAAGCGTATTTTCAGGTATTTGCAAGGCATTATCACCTGTGGACCGTTCTTATGTGTCTCTTCTTCTACCACTTTGCCTCTTGCCTATTCTGACTGGGTTGGTTGTCCCGGTGTCGTCATTCTACCATCGGATACGTTGTATTCTTGGGTTCCAATCTTATATCTTGGCGTGCAAAGAAGCAACCAACGGTCTCTAAATCTTCTACAGAGGTTGAGTATAGAGCTATTGCTTATACTGTTGCTGAGGCCACTTGGATTCGTCATATACTTTGTGAGCTTGGTATTTATCTGCGTGAACCAGTTCGTATATTGTGTGACAATGTCAGTTCTACATATATGTCACGTAACACATTGTTTCATGACCGCTCAAAACACATAGATGTTGATTTTCATTATGTTCGTGACAAAGTTACTCAGAGAGATCTTCTTGTTCAATATGTGCCGACTCGCTCAGAACTTGCGGATATCTTCACGAAAGGATTACCTTCATCTTAATTATGTCTTTTACGTGACAATCTGAACGTCATCTCTGTTAGTCCAGATTGATGGGGCGTATTAGGACTCTTATTGTACTAGGACTCGTATCAGGGGCGTCCTTGAGCCTGTGCGAGCTGTGCTACCGCACGGGACTCCCGAAAAATAAAAAAATTTAGGGGCCCTTTTTTTTTATTTAGTATTAGCCAGAATTTACTGTAAAGATCCATAATTCACAGGTCTTCGTTGATCTTAGCCCAATCTAATTATTGAAATCGTATATTTACCTATATTAAGAGCTCACTTTTACGAATTAGAACAGAGCCCCAAAATATTTGAGACGGCCCTTATTCGTATGGTAATCATCCCATGAATAACATCCTTATCTCATAGGATCCTAGGAAGATTATTGGCAATAATTTATGTACTTGGTTATAGACAAGACAAATTAATCCTTCACGTGCACACGTGGAGTTCTACAAAGACTTGTGAAAGAATCACAATTCCAAGAATGAAACGTTGTCCTTCACATATTGTTTTATTTAGGTCCTCATTAATTTTATGCAATAATAATGTTAAAAAAATTAAGTTGTACTTGGTTATAGACAAGACAAATTAATCCTTCACGTGCACACATGGAGTTCTATAGAGACTTGTGAAAGAATCACAATTCCAAGAATGAAACGTTGTCCTTCACGTTTTATTTAGGTCCTCATTAATTTTATGCAATAATAATGTTTAAAAAATTAAGTTAGTATGTCATCTAAAATATAACTATTCCTTCCATTTCATCAAGTTTTCTTTAAAAAATATCTATTAGGAGTTTATGTACTAGATAGACCTTATTAATTATGTTGTGAAAATATAAATTTTACTATTAGTACTTTATATAGTTTTTTTAATGATAAGGGTAGTTGTAAAAGAAAATAATAATTTTTTCTTAATTTGCTAAAATGAACAAGTAAAAAGAAAATCTATTTTAGTATGAAGGCTAAGTAAAATGAAACGGAGGAAGTACATATAACTCATGCGTTCATAATAATGTAATGGGTGATTTGAAAAATAAGGCATATAATCTAATATAATAGATTAAATTTAGTGATACTGCAAAAGTTTATACATTATCAATATATATAAATAAATTTAAGGAATATTAATAGATCAGTTAGTTGACTATATATATATATATATATATATATATAAGTAAATTTAAAGTAAAAAGAAAGAAAAGAAAAGAAGAAGCATATATATTCCAATGGATTATGCCGGTGTGCTTCAGTGTTGTTCCTAACCACTCAACCAGGCCCAGGCCCATTTTGCTGTCTGCCCCAACTAGCCATAATCTGTTGTGACAATTTCTATTCTTTCCCACTGTTAAATCCTAATGGAGTAAGGTGTAATTTGGTTTGGGGATTAAGATATTCGAGAATTATAGTTTTGGGATTATAATTTTTTAGATTAATTTATTTCATTTATTAGGTGGGATAAAATAATATTAAATTTAATAAGATATTTTAGGATTAAATTTATATTTTATTTAATTGAAGGTATAACTAATTCAGGATAAATTTATACCTTCAACTAATAAGATATAAATTTAATTCAAACTTAGTCCTGAGATATCCAACTTATCTCGTGAACCAAACGACTCCTAATAATATAGAGAGGCAAATCATGTACCAACAAAAGGGTGTTAATGTCATGGAGTGATACCAAAATAGATATTTCTACATCTTTTATAAGAAGTCTGGAATTCGAGTCATCTCATAAATATGAAATTGTCTTTATTAAGGAATCTTTTACCCTAATATAACCAAAAAGAAAAAAAATATAGTGGCAAACCAGATAGCTGATTAGTGATTGCCTGTCCAAATTTGCTAAAATCATGAATGAAGGCATCATGTTCGCTTGGGCAGCTCAATTGGTTATCAAGGATATTTGGAAAATGGCCAAGGATCGAATCCCATCAGCGGCAGTGTGGGGGTTACTTCTTGAAGTAAAGGAGGATCCCTTGTGCGCAGCGTGGTACTGGTCTAACCTTTGAAATCAATTGAGTCACCATGATTTACCTCCTTCACAGACCTGTAGGACCGGGGTGTGGGGGCTCCTGAGGTGGGAGTTCCACCTTTTTTGGAAAATGAATGAAGGCATCATATTCTATTCCTTCCTCTCCCCGGCGAACTTTTTTTGTTAGCGAAACTGTATACATATGAATTATGATCACATGAAAGAAAGAAATAATTGTATAGAAACTTTCCTTCCACTTTTTGTGTTAGTGTTGTACCTTTGAGGTTAGGCCCATAATACATATCGTTAAGCTTTAAAAACATAGAGTAATAGTATTCATTTTCCTATCATTTTGTAAAACGATGTTTGATTAATAAGAAATTTAAGAAACTTTTAACCTATAAACTAAAGAATAACTTTGTGCAAAGTGCCAACTATTTCTTTTTAAATGAGTGATGGTTAGAACACGTCCATGTCTCTTTATTTTAAATGATTAGTAGCGAGAGTCCCAATAATTCATGTCACTAAGGATAAAATGTACTCCTCTGTCCCATATTAACTATTTCGTTTTGTTTCTTGAGAGACAAATTAACTAATATTTGAAGCTAAATTAGATTAAATCAATTTAATATTTAAAATTATAATTTAGATATGCGAAAACTATTCGAAAAGTACTACAAGTGAAATTCTTCTTATATTAATATGGTGAAAAATATATCTCAAATATTAATCAAAATTATAGTTTGACTTTTAAAAAAGAAAAATGTACAAATAATATGAGACGGAGAAAGTAAATGCTAAGATTAAATAATTTTCAAAATGAGATAGGAATATGTAGTTGATCTTTCTAGAACAAATTTAAGAAAATGTGTGTTACTCCTTTCGGCCTAATTTAAGTGATATTCTTTGATTGAATATAATTTTTTTTAAATGAATATTTTTAAAATTTATAATAGAATCACGCCTTTGATATTTATATTATTATAAATCAAATTATTAAAAATAAAATATAAATTATTATTTAGAGACATACTAATAAAGAGTGTGCCACGTCAATCGAAGCAAATGGAGCACATAATTGAGCAGTAGTATATAAAGCTACTGTACTTGGAAATATCTTAAAGGAGTAGGGGTGGGCGTATATCGGTTCGGTTTGGTTTTATATCTGAAAAATATGAACTGAATAAAAATTATTTTAAAAAAAAAACCGAATACAACTTTTTTAAAAAAAAACTGATATGTTCGGTTTATATCGCCGAACGTATCGGATTATATCGACTTTTTCTAGTGGGCCCGGATAGGGTCGGGTCGGGGATTTTTTTTTAAAAAAATTAAATTTTTAAAACTGAAATTGACATTTACACCTACACTACCATGAAATTTCGACGTTGAAATCTATTGTGTATCGTGAGATGTTTACTAAAGAAAAAGGAAAATTAGAAATCGGTTTGGGGGGAAACACAAATTGATTGGGAAATTTTCGTAAAAATTAGTTGCACCAAACCGCCTTGTGGCTATTTGGTCCGGCCCCGTCTCAAAAAAATACCCAAAATTAAAAAAAATCGGGTAAAACGGACATCCGAGCGCAGAGTTATGACCATTTAAAGTTTCACCAATTTACAACTAATTTTATGTCAATGCTTCCGTGATATGTTAATAAAGTTCATGTCGCATTCGACTTCCATAAAAGCTTCATAGATTGACTTCAATGGTTATGATTCAAGAGATAGTAATAGCCTAAAATAAAAAATAAGAATAATTATATATTTAATTCAGTTTTTTCGATTCGGTTTGGTTCGTATCCAAAATTTAAAAACCGAATCGAATTACTAAATCCTGATTCGGTTCGATTTTTTAAAAAATCAATTTTAAAAAAAAAATGAGAAAAAATCGAATCTTATTCTCCGTATTTTTTGCTCCCCCCAAGAGAAAGACCAGAAAAAAATGACAAAATATCACACTTTTCAATCAATTATTTCCTGTCTAATTTGATATGACATTATTTGATTAGACATAAAATTTAGAAAGAAATAAAAATATTTCAAATTTATGATTCGAAATAAGTGTTAGTAAATTATCTCATAAAGTTAGTTTAGATCGTTTAAAAAAATGATGACATAAATTAGGAGTATATAAAATTCCATCAATTATTGGTTGTCACTTGGCACTGAGCTCCCATTTTAGTTAGCTCCACTTTACTTTGTGAATCAACGAACCTGCCAAGTCAGCCATGGCAGATGTAGCAGTGAAATTCGTAGTAGAAAATTTGATGCAACTATTAATCGACAACGCTGATTTAATCCTTGGAATAAAAGGTGAAGTTGAAGATTTACTCCGAGATCTTAATGACTTCAATGCTTTCCTCAAGCAAGCTGCTAAATCCCGTCGGGATAATGAGGTAATAATTCAAAGTCATAGAAAACTAAATTTGTTTACACTTTGACATTTCTTAGTTTATTTAATTCATATTTAAATAGTATTTGTAACCAAATTCATATAGGAATAGATAGAGGCGGATGGATTCATGATTTAAGTAGGCGTTTGACCATAGATTCCAAATAATTTGTCATTTTATTTGGAATTTATGGAGTTGGAGTTAAAGATGGAATTGTGTTTCGTTATACTTTCTGCGCAGAACTTGAATGTACTTAAATACAACTTTCAAAGTGAAAAGTGAGTTGGAAAATAACTTATACCCTGTGAAATACTTCTTCAAGTTGGATTTGGATTTTTCATGGCCAAACACTGATTTTTCAAATGAAGTGAAAAGTTATTTCAGAAAAAAATGAATAATTTTATGGCCAAACGGATCCTAAGTAGGCAATAGAAACTAAATATTTTTCACTTTATCTTTTAAGTATTTGGAATTTTCATGACCAAACACTGATTTTTAAATAATTCTCATGGCCAAACGTGTCCTATGTTTTATGGATTCAGCTTCTTAGAATTGAACAGATTATATCTTTAAACTTATGGTTCATATTTACTATTTGTTGTAATTTCGAGACGTTTTTTTTATAAATTTATGCTCTGCGTCGAAAGTACTGAGATCAGATGAACTCGATGTCAATATGCTACATCCGCCTCTGGGAATAGATTTTTCAATTTCTAGTTAAAGTAGATTTTGCACAATTACAAATAAGGGTGCTACTACTTATTTTCAAATGAAGAATTAGCGACCAAAGATTTATTAAGTTCATGAGTAAATTATTTTCCTTCAGGTTTTGAAAGAACTGGTGAAGAAAATCAGGAAAGTGGTGAACGATGCTGAGGATTCGATTGATAAATTTGTGATTGAAGCTAAGAGGCATGACGATAAAAATAAATTTCTTCAGTGGTTTCATCTAACTCATGTGGCTAGAGCTAAAGGGGTGGCTGATGAGATTAAAAGTATAAGGGAAAGACTGAAGGCAATTCGGAAGGATGATGCTTATGGCCTTCAAGCTATTTCTTCTGATGATAATTCCAATAGAGGTGATGAGGAGAGGAAGGTATATGAGTGGATCTCTCATTCTTTTAATTTCTACTACAGTCAAATCTCTCTATAACGGCGTTGTTTGTTCCGATATCTTTTGGCTGCTATAGCAAAATGCTCTTATAGAGAACATATAAGATTTGAGTGTTATAACGAAATCTTGTTATAGAGGATGATTGTTATAGAGAGATCTGACAATAGTTGTTTTTTTTACATTTTTATTTTAAATTTATATAATCTTGGATTTGAGATGAGCTTGAATAGGCATGGGTGTGTGTAGAGTGTGAGTTACGAGTTTATCCAAAGTCAAGTAACTTTGGCTCGGACTCTGTTTATGTGTTAAAAGATTTACTAAGTAAGTACAGATGAATGATTATGAATCCATAAATTAGTGAGTTGGAATAGAATCTCGAACACGAACCCATAAAGTTCAAATCTTAAATCTGCATAAATAGAGTGATATGAATAGTGGGGATTCATATACCCGATCAAACTTGCCTGAGATTGAGGGTAATAGTTGGTGTTGCTGTTGTTTTCCTACTTTTTTTCTCTGTTTTTCTCCTGTTTATGGTTTTATCATCTTGTGCTAAATGTCAATCAGTGTGTTGAAACTGGAAAAAAATCGGACAACTTATGTCAGACATTTTAAAATAAAACCATCAAAGAAGTAGATGAATTTTGTTAATCAGAAGCAGAAAAGTAGAGGACTAGGCCAAATCCCTTGTGCAAAATGCAGCTTTAGAGAAAGAGGTGATGCCCTCAAATTAATATATATCTATGCTATGAATATCTGTAAATAATATGTGCTGCATGTTCACAAAACAAGAAGATTATGTTTTACTAGCTTCTTTGTTCTCCATTTGAGCTATGTCCTAAAAAGGACTGGCAGTCAAGGTTGAGTGCTGACAGTCAACTAGGACTTCAACTACATTTATCTGTTATGAGCATTGTGTTAAATAGAGTGACATTCATCTAATATCATTTCTGAGACCTTTTTCTTCTTTAAAATCTTAAAACAGGTCCCAGTAGTTGAGGAAGACGATGTGGTAGGTTTAGATGAGGAAGCAAAGACTGTAATTGATCGTCTCATTGGAGGATCAGATGATGTCGAGGTTGTGCCAGTCATTGGTATGCCTGGTCTTGGAAAAACAACTTTGGCATATAAGATTTACAAGGATCCTAAGGTTGAGTATGAGTTCTTCACCCGCATTTGGGTATATGTCTCTCAAACGTTCAAGAGAAGGGAAATATTCCTCAACATCATCAGCAAATTCACTCGAAACACCAAACAATATCATCATACACCAGAGGATGACTTAGCACATGAAGTAAAGGAACTTCTCGGAAAGGGTGGGAAATATCTTATTGTTTTGGATGATGTGTGGACAAAGGAAGCTTGGGATTGCATCAAAGTTGCTTTCCCCAATAAAGGTAAACGGAATAGAGTCTTGATGACTACTAGACAAACAAATGTGGCTAAGTGTTGCCATGATAAACCTCATGATCTAAAGTTCTTGACTAAAGATGAAAGTTGGGAGCTACTCGAGAAGAAGGTTTTTCACAAAGAAAAGTGTCCACCTGAATTAGAATTGCCCGGAAAAAGTATAGCCGAAAAATGTAGGGGCTTGCCACTTGCAATAGTGGTCATTGCCGGAGCTTTGATAGGCAAAGGAAAGACAACAAGGGAGTGGGAATTGGTGGCTGATAGTGTGGGCGAGCACCTCATAAATAGAGATCCAGAGAACTGTAAGAAATTAGTGCAGATGAGTTATGATCGTTTGCCTTATGACTTAAAGGCGTGCTTCTTATATTGTGGGGCTTTTCCAGGAGGTTTTGCAATCCCAGCTTGGAAGTTGATTCGTTTATGGATATCGGAAGGATTCATACAATATCAAGGACCATTGACTCTAGAGGATGTAGCAGAGGACTGCTTGAATGATCTTGTCAATAGGAACTTAGTAATGGTAATGCAAAGGAGTAGTAGCGGTCAAATCAAAACATGTCGTGTTCACGACATGTTGCATGAGTTCTGTAGACATGAGGCTATAATGGAGGAAAATCTTTTTCAAGAAATCAAACAAGGGCAAGGACGGTCTTTTCCGGAGAAACAAGAGTTAGCCACTTATCGTCGCTTGTGTATTCGTTCTTCTGTTAATGAATTCTTATCAACAGGGCCCTCTGGCGAGCATGTTAGGTCGTTCTTATGTTTTGGCTCGAAAAAAATTGACATGCCTTTAAATGAAATACCAGCCATTCCCAGAGCCTTTCCCTTGCTTAGGGTACTAGATGCCGAATCAATCAAGTTCAGTCGTTTTTCTAAAGAGTTTTTCAAGTTATTCCACTTGAGGTACATTGCTTTTTCGACGGACAAGATTGTATCCATTCCTCCGAACTTTGGGGATCTTTGGAATGTACAAACACTTATAATTGAGACACAACAAGGTACGCTTGATATCAAAGCAGATATTTGGAATATGACCAGATTAAGGCACGTTTGCACAAACGCCTCTGCTACATTGCCTTCCCCTAAACGCCCTAAGAGCGGAAAGGACAACTTGGCGAACCGTTGCCTACAAACACTTTCTACTATAGCACCTGAATGTTGCACGGCGGAAGTTTTTACTCGAACTCCTAATCTCAAGAAATTAGGCATTCGTGGAAAAATAAATGCACTTTTAGAAACCAGTAATTTGTTCAGTAACATAGGTAAGTTAGCTTGCCTTGAAAATCTGAAGTTGGTAAACGATACTCGTCTAAGTAGTAAAGAGCTACGTCTTCCTCCAGCATATATTTTTCCTCAGAAGCTAAAAAAGCTCACTCTGATAGATACTTGGTTTGAATGGAAAGATATGTCTATATTAGGTCAATTAGAGTACCTCGAAGTGCTGAAGTTGAAAGAAAACGCGTTTAGGGGACAGATGTGGGACCCGGAGGATGGTGGTTTTCCTCGTCTGCAGGTTCTGTTGATCGAAAGGACGGATTTAACTTCTTGGAAGGCCTCATCGGGGAACTTTCCACGATTAAAACGCCTCGTTCTTATATCATGTGAAAAACTTGAGGAGCTTCCAGCTGAACTGGCTGATTTGCAAAGCCTCCATCTAATGGAACTCCAGAGTTCTAGCGAATCTGCTGCTAAATCTGCACGAGCGATACTAAAGAAGAAACAAGAAAAAGAAGGCAGCGGATTCAAGCTTTCTGTATTTCCTCCAGATCTTGGATTGTAACTATAAGGACTTGCTTCATTGGCACTTGACAGGTGAGTTTCAAGTCAGACTTGGTCTTTAAATATTATTTTTATTATTTCTCTGTTAAAGTCCCTAAAATTACCCGAGCTCCCGCCAACAAAGCTTAAAGAGCTTATAAGCATGTTTCAAATACCAGTACTACACTGCATTCTGATTATTAGTTCAACTGTTTCAACACTTAATATGCTTCTGTCTGCAGAAACTATAATGTGCATAACATCTTGGTGCTATATTAGGCTCCAAATACCTGTAACCAACTTTCCAACTGACAGTATGATAATATTCTTAATTCATTCCAGCATTTGATGTAATCATTCAGAATTAAACACACACCAACATCTTCTTGTCAGGAGATTAAAAGAAGCAGCGCAGGTTTAATTACCTTTCTAGCATTTTATGTGATAATCTCAAATTAAATACACACCGACAGATTTTCGTCACAGCATGAAAAAAATCAGCATACATTCTAATATCTTTCAAATTCCAAATTATGTATCCTTCAGCTAGAAATTTTGTATATTCATTGTACAATAATGGTAGCTGAAATAGCACTTAGGATGATTTAACACTATTTTATCTACTGGTCGAACTAATAATGGTTGAGTGTATGTTTTTGCAAAGAGTGGATAGGAAGGGAGTTTAGGTATATTCTTTTTAATCTTCTGCTGAACTCGTAGTAGTATGCGTGTGTCTTCAGACCAGTCTTATTTGTGCTAGTGCTGCTTAAAGCCGAATGTTAACCAACTTTGTCAAGACAGCCATTGTAGAGTATCATTTCGGTTTCTTTAATATCTTCTATAGGTTCTTACCATGTGCTAGTCGACGTTCACTTAAGCTGATCATGCATTGATTTGCACAGTGTCTTTGCTCAATTCTGATACTGGAAGGACTCCGATGAATCAACTCTTCTGGTCGCTACTACTTCATTTGCTTTACTGGTTTTAAGAGCAAAGTCTCATGGACTTTGTTTCGTGTGGGATGAACCTTAAATAAAAGCTGCATTTGTTTCAAAGAGACTTCCCACTGCACCATGCCAAAATGCAGATCAGCTTGGAGCATTCTTATTGTTGTGTCACTGGATATCTTCACACTAAATCAGAACCAGAAGAATGTCATTTTTATCTTTACTGTTACCATGTTGATTGTGACTTCACTCTTGTACTTACTTGTTTTGTGCTTTCTTTTGCTTTTCTATAAATCATCTTGTTTTTTCCCCCTCTTGACTGAGTTCCTGATGTACATGGATGAATTGTTGCGGAATAGTAGGATGTTATCTTTGTTGCTTATTGTTTGATAAATTGCTGTGATACTTGGGCTCCGTTTGGACATACATTATTTGAAATCATGTTTGATTTGAAGTTGAAGTTTTGTTTGGACATGTAATTTGGATTTTTAAGTTGTATTTTTTCTGATAAACATGAAAACCCAACAAGTTGTATGAACTATCAAAACTTCCTATACAATCTTATCAAATGAGCAAACCATAGTTCATAAAGAAGGTCTTTTCTAAAAAATTAAGACATCTGCTGATTGAACTTTAGTTCAATAAAAAGGAAAAGTAAACTCGAGTTGCAGTGTAACTACTCTTTAATATAATTCTCTCACATGGTACGGACAATCTTTTCACGGCGAGCATGCATTTCCCAATCAGATGACCGAGAAGACGAACCAACATTGTTACTTTGAGTTAAGTTTTACTTTAAAAATATATATCAACCAACTTATGAATTATTATTTTTACAAAATATAGACTTATGGATCAAATGTTGCATTTAAAAATATTTGAAATCACGATTTGGAATCCTAAATCCTACCTTTTGGAGAATTTGAAATTTGAAATCATGATATAAAGTTGAAGTTGAAATTTTGTGCAAATTTCATAAACAAATACTGATTTGAAATCAAAATATGAAATCATGCTTCCAAATTCTATGGCCAAACACCTACTTAGATAAAGTTGAGTGAATTCTTAGTTATAAAAATAGTTTAATGACTATAGTGCAATAAAACAAAAATTGAGCGATAATATGTGAAAATACCCCTTTTTGTTTTCCTAGTTAGGTGAGAATAAAAAGAGAAGATACTACAAGACACTAATTATATTCTAATGTTAATTGCTAGTTTTTCTTCCTCTTATGGTATGTTTGGTCAAGTTTATTATTTTCCAAAAGTGTTTTTAAAAGATTAAGGTGATTGGCCAAACTTTTGAGAGAAAATAAGTGTTTTTGAGGAGTAAAGAAACTGTTTTTCAGAAGCTAAAAAAGTAGTTTTTTCTCATAAAATTTTTCTGAAAAGCAATTTTGAGAAAAATACACTCAGAACTTTTTAAACGCTTGGCCAAATATTAATTGTTGCTCAAAAATACTTTTAAATTAATTGGTCAAACACAAACTGCTTCTCACTAAAAGTATTTTTAGTAAAAGCACTTTTAGAAAAATATTTTTTTTAAAATAAGTTGATTTTAGAAGCTTACAAAACATGTCAATGTCATGTGTATTCCTTCCCGGTAAAGGAAAAGAGAAGTTCCTTGGGGAGAAAAACAGAGGAAAAGATAGTTCACTACTTCACTAAATCTCACTTTGATGCAATCTCAAGACTTCTTTTCAAATTGTGCAGGAAAAAAATTGAATATAGATTGCTAACAATCTTAAGGAAACTATTAGCAATTTGTAAGGTAAGCGTATATATGCATAATTTTTTTAATAAGATGTATATCTGCTCTAAATCGCAAAATTAAGAGGTATATTTGCACATTTGTCCATAAAAATAAAAGTATGACTTGGTGAAATGATAGAGAGCTGCCAACTTTAAAAATACAGACTTTAAATATCCAAAAAAAAGAAATACTAATTCTATTTATTAAAGTAACGATTTCCGTATTCAAATCCTTATTCCCATTTAACGAAAAATACATTTTTTTTTTAAAATAACGTGAATTCTCTGGTAATAGGACTGGCAATGGGATGGTTACCACAACAAAGGGCATCAATTTGCAAATATTATATTAAGTCTATTAATACTTGACAGCATAGTTTATTTTATTCTAATCTTGGATGATTGACTCTGAAAAAAAGCAAAATAATTGATTAATTATAGATGACTTGGGTGAAATATCAACTTTAACAAAGCCTTAATAAAAAATATTTGAAGTCCCCATCTAGGGCCTATGCTTACATCTATTCTTGATCGAGAGTGGTTTACCCTTTTATTGAATTTATTTAGCTCGAGCCCTGGTTAGTCGGATTAATGGACTAAAAATATTGAATTATTTAAAAAAAAAATGAAACGAGGATTTATTATTTCAACAATAACATACCCAGTGAAATCTCACAACATGGATCTAGACCTTACTCCTACTTTGGGAGGTAGAGATGTTGTTTTCGAAAGACTCTTGGCTCAGGAAAAAGCATAAAAAAGTCAGATAATGAGGTTTCATTCAAATGTAACGAAATGAGAAAATGTACAATATATTGTTCTCAATTGAAAAGGAAACAAAGGAAAGAAAAAGGGTGCACAATATATTAATTTTGTAGAATAGTGTAATTTTCCTTGGTTGGAGGCTTCTCATTAATGCAATATTTATATGTGTTTACAATTTACAAACCTAATTGGAGAATGATCTCTACTTTACATAATTACACTAGAATAATAATTACATAATATATGGAGAATATTTACGTATTCTCTATCACACCCTCTCAGTCGGAGCGCAAGGAGGTCGGACGCTCAGACTGGATCTGAAGTCAAGGAACAACTGCCAAGGGACTCTCTTAGTAAATATATATGTGTGTTGATAGGAAGAATGAACATGTAACACCCGAACATGGCCCATGGCAACCTTCTCACGAACAAAATGAATATTCATCTCAATATGTTTGGTTCGTTGATGCTGTCTGGATTATGAGACAAGTAAACAGCAGATATGTTATCACAGTAGACAAGAGATGTCTTACGTAAGGGACAATGAAGCTCTAGAAGAAGGTTTCTGAGCCAGCAGATCTCGGCGATAACGTTCACAACGCCTTTATATTTTGCTTCTGCACTTGAACGGGAGAGTGTGGCTTGCCGTTTGGCAGACCATGAGATGAGGTTAACACCCAAAAATACATAGTAGCCAGAGGTATGACGATGTGTGTCCGGACAGCCTACCTAATCGGCGTCCGTATACGATAGCAGTCTGGACGGTGCAGACAGATAAAGATGTAATATGTAGTCAAGAGTGCCCTTAACGTACCGAATGATACATTTAAGATCGGTAAAGTGAGGCTCCCTGGGAGCATGCATGAACAAACGCACCTACTGAATGGCATAGGCATATCGAGCCTAGTGAAGGTAAGATACTGAAGTGCACCAGCAAGACTCCTATAAAGAGAAAGATCGAACACCGGATCCCTGTCATCGGCATTGAGTTTCGATTTCGAGTTGACTGGGGTGGGCATGATCTTGCAGTTTGCCATTTTAGCCCTGTACCAATTTCTTTGGCATATTTACGCTGACACGGGAACATTGTATTTTCGGATCTGGTCACTAAATTTCCCAAAAAGTAACTCAATTTACCCAAGTCTGTCATAGAAAATTCGGATTTGAGCAGGGTAATGATCTCATTTTTCAGCATATCAGATGAGGCAGTCAAAATAATATCGTCCACATATAACAAAAGGTATTCAGTGTCATTACCTTGATGAAAAATGAAAATGGAATTATCATTTTTACTGCACACAAATCCGATCTGCATGATGTAAGAAGTAAAACGCTCGTACCAAGCCCTGGGGGCTTGTTTCAAGGCATAGAGTGACTTTCAAAGACGACAGACATAGTGAGGAGCCTCTGGATGCACAAATCCAGGCAGTTGATGCATATATACGGTTTCTTTCAAATCACCATATAAGAACGCATTTGTCACATCAAGTTGATGAATCGGCCAGTTCTTTCCCATAACTATGCTCAACACAGTGTGAATGGTGGCTGGTTTAACCATTTGACTGAAGGTCTCACCACAATCAACTTCCTCTTGTTGCCCCGTGTCATTTGCCACAAGTCTCGCCTTATGGCGTTCAAGCTCACCACTATCTCTAAATTTGTAACGATATAGCCACATGCAACAAATCACATTCACCCCCTCTAGTCTCGGTACAAGATCCTAAGTGCATTGTGTAGTGAGCGCATTAAATTCATCACGCATGGTCGCATTCCAATTCAGGTCAAGCTTGGCTAATTTTGGGTTTTAGGTATAGGTGAGATGGTCTGAGTTGATAGGTTAAAGTGGACTTTCAATTTGAAAATCCTGTGTCGGGCACGGGTTTCCATACGGTGTATATTGAGAATTTGGGCTGACGAGAAATGGGGGCAGTGGGGATGGGTTGTTGATGGTACCGTGGGGCAGTGGAGTTGGCGAGGGTTGTGGGTACATCGGGGGCAAAAGGGTGGTTGACGGGGGTTGTTGGGATGTCGGCGGGGGGTTGGGGCAGTGAGGAAAGGGGCTGGTCGACGGAGACAAAGAGGTCGGGATTGGAGCAGTAGGTGGTGGGTATTTGACGGGACTTGGAGCAGTGACGGGACAACGGGAGGGAACCGTGATGGGACAACCGGAATATTAGCACTATGTATGGCATTTTGCAGGAGAGAGGAAGTGTTCGGGTCATTAAGGAAGTCGTAATCCGTGCCTTGAAGTTGTTGGACGTTTGCAAACGGGAAAACGTTTTCCTTGAATGTGACATGGCAAGAGACTAGGATTTTATGTGTTGACAAAACATAGCATAAGTACCCCTATGGTTCGACGGGAAACCTAAGACGACGCAAGGAGAAATGGGAGATGCTAATTTGTGAGGGGCCGTGGAGGCAAGATTTGGGTAGCATAGACAACCAAAAATCTGAAGGTTATCATATGAAGGGATCCGACATAATAGAATTTTGGTAGGGGTTTTATTTTGAAGGGTACGGGTAGGTAATATATTAAGAATATATTCTATCATTTTTAACGCGTATACCCAAAAGGGAGGGGAAAGTGAAGCATGAAAGAGCATTGTACAAATGATATTGTTAATGGTGCGGAGCATTCTTTCGGCTTTACCGTTTTGAGGTGAGGTATGGGGGCACAAGAATCGAAACACCATGTCGTTATCCGCAAAAAAATTATGAAAGGGGGAACTGTTAAACTCATGACCATTGTCACATTGAAATGATTTTATGTCCTTTTCAAACTGTGTTTTAACATATGTTCGAAATTCAAGAAAACGTGGAGTAAACTTGAGACTTATATTCGTATGATCAGCGTGTGGGAGATAGAAATCCTTAGACTTGAGGTCAATACACGCCTTATCTACAAAGTAATGTACTTTGATCCCGTCCTAAGCTCAAATGCCTTGTAGGTTGAGATACGGCTTGTATTGGGTACATTACGATGTGGATTGAATGTGGTAGTTGAGCCAAGATTAGGATTCATTCCTCGAATGTATATTCGAGAGAACACTCGGATTCTCAGTGATATTAGGTTGACTAAGTCGTTTGCCAACTCAATAGACATATTTAGAATATGGTCTAGTCGTCAACTAATATAAATGAGATACAATGATTAAGCCATTTGGATAGACACTTGACAAATCCTAAGCTTGATCGGGTGTGTCGTGAATGAGAGAATTTTATCTTGCCACATAAAGGTTAAGTTTACTGGATTCGCGTAAACGTACTTCACATATTGAATTCGTCTTCTGGCGCCGTCTAGGAGTTCTGTATAGACCTTAATTTGATTAATGTCGATATGAGAAGGCATGTAGGGTCACACTATGTCGGTTGTCCATTTCGATCTAAGGATGTATTAAGAGAATAATTAAAATATTCAATTTGGAATCGAGACATTTAAATGAATAATGATTACAATAATTAAGTTAAAATTAGATTTTGGATTTAAATAAGAATGCACGGAAATTAAATCGAGGCAGTGCAACTGCACGTCGAGCGCCGCGGCGCCCATACCCTAGGGCCGTGGAGCAGTGCAGGAATTCATTAAGCGTTGCGGCGCCCATACCCTAGGGTCGCGCTGCCTCTGCGTCGATTTTGAGTCAGGCCCAAGGTCAAACCCTAATCCGGTTTTTTGACCTAATTTTCAACTATAAATAGAGGCATTCATTTTCATTATTCAATACTAATTTTCAGAACAACATTCTAAGCCTTAGAGACTTAGAATAAAATACTCTCTCGAACTTCTACTGGATTTCCTAGCTTTCCGAAGGAGGAGTACATTGAAGCTTGGAGCTTGCAAATTGGAAGGGCAATCGCGTGTGCACCTCACAGTTGATAAAGACTCCAGATAATCTAGACTTGTAAGTAAATGTTTTTATGTTACAAGTTCCAATTGTTGTATAACCATACCATAAATTATTGTTGGGCTAAGTAAGAAATAAAATTTTAAAACTTCCGTTGTGCCTTACTTATGTGATTTGTACCCAACAATTCCCTACATTTTCTTACTTATTGCTCACTTTTATTTACTTATTGTTAATCGCTTATCATTATTTTGTATTACAATTTAAATCACGTATCCTTAAAATCACTTATAAATTCAACTGTAACTTTTTTTCGGGTAAACATTTGCTATAGAAAGTTAACTTGTAATTGGCTTCTAAATAGCCTAAAAAGTGCAAAAGAAATCTACATTATTAATGTACATAAGGTTATTGAACCCCATAATCACTAATCAGGTATGTGAAGTTGATCGGCTGACGTGATTTGCAGGCTATTGCGTCAGTCCGGGATTTACCCTGTGCGCACTCGAAAGAGCAGCGGCTGCGGGTTACTTCGTTAAAAAAAAAAAGATATGTGAAGTTCAACGGTTAAACTTATGTTAATTAGTCAAACTATGGCAAACATGTGTAAAACACGGGGAGTATATGTTAGAAGTAAACAAAAACTATACCAATCAATTTCCAACCATCAAAGTTTTGATAGATTGACATTCTTTTTTAACTCTTATGTTCTGATTCTCTGGATCAAAACAAGTGGGAAAACGACATTGATAAGAAGACAACATAAAAAAAGCAGTGTTCAACTCTAATTATTTATGGAAAAAGTTAAGTACAATGAACCAGAAATAAATGATTGCGTTTCTAGAAACTTGATCAAATATTAACAACATATTGACAAAAAATAAGAATTATTGATGGGAAAATGTCATTACAGTATAAAGTCGAGTCTATGAGGACAACAATTCCATCAAGCTGGAATTTTCCCCCCTGTTTTGTGATAAAACGCTTACACTAAATATATGTGCTAATTAAATCCTAATAAGTGGAGATTAAAATAGAGCAAGCATTACGTATATCTTTTCTTTTCTTTGATTCATTGTTTACATTTTTTTGAGGGGTCATTTGGTAGGATGCGTTGAAGAAAATAAAATATGCATTAACTTTGTGTATTATCAATATCTTGTCTGGTATTCTTTTTCAGTCTATGTATAAATAAACAATTAGTTATAATGTTAAGAGTCTCACATCGGATATGGAATGAGATTATAGACTCCTTTTATGGACTTGGACAACTCAACCCCAAAAGCTAGCTTGTAGGATAAGAATTGTCCAAATCCGTGTAAGGAGTCCATGTTCTCATTTCATATCCGATGTGGGACTCTTAACACTCCCCGTACGTCAAGACCTTGTTAACTTGAGCGTGGATAATATAATTTGGGGGTCCAATATCGGTGAACAAAGAATTGAAATAGGTCTGGCTCTGATACCATGTAAAGAATGGATCTTGGGCCTAACTCAACCCCAAAAACTAGCTTGTATGGTGAGGATTGTCCAAGTGCATATAAGGAATCTATGTTCTCATTCCATATTCGATGTGGGACTCTTAACATATACATTGTATTTGGTATTATTCTATGCATAACTAATACATAGCAAATCGTGATATTAGCAATGTAATAATTTTTAACACATGCATAAGCATGGTTAGAGAGACAAATGCCTCTGAAGTCCTTCACATAGTATAGAATGAAGATATTTTTGTAAATAAATTTTTTTTTTGAAATTATGCAATGCATATTATTTCTAATATACCAAACCAAATAGTTGATAAGAAATAATCTATGCATAACAACTAATACCATATATAACTAATAGCAGCATTACTAATACACTCTATTCAACTTTATTCTTATGCACCCTACCAAACGAGCCCTAAGATTAAAAGCAACTATACAATCACATAGTAATCAATCAAATAATTTGACATGAAGACTATCAAATTTGCAAAATACTGAGTGCCAAATCAAATCCAAGTGTATGGGCAGGCCGGTCGATTGAGAAATTCTATTACCTACCTGTATCCTTCAAAATAAAACTCCCATCGAAATTCTATTCCGTCGGGTCCCTTCCTATGGTCACCTCCGAATCTTTGGTTGTCTATGCTACCCTAATTTCGCATCCACGGCTCTTCACAAATTAGCGCCTAGGACTACTCCTTGCATCTTCTTGGGTTTTCCGTCAAACCATAAGGGGTACATATGCTATGATTTGTCCACAAATAAAGTCTTTGTCTCTCGCTGTGTTACATTTGAGGAGCACATCTTCCCTTTTGCAACCGTCCGAAAATTTCAAGTCACTGACTATGAGTTTCTTGACGATTCAAACACTTCCCCCTATTTAATAATATGATCCATGGAGCTAGTAGTTCGACTCAAAACACACTGTCCCGGTCATCTCCCCTGGCACCCACTGCTCTCATCACCTCCCACTGCCTCCACTGCCACCCGTGATAACCCTACTGCCCCACTACCACCCATAATTTCCCCCGGCCTACCCACTGATCCCGTGACAACTCCACTGCCACCCGATACCGTCACCGAGCCCCCAGCCCCTGTCGACCAACCCCCTGCCCGCAACTCCCATCGCCTCCTCACAACCCCACTGCCCGAGCCTCATCATTCCATCACGCCCGGATTCTCACCCGCCACAAAACACCCAAACAGTACCCATTTCAATGCACCACATGGAAACCCGTGCCCAACATGGGATTTTAAAATGAAAGTCCACTTTAACCTATTCACTCAAACCATCTCACCTATACCCAAAAACCCAAAATTAGCCAAGCTTGATCCTAATTGGAATGCGGCCATGCGTGATGAGTTTGATACGCTCACTACACAGCAAAATTGGTATCTTGTCCCAAAACCAGAAGGGGTCAATGTGATTCATTGTATGTGGCTATATCGTCACAAATTTAGGGACATTGGTGAGCTTGAACACTATAATGCAATACTTGTGTCAAATGGAACGGGGCAACAAGAGAGAATTGATTGTGGTGAGACCTCCAGTCCAGTGGTTAAACCAGTCACCATCTGTACTATTTTGAGCATTGCTATGGGAAATAATTGGCCAATTCAACAGCTTGATATGAAAAATGCGTTCTTACATACGGATTTGAAAAAAAATCCTATACATGCATCAACCATCTGACTTTGTGCATCATTTGGCTCCTCAGTATGTATGCCGGCTTCGGAAGTCATTTTATGGCTTGAAACAAGCCCACAGGGCTTGGTATGACCGTTTTGCCACTTACATCTTACAGATTGGGTTCATGTGAAGCAAGTGTGATAACGCACTTTTTATTTTTCATCGAGGTAATGATATTGCATACCTACTGCTCTATGTGGATGACATTGTCTTGATTGCCTCCTCAGATGTGTTCAAAAATAAGATTATCACCATGCTTAAATCAAAATTTGTCATGACAGACTTGGGTAAGTTAAGTTATTTCTTGGGAATTTCTGTGACTAGATCCAAAAATGCAATGTTCTTGTGTCAGCATAAGTATGCCGAAGAGATTGTTTACAGGGCTAAAATGGAAAAATGCAAGATCATGTCCACTCCAGTCGACTCAAAGTCGAAGCTTAGTGCTGATGATGGGGATTCGATGCTCGATCCTTCTCTTTATAGGAGTCTAGCTGGTGCACTTCAGTGTCTTACCTTCACTAGGCCCGATATTTCCTATGTCGTTCAGCATGTGTGTTTGTTCATGCATGCTCCCAGGGAGCCTCACTTTATCGCTCTTAAACGTATCATTCGGTACGTCACGGGTAGTCTTAACTACAGATTACATCTTTATCCATCTACACATACCAGGCTGATATCTTATACGGACGCCGATTGGGGTGGCTGTCCAGACACACGTCGATCTACTTTCGGCTATTGTGTATTTTTGAGTGATAACCTCATCTCATGGTCTGCAAAACGGCAAGCCACGCTTTCCCGTTCGAGTGCAGAAGCAAGATATAGAGGCGTTGCGAACGTTGTTGTCAAAATTTGTTGGCTTAGAAACCTCCTTCTAGAGCATCATTATCCCTTACGTAAGGCTTCTCTTATCTACTGTGATAACATATCTGTTGTTTACTTGTCTCATAACCCGGTTCAGCATCTGTGAACCAAATATATTGAGATGGATATTCATTTTGTTCGTGAGAAGGTTGCCATGGGCCATGTTCGGGTGTTACATGTTCCTTCTTCCTAGCAATACACATATTTATTTACTAAGAGAGTCCCTTGGCAGTTGTTCCTTGACTTCAGATCCAGTCTCAGCGTCCGGCCTCCTCCCGCTCCGACGGAGGGAGTGTGATAGATAATATATTAATATTCTCCATATATTGTGTAATTATTATTCTAGTGTAATTATGTAAAGTAGAGATCATTCTCCAATTAGGTTTGTAAATTGTAAACACCTATAAATATTGTATTAATGAGAAGCCTCCAACCAAGGAGAATTACACTATTCTACGAATATTATACGTAATAGGAGATGTACTTTTTCTATCACTTTTGTTCTTTTAATTGGCATCTTTTTGTTTGATGCCAGTACACGGAGATGAAACTAGGAACATATATTATATTATAAACGTAGTAAAAAGAATTTAGGTTTTATACACGTAAATAAATTTTTATCTCCAATCATATTAGTTCAACAGTAATTATTGAGGGAATGAGAACTCTTATCCTTTTATAATTTGAATAGAAGAAAATGACATTTTCAATTCATATCTCTTACGTATAAAAATAAAAATCTCTGGTAAAAAACACATAAAACTAAAAATATTTTCTAAGGGCTAAAGAGCCATTTCTCTAGTAATTACCCCTTTCTCTTTGTGTATTTACATTCCTAATTTGAAACGGATCGCTACCAAAAAAAATATGAACAGTAATTACAGACAACTCTACCTAATATAATGTTCATTGGTCACCTATAATAAATGGTAAGTTTGCCTGCTATAACAAGTTAAATAATAAATGTATAGACCACAATTATAGTCATCCGCTTTATCTTTGGTGTCATGCATAATACTTTCTTGAATAAAAAAATTATGTGAATAATGGTGATGAAGGTTCCACATGTCTCCGCCAATATCGACCTAAAGATAAAGGTCCGAGGTTGAGGTTGGCCAAAGATACATCATCCTCGTAGCTTCATCGTCTAACTAGCTCTAACTTTCTTGCTCAAATGAGTGTTCCATAGTGGTTTACGAGGTTGCCTCCTGAAAATAGAAAACAAAAAGGAGAGACTTAAACTGTACTAACATGATGAAACTATGTATTCCCAATTAATTAGTGTCGCGTACGTATATATTTTTCTTTTATTGTGTGATGTGTTTTTGCCAAGTTTGCATGAATTTCACGGCTTGCAAATTATTATAAGAAAATAATTAAGCTTAATTATTTAGAGTGTTCATCTAGATATCAATTGCCCTAACTGAAAAGCTAGACAAAATAATAATAGGATGAAAAAAATAACAATTAATAACAAACACTACAAGAAGAAGTTTACAAACTAGAGGCGGATTCGGAATGTTTAGTTTATGAATTATGGATAATAGACATTTTTGCTTATCGGATTCTAGATTGATTATGTATACATATTAGATAACGATATTAACATAAACACTGATTTGAGCCAATACTATTGATTCCACAAACCCATAACTATAACGGTGGATCACGCTAGCTACTAGAAAAGGAGTTTTTTTTTCATCGACATTTAGCGAAAAAATGTTATTGTAAAATATAATTTTTTCACCTTATTCTCATGATCTCATCCAACCAACCCACTGGAAAAACACATGGTAGGAAATATGTTTTCATTGAAACGCTGGAAAATTTCCTAATTTTTCTGGTGAAAACACTATTCCCCCGTTCCAATTTATGTGGCACAAATAGACTTAGCACGGTGGTTAAAGAAAGAAGAAAAGACTTTTGAAATGTGTGGCCCAAAACACTGTTCTCGGATTTGGTCTCAATAATAGCTCTCGGTTTTGGTTGTTTATGTAAAGTAATTTATGATAAATATTTAGTATCCTAGTTTAGATAATATTGTAATATAATTAGTAGTGTATTACCATAAATGTATAGAATAAGGTTTTTAGAATAGAACAGGAAGCCCCCCCTCGGGTTTCTCTCCCAAATTTCGTCTTCCGCTCTAAAAAATCTCTCTTAAATTTCCCCTCCTTCTTTGTTCTTTCAATATGTCTAAGAACAATTATCATCCTGCCCTCATGGTTTCTAACGTCAAGAACAGTATCCCTATTGTACTTGAAATGGAAAACGTCCAATATGCGACGTGGGCAGAATTGTTTAAAATTCACGCTATCTCCCATCAAGTTATCCATCACATAATTCCTCCCGCTACTCCTCTTCCCGCGGAGGATCCTCAGTTATGGATTACGCTTGATGCTATCGTTCTCCAGTGGATCTATTCCACTATTTCGGTTGACCTTTTACAGACGATTATTGAGCCGGATACCACAGCAATGGCTACCTGGAATAGATTGCGTGACATATTCCAAGATAACCAACATTCACGTGCCGTCACACTCGAACAGGAATTCTCTCTAGATCGCATGGAAGACTTTCCAAACGTATCGGCATATTGCAAGAAACTCAAGGAGTTGGCGGATCAACTCCGTAATGTTGCCGCACTTGTAACAAATAATCATCTGGTTCTAAAATTGGTTGACGGCCTTTCGGAGGCCTATAATGGCGTTGGAACTCTCCTTCGTCAAAGCAACCCTCTTCCCGCCTTCTATCAAGCCCGCTTCATGCTTACTTTGGAAGAAGCCGGTTTGGCTAAAAAGGCGGCTACCGGAGCAAGCCCCGTCGTCATGATGGCGTCCTCCCCAAGTTCTTCAGGTTTTGTTGATAATTCGGGCCAAAATCGTACTCATGGTGGTGGCAAAAATGATCATAAGAATAATAACAAAAACCGTGGGGGGAAATGCGGCGGTTCCGATGGTGGCTCCGATGGTCAGCAAGCAGGCAGTGGGCCCCATCCAGTGAACAGTGGCCCACCACCCTACTGGTCCCAGCATTGGGGCCCATGGCGATGGGGTGGGCGATGGGCGGCCGACCTACGTTCAGCCCGGTTCCCAGCGGTGGTGGCGACCTTTCAAGCCCAATAATCGGCGATGGCGGCCCAGCCATCGCCCGATAACGCAACAGCCAGCAGCTACGGTACAGTGCAGCCCAGTCCTGAAATACTTGGGCCCCGACCTCCACAAGCTCACCACGCAGCAGGCCCCACCCAGACAGCTATCGAGGCCGCGATGCACACATTGGGTTTGACTCAATCGGACCCAAATTGGTATATGGACACCGGTGCCACTACTCACATGACTTTTGATTCATCTACTCTCTCATCTTATTCCAATTTGAGCAATCCTCGGGGTATAATTGTTAGTAATGGCAACTCTATTCCAATTCAGGGTTATGGTCAGAAAACGTTGTCTCACCCCCAATCCACCCCTTATCTTGAAAAATACTTTACATGCACCCAAATTGATTAAAAACTTAGTGTATGTCCGAAAGTTCACCACTGACAATTCCTTTTTCTGTTGAATTTGATCCTTTTGGTTTCTCTGTGAAGGATTTCAATACGGATAGTCATCTCATGAGGTGTGATAGTAGGGGGGATCTTTATCCTATCATGCTCGGTTTCAGTCTATCGAGTCAAGCCTTGCCGTCAGTTTTTGCAGTCATTTCTCCTTCCTTGTGGCATGCTCGCCTTGGTCATCCGGGATCTTCTATTTTATCAGTTTTAGATAAAAATAGCTTTATTTCTTGTAAGGGTACGAGTCATACTCAAATTTGTCAATCTTGTTCGTTAGGAAAAATTGTTAAGTTGTCATTTGTGGACTCAAATTCTCATACTTCAAAGCCATTTGATATTATTCATAGCGACCTATGGACGTCTTCTGTTCTAAGTTCGTTAGGTCATCGATATTATGTTCTTTTTTGGATGATTATTCTAAATTTTTGTGGACGTTTCCAATTGCCAATAAATCTCAAGTGTTTTCTGTCTTCATAAAATTTAGAGCATTCATTATAACACAATTCGAAAGAGAAATCAAAAATATTCAGTGTGATAATGGGAAAGAGTATGACAATAGGGTGTTTCGGGAGTTCTGTGATAATAATGGGATCAATTTTCATTTTTAGTGCCCTCATACATCTTCTCAAAATGGAAAAGCCGAACGCAAAATTCATTTCATAAATAACATTGTCCGCACTCTCTTACTTCATGCTTCCGTACCCCCATATTTTTGGCATCATGCTCTGCAAATGGAAACATATCTCCTTAACATAATTTCGTCCAAAAGTCTGACATATTCTTCCCCCCTCCAAATCCTATATAATAAGAACCCTTCTTATTCTCATCTTCGAGTTTTTGGGTGCTTATGTTATCCGTTATTCCCATCCACCACAATTAACAAACTTCAGGCTCGGTCTACTCCGTGTGTGTTTTTGGGTTATCCGTCTAATCATCGTGGTTATAAAGGCTTTGATTTATCCTCCAAGAAAATCATAATTAATCACCATGTCATTTTTGATGAAACCCAATTTCCTTTTACGAAAGTTCATACTCCCGAGCCTATGTCGTATAATTTTTTGGATGATCAAATATCCCCGTATATTATTCGGCATTTTTCGGACATCTCCCGCACCCAAAACTCTCCAGGCCCATCGCCCGCCGCCCCATCGCCCCCCATGCATCGCCCCACGTTCCGATTCTTGGATCGATCCCAACAATTGGGTCGACCCAGTCACTGAACTGGTCCGATGGTCGCTCAGATATGATTTGGGCCAAGAGCCGCCCCTCTTGGCGATCGTCCCGAGCCCAGCAAATTCTCAAAATTCACTCAATTCTTTCTCGAGTCATATATCGGTCACTCGTAGTCAGTGGGCTATTTTTACACCTAAAAGATATTTTAATTTACATTCTGATGTCTCTAAATCCCCCTTGCCCTGTAATCATGTGTCCGCCTAAATGACCCTAATTGGAAAATTGCTATGACTGATGAATATAATGTTCTTTTTTATAATAAGACGTGGGAGTTGGTGCCCCGTCCATATGGTATTAATGTTATCAGGTCTATGTGGATTTTTGCTCATAAGGAGAATTCGGATTGGTCATTTGCTCGACATAAGGCGCAGCTAGTGGGTGATGGTAAGACTCAGCAGGTTGGGATAGATTGTGAGGAGACGTTTAGCCCGGTGGTCAAGCCAGCTACTATAATGCTTTTCTACATGGTGATCTCAAGGAAACAGTATATATGCATCAGCCGTTAGGGTTCAAAGATCCTAATCGTCCTTATCATGTCTGTTTGTTGAAGAAGTACTTATATGGGCTTAAGCAGTCTCCACGGGCCTGGTATACAAGATTTGCTGACTATGTTTCGACTATTAGGTTCACTCACAGTAGGTCAGATAATTCCTTGTTCATCTACCGTCGTGGTTCATCCTTGGCGTGGTTCATCCTTGGCCTACATTCTGTTATATGTGGATGATATCATTTTGACTGCCTCTTCTGATGCATTACGCCAGTCTATCATGGTCATGCTCAGCTCTGAGTTTGCTATGAAGGACTTAGGGCCCTTGAGTTACTTTTTGGGAATTGTCGTCAAGCGTCATTCAGATGGTTTATTTTTGTCTCAAAGAAAGTATGCGGCTGAGATCATCGAGAGGGTTGGGATGTCATCCTGTAAGTCCACTTCCACTCCAGTTGATACTAAGCCCAAACTTGGTGTCACTGCCGGCATCCCTTACGAGGATCCGACCCGCTATCGCAGTCTTGCAGGGACTCTTCAGTATCTTACATTTACCAGACCGGATATTACGTATGTTGTTCAGCAGGTGTGTTTATTCATGTATGATCCCAGAGTTGAGCACATGAATGCAATCAAACACATCATCCGGTATATTCACTGGACTATGGTTTGCATTTGTATCCTTCATCGACTTCCACACTTGTCTCATACACTGATGCAGATTGGGGTGGTTGTCCAGACACCAGACGGTCTACGTCTGGCTACTGTATGTTTCTTGGCAGCAACTTGGTCTCCTGGTCTGTGAAGCGTCAGGCGACTCTATCCCGCTCAAGTGCCGAGGCTGAATATCGAGGGGTAGCCAATGTGGTCTCAGAATCATGTTGGTTACGTAATTTGCTTTTAGAGCTTCATTGTCCGATTCAAAAGGCAACCTTGGTTTATTGCGATTATATTAGTGTCATCTACATTTCAGGTAATCCGGTTCAGCACCAACGCACTAAACATATCGAAATGGACATTCACTTTGTCCGTGAAAAGGTTGCTCGGGGTCACATTCGCGTATGCCATGTCCCATCAAGATATCAGATTGCAGACATCTTTACAAAGGGTCTTCCCTCGATCCTTTTTAAAGATTTTAGGGACAGTCTCGGCGTTTGAAGACCACCCGCTATGACTACGGGGGTGTTATACACAATATACATGTGTATATTGTGTTTATTAAATCTCGGATTTGGTCCCAATAATAGCTCTCGATTTTGGTTGTTTATGTAAAGTAATTTATGGTAAGTATTTAGTATCCTAGTTTAGGTAATATTGTAATATAATTAGTAGTGTATTACCATAATTAGTGTATTACCATAAATGTATAGAATAAGGTTTTTAGAATAGAATAGGAATAGGATTCTCCTATTTTGTAACTTGTATAAATAGCCTTTCAAGTAATGAAAATAATCAAGGGGATTATTTCTTTTAGTGTGGTTGTAAATCATTTCATAAAGTTAAATTATTTCTATATATAAAAATGCGACATTTTTTTTGGATAAACAAAAAAGAAATGGTAACACAAATTGGGACAGAGGGAGTACTATTTAGGTTTTTCCCACCAACATTGACTGAGAATAGCCCCCGAACATTTTTCATGAAAAAATATAATGATTTTTTAGTAGTGTTCATACATGCATCAGACAGCTAGATTACAAATTTAAACCTTCGAGGCAGGTTTGCTCGTTATAAGTACAATAAAACTATTTCAAGCACATCAAACTAAATGAATTTTACTCATTATAACAGTAAAGTCGAAAAGTGTTTTAGCTATCTACATGAATCTACAGTTTTGTAGTTAGAAACTATACCAGCAAACTTCGAAAGGGCTTTGTCCTTCTTTTTCTTCTTACTCCATCGGCTGATTTGTTGGCATTCAAGAAAAGAGCCACGATATAATTATTGAGAAGAGGCATATTAATATGGAATATCTCTAAGATGGCTACTGCTAGCTTTCAATGTGAAAATGCATTCAAGTGAAGCTCTTATTTATAAGGGGGAAATTAAAGAATGCACACACGTCTCCTCAAGAAGCGAGTAGTTTTAATTTTGGTGGTTGAAGGCTTATAGGCACGATAGCCACCTTTCTAATGGTACTATCTCAACCACCATTTTTATATGTAATCCCTTCCTCTCAAATTATTTGTCGTGATTATTAATAATAGTTGTTTCAAATTATTTATCGTTTTAGAAGTTGAAGGCAAAAATAATTATTTTTTCTTCATTTTACCCTTTGTCATTAATGAAGATGATACATGAATAGAGTAAACATTTAATGGAGAGGGATTATAATTCAAAATATAAATAAGGGTAAAGTAGGTCAATTATCCCTTCTAATTAATATTTCTTAAGGGACGTGTAAACCAAAAAAAATGACAAATAATTTGAGATAGAGGGAGTAATTAATTATGTCTTCACCACACTACTAGAAACAAAGGGTTTTTTCATTGATATTCAATGAAAATTTTGTAGTAAACATGATTATTCCACTTCATTCCCGTTGAACCAACCCGTTAGAAAAACGCATGGTGAGGAACATGTTCTTATTGATACGCTGAGAAACTTTTTAATTTTTTCGTGTGAAAAGATTACTAGTTGAGTTTTTCTCAGTGAGAAATAACCACTGAACATTTTTCAGTGAAAAATTCTAAAGAAAAATAGAGATTTTTTAGTAGTGTCATATCCTCTCTTTGTATGGGTTTGATTTTATTTAATTTTTGTATTTGCCTAGCACATGAGAATTCATTTTGATATAAATGATGGTGCCGCTCAAATCTAAGATTTTTGCCTCCTCTGATATCATATCAATGTTTGATCATCTCATTCAAAAACTTAAACTCTTAAAGAAAGTAAGTTTTATATACTTAATTATATTCTCATTTTACTCTTAATGAAATAATTGATTGACGCGCATTTCTTTATGGTTAGAAAGGAACCGAGGGAGCAAAGAGAAAATTGAAATAGACAAAAGTTAGAAACCACCAATTAGTTAGTGGTATGTAAAACGAAAGGTACTGAGTAGTATGAAGTGCATATATTATACTCCGTATTGTCTTTCTCCTTACATTCAGGGAGCAATTAACTACAAAGAAAAAGCCAATACACCAAACAGCCTAGCAAACTAAAATAGTACTCCGTATTCAATAAACCCAACTAGACACCTTTCTTTTTCAAATTCTCTTTCACATTCTCTTTGAAAAGTTTGCAAAAAAAAAATCATACTAGATGTGCAACATATTCCATTTAAAGTAAAGTTTTAAAAGATTTTGTTGTATATCTTTTATTGTAACCTACAAAGTCTTGCCAATTTTTCAATTCCCTTTGCATAGTAGAAATATCTGCAATATTTCATGCTTCATTCTTAGTAAAGAAATAAGAATAACTACAAAATTTACTTTACAACTTCACTTGCTTAGAAATTAGCTCAATAATTATCATTTTAAGCAAAGGAAAAAAAGAAAAAAATGTGAAATGATCATCCATGCTCGGTATGTGGTTTTGCTGAAGCAATTTCTAAGACTTTTTGGACATAAGAATGGTCTAAATTGGCAGAAAAGATGTTTCAAGATTTGAAATTTATAGATTCTTACAGCAATCTCAAGTTAATATACAATAATAATTAAATTTACAGTCTAATATTTATGAATATTTAGTAGTAGATTTATTCATATATATTAACCCATAAATGACACTCTAAATTTGCCCCTGTTTGGCAGCACCTGATTGCTTAACTAAAGAAAAAAGGTAGATTACTCCCACCAAACAGTCCATTAATCACAAGGTCGCCCTAAATATGGAAAATCTACCACATGAAAATTTGGAAAGGTAAGAACGCGCACATAATATGTAGGTTAGACACATGCCACGTATACAAATCTAATATAGACTAAAGCCTTGTACGTTAAGTGGAGGTAGATAAGAGGCTCAGAGCTAAGTGAAGCTGGATAGAGGAACGAACATATTATCTACCGTGTTTCAAATCGTGCGATGAAGACACTAAAAAAAAATCGATTATAAAAGAAAGACAATAAGATGATTATATTAAATTCAACCACTATCTAAATCTTGTAACTTGTAAGTATTAACGGCTATTCAATAGGTTACAAGAAGCCTCATAACTTTAATCTGTGACATTATTCTTCTTAATTTTAAACGAAAGGTTGACAATTCTTGCTTTTGGCGACTTCCTCATAATAAAACCCCCGAAAAGAACTTATCGAAACTTGATGTTTACATCTACTCAAAAAATAATGATATTGTCTTTATATAAACTGTTATCAGTTAATCAGAGCTAAATATTCCTAACTTCATATTTGTCATCAATACCCGTAAATTAAGTTGGTTTAATGTAAATACCGAAGTAAGTTGTCCACAAACATTACAAGGGAACAGCTCTTGAATGACAAAACGAGGAAGGGCGGGGGGGGCGGGGGGGGGGGGGATTTGCACAAACATTTTAATGCTAAAAAACGCAAACGCTAATTGAAAGCAAATTTGCTAGAATAACACAGGTAGGATGATGCAAGTTCAAACCCCAAAAGAAAGTACACTAACAAAAACAAATACAATGAGCTTAGCAAGTATGACATCAACTTTACATGACAAACACTCGGGTCTTCATTAGTGTCACAGCATCTTGAATGCTAATCCTACAAAAGAATTAGTAACAATGTACGACTCCAAGCTCAATACGATGCATTTTACATTGTACCTTTTTCCCTTTTGCTTCTTCGTGTGAGAGCGTAATCCAAGACTACCAAAGAGGGATTAGAAGCGAGATTTCTAGTACTCTCACCTGCCAATGTTTAGCTTATCTAGCCTGACATCATGACGTTATCAATCGACTGAAGTGCTTGATTGGCATAAAAGCGAACATCGACATCAGGATCTTCAGCTAGCTCTACTAAACTGGGGCGAATGGTTTTCTCCACCACCTAGAAAATAGAAATTAACTCGGACAGTTAAATTATAGGAAAACGATAGGGAATAAAAACAAAAAACAAGAAAAGAGGTGAGGGTCCTCACCGACTGGTCAACAATAGGTATAAGGGATTGCAACACCTTTGCCACGTTAAATTTAATGTTGGGCACTCTGGAATAAGATAAAACTTTCAATTAGCTCAAGGACTTGAGAGGTATAAAACGATTTGAACACTGGGAAAGCAAAACCACCTATCCTTTGTTGCGGTAATAACCACGGGCAGCAACTTAGAACAAGTTATCTCAGATCCCATTACAGGTGCAAGCAATGAAATTGCTCTAAGAATAGTCATTCGATACAAATAATGTGGACTGGTAGTCATATCCAAGACCTGCAAAATAATCATTTTAACTGAGAAAACAGAACAAAGTTGTTATAGATAATGGCAAATGCTGGAGCCTAGAAACTCTGAGGCGCCATGGGTCCCATTATCTTCATGTAGTAACAGAAGATATATCTCACGACTCCCTGAACTAGTTCTGTTTTGAAAGAAAGAAAAAAGATAACATTCAAGAGAATTAACAATTCCAATTTGCACACGTTAAGCAAACCTGAGGAATTATATGCTGCATTGCCCACTCTGGACCAAATTCTTCTGCAAGACGCTTTAAGTTATTAGCAGCAGCATCTCTGATTGAATAAACCTGCATCACAAAATCAGTAAGGAAGAAATCAGAGCTAGAGATTTTGTCCCATCAACTATATGATAAAAGCACATTGCTTCACGTTCATCAATACATAACAGGAAAAACGTAAAGTAATCATCATGGAAGAGTTGGTAGTAATTCCACTCCGGAAAATGCCCAAACTCATTTTGCTCTTGCAATAAGAAAGAAAGTGGAGGAGAGAGACGACTGAGAAAGAAATAACCACCACATGAAAAAATTTATAACCAAAGTTTTCAATGAAGCTGCTGCTGCTCATGTACCAAGATCAAAGTTTTATGCTTCCCACAATTTTATATTTTGATAAGAAAAGTTTATGCTTCCTCAATTTCATATGAATATCTAACAGCCAGTTCATCGTACACCAACCTTGTCTTGTAACCATTGCATACAAAGGGCACCAAGTTTATCATCAAAAAATCCTATGCCCAACTGACTAGCCAATAGAGGAATGTATTCTATTATTGCAAGACGGACTCTCCAATGCCTGTCCTCTGCCAGCTCAACAATAGCTGGCAACAGAGATTGGGATAACAAATCAATTCCAATCACCTGTAACATTCAGAGAAATTAAGAGTTAGAGAAGTAAACTAAACTAATTATTATTAATAATAATAAATAAATCCAAGAGTTGCACAGGGAAGGAACCAATGCAAAGTGCATGCAGCTAAAAGACAATGGCTAAACTGTGAGAAAATATGGGACAAAATATTATTATTGAATTGTTGTGTATCTACATGATTAGACTGAGCTCTTATTTATACACTCCATTACAATCTTTTTCCTAGTAGGATACTATATATGAAATCATATTCCTATTCTACATTACAATCTTTTTTCTAGTAGGATACTATATATGAAATCCTATTTCTATTCTAACACTCCCCTCAAGCTGGTCCATACAAGTCATATGTACCGAGCTTGTTACAGATGTAATTAATACGAGGACCAGTGAGGGACTTTGTGAAAATATCTGCAAGCTAATCACTCAACTTCACAAATTTTGTAACAATATCACCGGAGATTATCTTTTCTCTAACAAAGTGACAGTTAATCTCAATGTGTTTAGTCCTCTCATGAAATACCAGATTTCGAGCGAAATGCCAATTAAAACATTGAGTGATCAGCTTCACTACGAGTCATATCAAACTCCTGAATTACTGTGCTGAACTTTCCAAACCAAGCTCAAGGAAATTGTTTTAGACCATAAAAGTGTTCGGTGCAATCGGCAAACCAAGCTAGACTCCCCCTCCCCCTGAGGAGCAAAACCAGGTGGTTGCTCTATATAAACTTACTCCTCTCCTCAAGGTCATCATGGAGAGAATAGCATACTTCACGAATGTGTCCAAACCTATTACAATAACTACATCTAGGTCGAGATCTTTCAAGACAACTTCCTCCTCGTCGCTTCTTCATGGATTGTGATGTGCGATTTTCTGATCTCCTCCTTAAGGGTTTTGAAGTAATCATAGGACTTGAACTTCCAATTCTCGTGTTTTTGGAGTTTAACATATCAAAACCGAGAGACATAGCGAAATCTGACTTGAAAGATGGATGGAATATGACGAACATAACCCAAAAATAAAATCACCAAGATCTGGCCGAAAAAAGGTGCATGCGCGCGATCTGACGCACTAGCCGGAGATCACACTTCGAGCGGCACGTGGTGGCGCGTGAGTGGGTATTTGTCGGAGCCGCTGAATGAATTTTGATTGGAAGAGACTGATCTACCTCGTAGAAGTGTTGAAATTTGCGCAACACTACCCGAAAGTAATTTTGTACCGGACAGCTATGTTGTCACCGAAAATATTACACGGTGACTGATTTGTTTTTCCTGAAAATTGTTAGCGATTTGCACAACAATTAGTCTCTCACTAGCTTGAACTTGATCAATGTTGTGGTGGTGTCGGATTCTGCACAACACCACTGGAAAGAGATGTGACGCTAGCAATCACCGGAAAAATTATGTGCATTGGTGATATTTTATTTTTTCGAATCTTCGCTGGAATATTGCACATCGGATACTTTCTTACTAATTCTCTAGAAGAGAAGTTCGATTTTTTCCGTTATTCCAAATAAGAAAATAATCTAAAGAATTTGTTTTTTCTGTCCTTTAGCACAAGGGTAGAAGAAAGCCTAGAGGCAAGGGGCGTTCAGCCACTTGACTATAAGGAAAGGGTCCAACTCTTCCTGAAATTGCACTTAGTCTCGCTACCTCTTTAGTTGTTGCCCCCTAAAAGTCAGTGCTTGATGCAAACCGATGAACATGGATTATCCAGTATTGAGCAGCGGTCTAGCATCCTTATGCCTTCTACTAGTCTAAGACACACTGGGACTGAGAGTGGAGTCATTCCCGTTTGAATGAAAAAGGTAGGAAGTAGCTCGGTGTCGGCTCTGCTTGTTGGCGGAGGATGAAAAGATCTGCGCCTTTCTCCCCCTGTGATTATGGCTCGCCCGCCCGGACGCAAAACAATCGCCACAATTGAGGCACGGGACGGTGATGATATTTTATGGATAGGATCAGAATGATGGCACAAACGTATGGGACGCAAAAACATTCGTCGTAAATGAGACACGGGACTGTGATGGTATTTTGTGGGTAGGATCGGAATGATGGCACGACCCTACAGGAAAAGAAATTATGCCGGAAAAGTTGTCGAACCTCGAAGTGGTATGGATTGGGTCGGAATCTCTACGTGATGCTGACAGTAAAAACAATTCTAAAAAAAATGCCCCGAGACAGCGTGGATTCGCCGAAACCCTAGTTTCAACGATCAATATCTGATAATTGCTCACGCTGAAAATATTGTTCACGCGGCACCATTCACGCCTACTTTTTTTAGAGTATTTTATTTATAAATATCTGAAAGTTCTCTACAATCTTCACTCTACCATTATCTTTGGCCAGACGGCGACACACATTGGCTAGTGCCGGCAACGGAAGTTCCTTAATTCTCTACCAAGATCGTAGAGCTCTAATTCCATATGAGGAAATATGGGAGAAAATATTATTATTGAATTGTTGTGTATCTACATGATTACACTGAACTTTATTTATAGACACTCTATTACAATCATTTTCCTGGTAGGATACTATATATGAAATCATATTCCTATTCTACATTACAATCATTTTTCTAGTAGGATACTATATATGAAATCATATTCCTATTCTAACATAAACAATGAGAAGCTTGACGTCAAATTTTACAAGGAACATAACTTTAAGAAGAGGGGCGGGGGGGGGCTGAAATTACATAACACGGAATCTAAACAATACCCAAGATCTTAAAATATCCCTATAAAGGGAGTAATTATCACTCTAGCTTCCCGTGCAACAATTGCTTGCAACAACAAATCTAGAGCAAGTGAAGAAATTGATACTAAAGCACATCTCATCTACAACTCCATCACAATTAATTCCTAACTAGTCAGGTCTACAACATAAGAAAATTGTGTGCATCAGTAACCAACCTGGTTAACTTGATCAAGCTTGCTAATGATGTTCAGGCGAACATCGGGAAACTCGTCCTTCAGAAGGGACAGAAATATTGGAAGAAGATGTTCAATGGTTGCATCCTGCATCAAATACAGACAAAGGTCCATTTATTTCATAGGTAAGTCTTCAATGCTTCAACCAAACACGGATGTAAATTGCATGAGATGAAAAGCTTCCAACGCTTAAGCTTATATCTAAGTGAGCTGTTGAACTTTTCTCATTCCCTAAAAACACTGCTCATATAAATTAAAAAAATATATAGACTGCTGCTTCTTGTGCCCAAAAGGGAAGAGGTATGCTCATATCACTCCAACACTATAAATCTTCAATGCTTCAACCAAACACGGACATAAATTGCATGATAGATGTTTGGTTGAAGCATTGAACCATACCTGTATACATCTTCATCTATGATGCCACCTTAAAACTGAATATAGATACCTGAATTGGTGTCATTTAGCACCACAATCTTGTCTAATCTAACTATAGTTTCATTCTTTTTAAGGAAGCTAAAGTTATAATGCATATATTATATCTTCTACTTTATCCTAAAATCCTTACTCTCTAAAGTGTTTCTTCATAGTTAGGTTGACTCCCCGGCTAGTTTTATCAATTGACACCATCATCCGCAACTAGAATGCGTCATGAAATCCAATCTTGTATAATATTAATTGCATCATTCATAATTAGAGAATAAATGTGGGGCCAACGCAGATTGGCAAGTTTGTATATCCATCCACTTAGTAGTCACTGAAGTATTAAAGTTTTTTATTACTATTCAACTGACAAGTTTAAAAATGTATACGGTTTCTCCAAAAATTGAGGATCAATAACGGATTCCCAAACAACAATTTGTACAGAGTTCAAAAACTTAATGCAAAGTTGTTCCTCATAGCACTCATATGACAGATACCACAGCAAATTCCAGACCTTTCCAACAATGCATCTACCATCTATACCGTAAATAAATGCATGATCAATGTTTTCCTCATCTAGAAGCTAATGCACTTCACCTTTCCCAAAACAGGAGCCATCCCCATTATAACGGAAGCCAAAGCAGATCTGACATGCTGTGAAGAGTCTGAAGATAATTCCTAAAAAAATTATCAAACCCAAATACATATTAGAGGATCACTAGGAACCCAAAATGAAAAATGAAGCTCCAAAAAAAGAAATATATCGGGCGTATACCTTCACACAGGGAAGAATATGCTGAATAGCAAGCTCAGGACTAAGAATCCTGCAGAATTTGGTGACTTTTCCTGCAGCGGCTATGCGAACTTCAGCTTCATTATCTCTAAGCAAACGGACATAGGCAGGCACCAAATCCGTCCTAAATCATGGTCAGACACAATCAGACATCTGACAGCAAAGATTTCTAGTTTTCCAAAATAAAAGGTTTGGTGGAAAAGAGCATGATTCATTGGAAGAAAACATAGATAAGTATGAATAGTCATTCCTCTACTGATTAAACACTCATGACTCAACAGCCCAACCATCATGATGAATAGCACTTTCAGGAACTAGGGTATATTGCATGTTAAAATTAAATCTTACTCTAATACAGTGATGATAAATAAATTTCAGAAAATTCTTGGTTGACATTCCTAAACTATCACTAATTTATTTCATTGAGATCCTCAGCCAATTGCCTTTCCCGTTATTAATAAAAAAAAATGCTACCAAAGAGACTAGCAATAAAGCCCTTGAAAGGAGCCTTTAGGATAAGACTGTTCTTGTTAGACCCACTTGACCAAAAAAACTCAGCAAGCAGTTAGTACCTCAAGTACTACTTTTTTTCTTTTTCTTCCTTGTGGGAGGAGGAAGGGGTCATATTCTTGGAAATACAGAACTTGTCAACCAAGTTAGAAACCAAAAATTGAGTTCTGTGACTCATAGCACAATAGAAGCAATGTCGTATGTCCTTATTTAGAAACAACTTAACTTTATACTTCCTGTTTTACACTTACGAGATGATTTACAACCACACAAATGTCCATGACTTGTTTTAGACCACAAGTTTCAAAAGTCTTTCTTTCTTTCTTTAACTCCAAGTCCAATCAAACACCGTCACATAAATTGGGGTGGGGAGAGTATCTAATTTCAACATCTAATATACTATAATGTCAATATATAAAGGTTGAGAAAATACCTAGTGGGCTCAGGCCCTACAGCTTCACAAAGTTCGTACAACTGGTTAGCAACCATGTACCGGACACGCCAAGACTTGTCCTGGTTATTAGAAGAGAAACATGCACAATTATGAACACATGAAAAATTCTTCCAAAGTAGGTAACTTCTTCAAGATAGAGAGAATAATACTATAATACTAGTATTTAAAATTATAAGAATAATATACTATATAATATAATGTTAAGACTTATTAGTACATTTTCGTACTGTAAACCAAGTGAAAATGTCTAAGGACAGTAATGACGATCCATCATATCACATTTATCCTATAAAGCTTATTTTGGAATAGCTTCACTCTAACTTGACGAAGTGTCTTTCCAACCACCAACATTTAGCAATAAAGGCCTTGCCTAAACATGCCTACTCAAGTCATTCCTCCATGTTCAGTTTGTGAAAAACAGTAAGCAATACTCTAAAATAAAGCTATGATCCCATCATATTTTAGACAGGCTCACCTACTCTAACCCTATGCTGCTATCTAAAAACAATGAAGAGAGTTGCTTTTCCATATCACATACATCAAAGACATCCAGAGAACTTAAGGGCCGTATATCTGTGTGGGAAACAATCACTCTAGATCAAAGGGAATGCCTATTGTGCATAAATAATTAAAAATATAACAAGACATGACAACTATAGTTTTTTAGATGAAATATTATAACTATTAAAAAATTGAGTTGCTAATGTTTCACTGGTAGCTCACTCAACCATAAAAATAAGCTGTTAAATGAGGAAATTGATAAAATAATAAAAAGAATAAAAATAAGAGAAATGAACATGAGAATCTAAAGCCAGATGCAAAGTTTCAAGAATCTGTATGAGCCAGGACAGCATGACTCCTACAACGAACTAACAAGTACCTGATAGAAGTTGACAAAATACCTGAGAGAAGTTGACAATGACAGGCAGGATATGTGCCACACAATCCTGGGGCTCCAGCAGCTTGCCAAGTGCAGCACAGCCCTCAACAGCTAATAATCGCACAGAATCCTGATCTGAAATCAAATGACATTAGGTAAGCCAAAAAGAAGCTTTTTTGGGAGATAAGCCAACAAACAATTCCCCTCTAAGACGCATCATAAAGGAACTTCAAGCTTAACCAAAAAGTAATCATTTTATAACAATAAATCCATAAGCAATGGGCTTTATGAAGTAACACTGATTTAAAATTCTCTTTTGTCACAAGTGCAAAATATAAGTGCAACTATTACCATCTTGTGTAAGATCATCGAATATTGACATGATGTCACTCTTGAGGTATGCAGATTCAACTGTAGCAGCAAACTTCCCCAAGTTTGTCGCAGCCGACCTTCGCACCATAGGCATGTCGTCTTGACACAATTGGCTGTAAATAGACCGAAGTTCTGCCTTCAACATCTCTGGAGCACTTGAGTAAGCAATATGAAAGAGCCCACAAGCAGAAACTCTCGCTGTGAACCATTCACCAGCTGCCAGCCTCTAGTGATTGGAAAGAATAGGAAGACGTATAAATTACAAAAGTAACAAAAACTTTGACAAATCACAAACCATGATGTTAAGTAGAAGATATAAATATGCACGAGCGATGTTCGGAGTATCACACATTAGAATGAAGGGATTGCAAGTGAGGTAAAGCTCTTTATATGTTTGTGCAACGAGAAAATGACAAATATGACCCCTTATGTTTGAGAGTTTTGGTCCTTTAAGTTTGCCAAAAGTTAAGACGTCTGGTCTCCGTCAAAATATTTAAGAAACTTTGTTTGTTAGATTTGATGGGAACTATGACCATAAACACCAAGAAAGTTCCATTAAATCCAAAAATATGCAACACAAAATACTATCAGTAGTAACTTGAAAATTACATTTCTTCATGATAAATAATAAGGAGTAAACAATAGTAATAGAGCCAAACCTTCACAAGAGGGACGAACCAATCGACCAAATCACTCTCCCTCATCTGGGATCCAATTCTACACAATGACTCCACAGCTTTATCCCTCACACATGTCTCTTCAACAGTGCAAAGGGTCTCTAGAGGTGGGAGAAGAACATGAGCATGCTCAACACCTCCAACATAAGGGATAAAAACACCAAGCTCTTCCGCCATTGCCAATAACACCTCGTCATCGTCATCATTGTTTTCACTCAAAAATGGGATCAACTCCTTCCTGGTCCTTTCATCACCGAGTGCACGTGCAATAGTCGATAACCTCCTAATAGAATTCAACCGCAATTGGATATCATCATTTTTAAGCTCGTCTATTAACACCGCTATCGGGTACAATGGCTCATCTCCCATTTCCATCTTCTCTAGATTATGTTAGAGCTGCAAATACCAAACTTTCAATTAAGAACCATATTCGGAAATGTAAATCAAGAAACAATGCAAAAAAGGTCCGTCCCCAAATCTGCCTTACCCTAATAAACCACCGTCTATAGTGAAAAATCACAAATTCATAACCAGGGGAAAATTTCAAAAATATACAGTCCAACATAAAGCATTACGCCACGTAACCCAATACACAATATTATACAACATTATACCAAGGGGAAAGCATTATACATAACGTATCAACCTTGTATAAAAGGTGTTTATACACAAATATGAGCTAAACCGGGCAACAAACTCAAAATACGGGCTACGTGACGTAAATATTTTCTCTCAGCGTAATTTTCCCTATACAATAGTATTATACAACATTATACCTGGGAAAGCATTATACATAATGTCTCAAACTTGTACAAATGGAGCTTATACACAAATTAGGGCTAAACCCGCTAACAAACTCAAATATGGGCTACGAGGCGTAAATATTTTCTCCAGTAGATATAGAGCGTAATTTTCTTATTCAAAAATGTGAATCAAACAACAACGAAAGCAAAAGCATCTGTCCCCAAATCTACCTTATAAACCACCGTATGTAATGAAAAATCACAAATTTACCTATCATTCCAGATCCAAAATGAAATAAACAAATACAGTGCATAAAACGGGAACATAATCGAAAGGAAAACAAATTGAATGCTCAGATTTAGTAGAATCGAACGTTCAATTACAGAAATTATTTATCTCTAAATCTGAGATCTGAAAAAAATCCCTACTGAATTCAAAAAAATACCGCACAGAAATCAAATATTAAAGCTAATAAGAACAGAAATTAGAAAGACGTGAACAGCCTGTTCCTAATTGAATCAATTTAACTGTATTACAAAGGAAAATCGATATTTTAATGCTTATTTTTCTATTTATGCCGGAATATTATAACAAAATAAGCAAATACAACGCATAAAACGGGAATTAAAAAACCAACATAATCTAAAGGAAAACAAAATCGATACAGATATTTTGTATCTCCAAATCTGAGATCTGAAGAAAATCCCTAGCGAATTCAAATAAATAATATACAAAAACAAATACTGCCTAGAAATCAAATATTAAAGCTAAAATGAACTGAAACTATCGCAAATTGAATCAATTTAACTGTATTGCAAAAGAAATATCGATACTTTGATGCTTATTTTTTCTGTTTATGCCCGAAATATGATAAGGAAATGTACGGAGAGGCGGAAAAGAGATCGTCACCGGTGGAAATGTTACCGCCGTTCGCCTGAGATTCGAGCTTGAATTTCGTCCAAATGTAAAGAGAGAAAGAGAGAGAGAGAGAGAGAGAGAGAGAGATGGAAATTGGAAAGGGAGATGTTTGGGTAGTGATGAAATGAGAATGTAATGTTTGGATGGGCTGCTTTCAACTTAGGCCCAATAATATTAAGTCGGGCTTGAAATGGCCTAAAACCAATCAGGCCTGCTATGCAAACCAATAGACAAGCGCAAAATGAAAGAAAAAAAATCTTTACATAAATAACCGGTCGGATTCCCTGTCTTCCTATAACCGGTATACATATATATATATATATATATATACGTTGAATATATACAGATATTCATATACTATATATGATTATACATCCTCTTTTTCAGTATGACTATAAACGGTTGGGTGGCGAATATTTAAATTAATTCTTCAACATAAAAAAATAAAAGCAACGACTTCCTCATAGACTTTTTATAGTTTGACATGCCTGGTTGGAAACATGTTTGAACTCCAACTACCATTTTGTGAGAAGTTTGGCGACCTAAATTACTTTCATGTTTAAATTGCTTAAGCCTAATTTTCCATATTTGGTGAAAGCTATAAATGAAGAAATCTTGGTTCAACATAATTTATAATGTGTGTAACTCATATGGATCCTCAAAATCGTCCAGGAAATACTCAAAGACCCTATAAGTGCAACAGTTCAAGCATTGACCATTTAGAGATCGTTGGCTACACATTCGGAGCTCCCAAAATCAAATGATCGTAAGCCAATAATTAGAAGTTTGAAACACCATTTGCAAAAAGGGAAGATTTGAAAGTAGCAACTTGATGGGAAAATGATAAAATGAGCGTTTAATTGAAGTCTAGAACCCCCAAAACTATCCAAAAATGCATCACCTAGCCAAGAGATAGAAACGAGGAATAATACACCAAATTGATCATAACTAAAAGGAACAATCTCAAATAGATCGGGGTTCAATTTCGAGTCATTTATTGGTGCACGTGATCGTCCGGCTTAGTAAATAGAACGGCCAAGCCAAGAAGTATATTGAAACTGTCGATTTCTTAACATATTAACTTTGAGAGTAAATTGATATCTAGATCAAGTTTGCTCCAAATTAGTATTGACCTAAGCCCATTTAGTACAAAAATCAACTTTTGCCAAAACGATCAAATTTTGAATTGGATTTATCTTACATCTATTGATGGTGTAAATAATGTCTTACATTATTAGTACAATTTAACCTAACTTGTTTTATTTTCATCTTACAAGTTCCACAAATTATGGTTACATAGTTACCTTTAATTAACTTGATAGTGTAATAATATCGCTATTGCATAAAAATGTACAAAAAATGACCTCCTGATGACTCATTTACTAACACCTGAAAGATGGAATAATTTTTCTTGGGGATTCCTTTCATTATTCACAATATATATAGATGTACAAGATTGATTCCTAATATGGTACGAATCATAACTTACCTTACAAAGGTTGATTCCTAATACAATTAGAATCCTAAGTTACCTTAAATATACATCTATCATAATTACAAAATATACGGCGAATATTCTGAGAATATTCGCTAATACTCCCCCTCATACGGAGCGGGAGGAGGCCGAATGCTAAGTCTGGATCGGAAGCCGGTGAAGAGTTGTCGCGGTAGTCCCTTTGTGAAAATGTCTGCATACTGATAAGAGGAAGGCACGTGTAAAATTTTGACCTGACCACGGGCAACCTTCTCTCGCACAAAGTGGATATCCATCTCAATATGCTTGGTCCGCTGATGTTGGACTGGATTATGAGACATATAGATAGCAGATATGTTGTCACGATATACTATAGACGACTTGCGTAATGGACACTGGAGCTCCAAAAGAAGATTTCTGAGCCAACAGATCTCAGCGACGACATTAGCAACTCCGCGACATTCGCCAAAGACTCGAGCGGGATAAGCGTGGCTGCGCCATGACCATGAGATAAGATTATCCACAAGAAATACACAGTACCCTGAGGTGGAGCGACGTGTGTCGGGGCATCCTGCCCAATCTGCATCCGTGTAGGCAAGTAGCTTGGTTGGGGCAGAGGGGTATAGATGTAAACCAAAGTCTAGTGTGCCCTTAACATATCTGATAATGCGTTTGAGAGAGGCAAAATGGGACTCTCGGGGGTCGTGCATGAACAGACACACATGCTGAACGGCATATGCAATATCAGGTCTAGTGAATGTAATATACTGAAGAGCACATGCTAGACTCCGATACAGAGTGGGATTAGAAACTGGTGCACCGTCATTGGCACTAAGCTTGGATTTTGAGTCCACCGGAGTTGACATAATTTTATAATTTGTCATCTTGGCCCTGTACACTATCTCTTCTGCATACCTACGCTGACACAGGAACATAGTGGCTGCAGATCTTGTCACCTATATACCCAAAAAATAACTTAGCTTGCCCAAGTCAGTCATAGCAAATTCAGTTTTGAGTAGAGCAATGATTTCATTCTTCAACCCGTCAGATGAGGCAGTAAGAACAATGTCATCGACATATAATAGCAAATATGCAGTGTTGCTACCTCGGTGAAAAGTGAAGAGAGATGTATCACACCTGCTACATACAAAACCAATCTACAGAAGATACCCGGCGAACCGATCATACCAAGCGCGGGGTGTCTGTTTCAATCCATACAATGACTTTCTGAGACGACACACAAACTGCGGAGCTGTCGGATGAACAAAGCCAAGAAGTTAATGCATGTACACAGTCTCTTCAAATCCCCATGAAGAAACGCATTCTTGACATCAAGCTGATGAATCGGCCAATGCATGCCCATAGCAATACTGAGAACAGTACGAATAGTGGTCGGTTTAGCAACCGGACTGAATGTCTCACCACAATCAATACCCTCATGCTGATTAGTGTCATTGGCAACTAGTCTTGCCTTATACCTCTCTAAGTCACCACTGTCTCTGAACTTGTGACGAAATAGCCACATACACCGGATAACATTCACACCAGCTGGTCTAGGTACCAAATCCCATGTGTTTTGCTTGGTTAAAGCATTAAATTCCTCGCACATGGCCGCATTCCAATTTGGGTCCAGTTTTGCTAGTTTTGCATTTTTTGAAATGGGTGATAAGGTTTGTGTGAAGAGATTGAATTGAACCTTGAGTTTGAAGATCCCATGTTATGCACGAGTCTCCATGCGATGTGAGGGCAGTGGTGGTGGGTCGGGGATGTGAGGTTCTTTGGTCCAGTTACGGACGGTGGGCGGCGATTCAGATGGGTTGTTTTACGTATTCTTTGGTTGGCCTGGAAACCTGCGGACTGCGGGGGTTCTTTGGAGTCACGAGGCGGTGTGTCATTGGTAGTGCGGTGACTCATTTGGTGTAGGGGTGAAGCAGGAGGCTGGTGAGGTGGTCTTGGACAGATGGAGAAGGCTGTCGAACAGTGGTCTTCTTGTTGGTATAGATTTTGGATGACCGAGGACATACTTGGTTCATCGAGAAAGATGTAATCGGTGGTCTAAAATTTTTGGAGATTTGAAAAAGGAAAGGTTGTCTCATTAAAGGTGACGTGACGGGAGACTATGATTTTGTGAGTAGCAATGTCATAGCACAAGTAGCCCCGATGATTAGGAGATAGACCAAAAAAGACACATGGAAGAGTACGAGGGGCAAGTTTGTGGGGTGTAGTGGAGGCTATGTTGGGGTAGCATAAGCATCCAAAAATACGTAGGTGATCATATGATGGCTGCCTACGGTATAAGATTTTTGTAGGGGTTTTGTTTTGGAGTGTGCTAGTTGGTAAAATATTTAGAAGAGATTCTACCATTTTGACAGCATAGACCCAAAAAGGCGATGGTAGGCAGGCATGAAACAGAAGTGTGCGGACCGTGTTATTGATGGTACGTATAATTCTTTCAGCCTTTACATTTTAGGAAGAAGTATATGGACAAGAAAAACGGAAAAACATGCCTTGTTTAGAACAGAAATTGTGAAATGTCGAGTTATTAAATTCACGTCCATTATCACATTGAAATGATTTAATAGGTTTTTAAAATTGTGTCTTAATGAAATTTTGAAACTCGAGGAATTTTGCAAAAACTTCAGATTTGAATTTCAGTGGGTAAATCCAGACAAATTATGAAAAATCATCCAAGAATACTAGATAGAATTTATGACCAAAGAGCTAGCAATCGGAGATGTCCACAGATCAGCATGAACAATATCAAACATATAAACTGAATTTGCAAATATGTAACAAAACAAAAGTATAGACAAATTAAGGTGATGACTAGTTGAATCTGGTGTTGGCTGACTTTTTTTTCAGTCAAAACATCTTTCGATCATCTTTGTGAAAGCCTTTGGCTTTGTTCTTTCCAGGAGTATATCCGAGAATAATGTTTTAGAACGACCCCAATTCGCGAGGCGATCTTCCGCAAAATAAGAGCACCGGGTGAAAGAAGGAAAGTCACTAAAGAATAATAAAATGTAAGTATGGTGAAAAACTCCCTGATTGCTTCACGAGATCCAGAGTCTTGATGTTCAAGAACGCTTTATCCTTGGCGGTGACACAATTTACGTTCAAGAGTCAGCGACATAGTATATGTACAAAATTGAAGCAGACTAATTATTACATTGAATACGCTTAGAAGTCCTAAGAAAAGTAAAAATTGGGTCTCCTGGTGTTCGAAGTCTGTTGTGCCAAGTTGAGGAGAGATCGCCGCAAGGGATAGAGGTGCTTATGCGGTCGGCGGTGGAAGATTGAGTGAATGGGTAGAGGTCTCCCACACTATTGCAGTGTGTAAGAATTTTTCTCAGTATTGAGTTCCTTCACGTAAAAACCAAAATGGTCAAATTCGGTGATACGTAATTATCATAGTGAATTTTCTAACGAGATTAAGTTTTTAATGATGTTAGGTGTGTATAGAAAGTGGTTTAGGGAGAAAGGTGGGTGTGGATGTTTGGTGTGTGTGTTACCTTGACCTTCAATTGGAATGCGATGACCATTGCCGACGTTAATAAATTGAGGACACTTTAGCAAGCGTAGTTGAGATAGGTTACCTGGCAGCCGGAGTAAGGTGAGATGTGGCTCCGGTGTCCATGTACCAATTGTCGTCCGGAACATTGAAGGTGTACGGTGGTGTATGTGCAGCCCCCGATCGGCAGTGTGAAATTTCTTGCGATTGTTATTCTTCTTGAATTTGCTGTCAGTGGGCTTGTTGTTATTCTTTGGTGGGCTGCTGGTGGTGAGGTAGGGCCAGAGGCCCGGTCGACCAAGGTTCTTTGGAGGCCCAGGCCACGTCTGATCAGTGCAGGCATCTGCGGCGAGGCCTGGATTCTATTTGGTTGGAGCCCCCTTTGTTGTTCTTTGGTTAGACCAGCCTTCTTCGATGTCCAGATCCTGGCCAGTTGCGTTGGCCCACTTTCGCGACCACTTGCCTTTGTTATTCTGCGACCTTTGCACCATGACCTCATATTTCTGCTGCTTCTTCTGTTGCTAGTGGAGCATGCTGGTGGTGGGGTAGGAGCCCAAGAGGCGGTCGACCAAGGTTCTTTGGAATTGGGCCCTGCGGTCGAATGCGGGCATCTGAGGCGAGGCCTGGTCTGTTGGTTGGGCCACTTGTTGTTCTTTGGTTGGACCACTCTCTTTGCTGTCTTTATCCGGATCGTTAGGTTTCTTTATCGATCCACTGGTTGCGTTGGCCTTTTCGACGGCCTTTGCCTTTGTTGTTGCGACCTCTGCCGCCATGACCTCCGCCGCTCTGCTGCTGTTGGAACTGCTGATTACTACTGGCCGCAGGTATTGTCATCCCGTCAACGGCTAACGCCTTTTGATTATGTTCCTCTTGTCTAGCACGTCTAGTTTCTTCCAACAATAGTTGTGAACGTGCCTTGTTGAAACTTGGGAGAGGGTCGGCTTGTTGAATCATTATTGCGAGTGTGTCATATTCACCTTTCGGTAAACCCGCAACAAGTTGAAGCACCATCTTGGTTTCTGAAACAGAAGTCCCGACGTTGGATAGTTGATCGGTTATGAGTTTCAGTTGCTTACAATATTCGGACATGTTGTTAAAATTCTCGAGGCGGATATTGTTGAATTGCTCTTCCAAATACACAACCCGAGTATTTTTATTGTCTTGAAAGATTTCTTCTAGCCGGACCCAAAGTTCACGTGCCGTAGCACCTATTTTCATGATAGTTCATAACATATCTTTGGAGATGGTGCCGTAGATCCATTGTTTGACGATGGCGTCAAGACGACGCCGGATTGAGTCTGTAACATCGGTGGGACGAGGAACAAATTCGTCAATGTGATCGAGCACGGTGTATGCACATGCATGAATGTAGAATAGTTCCATCCACATGGAATATTGACAGTTTTCTTGGTCAAGAATTATAGGGATAAAATTCTTAATGTTGTTAACGGTGAATGCCGGATGAAAAGAAGATACTGAACGTTGAGAGGGGTTGTCAAGTGTGCCAGTGGATGAAACGAAATTTGTGGGGGAAGAAATGGTTGTCGCCTGTCGAGGGAAGGGAGTTTTCTGATTTGGCCGAGAAAGGGAGGAAGAAACCAGATTTTTTTTCCCTGTGAAATCAGAAAAAAATGCTGATTTCGACCAAGAATGAGGAAGAGAATGGATTTAGGTTTTAGGCTCTTGATACCATGAAAGATGAAATAATTTCCCTTGGGGATTCCTTTCATTATTCATAATATATATAGATGTACAAGGTTGAATCCTAATATGGTACGAATCCTAACTTACCTTACAAATGTTGATTCCTAATACAATTAGAATCCTAAATTACCTTAAATATACATCTATCATAATTACAAAATAACTACAAATTATGCATTTTTCATATTTGTTGAGTGTTGGAAATTATGCCTTATCTAGCATAGTTTGTGTGGATGTTATGATACATATGTTGAAGTTAAATGCTAATTATGCCTCGCGAAATTCTCATTATGCCGCGTCAAAAAATAATGAAGGACAAAAATTAAAGAACACAAATTTGAAAGGAAAAAATTAAAGACGGTGCGAATGACCCAAGTAGTAAAGCTAATACTGATATTTCCATTGGGCCGAAATCCATCTCAAAGAATTTCACAATATTCCATGGGCCACTAACGCATCTACTACCTTATCCATTCTGTTATCATCTCAAATTCTCTCTATACACTCTTTTTAAGGCCATCATTTTTCCATTTCCACAAACAGAAAAAATGTTATCAATGTCAGTTCAATCTAGCTTGAACAGCAATTTGAGTATCCCTTCTTTACCTTCACAAAATCCTACTCACAAATCCTTCAAATGTTCTTCCTTCTCTGTAAACAACAAAGCTTCAACAAGAAAAATTCAGAAGCTTTTTGCTTCAGCAGTTACAGAAACAGAACCAGTAATTGCAGCTGAGATTTCAGAGCTTGCTGTTCAAGAAGTTGAGGTAAATAAAATGAGCTGAGGCGAACGTAGGATTTAAAGTTAATGAGTTCAGAATTAGTGTGATTTTATTACATGTATATATTTTAAGTCCAACACCCGTTATGTATACACTATGTTGCTTGAAAAATGTCTTGTCGCATGTGTTAGATCATCTAAAAATAAAAGGGTAGTCCAACACCCGTTAATGAGAATGAATAATGACTAATAAACTATGAATGTTTAATTAACTAAAATATTCAAGAAATTGAGGTAAAAATTAACCATTTAAGTTTCATAATCTAGAGCCTATAGAATGAGCATATGCAAATGTAGAATTTTAAGTCCGTGTATTCACATTTAGTGTGATTTTATTATATGTATAGATTTTAAATGTAGCTCGTATATGTATACATTGTATTGCTCGAGTCCTAAAAAATGTCATTTATTTTTGTCAAATCCTTCAAAAATGAAAGAATAATCCAACACCCGATAATTAAAATGAGTAATAAATTATGAATATTTAATTAATTAGAAATTAAAAAGGTCATAATTAGACCATAAATATTGGTCATGAAACTTATAATTGAATTAAAAATTGAGTTAAATTACGTGTTGCCTAAAAGTTAAAGTTATCTTCTAACAAAAAGATGTGTCAATCTGTAACCCTAAAGCCTAAATCTTACATGAGGACGAATTCAACCTAGATTTGCACCTACTCACACTTGTATCAGAACAATATAATGTATACATAATTCGAGCCGAAATTAATGGGTTCAGTTGAACACACTTAACTTGTCCTTGATCCGTCTATGATAAAATCCAACCTCGAGATCTACATATGTGTCAGATACTAACACCCGTATGGAAACAATATAGTGTCAACATTTTGAAAATAACGAATTCAGTTAAACACACATAATCCATTCTAGATGAGCTAAAATGGTAGGATATTTTGGTTAAATTTTAGTGAATTCTTGATTTTTTTTTTGCAGAAAGTTGATATGAAGAAAAAGGTAATTGAGAAACCAAGGCTAGTGTTAAAATTCATATGGATGGAGAAGAACATAGGACTTGGTCTTGATCAAGTGTTACCAGGCCATGGCAGTGTACCATTGAGTCCATACTTTTTTTGGCCAAGGAAAGATGCATGGGAAGAACTGAAAACAACACTAGAAAACAAGCCATGGATATCACAAAAGCAAATGATTATTTTGCTCAATCAAGCAACTGATATCATCAATTTGTGGCAGCAGAGTGGTGGCAATTTGTCTTAATTGTTTTGGTGTTTATTTGTAGGCTTATTATTTCAAGTTTTGTTTTGGATATGTCTTCACCTTTTAAGTGTACTATAGTGAAGGAGAACAATTGGAAAAAGGAACTGTTATTTTTTGTTGCAAGGTTCCTTTTTCAATTTGAGACAGACTGGGAGAAAAAGGAGCTTAGGATTTATATGATTGAAAAATAATTGTAGGTAACTTAACATAATAAATATTGATTAGTAATCTAAAATAAATGATAATTTGTCTTAATGAGTTACATTGTACTGATAATGTTTACATTTTTAGACAACTAGTATGTATGACTTGAACAAGATTTGATTGGACGGCAAGATGAGTCATTCAACCAAAACTTGTGAATATTTAACAATATAAGAAGGATGAAGATATTAATAAATTTTGTCAGCCCGACAAAACTCGTTAATGAATGAACAATACTGCAATATTTGTTAATCTACCAAAGTTTGTGAATAATTTAATAGAGATAGATAGAATGAAGATATCGTCTTGTTAGTTTGGCAAAATTTGTAAATAGTTGAGCAACATAAGCAAAATTTGTCAATCGAACAAGACTTGTGAACAAATTAAGAAGATACGAGTAGAATGAAATTTGTGTCAAAGGTATGCCTTGCTAGTATAATTTGTGAACAATGCAAGATTTGTCCATCTAACGGTACTTGTGAGCAATTTAACAAAATATATAGTGAAGATCGTACAATGTTGTGCCTGATCTTGCATAACTTTAACTTGTGAACAATGCAAGATTTGTCAATTCCACAAGATTTATGAACAAATTAACAAGATAGATATAATGAAATTTGTACAAGATTATGCCCCGCCATGCAGAACTTTAAATCGTCAACAAGGCAAGATTCGATAATTGGACAAACCCTCTAAATAATTTAACAAGATAGAAAATGTAGATTGTACCAAAATTATGACCCGTCCCATAAAACTTTGTGAAAGTATATATTTTCATTCTTTCAGAAGTTCCAAGTACATTTTTTTTGTGTGGAGTTCCCCTCAAACGCACTGGTCTTTAATTTTTATCCGTGGTCTTTAATTTTTTTCCCTGCTATTTTTTTAATGAAAATATTCAAGTCTATTTCGCAAGGCATATAGTCTCTATAATATTTTTTTCTTTGAAAGCTGAATTTTTGCCTTGCGCGGTATAAATTATGTAGGAATTAAGTTATGCCGCATAGTTTTATAGTAATTTTTTAAAATATGTTGAGTGTTGAAAGTTATGTCTTATCCGACATAGTTTGTGTGGATGTTATGATATATGCTGAAATTAAACACTAACTATGTCTGCCGAATCTAAAATTATGTCTTTTTTCATATTATGTTGAGTGTTGACAGTTATGCCTTATCCGACATAATTTGTGGGTTGTGTATGATACATATGCAGAAGATATAACACTAACTATGCCGACTGAAATTCTAATTATGCCGTGCCAAAAATAATAAAGGAAAAAAATTAAAGAACTCAAATTTGAAGGACAAAAATTAGAGACCACCACAAAATAGGGAATTTGTGCGAATGAGCCAAAAATGTAACACATGTTATTTTTACATTAATTTCTTGAACGGAGACAAAATTCAGTGGCCAAGTAGTGACATTTGGATATATCCTGAACTTAAAGCCCATAACATCTCACATGCTTTGGTTGAGTTGGCCCATGACAATAAAGTAGATGGGCTATTGATATCTAGCTTGCGAGGTAAGAATCCTCTTTTCGTAATTAAAGCTTATACTATGGGTAATTTCACAACCTTTAATACGACATCGTATCAACTCCCTTGGCGCCCCACTTTTATCGCTCTAAATAATTTTACCTGGAAATTCGAAATAGAGATTTTAGCACAACCTTTTTCCCGCGCTCTATAGCTCTGTAAATTCCCCAAAAATCCATGGCTCCTAAACCAAATAACACTGAAGGTAACTTCTATCGCCATAAAAAAATCGAATTGTATATATATTCGTATATGAAATCTCGATTTTACAGATCCTATTTTTTTTTGTTATGTGAAAATTTACAGGAATCGTGCTCAATTTTGTGAACGAGGTAACGTACAATTAATCATTTTCGTTGTTTCTAGTGTTTCTGGTGCATTTGTATTTTTTTTTCTGATTTTCTTTTGATATGCGACTTATCACCTGCAATGTGTAAATAAAAGCAGTTTAATAAGAAACGCGATCTAATATTTAGATTTTTTTTGCCGTTTAGAGATAATTTTTTGTTTTTAAAGTGTTATTAACTTATTGTGTTAATATAGATGGATAATTTACGGAAATGAACTAGTTCTATGTGCTTCAGCGGTATAGGTATTTAATTTGAAACACAAATTATAATTCGTTATCATATGTATATTACCGTGTCCGTGTTGCTGTACATATTGAGTAGGTGATATTTGGGTGTAATTAGTGTTGTATATTTACCATAATTGTATTATCATGATTGTATAGTTAGTGTTCAAGTAGAATAAGATTTTAGGAGTAGAATAGGAATATGATTCTACTATTATGGAAAGATGTAAAATGTATATATGCTCTTTCAATTAATGAAAATAATCAAGAGATTATTTCTTTCATGGTATCAAAAGTCTAGGTCAAACAAAAAAAATTTCTCCCAAAAATTTCTTGTTCCTCGGCCAAGCAGAATCCGAGAGCCCATCCTCAGTTTCCGCGTCTGTTTTTCGCTCTCCAACTATCTTCCAAATCCCTCAATCACTTATTGTTCTTTCGTTATGTCTACGTCAAAGAACACGTTTCATCCTGCCCTTGTTGTTTCTAACATCAAGAATCATATCCCTCTAATTCTTGAAATAGAAAACGTCCAATATGCGACGTGGGCTGAGTTGTTCAAAGTTCACGCTCGTTCGCATCAAGTCCTCCATCACATAATCCCCGCGGCTCATGAAGATACGGAGGTGCCTCAACGCGAGGATGATCCTAAATTATGGACCACACTTGATGCCACTGTCCTTCAGTGGATTTATTCTACTATTTCTACCGACCTATTGCAGACGATTATTGAGCCAGACGCTACGGCGATGGCTGCGTGACATATTCCAGGATAATCAAAATTCTAGAGCTGTTACCCTTGAACATGAATTTTTCCACGTCAACATGGAAAATTTCCCAAATGTTTCAGCTTATTGCAAAAGGTTGAAAGAATTGGTGAACCAACTCCGCAACGTTGGTGCGCCAGTTAGTGAAGATTGTCTTGTTCTACAGATGGTTGCTGGCCTATCCGAGGCCTATAGTGGCGTTGGAACTCTCCTTCGTCAAAGTACTCCTCTTCCGAAGTTCTATCAGGCCCGCTCCATGCTTACCTTGGAAGAAGTTGGCTTGGCTAAAAAGGCGACTACTAGTGCTAGTCCCGTGGTCATGATGACATCCTCCACTAATCCTCAAAATTTTGGTGACAATTCGAACCAAAACCGGTCTCATGGTGGCGGTAAAAATAGTCGGAAAAATAATGGCAAAAATCGCGGGGGCAAACGCGGCGGTTCCGGCAATGGTAACGGGGGCCGAAACAGTGGCGTAAGACAATATCCCGGATACAATAGACCACCGACCCACTGGTCCCTTGGGCCATCGGCGTAGGCCTGAACAGTGGGCAAGGCCCAACAAACCAGTACACCGTTAGTCCTCGCCCAGCTGGGCTTACCGACCTCCTCGCCCAATATCAATCGGGCGGTGGTTTTTCCCGGCAAAGATCGGGCCGGGCAAAGACGCAGTGGTACTGGGCCCGCCGCAAGCCCACCATGCAGCAAGCCCCACTCAGACCGATATTGAGGTCGTGATGCACACACTTGGTTTGACTCCATCGGACCCGAATTGGTATATGGACACCGGTGCCACTACCCACATGACATACGATTCAGGTACTCTCTCGTCTTATTCCAATTTGAGCAACCCTCGTGGCATAATTGTTGGTAATGGTAATTCTATTCCAATTCGTTGTTATGGTCATAAAAATGTCTCTCCCCATCCACCCTTTATCTTGAAAAAATACCCTACATGCCCCCAAATTGATTAAAAACTTAGTGTCTGTCCGTAAATTCACCACTGACAATTCTGTGTCTATTGAATTTGATCCGTTTGGTTTTTGTGTGAAGGATTTCAAGACGGAGAGTCCTCTCATGAGGTGTGATAGTGGGGGAGATCTTTATCCTATCATGCCATGTTCTGGTCTATCGAGTCAAGCCTTGCCGTCAGCATTTGCAGCCCTTGCCCCTTCCTTGTGGCATGCTCGTCTAGGTCATTCGAGGTCGTCTATTTTGTCTTTCTTAGATAAAAATAATTTTATTTCATGTAAGGGTACGCATAGTACTTCGAATTGTCATTCTTGTTCTTTAGGAAAAATTGTTAGGTTGCCATTTGTAGACTCTAATTCTCATACTTTAATGTCATTCGATATTATTCATAGCGACTTATGGACGTCTCCTGTTCTTAGTTCTTTGGGTCATCGGTATTATGTTTTTTTTGGATGATTATTCTAAATTTTTATGGACTTTTTTCCAATAGCGAAAAAATCTCAAGTTTTTTCCACCTTAAAATTTAGAGCATTCATTAAAATCCAATTTGAATGGAAAATAAAGAATATTCAATGTGACAATGACAAAGAATATGATAATGAGGTCTTTCGGGAATTTTGTGCCAATAATGGAATAAATTTTTGTTTTTCTTACCCACATACGTTTTCACAAAATGGAAAAGCCGAACGTAAGATTCGTACCATTAATAACATTGTCCGAACTTTATTGATTCATGCTTCCGTACCCTCTTCGTTTTGGCATCATGCTTTACAAATGGCTACATATCTCCTTAACATTCTTCCTTCCAAAGGTTTGACATATTCACCCCCCTTCAAATTTTATATAATAAGACTCCTTCGTATTCACATCTTAGGGTCTTTGGGTGCTTATGTTATCCGTTTATCCGTCCACCACAATTAACAAACTTCAGGCCCGGTCTACTTCGTGTGTGTTTTTGGATTTTCCGTCTAATCATCGTGGTTACAAATGTTTTATTTTATCCTCTAATAAAATCATCATTAGTCGCTATGTAATTTTTGATGAATCCCAATTTCCGTTTGCTAAGGTTAGTAATCCCGTGCCGAGTTCGTATAATTTTTTGGATGATGGTATATTCCCATATATTATTCACCATTTTTCGGACATATCCCGTACCACAAATCCTCCAATGGCCCATCGCCTACCGGGTCCCATCGGGTCCGTCGCAGCCATCGTCCTCACCGCCATCGGGCCGCCAAAGAATTGGGCTAGTCCAGCCAATACCGAATCGTCCAGCTTCGTGATCTCTACCGCCAACTGCAGTGTTGGGCCAAGAGCCCACCGCCACGGCGATCCTTCTCGAAGTTCGTGAAAATTCCCAAAATCCGCCCAATTCTTCCTCGAGTCATAGACCGGTCACTCGTAGTCAACGGGGTGTTTTTAAACCAAAAAGACATTTTAATTTAAATTCTAATTTTCTTAAATCACCCTTACCCCGTAATCCTGTGTCTGCGTTAAATGACCCGAATTGGAAAATTGCTATGACCGATGAATATAATGCTCTTATTGATAATAAGACGTGAGAGTTGGTGCCCCGTCCATCTGGTATTAATATTATTAGGTCTATGTGGATTTTTGCTCATAAGGACAATTCAGACGGTTCGTTTGCAAGACATAAGGCTCGGCTTGTGGGTGATGGTAAGACTCAGCAGGTTGGTGTGGATTGTGGTGAGACGTTTAGTCCGATGGTCACGCCGGCTACCATTCGCACTGTGCTCAGCTTGACTCTTTCGAAAGTATGGTCCATTTATCAGTTAGATGTGAAGAATGCTTTCTTACATGGTGATCTCAAGGAAATAGTCTATATGCATCAGCCCTTGGGGTTTAGGGATCCCAAATATCCTCATCATGTCTGTCTGTTGAAAAAGTTCTTATATGGGCTTAAGCAGTCTCCACGGGCCTGGTATAAGAGGTTTGCCGACTATGTTTCGACTATTGGGTTCATTCACAGCAGGTCGGATAATTCCTTGTTCATATATCGTCGTGGTTCTTCCTTGGCTTATATACTATTATATATGGATAATATTATCTTGACTGCCTCTTCCGATGCCTTATGCCAGTCTATCATGACAATGCTCAGTTCTGAGTTTGCTATGAAAGACTTGGGGCCATTGAGTTATTTTTTGGGATTGTTGTCACTCGGCATGCCGGTGGGTTGTTCTTATCCCAAAGGAAGTATGCTACTGAGATCATTGAGAGGGTTGGGATGTCGTCCTGTAAGTCCATTTCCACTCCAGTTGATACTAAGCCCTAGCTTTGTGCTGCGGACGGCGCACCATAATCTGACCCGCTATTGCAGTCTTGCAGGGGCCCTTCAATATCTTACATTCACGAGACCAGATATTACGTATGCCGTACAACATGTGTGTTTGTTTATGCATGATCCCAGGGTTGAGCACATGAATGCGCTCAAACGCATCATTTAGTATATTCAGGGTGCACTTGACTATGACTTGCATTTATATCTTTTATCGAAGTCCACACTCTCTCGTATACAGATGTTGATTGGGGTGACTATCCGGACACCAGACGGTCTACGTCTGGCTATTGTATGTTTCTTGGTAATAACTTGGTCTCATGGTCTGCGAAACGTCAGTCGACTTTGTCCCGCTCTAGTGCCAATGCCGAGTATCGAGGGGTAGCTAATGTGGTCTCTGAATCATGTTGGTTACGTAATTTGCTGTTAGAGCTTCATTGTCCTATTCAGAAAGCGACCTTGGTTTATTGTGATAATGTTAGTGTTATCTACCTTTCTGGTAATCCGGTTCAACATCAACGCACTAAACATATCGAGATGGACATTCACTTTGTTCGCGAAAAAGTTGCTCGTGGTCAAGTACGCGTCTGTCATGCCCCTTCCAGGTATCAAATTGCCGACATCTTTACAAAGGGTCTTTCCTCGGTCCTTTTTGAAGATTTTCGAGACAGTCTCAGCGTCCGAAAACCGCCCGCTATGACTGCGGGGGTGTGTTAAATATACATATGATATACAATATATCATATGTATATTACCGTGTCCGTGTTGCTGTACATATTGAGTAGGTGATATTTGTGTGTAATTAGTGTTGTATATTTACCATAGTTGTATTACCATAATTGTATAGTTAGTGTCCAAGTAGAATAAGGTTTTAGGAGTAGAATATGAATATGATTCTACTATTATGGAAAGATGTAAAATGTATATATACTCTTTCAATTAATGAAAATAATCAAGAGATTATTTCATTCAATTTTTTCTTTCTAATTTTATTTTGATAAGAGAAGCATTACCTGCAATGTGTAAATAAAAGTAGTTGGATTTAAGATTTAGAGTTTTTTTGCTGTTTAGAGACAATTTTTTGTTTTAAAAGTGTTATTGTTTAAAGTAAATGGATAATTTCACTGTGATTAACTATTTATATGTGATTTAGCGGTATAGGTATTCAATTTGAAACGTAACTTATAATTCGTTGTTTCTGTGCATTTGTAATGTGTAAATAGAAGTAGTTATATGATCTAAGATTTAGAAATTATTTTGCCGTTTAGAGATAATTCTTTTTGTTTTAAAAGTGTTATTAACTTGTTGTTTTAAGATAAATGGATAATTTACTGAAATTAACTGTCGCTATGTGCTTCAGCTGTATAGATATTCAAATTGAAACATAAATTATAATTCGTTGGATTTCGTATATCTAATTCGTTGTTTCTAGTGTTTCTGTGCATTTGTCTTCCTTTTCTGCAATTTTGTTTTGATAAGCAACACATTACCTGCAATGTGTAAATAAAAGTAGTTAAAGGATCTAAGATTTAGAGAAATTTTGCCGTGTAGAGACAATTTTTTGTTTTGAAAGTGTTATCGTTTTAAGATAAATGGATAATTTACTGAAATTAACTATTCCTAGGTGCTTCAGTGATATAGGTATTCACCTCGTAAAGTTAATCATTTTGCTTTACCTTGCTCCTTGTTTTTCGTTGGATTCGGTATATCTAATTCGTTGTTTCTAGTGTTTCTGTGCATTTGTCTTCTTTTTTGTTTCTTTTCTGTTTTGCAATTTTCTTTTGATAAGCGACGCATCACCTGCAATGTGTAAATAAAAGTAGCTAAAGGATCTAAGATTAAGAGAGTTTTTGCCGTTCAGAGACATTTTTTTGTTTTGAAAGTGTTATTGTTTTAAGATAAATGGAGAAGTTACTGAAATTAACTGTTCTTAGGTGCTTCAGCGGAATAGGAATTCAATTTGAACATGACGGAGTATTTTGCGCTTAATATTAGCAGTTATGCAGTAAACCTGTCAGGCAAACTGTAATGCTGTTATCTTATAATGTTTGGAATTTGGATAAAGGAATGATCAGTACATTGCATTTTATAGCTTTTTTGTTTTGTTTTGAAGATACAGGTGTAAACATCGAAAGCTGTTGTAAATCAAACTGATTAGCTACAATGTAACTAAGCTGTTATACTATATTTGCTTCCTTGTAAAAAATTCATTAAAAGTTTAAAATAGTAAGTGTAATATAGAAGAATTAAACTTTCAGTTGGAGCTTAAAGTGTTGTTGCTACTGTGTGGTGTACAGTATATTTCCTTTTTTACCTAAACGTGTCTTGGCAGAGGGTACACCTTATCAATATATGTGAAGATACTTTGCTCTTATTTGTTTGTTTTTCAGGATAGCTGTTAGTTTGTTATCAATTTTTCCTAAATCTTGTTACTGCATAGAAATGTCTCTACCTATTCTTGTATTTTGAGTTATACAGTCTGATTTTCCTTTTTCCTGCGTGATGTTTAATGTAGCAAAATAGACCATTGAATGTCCAAAATGCGGCGGATTCTCTGCAAAAGTTTAACCTTAAAAAAGCTGCAGTACAAAAAGCCCTGGATAATCTATGTGAAAGTGGTAAGATATCATTTAAAGAATATGGCAAGCAGAAAATCTATCTGGCTCGGCAAGATCAGTTTGACATCCCAGATAGCGAAGAGCTTAATAGAATGAAGGAAGAAAATGCCAATCTACAAGAGAAGTTGGATGAACAGAAGAAAGCCATCAGTGAGGTTGATGCAGGTATACTTTATTGATACTCTTTGCTGTTGTCTGTAAGTCAGGTTGATGCAGGTATTCTTAATTGATACTCTTTGCTGTTGTCCGTTACTTTGATTATCGTACTATTTTGTTGTAGTTACTGTTTAGAATGCTTTGTCATGCTTTCTATTGTATTTTGCCATGGCTTCTTCATTCCCGTTATTTCCTTCTCCGAACTGCTTTGAACTGTTTTTCCTCGAGCCGAGCGTCTATCGGAAACAACCTCTCAACCTCCAAGGTAGGGGTAAGGTCTGCATACACTCTACCTTCCCCAGATCCCACTTTGTGGAAATATATTGGGTATGTTGTAATCTTTGCTGTTGTCTTTGAGTTATTAGTACAAATTTGTAGTGAATTTAATAATCTTCAACTTGGATCACTGAGTGATATTACATGTAAACTATAATGTTTGCAGAAATGAAGTCTCTGCAATCAAATTTGACTCTGGAAGAGATACATGCTAAAGATTCCAAACTGAGAAAAGAGGTAGGAGATGAGAATCTATGGAGCTCGATAGCATATGAATCTGGTCATCCAGCATAACTTGAAAAGTATCCTAACTTCTTTATCATTTCAAGGTTGATGAGATGGAAAATAAACTAATTAAATTGCGGGAAGGTGTTACTCTTGTAAGTCCAGAAGAAAGAAAAGCCATTGAGGGGTTGTATTCGGAAGCCTTAAATCAGTGGAGAAGGCGAAAAAGGATGTTCAGAGATGTATGGGATGCCATAACTGAGAACTCACCCAAAAATCCAAAAGAGTTTAAGGTATTAACTAGTTTATCTTCATATTTTTGCTTGTTCTTTGTAAAGTCTAATCCTAATTTTCATGTGTATTTCAGGAGGAACTTGGAGTTGAATATGACGAGGATGTTGGTGTGAATTTTCAGTCTTTCGCTGATCTGATGCAACATAACAAGAAACGTCGTTAGAGACCAGTGACTATATTTACATGTTACACTTTACTACAGGAATATACTTAATCAGGTGTTCTCTGAGTATATATTTGTAGACTTTGAAATTGTGTAATCTTGATATTTTATGCTGTTAATCTGCCTTTCTAATACTCTCTACTTTGCTTTCGTTACTACCTTACATGATACGTTATAGGACAGGAATTGCAAGTGGTCTTAGATTCAAAAAACACAACTGAAATGGGATAGGAAGTACAGACTGAATAGCTATTAAAATGCACTTAATATTTACAGTAATTCTAGGGGGCTTTACAGCTTCAAGGTTGCCACTGCTGGGGTATAACTATATCCTTATTACCTTAACAAAATAAGCTCACTTTAGCTTGACATTTTAACCTGCCGTCATTCTCATTTTTTCATTTGTTCATATTTTACTGTGTGTTACTATTACAGCTCATCTATTCTTTAAAGTGGCATGTGAAATATTTTCCTTATGTGCTTTTCGTGGTCTTCAATTTTTCTCTGAGCTTTGTGACGTCCCAGCTCACATCTTTGCTGAAAGCTGGATGGTATGACAGACTGAAATTTGCACAAGTTATACCCATTTTTTCATAGCAATAGCTCAAGAATCAAAAGAAGTTTAATGTCTGCCTGTAGCTTCGATTGTAACACATCACATTCTTTGTCTAGAGCTTATAATTACATCAACAAAATATGAAGCTATGATATATTGACAATACACACAATATATGCTCCAACTTGTAAAATCTCTTCAAAAACAAAGAAAATATGAAGCTGCGATATATTTGACAAAGCACACAAATATTGCTCCAACTTGCAAAATCTCTGCAAACTTGTATATCTCATTGGTCACCAGTGATAGTTCTTCCTAGTTCTCACTGTTATTGGCTTCTTATATATGTCTAGGTTTTCTGCACCTTGCCTTGTGAATCTTTCAATCTCCTTTTTCATTTCCTGCTTGGTGCACTGGAGAAAATTGCTTTTCAGTAGCATCCTTGCTGTCTGATTTCTCAGAACCAAAAACTTCATTCTTCGGACGTTTTAATGATGGAATTCTGCTCTCCTCTCCAACATCTTCATCGATTTCATAAAAAATTACACCATGCCCTGGTCCCATAACCTCATCAACAAGAATGTCATCTCCTGAATCAGAACTTGAAGCAGAGACTGATCTCTTGAACTGTTCTATAAACTTCCTCTGTTTGAGTTCTTCCACCTCATCTCCATCGGAAAATTGGTCGATTTTCTCAACTCCATCCCCAACATTTACTCTCTTATTGTTCTCCTCTCCTGCATGAAAAATCGTCACAAGATTCTGATACATTCCTTGGCTTCTGACTTGGACTTCTCGGGTCATTCGGATCACGCGATTCAGACCGAGAGAGTTCCACAGCTGCTCTTGCAGCTGCTGCTGCATAAGCAGCAGATTCAAAAGCTGCTTGTGCTGCATCTGCTACATCTTTATATTTTCTCCTAGCTTCATGGTCTATATCTTGAGCTACACCTGGTATGCTACCTTCATATTTATATTCCACTGATTTACTTGATAGCCCTCTCTCAGGCTGGTCCTTCCTTTTCACAGTGGCTTTCTTCTCCTGTTTTCAACAGTAAAATTTTTTAAAATTTTATTTTAGAAAAAAAATAATTCTGTGTAATAATTCAAGAGTCAATCTAACATCTTGTTTTTTTTAACGAATTCATCTCGACGTATTCATCATCTAAAGATATATCTTTCATTACAATAGTTATATGACAGGTCGATCTTTTTATCGGAAAACTACGTCCTCGAGCTCGAGGTTTCAATTTCTTCACAGTCGTACCCCCATTGACTTCGGCTTTACTAATGACTAAATTGGCTTCGCTGGAACCCATATTATAACTAGCATTTGCTGCTGCAGAATAAACCAATTATTCAGGACATGAATTATCTCAAACATACCTCTATATTTTCCACAATTGTTTCCTCAAGTTGCAAAACAATTTTATTCTCTGCAGCAATTTCCTTAAGTACTTTGGTCCTTTGTTCTAAGCTAGGCATCCTTGTTGGCAGCTTGTGAATCAGCTACATTGCGAAAAACGTAACAACTACATTAGCATGCCATTTTGTAAGTAGACTAAGACAGTACTCCACCAAAAATGTCCTAATATTACCTTAGGATCTACTCCACAATTGTTTCTTAACTCAACAGCACGAGCCGCAAATTCTTTCCCAAATCTTGACGTGAAAATAGCACGAAGCTCTTGAAGTTCTGGGAACTCACCACACCTAGTAGCTGCATAAATCAAGCTCGATATCGCCTCCTTCAATTCATCAGGACAAACTCTACAGAAAGATCATGAGAAAAGCTCAGTAACTAAACACACAAAAACAATAAATCCATGGTAGGAAATTTTTTTTGGAAACACCAACTTTTCTTGCTGAATAAGGTTGACCCTTTCTATCGCCAGATTACAATAGCCTTCTATCATGTCAAACACATCCAACATATTCTGTTCCTTGATCACTTGCTCAACCTACAAACATCAAGAATCATATAAAACAAAACCATTCAGAAAAAAAACTAATCAATATGTAATGGTTCCGTGAGTTCAATTGAATCCATTACTTCTGACTCGAAATATGGACTATATGTGGACACAAGATTTAAAACGCATACATATAATACAATCACAATCATTATTACCCCACATACTCTAAATTCGGAATTCTCGCCTAATTCAGTTCAAATGAAATGATCAAATGATGTAGTAAGTTACCCTCAGAAGAGCTCTTTCATGGTGACCAAGGTTTAAGAGCTGAACCACATCGCACCGAGCGATCGAGAGCCGTGCCTGGCGCTGGTTCTTGAGTACAGCAACCCTGGAAATGGCTAGATTTGCAGTGGCCTTAAATTTAGCTGTCTTAAAGTTTCTTCCTAGTAACGCATCAAGTTTTTTCCCCATGGCTACTTCTCTTTCACTTGTTTGCTCACTCTCAATGAGAAGCAAGTAAAAGCAAGAGAATTAAACTAACAAATTTGAACACAACAAGAGTTTTTTTAATGGATGGTGGTTGTTGTAGGAACAAACGAGCCTAGGCTCACTTGCACCTTTTGATGATGACGAAGTGTAAATTATGAAGAAATTAAGAATGTGTGTGGAAGGTAGTAAGATTTTTTAAAGTATATATTATGGGGCAAATGTTTATTGTGGAAATTTAATATAACCTTAACGTATTACGTAGGGGATTTTTCTTATGAAGGAAGTCTTTAATGGGAAATGGAAAAATAAGAATTTGTAAAGCGGTTAAGGGGTGTACATCTTAGAAACTCGGTGATTTTTGCGGCTTTGAAGCGGTCCAATTCTGTAATTTTCTCATTTTCATGGCCACTAGCACAAAGCAATATATGAATTTAATAAATAAATAACAAAAATTGAAAAGAGGAAAATGATTGTTGCGTTACACTTCTTTGAGAGTGGATAATTACAGGAGACAATGAGCAAAGATAGGGAAAAAAAATCAATTGTGTCAGTGTGTGACCCGATTTTGCCAATTTTTAACAACCTGAATTAGTTGGAGATCAAATAAAGAAATAGAAAATTTCTTTAGTTTGGCACGAAAGCTTTCTGCAATAACAAATAATACACTCAACTTGTTGTATGAGAAAACACACAAAAATAAAAATAAAAAACAGTGGAAAATCACTTCTCTTAGGTTACTAACTCATATTTAGTATAATATTTGGAGGTATATGAAATTCAAGTGATCTGATATGTATATATAATTTATAAAGTCCGTGGATGGACCTTAATTATCGTGTATAGGTGGAGGGAGATTGACTCCACAAAGGACTTGTGTATACACATACACATAAAACTTGGAAAAACTTCAGTTTCCAAAAAAAGAAAACTTAGAAAAACAAATAACTTTGAAAATATAATGACACTTTTAATGAAAGCGATGAATTATCAAAATGGAGAGAAGGCAAGGTAGAAAGTTATTTGAAAATCAAAATCCTATTTATAACAAAGCTCCCAAGTCCCATCATAATTACCACAAAAGCTAGAGAAATAGTCCTTTAGAGGTTGTGTTAGGTGAGCTGCTTATTCAAATCTTGTTGATAACATGCTAATCACTTGGTTTCTAGAACCTTTAAAATTAAAATTACCTTGGACATCATTAGGACACTTATTAATTGAAACTAAGTTAACAAATAGTCTAAATTATGAAATAAATCCTAAAATAGGAAAAACAAATATAAATAGGGGGAAGTTGTGAAGATTTGTTTAGTCATCCTTTATTTCAGGTTAGAAAAAAATTTATCAACACCATATGTTCACGCTAAATCAAATTAATTATCATAGTTAAATAGCAAATTAAAGTAAGTGTATATAGTAAATCATGTTTAAGTGATAGAAGTGTATGTAAAGAATATTATCTATTCAGGAAAAAACCTTCAGTTGATGCAAATATTTTTTTTATCGTATATGGGAGAATTTTCCACCATTAGATATTGAAAACATTCTTTTCTTAATCTCTTTTTGGAGGAAGAACTTTGTTTTATACTCATCCTTTACATCCCTACCACTTTTAACTTGTTAACAAGAAACAAAGAATGGGGGGTAAAATTTTCAAGTAACATTAAAAGTTCTTGGCGTTGCAAGTTCTTTTTTTAATGTATTACAAGCAATGAAGAAGTCTCTTGTTTAGTCCAAAGTGAAGGGCCCCAAAAGTGAAATTAAGAACCATTAAGGGGAGATACAATTAGGGGTTGTAAAATAAGATAATATGCTATAAACAAAAAAAAATTCTCCTGAATTTTCAGCCTACTTGTAATGGATAGCATTTCAAATGTAATTAATTCCATATAATGCTAGCTACTAATCTTGACACATTCAATGATGTAGAAAAGGGAAATAAATAATACATAACGAAACATTGTAATGATTATATAGTACAAAGATCAAAGGCAAATAACATAAACAAAAGATATTTTAGAACGCCAACAATTAATTCATGGCTGCTTGAAATAAGAAAATGAAAAAGTTGCTAACTACCTTCACGTATTAGCCATTGCAATCAATAGTTTTTTTTAGGTGGATGAATTGAATCTTCTTATTTTTAATTAGAGGTCAAGTTCAAATTTTGATGACGAATAAACCTTATGCAGTGCGATTTCAAATTAATTGACGCCCCAAATAAGTATTGGACGTTGAGTGAGAAACCAAAAATACAACTATTAACAGTTTTCATAACAAGTAAAAGCAACCAACACTAGTTTACTATCACAATAATAGTGATCCTACGTGCATTCACACATACATGTTTGTGTATGTGTGCATGCGTTTGTCATTTCAATTACTCCCTTCTATTTCAATTTATATATGTATCTTACTTTATTGTTAATATTTTCTAAAATAATAGTAATATTAATAATAATAATTTTATTTTTCGAATCTGTGAGGACAAACAGTCAATGAAGACTGAAAAGACAGTCAAGTATTAGAAATTTAGACCTCTCAACGTCAACAATAACAATTACCTAGCAGGGACGTCACAACCACTTATATATGTTAGACAAATTTTAGGGTTATCTTTCACCCTTGACAGACATGGTTCAACGTGTCAGTTACCCTTCCTCTTATAGAACAGTGACAACTTACATTTACTCATTTGAGAACAAGTAATAGATGAATATTATTCGATTTATCTATATCTAATTTTGTCTAATAAGTGCAAGGTTCAATGATTAAATCTTATAAAGTGTTTAACCATACACTAATAGTGTACACAAAATTTTATACTATTACGTCACTTAAAAATAGTCAAAATTAACTCATAAACAGGGAATTTATAACTTGAAAAATAAAACAATAACCTATTTTAGCAGATAAAGTTATGATATTGCTATCAATAAATATAATTAAATCTTCTTATAAATAGTAGAATTTTCAAGTGTCCAAGCATTTCAATCACTTAGTTATGAGTCTGAGCCGGAGGTGGGGTGGAAAATTTGTGTGCACCTGATATTTACACCGATCTAATAAATACATGATACGTCTTTCTTAAGCATTCTTGTCACTAAATTATAGTTAATTAATACACATGCTCACATATTTTATGACTTAATCATGATAAATTAGTATATTCGGTATAAATTTCTGGTGCGGAGAAGTTTATACCTTCTGAGTAAGGGTGGCCAGTGGGCCGGTCGGCCCGACCCCGCCCCGATCCCCCTAAATTTTTTTACGGTGTCGGGAATCTAAATCGGGACTGGACCTGGACTCGTCTCGCTTTGTTCCGCCCTGACCCCTTCCCGATCCCCCCTCCCCTTTTGCAAAACTAGTCGTTGCAACAACTACCAAATTTAGATTTTGGCCGTTGAGCAAAGGTTCCAACGGCCATTTTTGGCCCCCCACCCCATAAATCCCCCCTACCCCCTTAATATTTATTTTTAATCCATTAGTTAATATATTTACACTTTAACTCAATTTCCCAACTATAAATACCTCATTTTCTCTTCATTTTATCTAACAAATCTTCATACAATCTCTTTAATCTCTCAATCTATCTCTACAAGTCTATATTACCTACTAAATATTTTATTTTGTTTGCTCATTTATATAATTGTATCAAAGTTAAAAAATTGGGACTGAAGTTGACAACTAGCTTGAGGATCATACATCGAGTAAAGTTTCAATTTTCAACATCGATTACACGTCGACGTTACGTCGGCGTTTGGTACCTTCGTTCCTTCTTTAAATTATTATTGTTACTTTATTTTAATTATCACACTTAATTTCATTATCTTTAATTATTTATTTGCAAATTTAAAATGGAAGAATTTAGATGTATGATTAAGGGTAAGAGTAAGGATGCTTCTTCTAGTAGGGGTAACAAGGGCATAGGTACTTATTCTAGTCATACTATTCATAGTCAGGATGATTTAATTTATTACACTCATATAGCTGAAACCGATTTTTTTTAATGATATACCATTAGATGATGAGATATATTATGCAACTGAACCAGACTTTAATTTAGACGATAATCTAGATGACACACCCACTAGTGCACCTCAACAACCTCAACCTCAGACTGAGTCTCAACCTCAAACTGAAACTGGAACGCCTCTTATTCCCCTAGTATGAGTCGAGGCCCCACACAACGAAAATTAAAATCAGCTGCATGAGATATTTTTTATAGGGACCAAGAGAATCAAATAGTTAGATGTAAAATTTGTAAAAATGCTTATAAATTTAAAATCGGAAAAAGGTCAGGGTGAGACGGGAGGTTTATTGAGACATGTACAAGGCTTTCACAAAGCTAGGTGAGATGAATACGAGGCTACAAAGTCGGGTGCGCCAATGCGCTCTCAGTCGGGACAAGGATCACATAGTGTCCCAGACCAAGTACAAGGTCAAATTAACCCGACGATGGGGGAATTGTAGGTCCTAAATACGATAAACACAGAGATAGGGAAGCAATATCAAAATTAGTTGCGGTGGAGGGTTTGCCTTTTGCATTTCCTTCCTCTCCTGGTTTTATTCATTACATTAGAGAAATGTATAATCCTGCTTTTAACGATTTTCCTAGATCAACTATTAGGAGAGACAGTTTTAAATTTGCACATGAATAACAACAATATTTACGTTATGCATTATATCATTTTTCTGGCAAAGTATCTATCACTTTTGATATAGGTCGTAGTACTAACAACAATGATTATTTAACTGTAACATGTCACTGGATATATCATAATTGGTCTATGCAAAAACGTATTTTAGCATATAGATATTTTGATGATAGGCATACTGGAAATTTTATTGCACAAAATGTTCATGAAGTTTGAGATTATTAAGGTATAACTGACAAAATAATGACTGTTACGTTAGATAATGTTTCTTCTAATAGTTATGCTGTGAGACTTTTAAAAGATCTATTAACTTCATCTTTTTCTAATCATTTTCATATAAAATGTGCGTGTCATATTTATAACTTAGTTGTAAATGATGATTTATCACTTTTTGAAGACATTCTTAACAAAATACAATTTGCTATAAACTTTATTTTTAGAAGTAATAAAATACAAAGAAAAAAAGTATTTAAAAAAACTTGTCACAATTGTGGATTACCTTTTAGAAAAATTCCTGAAGAAGTAGCGACTATGTGAAATTCTCTATATGAACAACTACTTGTTGCTTACGATTATAGAAGACCTATAACTTTATTTTTTAACACCCATAATCGAAATCCAACTGATATGCTTGTAGATGATTATTGAGAATAAATTTCAGAACTTATTGGATTTTTAGAGAAATTTTTTCAAGCAACTAAAGAATTTTCTGGTATATATTATCCTACTATTTCAACTATGTTATTTTATATAGCTCTAATATTTTTGTTCGTTAGTGAATTTATGGAAAAACCATCTTATAAGGCACCTATTAAAAAAATGTTTATCAAATTAAAAAAAATCCTATTCCCACTATTTATATTATTGGTGTTGTAAAGCACTTATTGAAACGATTTATAATTGTATAGCAGTACTTCCACCCCCAACTCCAAAAAACCCAAATGAACAACCACCTAATGAACCAACTAAAGAAGAAGTTTTGTCTAGCATACACGATGAATGCAAAAAAGTATATATGCATTACCAACAAGAAAATGCTAGCAACGAACCAACTTCTATACCATCTTCTTATTCAATACAACTTTACAAAAGACATGATGTTTCTGCGGCTAGTATTGAAAGCCTTAGAAATAGAATGTTTAGTGGTTCCACTGCTAATCAAGTTAGCGAGTTTGATGTTTTATTTTGCAGGGTGTTGTACCGTACCAAACAGTTCTCAATGAAGAAGGCCGTGAAGACTTGCTTAAATACTGGAGGAAAAATGAGAAGACATTTCCGATACTAGCAAAGATGGTCCGAGATGTGTTGAACATTCAAGCGTCATCAACAGCGTCTGAAAGCGCTTTTTCTGTCGGAAGATTACAAATAGGAGAGTACAGACACTCATTAGCGGGAGACAGCTTGTAGATTACAGTTCTATTCAGAGATTGGATACGAGCGGAGCATAGAAGGTGCGGTCAACCAGAGATCAATGAAGAAGACGATTTAAACTACAACGAAATTTTGTCCGAGGGAATTGGAAGCGACGTCGACCAATTTGACCAACAAATTTCAATTCCAACCGAAGAACCACAAGACATTGTGAATAAATTAGAAAAGATGTTTATAACTATGTAATTTTTTTAATTGCAATTTTACTATGTGATTTGCAACTTTTGAACAAAACCACAAAGTTGCAATTTTGAAATTATATTACAAAAAAAATCATATTTCTATTAAATAATATAAGAGGCACAAAAACAACATTGAGATATTTTTATTACACTATCTTGTTCAATTATTTAAGTGTTTATATTCAAATATTTTTTGAAATTAAGTGTAAAAAAAGGAATCCCGGACCCGACCCCGCCCCGCCAACACCAGTCCCCTTTTCCGGCGGGATGAGGGACGGGACATCGGCCTGTCCCGCCAGTCTCGGCCCACCGATCAGGCCGGAGGACCCGCCCTTGGACAGCCCTACTTATGAGTAGTATCCTTTCGAAGACATCCAATAAATTTGGAACTTCCATTGTACTTTCAGAAATAAAAGAAAATCCAGGTGTACTCCAAATTAAATAACGTGAAAAGATTTTTCTTCCTTCTTTCTTTAATATCTAGAAGCAACAGAAATGCTAATTGGATCGAAAAATCAAACCAGAAAGTGTTAAAATAGCATGTAGTTGATCAAAACTTGTGATGACGAAACTTGGATTTAATTTGCTTTCGGTTTAACAAAATTCTTATGAATGACAGTCTCTTTACGTTATTGTATTTATAGATTCTTGACCTTAATTTCCCCTTTGATAGATTATTTCAGCTGCACCACCTTGCATAAATTTCATACTCTTTTGCTTTCAGTCATTATACACCAAGAAATATAACCAACATTGATAGTTGCATATCAATCTAAAACTTCCATAAACTTTTACTTTGTCCATGTCATTGAATTTATTGATCTGAATTTGAATGTAGCTAGTTTTTCTTTTATTAGAAGGAGTGAAAATAGGCCTAGTCATCTTTTAGCTAATTTTTCGAAGACTTTAATACGATAATTTTCCATATGACTTGTGCCTGAAACTCGTAAATCTTTTGCTAATGCATAACCAAGGGGCTTATTGTTTTGGGAAAAAAAACTTTCAAAATTCAGATTATTAAATGGGATGGTCCCAGTGCTTGACTCTTGACTATAAACATAGAAGCGTAAAAATTTAATTGCTTCTTGTATTTACCTCAAATCATATTAGTAATTTACTAATGTATAGATTAATTATAATTTACAAAATATCAACCTGAGAGGGAGTGGAAAGCTTTTTTTTTTTTTTGGGTTTTTGCACAGGGTCATCGTACTCTTTTCGTTTAGTTTAGTTAAAAGATGAATGTGTACGGTTGCCTTTTCTTGATTTCTCACCTCATACTTGGTATTTACTTTTGAAGCCCTAACTAATTTGATTTTTCATCAGAAAGTCCCTTTTTATAAGGTAAAGCAATTTCTACCAAAGTTAGTGAAAGAAATAATTCCTTAATTATTTTTATTAATTGAAAGAGTATATATACAATTTACATATTTTCATAATAGGAGAATCCTATTCATATTCTACTCCTAAAACTTTATTCTACTTGGATATTAACTATACAATTATGGTAATACAATTATACTAATTACACTCAAATATTACTTAAACTAAATATACATTATGTACTGTATGATATACATATGATATATCATATATCATATATCATATATCATATGTATATCTAACACACCCCCGCAGTCAACGCGGGCGATCTTCGAATGCTGAGACTGTCCCTAAAATCTTCAAAAAGGACCGAGGGAAGACCCTTTGTAAAGATGCCGGCTATTTGATACCGGGACGGGACATGGCAGACGCGTACCTGACCACAAGCTACCTTTTCGCGAACAAAGTGAATGTCCATCTTGATATGTTTAGTGCGCTGGTGTTGAACCGGATTACCCGACAGATAGATGACACTAATATTATCACAATAAACCAAAGTCGCTTTCTGGATAGGACAATGAAGCTCTAACAGCAAATTACAGAACCAACATGATTCAGAGACCACATTAGCTACCCCTCGATACTCAGCCTCGGCACTGGAGCGGGACAAAGTCGACTGATGTTTCGCAGACCAGGAGACCAAGTTATTACCAAGAAACATGCAATAGCCAAACATAGACCGTCTGGTGTCCGGACAGCCACCCAAATCAGCATTTGTATACGAGACAAGTGTGGACGTCGAGGAAGGTTATAAATGCAAGCCATAGTCAAGTGTACCCTGAATATACCGAATGATGCGTTTGAGCGCATTCATGTGCTCAACCCTGGGATCATGCATAAACAAACACACATGTTGTATGGTATACGTAATATCTGATCTCGTGAATGTGAGATACCGAAGGGCCCCTGCAAGGCTGCGATAGCGGGTCGGGTCCTCGTATGGTGCGCCGACCGCAGCACCCAATTTGGGTTTAGTATCAACCGGAGTGGAAGTGGACTTACAGGATGACATCCCAGCCCTCTCAATGATCTCAGTTGCATACTTCCTCTGTGACAAAAACAAGCCACCGGCATGAAGAGTGACTGCAATCCCCAAAAAATAACTCAAGGGCCCCAAGTCTTTCATAGCAAACTCAGAACTGAGCAGTGTCATGATAGACTATCGTAAGGAATCGGAAGAGGCAGTCAAGATAATATCGTCCACATATAATAGCATATAAGCCAAGGAAGAACCACGACGATAGACGAACAAAGAATTATCCGACCTGCTGTGAGTGAACCCAATAGCCGAAACATAATCGGCAAACCTCGTATATCAGGCCCGTGGAGATTGCTTAAGCCCATATAAGGACTTTTTCAACAAACAGACATAATGAGGATATTTGGGATTCCTAAATCCCAATGACTGATGCATATAGATTGTTTCCTTGAGATCATCATGTAAGAAAGCATTCTTCACATCCAACTGATGAGTGGGCCATGCTTTCGAAAGAGCCAAGCTGAGCACAGTGCGAATGGTGGCTGGCTTGACCACCGGACTAAACGTCTCCCCACAATCCACACCAACCTGCTGAGTCTTACCATCACCCAAAAACCGAGCCTTATGCCTTGCAAACGAACCGTCTGAATTGTCATTATGAACGAAAATCCACATAAACCTAATAATATTAATACCAGATGGACGAGGTACCAAATCCCACGTCTTATTATCAATAAGTGCATTATATTAATTGGTCATAGCAATTTTCCAATTCGGGTCATTTAATGCCGACACAGGATTACGGGATAAGTGTGATTTAAGAACATTAGAATTTAAATTAAAATATTTTTTTGGTTTAAAAATACCCCGTTGACTACGAGTGACTGGTCTATGACTTGGGGAAGAATTGGGCAGATGTTGGGAATTTTCTGGGCTCGGGATGGAGGGCCAGATGGGCTCTTGGCCCAACACGGTAACAGCTTGATGGGCGATCACGAGAACTAGACCCGGTTCGGTATTGGTGGGTAGCCCAATTGCGAAACCGCACATTGACTAAGTTGGGCACAGAGGCCTGTGGCGGACCAGCGGGCAATGGGCCCGCTGGAGGATTTGTGGTGCGGGATGTGTATGAAAAATGGTGAATAATAAATGGGGATATACCATCATCCAAAAAATTATACGAACTCGACACAGGATTACTAACCTTAGCAAATGGAAATTGGGATTCATAAAAAATTACATGGCGACTAATTATGATTTTATTAGAGGATAAATCAAAACATTTATAACCACGATGATTAGACGGAAAACCCAAAAACACACACGGAGTTGACCGGGCCTGAAGTTTGTTAATTGTGGTGGACGGAAATAATGGATAACATAAGCACCCAAAGACCTTAAGATGTGAATACAAAAGGATCTTATTATATAAAATTTGAAGGGGGGATGAATATGTCAAACCTTTGGACGGAAGAATGTTTAGGAGATATGTAGCCATTTGTAGAGCATGATGCCAAAACGATGGGGGTACGGAAGCATGAATCAATAAAGTGCGGACAATGTTATTAATGGTACGAATTTTTCGTTCGACTTTCCCATTTTGTGAAGACGTATGAGGACAAAAAAAGTGAAAATTGATCCCATTATTGGCACAAAATCCCCGAAACACCCCATTGTCATATTATTTGCCATTATCACATTGAATATTTTTTATGTCCCGTTCGAATTGAGTTCTAATGAATGCTCTAAATTTTAAGAAGATGGAAAACACTTGAGATTTTTTCGCTATCGGAAAAGTCCATAAAAACTTAGAGTAATCATCCAAAAAAACATAATACCGATGACCCAAAGAACTAAGAACAGGAGACGTCCATAAATCACTATGAATAATATCAAATGACATTAAAGTATGAGAATTAGAGTCTACAAATGGAAACTTAACTATTTTTCCTAAATAACAAGATTGACAATTCGGAGTACTACGCACACCCTTACAAGAAAAAAAATTGTTTTTATCTAAGGAAGACAAAATAAATGATCCCGAATGACCTAGACGAGCATGCCACAAGGAAGGAGCCAGAGCGGCAAAAGTGGATGGCAATGCGTGACTCGAGAAACCGGAACGTGGTGTGATAGGATAAAGATCTCCCCTACTATCACACCTCATGAGAGGACACCCTGTCTTGAAATCCTTCATAGAAAAACCAAATGGATCAAATTCTATGGACACGGTGTTATCAATGGTGAATTTTCGGACAGACACCAAATTTTTGATCAATTTTGGAGCGTGAAGGGTATTTTTCAAAATAAGCGGTGGATAAGGGGGAGACAATGTTTTATGACCATAATCACGAATTGGAATTGAATTACCATTACCAATAATTATACCACGATTGTTGCTCAAATTGAAATAAGACGAGAGAGTACATGAGTCGGACGTCATGTGAGTAGTGGCGCCGGTGTCCATGTACCAATTTGGGTCCGAAGGATTTATTCCAAGCGTGTGCATCGTGGCTTCAATGTCGGTAGGAGTGGGGCCCGCTGTATTATGGGCCTGAGGGGGCTGGGGCCCAAGTACACCGGGTTGATGTCCCGGCCCAGAACTGGGGCGAGAACCACTGGGCCAAACTGGATTGGGCCTGGAAAAACGCTGCTGGGTAGTCCAGTGGCAAGAATCTGAAAATTGATGGGTCAGATGGATCGTTGGGCCATCGCTACCATCGCCCAGGCCCATGGGCCAGGGGCCCAAGGTCAACCGCTTGTTTGTGGCCCATTGCCATTATTTCGAGACCTACTGCCACCGTGATCATCTTCGGAACCACCGCGTTTGCCTCCGCGATTTTTGGCATTATTTTTCCGACTATTTTAGCCGCCACCAGGAGTATAATTTTGGCGGGAATTATCAACACCACCTGGAGACTTTGTAGAGGATGTCATCATGACTACGGGACTAACATCGGTAGCCGCCTTTTTTGCCAAGCCGACTTCTTCGAGGGTAAGCATAGAACGAGCCTGATAAAATTGCGGAAGAGGGTTGCTCTGACGAAGAAGCGTGCCAACACCACTATATGCCTCTGAAAGGCCTACAACCATTTGTAGGACCAAACGATCATTCGAAACAGGCGTGCCAACGTTGCGGAGTTGGTCCGCCAATTCCCTTAACCTTTTGCAATATGCTGAAACGTTTGGGAAATTTTCCATATGAATGTGGGAAAATTCCTGCTCAAGGATAACATCACGAGAATTCTGATTATCTTGGAATATATCACGTACTCTATTCCATGCCTCCATCGCCGTAGCGTCGGGTTCGATAATCGTTTGCAAGAGGTCGCTAGAAATAGTGGAGTAAATCCACTGAAGACTAGTAGCATCAAGGGTCGTCCATAATGTAGGATCATCCTCTGGTTTGGGCACCTCCGTATTTGTAGGAGCCGCGGGGATAATATGATGGAGAACTTGATGCGAGCGTGCATGTATTTTGCACAGTTCGACCCATGTCGCGTATTGGACGTTTTCTATTTCAAGAATGATAGGGATGTGATTTTTGATATTATAAACAATAAGGGCAGGGTAAAACATGTTCCTAGCCATAATATCAATGCAAGACGTGAAGTAGGGATTGGGGAGAAAAAAATTGGGAAGAGAAAAGTAATTTTTGGGCACGGAAACTGAGGAAGGGGCTCGGATTCCGTGGTTTGGACAAAAATATTAGGAGAAAGTGGGAGAAAATATTAACCTAGACTCTTGATACCATGAAAGAAATAATCCCTTGATTATTTTCATTAATTGAAAGAGAATATATACAATTTACATATTTTCATAATAGGAGAATCTTATTCCTATTCTACTCCTAAAACCTTATTCTACTTGGATATTAACTATACAATTATGGTAATAGAATTATGATAAATATACAATACTAATTACACCCAAATATTACCTAAACTAAATATACACTATGTACCGTATGATAAACATATGATATATGGTATATCATATGTGTATCTAACAGTTAGCTCCTTTACATAGCTTGAACTAGAAACTCTTGTGGGGATGGGGGTAGAGGCGGAATTAGGGTTTGAAATTTATAGATTTAGAATTTTAGCCATTTTAAGTTATTGGATTCTAAATTAATATGTGTACATATTAAATGAATTTCTTAATACAAATATAAAATTTGGACCAAAATTACTAGATTCGGCCAAAATCGTACCTTTTTCTGTGGCTGGATCTTTGGTGGTGTTTGAATTTCTTGTACTTACGCTTTACACCGTGATGAGTCTAATTAAGTTCAAATTACTAGCAGTACCAAAGGATTCGAAATACAAATTGAATATGCACACTTTACCAAACATGACGAAATATACAAAAAACTTTTTTTAGTTTGAGAATTCAGAGGTACATTTCCTGGAACTTCAGTTGAGTCATATTAAACATCCTGTAACTCTCAAGATTGACAAATAGTTCATTGTGGGACCTAAACCAATTGACTAAGAATTATGCCTGAAAGAAGATATGGAATCGACACAATGGTCATAGAAACAAAAGGCCATGAGTGAATGTTCGATAATTCATTAAGGTACCCCTAAATTGATATTACAATAAAGTTTTTTTGTTGGGAGAAATAATAAATCCAGAGGGAATATTTAAGGATTGGACTCTGGCCAGAAACACATGAATGTATCCTCTTGCTTCATGCACCCCCCATTTGAAATTCACTAGTTTGATTAATCTGAATTTGTGCAACATTTCATATTTGAAAGTCACTGGTTTAACTAACCTCTTTGATCCCTAGTCTGGCTTGCTAAGCCCTAGTTAAGATTCAATTTCATAAGATTGATTTTATGTTGTCGTGCGGCTTTAGTAAGGCCGACTACTATAGGTTAGCTACTTTTATAATATATACAGGCTCTTCCACTTTGATATAGTTTTAGTTTGTATTGATATTGAATGAACATATCAACAAAATCGAGCAATATTAGCCCTAATCCGGCCTGAAAAGCAACAAACTCTAAAAGTTAGGGCTTTGTTCACTTTTGGACACGAACACTATTCCGTTATTCATTAAAGGAGAAAACACTTTCTACGAGTAGTTAATATTTATTTTCAAAATTCAAATCCAAAACCATTACAAGTAAGCGCATCCATTTCACTGGTGATATTGTTAAACTTCATACCCATTCTTGAGAAAACACGGTAGACTTTAATCACTGAGTTTGCAATCTATAAAAAGGAAGAAAGTATAACATATTTTCTTTGATCTTTTCTACTCAAAATTTGTCTCGATCCAAGTTATGTGCACTTGCTTGACTTTTAATGAGCTACATCGTTACGGATGGACTAGCTGATCATAACTTAACCCACCCAAAATCAATATTGGATAGTTGGACCGACCCTGCGTCTAGTTAGCGTTGATTCGGTTTACTGTTTGTACTTCCTCAGGTAAAATTAAATGCTAATTATAGCTTTGCTAGACTCAGGTTTGACGTTCAGCGATTGGCATTGTTTACTTTTTGTGTACAAGGAACATGCAAATAAAGTACATAAAATGTTTTAGTGATAATAATGAAAGTGTCAACCATATAAAGATAGCATGAGGAAATATTCAAGAGCAAAAAGGCTCACGCTTAAGCATGAAAAACTGATTGGATTTAACACTTCCAATCTAAACATACTGCCAGGATCTTCAAATATAATGATTACGACGTTAACTGCACAACATATCACCAAACGTCTAGTTGAGTCAAGATACGAGATAGAATGTAGTCAAGGATGATAGTACACCTTGGACTGGATTTTTTGTTCTTTTATTGAAAGTATACACTAGAACAAAATATACTTTATTGTTATGTGAAAAGTAAGGTATTGAAAACACTATGTATACAATGTCAATACAAATCAGTATTGTCAAAAGCTTGGGGGAAGACCACAACTCTCTCATGCTATAGTTTAGTACTGTGCTCGACATCTCTCCATATATATATGTGTTTAAATCTATTACATTTTATTTCTTTATTATACTGTATGACATTCCAAATTTAAGTCTTTTTTACCAAGCATGCCTAATGGTCATCGCAACTTGATCTCGATGTCGGTGCCATGGAGCTAGACCAGTGAGCTATTACGCTTTCTTCAAAGGATGACTGGTCTAATAAAAAATCAACTATACTTCCTTCTCGTCCAACCGCAAACTGGTCCATTTGCACATTTCATAGTTGAAGTTAACAATTTAAATCTTTACGATACAAAAGCATACAGACCTCAAGCTTCTTTTCGCTTTTTGCCATTTGAGAGACATCAACTTTTCATGTGACTGTCCAATCATATGTAGAAACTTTCGCTAAGACTCGCAGCACTAAAGCTATTTTCATAGAATAAATGCGAACATCAATAAATGGTCCTGCTCAAACACAAACTTTCGAGCTTAACCACAACTTGTTTTAAGGGTCAACAAGAATCAAAGTAGTTAGAGTCGCAGCACAAAAGATATCAGGCTTGCATAACTGAGAATGGCACTGCTAAGGCTACAATATCCTGGCAAAAGTTAATGAGCTAAAATATCTAAGAGTTAAAAGCACATCCAGGTGAAGGCAGGAACTCTTCAGCATTAGTGTAGCATGCACTTGGAGCACCGGTTTAAAGAAACTACATACACTAGAGATAGCTTTCCCCAACTCCAAAATAAGTTGCAACAAGCTAAATCATGAAGCATTATATCCATTATTTCTGAACAAAATCCACAGTTTTGCAAGGAATCAAGTCACGATACAATCATCTCACAGTCTAGGACAACATCAATTAACAAGTTCCAGACGAGATTCTCAACCCTATACTACAGAACCATAACCAGAAAACATTATGCCATGAAATGTGTATTACTACCAAGAATGGATGCTCTAGCCACCAATAAACTAGTAAAGACTAAAGAGTGATCGAGCAATGAAAAATTAAATCCTTAGCGCAAATACGAAGGTTGTTGCATTATGGTCCCCACATTAACAAGATCAAGAGACAGAGAAGTCAAGCGAGCATAAGTTTCCTAAGACAGTCATTCCACTTTTTACATTCAAGCTATAGCCTCATCTTATAAGACAAGGATTGGTGCAGTAAGTGCAGCTGAAATATATTTCAAAGCATAAGTGAACAGAGCAAAACCGAATAGACACCCACAATAGCAGTAAATTCTTCCCTTCAGATACATCTTTTTAAAAACTTTACTTCATAATAAATAAGAGTGGAAATTCTTTTGGATTGTTGTGAGTGTACCCACGACCCACGTGATTGTTTTTTAGCTAATCCAGATAATTAGAACCTAATTAATAGCATATAATAGGGAAAAGATCCAAATTTGCCCTTATGGTTAAAAGTTCAGTTTTCAAGCAAAAATTATCACGGCGAGGACATGAATGACCCCCAACTTTTAACGCAGGACAAAGTTAGACCACTTCGCATAAGTTCAGGGGAAAATTTAGCCTTGTACCCTTCTTACATTATCCAAACTAATGATCGATAATGTCACTTATTATACAATAAAACGTGATTTGTAATGTCAACCGATACAACGTATACAGGTTGCAATGAATTCTGAGTATTTATAAATTTATAATGGCTCATTAGAACGGCAAAAGAATTATGAAGAATAACAAATACACACATGAACCAAAAAAACTAATCAAATGACAACTCCTATTCAAACTAAAGACATAATAAAATGTAGAAGGGAAACAAACAGAGATTGATAAACCATAGAAGGAATGTGCTAAACACTTAAGACACCAGAATGGAGATCCCAAGAAGTTCAGTCAAGTCAGAGATAGAAGTATGTGCGTGCTTCATCAAAGATAAATAACGAGAGAACCAGACCACAAACAATGGGGTGAGATCAGTCAAACCAAGTGGTACCAAAGCGAGTCGTTTCAAGGACTCCTCCCAAACTCATCTAAAAAGCTCAAATGAATTGGCCAAAATGAAGTGAAGTTATGCATTTGGAGCTGGTGGTCCACTAAATAGGCACAAATTCATTTTTAATCCACAATGCCCAAACATATATTATTTTTTCTGAAAGGAAAATAATTATTTTATTCTAACCTGCAAAATTAGATAAATAAGTGGAGCTGCGCGGGATGATATATCGGGCTTCAACTTATGTGGGCAATTGGGTAAGAGAAATTTTAAAACTAAAAGAGAAATGTATAGAGCCCAAAACCTCTTTTACTTCGATTTTCTGATTAACTGAAGGACCATATTTAAAAACTGATATATTAAAAACATATACCACAACCGGCTAAAACCGAAAAATTGATTTTTTTGTTTAAGTTGACTTTTTTTATTTTATGCCCACCCCTGCAATTAAAAATGCCTACACAGAAAATTCCAATCAAAATTGAGATTTAACTAAGCTTTTACATAGTTTTTTTTATAATAAGCTTTTACATAGTTTCATTATTTAGCAGAGGGAGAGAATGAACTCGTGCGCGTGGTGAATGACTACACGCAAGAGCACCGTCTCATTGAAGGCTAGCTTAAAGAATATTTTTTACCCTAAATCTAGTTCAAACCTAAGGAGCGGTTCACCATTATGCAGCACTTCAGCGCAAGCACCAAGGCGGTAAGGCATCTGTCTCGACGCCCGTGGGTTCTCTCTTTAAGGAGTATCAAGACAACAAAATTTAGTTGGAAAATGATACTTTTGTTCTTAAAGATGGCATGCATGAACTTTTTAAGTGATTAGGAACAAAATTAGAAATTTAATATAACTAAATTAGTCCTTTAAAACTTAAATGAAAATCCAGAATAGTTTTGACCTCGATTGACAATTTTATTTCATGTCTCGCATGACAAAAGCTTTCTCAAAACAATAGACCAAATATTGTCAGTGTTCATAATATTTTTTGCATTACATATTTATTTTAAAGTTTCTACATTAGTGCCTCTCATCAATCAAGAAATCAAAGGTGTTGGAACACTCTTGAAATCTTTTCCTGGAAAGATCCACAACCCATTCTTCAAGTAGAAAGTAGAAGAATGTCTTAAGACTCAAGCTGGGGAGCCAATCAAGGATCATTGGTTTAATAGTCAGATAAATTGCAATTGACTCGCCATTAATGAGGTAACATCATAGGGAAATGTATCCTCCAACATCCTCCCTCCTACATGTGTAACTCTAGGGTTTACATATAGATTTTTGATGATCTCTGCTTCTTTTTATGTTCTTTTCTTTTGGCTTCTTTTTTATGAGAAGACTGAAAATGGACCTAAAAGGGGAGAAACAAATTAAGATGTGTAGCTGAGACAATGACTCAATGAGCTAAATTAAAGAGAGCAGGGCCAAAAGTGAAAGAATACAATATAATTGCGATAGTGACAATGGACTTCCCAAAGTTTGGCTCTGATACTATGTGAAAGAATATGAGCATCCAACCAAAAGCATTAAGACTATGGATGGAGTTACCTAGGATATTAGACTCCTTTGGAAATTCTTTCACAATCAATAAGGGACAAGTGTATCCTTTAACAACCTTCCACACGTGTAGCCCGATTCCCTAGTTTACACATGGATATTTGAAGATCTCTTTCTTTTTAATTTCGACTTTTTAGCTAAATTTTTTTAGGGAACTAAAGATTAACATGAGGAGAGACACAAGGCGAGAATGGACCAACAGTTGAGGGAGAGAGTAGATTCAATAAACTGAGGAGTGGGCATGGGTAGAGAACGAGTACACGCTCAACAAACTACAAGATAATCCTGAAACAAATTAATGGCTCAATGTACTGAATTGAGCATGTAGGGTTAAGATATGTGTACAATCTACCTTCCCCAGACCTCACTTGTGAGATTACACTGGGTATGGTATTGTTAATGCACTGAATTGAGCAAGCTAGAAGTCCAGACAAAACTAATAGCAGAGTAATACAATTGTGAAAACACGCTTACCAAAAGTTGTCTCTGATACCATGTGAAAGAATCTAAATATCCAACTCAAAATCTTAAGTTATGAGTGCAACGATCCCAGACATTATAAGCTCCTCTACAAACCCCTAGACAACCAATAAGGTAAAAAGGCATCTAACAGGAAACTTAAGGCTATGAGAATAGTGGCTAGGGCTTTGGAAACCCTTACAGTCCTTCGGATAAGTGTATTTATTTAGCAACTTTTTATATTCAAAGCAATTTGAGACAAGCTATCCATATTAGTCTTGGCTCAAATAAACAACTAATGCCCCCTATCGCGCAAAAATACTCCAGCACAACAATAGATCAAATGATAACATATAAGACATGTGAAAAAATTGTAATTTACGAGAAACATAGGAAAATGAAGCAAAACCTAGAATGCTTTGAATTGTAGAAGTTCTTTACAATAATAAATCTTTTTTTTTTTGGTAAAGTAAACAAATTGCATTAGAAAGGCATCAAGTAGATGCAAAGTTACTGATATAAATCTAAGCTTCAAACAATTCATAAACCTGCTAACACGTAGAATTGACAAATGACGAAAGTAATTGCCATTGCCTAGCATGAAAATGAATATACCATAAACCTAAAACAATGAAATCGAACTTGAATGCTGAATTTGTTATAGCATGAGAAAGAAAGATTACTAGATGAATAGTAGTCAAGTCTTGAGAGGTTCAAAGACTCTGGTTATACGTCATAACTCAATTCCTTCAAGATGGACAAATCCCGTGGATAAAAAAGTAAAGTTACGTATTGGAGCTTGTCATGAATAATGAAGTCTAATGGCTACAAATTGGATAGACGGAGTCAGAGAGGCTTGGCCAAGGAGCAGAACATTGGTGCCTAAGGTGGAGAAAGAATAATTTGGAAGGCTTGTCAAATGTTTCCTTGACTATGTAGATTGGAGAAAAATGCAATGCATGTTGGAGGAGAATCCCATGCCTTTTCAGAAATCAAACATTCCCTCACATCCTTCTGGCCAACTAACACACATGAGCACCAATCCTCTTTATCCTCTCCCTCACTTTATTTTTCTTCACGTGTGGGATGATAATTTTGTCCTTGTTTAAACTTGTTTGAGGTTTATCATTACTTCAAATGGAGAAAGATTAATTGGCTACCTATTGAAGTGGGCAACTTGCTACAAAAGTTAGTTTAAGATAACATTCTCCCTTTTTCTGTTTTTATGATGGTGGTGTCCTGGCCAGCTTGCGTGTACCTCGACTATTCAACCGGATACTTACTACCTCCTAATAGCACAGTTATCGAGTAGCTTTACCCACCAAGGCTTAGGCAGAAGAGAAGAAATCACCTAGTGTTCTTTGCCTCCACTGGAATTTGAACCTGTGACTCATGCTTCTCCTCCTCCTTCATTGACCACTAGGCCACGCCATCAGGTTTCTCCCTATCTAATTTACCTCATTGGAGGGCAGCTCACTCAGTCCTTTACCCTGCCACCACTCGAATTATATAGTTAACCAATTGTCAGGCTATCAGCATATAAAGCCTCGTTCGAGAATGTCCAATAAAACAAACACAAATAAAGGCATGACAATTGCGGAGTCCAAGCACAAATTCTCCAACACATTCCAGTGTATTTCCCTCAAAATCCTTTCAACCTAGGTGGAAGTTTCCAATTAGTAGTCTTCAAGAAAAATCAAAGGCAGACCATCTCCTGATGCCTCAGTGAAGACATGCTGTAGCTTAGACTGACACTTCAATCTTGCAGAATCGGAAACTAAACTAATTATAGAGAATTTAATAGCAATTGCTTATGAGCTACAAAGTCAAATTCCAATGCAAGCTAGACAGGCGTTTGTTCATGACAAAAAAGCTGGCACAGGAAAGTGTTCGGAAGAGCGACAAGTGAAATTTGCGATAGATATTGATCTACAATGGCCTTAATTAGCAAAACCGGTTGAGAATTTTAATGCGAGGACTCCAAAGTCGGTCATTTCCATGGATGACTAGCAAATTTTGAATGTAATACAGTGATAGAAAAATATCAGGTTTTTAAAAGATGGGTACCTATTACACCAGAGATGTAATGAAATTTAAGGATACTTACTAGAACTGCAGATGCATGAGACCACACCCTAGCAAGACAAAAAGCCACATCAATACCACACTTCTCAAAGGGATGTAAGAATATATTATTCTTATTGAACAAACAGCAAGAAAATAAAATTGACAACTCACTGAAACAAATCTCACTCCAAGGCTGCATCTGATCATCTCCAGTCATACATTGCTCCAGGATGACAATACCATGGATCAGATGCAATGCAACTTCATTAGAAAATGCTTTTATACAAAGATTAAAGAAATAGAAGAAATAACAATGACTCCAAATCTTCTCCAAAAAAACGATGACCCCAAATAAAATAAATACTCCTAGCTCTTGATAGCTTTACTATTCTAGCCTAAGGAGGCTCATTAACAAGCCACCCTCAGGCGTGCAATTTTCCAAGCAAGACCAAATTAAAGTTCAGAAATCAGAACTAGTCAAGAAAATTAAAAGGTCAACACAAAGGAGAAAACGTGAATTATGGCTGATGTTAGAGGAATCAAGAAGATCCACAACATTTAAAGGGTGTCACAGTAATTCCTAACAAACAATCCAAGGTACCTTCTCCAGGGTGCCTTTTAAGCATCTAAATCACTGAATCTTGCCTCAAAGCCCTGGTGGATATCCTGAAGGAAAAAGTAAATTAGACTTTCCAAGACCCGAGGATTCTGAACAGTATGTAAAATGAAAGAGAGAAGATGCACAATTAAGAAAAAAGCCTGACAACTATATAAAATTCCACACAAACAAGCAATTAAATTAGAGATTTGCAGACAAGAGGTCAAGAAAACTAAAAGAACAGGAAGGGACAAAAATGAGAAACACAGATCCCAATCTACATTCAGAGCGAACAAATATTCATAACGTTTATTTACAGAGACATATGAATAACCATGCTTCTGTCAATATCTATTTTGGTGCATAAGTTACTCTCCACTCTCAGGACTTGAGTCCAAAGCACCACTTGAGACATGATAACTATTATAAAATTCAATGAAGCTCTTTATAATGTCACCATCAAGAATTAGTACAGAAGGGAAAAAAACGCCTTTGGCAAGTTATCTTACGATAGATAGAACAGAAAACAATCCAGTGAAAGAACTGCCAAGATATAAATCTCCCATGGTCAGCAATCTTCTCTGCAACTTCAACCATGCCAAGCTCCGAAGCACTTAACCCAAGATAGTAGATAAAAACAGATAAAGCCCGATGATTAGAGAACTGAATATAAACTAAGATCATATGATCATAATGCACATCTAGCGCAACAGCATGTCCCTAGTCAGAAATTCATTGTTGTCGTTCACTTGCCCGTGATGAATGGGTGGCTCAATGCCTGGGAAACAGTTATTCTCTTTTCTGGATCTAACACAAAGATTCTCTCCATAAGATCTTTAAAGTGAGACAACATCTTTGGGTCTTCACCTGGAGAACCCGAAATTATTGAACTGATATCTTTTGGCTTGATGTTAACAATCAGCTTCCTTATAGCCTGCAAAAGTATACAAGTGCAACCAAATTTAGTATACAGCAAAGTTATCATTAATGATTATCAATGGTTTGTTTATCAGGGAATGACAAGACATGCTATAGTCTACAAGAAACGACCTTTTTTGTAACAGGATCCTCCTCGGTGGCAAGAAAATTGAGATCTTGGTCAAAATGTTGCTCTGTAAACGCAGCCTGAAATAAAAAGAATGGAGAGAAGTATTGTTTCCATACTGACTATATCATATCAATTTTTAAGAAAGGTGCAAAAACTATGATAGCAGCACCTAATGCAATCACCCCAGAAATGTCCACAGCAACTAATTAACCAGGCTAACAACTTCAAATCATGATTGTTTCTAATTAGATTGGGGTAATATAGAGAATGTCTAAGACGAACCTTTCTAAGCATCTTTTTCGGGAATGAACCTTTCAATTCCATATGAAGACGAAGCATGTCATTATTAGTTTGACCTGGAAATAACACCTTCCCAGCATAAAGCTCAAACAAACAGCAACCAACTGACCATATATCCATCGGATGATCGTACGACAAGCCAAGTACTGCAACATGACATAATACAGAACTTAATCAAACAAAACCACATTCATAAAACTACCTTAGGATCAATGTCGGAGTAATGAACGATAGAAACAAAGTGAAAAAAGGAAGTCCCAAAAATATTAAAAGAAAATCTTAAGATTTGATGCTTACTGATCTCCGGGGCACGGTAAAAACGGCTCACGAGATATGGAGTGATTTCGTTTTTGCCAGCAAACATAGCATTACCAAAGTCACAAAGCTTCAGCACATTTTTCGTTTCATTTACCTAAACAAGTAAATACAAGAAAAGTCAGCATATACATACAAATTAAAGGAAGCGAAGTAAAGAAAGCAACTCTCAGCAGATGTGAAGTCAGAGAATTAGCTACCCAAAAGATGAAGATTACTCAAAACATTCCACTCACCAACATGTTGTCAGGTTTAATATCACAATGAAGCACACCGCAATTTTTTAAATGCTTCAAAGCAATGAAAAGTTGCTTCGCATACGTCCTCACAGCAGTGAGTTTGAGTCCAATGTTACGCCCAAACTTCTTCAGAAGTTCACGGAGATTCATATGAAGAGACTCAAAAACTAAACAGAGATGATTCCGGTACTTGAAGCTAGAAATAAAACGAACGCAGTGACGCTTGTCTTCAGGATCTGCACCAACAAGCTTCTTCAATATGACCAACTCTTCCATACCAGCTTTATACCTGACGACGAAAACATCATAATTAGGCCACCAGAACAAGCAATGGGTAGGACGAAATGGGAAGATTAAAAAACTTACATTGTTTCATTATTGCGTATCATTTTTATTGCTACTTCTTCAGGGTCACCAGATCCAGCCTTGAGATCTCTAGCCCGAACAACAGTAGAAAAGACTCCTTTACCATGAGCAGCAACAATCTCATAACGGCTATCAAGAATTTCTCCGAACCGATAACCTGCAAACCGACAAGAAGACATCAACTAAGACAACGGTTCTCAGTCATCAAATAAAATATTAATGAACATACCAAGCAGATGGCTGAAACTACTTTCTGGCAGAAATAATATCAACCTTTTTTAATATCCGAGAAATCCCCGAGGGTCAGTGTCACATGGTTCTAAACTCGGTGGATAATTCGAGAAACAACAGAATAGGCGAAATAATATCAGGTAGCAAAAAGATAATCTCAGCTTGAAATATAAAAAAGGCGATGACATTTTCTCCTCAAGTATTTGTGCCTTTGGACCAGAATGAATAGCACTATTATAATTATCCAACAGAAGTAAACAGAAAATCAGAAATATGTAACTCAAATTTATCAAGCATCTTTAGATAACAATTAACACAGAGAGAGAGTCTATCATGAGCAAATATCAAGGAATATGGTGGCACATATCAAATGTAGCAGTGCCAGCCTGCTCTGAAGTAAAAGCTGAAATATGAAGGTTCCAGGTAACAAGTGAATGAAATACTTACTATAATACCCTTCTGGATCATCCCAGTTATCATGAAGGCCACTGCGCTCAACTGCTACGCCATCTCCTTTGCCCTAAAAGACAACAAATAAAACCAGAGAAACATGAAATCCATGTACTTGTTACATAAACAAAGACAAGACTTCCTACTAGCACAGTAAGCATGTCTCCCACAGTTTCAGTACAAGTACGAGCACAAAGCAAGAAAACAATCCCCTCTTCCTCTCTTGTTGGCCGGGCTGTTCCTTTGTTATTGCTTGGGCAGAATGGAGCAAGGAAGTAGTGGGACTCATAGAATCCAGAGTTCTAACAATGCATTATTCCTAGACATCAGAATTTATACTGAATGGTATTGCAAAGTCTGCCACAGCTAAAATAAACTGACACACTCCCAGTGTGGACAAAGGGAGCAACTCTCAAGTCTCAGCTAGAAACATAATAAAGTGAAAGCTATTTTGTAGTCATCATGTCCAAAAAGGTTCAGCATTTATCATTTTGGGTTCAGCAGGAAAGAAAGGGATGCTCCCTATTTGTTCAAATACGAAAAAATAACACCTCTCCTCTAATAGAGAACTCCAACAATTTTCTAACAGAATAAGAGAGAACGATACCAGCAGCCAAGCACATAATCCCATGAATACAATCAAGAAGCATATGAAAGCAATGAGATGGCCAAGATAATAAGTGCTACATTGGATTTCATAACGTATGTATACTTCTAGGGCATCTCTCTCTTGTGTAAAGTCTGCCCGTTAACGACTACCCCCCCCCCAAACCCTCGCAGGTAAGCAGTCTGCTCCTTTCTCCCTCCTCTTCTCCCTTCTCCCTACCCCTCTCTCTCGCCATCCTTTCCCTTCTCCCTTCACCACACCGGCTTCACTATAGCCGGATTCCGGCGACCAGGCCTCCCCTCTCTCTCCTTCTCCCCATTTTCTTTGTTCTCTGGATTCTTTTTCCGGCGAGCCTTACCCTGTCTCGTCGGAACCCTAAAATCGACCAAAAGCCGAGAACGTCCAGAGCCATACAGTGAAATCACGGCGGTGAACAGTGAAATCCGGCAGTGAGCAAGGAGTTCATGCGGGATTACTGACGGAGGACAGGTACTATCCACCTAGAGTTGGTACCTCCGGTGGCCCATATTCATTATTTGTTTGTTATTTTTAGTTAAACTTTGGTTCAACTGGAGTTGGTACCTCCGGTTGCTCGTACCTATTCTTTATCCCTATCTCTGTATTTAAATTTTGACGCTTCACTGTATTGCTTCTTGCCTTTACGTTCTTGTATTTACTCTTCTTGTCTTTCGTTATATCATTCTTGGCGTTCCTGTTTTAGGTGTAAACATTTGATTAGTCTATTAGTTTATACCCACATTAGTGGCTTTGGTGACTGATGGTAGACTAGGGTCATGTTCTCGGTCGGGGACGAGGCGAGGGTTTGGGGGTTAAGTGGGGTAAGGGAGATGCTAGGCTGAGAATAGGGTCTTGAAACATTGGGACTTTAACGGTTAAGATTCTTAAGAAGAGGAAGATTAATATAGCTCGTGTCCAGGAGACCAAATGGGTAGGACCTAAGGCTAAGGATGTAGACGGGTATAAGTTATGGTTCTCGGGTAGGTCGAGGTATAGAAATGGGGTAGGCATTTTTGTAGACAACGAGCTAAGGGATCAAGTGGTAGAGGTAAGGAGGGTCGATGACAGGATGATGACGATTGGTAGTTGAACCCCTTATGAAGATGAAGATTAATATAGCCGGTGTCCAGGAGATCAAATGGGTAGGACCTAAGGCTAAGGATGTAGACGGGTATAAGTTATGGTTCTCTGGTAGGTCGAGGTATAGAAATGAGGTAGGCATTTTGGTAGACAACGAGCTGAGGGATCAGGTGGAAGAGGTAAGGAGGGTTAATGACAGGATGATGATGATTAATTTGGTAGTCGGAGGGTTCATTATGAATATTATTAGTGCTTACGCGCCGCATGCGGACTTGGACGAGGAGGAGAAGAGGCGTTTTTGGGAGGATTTGGACGAGGTGGTGGGAGGTATACCACCCACTGAGAAGTTATGTGCAGGAGGGCATTTCAATGGACATATTGGGTCACTTCCGTGGTTTATGACGATATGCTTGAAGGCTTTGACCGCGGGGACAGAAATGGGGGAGGCGTCTCACTTTTCGAGTTAGCTAGAATTTTTGGGATGATGATAGCCAATTTGAGGTTCCTAAAGGAGGAGGAGCACTTAGTGACTTTCCGTAGTTTGGTGGCTAAGACTCAGAGACTTTTTGCTCCTTAGGAAGGTTGACAGTGGTCTTTGTAAAGATTGCAAAGTTATTTCGAGGGAGTATCTTACAACCCAACATAAGCTTTTGGTGATGGATTTAGAGATCAAGATGGAGAAGAGGAGGGTTGTGGATGACAGGTTAAGAATCAAATAGAGGAGTTTGACGATGGCTAGTGCAGAGAAGATGGGGAGAGGTTGATGACCAAAAGGGCTTGGGGGAGTAGTGGGGATGCGATCGGTATGTGGGACAGGATGACCAGTTGCATTCGGGAGGTAGCTAGAGAAGTGATAGGGGTCTCGCGGGGTAGCCGTGGTGGGCATTGAGGGGACTAGTGGTGGAATAGTAAAGTAAAAGCGAAAAAAGCGATGTATGCAAAATTGATAGAAAGCAAGGATGAGGTGGAGAAGTGGACGAATAGAGAATTGTATAAAATGGCGAGGAAGGAGGCAAAGCTAGCAGTTATGGCAGTGAAAACGGCAGCTGTACGTGGAATTAAAGGAAAAAGGCGGAGATAAGAAGTTGAACAAACTAGCCAAGGTAAGGGAGATGAGGGCCCGTGACTTGGATTATGTGAGGTGCATCAAGGTCGAAGACGGTAAAGTACTGGTAGAGGACGCGCATATTAGGCGGAGGTGGCAGTATTACTTCCATAAACTCTTGAACGAAAAAAGAGATAGAGACATCGTGTTGGTTGATCTGGAGCAATCTGGTAGGTACCGGAATTTTGGGTATTGTAGAAGCATTAAGGTTGAGGAGGTTAAGGGTGGTGTTCGCAGGATACACAGGGAACGAGCGACCGAGCCTGATGAGATCTCAATTGAATTTTGAAAGAGAGCAGGCAAGGCAAATTTGTTTAACGTCATTTTTAAGACTGCGAGATTACCCGAAGAATGGAGGTGGAGTACAATGATTCCTCTGTACAAGAACAAAGGTGACATCCAGAGTTGCAACAACTATAGGGGTATTAAGCTGCTAAGTCACACTATGAAAGTTTGAAAAAGGGTCGTGGAGATGAGGGTGAGAAGAGGCGTGTCTATTTTCGAGAACCAGTTTGGATTCATGCAAGGGCGTTCGACTACAGAAGTCGTTTATCTTATTAGGAGGTTGGTGGAGCAGTATAGAAAAAGGAAGAGACTTACATATGATTTTCATCGACCTCGAGAAGGCATACGACAAAGTTCCTAGGGAAGTTCTATAGAGATGTTTGGAGGGTAGGTGTACATGTGGCGTACACTATAGCGATCAAGGATATGTATGATGGAGCCAAGACCAGGGTACGGACAGTAGGAGGGGAGGGGACTCAGAGCACTTCCAGTGACGATGGGGCTGCACCAGGATCAGCTCTTAGTCCATTCTTATTTATCTTGGTGATGGATGGACTAACGCGACAAATTCAAGGAGAGATCCATGGTGTATGTTATTCTCAGACTGCATAGACTTGATTGATGAGACTCGCAGCGGAGTGAATGCTAAGCTGAAAGTTTAGAGACAGACTCTAAAGTCTAAAGGGTTCAGGCTGAGTAGGAATAAGACAGAATACTTTGAGTGCAAGTTCAGTAACGGGAGCGACCTTGAGACAAATGTGGAGGTGAAGCTTGGTACTCGGGTCATTCTAAAGAAAGGAAGCTTCAAGTACCTCTGGTCTATTATCCAAGGGAATGTAGAGATTGATTTTGAATCTCGAATTCTCTTCACGCTTTTTTCATCATCATCAGGATTTTCTATTCGAGAACACTCGCCTCGTCGATTCTTCCCCTCGTTCTTTTTATCAACAATTACTTTTATTCTTAACCTGTTTATTATGGTGTGCCCTACTTTCGTACATCACAAGATTATATGAAGAGTGATGTCAAAATCACTATTTATGATCGCAATAAAAAAAGAAGACAAATAAGTCAGGTAGAAAATAGGACATGAAAAATGGCTTAGATTGTAAGAGCAGGTGTAAGCTTATATGAATCGAGGAACTAAGGATGTTTCCAATACCGATAGCAGCTCACGCAGAAGCAATTGTAGTAGCTTCTGCACCGATTGATTTTGCACACCAAAACTTAAAGGCAAGTTCTATAGGATGGTGGTTAGACCGACTATGTTGTGTGGAGCGAAGTGTTGGCCAGTCAAGACTTCGCACATCAAAAAGATGAAAGTTGCGGAGATGAAGATGATGAGATGGATGTGTGGACATTTAGAAATGATGATATCCGGGACGGAGTGGGAGTGGCCTCGGTGGAGGATAAGATGCGAGAAGCGAGGTTGAGATGGTTTGGACATGTGCAGAGGAGAGACACAAATGCCTGATGCGAAGGTGTGAGCGGTTGGCTATGGACGGGTTCAGGAGAGGTAGGGGCAGGCTGCAACTTACCAAGGGCATGACCTTATATAGAGGGTTGTGGAGGACAAAGATTAGGGTAGAAGGGTAGTATGTAGTCGAGCGTAGCCCTACTTACGCTTACAGACTGGTAGTTGTAGTGTTATTATTATAAGCCTACTTAGCCTATCATACTAGTAGGCGCAGTATTGCTTTCTAGTAGCATTTGATTTATGTTGTTATGTGCTCTTTAGTGTACTTTGTTTATCTTATGCACCTGCGTTAATTACTGCTTCTTTTTTCAGAATGCACTAGCATGACTTATTCGCTCTTGATACCAACATTTTCATACTGCTTTAAATTACTTGTCCGGATTTGACCGTTTCACTTGCTTTGTCTTGAGCCGAGGGTCTCTCGAAAACAACTGCTCTACCTACCAGGGTAGAGGTAAGGTCTGCGTACACTCCACCCTCCCCAGACCCCACATTGTGGGATTTTACTAGGTATGTTGTTGTATGTATACTTCTACTGCCAAGAGTCTGTAGACATTATAAGTCAACACAAACTAAAGTCCAAGAATGAGCAACCCAAAACATCTATGTTTAGGAGACAGAGACTGACCTTTTTCCTGATGCCAGCAGGTGATTCTCCAAATATGTCGTCACAAAACATGTCAGTCGACCTCTCACTCTGCAAAGAGTAGTAAACGGAATTCAATCATCAGATAAAGCCAGCATTTAGGAAAAGAACTACCAGAGCAAAAAGCAAACTCATAAGGCAAAATACTGCATGTACTAATTGTCTAATTCTAAAACAAAACCCTAACACAAAAGGGACAAGAATTAAGAGCTTCCAGAAGATATTGTTGAAAGATAAATAAGCAGAATGAGTACCACCGGTCCACGGAAAGGAAAAACCAATGGTATGTGCACACACCTTTGGAGTACCCTGTCCCAGTCCACCAGCTCCAGAAGCCTGCTCGTCAGCAATATCACCACCCTGCAGAGGTGATTTCCCAACAGAAAAAGTTGGCTCATCCACATGGACATCTGCACCATTGCTTTTACCATCAATTGACTCTGGCACAACATTGTCTCCGGCTGCAGGCTTTTGAGTGGACTGATCCATATAAACCTCAACTAATGCCAAAAAATGAAAAACATAGTTAGAGACCAGAAACTCAACCCAGAAAAGAAAAACATGCAAAGAATCAACAGAAAAATCTTAGCATATAAATCTGGATGGTTTACGGTGCAATGTCAAACTTCATAAAACCTGAGTGGCGACAGAGTTCAACTCGACACCCTAATATATATACCATACATATTTAAGAGTTCAAATCAAAAATTAAACTCATTAAGCAAGCAGGAATTTGGCACTTAAACTGCTATGCAAAATAGGTGATTGATTAGCCAAAATACAACATTCAGAGCTCATATTCATAAATACGCAGACGGTAAACTGAAGGTGCTTCACCACTATCAAGTTTAACAACTGAAAACAAACAAAAAAAATTGACCAACCAAAGACTTTCGTCATTCACGTAAAGCTTCGACAGCCGGGTTAAACATTAAATACAGCAAAAAAGAACAGAATAACATATCAAGAGATCTTAAGTCCAAGAAATTACCGACGTCCCCGGACTGAGTAACTTGTTCCTTCTGTGAGTGCCGAACCTTATATTTTTCAAGAATAGCTTGCCTTCGCCTTCTGCTCTCCTCCTTAATTCTATCAAGTTCGTCTTCTTCCTGTTCAGCAAGCTGGAAAACAATTTTTTCTTGATAATCCTCCTGCTCAACTTCATCTCTGCAATACAACAAAAATGAGAAAAACAAAAACCATACATTAAGAAAATCAATTCTACTGAAGAGTTTCTGATATCAAAAGTTCCTAGTTAGAATTAACAATACCTTCTAGATTTCTCACTATCTGTCTCTACAGCTTTTTGCTTTGTGTTCTCAGTTTTTAAGTGATCACTTGTCCTTCCTCTCTCGATGTCAGTCTCATAATGTCTATTACGTCTATTATAAGCAAGACCATCATTAAGGTCATCATATCTCCGCTGCCTGCTAGACCTATCACTATATCTATCCCTATCTGCCTCCCTACTTCGTCCTCTGCTCTCCCTATCCCTATCACTATTCCTCCTTTCTCTCTCCTCCCTCTCTCTGAAACTATCTCTATCCCTCTCTCTCTCTCTCCCCCTCTCATATTCCCGTTCTCTATCCCTCTCCCTTTCCCTATATCGAGATTTCTCTCTTTCCCTCTCCCTTTCCCTCTCCTCCTTATCGCTCTCCCTTCCCCTTTCTCTAGCCAACTCACGCTCCCTGTCTTTCTCTCTCACTCTATCCCTGTAATTCTCCATGCTACTCTCCCGATATCTGTCAACACTCTCCCTGTTATGATACCTGTCCCTAGAGCGTCTGCTATAACTAGAATTATGCTCCTTCTCCCCATCCCTTGAAGACTCTCGGCTTCCATGTCGATAGTCCCTGTTGTATCCATTTTTTTCATCATCAAGGTTACTTCTATATCTGCTTTCCTTTTCGTATGCCTCATCTTTCTCACGAGACTTCGGTACAAGGAAAGAATCCTCCAAAACACTTTTGGATCGTGATCTTCCTCTGGAGCGATCAGGTGACTTGGATGACTTTGTAACATGTCTCTCTTCATGGTGCTCATCATGAGAAGATGATACCCTAACAGATCTATGCCTCTTCCCAGCTTTTTCAGGAGTCAAAGATTTTCTATGATCCTGTAGATCACTTTCATCCTCATCATAGCTCTTTTTCTTTCTACTTTCTACACCAGCAAAACTATCTTCTTTCCGTGGTTTAGAGTCCAATTTATGAAATTGATCTATGTAACTACCATTCGCAAAATGCTTGTCACTAGACTTCCTTTCTCTAGAACTATCAGCCTTTCTACTTTTCCTTTGCTCATCATCCCGTCCTGAAGCAGTGGAATCTCTGTAGACTTTCTCTACATTGTCTGCAGGCCCTCGTCCTTGAACTTCGTGCAATTCCTAGACAAGAAATATGAGCTGAATTAAATGATAAAGTACAACTTCCCAACATTTTAGCAGACAAAAAAGTTCAAATTTCAACAATCACAAGAGAGTTTCTTACTAATAAAAAGAAAGCCCTCAGTCATCAGGACACGCCTAGAGTAACTTTGTCCCCAACGTAATAGTGAAGTTCAAAGCTCTGTATGGAATACATAATTCTCATGTCTGTTTTGTGCAACATACTTATTAATCAAACAGTTGAAACAACATTAATTTAACACGTCTAGAACACTAAAAATCGTAAAAATCCAAACACAATCCCTCTTTTGGTTGCTTAAAATTGAAATGTTGCATTTGACAACATTAGTTTTCCCCTACTTACCAAAAAAGTTACTTTTTTTGTTCAAAAACTAAAACAAATTGCATTATCAACCTCGAAAGGAACCTGGACCGCAACCAAACAGGCCCTGGAAGAATAAATAAATAAATAAACACGAAATTTATGTAGCAATAAGAATCGAAAGAAATCTGAACAGACCATGTCCAAATCATCTTCATTCCCCAATTTTTTCGTCACGATATTCTCATCATCATCACCAATAGCAGCAGTAGCCACGTCATCATCCTCAATAATTTCTCCTTCTTCCATATCATAATCAAGCCCTAAACTAGAAACACCAATAAGTGTACCAATCTGCATCGGTTGACCTCCGTTCCCAATTTCATCTTTCGATTTATCCGTTTCCTTCTCCGGTTTCAAATCGGATTTCTCTTCGTGCTTCTTGATATGGTGGCGATGGTGGTGACGGTGCTTACGGCGTTTCGTTGGTTCTCCGGTATCCTCATCGGAAGGAGAAGATCGGTGGTGTTTGCGACGAGTAGGTTCATTGGAATCGCTGGCCATTGAAAGAGATGATTTTGAATTGAAAAATTGAGGATTTAGGGTTAGGTTTTGTTAGTTTGATTCTATTACCCGAATGAGAAGATGATGATGTTGATGGAGTTATAGAGAGAACAAAGCTAAGGTGCAATTTGGAAATAAGAGAAGAATACTAATTGGGTACTGAAGTTCAGAAAATTATACATTGACCACGCAAGTTTGTTGATTTTGAATGACCTGTTTGAAAGGTGGGGAATGTAAGGGAAAAGGACTGGGTTGGACTTTCTCTTAACCAGCACCGAACAAAGAATTCCAAATTATGTTATTGTTAATTTATCTTCATCTATGATCAAATTATGTTAGTATTTTTGAACTTTTAACTGATTCTTTTCGTACTTATATATTGTATACTAATAATATTCTATAAGTCATGTTAATATTGTAATCATTCGTTGTTTCTTTTTCCATTACGATTAAAATTTGAGCTAGCTGTGATGAGTATTCAGCGAATCACTACCCATTAAGTGAATTTTTATTGAATCATTAATTAACATATGATCAAATAATATACTCCACACAATGTGGTATCAAAATATGTAAATTGAATCAAAAGTTAATTCACACACACTTATAACTCACTCACGTCGTGTATATAGCATCTAAAAAAACAAAATAAAGTCATCTCTAGTCGAGACATTCCAAGAATCTTAAACTAACAAATCAAATAAAATAGTCATGGCCACTGTATCAACTAGAAATCCAATCATCGATCATAAGGTGTACCTCAGCATCTATACGCAAAATGTAAAGGATAAGTCATAATAACTCTATAGGCATACTCAAACTTGTTCTTAATTGTCCCCGACAAGTCATTATAAAACCTGAATGCATGTTATAAACTTATAATGGAAGCACATGTAAGTTGTCACATAGACTTAAATCTGAATCATTAATGCATAAGCAATTATTGTGGTGTATATCTATGAGCGTGGTTGGTACATGGTATGCGTTACAATATACAGTTCATATGTCACAAGTAAAATATTTGGAGACATTACTGTTGGAATAGATGATTCATATGCCATCAATACAATTAATCTTTCAGTTGAATTGAGCAAACATTAAACTTCCCACCATCAACCAACAAAATATATAGTTGAATTGTGTAAGCTCTAAATCATACATAGATAAACTTTAACAATGTATCAATGTAATGCAATGATATGTGCATATCAAGTATAAATGAATAATCATCAATATTAGCGAATATTCTCAGAATATTCGTCGTATATTTTGTAATTATGATAAATGTATATTTAAGGTAACTTAGGATTCTAATTGTATTAGGAATCAACCTTTGTAAGGTAAGTTAGGATTCGTACCATATTAGGAATCAACCTTTGTACAGCTATATATATATTGTGAATAATGAAAGAAATTCCCAAGGGAAATTATTCTATCTTTCATGGTATCAAAGCCACATCTCACCTCACCCGGGCGTCAGGTAACCTATCTCAACTACGTCGGCTAAAGTGTCCTTAATTTATTACTGTCGGCAATGGTAATCGCATTCCAATTGAAGGTTACGGTAACACACACACCAAACATCCACATCCACCTTTCTCCCTAAACCACGTCCTATACACACCTAACATCATTAAAAACTTAATTTCTGTTAGAAAATTCACTAGCAATAATTACGTATGCATCGAATTTGACCCTTTTGGTTTTTCTGTGAAGGAACTCAATACGGGAAAATTCTTACATTTGCAATAGTGTGGGAGACCTCTACCCATTCACTCAATCTTCATTTGTCGGGCCATGAGCACCTCTATCCCTTGCGGCGATCTCTCCTCAACTTGGCACAACCGACTCGGACACCTGAGACCCGCTTTTACTTTTCTTAGGACTTCTAAGCGTATTCAATGTAATAATGGGAAAATTGCCCAACACTGTTTTTCTTGTCCACTAGGCAAACATACTCGTCTTCCCTTTATGTCATCAAACAGTGTTACTTTTTCTCCTTTTGATATTGTTCATGCTGATTTATGGACATCTCCGATTGCTAGCTCTTTGGGTCAAATTCTATCTAGTATTCTTGGATGATTTTTCACATTTTGTCTGGATTTACCCACTGAAATTCAAATCTGAAGTTTTTGCAAAATTCCTCGAGTTTCAAAAATTCATTAAGACACAATTTGAAAAACCTATTAAATCATTCCAATGTGATAATGGACGTGAATTTAATAACTCGGCATTTCACAATTTCTGTTCTAAACAAGGCATGATTTTCCGTTTTTCTTGTCCCTATACTTCTTCCCAAAACGGAAAGGCTGAAAGAATTATACGTACCATCAATAACATGATCCGCACACTGCTTCATGCCGCCTACCACCGCTTTTGGGTCTATCTTTGTCAAAATGGTAGAATCCCTTCTAAATATTTTACCAACTAGCACACTCCAAAACAAAACCCTACAAATCTTATACCGTAGCGACCATCATATGATCACCTACGTATTTTTGGATGCTTATGCTACCCCAACATAGCCTCCATCGCACCCCACAAACTTGCCCTCGCACTCTTCCATGTGTCTTCCTTGGTCTATCTCCTAATCATCTGGCTACTTGTGCTATGACATTGCTACTCGCAAAATCATCGTCTCCCGCCACGTTACCTTTAACGAGACAACCTTTCCTTTTCAAATCTCCGGAAATTTCAGACCACCGATTACATCTTTCTCGATGAACCGAGTTTGTCTCCTGGTCATCCAAAATCTGTACCAGAAGAACTCATCTGTTCCGACGCCATCGCTGCCTCCAAAGAAGGTCATCCGACCCTCCGCAAAGAATGCTACCACCCACCCAGCCTCCCACACCACCTATGCCGCACCTGTTGAGTCTAATGCACCACTCACACCGCCTCCACCCAAAGAATCCAAAGAACCTGTCGAGTCTCCTCGCTTCGCAACACCGCCGCCAACTGCCCCGCAGCCTCACCGCTACTACCAGCCCCGACCTCCCACCGCAGCCCCTCACCGCATGGAGACTCGTGGCACAACACGGGATCTTCAAACCCAAGGTTCACTTCAATCTCTCCACACAAACCTTATCACCCATTCCAAAGAATCCAAAACTAGCTAAAGCTGGACCCCAATTGGAATGCGGCCATGTGCGAAGAGTTTAACGCTTTAACCAAGCGAACACTTGGGATTTGGTACCTAGACCGGTGATGTGAATGTTATCCGGTGTATGTGGCTATTTCGTCACAAGTTCGAGAGACAAGTGGTGACTTAGAGAGGTATAAGGCAAGACTAGTTGCAAATGGCACTAATCGGCGGAGGGTATTGATTGTGGTGAGACATTCATCCGGTTGTTAAACCGGCCACTATTCAATTTGTTCTCGGTATTGCTATGGGCTTGCATTGGCGATTCATCGACTTGATGTCAAGAATGCGTTTCTTCATGGGGATTTGAAAGAGGCGTGTACATGCATCGACCTCACTGGTTTTGTTCATCCGGCACTCCACGGTTTGTGTGTCGTCTCGTGAAGTCATTGTATGGATTGAAACAGCCCCGCGCTTGGTATGATCGGTTCGCCAGTATCTTACGCAAATTGGTTTTGTATGTAGCGGTGTGATACCTCTCTCTTCACTTTTCACCGAGGTAGCGACCTTTGCATATTTGCTATTATATGTCGGCGATATTGTTCTTCTTGCCTCATCGACGGGTTGAAGAATAAAATCATTGCTCTACTCAAACTGAATTTGTTATGACCGACTTGGGAAGCTAAGTTACTTTTGGGTATATCGGTGACTAGATCTGCTGCCAATATGTTCCTGTGTCGGCCAAAGTATGAGAAGAGATAGTGTCTGAGGGCCAAGATGACAAATTGTAAAATTATGCCAACTCCGGTGGACTCAAAATCCAAGCTTAGTGCCAATGACGGTGCGCCGATTTACGATCCCACTCTATATCGAGTCTAGCGGTGCTCTTCAAGATCTTACATTCACTAGGCACGATATTGCATATGCCGCTCGGCCAGGTGTGTCTGTTCATGCACGACCCCCGAGAATCCCATTTCGCCGCCCTCAAACGTATTATCAGATATGTTAAAGGCACACTTGACTTTGGATTACATCTACACCCCTCTGCCCCAACCAAATTGCTAGCCTACACGGATGCAGATTGGGCAGGATGCCCCGACACACGTCGCTCCACCTCTAGGTACTGTGTATTTCTTGGGGATAATCTTATCTCATGGTCCGCCAAGCGGCATGCCACGCTGTCCCGTTCGAGTGCTGAAGCAGAATATCGCGGAGTTGCTAATGTCGTCGCTGAGATCTGTTGGCTCCGAAATCTTCTTTTGGAGCTCCAGTGTCCATTACGCAAGGCGTCTATAGTTTATTGTGACAACATATTTGCTATCTATATATCTCATAATCCAGTCCAACATCAGCGAACTAAGCATATTGAGATGGATATCCACTTTGTGCGAGAGAAGGTTGCTCGTGGTCAGGTCAAAATTTTACATGTGCCTTCCTCGTATCAGTATGCAGATATTTTCACAAAGGGACTACCGCGACAACTCTTCACCGACTTCCGATCCAGCCTTAGCATTCGGCCTCCTCTCGCTCCGTCTGAGGGGGAGTATTAGCGAATATTCTCAGAATATTCGTCGTATATTTTGTAATTATGATAAATGTATATTTAAGGTAACTTAGGATTCTAATTGTATTAGGAATCAACCTTTGTAAGGTAAGTTAGGATTCGTACCATATTAGGAATCAACCTTTGTACAGCTATATATATTGTGAATAATGAAAGAAATTCCCAAGGGAAATTATTCTATCTTTCAATCAACACTCTTAATAACTCATGTCATAAGAAATTATTTAGAACATTTCATTATACACTTTATGTATACGGTGTGTAATATACTCTTAACAATAGTATGCTAGCATGCACATACCATGTAGTAAGTCATGCTTAAAATAAAAATCAACTCATACATCATCGTAAATATAAACTGGTGTAAAACTAGTAGTTGTTGGAAATTTGCCTTTGGCGGGGAGATGCGTCCACCCATCTTTGATGAATTAAACACTAGTCTTCCGCATGTTGGAAACTTTGTCTCTTCGCACATGCATGATCTACGAAGTGAGTAGATGATCGTAGGGTCAAGAATCGTCAAATTTCGTTGAGAAATGAAAGAGATATTGGTCCACGAAGTAAGGTGTTTGAGGCATGAAAATGTGGTGTGGGACAAATCTACCACATCGGTGGGAATAGGAAGAATTGCTCTCTATATAAGTCTCTAATGTGGTAAAGGTTTGGGACCCTAAGGGGTATCCCATGTGTTTAAAGGAGGGAGGACCTCGATGTGTTTGGGTTCAAGGCTAAGCCCACTGCCTTGTGCCGCCGCCGTGCCCGTCAGGTCTCGATCCACGTGTTTGTGGGAACTTTCTGATATTATCTTTTTGGACCCCAAATTGCTTAATATTTACAGTTTGATCCCCAGAATTTCTGAAAAGTTGATTTTGGAACTTTCTGCCTACCGTTGAAACTATTTTTTAGGCATTAATCAGCCATTACTTGGCTGATTAACTCCTCCATTATCAGCCCTTCTTCAATGGCCATGAACAACCCATAAATCAACCACTCTAATGGCATTAAAACTGCCATTTACAATCCTCCTAATGGCCATTAACAGCCATGTTTTGGGCAGTTGAACAACCCCTCCTCCATGCTATATATTGAGTTGTTGTTGGCTCAATAACGTGAGAGAATGCACACGAAAATAGCAGCATATTTCAGTCACAAAAGAGCACAAAACAGTGGCCAAAATCAGTACAAAACAGTGGCCAAAATCACTGGTGAAAATCAGTACAAAACAGTGAGCAAAGACCCTCATATACACAAGATATACACTACAGAGACACACTATATACACAGAGACAAAACAGAAGAGAATATAGAAACTCTTCCTTCCTTTTACATATCTTCAGCAAGTCGATTCATATTTATTTTATTCGGCAGGCTCAACCTATTGGCTTTGTAGCGTTGAGATTAAAGTGTTGTTTTATCTTGGGAGACTATTGCCCGCTAACGTAAAAGCATATATACGGGGTAATCTCGTCTTAAGGACAGAGGGCAATCCCTCGACTCAACACACAACGTTGTAACCATCCAGATTTAGTTGTTTCTTGATTTCAGGATATCAAGATTCAAGACACAACAAGCTTACGAAGATTGACCATTTATTTATCCTTTCGAACACTTATAATAGTTATTTACTTCCCGTACTGCTTTATAAAGTACAATAGAGTACCAATAGTTTAAGACAAGATTGTATTGTATTACTATTAGTATTCGAAAGATGTCGGTCAAAAGTTGTGTAACCAAATCTGAATATGGCAATGGTTTTCTGGTAGAAGAGAGTGATGATGATGAATGTGTTCATGGTGTCACCCCTACCAAGACTGGTGGGAACAAGCGCTCTCGAGAGCCTGAGGATGTCAACTGGGACAAGAGGAGAAGGCTGAAGATGTGGTTCTATCTTGCAGCAGAAGACCTATATCTGTCCCAGACAAAGGATCCGAATAATGGTAAGAAGAAAATGAACACTTAGTCTGATGAAGTGACTGAAGTGGGCCAGAATCCGAAATTGGGATAAGTAGTTTTTCTTACTTGTCAAGAATAAAGATTAAATGATGTCTGATTAAAAATGGCTTAAAGTAAGGAGGAATATGAAAATAATTTATATTCCTTACGCTTTAAAATCAGAAGTTTAATCTCATCTTCTTTCCCGTTTAAAGATTGGATTTTGTAAACGACTTAAAAAGATCCGCTATTTTAAGTGTAATTATTAAAAGTGTGTAAAGTATGTTCGCACATACGAGGGAGAAAGATCCACTGACTGTGCGAAAACTGTTACCACTCTTAAGTAAGCGCCAACTATTGTCTGGGCACCAATCATAACGGAAGAAGACTAAAAGCTAAAGACGTTGAGCCTGTCACACTATTTGGCAGAAGATCCTTCATATGATGATATTGTACACTCAGTCATACAAAGCCTCCGGGCGACTGGAGTGGGCCAAAATTCCTTTGATATGATGATATTGGACACTCAGTCATACAAAGCCTACGGGCAACTGAAGTGGGGCCAGAATTCATTTCATAGGAAAAGTAATGGACACATAGTAAGGTGGGCCAGAGTTTTCAGGTCTTAAATGATCTGAAGGCCTAAAGAAAGGCAGAAAAGAAATTGGACACTCAGTCTGCCAAAACAACTGGAGTGGGCCAGAGTATCCAGATCAAATATGATCCGATTATGCCCTAACCACGGGAAAGAGGTTGTTCATGTGAAGCAACGCCACCTCTAAAAATAGAAGGGGTTGGAGAGGTTGTCCCCAATAGGACTTCAGGGAATGGGATCACTCTAAAATAAGGTGATACATGTCCCAAACTTGGTTTAAGGGACGATGTTGGTCAAGCTGGTTTGAGACTAGTCCAGCAGGTCTGTAATAACTAAGAATGGTACAGTATGTCTGTAGCCAAATGAATGATATATTTGTAATCCGTGCATCTATGCCATCATAGAATTAAGACACGTTAAATAGAAAGTCATTCAAAAGCTAGCAAAGTTGAGATTGTTGCCTTCTTTTGACATAAACCCTCAAAATGAATGTGAGGTAGGCGAAGAGGCAAAATCACATTTTCAAATTCCGTCAAAGGAATAGCGAAAGAAGCACCGCTCCTCTAGAACTTAGTCACACCTTTATGGGTGATTTAAAGTTTATACAAAATAGAGGGGGGAAACAAGTACTTTGTGACCTTTTTTTATGATGGTACAACGTATGTAATCCTTTGTTTGTTGAAAAGCAAAGATGAAGTTGTTGAAGCGGATAAGCGCTACAAAACATAAGTTGGAAATCAACTAAGCCTATAGATTGCGAAATTCGTAGTGATAGAGGGGAGAATGTGAAGCATCGTTCATTAAACGACTGTTCATATCTCACCTCAGTCCAACGGTGTTAGCCAAGCGCAAAGTCATATGCCCAAATTATGTGGGGTGGCTTGGTAAAAGTTGGAATACCAAAACAGGTCAAGTTGTACCTAAGACTGTAGATTGCATATCCACTGGATCAGCAAATAATAGTAGTGTTTATCGCCTCTTGGCGTCAAAGAATGCTGAATTCTTAGAAGATAACTTTCCTTGAAAAGGAAAAAGGAGTAATTGCTAAAGGTTAACAAGAACCCGCGAGGGCATGACTGTCCGGAACTAGACGTTCTGTATCTACAGGACTCGAAAGTTGCTGGCTATCCGGAACTTAATAATCCAGATCTGCAGAACTCAGGGATTCTAGATGTTGAACCGAGACGGAGCAAAGAAGGGGACAAAGACTTGTTCCAGTCCTTCTAGCTTGTATGGTTGAGAATGAACCATGGACAATTAATAAATAATTGTCATCTCCAAAAGCGCTGCTTTGGAAAGAAGCTACAAAGAGAGAAATAGATTCCTTCATATAGAACCATACTTGCGTAATGGTTGATCTTCCTCAGGGAAAAGAACCTTTGGGTTGTGAAAAAGGATACTCAAAAGTGAGTACAAAGTAGATGGATCTACTGACGAGTTCAAAGCCTCGGCTAATTGTATATGTGCTCCCTTGGGAGTAGCTTAACATCATGGGCCATTGCAGTCTTGCGTGGCATGGATGTTGAAACAACCTTCCCAACCGGAGAGTTGGAAGAAGAGAATCAGAGTTGGTTTGCTGGACTGTTGGGCTTCTTCCTGAAACTTTCATTTTGGTCCTGAAAGTTTCAGATAAAACAGAAACATTGACTCTGAAATTAGAAAGCCAACAGTTGGAGAATCAACTTTCTGAAAGTAAAAGTCATATTGAAACAAAGCCTCGATATGAAAGATATGGGTATCACAGATGACATATTAGGAATTGGATTTCTAAGACATCTAACGGACTGGTCGATAGTTGACAGTCTCGTTGAAGCCACCAATGGATATGAATCATAGAACTGATTGGAATCATGGTGCACCCATAGACAAGGAGCGATATGCATAGGTCATGTGTAGTTCAATGTATTATACACACTACAACTGACCGGGTATCGTCCTACAAACAGATCAGTTGAACTAAGGTTCACTGATGATTTTAATACATGATCGGTAGAAGGCGTTAAGTCGGATATGACGATATCTGAATTATTCGCTTATCTACGGATTATAGTATTCTGGATGTCCAGTGATTCTGAGAGAACACAGTGATGCAAACTGGACATCAAATCTGAAGAACACCAAAGCCACAAGTAAATGTGTATGGTGGGTCTTGGAAAAACCTCTAAGCAAACTTGCATCGGCCGATTCATGATGGAATCGGAGTTTATCGCTTTATACAAAGCATGAAAGAAGTTGAGTAACTTCATGGCACCTTAGAGAACGTCCCTTATTGGGAGAAACCCGTGCCTTCAGCAGTTATATACTGTGGCTAGCCGGTCGGCTTCAGGAAGGACACGGATGACGGCGTCTGGACATATCTGTCAGGATCTGTCGGAGACATAAGACCGTATGGCAGTTGATCATCACGGGAGTCACTACCTTATTTACTAACTAAGGGACTACCCGAAGATCAAGTGTTCTGCCTGTCTAGGGGAATGGGCTTAAAACCCAAACAATACGAACCTTTGCGGTGGTAACCCAACCATACTGATTGGAGATAGAATTTGGTTCAATGGAAAAATTAAGCGGCAAAAGGTTCAGTTGAGCGCTTCGGTGGAAGCAAGAAGCACTTCGGATGATGATTTCTGTACGGAAACATGAATCCAAAGCTGTTCCCGCGATAGACATTAAAGTGCTACCTGCATGATGGGTAAATGTTAAGCTTCTAAACCTTTAACGATCCTCAAACGGTTGAGGTTAAGGTTGGGGAAACTTTTAATGATTTCTAACACTTATGAAGTGGGGTATAGCAGGATACCTTGTAGGAGATCACCTATTTAAGTGCGAGGATGGCCGCCTCAAATGAACGCACTTAAGAATCCAAGTGTGTCCACGGCCACAACGGATAAAACGTAAGAAATAAAATGAATAAGAAGAGTTATTGTGTTGATATTATTATCTTGGCTTACACTAAACACTGACGGTTCAAGATATCACGTTCACCGCGTAGTAAGTAAGTCCGATGGTATTCAACTAGGGAAGGTTCAAAGCGAAAGCTACCTCTCCTGATATAATATCTTTTCGCTGAAAGATTGCTGAAATGTAGGCACCTTGTGTGTGCGCCAAAATCTTTCTTTCATAGAGGGGATTGTTGGAAATTTATCTTTGGCGGGGAGATGCGTCCACCCATCTTTGATGAATTAAACACTAGTGTTACGCATATTGGAGACTTTGTCTCTTCGCACATGCATGATCTACGAAGTGAGTAGATGACCGTAGGGCCAAGAATCTTCAAATTTCGTTGAGAAAAATGAAAGAGATATTGATCCACGAAGTAAGGTGTTTGAGGCATGGAAATGTGGTGTGCGACAAATCTACCACATCGGTGGGAATAGAAAGAATTGCTCTCTATATAAGTCTCTAATGTGGTAAAGGTTTGGGACCCCAAGGGGTATCCCATGTGTTTAAAGGAGGGAGGACTTAGATGTGCTTGGGTTCAAGGCTAAGCCCACACGCGCGCCGCCGCCGACCGCCCGTCCGGTACCGTCCGATCTCGGTCTCGGTCACGGGTCACGGGTCATGGGCTGTGGGCTGTGGAGACTTTCTGATATTATCTTTTTGGACCCCAAATTGCTTAATATTTACAGTTGGTCCCCAGAGTTTCTGGAAAGTTGATTTTGGGGTGACGGAAGGCGAAAAACTTTCTGCCTTACCGTTGGAACTTTTTTTTAGGCATTAATCAGCCATTACTTGGCTGATTAACTCCTCCATTATCAGCCCTTCTTTAATGGCCATGAACAGCCCATAAACCACCCATAAATCAGCCACTCTAATGGCATTCAAACTGCCATTTACAGCCCTCTTAATAGCCATTAACAGCCATATTTTGGGCAGTTGAACAGCCTCTCCCCCATGCTATATATTGAGCTGTTGTTGGCTCAATAACGTGAGAGAATGCACACAAAAATAGCAGCACATTTCAGTCACAAAAGAGCACAAAACAGTGGCCAAAATCAGTACAAAACAGTGGCGAAAATCAGTGCAAAACAGTGAGCAAAGACCTTCATATACACAAGATATACACTACAGAGACACACTATATACACAGAGACAAAACAGAAGAGAAGATAGAAACTCTTCATTCCTTTTTCATATCTTCAGCAAGTCGATTCATATTTGTTTTATTCGGCAGGCTCAACCTATTGACTTTGTAGCGTTGAGATTAAAGTGTTATTTTATCTTGGGAGACTATTGCCCGCTAACGTAAAAGCATATATACGGGGCAATCTCGTCTTAAGGACAGAGGGCAATCCCTCGACTCAACACACAATGTTGTAACCATCCAGATTTAGTTATTTCTTGATTTCAGGTTATCAAGATTCAAGACACAACAAGCTTGCGACAGTTCTCAACATTGGTCTTGCAAGGTTATCAACATTAAGACACAACAAGCTTGCGACAGTTCTCAACATTGGCCTTGCAAGGTTATCAACATTAAGACACAACAAGCTTGCGGTAGTTTTGAAGATTGACCATTTATTTATCATTTCGAACACTTGTAATAATTATTTACTTTCCGCACTGCTTTATAAAGTACAATAGAGTACCAATAGTAGTAACCTCAACATGATTTCTAAAACATTCTTGCTCAACGCAGACGGTTGTTCATGTGGTTGGTTTATTTAGTAAGTTATTGATTTTGCATAGGAGGCAAACGGGCGGGTCAGATCCGATATAGGCGGTCGAAAATGAGTTAAACAAAAACGCATAGAATATTCTATTCGCTCATATTTAACATGGATGAAGAATGGGATAACCAACCGATAATATGGATATCCATATTATCCATAGTTTCAGGAATAGTCCGGCGAGAACACAAGCTAAAAAGCCAAAATAAGCTTAGACTCTCAAAAAGCAAGACCTCATGAAAAACAACAAGCAGACAAATGAGTATTAATAATAAGGCTGCGTACAATTGACCCTTGTGGTCCGGTCCTTCCCTGGACCCCGCGCATAGCGGGAGCTTAGTGCACTGGGCTACCTTTTTTATTTAAATCCATTTTTAGTGGATAATATCCATGTTTGATCTATTTTTAAAATGTCAGTTATCTGACCTATGTCTAATGGGTCGGTGAAAGAAAAAATCACTTGATTATTTTCATTAATGAAAAAGTCTATATACACAATATACAATATGTAAATATGGAAAATCATATTCTTACTATAATACTAATATCCTAATTACTCTTGTTCAAGACTTCTACAAAATATGGTAAGTAATCTAAATATACACAAATATACACACACACAGTTTCACACACACAGTTTCTATCACACCCCCACAGTCATAGCTTGCGGTTATCGTACGCTGAGACTGACCCTAAAATCTTCAAACAGAACTAAGGGAAGACCCTTAGTAAAGATGTCAGCAATTTGATACCTTGAAGGGACATGTAAAACACGTACTTGTCCATGAGTTACCTTTTCACGAACAAAATGAATATCCATCTCGATATATTTAGTGCGTTGATGTTGGACAGAATTCCTAGAGAGATAGACGACACTAAAATATTACGCAGCGGACATGACTTAGACACCACATCGGCTACTCCTTGATACTCGGTCTCCGCACTGGATCGCGATAAAGTAGCCTGGCATTTTGCCGACCAAGAGACCGAGTTATCACCAAGAAACATACAATAACCAGAGGTTGAACGTCTGGTATCTGGATATCCACCCCAATCAGCATATGTATATGACACGAGAGTAGAGACTGAGGATGGATATAAATGCAACTCATAATCAAGTGTGCCCTGTATGTATCGTATAATGCGTTTGATCGCATGCATGTGCTCAATCTGCAGATCATGCATAAATAAGCACACATGCTGAACTGCATAAGTAATATATGGTCTTGTGAATGTAAGATATTGAAGAGCCCATGTAAGACTACGATAGTGGGTTGGATCCTCATATGGTGTGCTAGACGTAGCACTCAGCTTCGGTTTGGTATCAACTGGAGTAAAAAATGACTTACAAGATGACATGTCAGCTCTCTCAATAATCTCAGCCGCATACTTCCTCTGTGATAGAAATAGACCACCTACATGACGAGTGACATTTATTCCCAAAAAATAACTCAAGGGCCCCAAGTCTTTCATAGCAAATTATGAATTGAGAAGGGTCATGATAGACTTGCGCAAACTATCAAAAGAGGCAGTCAAAATAATATCATCCACATCCAACAGAATGTATGCTAGAAAAGTACCACGACGATAGATAAACAAATAATGATCAGACATGCTGTGAGAAAATCCAATAGTGGACACATAATCTGCAAACCTCTTATACCAAACCCGTGGGGCTTGCTTAAGCCATATAAGGACTTATTCAGCAAACAGACACAATGAGGATAATTGGGGTTCTTAAAACCCAAGGGCTGATGCATGTATATTATCAACTTAAGATCACCGTGTAAGAAATCATTTTTCATATCGAGCTGATGAATGAGCCATGCTTTCGAGAGAGCCAGAATAAGCACAGTGCAAATAGTTGTTGGTTGGACCACCAAACTAAACGTCTCTCCATAATCCACGCCAACCTGTTGTGTTTTATCATCACCTACAAGACGTGCCTTATGCCTCTAAAAAGAACCGTCAGAATTTTTTTATGAGTAAAATCCACATAGAACAAATAATATTGACACTAGGCGGACGGGGCACCAACTCCCACGTCTTATTTGCAATAAGAGTATTATATTCATCATCCATGACCATTTTCCAATTCGGGTCATGAATGACAGACACATGATTACGTGGTTGGGGCAATTTGTTGACATTATAATTTAGATTAAAATGTCTTTTAAGTTTAAAAATACTACGTTGACTATGAGTAACATGCCTTTGACTCAAAATAGGAGGGGACGTGTTTTGGGTAGGTGTCGGGTCGGGTAAAACTGGACCAGCATGAAATAGGCATCTTTGGCCCGATGGCGAGAAAGCGTAATGATAAAATTAGGCCGGCACGGTGGGCTCTTGGCCGAAACAGTGAACTCGGGTGGACTACATTTGGGCGTGACGATGGGCCTTGGCCGGTAAGCGAAGGATGGATCGATAATATTTGGGCCAGCAAGCAGTGGGCATGCTGACTGATTTTGGTCATGGGATAACTCAGATAAATGGTGGATAGTATACAGTGAGAGCTCATCATCCAAAAAATTATACGAACTAGACACAAAATTATACAATTTAGCAAACGGAAATTGGGTTTCATAAAAAATGACATGGCGACTAATTATGATTTTATTAGAGGATAAATCAAAACACTTGTAACCACGATGATTAGACGGATAACCCAAAAACACACAAACGGTAGTACGGGCTTGTAGTTTGTTAATTGTAGTAGATGAGAAAAGCGGATAGCATAAACACTCAAACACTCTAAGATGAGAATACGAGGGATCCTTATTATAAAGAATTTTTAGGGGTGATTGATATGCTAAACCTTTGCTAGGAAGTATGTTAAGGAGATAGGTAGTCATTTGTAACGCGTGATGCCAAAAGAATGGAGGTAATGAAGCATGGGCTAGTAAAGTTCAGATAATATTATTAATGGTACGAATTTTTCTTTCGCCCTTCCCATTTTGTGAGGACGTATGAGTACAAGAAAACCGAAAAGATATTCCATGAGTGTCACAAAATCCCCGAAATGTCCCATTATCATATTCCCTACCATTATCACATTAAATATTTTTTATTTTCTGTTCAAATTGAGTACGGATGAAAGCTCTAAATTTTAAGAATGTGGAAAAACTTGAGATTTTTTAGACAAAGGAAAAGTCCACAAAAAATTAGAATAATCAACCAAAAATAAAACATAATAACGATGGCCCAAAGAACTCAAAACGGGATGTGTCCATAAATCACTACGAATAATGTCAAAAGGCATCGACGTACTAGAAGTAAAGGCTACAAACAGAAATCTAACATGTTTCCCTAGAGGACAAGAAGGACAACTAAGAGTACTACACGTACTCTTACAATCAATAAAGTTATCATTTTAAGAGAAGAAAGAATAGACGACCCTGGATGATTCAAACGTGCATGCCACAAAGAATGAGCAAAATAGGCAAATGTAGAAGGTGTGGCTTGATTTGTGGAAATGATGGTGGTGGTGTTTGAATAAAGCTCTCCCCGACTATTACACCTCATTAGAGGTATCCCCATCGTGAAATCATTCACAGAAAAATCAAAAGGGTCAAAGGTAACAGAAACTCAATTATCAGTTGTGAATTTTCGGACATACACCAAATTTTTAATTAAGTGAGGGGGGTATGAATGACATTTTTTAGGACTAGAGGTGGATGTGGGGGGAGGCAAATTTGTGTGACCATAACCACGAATTGGAATTAAATTGTCATCACCAACAATTATGCCACGATTATTGCTCAAATTAAAATAAGACGAGAGATTACCTTGGGCGGGCGTCATATGAGAAGTGGCTCTGGTGTCCATATATCAATTTACGTCTGGGGGATTTAATCCAAGTGTATGCATCGCTGCCTCAATGTCCGTAGGTGCCGGACCAGAAATTGGGCCCGCAACAGCAAAGGCATGCTAAGGCCGAGGCCCAAGCAGGCTAGCCTGCTGCTAGGGCCCAGCCGACTGTTTGGGATGGTACTGGAATTGGGCCTATGGCTAGCCCAATTTGCTAGAACGCCTGGGCAACTACGAAAGGCCATGTTGGGCCACTGGCCACTGGCCCAGTAGCCCTACACCCATTGTGCAGTGGCCCAAGGCTGCGACCAGCGGTGTTGTGGCCCAGCTGTCCCATCGCCGCCACTGTTCCGACCACCGCCACTACCGCGAACGTCGCGACCGTCGCTGCGGTTCTTGCCACTATTTTTCCGATTTTGACCATTTTTGCCGCCACCATTGTTACGGTTTTGGCTAGAGTTGGCCGAGAATGAGTGAGGGTCATCAGACATAGGCATCATCATGATGGAATTAGCTCTGGTAGCCGCCTTTTTAGCCAAGCCGGCCTCTTCTAATATGAGCATGGAACGGGCCTGGTAGAACGGTGGAAGAGGATTACTTTGACGAAGAAGTGTCTCAACGCCATTATAAGCCTCAGATAGGCCTGCAACCATCTGAAGAACGAGACAATCATTAGTAACGGGCGCACTAACGTTCTTGAGTTGATCCACCAATTCCCTCAGCCTTTTACAATAGGATGAGACATTCGAAAAATCCTCCATATTGACATGAAAAAATTCCTGCTCAAGAATGACGACACGGGAATTTTTGTTATCTTGGAATATATCATGCACCCGATTTCAAGTTTCCATTGTCGTGGAGTCAGGTTCAATAATCGTCTGCAACAGGTCCGTAGAGATAGTGGAATAAACCCACTGGAGTACTGTAGAATCAAGAGCGTCCATAACATAGGGTCATCATCGGCGGTTGGCACCTCTCCTTGCCTGCTTTCGCGGGGATGATGTGATGAAGGACTTGATGCAAGCGTGCGTGAACTTTAAATAATTCCGCCCACGTTGTGTATAGGACATTTTCCATCTCAAAAACGATAGGTATTTGGTTCTTGATGTTGGAGACTGTAAGGACAGGATGAAACGTGTTCTTTGAGGAAGACATGAAGAAATAACAAGAGGAGAATTAGAGATTTTTGGAAGAGAAAAAAAAACCACATGTTGAAGGGAGAGGTTGGCCGAAGGCCAATGGTAAGTAAGGCAGCGGAAGGAGGAATTTTGGAGAATGAAAAATTTGCCCTAAACTGCTGATACCATGAAAGAAATAATCATTTGATTATTTTCATTAATGAAGAGGTCTATATATATAATATACAATCTCTAATTATGAAAAATTATATTCCTACTATAATACTAATATCCTAATTACTCTTGTACAATACTTTACAAAATATGGTAAATATACACAAATATACACACACGGTTTCTATCAGTCGGATTGGATGGTTATTGCGGAAGATGTTAAGTTAGAAGTAATGCTTATTTTTATCTTACATTGGTGCTGTTGGATCTGTATCTGTTGTCTCAAAAGTGGAAGGAACTGGTAGAGAATGCTAGGGCCAAGCAATTACAGCCACATGTAGGGGTGAGCAGTGCAGTGCAGGTACCGGATACCGGCGGAACCGACACTAGCAGGTAGGTTAGGGTAGATATATTATAATAGCGGGTAGGGTCAGGGTAGTAAAATTAAGAACCGATCAATGTCGGGTCCGGTTAGGTTCAGGAAAATAGAGGCAGTACCGGACCGGAGCAAATCTGGAACCTATAAAATATTAAATATTTTAATTTTTTTAGAAACATTTGGACCACTTTTAACTTTTTCCAAAATTATTTGTTGTTGCCTTGCGTTGATTTTCCCAACCCAAGGCGTAAATATTTTATCTTTTTCACCCTTTATGCTTCTTCTATTTGAGATACTATCTTCAATTTGTATTACTTTTTATTTGAAATGTAAATCTATTTTTAAAATTTGTGTATATTTTTATAGTTGTGAAGATGAAATTTAGGAATTTACTAGTATAATAAAGCTTTTCTTTTGTATCGATGAGCTTATGAACACGAAAATAAGTTTAATTCGAGATATTTTCAAATTTATTTTGAAATCAACACGTTCAATTAATTGAGTGTCAAATTTGGCTTGCAATTTTAGGTTTTAGTAGCGAATTAATTTTTCTACAATGAATAAGTTTTCTAAAACTTCTTATAAGAGGTACTAAAAACTCGATTGCAGGCTAAAAAACTACTTGATGAAATTATTTTAGAACTCTTTTTATTCTCATAGGCTTAAAAATTGTTGCTTAATTTGTGTTTTTATTTCTGAGTGCAGGGAACCTACTGGACCTGCGGGTCCGGGTAGGTTCCGGGTAATGATTGCTACGGGTAGGTTCCGGGTAGTAAATTTAGGAACCGATCTTTTACCGGGTAGGGTCCGGGTAGTTAAAAAATGTTAGGGTACCCGGACCCGCTCACCCCTAGCCACATGAGTACAATTCAGGTTACTATCGTTACTAGTATATATTGTGTTTTCGTTGAATTTATACCTGGAATTCTAGATTATCTTACGGGAGTCTACTGATGCGTTGTGGTTTCCAAATTCAGGGACTTTCACGTTATCCAACTTGGGTATGTTTGGTGTGGACCAATTTGATGCTATTCTTCCTCCTGGCCAGGTGAGGGAGTGGGTACAGCTGACTTCTGTTTCCAATACGATTCATCTCGTTTTTAGGAAATAATCTCAACTTAAAACTGAATGATGTTCAGGGGGCTATAATGGCTGTTGGAGCATCAAAACCAACTGTTGTAGCTAATGCTGATGGGTTTTTCAGCGTCAAAAATAAGATGCTGGTATGTCTTGCATTCTGTTCCCTTTGTTAAGTTCTGTGGAAGTGCTAAATTTAACAGAAGATAATTGTAGGTCACCTTATCAGTTCTCACTTTAATTAGATAATGTTTCCCAAATAATTCTTCTTTACTCTAAGCCACTCAAAAATATAACTCTCGTTGAGTTTTTATATAAAGTTTGGTTAAAAGAGTTCCTATTGCCCTTGAATTTTAGAAGTTCAAAACAAAAACAAAAAAGATTGTTCACCATCTGTTTATTTTAGATTGACGTTTTGTAAATTTTCAATGGTTTTGAAGTGCTTGTGGCAAAAACCTCCTTTCTGGCCATCATATATTCAGTTTGACTTTGATAATTTTTGGTAGCTTTTGTTTGATTCTTAAGTGGCTGCATCATCCTTGTTGCATCCTTTATTCTACTTCTTTTATCTTTGTAAGGGCAGCCCGGTGCACTAAGCTTCCGCTATGCGCGGGGTCCGAAAAAGGGCCGGATCACAAGGGTCTATTGTACGCAGTCTTACCTGGAGAAGTTGTTTCCGCGGCTTGAACACCTCCTGATCACATGGTGCAGCTTTACCAGTTACTCCAAGACTCCCTTCTCTTTTATCCTTGTAAATCTTTGTAAAAAGAAAGTTTTGAAGATGTTACGTGATATCAATGGAAGAGATTCTTGTAGGTTTCCAATATTTTTCCTACATTGCAGTAGACTGGTTCCTGCATTTCCTGCTTCTCAGGGTGTCTTTTTACTCTAAATTTTCTTAGCTTAATTGATATCCATGATACATGTATATATCTTCCTGTAGTTAGTTTTGATATCTATGAAGTCGTGAAAAGGGTTTCTGGTAAGCCTTAGGGAGTGAAGAGCAAGTTGAAGACGGTGCTAAGCAGACTTAATGTGCAAAAAGATTTTCCTTTTATCCTCTTCAATGTTTGCAGTTTTTAAGTTATTTGATATATCGGAGCTTCATTCTCCCCTTGATAAGTGCTATATGAGATAGGTAGACAAGAACTTAGCTCTAGTGATTAGCAAGTTGTTTTGTTGTTCCAGTACATAACACTCATCCCTTGCAGCTGGAAATTACTGAATTACAATAGTCTTTACATGCCGAGTTCTGTGAGTAATTCAAAAACTTTCTGATTTGATATGTGATCTCCATTTTTGTGCCGACCAACCAACATAAAAAGCTGTTGATATTTTCCCATTGAACTTACCATTTAACAGTAAAGATTCTAGATAGTGCCTCGCTTCATGTGCCCTGCTATGGGCTTGTTCAAGTTGACTTGGATTTAGATGGGGTTGGAGGCTCGTTAACTTTGAAGCCTTAAGCTTATAATCATGACCATCCTGCTAGTCTCCTAGGGTCTTTTCGAGAATTAGTGTGGCTTCTATTGATTAGGATGGGTTTCGGTTCTAGTTAATAGCATTTCGGATTATATAATGCTAGGAAGCCGTGATAGTGGTACTAATTGTAGGGTTTTGTTGGGTTCAAAACACATAAGTAAGGCACATCGGAAGTTTAAAATTTTGTTCTTACTTACCCCAATAATTTCTTCTGCTTTGGTTACATGACAATAAAAAACCTGTAACATAAAACATGAACACTTATAGGTTGTATTATCTGGAGTCTTTACTAAAGGGTGGACACACGATTCCCTTTTCGGCTGCAAGCACAATGTTGCGATGTATTTATCTGTCAAGAAAGCCAGGAAATCTTGATAGAGTTTTGAGAGAGTTTCGTCCTAGACTCTAAGTCTAGAATTAGTTTATAGAATTGGTGTGTTTTAATTAACAATGGGAGTGTTGTATTTATAGTTAAAATTAGGTCACAAATCAGATTAGGGTTGGGCTTTAAGCCTGGCTCAAAAACCGAGGTGCAGTGGGCTAGTCTGACTGGGCCAATGCCGGGTCGGCGCCGCGGCGCCTTATGTAAAATTTCGTTTCCCGTTTTCATTTAATATATATATATTCAGCACATTAAATCCAAAATCTAATTTTGATTTAATTAAATAATTTCAATCTAATAGAAATTATCCCATAGTTATTATCAATTTACATATCTCGATCCCAAATCAAATATTTAATACTTTCTCAATACACCCTTAGATCGAAGAGACAATCGACATAGTATGACCCTATAGGCCTTCATATATCGACACTAATCCAATTAAGGTCCATACGGAACTCCTACACTGCGCCGTACGACGAATTCATATACGTTTACATGAATTCAGCAAACATAACCTTTATGTGAGATGATAAATTCCTTTCATTCGCGACACACTCGATCAAGCTTAGGATTTGCCATGTGTCTATCCAAATGGCTTGATCACTTTATCTCATTTATATTAGTTGACAACTAGACCATATTCTAAATATGTCTCTTGCATTGGCCAATGACTTGGTCGACCTAATATCACTGAGAAGTTGAGTGTTCTCTCGAATATCCAATCGAGGAATGAATCCCATTCTTGGCTCAATTACCACCTTAATTTACATCATAATGTACCCAACACAAGTCGTGTCTTATCCTATAAGGAGTTTAAGCTTAGGACATGATCAAAATACATTACTCTGTGAACAAGGTGCGTATTGACCTCAAGTCAAAAGACCTTTATATTCCACACGCTAATAACACTTTAGACATGTCTAACAAATAGTTTATCAGCAGGGTATACCAATACGTTCCAAAAGTATCCATGTGTCCATCACTAGTAACCATTACTAGTAACAGGCGAGACATACTACATTCTCTAAGAATGTGATGCAGACCACATGTCGACTTATAACATATCATCGAATCTCATTCTCGATGATCATTAGTCGAGGCTATTTTAGAGTTACGCTCTATCATCAATATCTCACTCTATCACGTAAGCTCAAGGGATGCACATTAATGAATAATTACAAATAATCAAATAATAATTCAATAATCTCAAATGCCATAAATATTAATCTTATTAATAATACGAATGTGTTCAAGTACATTTGTCTCTAATAATGATTGTCTCTAGGACATACATACTTTATTAATACTAATACTAATCTCTACGTTGGTCGAACTCTCCAAAAATAGCCCGCACCCGTGTCAGATCCTCCAAAATGCACTGCTTTTAGAGGATCCGATACTCACCTGTCGACATTTTAAGGGCCCTAGCATCATATACAGATCTAATTTCTCTCACATTTTAGTTTCCGTGATATGAAGTACACAAAGAGATGAAGTTTGGTTTTCTTTACTCATCGTCCTACATAACAAGAATCCAGTGGCAAGTGAGGCACATGCGAACATGATTTGTTTTGTCTCTAATGTTGTTTAAAGTCTAACGGAGATGCAACAACTATGATGCCTCAATTCCAAACTAGTCGGATTAAATGAATCCTCAATATTCATTCCACTCCATTTGGACTCATTCGTTATAAATTGATTAGTTTTACAGAACTGCAATAAGAGATGCACTTCATGTGCCTCAAGAAACAATCGCTCTTGGCATGTATTTGTGGGAGTTTATCCTTGGATTCAGTTAATGTAAGCTATCTTTGGATTTAAGGTTGGTCTGCTTTCTGGTTGGTTTTGAAGCAATGAGTTTAGTGTTTGGTATTCTTTTGGAATGTGGATCTGGATTTGGTTTTGAGAAATATTTGTGTTTGAAACATATCAATCAAAGACTGGGTGAGCTGTAGTTACGCTTACTTGTTCGGCGGAACCTAGCAGCTTTGGTCTAGACCTTCTATATGTACAAATAATTTATTCAGAACATATTAAGGTGCCTTCAAATCTAGAACCCATAAACAAAAAGAAACCAATAAATCCAAAATCCTAGCACGCTTCTGGTCAAACACAACACATTTCAGATGCTATCATATTGGAGAAAGCAATTAAAACCGACTAAACCTTTTTATTTGTTATTAACGTACTTTCAACTATCTTGGAAAGAACAGTATAAGAGAAAATTAATTGCCAAAAACAAGCTACAGTCATCTCACTTTGTTTCCACTTTTCAGCGTTGGCCTGGTTTTTGGTTTTGACCAAAACCAACTATTGGTTGTCTAGAATTCTGTTTCCGAAAACCAAATGTTACTGGTTTTAGAATTAAACACAGCAGAACTGTGTTTGCTTCACTAAGGGTCTGTTGGAAAGCCACCTGTTAATTGGAATTGGTGTAATTATGAGGGTAGTACACAATCTAGTAATTACACAGTATAGTAATTACGATGACCTGTTTGTTTGTCATAAGTTAATTATATTGTAATTACAAGCGTACTATTTGGTTGCACAAGTGTAATTACACAGTTAAATATTTTAAATTTTAAAAATAAAAGTTAATTATCAAAAACTAAACATTAATATTTGACAAATATATGTTAATATAAGAAATATTACTTAATTTTATCTATCATTGTGTATTTAATATACATATTATTTTGAAACTATAGAACTAAATAATTATAAATTTGTAACTAGTATTGTAAAAACGTTGATATCTATAAATAAATAATACTTTAATTGAATCAATTAATAAGAACTTCTTACGAAGCATACATTTTGCAATAACATCACGGACAACATGTTTGATAAAAAATTAATATTTACAACCATAATTTTATAATTTTAGTTAAATGTTAAAAAGTAATATATTAATGCTAACATTACTCGATATAAGCTAAGTTTGCATATAACCTCATCCAACAACGAAATTCAACTTTAATGACATCACTAGCGTGTTGTAAGTCAAGTTTGTGGATGACTAATCCTTTCTAAGATTAGGAGGTGTAACTTTCTTTAAAAAAAATTAGAATAAAAACATAGCTACCTTTTAAATAAAAAAAAACAAATAAGAAAGTTAATATAGCTAAGTGAAATAAAAAAATAAAAAAATAAATTAATAAAGAAACACAATATGAGAAATTACGTAGAAGAACGTGAACTAAAGGTTGAGAAGTGAGAAATAAAGAAATAAAAGATAATAATATTTTTTTAAAAAGAATTTAAAAGTTAAAATTAAAAATAAAATAAAAAATAAAAAAAGAATAGAAATAAAAAATAAATTAAAAAAAAAAAGAGATTCAGAAAATAACTTTGTATTACCTGTAATTCTCAGTCCCTTTCTTGAGAATTTGAGAGTGTAATTACCGCCCTTCAATTAGATCAAATTACATGCTGACCAAGTAATTACCTGATCAGACAAACATCCGAATCCAATTACAGGGTGGCTTTCCAAACAAGCCCTAATGCGGTATCCTTAATCCTTGCTCTTACTCTAAGAGATAGTTTTTCTCACATTTTCATCTGTACACAATGCTACAAGATAACGAATGTAACCTTGTTAATTTACCAATATATATGCATCATCAAGCACATTTTTGACCTTTCCTCTCCTTTCACAATTTTCTGATTCTTTTGAAACCCACATTTCCTATACGGTCATATCTTTGAACTGGAATGGCTTCTGCCAAGTCGAAAGTATTCTCTATATATTTTCCTTCTTTCATGTCTCCAGTTTTCTCCCTCTTTTTCTTTATATTCCATTTTGCGTTCAGTGTACGCAAACTGTTGACAGAAACGGACTGAATAGCTTCTTTAATTTACAAATGTCCGACTTTTATTTCTCTTATAGTTGAAGCCCTCCTCTAAGTTCTAAATCGAAGCCTTGCATGAAAGTTTTTGTAATTTTGAGTGATGCTCTCGTTATCATAAGATTATTCACACTTAATGTTTTTGATATTTTACAGGTGAACCTTACAGCAGATTACCGAATTGTTTATGGCGCGGACTTGGCTGCTTTCCTTCAAACATTCTCAAAGATTATTGAGAATCCAGAGAGCTTGACAATGTAGATGGAGATAAGTTCAGATTAACATAGGAAAATGTAGAGATTTTGTTGGGTTGTTGTACGCGGCGGATATTGAAAACTTGTTTCAAACCCAACACACGTAGAACTGTTTGACTATAAGATAATTTTAAACTGTAAACATAAGACTTGAATGGTACTTACATGTTTACCCACGACCCTGTGGCGCTATGGCCCTACGGTGTGGGCCCCGCGGCGCTGACGTGGCCCTACGGTGTGGGCCCCGCGGCGCTGACGTGGCCCTACACCACCTCATTTTTTTAGCACATTCTTAATTAAATCTAAAATTCAATTTTGACTTAATTAAAACAATCATCATTCATTTAAATATCTCGATTCTAAATCGAATATTTAATACTCTCTCAATACATCCTTAGATCGAAAGGACAATCGACATAGTGTGACCCTACATGCATTCTCATATCGACACTAATCAAATTAAGGTCTACGCGAAACTCCTAGACGGCGCCGCAAGACAAACTCAATATGTGAAGTACGTTTACATGAATCAAGTAAACTTAACCTCTATGTGGTAAGATAAAATTATTTCATTCATGATACACTAGATCAAGCTTAGGATTTGCCAAGTGTCTATCCAAATGACTTGATCATTATATCTCATCTATATTGGTTGACAACAAGACCATATTCTAGATATGTCTATTGCGTTGGTCAACGACTTAGTCAACCCAATATCAATGAGAAGCTGAGTGTTCTCTCGAATATACATTCGAGGAATGAATCCTAATCTTGGCTCAAGTACCACCTTTAATCCACATCGTAATGTATCCAATACAAGCCGTATCTCAACCTATAAGGCATTTGAGCTTAAGACAGGATCAAAGTATATTACTATGTAGACAAGGTGTGTATTGACCTCAAGTCTAAGGACTTCTATCTTCCACACGCTGATCATACTTTAGACATGTATAACAAACAATATATCAGCAGGGTATACCAATACTTCCAAAGTATCCATCTGTCCATCACGAGTAGCCATTACTCGTAGCAGGTGAGATATACTACATCCTCTAAGGATGTGATGCAGACCACATGTCGACTTATCACATATCATCGATATCCCATTCTCGATGATCATTAGTCGAGTCTATTTTAAGAGTTACGTGACAATATTAATATCACACTATTAATAACAACGTAACCTCTAGGGATACATATTATAGAATATTATAAACAATCAACTAATAATTCAATAATTGTAAATGCCAAAATATTAATCTCCATTAATAATAAGATGAATGTGTATAAAGTACATTTGTCCTAATACAGATTGTCTCTAGGACAAACACATACTTTCAATCTCCCACTTGGCCTAAAGCCAATCTCCAACATATCTAATGTCCATATTCTCAAAATGACACCATTATGCTTTACTAAGCTTAATGGTTTAGTGAATGGATCAGCTAGATTATCGTCTATGGGAACATAGTCTAATCTAATCTCTTCAGTCTCCTCCATCTCCTTGAGTATGTGGTACTTCCTTGGTACATGCTTGTTTCTGTTATGTGGTACTTCCTTGGTACATGCTTGTTTCTGTTATATGGTACTTCCTTGGTACATGCTTGTTTCTGTTTGTTGATCTTGGTTCCTTAGCTTGTGCAATCGCACCAGTGTTGTCACAATAAATAGTTATTGGACAACTGGCACTCGAAACTACCCTTAGTTTCTTCAGGAACTCAGAAATCGCGACAACTTCTTTACTAGCTTCCGATCCAGCAATGTACTCCACTTTTGGTGTCGAATCAACAATTGTAGCTTGTTTGGAACTTTTCCAGCTCACTTCTCCACCATTGAAAATGAACGTGTACCCAGACTGAGATTTGAAGTCATCAAGATCCGTTTGGAAGCTAGCATTAGTGTACCAGTAGCAACTAACTTTTCTTCCCCACCATAGACTAAGAAGTAATCTTTAGTTCGTCTAAGATACTTAAGAATACTCTTGACTGCTTTCCAGTGTTCTTCCCCAGGATTCTGCTGGAATTTACAAGTCATACTAAGTGCAAAGGCCACATCTGGCCTAGTACAGGTCATGTCATACATGATCGATCCTATAGCCGAAGCATATGAGATCCTCTTCATGCGTTCAAGTTCTATAGCATTACAAGGAATGTCCTTCTTAGATAACTTGATGCAGTGTCCCATAGGTAGACCGCCTTTCTTGGAATTTTTCATAGAAAAACATCTAAGCACTTTGTCTATGTAGACTAACTGTGACAACCCCAACAATCTGTTAGGTCTATCTCTATAGATCCTAATCCCCAGAATGTAGCAGGCTTCACCTAAATCTTTCATCATGAAGGTACTGGACAACCACTCCTTGACTGACTACATGAGAGTCTTATTGTCTCCCATTATCAATATGCCATCTACATATATGATAATGAAGGCAATACTCTCATCCTTGCGTTTACTATAAACACAGGGATCCTCTTTACTTTTGACGAAATCAAATGACTTGATAGCCTTGTCAAAGCAAATGTTCCAACTCCTCGAGGCTTGCTTAAGCCCATAAATGGACTTTTGTAACTTGCATACAACATTTGGTTTGGACTTAAACAAAAAACCCTCAGGTTGTTTCATAAACACCTCCTCAACTGGATTACCATTGAGGAAAGCGATTTTGACGTCCACCTGCCAAATGTCATAGTCATAATATGAAGCTATTGCAAGAAAAATCCGAATGGACTTAATCTTAGCAACAAGTGAAAAAGTTTCATCATAATTGACCCCAGACCGTTGATTATAACCTTTAGCCACCAACCTTACTTTATAAGTCTGTACATTTCCAAATGCATCGATCTTCTTCTTGAAGATCCATTTGCATCCTATAGGTTTAACCTCAACTGGCAAATCAACCAAGTTCCACACTTGATTGATGTACATAGATTCCATCTCGGATTTCATGGCTTCTTTCCATCTCTTCGAATCAATGTCCAATATTGCTTCGCTATAGGTTCTAGGCTCATCGTTATCGGGAATATCTATCTCACTATGTGTTTGCACAAGTACATTTAGTTTTTCAGGAGGACAATGAGTCCTAGTGGACCTACGAAGTTGATTGTTTTGCAGTTGAGTGCTTTGTATGTTCTGACTATGAGAGGATTCTTGTGCTTTGGATAATCCACTAACTTGAGAGCTTTCAGGAATATCATTTTCATGTATTTCCTGAATGGGATGAGGTGCAACCATTGCATCTACTCCCAAAGGCTATGTAGGAGGATCTTGCATTTCTGCATTGTTCCTCGTAACACTCCCTCTGGCCGAAAGGCGTACTTGAAGTACCCAATCTTCGCCAAATACTCCCACTGAATTCTTGCCTTGGTCATTCTGCAAGGATTCAACTTCTATGTTATCTTGCGATTCTTGAATTTCTTCAAGTTCTATCTCTGTGCAACTATGTTCCTTGTAGACATATTCTTCTTCAAGGAAAGTTGCGTTCCTGAAAACAATGACCTTACGTTCTCCAGGAAGATAGAAGTAGTATCCCTTATTTTTTTTGGATACCCTACGAAGTAACATTTCTCACTTTTAGATTTCAAATTGTCAGTGAGCATCTTCTTAACATATGCACGGCTCAGAGTCTCATATGTTTAAGAGCTGGCTTCTCGTCACACCATATCTCATAGGTAGAGATGGCAGTGGATCCTGGATCCGGTCCAAATCCAGTGGATCCAGATCCATTTAATATGATATGGATCTTCAAAATTTGGACCCGACGGATCCGGATCGGACCCGAATTCATTTCTGACGGATCAGACATGGATCTGGATCTTGTATTTGAGATCCGTATCCGGTTCAGATCCGACCCGTGGATCCATTTTTATTAAATATATTCATAATCTAGAATATAATTTTATAAGTATTTTCTTAAAATTGCTAAGCACATCCTTGCAAGTTTAATTCTCAAAACAAGTTTAATTTATCCCCGCGTTAACTCAAAAACCAAAACATAAATAGGTAACTTTGATAATAAAATCAATGTTATATTAGTGAATGACTAACATCTCCATAAACAAGTAGTTAAAATTATATTCACTTCATTTGTGAAGATTCCAAGCACATGCATGTTCTGCATTGTGAAAATACTAGTCAGCATTTTCCGCAACTATTGTCATTGTCCAACATTTTTAATTAATAGCTCACAATCAAAATGAGACAACGAACAAAATATCTCATATGAACATTTCAAAATTGAAACACAGTAAACTGTTAGCTAAGTAAAAATCGTTTGTCAGTTCAAAAAAAATTTCTTAGCAAGGTAATTTTTTTTACATGTAGATCCAGATCCGATCCGTGGATCCGGATTTGGATCTGATTTTTATGGACCCGACGAATCTGGATCCGAATCTGGATCCGAATCTGGATTCAGGTATAAAAAATAGATCTGGATCTGGATCTAGTAGGATCCGGTCCAGATCCGATCCGTTGTCATCCCTACTCATAGGGTGTCTTTTCTACTGACTTGGAAGGAACCTTGTTCAGAACATATATTGAGGTTTGTATAGCATGTCCCCAAATGTATGTCGATAGAGCTGAGAAGCTCATCATGGATCGAACCATATCCAATAAGGTTCGATTTCTCCTTTCGGCAATACTATTCATCTGTGGTGTTCAGGAGGTGTCCACTCTGATTGGACTCCATGTAGCTTTAAGTTATCTAGAAACTCATTGCTCAAGTATTCACCTCCTCGATCAGATCGAAGGGTCTTGATACTTGTTGCAAATTATTCTCTACTTCAGACTTGTACTCCTTGAACTTTTCGAAGGCCTCAGATTTGTGTTTAATAAGATACATATCCATACCTTGTGAAGTCGTCAGTAAAACTAATGAAGTAAGGGAAACCTCCCTTAGTTTGAGTCGAGAATGGTCCACATACATCAGTATGTACCAACTCAAGCACCTCATTGGCTCGCACACCATTTCCAGAAAGTCGCTTGTTGGTCATCTTACCTTTCAAACAGGATTCACAGTTACCATAAGACTCCAAGTCAAATGGTTCGAAGTAGTCAAGCTTCCTCAACCTTGATATCCTTGTTTCGTTGATATGACCAAGTCTACAATGTCATAGGTAGGTAGAGTTTCTATTACTTATCTTAGCTCGTTTATTTTGTACATTGAATATTTCTCGACTACAGTTTAGTATATAATCCATCCACAAGAGGAGCAGTTCCATATATAACATTATTAAAAGACAATACTTAATTGCCATTATAAATATATGAGGAAAAACCCTCTATGTCCAAAATAGGGATAGAAATAATATTCCTCGTTAACGAGGGTACATAGTAACAATCATTTAACACTAGACAATAGACAGAAGGAAAATTTAATCTATAAGTTCCTACGCGCTCAACATCCACTCGTGCTCCATTTCCAACGTGTAGGTCCACTTCTCTTGGTCCAACCTTCCTGCTGTCAGTTAGCCCCAGCACATTGGTACAAATGTGTGAGCCACATCCAATACCCAGGAATGAGAGTTATTTATAGACATATTTATTTCAATGACGTACATACCTTGTCCACCAGAGGTAGAAGCACCTGGTGCTTTTCCTCATCCTGGTGCAGTGTAGTCCTTCTTCCAATGCCCCTTCTTGTTACAGTTGAGGCATACATCCTTAGCCGGATTCACCTTCTTCTTCTTCTCACCTCCCTTAGGCTTCGTAGCTGAGGGCGCAGTGACTGCTTTGCCTTTCTTCTTCTGCCAGTCTTTGCCTTTCGGTTTGGGCCTGCTAGAAGAGCCCACCATGAGCACAACTTTGCCTTTGGAAGTGGAAGACTCAAAGGTCTTGAGCATGTTGTGCAGCTCCGGCAGACTCGTCTTCGTTCTATTCATATTGTAATTCACTATGAAGTTCTCAAAGGAATGAGGGAAAAAGTTCAGGATGAGGGTGGTAGCGACATTCTTTTGCAGCTTCGTTCCAATTGAAGCAAGTCTCTCTATCAACCCTATCATCTTCAACACATGTTGCGAGACCTGGCCCCCTTTATTGAGCTTACATTTAAAAAGTTCTATCAGTAACTAATATTCCATAGTCTGGGATTGTGAGTCATAGAGACTCTTCAAGTGTTCGAGCATCTCATTGGGACCCATGTTCTCATGTTGTCTCTGAAGTTCCATAGATATGAAAGACAACATCACGCACTGTGCTGAAGTGGCATCATCTATGTATTTTTAGTAAGCATCTTTATTAAAAGATGCATATTCAGCAGAGTCTGTTGGGAACACCGTGTCCAACACGTATTATAATTTCTCTTATCTCAGCACTATTCATAAATTTCTGAGCTAGTCAAGGTAGTTAGGTCCAGTAAGTTTGTTCATTTCAATCAACATTTTCAATGATAAACTCGACATCTTTGATAATCTGAAGAATTAGATAGACTGAAAATCAAACTCAAAATTTATTTCATATTAGCACATTCGTTTGATTAATTAACATGGTCTTTTGTTTAATTAGCTTCCACTATTTTAACATACTTCTACGATCCATGGTAGAATACATACCTATATTAATTGAGGTCATAATGAGCCAAGATCCAAGTCTATGCTATCTCCACGTTTTCTTTGGCTGACAACTTTAATAACACATCTTGGTAGGTTCTACACCAATTGCAAAACTTATTTGCAACTCTTGGTTGATCAAATATTATATTTAATCTTGCATAGGTCCCATTCTTCTACTCTTTCCCGGAAGTAGATGACTATTCATAGCTATTACATTGACACCAAAGAAGAGTTTGACCCAATGCTTTATTTTTGTCCTTAGATTAGTCCGACACTTTGGCGCAAGATTTATCTAAGCAAGTCAACCCCATTACACGTCTGTGTTTATGCATCTAAGTAAATTTGGCCTTTGTGAGCAAACATTTTGGTGTAAATACCCACAACTATCTTTACATTTAAAACACATTTATGAAAGAGTCTGGGTCCTCGTAGACTTAAAGCAAATGCTTTGACATAAATACTCGTATCGCTGAAAATGATTTTGCACTCTAACAATTATAATGGATGACGCGTTTTAATTTAGACTTGTATTTAAAAATTTAGGGAACATTTTAGTTTCGAAATTTTAACCAAGATCAACAAAATTTTACGTCATAACCAATACGACATTTAATCATGCAATTTCTAAAAACACATTTAGTTGGGAACCATCAACCCAATAGGCATGATATAAGATGGTTTGATCAATTACTGGGTGAAGCCTATCCAGACAGTCAAAACGGACATTATGCTAATAATTAAATGTACGCATTTAAACACTTAGCATATAGTTCGTATATTATTCAATAATATACAATTAATAATAATCATGGGTTAACTTGTCTAAACTCTAAAATTTAGGTCTAATCCAAACAGTCCCTTAAATATTTTTTGATTTTAAAAAATGATTTTCAGGGTATATCAGTAAATTCCAAATTTTCAAAATTTACAGTTTAGTCCCTCAAGAATTTAAAATTTTAATTTTGAACCCCTTTAAATTCAAAAAATCCAATTTCAATTTTCAGAAAATATTTTCAGATTTCAGGGACCTGTCTGTAATTTTTAGAATTTAAATTAATTACAGATTTGGCTCAAAGAACCAAACTGTTTTTCAGAAACTTATTTCAATTACAGATTTGTCCCAAAGGACCAAATCTGCTTATTTGAAAAGGTTTTAATTTCAGCTTCTGAAACTCTTAAATTTCAGATTCAGAATCTGAAACTTTTAAAACTTCAATTTTTGATTCAATTTTTTTTCCCGACTGAATAGTGACCGCCGCCACTGTTTACGCAGGAACAATGTTTTGGTTACTATTCACCTTTTTTTTGTTTTTTTTTTTAAAAAACTTTCGGATGAATAGCGCCGCGGTGCTCCACCATGGGGTCGCGCCGCTGCCTCTTAAAAACCCTAGGTGGCGCCGCGACGCTCCATCATGGAGTCGCGGCGCCTCCATCTCAGAATCACAAATCTGCATTTTCGAAATCCTAAAATTGGTTCAGGGTCAGATTTGCAGATTCATCTTCGTAACCCTTCACTATTAAACAATATGTTCATCGACCATCATCCAATCCCTTCTCGTTCTTCGCTTCAGTGCACCATGTTCGCAATGAACCGGTTATGCACATCGATTTAGAAGAGTTAGATCAGAATGACTTCCTCGATTACATCATTGTTTAATAGTTTGGGAGACAAGGATGATATGCTTTTAAGATATTAGGTTTTCAAGCTTTAACCGACATAAATTTCAGTTTTAAACAAATTTTAACCCATATTATTATTAACTAATTACCTTATAATCATACAAAACTGCCCTGGATCTGATACCACTGTAGGGATTTTGTTGGGTTGTTGTACGTAGCGGATATTGAAAACTTATTTCAAACCCAACAAACATAGAACTGTTTGACTATAGGGTAATTTTAAACTATAAACATAAGACTTGAATGATACTTACATGTTTACAATATCTGAAATCTTTATCAACTGTAGGTGCGCACGCGAATGCTCTTTCGATTGCACGCTCGAAGCTTCAATGTATTCCTCCTTTGGAAAACTAGGAAATCCGGCAGAGGTTCGAGAGAGTGTTTTGATTCTGAGTCTCAAAGACTTAGAATAGTGATATGAAAATCAAGTGTAATGAATAATGAAGTGCAGGTTTGTATTTATAGGTAAAAAATTAGGTCAAACCGAATTAGGGTTTGACCTTGGACCTGGCCCAAAACTCGAGGCGGATTAGGTCACCACACCAGCGACGCTGCGGCCCAACCAGTGGGCCCCGCGGCCCTGTGGCCCTACGGTGTGGGCCCCGCGGCACTGACGTGGCCCTACACCACCTCATTTTTAGCACATTTTTAATTAAATCCAAAATTCAATTTTGACTTAATTAAAACAATCATCATTCATTTAAATATCTCGATTCTAAATCGAATATTTAATACTTTCTCAATACATCTTTAGATCGAAAAGACAATCGACATAGTGTGACCCTACATGCCTTCTCATATCGACACTAATCAAAGTAAGGTCTACGCGGAACTCCTACATGGCGCCGCAAGACGAACTCAATATGTGAAGTACGTTTACATGAATCCAGTAAACTTAACCTCTATGTGGTAAGATAAAATCATTTCATTCACGATACACTCGATCAAGCTTAGGATTTGCCAAGTGTCTATCCAAATGGCTTGATCATTATATCTCATCTCTATTGGTTGACAATAAGACCATATTCTAGATTTGTCTATTGCGTTGGTCAACGACTTAGTCAACTCAATATCAATGAGAAGTTGAGTGTTATTTCGAATATACATTCGAGGAATGAATCCTAATCTTGGCTCAAGTACCACCTTTAATCCACATCGTAATGTATCCAATACAAGCCGTATCTCAATCTATAAGGCATTTGAGCTTAGGACAGGATCAAAGTATATTACTATGTAGACAAGGTGTGTATTGATCTCAAGTCTGAGGACTTCTATCTTCCACACGCTGATCATACTTTAGACATGTATAACAAACATTATATCAGCAGAGTATACTAATACTTAAAAAGTATCCATGTGTCCATCACAAGTAGTCATTACTCGTAGCAGGTGAGACATACTACATCCTCTAAGGATGTGACGCAGACCACATGTCGACTTATCACATATCATCGATATCCCATTCTCGATGATCATTAGTCGAGTCTATTTTAAGAGTTACGTGACAATATTAATATCTCATACTATTAATAACAACGTAACCTCTAGAAATGCATATTATAAAATATTATAAACAATCAACTAATAATTCAATAATTGCAAATGCCAAAATATTAATCTCCATTAATAATAATACGAATATATATAAAGTACATTTGTCCTAATACAGATTGTCTCTAGGACATACATATACTTTCAGAAAAATCCATAACTTTTTTGCGGCTAAGACAGGATGGTATACTATTGCAACCGATACATGTGCTGAAAAAATTCCAGTTGTTGAAACTTGAAAGTGAGACTAGCAGTGCAATTTGGAAAATTTTGGAAAGGCGCAATAATGCCTTTTCATTTGCTGATTTTTTTTTTTAAAGAATTTGTATCTTGCTGGATTGCGAGAATTAAATGGATGGTGAGCTCTTAGGCTCTCTAATGGAATTATTGGACAAACACAAAGAATTGTACAAGACTAGAAGCAAAAAAATTCTCAGGTTATAAAAGGTTTCTGCTAGGGAAAATCTCATTTTGGTTCTCATTATGAAGTTTCAAGAAATAAATGAAAGGAATAATACATAAATAAGCCTTCAAACTTGGCCTCAGCTGACAAGTGTGTCTTCTAACTTTGAGCGGACACAAGTAGACACCTCAATTTGTATAAAGTTGAATACATAAACACAAATGTTGACACTAACGTGACACATCAATTTTGAAAGTGTCTGGATGGTTATTTTGTAAGTTAAAGTGTTCAACCGATAAAGTGAAGATAAGTTGAGGTGCCTACTTGTACACACCTAAAGTTGGAGGACATACGTGACAACTGAGGTCAAGTTTGAGGATCACTTTATGTATTATGTCTAAATGAAGTCACAAATAATGGTTTTGTCAATGGAAAGTACTGTGGATACAACAATTGCAGGAAACATGATAATGTAAATATTAAGTAATTTGGGTCCAAAAAGATAATATCAGAAGAAGCCAGAAGCCCGGACGGGACGGGCGGCGGTGCGCGTGTAGGCTTAGCCTTGAACCCAAGTACATCTAGGTCATCCCCCCTTCAAACACATGGGTTACCCCTTGGGGTCCCAAACCCTTAGCCAATTTTGAGACTTATAAGATGAACAAATCTTCCTTCCCCCACCGATGAGGGAGAATTGTTCCATACCACATTTTCATACTTCAAACACCTCACTTCGTGGATCAATATTTCTTTCATTTCTCAACGAAATTTGACGATCCTTGGCCCTACGATCATTTATTCACTTAGTAGATTATGCACGTGTGAAGAATCAAAATCTCCAACATGCGAAATCCTAGTGTTTAAGTCATTAAAGATGGGTGAACGCAACTCCCATCAAAAATAAATTTTCAACAAGTTCGACCTGTGTCGAATAAAATGATAGAGAAAGAAAGAAGATACATTCACAAGTGTGACTGTATTAGTTTTAGACCTTTGGAGCAAAAAATAAATTTAGCTTTAGACCTTTAGTTAAAGAGTCTTTTAGAGAATCTGTATAAATTTTTTGAAATCCTTTATCTAAATGATTATGATCTCTCTGTCTCATTTTAATTTTTCCTTTTATTTTTGGTTCATCAAACGGTTTTGGTGGCAATTGTTTTTTCAAAATAATAACTAATCTAACCAAAATCTTTACCAACAACCATACCAAAACCAAATTTGTACTCCATGCATATGATGTCTTGTCTTTTGATGTGATGTTTGTTACTGCGTTCATATGGACAAACACAATAAAATAGAAGCAACAACAATAATAATCAATCTTTTTTTTTTGTTTTTTTGTTTTTTTTTATAATTCAGGTTTCCAGGCTTGCGCCTGACTACTTCACTGGTATTGCCCAGACGTCCTGGAGATGATGGGACCGGTCCTTCAGCACCCCACCACCAGGTAAATCGCGGGATGTGCACACATGGTCAGTGTCTGCTTGCGTCCAACGGATCAATGCTACAAGGTTGACCCCCCACAGGCCCCATCCACAAGGCTTGGCGGAGACCGAACCCACACTGCAACATGCCCGCGCGGCTTTTAGTGTCCAGGCTTAACCACATGTATGTGCCCCGGAGGACGATATCCGGAGGGGAGAATTGAACTTGCGACCCTAAGGCCGCAAAGTTGACTCTCTGCCAGCAAGCTGACCCCTCTGGATAATAATCAATCTTAATTCAATTAGAAATGGTTAATGTACTCTTTTACCTATGTCGTTTTATTAAATTCGTTTCAGTCTAATGGGGTATTATAAAATTTAGGACAGTATGACGGATTCTCGGATGCAAGTATAACATGTATTTCGATGAGCACGTTCCCACGTATTATGTATTCTACGAGTTCATTATACTCCATCCATCTAAAATTAGTATTTATGGGTTTTTTGTTTTACACACTCTTAAAAAAATATTAATTATGAGGGATATTTGATCACTTTTATTCTTATTTATGTCTAAGTCATAATCTCTCTATTAAATGTTTGTTCTATTTATGTGTTATTTCCATTAATGACAAAATTCTATAGCGGATAAAACGGAAAATAAGTAATTAATAGTGCCTTGAACTTTTAAAATTATAAATAATTTAAGATAAATATTTTTTAATAACCACCACAAATAACTTTTAATCCTCAATATTCATTCCGATATATTGATTAATTTTTTACTGTCAACTTATTACCACCCTTCTTCTTTATGTGAGTCTGAAAGCTCACACAACGGAATTAGTCAAATCAGTTAAGTAATTAGGAAAAAAAATAATAGCTTGCGTCTTTATTTTGTCCACCTTATATATCATACTATTTATTAAACGATTTTCACGTACTTGTTAGTGGTGGCCACCAAAATTATTAATTTAATTGGATTAGCCAATCTGCCTATTCTTTTTTAGGGTTCACATTTTTACAACATTAAATTACATGTCCACTTCAAAAATTAAAAGTGGTTGCTTGAAAAAGTAGTTGTGTGTAAAGCATGATTGGATTAGTTCACACTTCACACTCCATTAGTTTCTTCTCTTTTGTGCATTTCTTCTTTACTTTACATTTTCTCATTATGGCAGACTTTCTTGGATCCATAACTTAGTGTGTCATTAATTATTTATCGTGATTATTAAATATAGTTATTTTAAATTATTTATTATTTTAGAAGTTTAAAATATTTTTTTTTCATTTTATCTTTTGTCATTAATGAAGATGACACATAAATAGAATAAAATTTTATGGAGACAGATTATAACTTAGACATAATTAATAGTAAATTAGGTCAAATACTTCTAATTAATTTTTCTTAAGAGGCGTGTAAGTAAAAAATGCGATAAATAATTTGAGACGGAAGGAGTAGTAATTTTGTCGTAAGTGCATAAATGATGCAAATTACGTTGAGTATTTTCTATTTATTTTATTTTCCCTTCATATTAAATCGTAGCATTGTGTATTATTATGGCGTGGTATCAAATTTTCTAACTTTTAAAATTTAAATAGGAGATTTTTTTCTTTCTCAATTTTGTTTTCCCTCTCACAAAGGCTCAATTAAGTTCATCTCTTTAATTAGTTACTTACTTTAAAAGAGTGTTTAATGGTTTAGTTAGAGTATATCGTCTTTCTTTAGCTCAAAAACATGTGATAGTACTTCATCTATCACAAAAAGTATAGTATAAAATTATTCTTTGGGAAGACAAGAAATCAGCCAAAAAATCGCCATCTTGCAAGGCTCCGCAGGAGTATGGAGGGATTGAGTAGAGAGAGACGAAGATGATGGACAATTTTAAGGCAAGAGAGAGGATGAAAAGAAAACGAGTGTTTACAATTTAGAGAAACAAAAAGAATTAGAAAAATATTGGTAACAACTTATAACAGGTCATTATTACGTGATTTAAAAATTGTATACATCAAACTTATACTCAAAAGGAAATAGGTTTTATTTTGGAAAATCTTTTCCAAAAAAAAAAGAAAAGAAAGAAAGAAAGGAGACAAAACAATGGCCCACCAAGTGAAAATGTCACCATCATCATATTGTATTACATATTTTTTTAATACTTAAGTAATCAAATTACTTGAAAACAAAGCAAAATAATAATTAAGAATATTTAACAAATAAAATAAAATATTCCAATTCTCTGAGGATTCATGTGTCAAATTGTCGAAAAAGGAAATTAGAGTTAAAGGTTAATGATTGTAAATTTATCCAGCTCACTAAGATCACCAGTCGTAGCCACATAAAGTTAAGGGCGTTAAACTGACTATCTTTTATCAGAAATTGATAGAGAATTCTAATGTAATTATATAAAGTAGAGATCATTCTTCAATTGGGTCATGATAATATCTCGTCTGTCTGACGTTGACAACACAACGTGGAAATGATTTGATGTTATCGTTAAGCAATGGATATATGACACCGTATCAAGGATCTACTAATATGAAGGCAGGTGCTTCGGCTCACGAACTATGGACAAGACTAAAGAAAATATTTCAAGACAACAAACATACTCGTGCCGTCTATTTGGAGGACCAATTCAATAACACCCGTCTTGAAAACTTTGTGAATATGTCCGACTATTGTAAACAATTGAAATTAGTTGCAGATCAATTAACTAATGTGGGCACAACGGTTTCGGAAACGAAGATGGTTTTGAAACTAATAAATGGTTTTCCAAAAGGTGAGTACGACACACTTGTGACAATGATTCAACAAGTCGATCTCCTCCCTAGTTTCAACAAGGTCCGGTCATAATTGCTCTTGGAGGAAACAAGGCGTGCCAAACAGGACGAACATAATCAAAAGGCCTTGGTAGTTGATGCACCGATGACCACTACCACACCCGTCGGCCAACAGCAACACACAAATAACCAATAGCCGCGGGGCGACCGCGGTGGAGGCAGGGGCAGAGGTCGCGATAACGGTCGTGGTGGCAAGGGAAAATGACGCGGGGGATGGTACAGTTCCGGCGGCCAACCACAACAGGCCCATTACCCATCTCAGTGGGCCGGCCCATTACCCATCTCAGTGGGCCGGCCCATTACCTTGGCCTATTACTGGAACCTGGACCTCGCCCCCATATTCCTACTCGAATGTCTCGGCCCACCCCATATTCCTACTCGAATGTCTCGGCCCAAGGCACTGCCTAGTGGCATCAGCCCAGTGTTCTGGGCCCTCCTCCAGGCCAACGTATGATGGCCCATCCACAATAAGCCCACTTCTCTATGGCCCAATAGCAACATCAACCGTACGACCTACTTACCCCTACCGAACTGAACCAGGCCTACAACACCATGAATTTACAGCAACCCGACAATGCCTGGTATATGGATACGGGTGCTACATCCCACCTCACTCGTAACTCTGGTAATCTCCCTCAACTGTTTAATTTGAACAATCCTCAATTTATTTTGGTCGTAAATGGAAATTGCATTCCAATTCAAGGCTATGACACCACTCAAACTCCACCACGAAGAGATTGCAGCTAGAGATGTCATTATTTTTATTGCCTCATCAGATGTGTTAAAAATGAGATTATCACCATGCTCAAATAAGAATTTGCCATGACAGACTTGGATAAGTTGAGTTATTTCTTGGGGATTTCAGTGACTAGATCCAAGAATGCAATATTCCTTGTCAGCGTAAGTATGCCGAAGAAATTGTTTACAGGGCAAAAATGGCAAACTGCAAGATAATGCTCACTCCAGTCAACTCAAAGTCGAAGCTTAGCACAGATGACGGGGATCCGGTGCTTGATCCTTCTCTTTATAGGAGTCTAGCTGGTGCATTTCACTATCTAACCTTCACTAGGCCCGATATTGCCTATTTCGTTCAGCAGGTGTGTTTGTTCATGCATGCACTTTACCGCTCTTAAACGTATCATTCGGTACGTCAAGGGTACTCTTAACTACGGATTACATCTTTATCCGTCTGCACAGACCAGACTGATATCTTATACGGACGCCGATTGGGGCGTTGATCTACTTTCGGCTATTGTGTATTTTTGGGTGATAACCTCTTCTCATGGTCTACAAAACGGCAAGCCACACTTTCTCGTTTGAGTGCAGAAGCAGAATATAGAGGCGTTGCGAATGTTGTTTCCGAAATTTGTTGGCTCGAAAACCTCCTTCTAGAGCTTCATTGTCCCTTACGTAAGACATCTCTTGTCTAATGTGATAATATATCTATTGTTTACTTGTCTCATAACTCGGTTCAACATCAGCGAACTAAACATATTGAGATGGATATTCATTTTGTTCGTGAAAAGGTTGTCATGGGCCATGTTAGGGTGTTACATGTTCCTTCTTCCTATCAGTACACAAATATATTTACTAAGGGACTCCCTCGGCAGGTGTTGCTTGACTTCAGATCCAGTCTCAGGCCTCCTTCCGATCCGACTGAGGGGTGTGATAGAGAATATATTAATATTCTCCATATATTCTGTAACTATTATTCTATTGTAATTATGTAAAGTAGAGATCCTTCTCCAATTAGGTTTGTAAATTATAAACACCTATAAATATTGCATTAATGAGAAGCTTCCAATCAAGGAGAATTACACTATTTTAGAAAAATTTATGTTGTGTACTTAAATCTTGAATATTCTTTAACAAATTTTTTGACTTCATCATTGTCTGAAGTACATGATTCTACTCGCAATAGAGACTCTCTCATCTTCGATTATTCACAGGCCCACAATAAATATTTATAAATAAAAAGAATATGTCAAAAATGGGAAGTCACCTTCTTGAAGTTATGTGATGGCTAGTTTTTGAATTATTTCCAGCATGTTGAAACCATCAACCAGATATAGTAGAAGATAAAGATAAAGATTGGACATAAATAATAGTCCCTCTATTAAGGAATTATAATATTTTCTCACAAGTCACATACATAACATGATTACTTTTTAGATTATAATCTTTTGGAATATGAAACTTGAAAGTGATAACATTATTTTAATCTTTTGGAATATGAAACTTGAAAGTGATAACATTATTTTAACTTATTGCGCATTCATTTATGTTAACACAACATGATTGAGGGGTTACAATTGAAAACTATACTGGGATGAACAAGCTTTTTTAACATTTAATAAGAGTTTTTGGGTTGTAATGATTTTTTTATAGTGAGCAGTTGTTCCTTTATGTGATATTACACGACGCGAATTCAAATAAATCAGAACCAAAATGAATATTAGACATCGATTAGGTAACCCAATAAAAAATAATTTATTGAGGGGTCAAGTCGTATAGTAATAGTACTGATAATTGCTTCTTCCATGTGAACTCTTCACGTTCTGAATATTACAAAAACATCCTCTCAAATCTTTTTATATATAATAATAAACTTAATTGTTTGGAGTCAAACAAACTTGAGGATTATTAGGATGCCCATCAAAAATAGAGTACTGCGTAGTTTGGCTATTAACATTACAAGCCAAAACTTCTCTGTTAAGTGTAGTTTCTGCGATGTCTGTCCAAAAAACATCATTCACAAACACATGAGGAACTGCCATCAGCTTGAGCTTCCCAAATTTTTTCCTCTTGGCTCCTTTTTTTTCCTAGCAGATCTGTTACGGTACATTTTGTAATCTCCTTTAATTCACAAAAATGAGACCTTGTATTTGAAAATATGTGAAAGATTAAAATCCCTTCTTAACTATAGGCAAACTCAAGAAATTCACTTAGATTTTGTGTAAGTGAACTATATAGTCTATGTATATCTCCTTTATTAGAAAGTGCATAGATAACTGGAAGAAGCAATTCAATAGATCAAGAGCATAATGAACATAATTAGCTACAGGTCTAGTCATATTATAAGTTTGATAGGACAACCTTACCAATTAAGGGTTAAGTTCATAATTATCTAAATTTAGGAGAGTAAAGTGAAATTAGTCCAACTATTATTGTTATATGATAGTGCCAGTGCTAATCATGGCTCCTTGTTTGAGGATTTTATGACCTAAATTATGTTTATGAGAAGCTTCATGTGGTATGGTGGACCTATTGGCCCTTGAGGTGGAATCAAATTTTTTTTTTTAAAAATGACATTGAAATTTGATCCCTTAACAAGGGTAAATTTGAAAAAATAAAATTAATTTCTTTTTTTTGTAAGTGAACACTTATTTTGAATTAAAATAGAAAAACTAAGTGAATACTTATTATGAACTGGAAGGAGTATATATAATTTTTAATAATTAATTAATCAAAATTTATTGATTCGCCTAATATGAATTTGCGTTCGTAGACGAACAAAGGGACAAAGGACGCCCTGCTAAGAATTTTCTCAAAACATGAACCAAAATCTCTGATTATATTATATTATTATCCATAAAAATCAAATTAAGGACCGTGCAATTGAGTGACCTTCAAATTATAAACTAGTCAACTTGTTGAGATAGTCACACAAAAACGCCATCTTTGTCCTCCTACATTATTTTTTCATTTTCTCCTTGGCTGTTTATATAAGAAATCCAATGTGTTTAATAATTAGATGAAATTGATTCCATCATCAACACAATTTTAACACAAATCTTTATGTTGATTATTGATAAGATATGTTATCTTGTATTTTGATGATTTGCCAAACATTCGAGGAACAAGTTAGGGATCAGGTGTGCGATTCGTTCCCTTGGCCGTCGTACAGTCAACACTACAACTGTAAAGATGTACTGTTCACTGACAGTAGTACATAAGCACAGTTGCAGCTCATTAAAGGCCAAACCAAGAGATGTATTATCCCTATCTTTTCACACATGCTCCCCAATATATATACAATATGTTACAAGGTTTAACCTAACACTTGCAAATATGAAAATCACACTTTCTCAAGTGCTAACAGCCACTGCTCTCCAAGTGCTCTCAAGAACAAAGCTGCTACAAACTCAAGGATCAGATCCCGACACTGAAGATGTCTAAGTGCTTTAGTTTGTTTTGAGTCTTTATTATTTTGTTCTTATTTGTAATCCTACACTACTTTCAAGAAGTGTCATAGTAGGACTGATTTCAACCTTTGTTGTTTTGTGTTATTGGCTAGAGTTAGTCAAGGTTTGTTACTTTGCAATAGAGTTATTGTAAAGGGCTTACAATATTGGTATTGTAGGGGTGATAGATTAATAGTTTAATTCTTAGGTTGCAATAGGTTGTAATATGAAATTGATCAGTTAGTGAAGTTGGAAATCATACTTGGTAGGTCGTGGTTTTAATCCCTTGAGCAAGGAGTTTTCTACGTAATTATCACATGTTATTTACTTTATGTTTTTTGCTTAAGGGAACAGATTGTTGACACCCAATTTTGTCCCATCTTTTATGATTTTATTCGTAATTTTTAATATTTTTGACACTTTTAAAACAATTTTAAAATATAGGTATATAATATATATTATTCTCTTTTTATTATTATTATTCGCATTTTTTACTGTTATTTGCATTTTTTATCACAATCATAAGTTTTATCCAAAAAATTCTATGTTATTTTATTCTCGCAAAATTGCATCGCATTTACATTTTTTTATTTTTAAACATTTCACAAATATTATATTTTTATTATTATCACATCGTTACGTTATTTTAAATAATTCACATCTTTTATAAAAAATATATAAATATGTTTTAATATTAAGCCCCTCTTATATATTTTTAAATCCATAACCCATTTTTCATTTCATAACCCAAAACAATTTCTAACCCATTTCATTTTCCCAACCCAATACAAATTCTACCCAAACAAACAAGCCCAAACTCCCCAATTAAATTCCCTTATACCCAAGCGGCCCACACCAAACAAGCCCAAGCCCAAACTCCCCAATTAAATTCACTTATACCCAAACCCACAAAACAAAAAAACCACCAGGCCCAATCGGTAGGCCCACAAGCCCAATCCCCAAATTAAAACAACCCAGCCAGGCAGGCAGGCCGACCAAACTCGTCTTCCCCCTCTCTTTTTAATCCCTAAACCAAATTAAAAAAAAACAAAAACCCTAAACCTAAACCTCTCAACCAAAGCCGCCGGACCCACCCCATAGCGACCAGCGTCGCCGGTCACCCGCCCTGCCACCAACCTGCCTGCACTTGACTTCCTCTGTCTTGACACCATAAAATCCATGACCCATGCCCCCAAATCCGCAAAATCTTTACCTTTAATTCAAATTTCAAACTCGATTACGGGGAATCCACCTATAAATACCCGTGTTGTTCTTCATTTTGGGGGAGATTTTCGGGGGAAAGCAGTTTTCAAAGGATTTTTGGAAGACTATCCCATATATACATAAAATATTTGTTGTGTTCTTGATTTTTAAAGCATTTGCCTTCTTTGTTGTCCAAGATACAAGTCAAAATAAGTCCAAGATTCGAAAGAAAGGAGGTGAGTTTAGTTCTTGAACTTGGGTTTTAAATACCTCTATTCGGTTTACGAAAAATCAGTCAGAAAATCTGTTTGCATTCTTGTTGTTCTTCATCGATTTGGTCGGTCAGACGACTCAGATCGAGCACCAGATCGACGGTCAGTTGAGTAACATTTTCAGAATTCTTGAATTTTCATATTCTGTATGTTGGTTATCTGAATTTGGTGAATATTTAATTTCGAGGTTGAGTTCCGATTCGGTCGGTCAACCGGATCAGTCGACCAGTTGGATATTATTTTCAGAATTCTTGCATTTTTCATATTCCTGTATGTTGGTTATCTGAATTTGGTGAATATTTGATTTCGGGTTGAGTTTTTGATTCGGGTGGTCAGATCGACCGGATCGGTCGACGGTTTGGATATTATTTTGAAATTCTTGCATTTCATATCTTTTGTATGTTGGTTATCCGAATTTGGTGAATATTTGATTTAGTTGAGTTCGATTCGGTCGGGTCCTTGACAGGTTTGATATTGTTTTGAATTCTTGCATTTCATATCTTTTGTATGTTGGTTATCTGGAATTGATGGAATTATTTGATGTCGGGTTGAATCTCCAATTCGGGTCGGGTTACTGACCCGGGTCGGGTCGACCCGGTTTGAATTTCCAAATTTCTTGCATTGTTGCTGTTGTTATTATTGGTTATCTGAAAAGATGAAAAATGCAAAAAAAAATCTGATTCGGGTTGGCATCTGATTCGGGTCGGGTCGACCCGGTCTTGGTATATTCCAGATTATGGCATTTTTTCATATCTGTTGTTGGTTATCTGAAAAAGTCACGATTTACGATTTCATTAGATCCTTGTTCATGATCCAGTCGGATTTTCCATAATTACTTCTTAATCTGTTTTGGTTCCAACATTTGGAATTTGGGTCGGATACTTTAATTGCTCAACGCTCGTTTCTTTTACTATTTTATTGTTTTATTAATATTGCATTAAAAGGCGATGAAATTAACTTGCCGCGCTTTTCTTCGTTCGTTTCTCTGTTTTTTAACTGCTTTGTTTTAAGTATTCGAACGCGGATATCTCAACTGTTTCTTGTTTTGAATAAATATCGCGTCTTTTGGTCTGCTTTCTATTTGAGTTCCTTTCGGTTCCAAATTATTGTTCTCTTGCTTTTCTTGTTTAAACTAAACACCGCGTCATTTCGGAAACTTTTTTTCTTTCTCTCTCCTCTGTTTTCACGCTTTGCTGCCTACATTTCTTGTTTCATTTTAATTTTACTGATTTGAACCACGATACTACACTGGGCGATGAAAAATATCCGCGAAGTCGATTTTGAGGCCTCCACGGTTGCAAAGAGGCGAAATATAACCACGGCAATGATGAAGACTTAAACCTTTTATTTCATCAAGAGATCAACATGTTTAGTAGGCGAGGTGACTAAAATAACCAACAAGTTATATATTCGCAGCCCGTGATTATAGTGATCTTTTTCTATTTCACCCGAGAGACCAACACGTTTAGTAAGTGAGACAATCAAAAATAAACCACGTTAGTCATATGTTTTGACCACGCGTGATTGGAATGTTCTTTTCAAAATTTAAGTCCCGAGCCCTCATTGATCAAAACATTCATTGTTTTGAATACGGATATGGTTATTTGTATTTAAGCTGTTTCTTACCGTTTGTTCTTGACGACTTGCGAGGATTAAAGTAAATAAAGCTGATTATTCCTCGGAGTTTATTTATTTTATTTCTTCTTTAATTTAGCTTTTATCTCGCTTTGTATTGTAATATTATTTATCGCACTTATGTAACTATTGAAATGCTTAGAATAGACAAACTTAGGATTAATTCATAGGGTAGTTTAAGATTTGAAACTCGTCGCTAGCTTATTTATTTGTAGGCTCGGTTAAATTCAAACTTAGAAATCCTTAGCTAGTTTATTTATTTTAGGCTCATCACGCGTATTCAAGATTTTCAAATCATCTTTTGTCATCTTTTATTTGCTTTATTAATCATACCGAATAAGTTTATCTTTTGTCAATTTACAATTCATTGATTCCCAAAATTTTACTTCTTTGGCATTATAAATAAATTGTTTTACTATCAATTGTCAAATACATATTTTTCCAACTCTACATGTATTTCTCTTTAAATATCATACAAATGCATATTTTAAAAAAATCTCTACATTTATCTATCTTTTAAAATGCATCTCTTTTCATTAATTATTTGCAAACATCTTTTAACTTCATGCTTCAAACATGCATTTTTTCTAGTAATAAATAACCTGAGTTTGACCGGATAACCGCAAGTTAGCGGATCTTAAAGGATGCCTAACCCCTTCCCTTTAGGATAATAAAGAACCCTTACGTAGAATCTCACTAGTTTCGCAGACCTTAAAAATGGAGTTTACATTGCAGCATTTAGTTTAATATTTAGGTGTCCTAATTCACCGTAAAAAATAATTAGGTGGCGACTCCTCAACCCTTAATTTACCCAGGAATCACCGAACACGTCCGCGCTCCGCTTTGACCCGAGCAAGGTCGAAAAACGGGCGCGACACAGATAGAGAACCTGGTTCTCTATATTGTTTGGTGCACTCTTAGTTTCTATCAATTGGAATCAGAGCAAGTTCTTTCTAAAAAGTTAACAACTAGAAATGATCTTTCTCATGACTGCTCCATCAAACCTAGAGAAAGGACAATCTACCATAAGACCACCGAGGTTCAGTGGAAATTACTATGAGTGGTGAAAGACAAGGATGCACGATTTTATCATGGCTGAAGATTTTGAGTTGTGGGACATCATTTGTGATGGTCCTCATGTCCTTATGAACACAAATCCAACTGGTCTCACAACTATTCCAAAATCAAGAAAGGAATACAATGATGTGGATAGAAAGGTTGTAGAGAAGAACTTCAAGGCCGAGAAGATCCTTGTTTATGGTATTGGATCGAATGAGTACAATCGAGTCTCATCTTGTGTATCTGCTAAGGAGATATGTGAAGCTCTCCAAACAACTCATGAAGGAACCACTCAAGTAAATGAGTCCAAGATAGATATGCTCACCACAAAGTATGAGCTGTTTAAGATGAGAGAGGATGAGTCAATCCAAGATATGCATATCAGGTTCACATCTATAATCAATGAGCTTAACTATCTGGGAGAAGTTATTACAATCAACAAACTGGTCAGAAAATTACTTTGTGTCATGCCAGACTCTTTGGATAGCAAGGTGAATGCCATGTACGAAGCCATGAACTTGAAGACGCTGACCATTGATGAGCTGATTGAAAATCTCAAGACTTACGAGATGAAGAGAACCAGAAAGAAACTTGAAAATAGTGTGGCAAATAAGGAGAGGAGCCTGATTCTCAAGGCTGCCAAAAGTTACTCTAATAGTGATGAAGCTGATATGGCGTACCTCACCCGTAGGTATCAAAAGATGGTTCAAAAAAATTATGGGGTCCCAGGAATAGGAAGCTCAAGCAAGAACTTCAAAGAAAATAACAATTGTTGCCACAAGTGTGAAAAATCTGATCACTTCATTAAAGAATATCCTCTTCACAAGCAGGACAATAAAAAAAATAGTACTAAAAAGGCTGCTAAGAGGAACTAGGTTCCCCAAAAGAAGTTCAATATGAGAGATACAATTGATGACCTGGTAAACCAAACTCTTGCTGCTTGGGGAGACTCCATCAGCAAATCTGAAAATGATGATGACCATGGTGATACATCGATGATGGCCATTGACAATGAACCTTCTGAATATGAGTCAGTCTTTGCACTCATGGCCAAATCTGATGTTGCTGATGATGATGAACAAAAAGAGGTAAATTTTCTTGACATTCAGAAAAACTTGAAAATTTACTCTCAAAGGAAACTAATATCATTAGCAAATGTGTTAATAGATGCTTATCATGTTCTTGTTAAAGAGAAAGGTGCTCTAAATGAAGAAATTGGTGATTTAGAATAAGAGAGGGATGATTTGGTAGTTTCCATTATAGATTTGAAAGAACAGGTTGATGAGATAACTAAAGAAAACATTCTGTTAGAAAATCAAATGAAAAAATGTATGGATACTCCCTCTAAAGGAAATGATGTAGCTAGTGAGACTCAACTGGAGCTTGAGAAGGAGCTTAAGAAAAGAATAGACAGCTACATAAAGATTTAAAAAGAGTTAAAATTGAGTTTGATAAGGCACTTTGTTAGACCTGATCCTCTGATGTAATTACCTCTATATACAAGAGTAAAGGTGGGGGTAGGTAGGGGCTTGATTTTGAAAAGAAAAAACTCTTTATGATCCCCACAACAAATATGTACTATAATTGAAAATTGATTGTACACTCATTGCAGTTAGACTGGTCATTACAAGAATGTATGCAAAGCCAGATTTCAATCACTTCAGAAAAATAAGAATTTTGTTGAGGAGGGATTCAGAGTTGAAGGACATGATCCTCGAAAAAGAAAAAAATTCTTGCCTACTTGGACTAGAAGAAGCATGATTCACCTATTTTACAATTATAAGGGACCTAAATCGACTTGGGTTCTCAAATCTAATCAGTGATTTTGTTTGCAGGCTGGGATGAGATGAGGCAGTAAAAAATGATATATGGATAGTGGCTGCTCGAAGAATATGACTGGTCGAATAGATGATTTTCTCTTACTCAAGGCATTTCAAATTGGAAATGTGTCTTTTGATGATGGCAAGAAAAGATACATTCTTGGTGTTGGCAAGATTTGGAAGACATTCTCACGTGCAATTGAAAATGTATACTATGTAAATGGGTTAAAGTATAGCTTGTTAAGTGTGTCTCAAATCTGTGATAAAGGAAATGAGATAAAGTCCTGCTCTTGCACAGTCACCAATCTCAGATTTGGTAAAGTGGTACTAATAGCAAAAAGGTTCAAGAATATCTATGTTGCAGATTTTGATTCTTTAAATGATAGCGACTTGACATGCCTAAGTGCTATGAATGATAATGCTGAGCTATGGCACATATGACTAGGACATGCAAGCTTTTCATTGCTAAACAAACTTGTTGCGAAGGACCTGGTTCGTGGGCTACCAAAGGTCAACTTCAAAGATTACAAGGTGTGTGATGCTTATATAAAAAAAGAAGCAAGTCAGATCCTCCTTCAAACCAAAGAAAGAAGTGAGTACCTTTAGGCCACTTTATCTGCTTCACATAGATCTTTGTGGATAAATGAGGATCTCAAGCAGAGGAAAAAAGAAGTATATCGTTGTGATTGTTGATGACTACTCCAGATTTACTTGAACTCTATTTTTAAGAAACAAAGATGAAACATTCTCTGTGTTCTTTGCCTTTGTGAAATAGATTCAGGTGAAACTGGGGAATCACATTTTGAGTAGTAGATCTGATCATGGCACTGTGTTTGAAAATACCAAGTTTGAAGAATTTTATCCTGAAAATGGTATAAATCACAATTTTTCTGCTCCTAGAACACCTCATCAAAATGGTATTGTAGAGAGGAAAAACATGATACTTGAATATATGGCTAGAACAATGTTGATAACAAGTGGTGTGTAAAAGTTTTTGGGTTGAAGTTGTCAACACTGCTTGTCATGTGATTAACAGGTGTATGATCAAGTCCCTGCTTGAGAAGACTGTTTATGAATTGCTCAATGGGAGAAATTCCAAGCTAACTTACCTAAGAGTATTTGGATGCAAATGCTTTGTTCTCAACAATTGTAAGGAGGCATTGGGAAAGTTTGATGCAAAACGTGATTAAGGAATCTTTCTTGGTTACTCATCTCATAGCAAGACATACAAGGTTTACAACAAAAGAACCAAGTGTGTAGAGGAAAGTCTGCATGTGATATTTGATGAATCAAATGAATTGGGTAATAAAGAGAGATAAAATGCTGAACCTGAAGATGGGGTATTTTCAAAAGTTCATGATGAAGATAGAAATCTCAAATGGAAAGACTTAATTGATGAGTCAAATCAAGCAGAGCGATGAAGAAGATGCATCAGAGTCTCTGAAAGGCACAGATGAACCTGGTCCCTCAATTACTTCAACTGAAGCTGAACATCGAGTAGCTGATGTTGTATTAGGCACTCCTGAAGATAGATAAAGAAATGAAAGTCATGACTCTGTTGATGTCAATGATGGATCGAACATGGAAAAACATGATTCCTCTATTCCTGCAGTTCAAGTATCTAACTAGAAGCACATGGGATCTCATATACTTCAAAATGTAATTACTCCCTTAGACTCTGGTATTCAAACTAGATCTAAGGCGAGAAACATATTTGCCTTCTCAGCCTTCTTGTCTCAAATTGAACCCAAAAATATCAAGGAAGCATTGAAAGATGTTGACTGGATAACTGTTATGCAAGGAGAGCTCAATCAATTTGAATAAGGTATGGCACCTGGTCCCTAGACCTTCAGACAAAATAGTGATTGAGACTAGGTGGGTGTTCCGGCAATAAGCTTGATGAATTTGAAAAAACTATAAAAAAAAAAAACAAGGCAAGGCTAATGGTTCAAGGCTACAATCAAGAAGAATGAATAAACCGTGATGAGACTTTTGCTCCTGTTGCAAGAACGGAAGCTATCATGATTCTTATTGCCTTTGCATCTCATATGGAATTCAAACTGTTCCAAATGGATGTCAAAAGTGTCTTTCTAAACGGATATCTGAAGGAGGAAGTATTTGTCAAACAACCCCTAGTTTCGAGAGTCATGAGCATCCTGAGCATGTGTTCAAGCTTGACAAGGCTCTATATGGTTTAAAACAAACTCGGGCATGGTATGAGAGATTGTCATAATTTCTTCTTAAAATGGTTTTACAAGAGGAAAAATTAACAACACTATATTTCTGAAAAAGAGAGGGAGGAATTTGTTGATTGTGCAAGTTTATGTTGATGATATCATTTTTGGTGCCACTAATGATTCCCTTTGTGAAGATTTTTCCAAGCTTATGAAAAGTGAATTTGAGATGAGCATGATGGGTGAGTTAAAATTTTTCATGGGTTACAAGTGAAGCAAAACCCCAAAAGGCACCATGATCAGTCAACAAAAGTATATCAAAGAACTGCTTAAGAGCTTTAAGATGAAGAATTCTAAGTACATTGATACATATATAGCCACTGTTACTCGGTTAGACATGGGTGAACTTGGTTCTCCTGTTAACAAAACCATGTATAAGGGTATTATTGGGTCTCTACTGTACTTAACTACTACCAGACATGACATTGTCTTCAGTATTGGGTTGTGTGCAAGGTTCCAATCAAGTCCAAAGGAATCTCATTTGAAGGCTGCAAAAAGAATTTTGAGGTATCTTAAAGGGACTCCGGACCTGGTCCTCTTCTATCCTTCATGGGATAATTTTGACTTGGTTGGATATGCTGATGCTGATTGTGCTTAATATCTGGTGAATATGAAGAACACATCTGGAATGACATATTTTCTGGGGTCATGCTAGATCTCATGTGGTACAAAGAAATAAAATTTCATGGCTCTCTCTACGGCTGAAACTGAGTATGTGGTTGTTGCCCCTTGTTGTGCTCAACTGTTACATATCAAATAATAGCTTGAGAATTTTGGTGTGCTTACTGATTGTATGCCTTTGTTGTGTGATAATACAAGTGCATAAATATGGTAAAAAAATCAATACAACACAAAAGGACCAAGCACGTTGATGTTAGGACCATTTTCTAAGAGATAATGTTAAAAAGGTATAATTTGTATGAAGTTCTGCAAGACAGAGGACCATGTAGCAGATATTTTTAACAAGGCCCTGAGTAGGGAGCACTTTGAAAGAAATCACCTGCAGTTGGGTCTGATCAAGCTCAACTAGTTTCTCTTTCACAAGTTTCCTCAATGATTAGCTACGTTAAGAGGAAATGTACAATGTTAAAAAGTATTTTTTGGTGGCATCTAACTTACTATTATACTATTATAGGTATACAAACATGATAGCTTTAGAACAACATAAGTATGGGTGACATTGCATTTCTCAGAGTTCTTGCCTACATTTTCAAAATTTTCAAGGAACTTAGTTCATATGACTCAGGTTAGTAGTTTATTCAGTGCATATATATTTTTTGAACTGATTAGAGTGCCATGTCATTAAAGTTTTCCCCTCTTTAAATTCAAAATAATTTCTTCCAAAGTTACACCGCCTCTGAACCAACCCAATCCTTCTTCTTACACTCAATTAAAATTGTCTATTCTGTCATTTCAATACAAAATTTCTTATCTCTTTCCTCACTTAAACTTTAAACACTCATCTCTCTCTCTCTCTCTCTCTCACACACACACACACACTCACTAACCATAACAGTTCTCTCAACTCTCCACATTCTTCCTCCATCTGTTCTCCTAGCCAAAATTAACCATGACTCACCAAGAATCATTCTCTCCAAATATGCCAGAAGAGAACCCAACTCAATCACCTTCCAATATCCCAACACCTTATGAACCAAAACCCCAATTTCACCTCCAAAATGCCTAATCTACCGACCAAAACCCCACCGTATCACCCATAAAATCTTCGATTTATGGTCCTCTTAGGACTCGCAAGAGTCAAATTCCTAAGAAATTTGTATCTTCTTCCTCGACCACTGCTTCAATTAAAAACCTGACTACGTAGGAAGTAGACAAACTACCTCGGTGTCTAAGTTTTTTCAAAATAGATAGGAAATCTAAGAAAAGGATGATTAAGTAGAGGTTACGAGTCAAACCATTATGGAAACAGAGGTAAAAGGTCGTGTGACAAAAAAACTTAGTTTCTGGTGACATGCATAAAAGTGCAGATGTTGGTATTGCATATAAAATAGAAAATGTTGTCGATAAGGACATTGCTAAGGATACCACTGTAAAATCAGGTAATCCCACTCCATATGATAGTGTAAAAATGGTAAATGAGTATTCGATAGAGTTTGAGGGGACATTATCTAGAACGGGTCAGGGTATGTGTAATATCTTGGACAGTGAAGAGGAAATTATTATTGGTTTTGCTGATACCTTATGGGGTATGAGGGATAGTGAATGAGTTGAGGGAGAAATGGTGTTTGTGCAGACAACATGGGAATTGAAGGAGGGATCTGGTCCCTCAATCCAAGGAAAATTTGTGTCTTCTGCACTCAAGACAACTCTTATTTGGGACGAGATACCAAGTTTCTCACGGGTAAATCTGGATGTTGATGTCAATCATCAAACCATGTCTACTATTATAGTGCCTCTGAGAGATCTTTCACCTGAGAAGTAACCTGGTTCCCCTAGTCCTCCTCAGGCTGTTGATTCTGATGGTGATATTGTATTAAGTTCTATAAAAAAGAACCATTGTATTAAGAAATAGAAGAAAAAGGCACTTGTGGAAACAGAGAGAAATCACATTGCCCAAAAACCTCCTAGAACTAGACAAACAAAAAAAGTAGCACTGGAATCACTTAAATCTGCCTTACAGGCAAGTAAAGAAAAAGGCTCCAAAAAGAAAAGAAGCCAACCTGTGAAGAGTACGTTGATTGATGAAAATGTGTGGAAGATGAGGAAAATGAGGTGGACAAGTTTTCACTCGTAAGAAAGAATCCAGCGAAAAAAGAGAGAATAAAGAGATAAAGGCGTTGTGATGTCTGATAATGATGAGGGTGACAAGTCAGAAAAGGAGAAGTGTGAAACTCGACCTCTCACTCAAAGGAAGAGGGAGAATAGTACTAGTGAGGAACCTGGTTCCTCAAAGAAACAAACGTTTTTGATAAATAAGAAGGCAAGGAATGAGATCTTGAGGGGTCGAAAGGTATTGTTGGGAAGAATGTTTGATTTTGATATTGCTGAGAAATTTGGAATGAAGGAACTGCTTGAGATTGTTGAGTTCCAAAAGTGGACTCACCTCTTTGTCCCACCGCACCTAGTGTGTATGGAGTAGAGGTGGTTGAATTCTATGTTAACCTATGCTATATTGATGACTACACTCTAGTCTTTTGAGTGAATTGGACATACTTTGAGTTGAATAAATGAAGCTTGGTGAAATTCTGGGTGTCCCGACTGATGGAATGAAGACAATGGCTGGAAAGATGTTTGATGTCTTAATGAAAATGATTGTGAAAAAGGAGGGGTCTGCTACTGGAACAAGGCTCTTCAAGAAGGAGCTTAATCCAGAGCATCAGCTCTTGTTTGCACTAGTCAACAAAGTACTACTTCCAAGAGCTTAAATACTATATATTGCTTCCATCGTGGACCTGGTCCTTCTTGAGGCATTGTCAACCTTCAATCCCATTAGTCTACCAACTCTTATGATATAGCACATTGTGAAGGTTGTTAACGCAAGCAGTCATGGTCTTCTTTATGACTTCCTGCTGATAAAGAACCTTGTGCACTTTAAAGTCAAAACAGGAAGTCCACCTTGAGCACCAAAAAGCATATGATCACCATGACAACCTTGGAGGAGTGTGAATGTGTGCTAAAAAGGGTGATGTTGGCAGCAATTCCACCATCTCGAGTATGATTGAAGCCCAAGAGAAGTCCAATGATGAGATTCAATGACTCAAGGCTGAAAATGCCCTCCTGAAGGCTCAACTGATTGAAAAGGCACAGGAACTTAATTCTAGTAGTGCTGTGGAGGCTGCTAATGCTGAGAATACAAAGTTGAGAGCTAAAAATGAGAAATTGAAAGAGAAGATTGATGCACTTCGTGACCAGATGGCACATAGTCAGCGTACCATCAGTGAACGAGTGGATAGGTTCCTCAAGTTTCTAACTCTTGATAATTAGTTTCCTCCATGTCCTTTAAACCACATGCTCTTCAACCCATTTCCCTTTTTAAGTCCCGTCCTTTTGCTCTATGTTTTTATGACATTGATAATGTTTGTAGTTTAATTATCATATCTTGTACTTTTGAACTACTATGTTTTATGATGCTTAATTAAATATGGGCAGTTACTCTATTTTATGCGTTGATACTTGCTTGTTGTTCATGTTTTTGCTTATGTTGTGTTGCCCAAGTGGTCGCGAGTTAATACTATTGAACTTATTTTTGTTTTTGCCACTTTTATTACTCTTTTTAATGATACTAAAATGGGGGAAATAGATATGGGCAAAATTGATATGCATGTTGGTTAAGGGGTATAATTGATGTTGCCATGATTAACATGTTGTTATGCATGAAAGATAGGTCTAATCCGCAAGGAGAACAAGTGGGGAACCTGGTTCTCAAGGGAATATCAATTATGTGTTTGTCATCATCAAAAAGGAAAAAATTAATAAGATATGTTATCTTGTGTTTTGATGATTTGTCAAACATTTGAGGAACCAGTTATGGACCAGGTATGCGATCTGTTCCCTTGACCATCGTACATTCAACACTATAGTTGTAAAGTTATACTATTCACTAGCAGTAGTACAACATCGCAACTGCAACTCACTAGAGGCCAAATCAAGAGATGTATTGTCCCTATCTCTTCACACATGCTCCCAAATATATAAACAACATGTTACAAGGTTTAACATAACACTTGAAAATCTGAAAATCACACTTTCTCAAGTGCTAGCTGCCATTGCTCTCCAAGTGCTCTTAAGAAAAAACTTGCTACAAATCAAGGACCAGATCCCGACACCGAAGATGACTAAGCCATTTAGTTTGTTTTGAGTATTTGTCGTTTTGTTCTTATTTGTAATCCTACACCACTTTCAAGAGGTGTCATAGTACGACAAATTTCAACCTTTGTTATTTTGTGTTCTTGGCTAGAGTTAGTCAAATTTGATTGCTTTGCAATAGAGTTATTGTAAAGGGCTTACAATAGAGGTATTGTAAGGGGTGAGTGATTAATAGTTTAATTCCTAGGTTGCATTAGGTTGTAATATGAAATTTCTCAGTTAGTGAAGTTGGAAATCCTACTTTGTAGGTCGTGATTTTTAATCCCTTGAGCAAGGAGTTTTCCACATTAATATTGCATGTTATTTACTTTCTGTTTTTTTCCTTAATGGAACAGATAGAGAACCTGATTCTCTATATTGTTTGGTGGACTCTTAGTTTCTATCAGTTATTCTAGATGGCCAGATTCCTATGAATATTTAAAAAGATAGTACATATATCTCTATAACGACATCCTTATATAATAAAACTTCACCATAATAACCATGTATTATGTAGAACCAATTTTTCATGTTATGTTAGAGTATTATATATTCTTTATAACAATATTTCGTTGTAGTAATAAAAAAATATCAAAAAACAAACGACGTTATTATACAAATATTTGATTGTGACATATATTATGCATGATCAATGGGCAAAGGTACAAGTCCAACTTCCTTAGTTATACATCAAATCAAATCCATGAGCTAAATATGGTGTACAAGAACCTTATCTGAATAAATAAAACGACTTGACCTAATGAATAGGTGGACAATACTGACCATTGAATTAATAAACCCCTTGTTATTTATTTACGGAACCCTTTGTTTGTCAATTAATTAATAAAAAGACATGACCAAAACAGGTAGGCTAAATTTTAAAATGCCCATTAGGCCACTAACAATGTGCCCAATCTTTCATTTCTACTTTCTTCCGCTGCCGGCTTGGCACCAATTTTTGCCTTCATTATAATAAGACAAGTGTGTGACATGATTTGGTAAGGCTGTATTTGGGATGTAAGATTTAACGTAAATTTCACGTTTTGTCATCAGTAATAAAGTGAATTAATAGTTTCTTTAGTATGATGGGGGAAAAAGTTTCTAAAAAAAATCTAAAAATAAATGTTTTTCTTATTTAATTTTTAGTTTTTAGTAAAGCAATCAAAAAATATTACTGTAAAAATATATATAATCTAAGTAAACATTGTGAGGGTGATGTGTGCTTGTATGGGGTGTGGGGCAAGGATAGTGACGGGGACTTTCGAATGTGGTAACGCGCGGTGCGGATATTGAGAGCGTAAAGGACACTATTAATATGAAATGTCACTGATGAAATAATTTTTTTCCCCAAAAACTATGTGCTTGAGTGCTTCATGGTATTAAGCAACTATTGAGTGTGTGACATGATTGATAGTTTGGGTGCTGTATTCTTTTCTTTTTAACTTTCTTTAATGGGTGCGCATAAATTTTTTGACCTTGAAATATGCTTACATATATCTGGAAAAGTGGGAATCCGGCATGATTCACAAGAATAAGGGCATCCAATTTGTTTGTCTTTGGGTGGAATACGAAAAATAAAAAAGGAGTCTGGCCCCCAAACATTATAATAACTAGGAGTGTGAGGCTTGTGATGGAGGGCGTGTCGACGAGGATAGGTCAAAATAAAAGATTAATATGGTTTTAGGCTGGTAATTTTCTAAAGAAATGATGCATATGGCATCTTAGGTAAATTCACATCAAATTGAGAGATGAAAGTGAAGAATTTTATATGGTACATGGGCAATAATAGACAGATCAAAGATTTACACAGTCCTTGTGTGCTTGTTTTGTGCCCCGGCACAATAGAATACTCGTGCCCCAGCAAACCACCTCAACCCTACCGCTAATAATATAAATTTTCATATGGTACACAAGCATTTAGAGTTTGGACTCAACAGTGGTTGTTTATCCTTGACTCATCGAACTAACGTATGCCCATGAACTTCTTGTTCTTCGTGCGTATCCTTGGCACAGCACAGGATTTCATAACTAGTTTATTTACAAAGAGAAACAATTTAGATCCTAAAATAGGAGGCCAAGGAAAAGGACTGAAAAAGGAGAAAATATAAAGAAAAGAATAATGGGCGTACATAAAAAAAAAGAATCTAAAGGCAACTTCCTAATTGACACAAATTAAGGGAAGCCTTCTCGAGTACATGAGAAGTCAAGAATTAGCAATTTTAGAATAATAAATTCCATGTCCAACATGATAATAGACTATACAATAAATATAAATTATCATTTCCTTCCTTTCCTTTTAGTTCTGACGGTTACTAAAAATATTTGGTCTAAAATATTCGTTAGTATAAAGAATTAAGATTAGATTAATATTTTCCCCCCTATTTTCTAATATTAATTATTCTTGAAAATATATAATATTAATTACATTAAAACGTATAAACATGACAATTAAAAAAGGACGACGGGTGTACAAGATTGTCGTAGTTATTTCAACCATAGAACCAAGTCGCACTCTGCATAAAATTTTCCCAAAATGATGAAATTAGGCTTAGAAGATGATGTGCGTTTATATAAAAGCTAGAGAGGGATCCAGCTGCAAATTAGAAATTTTAATGGACTTTCATTACGAATTTCATCAGATTTAGTTTATAATCACCCTTTCATTATATCCACCAAACGCATAACATGCATTCATGCACAAATCAATAATCATATATAAAGGGACATTTCGGTGCACTAAGCTCTAGCTATGCATGGGGTTTGGAGAAGGGCCGGACCACAAGGCCAATAATCATATATGACACCTAAAATTAGACTTTGGTTTATTGACTACAAAAAATCCAACATTTAATATATTGTTGATAATGTAAGTCCATTATTTCTAAGTATTGTAACCAAATTAGGTGTTCTAAATTAAAAGCACATGAGAGGTTGAGAACCAACAAGTCAAGGAGACAAAATAATTAAAAACAAGGGAAAAAAGTTGCAACTCCTCATATTACTACTAGATAATTTGAAATGTAGGTATCTCGTAGCTCAGTTGATTGACTATCTCAATTTTTACTTTGTTGGTGAGAGTTCAAATTCTCATATCGTAATTTTCTCCCCATTTTCCCTTCTTATACCCCCTCTACATAATAAAAAAATATTTTAAAAAAAATACTACTGCTAGATCTATCAGATGAGTACAAGAAGGATCTCTATAATCTTTTGACGAAGACATAACTTAAAAATATCTGCACCTAGAACCTTTATCTCCACAGAATCTTTCAGATTTCAATGATAAATAAATTGCTCAATCATATAGGTAAATGATTTGAAGGCACAAAAAAAACTTAATTATGGATTACATAAGAAAAAACTTCTGAGAAATTGGGTTTATGCTTGCTGTTTTCTTCCCATGAAATTCCAAAAAATATAGGGTGTATTTAGTATGGAGGATTTTTTCAAAAAATATCGTAAAAGTATTATTTCTTTGAAACTAAATTATTTAAAAAATAGAAAAATATTTTTTTTGGTAAAAATAAAAATTTAAATTTCATAAGTGACATTTTATCTTAATTGTCTCCGCTAACATGCATCCTCTTCCCCATCCCCACACCCCAACCCTCACCTCCACCTCACCCTCCGGCTCCCACCCACATGTCGACCCCCCCTTCTCCCTAACGTCCACCTCATCACCCTTCACCTCTATCATCTCTACCTCCACCATCATAATATTTGCCAAAATTATATATCAATAATTTTGCTATAATATTTAGGTCAATCCATCGGCGGTCCCTTGTGATCGTAAAGATCTTTTACTTAGACACCTCAAGTAAATCGTGTTCCATTTAGACATCTGAGGTGAACTCTCACTGTGTCATTTAGAAATTTTCACTGACTTGGCAAATTGTGTTGATTTCTCTACAAACAGGTGCGTGGAAAGGCCAAAAATCATATTTTTTTCTTTTTTTATATCCTTCTTCTTCATTCCTTTTTTTGTATTTTTTATTTCCTTCTTTTTCTTCTTCATTTTTTTTATACCATCTTCCTACCACCACCGACATCGCCGCCGCCGCTATCACTCCTGGGAAAAAAATTATATTTTTAATCCAACTCAATTTCTTGCTCTCTCTCCTAGTAAAAAAAATCAAACGAACTCATCGAAACACCATTAAAGGGTTCTTTAGAAAGTTTGAAAGTTTAAAATTGGTTACTTTATTTGATGAAAATTCTAAGAAATTTATGTTGGGGTTGTTTTTGGATCTTTGTGGAGAATCTTAACTGAAGTTATAACAACTTTGGAGGAGATTTTCTTAAAATTTTGAATTAAAATCGTGATTTGAACAAGAACACACATGAAAATGATGAAGAACACTAAGAACATGATTTCAAAAAAAAAAAATCAGTTGTTAGTAAATATATTTTTTGTGTGTTAATAATGTGTAGGGTTTAGAAAATAGATTTTTCTTTTCTTTTTTGAAATATTAGTTTTACTCAAAATTTATTTTTTATATTATTATGGGATGAAATGACACATGTCATAATTTAATTTGTTATTTTGTCATGTTATCTGCGAGTATGTTACAGACACATTGTATATTTGACTGATTCAGCGAAAAGTGTCTAAATGGCACAGTACTCATGTGTCTAAATGGAATAAGATTTAGTTGAAGTGTCTGAGTGAAAAATATTGACGACCACGAAGGCCATTGATGGATTTTACCTAATATTTACTGTAACATACTACTAAATATTAATAAATAAATATTTTTTTTTCATATTTTGTTTTTTAAATTTCCTTCGTACCACACACCCTTAAACGGGGATAAAAGAATAAAGAACCAAAAAAAGGAAGAGGGAGTCCGGAAAAAGGAAAGAAAAAGGAGAAAAAGCAAGAGGTAGAAACTTATTTTTCAACATTTGGTAGTTGCAAATGCAATTGCCAACAACTTTAAGATGGCGCCATTGCAATTACTAACGATTCAAACTTTTCCCTTCTCGATTGTACAAATATGAGTGGGACCCCATTAAGGTACCAGTATTTGATAGACTCGTCCATTTCATTCTAGAAAGTTTAATCTAATTAGAGGTGTTAAAATAGACTGAGTGAGTCAAATTTGAACGAGTTAAAACACATTAAATAAATAAGATGGATAATTACGTCCATAATGTGTTTGGCCATTCTACTATATTAAAATAGATCAAATAACGGATCATAACTTCGTTGAGCGAGGTAATTATATTTGTTAGGCTTTTCCACTTTATTTTGGAAAGTCTAATCTAGTTAAAGGTGATAAATAGATAGAATGAGTTAAAATAAATTAATTAATAAACTCAAAATAATGCAACTAATGTTTGTTTCATTATTAAAAAGTCGTGTTTTATCAATGAAGATTATTGAAGGATATCTCTCGATAACCAGGCTTTACGGATAGAAGTCAGCCAGGCATCGTTACAGAGTATTGAGGAAATCACTTCTTGTTAAACATAACTGATGGACACTCTCAATACCTACTGATGGACCTAATCGGGAGATCATCGATGTGACGTGTATGACGGAAGACGTGTTGACAGCCCGTCTACAAGGGCGGGTCAAAAAAGGCGGATCAATATGTGTCTACATTGGTAAGCTTCAAAAGAAGAGATGCAGAATGACGCTTTAAGTGAATCCCTCATTGGATGAGAAAATAAAATAAAGAACTTTATAAGTCAAAACATAAGTTTGTAGGATTTTGTTGGGTTCAAAACACATAAGTAAGGCACAACGGAAGTTTAAAATTTTGTTCTTACTTACCCCAACAATTTCTTCTAGTATGGTTATATGACAATCAAAACCTGTAACATAAAACATGAACACTTACAGGTTGTATTATCTGGAGTCTTTACTAAAGGGTGGATACGCGATTTCCCTTTCGACTGCAAGCACAATGCTACGGCGTATTCCTCTGTAAAGAAAGCCAGGAGATCTTGACAGAGGTTTGAGAGAGTTTTATCCTAGACTCTAAGTCTAGAATTTGTTTATGAGAATTGGTATTCTTAGTGTGTTTAATAACAATGAGGTTGTGCTGTATTTATAGCTAAAATTAGGTAAGAAAATATTTTAGGATTAGGCTTAAACTTGGCCCAAAACCGGAGGTGCAGTGGGCCAGTCCGACTGGGCTCACTGTCGGGTCAGCGCCGCGGCGCCCTACGTAAAAATATGTTTCCGTTTTCATTTAATATATATATATATATATATATATATATATATATATATATATATATATATATATATATATATATATATATATATATATATATATATTCAGCACATTAAATCCACAATCCAATTTTGATTTAATTAAAATAATTTTCATCTAATAGAAATTATCTCATAGTTATTATCAATTTAAATATCTCGGTTTCAAATCGAATATTTAATATTTTCTCAATACACCCTTAGACCGAAAAGACAATCGACATAGTGTAACCCTATAGGCCTTCACATATCGACACTAATTCAATTAAGGTCCACAAGGAACTCCTAGACTGCGCCGTATGACGAACTCAATATGTGAAGTACGTTTACATGAATCCAACAAACATAACATTTATGTGAGATGATAAATTCCTTTCATTTGCGACACACTCGATCAAGCTTAGGATTTGTCATGTGTCTATCCAAATGACTTGATCACTTTATCTCATCTATATTAGTCGACAATTAGACCATATTTTAAATATGTCTCGTGCATTGGCCAATGACTTAGTCGACTTAATATCACTGAGAAGTTGAGTGCTCTCTCGAATATCCAATCGAGGAATGAATCATATTCTTGGCTCAATTACCACCTTAATTTACATCATAATGTACCCAACACAAGCCGTGTCTTATCCTATAAGGAGTTTAAGCTTAGGACATGGTCAAAGTACATTACTCTGTAAACAAGGTGCGTATTGACCTCAAGTCAAAGGACCTTTATATCCCACACGCTAATAACACTCTAGACATGTCTAACAAATAGTTTATCAGCAGGGTATACCAATACTTTCCAAAACTATCCATGTGTCCATCACTAGTAACCATTACTAGTAGCAAGTGAGACATACTACATTCTCTAAGAATGTGATGCAGACCACATGTCGACTTATAACATATCATTAATATCTCATTCTCAATGATCATTAGTCGAGGCTACTTTAGAGTTACGCTCTATCATCAATATCTCACTCTATTAATGACAACGTAAGCTCAAGGATGCACATTAATGAATAATTACAAATAATCAAATAATAATTCAATAATCGCAAATGTCATAAATATTAATCTTATTAATAATACGAATGTGTTCAAGTACATTTGTCCCCAATAATGATTGTCTCTAGGACATACATACTTTCAATCTCCCACTTGGCCTAGATCCAATCTCCGATGTATCTAATACCCATATTTTCAAAATGACCATTATGCTTAACTAAGCTTAATGGTTTAGTAAACGGGTCAGCTAGATTATCATTTGTGGGAACATAGTCTAATCTTATTTTTTCAGTTTCCACCATCTCCATGAGTATGTGGTATTTCCTCGGTACATGCTTGTTTCTGTTTGTTGATCTTGGTTCCCTAGCTTGCGCAATCGCAACAGTGTTGTCATGATAAATCGTTATTGGACAAGTGGCACTTGGAACAACCCCTAATTCCTTTAGGAACTCATATATCGCAACAGCTTCTTTACCAGCTTCCGATCCAGCAATGTACTCGACTTCAGTTGTCGAATCAACAGTTGTAGCTTGCTTGGAACCTTTCCAACTCACTATTCCGCCATTGAAAATAAAGGCATATCCAGATTGAGATTTGAAGTCATCAAGATCTATCTGGAAGCTAGCATCAGTGTACCCAGTACACACTAGTTTCTCTTGTCCACCATAGACTAAGAAATATTTTTTAGTTCGTCTAAGATACTTAAGAATACTCTTGACTTCTTTCCTGTGTTTTTCCCCGTGATTCTGCTGGAATTTGCAAGTCATACTAAGTGCATAGGCCACATCTTGTCTCGTATAGGTCATGTCATACATGATAGATCCTATAGTTGAAGCATATGTGATTCTTTTCATGCGTTCAAGTTCTGCTACAATTGAAGGACTATCCTTCTTTGATAACTTGATGTCTTGACCCATCGGAAGACTTCCCTTCTTGGAGTTTTCCATAGAGAATCGTCTTAGCACTTTGTCTATGTATGTGGACTGTGACAGCCCCAAGAATCTATTAGGTCTATCTCTATAGATCCTATTTCCAAGAATGTAGCAGGCTTTACCCAAGTCCTTCATCATGAAGGTGCTGGATAACTATTCATTGACTGATTGCATGAGAGTCTTATTATCTCTCATTATTAATATATCATCTACATATATAACAATGAAGACAATACTCCCTTTCTTACGCTTACTATAAACGCAGGGATCTTCTTTGCTTCTAACAAAGTCAAACGATTTGACTGCTTTGTCAAAGTAAATATTTCAACTCCTTGAGGCTTGCTTAAGTCCATAAATGGACTTCCTTAGCTTGCACACTTCTTTGGGCTTAGTATTGGATATAAAACCCTTAGGTTGTATCATATACACCTCCTCAATTAGGTTACCATGGAGGAAAGCAGTTTTAACATCCATTTGTCAAATGTCATAATCATAGTATGCGACTATTGCAAGCAAAATCTAAATGTACTTAATTTTTGCAACATGTGAAAGGTTTCATCATAATCGACCCCAGACCATTGATTATAACCTTTAGCTACCAATCTTGCCTTATAAGTCTGTACCTTGTCATATGCATCAATCTTCTTCTTGAAGACCCATTTTGCATCATATGAGTCTAACCCCTGTTGGCAAATCAATCGAGTTCCAAACTTGATTGATGTACATCGAGTCCATCTCAGATTTCATGGTTTCTTGCCATCTCTGCAAATCAATGTCTAACATAGATTCGATGTAGGTTGTATGTTCATCGTCATCAGGAATATCTATCTCATTGTGTGTTTCAACAAGGAGATTAAGTCTTTCAGGCGGACGATGAGTCCTAGTGGTCCTACAGAGTTGATTATTCTGCGTTTCAGTATTTGTTGCATTTTGATTAAGGTCTTTGTGTGCTGGACAATCCATCACCTTGAGAGCTTTCAGGAATGTCATTTTCATGTATTCCCTGAATGGAATGATGTACAACCATTGTATCATCTTCCATTGGTTGTGTATGAGAGCCTTGCATTTCTTCACTATCACTCACAACACTCCCACTAGCTGAAGGCGTACTCTAAGTACCCAATATTCACCAGATACTCCCACTGAATCCTTGTCTAGGTCATTCAACAAGGGTTCAACTTCTGTGTTATCTTGTGGTTCTTGAATTTCTTCAAGTTCTATCTCATAGTTATTATCAATTTAAATATCTTGGTTCCAAATTGAATATTGCAAGGAAAGTTGCATTTCTGGAAACAATGACCTTATGTTCTCCAAGAAGATAGAAATAGTATCCCTTAGTTTCCTTTAGATACCCCACAAAATAATATTTCTCACTTTTAGATTCCAACTTGTCAGTAAGCATCTTCTTTACATATGCAGGGCACCCCCAAGGGCGCATGTGTTTAAGTGCTGGCTTCTTGCAATTCCATATCTCATATGGAGTTTTCTCTATTGACTTTGAAGGAATCCTGTTCAGAATATAAATTGAGCTTTGCAATTCATAGCCCCAAAGGTATGTTGGTAGAGCTGAGAAACTCATCATGGATCTAACCATATCTAATAGGGTTCAATTTCTCCTTTCAGCAACACCATTCATTTGTGGCGTTCCAGGAGGTGTCCATTGTGATTGGACTCCATGAAGCTTCAAGTAATCCAAAAATTCTTTACTTAAGTATTCACCTCATCGATCTGATCGAAGGGTCTTGATACTTGTTTCAAGTTGCTTCTCTACTTCTGACTTGTACTCCTTGAATTTCTCAAAGGCTTCGAACTTGTGTTTCATAAGATACACATGTCCAAACCTTGTGAAATCGTCTGTAAAAGTGATGAAGTAAGGGAAGCCTCCCTTAGCTTGAGTTGAAAGTGGCCCACATACATCAGTATGGACCAATTCAAGTACCTCTTTGGCTCGCACCCCTTTCCCAGAAAGTGGATTGATGGTCATTTTTCCTCTCAAGTAAGATTCACAATTATCATAGGACTCCAAATCAAATGGTTTCAGGTAGTCTAACTTTCTTAATCTTGCCATCCTTGATTCATTGATGTGACCAAGTCTACAGTTCCATAAGTAGGTGGGGTTTCTTGGATTACTTATCTTAGCTCGTTTGTTTTGCATATTGAAAATTTCACGACTACAGTTTAGAACATACATATCATCCACAAGCGGAGCATTTTCACAAACAAAACTATGAAAAGACAGTACATAACTGCCATTGGCAATAAATGAGGAAAAACCCTCAATGTCTAACACTGGGATAGAAATAATATTCCTCGTCAATGAGGGAACAAAATAACAATTATTTAGTTCTAAACAAAAGCTTGAAGGTAAATCTAGTCTATAAGTTCCCACGCGTTCAACATCCACTGGTGCTCCATTTCAAATGCGCAGGTCTACCTCCCAAGGTCCAATATTTCTGTTGTCAATCAGACCATGCACATTATTACAAATGTGTGAGCCACAAGCGGTATCTAATACCCAGCAGTGAGAGTTACTTATAGACATGTTTATTTCTATGACAAACATACCTTGTCCAGTAGAGCCAGGAGCACCTAGTGCTTTACCTCCTCCTGGAGATGTGCAGTCCTTCTTCCAGTGCCTCTTCTTCTTGTAGTTGAGGCACACATCCGAAGCTACCTTTGCCTTCTTCTGAACACCTCCTCTAGGTTTCATAACTGTAGGTGCAACAACTGTCTTACCCTTATTCTTCTGCATGTTCTTACCCTTGGGTTTGAACTTGCTAGAAGAGCCCACCATGAGCACGACTTTACCCTTAGAGGTAGATGATTCAAAGGTCTTTAGCATGTTGTGAAGCTCTGGAAGACTTGCCTTGGTCCCATTCATATTGAAGTTCACAATAAAATTCTCAAATGAACCAGGAAGTGAATTCAGGATCAGGTTGACAGAGACATTTATAGGCAGCTTCGTTCCAATCGAAGCCAACCTTTCTATTAACCCAATCATCTTCAGAACATGTGCTGACACTTGACCCCCATCGTTAAGCTTACACTTGAAAAAGTCCCTCAACAGTTCATACTCCATTGTCTGAGAATGTGAGTCATAGAGACTCTTCAAGTGTTCTTGCATTTCATTGGAGCCCATGTTTTTATGTTGCCTCTGTAACTTCAAGGTCATGGAGGATAACATTACACATTGTGCCGAGATAGCATCGTCTAGATATTTCTGATAAGCCACCTTGTCAAACAGAGCATACTCAGCAGAATCTTCAGCAGGGATTGTAGGGAAAATTGTGTCTAACACATACTCAATTATTTCTAGTCTTAACACCAATCGAAGATTTCTTAACTAGTCAGGGTAATTTGATCTAGTCAACTTGTTTGTCTCGACCAACATTTTCAGTGATAGATTCGACATTTTATACGACTGAAGAAACAAGCAGGCTTGAAATTAAACTCTAATATAATTTATATTGAACACATTCGTTAACTAATTAACATGGCCTTTAGTTTAATTAGCTCCCATTATTTTAACATACTCTTCCACCCTATGGAAGAATACAGACTCATATCAAATATGGTCATAATGGGCCATGATCCAGGTTCATGCTATCTCCGCGTTTGCTGTGGCTGATAACTTCAACAACACAACCTGTTAGGTCTCTAAACCAATTACAAATAATTTGTAACTCATGTTTGACCGAATGTTCTAAACAATCGATATGCGTCCCTCAGCTTGTCCGACACTGTGGCGCCAAGATAGCCTAGTAAGTCAACCCCGTTATGCGACTAATTATGTATCTAAGTGAGTTTTGTCTAATAGAGCAATCACTGTGGTGTAAATACTCATGAAGGTTTATCACCCACTTCTACATTTAACATGCATCTATGAAAGAGTCTGAGTCCTCGTAGACTTAGAGCAAATGTTGTGGCATAAATACTCATCTCGTCGAAAAGGATTTTGCACTACGATCAATTATAATGGACGACGCGTTCACTTTAAATGAGACTTGTATTAAAATTTTGGAGAATATTTTAATTCAGGGTTTTAACCAAGATCAACTCTAGCATGCTATGTCCAACAAAGCATCTTAATTATCATGCAAATGACTTAGCACATATTTGGTACCGCCTACCCAAGCATGATATTAAGCGATTTTAACAAATACTGGGTGCCGCCTACCCAGACATGTATTTGCGGACGTTATTCTAGTAATTTAAATGACAAATAATTTGACATTTAGCACATAAATAGTATACTTATCAAATAATATATTGTATAATAATAATCTTGGGTCAAACATTCTGAGCTCTTATTTTTTTTTTAATTTCTGGACAGGTGGGGCCGCAACGCTAATCATTAGGGCTGCAGTGCCACTAAGGCAGAAGCCTTTCGGCTTCTGCAAATGCATTAGCGCCGCGGCGCTCCACCATGGAATCGCGGCGCTGCAAAGGCAGAAACCTTTCGGCTTCTGGAAATGCATTAGCGTCGCGACGCTCCACCATGGAGTCGCGGTGCCTACTGTCCTGTGAGTCCAAAATTTGAAATGAAGCATTAGGGCCGCGACGCCGCCCTGAAAACCCTAGCAAGCGCCTACTGTCCAGTGAGTCCAATTTTGATTTAATTAAATAACTTTCATCTAATAGAAATTATCCCATAGTTATTATCAATTTAAATATCTCGGTTCCAAATCGAATATTTAATATTCTCTCAATACACCCTTAGACCGAAAAGACAATTGACATAGTTTGACCCTATATGCCTTCACATATCGACACTAATCCAATTAAGGTCCACACGGAACTCCTAGACTGCGTCGTATGATGAACTCAATATGTGAAGTACGTTTACATGGATCCAACAAACATAACCTTTATGTGAGATGATAAATTCCTTTCATTCGCGACACACTCAATCAAGCTTAGGATTTGCTATGTGTCTATCCAAATGGCTTGATCACTTTATCTCATCTATATTAGTCGACAATTAGACCATATTCTAAATATGTCTCTTGCATTGGCCAATGACTTGATCGACCTAATATCACTGAGAAGTTGAGTGCTCTCTCGAATATCCAATCGAGGAATGAATTATATTCTTGACTCAATAACCACCTTAATTTACATCATAATGTACCCAACACAAACCGTGTCTTATTCTATAAAGAGTTTAAGCTTAGGACAAGGTCAAAGTACATTACTCTGTAAACAAGGTGTGTATTGACCTCAAGTCAAAGGACATTTATATCCCACACGCTGATAACACTCTAGACATGTCTAACAAATAGTTTATCAGCATGGTATACCAATACTTTTCAAAAGTATTCATGTGTCCATCACTAGTAACCATTACTAGTAGCAGGTGAGACATACTACATTCTCTAAGAATGTGATGCAGACCACATGTCGACTTATAACATATCATCGATATCCCATTCTCGATGATCATTAGTCGAGGATATTTTAGAGTTACGTTCTATCATTAATAACTCACTCTATTAATGACAATGTAAGCTCAAGGGATGCACATTAATGAATAATTACAAACAATTAAATAATAATTCAATAATCGCAAATGCCATAAATATTAATCTTATTAATAATACGAATGTGTTTAAGTACATTTGTCCCTAATAATAATTGTCTCTAGGACATACATACTTTTAAAGTTCACATGGAACATGTGCTTTTCAATTCGATGATGACATATCTTAAGAGACAAATCTGGTATGCGGGCTAACAAGGCGTGACATGAATTTGGGTTATGACAATATTTTCTATGCAAATTAACAGTGTTGCTGAAAAGTTTCGATACATAACTCAATTTGTTCAACATAACGCATCTTCTCATCCTCTTTTGACATAGTTTCAAGTTATTTTAACCCATTTCGACTAATTTCTAGTTCAATTTTTTGTGTTAAATGAATCATAACTTAACCCGCCTATTTTATGAATTTCAATTTTTCAAATATTGATACTTTAAGCGAAAACATGGAACACGGAACATGGACCGGCGTGTCTAGTGGGTTCTGAGCCAAACCCATAGGGTTCCTTCAGAAATAGTAAATTAATTGATGTTATATTATTGTACGTCCAAAGTCCAAACCGACACTTGAAAGAGTAATTTGTCGACTCTGTGCGTATTGTTTTTATCATATATAATAATGCCCAGACAACTTGCATCTCAGGTTATCACTATTCTACAACTGCTTTAATTTGTTTCTTTTTTTGCAAAAAAAAAAAAAAAAATCTCCTTCTGAAGTTAAACAAGTATAAATTATAATCATAGTTTTATGACAATCATCTTTTATAATATCATTTCACTTAAATTTTTTTAGAATCGACTTTTTTATTTTGTTATATGATATATTTTTGTATTAGTATTTAATATAGCAATTAGAAAATATTCAATTAATAACAATTTTATAAGGAGTGTTTTTTAATAAGGAGGTTTGACAGGACGGAAATATTGCCAAATGCAATAAATTAATACTAATAGAACAACTAAACACAGATCAGCGAAGCCAATGAAATCATTGAGTTGCACGTCATTAACGGCATTAATCGGCCTACTTAATTTTAAAGGTAATTCTCTTTTCCGGATTAGCTCCTGTCTGACCATCCAAAGTACTACTATAATCTTTTCAAAAATTCTTTTATGTTCTTGCTAGTTGCTTAGCCCTTTTATGAGAAAACGCTTGGCTTGAAAATACTCGACACTCTTTTTGGAGGGAAATGGTAGAAAAAAATAATTTTATTTTAAATTACAACTATTCAAATAGATTTCTTTTAGAAAATAATCACATAGAAAAACCGTCCAAAAGCAATAAATTAACAAGTTAAAAGGCATAGGCGAATTCAAAATTTTAATATGCGTTTGAACGAAAATTAAGTGATATTTGGAATTGAAGTTAAAAAATGATATTTGTAAGTTCAAAGTTATGCTAGTTAAAGGTTTGTGAGTGGACGTATATTTTCATTGAAAAGTTGGTCAAAATCAATTTTCCAAATTTGAAAACCTCGTCTTCAAAAAATAATTTTAAAGTATATTTTTTTAAATCATATTCAAACGGACCCCTTAAAACTTATGGGTTGTGGACTCAGAAAACACATCTTAGTGGATTGTGAATAATTTTTTTAATATTATGTGATTTTTTAAACATAAATACATATTATAACTAACATGACTAAGTTTGTCAAACCTGTAACTAAAAGTCTTGATCCATCCTTCATACTCCCTCTAGTTCAAAATAAGTATTTAATTAGTCTTTTTAATACCCCTTGAGAAAAAATTAACTCCTAAAAAAATAAGTATTTTAATTAAACTATCTTTATTTAATAAGACTCTTGCTTATTTATTATCTTGAATAAATAGGGGTAAATCTAAAAAGACAAAATTAATTCTTTTTTTATTTTATAAGTGAATACTTATTTTGAGCTTAAATTAGGTAAACACTTATTTTGAACGGGATAGAGTATAATATGGAGTAATAGAAATAGTACCAATAAAGTCTTCACGAGTGGGTTTGATTTTCATCGTCTCCCTTTCTCTTTTCCTACGAGTACTTAGTAAAATTAAATAAAAAGGTTACGTCTTTGACATAATACCAAACTTGGACGGCAAAATAATCTCAGCTTACTTAACCTTTTTAACATAGAGAATTAAGTAGACATTAACTATATAAAGCAACCTACAATAAATTGTCCAAGTCACATAAAGATTCAATTTATACGGTAATATTAAAAGCAAATGGACAAATATAGTAAATGATATTTCATTTGAAAATCAAGAAAACCATATCAGATCTAAGTCTCTAACTGTATATTTTAAGGAAAACGTAAAAACAAAGAAAAGCAGTATGATTCATGTCGTTTACAAAACCAAACACGGAACAACCAATTACTTAAACAAATTCCTTCTTTCAAGAACAAAGAAATGAGCTGGCCTTTTAAAATTAAATATTAATATAGATTCCTAATTAAGATTAGCTAGATTTGTACAAGAGAACAAATTAAGGACCCGTTTGGTCACGAGAATTATTCATTTTTTTTGAATTTTTTTCTACTTTATTTGAAAATCAGCGTTTGAAAATTCTTATTTTTTTTAATTTTTTTCACTTTCAGTACATTCAAACAACCAAATATTCTTTGCAAAAATTCTAATCAAACATAACTTCATCTTCAACTCCAACTTCAAAAATATCAAATAAAGTGATAATTATTTGATTTCTATGACCAAATGCCTACTCAATTTGTCACGTTCTACATAAACCATTAGCTCAAATTTTATTAATATAAAATGCACCGGCCGAGATGTATTAAACTTGATTTCAAAGAAAGATACTCCTAAATTCTGAATGTATCTTGTGTATATATACACTTTATTTTTTTCCAAAAAATTTATTTTATTTTACATTCGATATTCCATAGTATTTGTGTTTAAAACTTTTGTACACCCCTTTACATTCGATATTCCATAATATTAGTCGTAATTACAAAATTATTTGTTTAAGTTCTTATTTATCTCTCCTTAATATTTCACTTATTTTTAAAAAAAGAAGTAGTAAATGACATTTAAGTTCTTGCCACACCTGGATTTATTGTCGTAAATGACATTTAATTTTTTAAATAAAAGATAAAATATTTTAAAATAAATGTAGTTTGTCAAAATGATTGATATTTCGAACATGAGAAAGTATAAAAATAATATCAAATAAAATAAAACGAATGAAGTACCTAATATTTTATACGCACCGACTTAATAATTTGGATCATGTCTAGTGTACAACTTCAATTTTATCAAAAGTTCCCCAAATTGTTTTTCATTGAAAGAGTTTATAATGTTTTTGTCCTAAAACTGTTGAAAAAGACGGTGCATTTATGTTCTTGCACGCCTGTCAGTATATTTGGACCTTATCATTACTTCCAAGAAGCATAATAATACTAGAGGAATTTACTAGATGTCTTTAATCTTAGTTTCCCCCACGACTTTAAAAACAAGTACTAGTATTTATTTTACCTTCGAAATTTTGCAGTATTTCCCACTATTATTTAAAACTGTTGGAAATTTGTCTTTGGTGGGAGGTGCGTTCACCCATATTTAATGAATTAAACACTAGGATTTCACATATTGGAGGCTTTGTCTCTTCACACGTGCATAATCTACTAAGTGAGTAGATGACCGTAGGGCCAAGAATCGTCAAATTTCGTTGAGAAATGAAAGAGATATTGGTCCACGAAGTAAGGTGTTTGAGGCATGAAAATATGGTGTGGGACAAATTTACCACATCGGTGGAAAAATGAAGAATTGTTCTCTTTATAAGTCTCAAAATTGGCTAAAGGTTTGGGACCCCAAGGAGTAACTCATGTGTTTAAAGGAGGGAGGACCTAGATGTGCTTGGGTTCAAGGCTAAGCCCACACGCGCGCCGCTCGTCCGATTCGGGCTAGGGTCACGGGACGTGGGCTTCTTCTGATATTATCTTTTTAGACCCCAAATTGCTTAATACTGATTAACTCCTCCATAAATAGCCCTCCTTCAATGACCATAAACAACCATACTTGGTTGTTTAATTCCCTCATTCAATGGCCATTAACAGTCATGTCATGGCAGTTGAGAAGTCTCCCCTTATGCTATATATTGATGCATTTTGGCTCAATTGTGATACACAGAAAAACGAGACAACATATATACACAGAGACAAACAGAATAGAAACAGAAAGTCAGTCCAAAACGTGAGCAAAAACGTTGGGACGAAAACAGAAAACTCTTCCTTCCTTTTCTATTCTTCAGCAAGTCGTTTCGTGTTTGTTTTTTCGTCAGAATCAACCTATTTGCTTTGTAGTGTTGATTAGTTATTGTTTTATCTTGGAAGACTATTGCCCGTTAACGTAAAAACATATATACGGGGCAATCTTGTCTTAAAGACAGAGAGTCATCTCTCGACTCAGCCACAGTTGTAACAATCCAGATTTTAGTGTTTCTTGATTTCAGGTTATCAAGATTCAAGACTCAACAAGCTTGCAGCAGTTCTGAATTGCCTATTTATTTATCCTTTCGAACACTTGTAATATTTATTTACTTCCCGTACTGTTTTACATATCTAACAAAAACTAGAGAATATATCTGTGTTTCGCGCGGTTATGAGAATACTCTACGTCTATAAACTATAAAATAAACTTTATTTTGGTTCCTCATTCAATGTCGATGATGGACCTTGATTAATTTGAATTTATGTTGCTTAAAGATCCCTTAAAAGGAAAAACACTCTCTATTATAAAAAAAATTATTCTAGTATTCAAACTCAAAATCTCTAATTAAAGGTAGAAGATGTTATTCATCCCGCCAAATCCGACTTTAACAAACAACAAAAGTGAACAACCCTTATTTACTAAAGCCAACTCAAAGTTTTGTCTTCGCTTAAATATGTTATGTTGGGTTACAAGGATTTGCAAGAAACGGAAATTACAAGTAACTGCTTATGTAAGAATTAAAATTACAATTCAACTAGAAAACTGTAAATTACAATATAACAACAACACTGAAATTACAATATTTGTTGAACAAAAAGACCGGAAACGGCTTTGATTTTTGCTGAGTCGAGTGTGGCACTTTGTCCTTAAGACAATATTGCCCCGTATGTATCCTTTATACGTCCCGGACAATTCGTCTCCCAAGATAAAACAGCAATGGAACAATTGAGCAAAGGAAACTCAAGAGCTACCGTGAAGAATATTGAATAATGAAATGATGCTAGAAAGTTATAGGAAGAACTGATTTTCTGGTTGTATATTTTCGTATATATCAAATGTATTTTTCTGTACCTCAACAATGATGTAAGGGGTGTTTATATAGGTGAGGAGGGTCATGTTTAATCGCTTCATAACAACCATTATTGGCCAAATAATGGCCATTATGGAGGTAGTAAAGCCACCAAAATAAATGGTGAAAGACCAACGGATTTGGCCATTATAGGAGGAGTAATTCAGCCAAAATAAATGGCTAAATTGAGTGCTGGACGTTTTTGTTCCTGTCTCTGAAATTCTGAATTTCTGGAAACTTCAGGGACCGAACTGTACATCTGAAAGAATTCTGATCCAAACTGTACATCTGAAGCTTCTGGGATCAAACTGTACTTCTGAAAGCGATAAACTCTGATTCCATTGTGGATCGGGCGATGCAAGTTTGCTTAGAGGATTTCCAAGACACAGCCCCACCACCAATTGTAAATATATACCCACTGGTGGACTTGGTGTTCTCTATATCAGATATCCAGTTTGCATCATTGTACCCTTCTAGTACAGCTGGATATCTCGAATAGTGCAGCCCATAATTTAACGTGTATTTCAGGTATTGTAATACCCGATTCAACGCCTTCGATGATTATCACTGGATTACGGGTGAACCTAGCCAACTTATTGATCATGTAAGCAATATCGTGTCAGTGCGCTTGTTATATACATCAAACTACCGATCACCTGTGCATATCGCTTCCTGGTATACAGTGCACCAAGATTTTTATCAAGCTTTGATTTGTATCCATTGGTGACTTTATCGGTGAACTATCTAACATCTCGAACTTTCTCAAAACATCCTCGATGTAGTGAGACCGAGATAAGACCACCGTCACGACGCCTTAGAGATTTTAATCCCTAAGATGACATCTGTGATACCCATATCCTTCATGTCGAAGCATTGTTTCAACATGTTCTTAGTCTCTAGGATTACCCTAGATCGCTTCCTGTGATTAACATGTCGTCTACATACATGCATATCATAACAAATGAGTCAGAGTTACCTTTCGCGTAAACACATTTATCACACTCATTAATGGCGAACCCTTTCGATAGTAGAGTACTATCAAATTTTTCGTGTCATTGTTTCTGCTTGTTTCAGCCGTCAGACAGAGATTTGACAAGTCTACAGACTTTCTTCTCTTGCCACTTGAACCACATACCCCCGGGTTGGTCCATATAAATTTCTTCTTCCAAATCACCGCTAGGAAGGTCAGTCTTGACGCCCATTTGGTGTATCTCAAGGTCACGCAAAGTCGCGATCGCAATAAATACCCGTATGGATGTCATCCGGATACCGGGAGTAGGTATCAAAGTAGTCAAAGCCTTCGCTTGCCGATAGCCCTTGACTACCAACCTGGCTTTGTACTTGTCTATAGACCCATCCGCTTTGTATTTCGCTGAGTATCCACTTACACCCCAACGGTTTATTTCCTGAGGAAGATCAACCAACTCCCACGTATGGTTATGCAGAATGGAGCCTATTTCACTCTCAATAGCTTCTTTCCAGGCGGTGCTTCGGAGTTGACAACGCCGAGCAATTGTCCTAGGTTCATCAAGAACCATATAAGCTACAAAGTCGGGACCAAAGGATTTATCCTTCCCGCCCTTTACTTCGCCTTAGATCTATCTCCTGAGTCTCCAAGTTACGAGAACTGAACACTAGATTCCGGATGTTCAGCCACCTCGAGATTCGCTAGATCTGAACCATTCAGATCCGGGCAGTCAAGGACTCCCGGTTCTCGAGAGCTTTGTGCATAACTTCGTTTGAGAGAGGTTATGTGTTTCCCCTTTCTAGGAAAGGTACTTTCAAAGAATAGAGCATTCCTTGATTCCATTATTGTACCCTGGTGGATATATGGAATATCTGACTTATGCACTAAGAAGTGATAAGCACTACCGTTATTTGCATATCCGATGAATATGCAATCTACAGTCTTAGGCCCAATCTTGACCTGCTTTGGCTTGGGTACTTCAACCTTTGCCAAACAACCCCACACCTTAAAGTATTTGTAGGTGGGTTTCTTTCCCTTCCATGATTCATATAGAGTTTTGTCCTTACCCTTATGTGGGACTCTGTTAAGAATCATATTAGCGGTAAGGACGGCTTCTCCCCACATATTTTGGGAAGACCTAATTGATAAGCAAGTCATTCATCATTTCCTTTAATGTGCGGTTCTTACATTCCGCCACACCGCTTGATTGAGGTGAGTATGGAGCCGCTGCTCGATGAATAATGCCTTCTTGGGCACAAGATTCCTCAAAAGGCGCTACATATTCTCCCCCTCTATCGCTACGAATGGATTTAATCTGTAGGCTAAGTTGATTCTCAACTTCTGCTTTGTAACGTCGAAACGCTTCAAAGGCTTCATCCTTACTTTTCAACAAGTAAAGGTAACAATACCTTGTGCTATCATCTATAAATGTCACAAAGTACTTGTTCCCCCCTCTAGTTTGTGCAAACTTCAAATCACATATATCTGTGTGAATAAGTTCTAGAGGAGCGGTATTCCTTTCGACGGATCAAAAAGGAAGCTTAGTAAGTTTTGCCTCTACGCACACCTCACACTTATGTTGAGGGTTTACGTCGATAGACGGCAACAACTCCATCTTTACTAGCCTTTGAATAGACTTGTAGTTAACGTGTCCTAATCTATGATGCCATAAATTAGAAGACTCAAGCAAATAAGAAGAAGGTTCAACTTTATTTCCTTGACGCAATACAGACATGACATTCACTTTGAAGAGGCCTTCACAGACGAAGCCCCTCCCCACAAATGTGCCATTTTTAGTGAGTACAAACTTATTTGATTCAAACACTAGCCTAAAACCAGCATTAACCAATAAAGGTCCAGAAACTAGATTTCTTCTAATCTCTGGGACGTGCATCACTTCCTTAAGAGTGAGTTCCTTGCCAGAAGTCATCTTCAGGACCACCTTTCCAACCCATAGCACGTCCGAAGAAGCGTTGTTGCCCATGAACAGCTTCTTGCCGGAGATCGGAGTGTACGTGGAGAAGGCATCTTTGTTGGAACAGATGTGTCTTGTTGCTCCTGTGTTCACCCACCACTGCATCGGATTCTCAACCAAGTTGGCTTCTAGCACCACGGCCGAGAGATCCTCAATCATGTCATCCAGGAGCGTGTCCTTGACGATGTTAGCTTGAGCCTTGCCTTTCGACTTGGCTTTCTGTTGTTGCTCAGTCTTGAGCTTGCGGCATTCCTTGATCCTATGACCAGGTTTCCCACAGTGATGACAGTTACCTCTGAACGTCTCTACTGCGGGGGCTTTACCGTCTTTGTGGAACTTCCGCTTGTTTCTTGTTTTCCCTTTGGCCTCAGCTAGATTTGCCTTTGCCTCAGCATGTTGTCTACCCTTTGGCACGGTCATCTTATTATCTTCCTGGATTTGCAGTTTGATAACAAGCTCTTCAAAGGTCATCTCCTTTGTCTTGAGTTTCAAGTAACTCATAAACTCATTCCATGAAGGAGGTAACTTTTCAATCAGTGATGCAACCAAATCGCTGCTTGGCTTCAGTCCTTCCAAATCCAGGTGATGTAAAATCATTTGGAATTCCTGGACTTGGGACATCACTGTCTTGCTGTCCACCATTTGGAATTTTAGAAATTTCCCAACAATGAACTTCTAAGTACCCGCATCTTGTGCGTTGTACTTCTTTTGCAGTTTTTCTCACAGCTCTTTGGCGGTGCCAACGGTAGAATATACCGTGTAGAGAGGGTGTGCCAAGCAGTTCAGTATATAGTTCTTGCACATGAAATCGCTATGATTCCACGCATCACGAACCATCTTCATGCCGTTAACGACATGGATACCAAGGCCCCCTTCACCGCTTCAAGAAAGTAAGAGTCCATTTCATCTCCACTTGTAGAGGATCTTCCAGAAGGAACCGGCCATGCCCATAATCATAAGTAAAACAACATCTTTTGTCGCCATCTTTTAAATTCGATCCCATGAACTTTTCGTATGATCATGGTGGTGTGAAGAAGAGGAGCTCCAACAATGGAAGGCAAAGCAGTGTTACTTCCTTGAACAGCACTAAAGAAGAAGAAAGCAGCTGGCGGGGTTATCGCTTTGGCCAAGCGGCAGCTGGGAAGGCAAAGAACGCGTTGCCTAGAGGCAAAGAATGAGCAAAGAACATCGATCATATTTCCAGCCATGTTATTGCAGTTACCGTAAGCAAAATATTGTCTTAAGTTGTTGGGTTATAAGGATTTGCAAGAAATGAAAATTACAAGTAACTGCTTATGTAAGAATTGAAATTACAATTCAACTAGAAAACTGTAAATTACAATATAACAACAACACTGAAATTACAATATTTGTTGAACAAGAAGACCGGAAACGGCTTTGATTTTTGCTGAGTTGAGTGTGACACTCTGTCCTCATAACAGCCATTATTGGCCAAATAATGGTCATTATGGAGGTAGTAAAGCCACCAAAATAAATGGTGAAAGACCAACGGATTTGGCCATTATAGGAGGAGTAATTCAGCCAAAATAAATGGTCAATTGAGTCCGGACGTTTGCTCCTGTCACAAATTCTGAATTTCTGAAACTTCACGGACCAAATCAGACATCTTGAAACTTCAGGGACCGAATCAGATATCTTGAAACTTCAGGGACCGAATCAGACATCCAAAGAATTCTCGTCCAAACCGGACGGCAAGGGCGGCGCGCAAGGCTGTGTGGTCTTTCCTCGAACCGAAGCACATCTAGGTCCTCCCTCCTTTAAACACATGGGATACCCCTTGAGGTCCCAAACCCCAAACAAATTTCGAGTCTTATATACACAACAATTCTTTCTTCCTCTACCGATGAGGGAGAATTGAACACAACACCACACTTTCCATGCTTCAAACACCTCACTTCGTGGACCAATATCTCTTTCATTTCTCAATGAAATTTGACGATTCTTGGCCCTACGGTTATCTACGTACTTAGTAGATCATGCATGTGTGAAGAACCGAATTCTCCAACATACGTAACACTAGTGTTTAAGCCGTTAAAGTTGGTCGGTCACAACTCCCGCCAAAGACAAATTTCCAACATGTTATATAGTAATGATCAAAATCAATGATAGAGAAGTTTAAAACTCATATCGTTACTGTTAGTTCTTTTTCATTTTGGCAATAACTACAGTATTTTAATAGAAAAATTAAGATAATTAAATGTCAAGACATGTTAAAGAAATTATACTTTTGCTTCGCTTTGTAGAACACTGTAACGCCACCATCGTCAATATTGTCTTACTTTTGATTAGACCTGTCCAAAGGTCGGGTCGGGCCGGGTCAGGGCCGGGTCGGGTGGCTTTTTTTTTCCAGCTTGCCCGACCCTGACCCTATATTTTTTTTAAAATTCCGACCCTGGCCCTGACCCTTCGGGGACCCTACGGGTCACGGGTCGGCCCTGACCCGACGATTTTTTTTTGGCGGTCGGGGTCGGGCCGAGGTCGGGCCGAGGTCGGGTCGGGTCGGGTCGAGATTTTTTTTTTTTTAAAATTGAATTTTCAAAACTGAAATTGGTATTCACCCCTACATTACCACGAAATTTCGACGTTGAAATGTATTGTATATCGTGAAATCTTGACTAAAGAAAAAGAGAATTGGAAATCGATTTGGGGAAAAACACAAATTGATTGGAAAAACTGACGTTTTTCTAAAAATTGGCTGCGCCAAACCGCCTTATGGAGGTTTGACCGTCCCTGTCTCAAAACAATATGCAAAATAAAAAAAAAATTGGATAAAACGGACATCCGAGCGCAGAGTTATGACCATTTAAAGTTTCACCAATTTACAACTACTTTATCTCCCTACATTATGCTTCCATGATATTAACAAAATGACTAATAATATAAATATATAATTAATAATCACCTACCTGCTTTTTATCTTATTTTATGTCGAGCTAAATGTAGATTAGATATATATATATATATATATATATATATATATATATATATATATATATATATATATATATATATATATATAAACATGCATTATATCACTTATTAATGACAAAAATATATATAAGTACAAAATAAATATTAATGAAGGAAAAATAATATAAATTATATTAAAAAAATATGCGGGTCGGGGTCGGGCCGAGGTCGGGTCGGGGTCGGGCCGAGGTCGGGTGGCTCTCGGGTCGAGTGGCTCTCGTCATTAAAGTCGACTCGCCCTGTTTTTTGCCTGGTCGGGCCGGGCGGGTCCCCGACCCTATGGACAGGTCTACTTTTGATGCTCATGAAACTGTTTTTCGTTCTTTATTGAACAAAGTAAATATGAGAGAAGGAAATATTTATCAAAAGGAGAGTAAAAAATGAAAAGTTATTTTCTACTTCATCTTCATATGAAACCTTTACTTCTTTCTATTCTTTGATGGTGTTAAAGATGAAACACGCCTCATAAATTTTCTTATGGTAAAGATTTGATAGCTGCTTCGTCTTGTCATATCTTTTTTATACACCTGTGAAAAAACAGAAAGTTACCTTTTCAAATATCAAACGCCGGAGAATATAAGTTTATGTGTATAGTGTTGTACCCCTTCAAATCTCATAATTAATTCATTTCAGTTTTCATGTACCCCATTAAATTCGATAAGTAAGTGATAATAACTTCTTTTCTGTTTTCAAATTAATTGAAACAAAATATGTACAGCCATTACTTCCACGAGAATCATGATTAAATAAAAAGGGGGAAAAACAAAAAAGTGAGAAAAACATAAATACATATCTTGGCCGATGTGCCGCATCACCTTCCTGAAAAACCAACTTTATATAATAAATAAATTCTTACCCGGCTCAACATTTTTGTATTTTTTCAAGCAGTAAACTTGATTAAGAACGAATGACATCTATAAAAATCTGAAAAACTCGAGGACTGCAATTTTACATATTAATAAATAACTTTTCTGTGAATTAAACTTGAGGACAACAATGATCTATTAAAACACTTAAAAGCTTGAGGACTTTTATCAACAACATAAAATAAAAAATCTAAGGATTGCAATTTAACATATTGATAAGTAACTTTTCTATGAGTTAAACTATATTTTAAAAATCAATAGGCTTATCAAAAATTGAACAACATGATTGCGGAAAGAGTCGTACATAATTCCTTAAGCAACATGCACATATACATTGATTTCCTTCCGCTTCTTCCACTCTGTTCTCGCTCCGAATTCTGCCTTCTGCTTTTTTATCGGCTGATGAAATCGGGAGACAAATTGATTCCTTAACTTAAGCGATTTGGGCTGGAAACGGAACTTTAATTTCCAGCAATGGGTTCCCCAACTACTCCAGAAAGCGTTAGGACGGTGGTGTAAGTAAACTAAGAGGTAAGAAACATGAATATAGCCGAGTAAAGTAAAGTAAAGGATAAAGTAATGGATAAAAGATAAAGATAGATAAAATTTGAGTTGTTTGATTGATTGTGTGTCCCTATATACAAAAAATGAGTTCTATTTATAGTACAAAAAAGGAAAAAATTGTACAAATGTGCCCCCCCCCATGTCAGCCATCAAGTAACCCACCAAGTTTAATGGCCGACTATGGGGGAGGTGGTGCTGATTTTCTCGCCCTTTACTCCTCTTGCTCGGATAATGGCCCATTTCTTTTAGCTGTCGTTGGACATTATCACTTATGTGGGTCTGAAAATCCTTTTGACTTGGTCATTTGAGGCGTCTGCGTCTGAGTGGATCCCAGTCGTACCTCTAACCGATAACTCGCCTGAGATGTCTTGGTAGCCTATGAAGTTCTTGTAGTTGAGGGCTAGGAGTAAATTCGGCTCCGGAATAGTACGGTTGTCACTGAATTCGGCTAAACATTTAGCTATTTTTGAGTGTTAACAATTGCCCCCTACATTAACTCGAGTGTGACTGTTGAGTTGATGTATCCAAAAGTAGCAATCTGACAGCTGCGCATGACACTTCAATCGTCTCGTCTCTAGTGCATGCAATGATGATTGCTTCTGAATTGGGTTTCCCTTTCAACCGAGATGTCTTTATTACCACGAATCGGTCCTAATGTTTTATAACCGTGTATTCGAAGAGGTAGCCTTAATTTCTGCTGCGCATCGAGATTTGCTTAAGAAGAGACATCTTTCCGAGAATTATTTACTTGATCTCCGATCTCTTTCCTTCTACATAAAACCCCTAATCTCGGCCCTTTTCTTACTCGACTACCATGGATTCTTCTTCCTCTTCTCAGAAGATATACGGGACCACTTTAGCCGATAAAGACCTAACCAATGCCTTGGTCCTTGTTGATGAATAGTTGGTTTTGGCTCCGTACGGTAGGACGGAACAAGGTGACGTTCTTTTATCTCAACATCTTAGCCTGGTGACCTATGACCTTCCCCTCACCTGCGATTGGTTCACTTCCGACCGTTGTCCGGCTAACCTACGCACCTGGCCGACCAAGGTCACCGACTATTCTGCTTGGGTGGACCAGGTCAAGCCAGCCAAAGGAACCGAGTGGGAGCGTATGTGTCTTTATGACGCCATTGTACTATCGGGGTCTGATATCTCCTGCAATATCGACCTCATATATGCATTTCTTGGTTATTGGTCGACTACCGCTAATGCTTTTGTTTTTCCCTGGGGATGATGACTTCCACCCTTCTTGATGTAATGGCGATACTAGGCCTTCCGATATTAGGTGCCGAAGCGCCTACCCTGAGTGAAATTAAAGTTCCCGACTTGGGGATTTTTATTTCAAAAAATTCCTCCATCTATGGCTCTTTCATGTCCGCTAACCGCTGAAGTTCGCCTCTTTCGGTCGCTGATGTTGAGCATCATGCTTTTCTGCTCTATTGGTTTAGCCATTACTTCATATGTACGGGCTCTTGTGCAATTGTCAAGGAGCTGGAGATTTATGTGGCTTTGGCCTTTTAAGGGGAAGATGTCAATTGGGCATCCCTCTTTTTGGCTTATTTGTCCATGGCTTTGGGCGATGCTCACACTAGGTTAAGGGACTCTCAAAATCTGGATACTCTGGTCGGTCTTCTGTGGTTCTTACAGTTGTTGATCACTTTGTATTTCCCAGAGTTCAACCCTGACGATTTTGATGGCATCCGTTCTCCGTTAGCTCTGCCGATGTTAGCCGACACTCTTCGGGGAACACCTCTTGTGCCCCAGGATGTTTTCACTGCAGTCTCCACCCTGTATGGTCTGTCTCGAGACCATTACATGGATTGGCAACATGTATTTGAACAATGGGCCACTCCCGACTGGGCTCATTATATAGCCGAAGACAACCATACATTCTCCCAGCGAAAGGTCATGAATCGAGTGTGGGGGCGTATCCTTACAGCTAGGGACCTTTTGGGAGGATTGATGCACAATTCTAGGCATAACAAGTTGATCACGGAGCCCTATAGACCCAACTTTGTGGCAAGGCAATTTGGCCTGACATAACACATACCATGGCCTCACCATAGTGTTGCTTATTCGACCCACCGTTGCTCTCTAAATGTCAAGCAGACGGATGAGGTAGCCGCCCACAATCCCGATAAACTTGTCTCTTTCATCTGGCAACCGTTCTCCCCAAGGGCCAACACCACTGTTGCTTTTGTTGACTAGTGGAAGGTAGCCAAAGAAAGATTCTTCCAATCCTCTCTGGGAGTCTACTGCGATTGGTTGATCCAGACAAGATAGAGTGATCGGCTAGTCCAGCCAAAGAATATAAACCCAGTCGACGCTAAGTTAAGGACAAAAGAGGTCCCTTCAAATGTGGTGTCCATCAGTTCGCCTAGTCCTACTGCCTCTTGGTCTTCCGTCAGGCTGCGGCTGCCGAAGAGAAAAGGTGTGTTGTTTTTCCTCTACACATATATTGGCCAGAATTTCTTATACATTCTAGGCTAACACTTCTTATGTATCTCCCTAAGGGTTTGTTGATTTGGAAACCACTCCTACCAATGGATCTCCGTCGCCTAGGCAAACTGTTTTAAAGCAACCCAGGCTAAGTGAATGGGTTGTAATTTGTGAGCGTAAGGAAGAAAGATCCCGCTGAGCAGAAGACTATGTTTCTGAAGAGGAGGATGATGAGGTATATCCCTTATCTGCCTCGACTACCTTTGTATCGGCTATCTCTCGTTACTCATGTTCCTTGGTTTTGTCTTTCAGGAACCACTATTAATAAGACACGATAGGCGACGTAAAATACATGGTGCCTCTCTCTATGTCGGAGGAACATCTTCTTTGGCTCGTACTTTTGAACACCTGCAGGATTCTCCATCGGCTAGCCTCGATATTAGAGTTTCTTCTGTTGAGGTAGTCGACGAGGTTGATGTAACCGTAGAGGTATACCATTTTCCTTTCAGTCTTGTTACCAACTGTCTCTAGACTCTTGCCTTTCTTCTGAAACTGTCTTTTTCTGTACATGAGACTGTTGGAGATAATCCTTTGGCTGAAGCCCACCCAACTGATGCCTCAGAGGTACCAACTGAAATCATCCCAAAAAATGTGCTTCTGTGCTACTTTGGCTTAGTCGACACTACATCTCCACCAGCTTCACCTGTTAGCGTCCATCGAGAGCGAGTCGAGGAATCTGTCTCCAAGGGAATTCCAACCACCAAAGAGGAGTTACATGCCCTGAGGGCTTCTTTGCATCGATTGTCGAAAGAAACAATGGATTCCCCGGCTCTGGCAGCCACTTACAACGACATGGCTTTGGCTCTGAATGATTTGTTTGCTTTATATAGAATGGCCAAAGATAGTCATGATGAGGCTGTCACTGCTTTGCAACACTTGAGGTTTCTTTGGCAAGAGAAGAGCTACATTCAGACTTCTTTCAATAAGGTGAATGCAGCGAGGCAACAAAATGTCAACCGAAGAAATGATTTGCAGGAGCGGCTGTCCAAACTGTGAGTTGAGTTGGAGCGGATCCAGGCGGAGATATGGGCTATCACTCCGGCCATAGGTGTCTTAGACTCGGCTATTAGTGCCCACAACTCCTCCCGTTCTTCTTTGTTCCGGCAGAGCCTTCAGTTGGATAGCAAAATCCAGGAACTCGGTAACCTGCAGGTGGTTTGGGAACTGGATCAGAAAGCACGTAGCGAATGGCTGGCCAACCTAGAGAATGAATGGACTGCGTGGAAAAGCCGTCTAGTCCAAGCAACGTCGATAATCACTGCTCCTTCACCGACAATCCCTGCTCACTCGCCAGTTGATCCTGTTGCTGAGTTGTCACCCGATACCCTTATGGACTTGCCATCCGAAGCAGTCATTGCTTATGTTGTTCAAGAGGTATCAGCCGTTACTCAAGCTTCTATCGAAGCCCCATCAATTGTAGTGGCTGAGCCTTTACTGGGTGCTGAAAGGGAGATCCATGTAGGAGCGGGAGTGGCGGAGGTAATGGCCGTTGATGTGGCTGGTGATGAAGAACAGACTGCAGCAATTAGGGAAGACCAAGCAGTCGTTGATTCGGTTGATCCTGAGACTTCAATAGCTGATGAAGTAGTGCAACCTTTGATTGGAAGGTCTTTTTATTATGACCAGGCAGCCAGTCTATGGAGGTCGTTTGCTCGTACATTCCCTAAATCGAAGGGAAATTAGCCTCTTTTGTGACCAGGCAGCCGGACTGTGGCTGTCGATTACTTATGCACGCCCCAAAATCAATGGGTAATATATCTACCATTTATGTTTCTTTTCCATGCATGTTCATCACTTGTTCCGCATTACCGGCAACCCATGAGTTCGCTACGAAGGGTCCTTTCCTAGTTTGGCGATCATTTATCGATTTAACGATCTCTCATTTCAATCGGCGGGATGATTGTCAAACTAAGTCTCATTCGGCAAACCTCTTTAGGCCCTATATGTTTGTCATATGCTTTGTCTATTTTACGTTTACCGGCTTTGACTCTTATATGATTGTCAGTCAATTTTCCTCCAACTAACCCAACTCCATTAGGATGGCCTGCTGATATTCTTCCAAACTTAGAAAATTTGGTTTGGCCATCCATAATAGATATTAACTTTTGAGGACAACACTGCATCTTGGCCATAGATTTAGCCGATTCGTCCCCATAACTGTAGATTTGGAGTTCCTGATTGCTTATTTCATTTAAGACATGTCATTGTAAAAAGAGTTTATTCAAACTTTGCACAAAACATACACAACGTGGGGTACACCATAACACTCATGTTTTGCTCAAGCTTACAACAAAGACAAATAAATTTAGGCATAAAATTCCTTTCGGCAACTCAGATGTTGTTGGCCCCCAGATCTGGTTTCTCATCATGGTTCCCCATCTGCGATACTTCGGCTATCCTTGCCTCAGAATTTTAGGGCGGTTAGCCGATGCCACAGATCACGTATGACTTGGGTTTCCTAAACCATTTAAATCCTCCAAGGTAAGCCGTGGTTCGGCTAATTATTTATTTCAAACCCTCGTGAGGTAAGATTACAGGATTCCTAAGATCCTTCTTCATACTGCTCTGTGACAACTATGGGATCCACATAGGGTGAGTAGAGGATAGCCTCTATGTTCTGAACCCCTGGCTGGAACGGGTTATCATCTGCTGGGATGATTTCTATCTTGTCTCCTTCCCAAAAAATGAGCTTTTGATGTATGGTAGAAGGAAGGCATCGGCTGGTGTGAATCTAGTCCCTTCCCAGCATAATGGTGTAAGACGGCTTGCCATCTATTACGAAAAAGGCAGACCTGACCGTCTTAGGACCTACAGTGATTTCTGCTACTAGAATTCCCAATGCTTCAGAAGCCTCTCCCATAAAGCTAGCCATTTTCATGTTAGTTGGGATGAGATCTTCTCTAGGTTTTTTTAGGCTTTTCAAAGTAAGCAACGACATCACATTCAGCACAGCCCCATTGTCGACGAACACTCGGCTAATAGTTTTGTCGTTGATGTACGCCTTCATATAGAGGGGCTTGAGGTGTTTAACTATCTATTTCGTAGGTGCGCCAAACGCAGTGCTTAAAGCATCCCTAGTCATGGTATCGACTATTGTTGCCCATTCTGCGTCTTCTACGCAAACATCACCTTCTAGGCTATCCAGCGGGGAGCGGCTGGCCCAGAATTCACATGGGATTAGGCTGACCATTTCAATGGCTGCCCACATCTCGTCAACCAGGTATTGGCTAAATAAATAGAGGATGTAGTCTCCTCCTTCATTCAATTCGGCTGACCAGGAGCTCATATCTTCAATTTCTTGGAGACAAATGGGGATCGGGGTTCCTCCGTCGGGTTGTCGGTAGGCTGTTTATCCAATTATGATTGACCCGACGTCTCTCCTTCAAGTTACATTTCCCTTGAAGTAACTAAGTCGAATGCCCGCTCGATAGCCTCGGCTATGATAGACTCAGGAATCTCCTGATTTTTGGCTGCCTTGGTGTTGGAAATTAGATGCAATGTCTGTTGTATCTTACGCAAGGTCTTGGCACATTGCATCTTTCTTTTCTGAGTTCTGGATGTGACTCTCGGTGGTGCCTCTTTCTTTCCGGGAGCCTGATTGATAGACCACTTCCCCTCTTCTATGTTGGCGGCTGATTTAATCATTCTCTGGGGTCTCGTCTGGTCCTCATTTCTCGCCATGATATGCAATGACAAAACACCATCGTTGATGTTAAACTCAACAATCCTCTGTTGGGTTTTAGGGAGTGTTTCCTCATCTATTCGAGGCATGCTCGGCTACCGATTGGTTGTCATATGTACTTGCCCATTAGGCCTATGCATGACGTCGATAGGGACCCTTCTGAACCTCATGGTTTGTTCATGTAGTTCTCGTTCAATGTCCCTCGAGTATTTAGGACGACCATGAAAACTGCTCCTAGCTGGCTGCATGTCATCACGAATGTCATGTAGGCTTCCTAACCGGTTGAACACAGAGGTCCTTGTGGCCTTCTCCCATTCGGTAGGCTTATTTGGGACCCACACCCTTTTCATCAGTTGTTTCCCTTTGGTGTCCCTTGACTCATCAGGATTAGCAAAAGATACCATACATATTGTCGCGCCCTATTTTGACCTGCTCGGGTCAAAGCGGAGCACAACGTATCCGGTGATTCCTGGGTATGATTAAGGGTTGAGGAGTCGCCACCTAATTATTTTTACGGTGAATTAGGACACCTAAATATTAAACTAAAATGCTGCAATGTAACTCCAATTTTAAGGTCTGCGAAACTAGTGAGATTCTAGGTAAGAGTTCTTTATTATCCTAAAGGGAAGGGGTTAAGCATCCTTTAAGATCCGCTAACTTGCGGTTATCCGGTCAAACTCAGGTTAATTATTACTAGAAAAAATGCGTGTTTTAAAAGTATAATAGACTAAAAAGATATTTTGCAAATATTTAGTAAATGATGCATTTTATACAAGTACGTATTCGGATGACATAAAAAGAAAGATACATGTAAAGTTTTGGAAAATATGCATTTGTGACAATGAATTATTTATAATGCCAAAGAAGTAAAATTTTGGGAATCATTGAATTGTAAATTGACAAAAGATAAACTCATTCGGAATGATTAATAAAGCAAATAAAAGATGACAAAAGTTGTTTTGAAAATCTTGAATATGCGTGACGAGCCTAAAATAAATAACTAGCGGAGGGTTTCTAAGTTTGAATTAACCGAGCCTACAAATAAATAAGCTAGCGACAAGTTTCAAGTCTTAAACTACCCTATGAATTAACTCTAAGTTTGCCTATTCTAAGCATTTCAATAGTTACGTAAGTGCGATAAATAATATTACAATACAGAGCGGGGTAAAAGCTGAATAAAAAGAAAGTAAATAAAATAAATAAACTCCGAGGAACATCTGCCTTTATTTACTTTATTCTCTGCAAGCTGTCAAGAACAAACGGTTAGAAACAATTAAATACAAATAACTTCGGATTCGTATCCAAAACAATGAATGTTTTGATCACGGAGGGCTCAGACTTAAATTTTGAAAAGAACATTCCAATCACGTCGTGGCTGCAAACATATGACTAACGTGGTTTATTTTTGATTGCCTCGCCTACTAAACGTGTTGGTCTCTAAAAAAGAAAAGATCACTATAATCACGTCGTGGCTGCGAATATATAACTTGTTGGTTATTCTAGTCACCTCGCCTACTAAACATGTTGATCTCGGATGAAATAAAAAGGTTTAAGCCTCATCCTCGCCCAGAAGTTATATTCTCCGTCTTTACAACTGTGGAGGCCTCAAAATCGACGGATATTTTTCATCGGCCAGTGTAGTATCGTGTTCGAATCAGCAAAATTAAATTGGAAACAGTAAGCAGCAGTAGTAAGCAGAAAACACAGAGGCGATAGCGATGGCGATAAAAGAATGCAGGCAATTTCAAAAAAGACGCGATGTTTAGTTTAAAACAAGAAACAAGTAAATATCCGTTGCATGGATGTTTAAAACAAAGAACTGAAACAGAGAAACGAAAATAAAGTGCGGCCTCGAATTCAATTTCATCGGCGGTGTAGTATTTATTCAAATCGGTAAAATAATAAAAAACAGAAACAAAAAAAGCGCGGCCTCAATTCAATTTCATCGGCCTAAGTGTAGTATTTGTTCAAATCAGTATAATAATACCAAAATAGTAAAACCGAAATATTGCGGTTGTCCAGCGATTTTAAACCAAATTTCAAGCGAGAAAACAAAGCAGAATTGGGTTAAAAATAACGCAAAGATGGGCATGAAACACATAAGCATGGACTTGAAAAGCGGCGGTGGCCAAAAATGCAGCGATAAATGACCACAAAGTTGCCTAAAATGCCGCAATCATTTCGACCTCAAATCTGCTCAAGAGATGGCACTTTTCACCAAGGAAATGCAAAGAACCATTCTTGCAAAGATACACCATCCAAAGTGCAGCAGTTGTTTTCATTTTCAAAGTGCACAACTAATTGTTTCAAAATGCAACGAAATGCTCCAAAATTTAGCATCAATTCAGCTCTAAAATACAGCAGCCCGTGGCCTCAAAATACTTCAGAAAAATGGCCACAAAAATATACATCATCCAGCCTTCTCAGAAGGCAATAAGCATTCCTTGTCAAGTGTAACATCTCAAAATGTAGCAGTTGAAGTGTAACAACTGAATAAATGTAGTAGCTTCCTTCTCCGGGTAGCGAACCGAGGTGTTGTTTTGAATCGTCGAATCAGCCCGAAAATGTTTAGAATTCAGATTTTGGATTTTTGATCACTCAATTCTGAATTGGTAATTCTGAAAAGGATACTGTTTTTCTTCTCCGGGCAGCGAGGCGTGTTTCGAATCGTCGAATCCGCTCGGAGACGTTATTTCGGAATTCTGATTTTTGCGATTTCGGAATTTCTGATTTTGGATGCTGAATTTCTGATTTTGGAATGCTGCTTTTTACTTTTTTTTGTTTCTGATGTCCGGCCGACCCGGAAGTGACCCGACCCGGAACCAAAAAACAGTTGGAAAGAGCAAAAAATTCAAGATTTTTTAACACCACAAACCAATAATTTCGACCTATATTTTGAACCTTTAAGTTGAAGAACATATGCAAGAACAAACACTCTTAAGTAGATTTCGGATTTTTGAAATCCGGAATCTTCCAAATAGTGAAGAACACAAACAAAGTACAAAGCAAAACCTTTAAGAAAATTTCGGACTCATAAACATAAATTTTCGGACTTAAAATCGACCCCAAAAACTCTAAAAAATCGACTTCAAAGACAGATTTTCGGACCCCCAAAAAATGAAGAACAAGGGGGCTATTTATAGGTGGATTTCCCCCCCTCCCCCAAGAACGAGTTTGAAATTTGAATTAAAGGCAAAAGAAATCTGAACTTTGAAAGCGGATTTTAGGGGTATGAGTATGGTGAAGTGATGGGAGGGGTGTGGTGGTGTCATGGTTTGGTGGCAGGGAGTTGGTGGTGGCAGTGGGTGAGGCGACCGACGTGTGGGGTCGGGGGCATGGGGTGTGCGGCCGGTCGATTGAGTGTGAAGAGAGAGAGGTTTTTTTTTTGTTTTTCTTTTAGGGTTTGGAGTTTAAAGGGTTGGGAAAAGATAAAGGGGAATGGGTTTGTGGGTCGGGTAGGTTGGGTCGGGTAGGTTGGGATTGGGCCGACGAAATGGGGATTTAATTGGGGAGTTTGGGCTTGTGGTGTTGGGCCAATTGGGTTGTGCGATTTTGGGTAGAGGTTTTGGTTGGGATTTTTGTGAAGGGTTGATATTGTTTTGGGTGATGGGGAATGGTTGTTGGGCTTCGGTTTTTGGGCCAAAAATAAGAGTTAATTTGGGGAGATGGACTTTGGTTGTTGGATAGAATATTTTGGGTAGAAATTATTTTGGGTTGGGAAATAAAATGAGTTATGGGTTTAGACTATAAAAGGGGTTTAATATTAAAAATGCATTAAAGAAAAAATGTAAATTATAAAAATAAGAATATAACGATGTGATAATAATAAAAAATATAATATTTGTGAAATGTTTAATGCTTGATAAAAAAAGGGCTATTTTGCGAAAATTAAAATATCATAGAATTTTCGGATAAAACTTATGATTATGATAAAAATGCAAATGATAGTAAAAAATACGAATAATAATAATAATAAGAGAATAATTATATATATATATACGCATGTATGTATATAGATAAAAAAATTATTTTTGAGGTGTTTAAAAATATTTAAAATTGCAAATAAATTGGAAAAGACAGGACAAAATTGGGTGTCAACACATATTGGAACTGCGAGCAAGGGATCGGTATCAATGGACATTTCAGCCATACTCTTGTCGGCTAGCTTGAACCTCTCCTCTTTGATGACCTTTTGGATCGCCTTTCTGAAGATCACACAATTAGAAGTAGAGTGATTGTATGAATTATGCCACTTACAGTACTTCTTATCTTTTAGTTCCTTGGCAGGCGGGATCCTATGACCATCAAGCAGCCGAATCTACTTATCTTTGAGCAGATGATCAAAGATCTGATATGCCTTCGTGATGTCAAACGAGTAACCCATCATGTCATCGGATGGACTTATCTCCTTGCCTTTTACGACTTTCAAGACTGGGCAAGAGTAAACATTACCCCTAACAAACTCGGCCACCATTGCGTCTGTCGTGCAATCGATTTCGGCTTCAATGATGGATACCAAGTGGGAGCCTCGATTACGGCTGGCTCTTCTCCGCTCCTTTTCCTGGACGTACTGCTCTATTTGGCTAGCCTTTTTGGCTAACTGGCTCAGGTCAGAGCAAGATTGTCCTACCATCTTCTTTTTTAACTGAGGGTGCATGTTGTTGATTATCATGTAGGCACACTCAAACTCGGGGAAGTGTACGGTGCATTTTCCAACCTTCTTTCTGAACCTCTCGATAAAATCGGCAGCTGATTTATCGACCTATTTCTTGAGATTTGTTAGATCAGTCACGATAATCTGAGGTTGGGGCTAATAAAACCTATTATGGAAGCAACCCTTCATGTCGGCCCAGCTCTGTACGGAATCAAGAGCCAAAGAGGAGTACTATGCGAAGGTTGTTCCCATTAGAGAGAGAGGGAATAACTGCAACTTGTGATACTCATTCTGGCCAGCTTCGCCACATTGGGCAGTAAATCTACCAATGTGCTCGATAGTAGATTTGTCATTGTCACTAGAGAAGATGGCAAACTCTGGTGTTTTGAAGCCCCTCGGCAATGGTGTTATTCAATCTATCCAATCGGGGTAAGGCTTCTTATAAACAGGCATGTCCAAATGTTTCAGTTGGATGCCGAAGTACCTCCATATGGTATTAGCAATAATCTCCGGGTTTATCAGTTGTGATGTCCCCTATCGATTCTGTACTGGATTCGACTAGTAGGCGTTCTGCACTGGCGACCTTCATTCTACACTTTGTTGGACAGGGTTGTGGCCATTACCAATAGGTGGGGTAATGCCCCATGGTTGTTGTTGGGTATGGCCACCAAAGCTTGCAACATGAGCTCCTAGAAAGGCTAATGGAGCCTACGAATAAAGTGGAACTGTGTTCCATAGTTGCTATCCTCGGACGTCAGTCGTTCTTAAAAAGTTTACGCTTCGTGGAAGGTATGGATTGGGTACCGACAATGACTGCTGGAATGGTGTTCCGCTATAAATAATGTCACCAAATAGCCAAGCTAAGTCATTGCCAGGGGCTATCGGCTTGCCAATGTTGTTCGCTTGCATCGTAGGGCCATTTGTAGAAATGTACGGCATAACGGGCGGCAATCCAAAGTGTCTTGGAGCCTGAACTGGTCTCTGAGCCATGTTGATCTGCCCATACTGCAGACTCGCTTGGTCAAGTGACACGTTTTTCCCCCCAAGTTTCGGCGGCGACCATGCAGTGAGCTGGTTGTCAGGCGATAGGGCTTGTGTTCCTAGGTGCGCTATTGGTTGTGCCTGAGTGGGCATTGAATGGCACATGCAGCTGAGGAACAACACCGAGATTCACGATCTCATGCTGAACAACACCGCTCGTCAGAGGGATGGCAGAACTAGCCGAACATTCTCCTGGGTGCATTCGGTTGGTTTCCATCTCCTTCGCTTGCTGAACCTCATTATGTACCATCGGTTTTACAATATCAGCCAACTGTTTAGAAACTTGGTACATAATATCGTGGATGCCCAAGTCAATCTGTTGTCTAATAAAAGACGTGATCATTATGGTTGGACCTTCAGGTTGGCTAGATTCTACCACAGCTTGGGTTGATGGAGGAAGTGGAGGGGTATCCACCGATGTAGGCATACCCGCAAGGATGCTGGTTCATTGTTCCTTGTGGGAGGATTTTGTTTAGGATGTGGACTGGACTAGAGGTTCATTTTCTTACCGGACCTTAGGCGCATACGCCAAGAATGATCCTGACCTGGAGAATCAAACTTTGCTATTAATTCACCTATGGTCCCACTGGGCGTGCCAAATTTATTCTCGCCCCGAATTCTGCCTTCTGCCGTTTTATCGGCTGATGAAATCGGGAGACAAATTAATTCCTTAACTTAAGCGATTTGGGCTGAAAACAGAACTCTAATTTCCAGTAATGGGTTCCCCAACTACTCCAGAAAATGTTAGGACGGTGGTGTGAGTAAACTAAGAGGTAAGAAACATGAATACATCCGAGTAAAGTAAAAGTAAAGGATAAAGTAAGGGATAAAAGATAAAGATAGACAAAATTTGAGTTGTTTGATTAATTGTGTGTCCCTATATACAAAAAATATGTTCTATTTATAGTACAAAAAGAGGAAAAACTGTACAAAAAGAGGAAAAATGGTACAAACGTGCCCCCCCATATCAGCCATCAAGTAACCCACCAAGTTTAATGACCGACTATGGGGGAGGTGGTGCCGATTTTCTCGCCCTTTACTCCTCTTGCTCGGATAATGGCTCATTTCTTTTAGCTGTCGTTGGCCGTTATCACTTTTGGGGGTCTGAAAACCCTTTTGACTTGGTCGTTTGAGGCGTCTGCGTCTGAGTGGATCCCAGTCGTACCTCTAACTGACAACTCGGCTGAGATGTCTTGGTAGCCGATGAAGTTCTTATAGTCGAGGGCTAGGAGTAAATTTGACTCCGGAATAGTTCGGCTGTCACTGAATTCGGCTAAACACTTAGCTATTTTTGAGTGTTAACACACTCTTGACATTATCCATAGTCCGGAGACAATCTTACTAATAAAGAACAAAAAAATAGAATTAAAAAGTTAAACAAGCAAATGAAAATGTTAGAGTGCTATATTTCTGAATGGAAGAAGAATGAAGAAATATATTGTCACCATAAAGTTTCTTTGAAGAACTATTTTGTCACCATAAAATTTATTTAAAATAAAAAGAGAAAGAAAGATAAACTAAAATCATTTTTGAAAGACTTCCCATTCATGCCATGAAGAAAACAAACCAATTGTTCTTTCTTGATGACTATTGCACTACAAAGTATAACATAACCAAGTTTAAATTAAATTTATTCATATAGGAATATCATTGTGGTGTAATTTTAAGGTGTCATAAACTTACATATTAAATAATTTGGAGGTTATAAATATAAAAGAGTATTATTACTAATAATAATTAAGAGTAGAAGTTATGCAGATGAAGGGATGTGAGTTATGAATATGTCTTTTTATAATAAATAAATGGAAAAAAAGAAGAAGAGAAAAAGTCGAAAAAGGAGAAAAAAGATAAATAGAATCATTGGCCAAAAGAGGTGCCACATCATCTTTCTATTGCCTAGCTTTATATTATATATAAATATAAATCAATAATACAGTTAAATCCTTTTATAACGGTCATTTAATATAATATTATTTTATTGTAATAGGTATGTTTCTTTGAAGTCGATTTTTATGTCATATTTTACTCTTTTATAATAACCTTATATCTATACTCTTTGTAAAATTACCTCTCTATAATAATTTTACTCAACTATCTATTTATTTTATGATAATTAATAAATAATCTATTAATTACATTTTATTAAAGACATGACTATAATAACTTTGTAAGTTTCTACGTGGAATCAAGAACGTTAAGCACTCTTCTTTTACTTGAAATAAGAGAAATAAAAGATGAAGTTGTGACTATTTCTATTCTCCCCTTTCTTCATACCTTCCTCCTTATTTATATGCAATTAGATTTTTAAAATTTATTAAATATAAATATTATGTGAGATTTAAATTACACTGTTATTTTTATAATATAAACAATTGAAAAAACTGTTTTGGAGTAACTTCTTTTTTGGGTACAACAATCAAATAAAAATTTAAATGTTAAATGATGTTATAGAAATTAAATACCATCCAATCTCTATAAAAGATAACAAAAGGCCATAACTGTTAGAATATTATGTAAATCATATTATTATTATGTATTAATGTAGTATCATTTTATATATGGTAGGTAGTAAAATGTTAATTAGGATTATTATGTTAATTAGGTAGAAGATTATTAGGGATTGATTAGACATGATTGACTCTTCCTAATTACATGTATATGGTGTATATATTGTGCCTTTTAAGGATGAATATGTTGAGGAAAATACTTTCAAAGTCTTACATGGTATCAAGAGCTTAAGGAAAGATCCAAAATTAGTTTATTTTCTTCCAAATTTTTGGTCATCTTCCTCCCTAGAACCCTAGTTGGCCGAAAATTTCTTCATTTTTTTCTCTCTTACTCCATTATTGATTATCCTTCATCACAACCAATTATGTCTGAAACCAAATCATCCTTTCACCCTGCCCTTGCTGTCTCAAACATCAAAACACATGTTTCCATCAAACTAGAAATGGAAACCGTTCATTATGCGACTTGGGCGGAATTATTCAAAATATGTTGTCGTGCTCACAAAGTTCTTCATCATATAATTCCTCCAAAATATGGTAAAGGAAAAGACATAACAAACGATGCAGACAAGGAATTGTGGGATACACTTGATGCCACAATCCTTGGTTGGATTTATGCAACAATCTCCACTGCCTTGTTGCATACGATAATGGAACCGGATTCAACAGCCATGGAGGCGTGGGAACGCTTGCGAGATATTTTTCAAGATAAACAAAACTCTCGCGTTATTACATTGGAACATGAGTTCTCAACCATTGACATGACGAACTTCCCTAATGTTTCTACATATTGTCAATGACTCAAAGTGTTGGCATATCAATTAAGAAACATTGGTTCACCGATTACTAATAATCGGTTAGTCTTGCAATTGATCGTCGGTCTCACCGACGTGTATAACGGCGTGGGAACTCTAATCCGTCAAAATAATTCTCTACCATAATTTTATCAAGCAAGGTTCATGCTTGTACTTGAAGAGTCAGGATTGGTGAAAAAGGCCTCAACTACTTCAAATTCTGCCTTGCTTGCCACTCCTTCGAATGATGGTAATTTTTTTGACCATTCTCAATAAAATAAGGGACAAAAAGGACATCATAACAATAAAAATAAGGGTGGAAATCGCGGAAATAACAAAGGTGGAGGCCACCGAAATTTCGGTAGCAGCGGTAATGGCGGCAACGCCAACTCCGGTGGTGGACAATGACAGCAGCACGACGGCAGGGGTGGCGGACAGTGGCAACATCACGACAACGAGGTGGCGGGCGATGGGCGGCGGCGATGGCGAGGGTGGCGGACGATGGCAACAACCCGGCGGTAGCGATGGCCTTGGGCTATACCACCCAGCCCAGTCCCAATAGGCAATTGGGTCAGACAACCCTAAAGGCCCACTGGCCAGCCACAGCAAAACAGTGGGTATTTTTAACCAATTTGGCGGCGTCGGCGGGACCGGCCAGAGCCCATTTCTTTGGAGTGCATTAACACGCATCACGATAACGATGGGCCTCAATCGACCCAGTGGAATGAGGCCCATTCAACAAGGGCCCACCTCATGGAAATTGAGTCCGCCATGCACACTCTTAGACTTAATACACCGAATTCAAATTGGTATATGGACTCCAGAGCGACGTACCATATGACGTCCTCCCAATGTAATCTCCCGTCCTATTTTAATTTGAGCAATGATAATGGAATAATTGTCGGAAATGGCCATTCAATTCCAATAAAAAGTTATGGTTCTAGCAAATTGTCACCACCAAACCCACCTTAATTTTAAAGAATGTCCTTCATGCTCCCAAATTAATCAAAAACTTGGTTTCTGTTAGAAAGTTTACAACTGATAATTGGGTAAATGTCCGGTTTGACCCCTTTGGGTTTTTCGTGCATGATTTTCAGACGGCGAAACTTCTCATGAGATGTGATAGAAAGTGGGAGCTCTATCCAATAAATCTGTCAACACAACAATACAAGTTTTCTTATATTTTTGCAGCTTTGGCACCAACGTTTGGGAAATCCGGGAGAGACTGTTTTGACTTCTCTTAAACAAAATAATTTTATTTTTTGTACCCAAACACGGACTCTAAATAAGTGTCATTCTTGCACACTTGGTAAACATGTTAAGTTGCCATTTATTTCCTCTACTTCATGCACTCTTTTACCATTTGATATTTTACATTGTGATATTCGGACATCACCTGTTTTGAGTTATTCTGGTCATAGATATTATTTTCTTATACTTGATGACTACTCTAATTATTTGTGGACATTTCCTTTGTCGAAAAAATCACAAGTGTTTTCCATTTTTCTCACTTTTATAGCATTCATCCGAACTCAATTTGAACGTGATATCAAATATATTCAATGTGACAACGGGGCGGGGGGCGGGGGGCGGGGGGGGGAGGAGTTTGACAATAAACAGTTTTGAGATTTTTTCAAAACAAATGATTTTCAGTTTCGTCTGTCTTGTCCTCATACTTCATCACAAAATGGGAAGGTGGAACGCAAAATTAAAACCATTAACAATATTGTTAGAGCATCTCTTTCTCATGCTTCACTTCCCCCTGTATTTTGGCATCATGCACTCCAATGACCACTTACCTGTTGAATGTCCTTCCTCATAAAAACCTATCATATCAAGCTCCTCTAAAAATGCTTTATTTACGAGAACCCACATATCATCACTTAAAAGTGTTTGGTTGTCTTTGCTACCCCCTCTTTCCATCCACCACAATCACAAAACTCCAAGCCCGGTCGATCGATGGCCCAACTGGCTGACATTTCAATGCAGCAGCTTATGCCTTCAGTTCCGAGGCCCAGTCCCACTACCGCACAATCTGCCCGGTCCAGCGGATTGGGCAAGTCCACCACTACGAGCCTAGTTCCAGCTCCAGCAATACAACCCACTGGACCCTCAGTTTCTCACTTCTCAGTTAGTGGCGTCCAGTCCATTGACCCAACAAACCGTCCGGTCACCCGTAGTCAACATGGAATTATCAAACCCAATGCCAAATATAGTCTTCACACCCAAGTCTCGAAATCACATTTACCTCGTAAGCAAGTGTCTGCTCTAAAAGACCCGAATTGGAAAATGGCCATGGATGATGAATATCATGCTCTAATTACAAATAGGACATGGGATTTAGTACCTCGTCCATCTAATGCTAATATAATTCGCTCTATGTGGATTTTCAGTCATAAAGAAAAATCTGATGGAACTTTTGAGCGGCATAAAGCCCGTCTTGTAGGTGATGGGAAGACACATCAGGTTGGTGTAGATTGCGGGAAACATTCAGTCCAGTGGTCAAACCTGCAACTATCAAAATATTTCTCAGCCTGTCTCTTTCAAAAGGATGGTCACTTCATCAATTGAATGTCAAAAATGCATTCCTCCATGGACACCTTAATGAGACTGTATACATGCACCAACCGTTGGGATACAGGGATCCTAAATATCCCAACCATGTATGTTTGCTCAACAAATCACTATATGGCCTCAAGCAGGCCCCAGGGCTTGGTATAAGAGGTTTGCAGATTTTGTGTCACGCATGGGTTTTTCGCACAGTCGTTCAGATAATTCCCTGTTTATTTATCATCAGGGTAATCATACTGCTTATCTTCTTCTATATGTGGATGATATTATTCTAACAGCATCTTCAGACTCTCTTCGCAAGAATATCATGTCACAACTTAGTTCTGAATTCGCTATGAAAGATCTTGGCCCACTACACTACTTTCTAGGAATTGTTGTGACATGACATACAGGTGGATTATTTCTCTCCCAGAAGAAGTATGCATCAGAAATCGTGGAACGAGCTGGGATGTCTTTCTGCAAACCTTCGGCAACTCCGGTAGACACAAAGTCAAAATTGAGTGACATCTCTAGCAAACCTTTTGCTGATCCGATGTTATACCGTAGCCTAACAGGAGCTTTACAATATCTCACATTCACCAGGCCAGATATTACATATGCAGTGCAACAAGTGTGTCTATTCATGCATAATCCAATGGAGGAACATATGCATGCTCTGAAATGCATTATGCGATATATTCAGGGCACTCTGGAGTATGGATTACATCTATACCCGTCCTCTGTTTCCAAACTTGTTACTTACACTGATGCAGATTTGGCAAGATGTCCGGATACAAGACGATTCACCTCCGGGTATTGCATCTTCCTTGGTGACAATTTAATCTCATGGTCCTCAAAAAGGCAGGCCACGGTATCACGCTCAAGTGCTGAAGCAGAATATCATGTTGTGGCCAATGTTGTATCTGACTCATGTTGGATTCGGAACCTGTTACTTGAACTTCATTGCCCTATTCCGACTGCAACAATAGTAGACTGTGATAATATTAGTGCAATCTATCTCTCAGGAAATTCCATCCACCATCAACGCACTAAACATATTGAGTTAGATATTCATTTTGTACGCGAGAAGGTGGCTCGCGGACAAGTGCGGTCCCAACGCGTCATCAAATCACAGATATCTTCACAAAAGGACTTTCGCTGATATTATTTGAAGATTTTAGGGATAGTCTCAGCATTCACCGCCCTCCAACTTCGACTGCGGGTGAGTGTTACAATATTATGTAAATCATATTATTATTATGTATTAATGTAGTATCATTTTATATATGGTAGGTAGTAAAATGTTAATTAGGAATATTATGTTAATTATGTAGAAGATTATTAGGGATTGATTAGGAAGATTAGGCATGATTGACTCTTCCTAATTACATGTATATGGTGTATATATTGTGTCATTTAAAAATGAATACATTGAGGAAAATACTTTTAAAGTCTTACAATAACAAACGAGACTGTCATAGAGTGGTTTAACTATATTCCTCTCATGGAATTTTATGTAGATTTGTTATATTTTCTTAGCTAAACATATAATTAGAGAATCATACAATTCTAGCAATTCGAATAAATCTCGCGTCATTTTATGTGATTGCATTCTAATAAGTTCTAATATTTTTCTTTTATTTATGGATGACAGTAAAAAAAAAAGCAAAGGGATAAGAGAACTTTTCAATTATGTGATTGTGAATCGTATCAGCTACAGCTAATAAAAGGTAGTAGCATATTTAGCTTTACTGTAAGGTCTAAAGATTCGATTGTGATTAATCAACCAACTTTATATGACACCAACATTAAGATGAATAAGTAAAACCTAAAACTAACCATAAAGATAGTAACGGTTGGTAAAAATCAACTTATCAATGCTTGAGAGACATTCTTCTACCACTGAGAGATGATTTTTCTATGACTATGATGTTCATGCTAGGTTGACGATTAATTTCAGGGGATAGTTGTTATCTATCACTAATATAATTGCATAAATATTAGGGTAATTCTTTTTTATGTTTGAGAAATAAAGGCCTTGAGTTCAAGTCCTAAAATAATTATTTAGAAGAAAGCACTTCTCCTTTTAAATAAAGCATAAGCAATACGGTTTTGAAGCCGTTGAACTAATAAATTTCGAATATAATAGAAGGCAATCTTTTACTTTTAACACAAACTATAGACAAATCTCTCAATCACTCAACAATGTTCCCATCAAATCCAGTTGGCACCCAAAACAAAACATCCATAATCCAATAAAAAAAAAGGAATTTTCACCGTTAAAAGAGTAAACAGTTGGTAAAAACCAAATGATCAAATGGGATCCAAATCCGATCAGATGCTTGAAAAGTAATATTTCAACTTTAACACAAAGCATATATAGTAAGAACTGTTGGTTACAATGGTGCATAAAACGAAAATAAGTAACGGCTAAGTATTATAATAAAATAAAATTACAATAATTGAAATTTAAGTATGCTTGAACAAGAAACTGGGACAATTTGATATGTTGGGTCGAGTGATGGAGTGATGACACTCTGTCTTTAAGACAAGATTGCCTCGTATATATCATTTCTACGTTCTGGACAATAGTCTCCCAAGATAAAACAGCAACTCAACAAATGAGCAAAGGAAACTCAAGTGTTACTTTGAAGAACTTTGAGTAATGAAATGATGCTGGAAAGTAGTAGGAAGAATCTGATTTCGTTTGTGTGTTTCTGTGTAGTCTCAACAGTTGAGCAAAGGCTTCATTAAATAGTGTAAGGAGAGGACTTACCAACTGCACACATAATTGTTGTTACTGGCCAAGTAATGGCTATTAAGGAGGTAGTAATTCAGCCAACATAAATGATCAATTGATGTGCATAATAATGTTGGTTAACGTTCCAAAAATCAACAGAAAAAGCACAAGTTCTCTGCCCAATTTAACTGACCCGTGACCTGTGATCTGAGCCCGGACGGGCGGCGGCGCGCGTGGACTTAGCCTCGAACCAAAGCACATCTATGTCCTCCCTCCTTTAAACACATGGGATACCCCTTGGGGTCCCAAACCCTAAGTCAACTTTGAGACTTATAAACTAAACAAATCTTCCTTCCCCTACCGATGAGGGATGATTGGTCTTTACCACCTTTTTTCTATACTTCAAACACCTCACTTCGTGGACCAATATTTCTTTCATTTCTCAACGAAATTTGACGATCATTTGCCCTACGGTCATCTACTTACTTAGTAGATTATGCACGTGTGAAGAATCAAAGTCTTCAACATGCGGAACACTAGTGTTTAAGTCATTAAAGATTGTTGGACGCAACTCCCGCCAAAGACAAATTTCCAACAAAAACTTAATATTTACATTAATTAATGCATGGCATATATTTGTACATTATTTTAATATCTATTAGTTATCATGATAAATTAATAAAATTTAACGTAAATATCGATACGAATAGAATTTTACCAAGTTCAAGCAACCGAGAGAGGCCGTGATTGACAATGTCCTTATGTAGGCCCCATTCCGGACTCCAAATCTGAAACTTAACCAACAAAGAAGAAAACTCAAAAAGCAATTCAACACTTATGGATCACGTGTTGTGCTATGAAAACAGTCTTAAGTATATTACATGTCTCTTGAACGGCAACTCTATATTCTGCTAACTTGGAATGATTTATGTGTTTCTGCACTAAGAGTGTTCCATATCACATGATTCAATAATTTGTGTTTAGACTCTGCATCATATTGAAAAACACTTTTAAATATTTAATTATTATTTATATTAATTTAGGCGGTAGTTTAAAATGCATGATTAGATAGACACTATATTTCATGGGTTGGGAGATTCTATGAATTAACTATTTATATGTGATATATAATTCTACCATTTTAATACTGTAAAAAATATTCTTCTTTTTTATTTTATTAATAATTTACACTATATATAATTGTATAAAAATATTTACCTTACTACAAACTAGGTAACTAATCAATCTTAATTACAAGAGAAATCTAATTCTACCTAATATAGGAGATGTACAATTTTAAATGCAATCTAATTTTATTACACCCCGCAGTCGAAACGGGAGGTCGGCGTATGCTGAGACTGTCCCGAAAGTCTTCAAATAAAACCAGCGGAAGACCTTTTTAAAGATGTCGGCAATCTGATAACGTGACGGGACATGTAAGACACATACTTGTCCACGAGCAACCTTTTCGCGAACAAAGTGAATATTCAACTCAATATGTTTAGTGCGTTGGTGGTGAACCGGATTCTCTGAGATATAAATAACACTAACATTATCACAATAAACCAATGTCGCCTTCGGAACCGGACAATGGAGCTCCAAAAGAAGGTTTCGTAGCCAATAAGATTCAGACACCACATTGGCAACTCCTCGGTATTCTGCTTTTGGATCTGGACAAGGTTGCTTGCCGTTTTGAGGACCAAGAGACCAAATTATCACCAAGAAATACACATTAACCAGACGTGGATCATATGATATCCGAAAAACCACCCCAATCGGCATCTGTATATGAAACAAGAGTGGTTACCGAAGACGGATATAAATGCAAGCCATGATCGAGAGTACCCTGAATATAACGCACAATGCGTTTGAGAGCATGCATGTGATCCTCCATCGGGTTATACATGAATAGACAAATATGTTGTACATCATAAGAGATGTCAGGCCTCGTGAAGGTGAGATATTGCAGGGCCCCTGCAAGGCTGCGGTAATGTGATGGATCATCATATGGCTTGCTGGAAGAAGCATTCAACTCCGATTTAGTGTCAACCGGAGTGGCAGACGTCCTACACGAAACATGCGAACTCGTTCAACAATCTCTGATGCATACTTCTTTTGGAATGAAAATAAACCACATACATGACGTGTCATAGCTATCCCCAAGAAGTAACTCAGTTGCCCTAGATCTTTCATTGCAAACTCATAGCCAAGCAGTGACATGATAGATTTGCGAAGAGCATCAGATGAGGCATTTAAGATAATATCATTCACATACAAAAGAATGTAAGCAATATCATTACTCTGCCGGTAGATGAATAGAGAATGATCAGACATGTTGTTAGAAAACTCAATATGTGAAACGTAATCTGTAAATCTCTTGTACCAGGCCCTAGGTGCTTGTTTGAGCCCATATAATGATTTCTTCAGTAGGCACACATGATTAGGATAAATAGGGTCTCTGTACCCCTTGGGTTGATACATGCACAATGTTTCATTGAGGTCTCCATTCATGAAGACATTTTTGACATCAAGCTGATGAAGTGGTCATGCCTTCGAAAGAGCCAGATTGAGGACCGTCCTGATAGTTGCCGGTTTGACCACCGGATTGAAAATCTTACCACAATCCACACCAACATGGTGAGTATTTCCATCAACTACAAGACAGACTTTGTGCCTCTCAAATGTACCATCAGATTTTTCTTTATGACTAAAAATCCACGTAGACTGAATCACATTAACATCAGGGGACGGGCACCAAATCCCACATCCTATTATTAATCAAAGCATTAAATTCATCATACATAGCCATTTTTCAATTCGGGTCATTAAGGGTAGACACATGATTACGAGGCAACGGTGACTTGGAAACATGGGTGTGAAGACTATATTTTTTGTTTGTCTTAAAAATCCAGTGTTGACTACGAGTGATAGGTCGTTGGGCCAGAATTGGAATTGGGCCAGGCGAGAAGGACGAACTGCCCAGCAGTGGGCTGACAGTGAATGGACTGCCGGGTAGTGGGCTGATCGAGCCGGACGATGGGCCGAGACCCAATGGACTGCCAGTAATTGGGCCTCGCGATAGTGGTCTATCGGCAAGAGACTCAGTTGGGCCAGCAGCCGCTGCGCTCCGTGATTGGGCCGAGTCACCGGGAAACATTGGGCCTGTTTGGGAGGCTAATTTATGAATCAAATATGGGGGTATGCTATTGTCAAGAAATTCATAGCTAGGAGACCTGGAACAATGTAATTTGGCAAAAGGAATATTTGTTTCATAAAAATTACGTGACGACTTACGATGATTTTATTAGAGGATAAGTCAAAATATTTGTAACCACGATGATTTGACGAATATCCCAAAAAACACACGGAGTTGATCAGGGTTGAAGTTTATTAATGGTAGTAGAAGGAAAGATATGATAGCATAAGCACCCAAAAACCCGTAAATGAGAATATGAAGGGTCCCTTAGGTGTGAAATTTTGAGTGAAGATTGGTGGGCTAATTATTTGTTCGGAAGTATGTTTAACAGATAGGTTGTCATTTGTAACGTATGATGCCAAAAAGATGGTGGTAGAGAGGCATGGGCAAGTAAGGTTCTAACAATATTGTTAATGATTCAATTTTTTCTTTCTCCTATTCCATTTTGAGATGATGTATGTGGACACGAGAGACGAAACGACAAACCATTAGTTTGCAAAAATCCCAAAAAGGCCCATTATCATATTCTTTACCATTATCACACTTAATTTTTTTAATGTCCCGTTCAATTTGAGTGCGGATGTATGCTTTAAAGGATAGAAAATGTGGAAAAAACTTGTGACTTTTTAGACAAAGAAAACGTCCACAAAAAAATAGAGTAATTATCCAACAACATAAGATAATATCGGTGGCTCGAAGAGCTCAAAATGGGAGATGTCCAAATATCACTATGAATAATATCAAAGGGCATGGGCATAACAGTATGAGAATTCGAAGCAACAAAAGGCAACTTAACATGTTTTCCAAGAGAACAAGAGCGACAAACATGAGAACTACGAGGTATAGAACACTCAATAAATTTATTTTATTTAAGGGAAGAAAAAATATGTGCTCCCGGATGACCCAAACGTTCATGCCATAAAGAAGGAGCTAAAGCTGCAAAAGGGGATTCTAATTTGGCCTGATGTGTGGTTGTGGTGATTGGATAAAGCTCGCCTTGACTATCACATCTCATTAGATGATTCCCCGTATGAAAATCCTTCACAAAAAACCCAAAATGATCAAATTCAACAGAAACTCAATTATCAGTGGTAAATTTTCTAACTGAAATCAAGTTTTTAATTAGTTTAGGTGAATGAAGGACATTTTTCAAAATTAACGGTGGGTTCGGAGGAGACAAGTTTGCAGTACCATAACCACGAATTGGAATTGAATGACCATTTCCGACAATTATATCACGATTATTGCTCAAATTAAAATAGGACGAGAGATTACCTTGTGAGGACGTCATATGAGACGTTGCATCGGTGTCCATGTACCAATTTACGTCAGGCGAATTAAGCCCAAGAGTGTGTGTCACAACATTGATATTTGGTAGGGTCGCCATTGTTGAGTGGACCTGCTGCCACTAGCTCGGTAGTGGCCCAAGATTTCCTGGATTGCTGCCTGCTGGACCTGCTGGGTTGCTGGATGTCACCTAGGCATGACCTAGTTACTGCCGGCTGGATAGGGGAAGGGCGGCACAGCCCAAGGCCACTGCCATGCCCATGGTGCCGACCCACTGCCCCAGGGTGCCCTCGGTTTGCTGTTGCTGCTGGCCACTGCCACCTTATCTGCAGCGATTGTTGCCGCATTTACCACCACCACGACCGTAGTTTTTTATCCTATTACCGCCGTTTCGGCCCTCCTGGCCAAGATTTGCCGACAAAATTTTAAATTATGACGAAATCTCATCGGACAGAGCGGCAACCAAGGCATAATTTGACACGGTGGTTGTCTTCTTGGCAAAACCCGCTTCTTCGAGAATGCGATAGAGCGGGCGTGGTAAAACGGTGGAAGATGATTGCTTCTTGGATTAGCGTACCCACTTCACTATATGTGTCGGTGAGGCCGATCACTAGTTGTAAAACAAGTCGATTGTTAGTGACGACGCGCCAACGTTCATGAGTTGGTCCAACAACACCTTGAGCCGTTGACAATATGCGGAAGCATTGGAAAAGTTCGCCATGTCAGTGGTGGAGAATTCTTGTTCAAGAGTAACGGCCCATAAATTTTTGTTGTCTTGGAATATGTCGCGTAAGTGATCCCATGCCTCCATCTCCGTGGAGTCAGGCTCAATAATTGTATGCACCAAATCGCTAGAAATAGTGACATAAATCCACTGAAGAACTGTCGCATCAAAGGTTAACCATAATTATCTTTCGTCGTTGGTTTTCGACACCTTCTCCTTGCGTTTTTCCGGTGAAATTATGTGATGAATGACCCGGTGGGAGCGGTAGTGAATCTTGAAGAGCTTCGCCCACGTTGCATAATGAATATTTTCCATCTCAAGAGTGATTGAAACATGAGATTTGATGTTGGAAACTGTGAGGGCTGGATGAAAAGAATATTTTGAGTCAGACATGGCTGACGGGAAGAAGGGTGGTCGGCGGCAAAAAGAAGAAGGGGGGGAGCGTCGGATACAAGGAAGCAGAGTTAGGGTTTCATGAATTTTTCATAGACTACTGATGTCATGTAAGAAATATTCTTCCTTGATTATTTCATTAATGATTTACACAATATATAATTGTACACAAATATTTACATTGCCACAAACTAGGTAACTAATCAATCCTAATTACAAAAGAAATGTAATTCTACTTAATATATGAGATGTACAATTTTAAATGCAATCTAATTTTATTAAAAACAAATAATAAGATAAAATAATTTTAGAATTAATTAATATCCATAACAGAATGCGGGAGTGTTATTCTTCTCCCATCAATCAAATAAAATTTTAAAAATTATTATAAAAATTATTCAAATTCTAAAGCCGCGGTACACAACAGAGAAAAGAATCTGCTATTGATGCCAAAACTCGAGACTTTATTGAGAATCGAGAGACTCCAGTGATCCCTAATATTTTAATTCTAGACTCCATACCATAGTAAAATCCGATAACATGACATGGACACGTTTAAGCAAGAAAAAAATACCCCTATATCACTAAAGGGTAGCGGTGGGATAAAATGAATTTCTCCACTCTTAATAAATCTTACGTGATACTTTGAATTAGGGATGACAACGGATCGGATCTAGATCGGATCCTACTAGATATAAATTCAGATTCATTTTTCATATCTGAATTCAGATCCGGATCCAGATTCATCGGGTCCATAAAAATCAGATTCAAATCCGGATCCATCAGGTCCACGGATCGGATCTGGATCCACATGTAAAAAAATTTGCTTTGCTAAGAATGTAACCTTGCTAAGATTTTTTTTGAACTGACAAACGTTTTTTACTTAGCTAACAATTTACTGTGTTTCAATTTTGAAATGTTCATATGAGATATTTTGTTCGTTGTCTCGTTTTGATTGTGAGTTATTAATTGAAAATGTTGGACAATGACAATAATTGTGGAAAATATTGACTAGTATTTTCACAATGCAGAACTTGCATGTGCTTGAAATCTTCACAGATGAAGTGAATATAATTTTAACTATTTGTATATGGAGATGTTAGTCATTCACTAATATAACATTGATTTTATTATCGAAGTTACCTCTTTATTTTTTGGTTTTTGAGTTAATGCGGAGATAAATTAAACTTGTTTTGAGAATTAAACTTGCAAGGATGTGCTTAGCAATTTTAAGAAAATACATAAAAAATTACATTATAGATTATGAATATATTTAATAAAAAATGGATCCACGGATCGGATCTGGACCGGATACGGATCTCAAATACAAGATCCAGATCCGGATCCGTCGGGTCCAAATTTTGAAAATCCATATCTTATAAAATGGATCTGGTTCCACCAAATCCGGATCGAGTCCAGAATTCATTGACATCTCTACTTTGAATTAATAAGAAATTCAAAAAATATCAAATATCTAATGAAAAATCTAAATAAGCAAATAGCACATTTTAGAAATAGAAAAAGACAAGATGCTCATGTCAAAGCGGACATCAAATATCAAACAACAACAATAAAATCCTCAAACATTAAACACGAATTTAAATTAATCGAGATTTAAATAAAAGAAAGGGTCAAGAGGCTCATGTCAAAACATGAATATCTATATGAATCTAGATTAATTTGAGTCCCAAACACCGAACACCGAATTAATAACTAAAAATTAAATAAATTATTAGTTATATAATCAAGACACCCATCACGTGCCTACATCATCATCATTACTTAACTCTCCCCACCTTTGTCCCTCCCACTATATAACCTTCTCGTTTGTGTTCCCTCAACTCATCCAACGTAAACATTTCTTCTATTATTCTTACACCATTTATATTAAACATTAAATGGATCATCAACTGAGTTCGAGAAAGCGTGTTCGTGATGACTCGTCCGAGTTAGAAATCAACTCGCCCGAAGTAAAGAGACTCAGAGAAGATCTCTTAGACGATTTATACGACTCGGTTGAGTTCTCCACTCCTTGTCACGATCTCGACTCGTTCATGAAGAGTTTCGAAGAAGAAATTACAACTTTACCCTCGCCGTCGGCGACTGCCGGAGTTTCGTCGGAGTCCGGCGAATCTCAGCCGGAGTTAGGATACCTTCTCGAAGCTTCTGATGATGAACTCGGACTACCTCCGCCAACGGGGGCGGAGACTGAGTTAGTCCGAGTCGTTACTGAGTCGACTGGACTCAGTAACGAGTTTTGGCCGAGTTATGACTCGTTCGATTTGGGAATTGTTGAATCGGATCATTATAGTGGGAATTTTGGTGAATATGTTGGGTTAGATGGGTTGTTTGATCATTCGGATCTGAGTTTCGGGTCGGGTGATTTTCTTTGGAGACCCGAGACTTTACCCGCACAATAGTTTAATGATAGATATTGTAAAGAATTTTATAATTTTTTTATATTAGTATTATTTGATTAAAAACAGAAAGGAAGAAGAAATTATGAAATATTGATGACCAATTTCCTTGAAATTTTTTAGCAACGTCAGCGGAATTTTATTTTAGCTGACTCAATAAAATGTTTATGAAAATTTCTGAATTGGTGTTAGATAATAGCTATGAAAGTTAATTAGTAGGAATACATAAATGTTTCATAAAATCTGCAAAACAACTAAGCTTAATTAAACTATTTAAGCATGAGAATTATAAGCTCCAAACTTGAAATTCATGGTAATAATTTTGTAGGCTAAATGCGCTCTAATTTTTTTAATTAAATCCATTCGTGCCACCTAGCTTAAAGTTGATTGCATTAGTTACAGTTGGTTGTTAGTTATAAACTATGTATTAAGCTAAAAATTTATGATTTTGTCAACCATGACATGAATTGGAAAGTGAGTTTGAGATGGTTGTTGACATGTTTATGAGAAGTTTCAACTGACCATAATTAGATTAATGAGTGATAAAGATGCAAGTTTCTATTCTTTTGCTTTCTCAAATTGAATTGAAAGGGAAAAGAAAAAGACAATTCAAGTCTTTTTTTTTTCTTCATAGAGAATTAGAGATCATGATGAGTTGCAAATTGCAATGACTTCAGCCTTATGGCTTATGCGCAACAATGGAAACATTAAGGGATCATTTGGTTTGAAGACAGGTTATGATAAAATTAGTAATGTTATCGACGGTTTGATTTGTTGAATTAGAAATAAAATGTATTGCATAATTTTTAAATAGGAGTACTACTAAATAAGATGTATAAGTATATAAATAGTGTTGGTATTGCTAATGTCATGATTTGTTATGTATAAGAATAGTACTGAATAAGGTATAAAAATAATTTTTTTAAAAAGACAATTCACTAAGCTACTGCAATACACCAGGTCTGAAAAAAGACCAGACCACAAAAATGTATTGTATGCAGTCTTAACTTGTATTTTCGTTAGATATGAACCGCAGGCACAAAACTTGCCAAGCAAACAAACTAGTACAATAACAACAATGAAAGCAAGTAATGAACCTTATAACCACCCATATCTGCATGTGGATCCTTGTTTCAACAAGAAAAGAAGATGAATAAAACGTAAATAAAAATACATGTGAATTTTATTAATAAATTTAAGGCCTTTTATTCAAATTTAATATTCGGTTACCAATTTAGTGTAGCCGGCCAAGTAGTCGATAAAGAAATTCAAGATGCCTCGTCTTGTTCGTCCTAACATTATAGGAGACCAATCCCGACATTCACCAAGCGACATTGTATGGACAAGTGATGGAATGAGTTTATTGGAACTTAGCTCGATAAAATTGGAAGATTTTCACAAATTAGATCGTTTGGCTCCATCATTTAAGTTTTAGCCACTTTTAAAAACGTTACAAAAATGATCACGTTGGCTAGAATTTTCACGGGTCGTAAAAAATTGTCCCAGAATCATCAGAAATTGACCAAAAGTATACTTTTAATAGTGAAAGAAATAATCCCTTGATTATTTTCATTAATTGAAAGGTTATATATACAAATTACATAATATGAGAATCTTATTCCTATTCTATACCTAAAACCTTATTCTATACATTTATGGTAATACACTAATTATGGTAATACAATACTAATTATATTACAACTTTACCTAAACTAGGATACTAAATATTTACCATAAATTACACATAATAATTAGCCCATCCGAGGGACAATCCGTGAGCATAGCCGAGACCTAATATACACAATATACACATGTATATTGTGTGTATATTGTGTATATTTAACACACACCCGCAGTCATAGCGGGCGGTCTTCGAACGCTGAGACTGTCCCTAAAATCTTCAAAAAGGACCGAGGGAAGACCCTTTGTAAAGATGTCGGCAATTTGATATCTCGACGGGACATGGCATACACGAACTTGACCACGGGCAACCTTTTCACGGACAAAGTGAATGTCCATCTCGATATGTTTAGTGCGTTGGTGCTGAACCGGATTACCAGAAAGGTAGATGACACTAATATTATCGCAATATACCAAGGTTGCCTTCTGAATGGGACAATGAAGCTCCAAAAGCAAATTACGTAACCAACATGATTCTGAGACCACATTGGCTACCCCTCTATATTCAGCCTCGGCACTTGAGCGGGATAGAGTCGCCTGACGCTTCGCAGACCAGGAGACCAAGTTGTTGCCAAGGAACATACAGTAGCCAGACGTAGACCGTCTGGTGTCTGGACACCCACCCCAATCAGCATCTGTGTATGAGACAAGTGTGGATGTCGATGAAGGATACAAATGCAACCCATAGTCCAGTGTACCCTGAAAATACCGGATGATGCGTTGAGTGCATTCATGTGCTCAATTCGGGGATCATGCATGAATAAACACATCTGCTGGACAGCATACGTAATATCCGGTCTGGTAAAGGTAAGATACTGAAGGGCCCTGCAGAAGATGCAAGGAGCGGTCGGATCCTCGTAAGGGACTCCGGCCGCGGCACCAAGCTTGGGCTTGGTATCAACTGGAATGGAAGTGGACTTACAGGATGACATCCTAGCCCTCTCGATGATCTCAGCTGCATACTTCCGTTGTGACAAGAACAACCCATCGGAATGACGAGTGACAGCAATCCCAAAAAAATAACTCAAAGGCCCCAAGTCTTTCATAGCAAACTCAGAGCTGAGCATGGTCATGATAGACTGGCGTAAGGCATCAGAAGAAGCAGTCAAAATGATATCATCCACATACTACAAAATGTAGGCCAAGGACGAACCACGTCGGTAGATGAACAAGAAATTATCTGACATGCTGTGAGTGAACCCAATAGTCGAAACATAGACAGCAAACCTTGTATACCAGGCCCTGAGAGATTGCTTAAGCCCATATAAGGACTTCTTCAATAAACAGACATGATGAGGATGTTTGGGATTCCTCAATCCCAAAGGCTGATGCATATGGACTGTCTCCTTGAGATCACCATGTAGGAAAGCATTTTTGACATCTAACTGATGAATAGGCCATGCTTTCGAAAGAGCCAAGCTAAGCACAGTGCGGATGGTAGCCGGCTTAACCACCGGACTGAACGTCTCACCACAATCTATACCAACCTGCTGAGTCTTACCATCACCCACAAGTCGCGCCTTATGTCGAGCAAATGACCCATCGGAATTCTCCTTATGAGCAAAAATCCACATAGACCTGATAACATTAATACCATATGGACGGGGCACCAACTCCCACGTCTTATTATCAATAAGAGCATTATATTCATCAGTCATAGCAATTTTCCAATTCGGATCGTTTAAGGCAGACACAGGATTACGGGGCAAGGGGGATTTAGAGACATTATAATGTAAATTAAAATGTCTTTTAGGTGTAACAATACCCCGTTGACTACGAGTGACCGGTCTATGACTCGAGGAAGAATTGAGTAGATGTCGGGAATTTGCTGGGGTCGGGACGGACTGGCCAGCAGCGATGGGCTTTCTTGGCCCAACTCGAAGCAATACCGGTGGTGAAGCGAAACTTGACCAGTTCGGTATTGGGTTGGGCGAGTCCAATTCTTTGGCCGACCCGGTGACAAAAGCGGCGAGAGGGCTGTGATGGGCGATGGGACCGTGAGCGATTGGCCCGCTGGAGAATTTTGGGTGCGGGAGATGTCCGAAAAATGCTGAATAATATACGGAGATATTTGTTCATCCAAAAAATTATACGAACTAGGCACGCGAGAATGACTTTTAGCAAATGGAAATTGGGATTCATAAAAAATTACATGGCGATTAATGATGATTTTATTGAAGGATAAATCAAAGCATTTGTAGCCACGATGATTAGAAGGAAAATCCAAAAACACACATGGAGTAGATCGGGCCTGAAGTTTGTTAATTGTGGTGGATGGAAATAACAGATAACATAAACATCCAAAACTCGAAGATGAGAATAAGAAGGATATTTATTATATAAAATCTGATGAGGGGAAGAATATGTCAAACATTTGGAAGGAGTTATGTTAAGTAGATATGTAGCCATTTGAAGAGCGTGATGCCAAAAATATTGGGGCACGGAAGCATGAATTAATAGAGTGCGGATAATGTTATTTATGGAATGAATTTTACGTTCGACTTTCCCATTTTGTGAAGATGTATGGGGACAAGAAAAATGAAAATTTATCCCATTAGTAGCACAGAATTCTCGAAACACCCCATTGTCATACTCTTTTCCATTATCACACTGAATATTTTTTATTTCACGGTCGAATTGGGTTCTGATGAATGCTTTAAATTTTAGAAAGATGGAAAAAACTTGAGATTTCTTCGCTATTGGAAATGTCCATAAAAATTTAGAATAATAATCCAAAAAAAAACATAATACCGATGACCCATAGAACTAGGAACATGAGACGTCCACAAGTCGCTATGAATAATATCAAATGGCATTAAAGTATGAGATTTTGCGTTTACAAATGACAACTTAACAATTTTTCCTAAAGAACAAGATTGACAAATTGGACTACGACTCGTACACTTACATGAAATAAAACTATTTTTAGCTAAAGCTGACAAAATAGAGGACCCCGGATGACCAAGACGAGCATGCCACAAGGAAGGAGAGATGGCTGCAAAAACTGATGGTAGGGTTTGACTCGATGGACCGGGACTGGGTGTGATAGGATAAAGATCTCCCCTACTATCACACCTCATGAGAGGACTCCCCGTCTTGAAATCCTTTACAGAGAAACCAAATGGATCAAATTCAATAGAAATGGAATTGCCAGTAGTGAAATTACGGACAGAGACTAGGTTTTTAATCAATTTGGGGGCGTGTAGGGTATTTTTCAAGATAAGAGGAGAATGAGTAGGAGACAATGTTTTATGACCATAACCACGAATTGGAACAGAATTGTCATTACCAACAACGGTTGCTCAAATTGGAATAAGATGAGAGAGTACCTGAATCGGATGTCATGTGGGTAGTGCCACCGGTGTCCATATACTAATTCGGGTCCGGTTGAGTCAAACCCATTGTGTGCATCGCGGCCTCGATATCTGTCCGAGTAGTGCCTGCTGCGTGATGGGCTTGTGGGGGCCGAGGCCCAAGCACCCCTTCTTGCAGTCTGGATCCAGACTGATGTTGGCCGTAACTGGACCAGACCGAATTGGGCCTGGACTGCTGTTGGGCTTGCCACTGCTGCTGGGCTGGCCACTACCGCTGGGAGGTAAACTAGTTGGGCCCAAACTGCTATTGTGGGGACCACTGCCACTACATAGAGGGCCACTATGGGTCCCAGAACTGTTGTTGTTGCTGCTGAGCACCGCGAGGACCCCCACTGCCACCACCATTCAGCCGGCTGCCGCCGTTGTTGCCGCCGCGATTTTTGCCATTTTTCTTATTTCCACCTTTTTTGCCGCCACCGTTGTTGCGGTTTTGGCTCGAGTTGTTAGAACCGGTAGGATATACCATGGACTCGGTCATCATGACTACGGGACTAGTACCGGCAGCCGCTCGTTTCGCTATGCCTACTTCATCTAGTGTAAGCATAGAACGCGCCTGATAAAATTGCGGAAGCGGATTGCTTTGCCGAAGAAGCGTTCCCACGCCACTATAGGCCTCGGAGAGGCCGAAAACCATTTGGAGGACCAAACGATAGTTCGAAACCGGCGCACCAACGTTGCGAATTTGGTCCTCCAATTTCTTTAATCTTTTGCAATAAGCCGAAACATTAGGAAAATCTTCCATATTGACGTGGGAGAAATCCTGCTCAAGGGTAACGGCTCTAGAATTTTGATTATCTTGGAATATATCACGCAATCTATCCCAAGTCGCATGTGCCGTAGCGTTAGGCTCAATAATTGTTTGCAAAAGGTCGGTAGATATTGTGGAATATATCCACTGAAGGACAATAGCATCAATAGTCGTCCAGAACTTAGGATCATCCTCGCGTTTTGGCACCTCCGTATCCTCATGAGCCGCGGGGATTATGTGATGGATGACTTGATGCGATCGTGCGTGAATTTTGAACAGTTCGGCCCACGTCGCATATTAAACGTTTTCTATTTCAAGAACGAGAGAGTTGTTATTCTTGATGTTAGAAACTGTAAGGGCCGGATGAAACATGTTCCGGGATGTAGACATATTGATAGAACAATATGTGATTGAGGGATTAGGGAGAAAATTTTGGGAAGAAAAGAGGTCCCGTCGGCACACAAACCGAGAGCAAAACGTCTTGGAAGAGGAGGGAAGTCGACGGAAAATTTAGGAGAGTAGAGAGAGAATTTTAAGACCTAGACTCTTGATACCATGAAAGAAATAATCCCTTGATTATTTTCATTAATTGAAAGGCTATATATACAAGTTACATAATAGGAGAATCCTATTCCTATTCTATTCCTAAAACCTTATTCTATACATTTATGGTAATACACTAATTATGGTAATACAATACTAATTATATTACAACCTTACATAAACTAGGATACTAAATATTTACCATAAATTACACATAATAATCAGCCCATCCGAGGGCCAATCCGTGAGCATAGCCGAGACCTAATATACACAATATACACATGTATATTGTGTGTATATTGTGTATATTTAACAAATAGTATACAATATTTAATTTTTAAAATATACATTACATAAAGTACACAAAACAGTCAACAACATCAAAATATATGAAGGAAAAGAACACAAATCATTAACAGCGTTTTTTTTTTTACAAATTAGTATACAAGAAAATACTATCCTTCAAGCTATATGTGAATACAAAATGCAGCAAATAAGATGATATTGAGGGTTAAGAACATTAAAAATAATGAACTTGTCCGTGCGGAAAGAAGATGGTGAATTTAAGATCAAATCTTGTACTAGTAAATTTGGTCGAGATAGAGTTAAAACCAAAGCCGACACTCTCTTCTCAACTCTTTATGAGTTAGCTTGAAGATGTGCTTCCAAATATAAATAAGCACACACATCTCCTTTCCATTATCAATGTGGGACAAAGTTCTCATCCAAAAAAATTTTTGCTCAAATTTTTAATTTTCCCTCTATTTCTAATTCATACCACCTCATATTTAAAGCCTATCGAATCAAAGGGTCTTTAAAGCCCAATAAATATCAATTTAGAATCCTCCTACGAGTTAAACTATACAAGAAATATGGTAGTCAATTTCACATTTTAAATTTATTACTAATTAAAAATAGAAAGGTATTAGAATATTTATTATCTTATCATAATAATGGTATTATATATTTATTTTTTTATATAAGAGTTCGTAAATTCTAAAAACAATTACTTTTCAGCTTCTGTAATTAAAAAATAACCATCAAATCGATAGGCGGTCGCCTCGAAGAGCTTGATGGGATGGAAGCTCCAAACGAAGACATCATGCTATTCCGGACCCCGCTCTCGATCTCCACATAAAGAATCCCAACATTTTCAAAATATTATCCTCAAGTTTCACTTTAAAAGTTGTAACCTCCAAGACATTATCCAATTTTCTAACTTAAAATAAAGTCTTCAATTACCCATTTGGCTTAGCTCTATCTTCATTTATTCTCTGAAGTAGAGATGGAATATTACTATTATAAGTTGGCGTAATTTACTTGAGTATAGCATGCAGAATTCCCATTTTATTCTAGTAGTCTAGTAAATATCAGTAAATTTTGGAAGGAAAAGAATAGTTAATGACAATGTGACGTGTTCAATCTTCTAAAAGAAAATGAATTGAGAATAGCCAAATATTTGAGAGAAATGTATCATTTCTCTTTCTAATACATTTGTTCTATAAAAGTAATTAATCTTAGAATTATTTTTATGTGCTATGTTAAATCTTCACCGACTTAACAAAAAAAAATACTCTTCATTTGACTTTACCTTTATTTATTTATAATTTATAAGTTCTATAAAATTTTAATTTTCTTTTATCAACCATAAATCAATATATGTGATTTTTAATAAGATTATACTAATTGCCACGAGATGCACGTGTGATCCACGAAATGCACGTGTGACGCATAAAATGTACATACGATACACACAAAAACTAATTTTCTTAAATATACTTTTAAAACTTTCACATTTAAATAATAATATTATTTCGCGGTACAAACTTGTATGACTGACTCTGAATTTTGCACATGACATTATGACTCAAGTTATTATGCGTTGGTTAGAGCCAACTTTAATTAATTGCCTAGCCATGTGCATGCATGGTTGATGCATGCCACTGGAATCAGATGTTTATGATTTAGTATAAATAGGTAGGTTGTTATGAGTGGGACTAGATCAATATCGGTAAAGAAGCCTAACATTTGATTAAATGGATATATTTGAGATCTAGATCGATAAATATGACTCATGGGAGCAAACTAGACTTATGCTATTGTTGAGAAAACTATCTAGCCTTTTCATCTCCTTTCTCAGAATCTAAACTTTTCATCTCCCTTCTAGTTATCTTCTTCAATAGTTTCCTTCTTTGTTTTACCAGTCCATTATTGTTCTGTAATTTCTTTATTAATTCCATTTTCTTTGTAATTCTAAGTTTAGTAATTACAATATATCAGTATTTCTATAATGAAATTGGAGTTGTTATATATAATGTAAGTTTTGGAAGGAAAAGAATATAGTTGATGGCAATATGACGTGTTCAATTTTTTGAGATAGTTTTTAGGGTTTGAATTGAATATATTAGTGAATATTATTCAAATATTCACCATATCTCTTATAATTATTAGTGATGTATAATTATGGTAGAAATAAGATCTCTATTGTATTAGGATTCCACATTGTACACACTATATATATTTGTATTAATGAGAAAGACTCCCCCAAGGTAGATTAATACAATTCTACATGGTATCAGAAGCCAAACTTCCTCCCTACCCTAAACACTAACATCGGCAGCCCTTCTCCTCCCTATTCCGGCGCCAACCCGGTTGTATACCATCAGCGTATACCGCTGATATACACCTCGTATACAGTGACACCTTCATGGCCCTGTATACCTCTGACATACCACTAATATACAACCTTCTCACCTTCAATATTTCTTCAACATGTCGTATACTACTCGTATACAACCTCCTGAAGCCGATATACACCTCGTATATGGCTGAAACTGCCGTATACAGCCTCTCTAATCCGATATACACCTCATATATGGCCAATTCTGCCTCATATACACCTCGGCTATGCCCCGAACCCAAAAAGTTTTTCTTTTCTGGCAGAACTCATGGCGAAAAATAACCATGGTGGTTTTTCTGGTAGTAGCAGAAGAAAACAGGGGGCCTGGGCCTCCAGCAGCTACCCAGAGCTTGCGGCCTAACTGAAAAGTTGGCTTCATCAGCGGCCTAGCAGCATGGGAGCACTACCGATGGACCACGACTATCAGGCCCAATTGCCTGCAGCCCAGCAGCGGCCCAACAGTCTGGGAGCACCACCAACAGGCCACAACCATCATGCCTAATAGCCTGGAGCCCAACAGTCCACTCCAGGCCTTCCCACATCAATTTGGGCCAGGTTTTCGGCACATTGAATCGTCAACAACTCGATAATACGTGATTTATTGATATAGGCGTCACGTCTCACCTCACCAACAATTCTGATAATCTTCCTCAACTGCGAAATTTAAATACTCCATAATCTATTATGGTCGAAAATGGTCATCACATTCCAATTCAAGGGTTTGGCCACACACTTACCCCACCACCGCATCAACACTTCTCCCTTAAAAATGTCCTATATGCCCCGAATATTATCAAGAACCTAATCTTTGTTAGAAAATTTGCCACCAATAATTATGTATCAATTAATTTTTACCCGTTTGGATTTTTTGTAACGGACCTCCGTACTGGGAAACTCCTTACACGGTGCAATAGTGAGGGAGACCTCTATCCTTTCCTATCCATGTTCGCTGCCAGTATCAACCCTCTCACATCTCTAGTTGCCCTCGTCAATCCTCTCACCGCTTTCACAACAATATCTCTATCAACGTGGCATAGTAGACTTGGTCATCCGGGTGCTCATGTTTTTTATTCCCTCAGAAATCAAAATTTAATCAAATGTCATAAAGAGAACATTTTCCATAGTTTCTCCTCTTGTCATCTAGGAAAATATATTAGACTACCATTTACGCCTTCTCTAAGTATTACGTTCTCTTCCTTTGATATTATTCATGCAGATTTATGGACTTCTCATATAACTAGCAATCTAGGCCACAAATATTATTTGGTGTTTTTGGATAATTTCTCTCACTTCCTTTGGGTCTATCCGCTTAAACTCTAATCTCAAGTGTTCTCCAAATTTATTGAATTTTGTACACTAGTTAAAACGCAATTTGAAAAAGACATCAAAATATTTCAATGTGATAATGGTCGTGAGTTCAATAATTCACTTTTTCATAAATTCTGTGCGGCTAACGGCATGATCTTTCGTTTCTCATGCCCCCATACCTCCCCTCAAAATGGTAAAACCGAAATAATTCTTCGTACCATTAATAATATGATTCGTACCCTTCTTTTTCATGCGTCTCTCCCCCTACCTTTTGGGTATATGCATTACATATGGTGGAACATATTCTTAACATCTTATCTACTCGTGCGATTCAAAATATGACTCACCGAAATTCTCTACCGCCGGATCCCTACCTATGATCACCTTAGAATTTTTTGTTGTCTGTGTTATCCAAATCTGACATCCACGGCCCCCCTACAAATTAGCACCACGGTCCACTCCGTGCGCATTCCTAGGTTTACCATCAAACCATAAAGGGTACTTGTGCTATGACCTATCCACCAATAAAATCATAATCTCACGCCACGTCACCTTTGTTGAGTACGTTTTCCCTTTTGACAATATTCAAAAATTTCAAGTCACTGATTACAGATTCCTTGATGATTCGGACATATCATCGCTTGTCCACCATGAACTCTGTCGTGCTGCCACTACTCCGGCAGCAGCCGATGCACCCACTGCCACCACAACTCAGTCACCTCTCAGTCAAGTCACTGCCACCACCGGCAGTCTGTCGGATAACCCACCCAATCCCGTCAATGTCTCTGTCACCACACCCACTACGTCGGACGACCATCGGCTCTGACCCACCCACCGGCACAACCAACCGACACCCTTTGCGTCACCATCACCTGCCGCCGCTACTCCAGTCATGCAACCCAACACTGCAACAAGATGCGACCTTGAAACCGTCCCTGACTAAGAACCCAACCTGCACTCCCGTAATCAGAATCTCACATCAGATCGGTAACCAAACCCAGTCACCACCATCGCCACTCCAACACACCTCTCCCCACTCATCACCAACATCGACTCACCCCAACCACACGATCACAAACCAGACCCCACACTTCACGGTCACCCGAACCTATCCTCCATACCCCGCACTCCATCAACCCAACCCAACGACCATCGGTCACCGTCACTGCCCCAAATAACCCATACCAGCCACCCTACCGGAATACCCATCCTGTCTCTACCTCCACACACCAGATAGAAACTCATGCCCAACACAGAATTTTCAAACTCAAAGTCCAGTTTAACTTATCCACACAAATCATTTCCCCAATTCCCAAAAATAAAAAATTTGTCAAACTAGACCCAAATTGGAATGCGGCCATGTGTGAGTAGTTTAATACTTTAACCAAATAACACACTTAAGATTTGGTTCCTAGACCGGATGGGGTGAATGTGATCCGATGCATGTGGCTTTTTCGTCACAAATATAGAGACAGTTGTGATCTAGAGAGATATAAGACGAGATTTGTGGTTAATGACACTAATCAGTAGGAGGATATTGATTGTGGTAGACGTTCAGTCCGGTTGTTAACCGGCTACCATTCACACAATTCTGAGTATTGCTATGGGTAAGCATTGGCCGATTCATCAGCTTGATGAAAAAATGTATTTCTAAATGGGTATTTGAAAAAAAACTATTTGCATGCACCAGTCGCCTGGTTTTGTCCATCCAGCATCCCCTCAGTATGTATGACGTATTCGTAAGTCACTTTATGGTTTGAAACAGGTCCCTAGAGCGTGGTATGATCTCTTTGCACTGTACATTATGCAAATTGGGTTTGTTTGCAGCAAATGTGATAATTCTCTATTTATTTTTCATAGAGGTAGTAGCCTTGCTTATTTGTTGTTATATATGGATGACATTATGCTTACTGCCTCCTCTGATTTGTTAAAAAATGAGATCATTGCACTGTTTGAAACCGAATTTGCTATGACTGACTTGTGGAAGTTGAGTTATTTTTTTGGGATATCAGTGACTAGATATGCAGACACTATGTTTTTGTGTCAGAGCAAGTATGTAGAGGAGATAGTGTACATGGCTAAAATGGCGAACTGTAAGATAATGTCCACTCTGGTTGACTTTAAATCAAGGGTTAGTGCTGTTGATGGTTATCCAGTGTCCGATCCCACCCTTTACAGGAGTCTTGTAGGTGCACTACAATATCTTACATTCACCAGGCTTGATATTGCTTATGTTGTTCAGCAGGTGTGCTTATTCATGCATGTCCCCGAGGAGCCTCATTTTACTTCTCTTAAGCGTATCATTCGATACGTTAAGGGCACACTTGATTATAGATTGCATCTATACCCCTCTGCACCAACCAGGTTGTTGTCATATACAGATGCGGATTGGGCAGGCTGTCCGGAAACACGACGCTCCGCCTCCAGCTATTGTGTGTTCTTAGGGAATAATATCATTTCATGGTCTGCCAAGAGGCAAGCCACCCTATCCCGTTCGAGTGCAGAAGCAGAGTATAAAGGTGTTGCTAATGTTGTTGCTGAGATTTGCTGCCTCTGAAACCTTCTTTTGCAGCTTCAATATCCCTTGCGTAAGGCGTCTTTGGTATATTGTGATAACATATACGCTATATATTTATCTCATAATCCGGTTCAGCATTCAGGGAACCAAGCACATAGAGATGGATATATATTTTATTTCTGAGAAGGTTGCTATAGGACTTGTTAAGGTGTTGCATGTGCCATATTCTTATCAGTATGCAGATATCTTCACTAAAGGACTACCTAGACAGCTATTCCTCGACTTCAGATCCAGTCTAAGCGTCCGGCCTCCTCCCGCTCCGACTGAGGGAGTGTATTAGTGAATATTATTTAAATACTCACCATATCTCTTGTAATTATTAGTGATGTATAGTTATAGTAGAAATAGGATTCTTATTGTATTAGGATTCCACATTGTACACACTATATATATTTTTATTAATAAGAAAGACTCCACAAGGGAGATTAATAAATTCTACCGAATATATTTTAAATTGGAGCAATAAAAGTAGTTAAGAACAACTGATTCGTGTTTTCATAGAAGCTAATTGTCCATAATAACAAATATTTTTATAATAATTCCCATTTTGATCTAGTACATATTGATAACTGGTAACTACGTTTCAAATTATTTTGAATTACTATTACCTTAGTGGATAACCTTATCTTTTCAGGTACATGTCACTATAAATATAGCATTGTATCTATAACCGTTTTTATCAAAAAATATACATTGTTTTATGATATCAGAAGTCTAGGTTTTTCTCTCTACTGTTGAACCATGGCTCCCAATTCCTCTACTCAATCAGTTTCTACTTCAACACCAGCCTCCACGACTGATGCTTCCTCCATTCTTTCATCCTCTTCATCTGCTATTTCTGTCTCCAATATTAAAAATGTAGTACCTACTATTCTTGATTATACAAATTATATGTTGCGGAGAGAACTTTTCCTATCCGTTTTCAAAGTTCATGGTGTTTATGGCTTCATTGATGTAAGTTTTCCATGTCTCAAGCCGACTATTTCGCATGATGATGGTACCTCTGTCCCTAATCCTTCCTTCCAACAATGGAGTCAACTTGATTCCATTGTTCTTTCATGGATTCAAGCAACTATTTCTCTAGATTCTTCAAGCAATAATTAAATCAAATCGCTCTCACTTCTAGAGATGTGGCTTCAAATTGAGCGTTTATTCCTTGATCAAGTCAGTTCTCGACCACTTCAACTCAAATTTGAGTTTCATAATCTTAAGAAATGTAATCTTTCGATTAATTAATATGTCCATCGTCTCAAGTCCAGAGCCGATGCCTTGACATCCATTGGAAATCCTATATTTGATTCGGATCTTATTCTCCAAATACTCTCTTGCTTAACTCCTGAATATGTGTTTAATTTACTCCTGAATATCAGTAAATTTTGGAAGGAAACGACTAAATACAGTGTTCAATTTTCTAAGACAACTTAAAGAAAGAATTTGTATAGATTTTTTGTTGGAGCTAAAGTAAATCTGAAAAATAATTAAATGATTCTTCTTTTATAGAAACTAATTTCCCACAGCAACCAAAATTTTCGAATAAAGTAAATTTTCGTTTCAACGCGTTGTAATCAAATCATATTCTTTAATTATTATTTCTATAATAACAATAACAACATACCCAGTGTAATCTCACGTAATGGTGTTTGAGAAGGGTAAGATGTACGCAGACCTTACCTTTACTTGTGTGGAGTAGAGATGTTGTTTCCGATAGACCCTCGGTTGTTTAATTATTATTTCTGATGTGAAATAATGTTACGTATTTGGATTTAGGCAATCTACTGCATCAATCATATAGAACAAAATGAATTGAAACTATAAAGGCTTAATACAATGATATCCCCTTAAACTTGCTAATAAATTGTTGGTCACAATGGTGCAGGAAACGGAAATAAGTAACTGCTAAATGTTACAACAAATTGAAATTACAATAAAGTTGAACAAGAAACTGAAACAGTTTTTGGTATGCTGAGTCGAGTGATTGCACTCTGTCTTTAAGACAATATTGCCCCGTATGTATCCTTTCTACGTCCTGGACAATTGTCTCCCAAGATAAAATAGCAAATGAACAAATGAGCAAAGGAAACTCAAGTGCTACCGTGAAGAATTTTGAGTAATGAAATGATGCTGGAAGGTAGTAGGAAGAACTGATTTCGTTTGTATGTTTCTGTGTGTCTCAACAATTGTGCAAAGGGTCCTTTATATAGGTTGAAGGAGAGGCTTACCAACTGCCCACATAATTGTTGTTACTAGAAGAAGCACAGCTCACAGCCCGAGCCCGACGGGATGGGTGGGCGGCGGCGCGCGTGTGAGCTTTCCTCGAACCGAAGCACATCTAGGTCCTCCCTCCTTTAAACACATGGGATACCCCTTGGGGTCCCAAACCCCAAGCCAACTTTGAGACTTATAAACAAAACAATTCTTTCTTCCCCCACCGATGAGGGAGAATTGGTCTCAATACCACACTTTTCCATGCTTCAAACACCTCACTTCGTGGACCAATATCTTTTTCATTTCTCAACGAAATTTGACGATCCTTGGTCCTACGGTCATCTACTTACTTAGTAGATTATGCACGTGTGAAGAACCGGATTCTCCAACATGCGGAACACTAGTGTTTAAGCCGTTAAAGTTGGTCGGCCTCAACTCCCGCCAAAGGCAAATTTCCAACATAAATTTCATTTAAACACTTATACTACGGTTTGTTCCAATTAAACACTTAAACACATGATAAATTGTTCCTTTTAAATACTTTGGGTCAAGTTTTGAAACTTTTTTTTTGCGTGTTCTCAAATTTCCATTGCGTAAATAAGTTAATCGTTAATATATGCCACTTTATTTAATTATATGAATTAGTCTCAATAAGCTGTAAAACTACGAGATGCACGTATGACGCACAAGATGCAGGTACAATGCACACAAATGATAATTTATTAAATATACTTTCAGAACTTTCACACTTATATAATAATGTTATTTCACGGTAGAAACAAAGATGACTGACTATGACTTTCGCACATCATATTGTGGCTTAAGTTTTAAATACTATTCTCTCTGTCCTAATTTATGTGGTACAATTTTAGTCTGTCCCAAAAAGAATGTCACATTTTTATATTTAGAAATAATTTAACTTTATGAGATGATTTATAAATACACATTTATATAAGATTTCTTTTGTTCCACACATTTCAAAAATCCTTTCTTAAACTTCGTGTTAAGTCAAATGATGACACATAAATTGGGACGAAGAGAGTATAAGCTAGTCAGAGCCCGAGGCGGCTTAACAAACCTTGTGGCCTAAAGCCAAATCTTAAGAAGAGGCTTTAAAGTTTTTTTATATATAGTTAAAGTCTCCTTTGATCATTGATTTGCAAGAGGTTACAATTTGAGTTTGGCATCTCATATTTTCTACATGATCATTGAGATGATATTCCTAAACTAGTCCTGGTCAAAGGATTTTGGACAACGGGATATAGTTTTAGTCAAAGCTAATGTCACTCATTTTCTAAGAACTGATACTTTAGCACAGTAACCAAATATTGAATTTCGTTAATTAGAAGTTTATACAATAAAAGTTCTAACCAAATCGGCTATATATACAAAAACAACAACGTACGCATTAGGGCACATCCTAACTTGCTTGGAATTAATATGTACGTAAGTATATATTAATATCAAGCAACAATAAATACATGACAATCCAAGCAAGTTAGATCGACCCCTTTTTTCAACCACAAACATACATTCGTTTGGTCATTGTGTTATTAGTGTCTTAAAAAAAAAGGAATTATGCACAAACTAATGAAGGTAAAATATGTGTTTTTCATATATTTATTAACGTATCTAAAGTTAAGATATATGTACTTATATTTCTTTAATTTAATTTTAAATGATCAGATTAAATTGTTTGATTTAATAGACACAAAAAAAACTTTGGATTAATTAAGAGATAGGGGAATCTTAATTAATAGTTGTACGATGAATCTTTGCCGACCTATAGTGTGCACTGTGCAGCTCCTCAATTAATTTCAGCCCAGACAAGGCTTCAATCTTTGTTGGAATTAAGAATAAATTAATCAAGTCTTAATCCATTTAATATTTTTTACTCTATTAATTACTTCCATACGGTTAGATTCTTTTCACTGAAATAATCCTTTGTAGTATATCGGCTGCTGACTAGAAATGCTACGCTAATGACAGGCAGATCAATAAATTTGGAAGGAAGAAAACAAAGTAATCATAGTGGAATGCAGTTAATAGATTGTAACATAATTTTTAAAGAAACTTCAAGGCATTTAATAGATTTTTATGACATAATATTGAAGTTAAAAACCGAAGAATATAGATCAAATTCATAACACATTTTTAATATTTGATTATATTTTCAACACACCCCCTCACGTGCTGGCCTGATTTTTTTTTCATGGTCCAAGCACGTGGAAATACTTTTTGAGAATGGGTGGCGGTGAGGTTCGATCCAAGGAGCTTTGGCCTGCTTTGATACCATATTGAAGTGTGTGACCATCTGATCTAAACGCTTAAGCTGTTAGATAGAACACACTTTTAATATTTGATTATATTCTCAACAGCGCCAGTATAATTGGGTAGCAATTTAACTTGTTATAATAAGTAATTCACTTTGTTACGTATAAGCTTATTTGGATTAGTTGATTAAAGAAAATTGAGAAGTATTAAATGTTAAAAAATATTTGTCGGTGTTGAAACTAAACAATTACATGTTGAAGTGTTGAAACTAAAATAAACAGCGTTGGTTAAAAAATATTGATAAGCAATTTTTCTGTTAGAATAACTACTACTGGTGTCCTTAAGGTGCTTATAAGCTACTAATTTTGGACAGCTTATAAGCTTAATCAAAACCCTCTAAATTATCAAATTAGATTTACTAAATAACAGTGTTGAAAACTAAACACCATTTTAGTATAGATAATTTAAAGTAAGCAAAATCAAAGTCCTTTTCCAAAGAAGAATTCATATTTTCAAAAGAAAACAACTCTCTAGCAAGCCCACCTTCAATCATTTTCATGATTATGGGACCATGATACTAACTTTTTATTTTTTTTGCCCTAGCAAATTGTTTTACTCTTAAGGAAATAAGATATGCAAAGTTCTTGGAGATTTCGACTGTCCTTGGTAAAGGCACATTTCAATTCCTAATTAAACAACTACTAATTACACACGAATCGTTGACAAAATTCATAAAAAAAAATATATGCATCGTAAACTGTTACCCACTGATTTTTATCGAAAAAATTAGATTATCGATAACATTCTATGAATGTGAGAAATTCGAAGATCTCTAGTGCTAGTCCTTACTAGTAGCGGTTTCGGACTTTAAACGAGTGTGCGAGTCATGCCTGAGCCCATGACAAGTATTGTCCTTTTTGGCCCGATCCGCTTAATGGATTTGTCCTTTGTGCTACATCATTATCGGGCCCAAGAACGCGCATATTATGTGAACTTATGTCATGTCTTATAAAGCTATTCACTTTTCTTTATCATTCAGATATGAGATTTGCCTAAGGTATCATATATGTGCACTTCTTGTCCTCTTTCTTCACAAGCCCGTCAGCCCTTCAGTGTGATCCACTTTTAATTTGTCAGTCCGCCCTCCGTCATGGATGTCACACTATATTTAGAAACATATATCTAATTATTATTTAATTTATTCTCCTCATATATATACAATGTTCGAGTAAAACATCATGAGATCTATCAATTCTTCCCGTGAAAAGCTTTTACATTGTCATGGCCTTTGCTTTCAATAGGATTTGTCCTTAGTGGGGTGCCCCCACAAGTGACAAGCTAGTTCTCACATGTTCACTAACTATAGTGACATTCTATTTTAGGTTACGTTATCATTTTGATGTATTAAGTCGGTGCCAAAATTCACTTTATACCTTTCATGCACTTAGAATGATATATCAAAAGCTAAATAGATCCTAGCAGAATGTGTGGAGATTTTAGTGATCATCATATGATTCAAGTGTTCAGCATATATCCGTGTCGAACGAAAGAATGTGACTTTCTATCAACGTAATTAATAATCAATAGGATGTTTTACTTGTCGTTCCACTTTATGTGACACTATATTTTTATTGGTCAATTTAAAAGTGACATATATCAATATTGGTAACATTTGACTATAAATATTGCGTACAAATATTATGTTATGATATATTTAAAATTATAAGTTTTACAAATCTTTTTTTTAATTATGTTGTTTTAAGTCAGATTATGTCATATAAATTGAAACAATGATGTATTAGAGTAAGTATGGCTTATATCAGAATTGAACATATTACACGTTAAAGGTGGGGTTTGTGACTTATTATGTGTATTTATTAATTGGAGCGTTGGACCAAGTCCAACAAGGTTCTTATAGAAGACCACTTTAATCAAACTAGATAGGAAAATGGAAAAAGAATTAGGCATTCCTTTTGCGTGAACACAAAGGTCCCCTCGCCAGCTACTATGGTATTTGAATCAAGAAAACTTTCGAACATATTAGATGTCTCATTGCTACACACGGGTGGAGCGGTTGAAGAGTCTCACATCGGTGGTTAATGTGATGATGGTCTCTTTATATGATTTTAGACAATTTTTTGCTCACGAGTTAGTTTTTGGGGTTGAGTTAGATTCAATTTTTTTCTTTACATGGTATCGGAGTAGGAGCCATATCATCACTTGATGTTGGCCCCATATTAAATTATTCACGATCCAGATGTCCAGCCCTAGACATAAAAGATGGAGTGTTGAAGAGTCCCATCTACATAACTTGTGGGATATTATAATGTGAAAATATTAACTTATGTCCCATGAAAAAATTATTTTTTTGAGGGGCTAAAATTAAAGACCAGCACAAAATAGGGGCAAAAGTGTCAATTATGCCTAGCGAGGCATAAGTTCGATTGCTAAAGAGCAAAAATTAAAGATCATCCCATTTGAAGAAAAAAATTTAAAACCCAACCCATTTAATTTGAAGGGAAAACGTACAATTTCTTATTAATGAGATGAGTGCTCTCCTTATATGATCTTGAGCAACTCTTTCATCGTGAGCTAGTTTTTGGGGTTGAGGGGTTGAGTTAAGTCAAAGATCTATTTCTTTATATTAGCCACCATGTGTCAAGTGGTATTACTTAGGGATGTTAATGGTACGGTTCAACTGATTTTTTTTTTTAAAATTATACCATATCAATTTTTCGGTTAATCAACTAATATACTAAAATTAGACTTTTCGAAACTGTCTCAAACCTCTCAATTTCTCTTCGATACCAGTACGTTCGATTAATTTTTTGATAATTTATTTAACGTTACCTTATATAAAATAATAATATATTTTAATACTACTCATAAAGTATACCATTCTTTATTAGAATGACTGATATATTTTCTAAGTCACTTCATAACAAAATGTCAAAATTATCCTTCGTATGCATCATTAGCATTAGAACGAGAAAATCAGAGAATGAAAACAAGCTCTTCAATTTTTAGATCTGTTGGAAATTTGCCTTTGATGGGGAGGTGCGTCCACCCATATTTAATTAAACACTAGGGTTCCGCATGTTGGAGGCTTTGTCTCTTCACACGTGCATAAACTACTAAGTGAGTAGATGACCGTAGGGCCAAGAATCGTCAAATTTCGTTGAGAAATGAAAGAGATATTGGTCCACGAAGTAAGGTGTTTGAGGCATGGAAATATGGTGTGGGACAAATCTACCAAATCGGTGGGAAAAAATAAAGTATTGCTCTCTTTATAAGTTTCAAAATTGGCTAAGGGTTTGGGACCCCAAGGGGTAACCCATGTGTTTAAATGAGGGAGGACCTAGATGTGCTTGGGTTCAAGGCTAAGCCCACACGCGCGCCGCCGCCGCCCGCCTGTCCCGTCCTGTCCGGGCTCAGGTCATGGGTTGTGGGCTTGGGCTTGGGCTTCTTCTGATATTATCTTTTTGGATCCCAAAGTGTTTAATATTTACAGTTTAGTCTCTGGAGTTTCTGGAATGTTGAATTTGGGAACAACGGAAGGCAGAAAGTTTCTGCCTACCGTTGGAGTTGATTTTTGGGGGCGTTAATTTGCATTAACCAGCCATTACTTGGCTAATTAACTCCCTCCATTAACAGTCATTACTTGGCTGAATTACACCCTCCTTCAATGGCCATTAACATCCATGTCTTGGCTGTTTAAATCCCCTTCTTCAATGGCTATTAACAGACATGTCTTGGCAGTTGAGAGGTCTCCCTTTATGCTATATATTGATGTCTTTTGGCTCAATTGTGTGATACAATATACATACAGAAAAATGAGACAGAAATATAAACACAGAGACAAACAGAAGAGTAAAACACAGTCCAAACCGTGAGCAGTAACGTTCGGACGAAAACAGAAAACTCTTCCTTCCTTTTCCATTTCTTCAGCAAGTCGATTCGTATTTGTTTTCTTCATCAAAATCAACCTATTTGCTTTGTAGTGTTGATTAAGGTGTTGTTTTATCTTGGGAGACTATTGCCCGTTAACGTAAAATCATATATACGGGACAATCTTGTCTTAAAGACAAAGTGTCATCACTCGACTCAACACACAGTTGTAACAATCCAGATTTAGTGTTTTTTGATTTCAGGTTATCAAGATTCAACGCTTAACAAGCTTGCGGCAGTTCTGACTATTGGCTACTTGTTTATCCTTTCGAACATCTGTAATATTTATTTACTTCCCGTACTGCTTTACAATATCAACAAAATTTAAGACAAGATTTGTATTAGTGTTCGAAAGATGTCGGTCAAAAGTCGTGTGACCAAATCTGGATATGGTTGTGGTTTTCTGGTAGAAGAGAGTTGTGATTATGATGTTGAAGGTCAACGTGTTCATGGTGTCGCCTCTCCTGAGAGTGGTAGGAACAAGCGCCCACGAGAGGCTGAAGATGTCAACTGGGACAAGAGGAGAAGGCTGAAGATGTGGTTTTATCTTGTAGCAGAAGGCCTATATATGTCCCAGACAAAGGATCCGAATTATGGTAAGGAGGAAATGGACACTCAGTCCGATGAAGTGACTGAAGTGGGCCAGAATCCGAAATTGGGATAAGTAATTTTCCTTCCTTGTCAAAAATAAGATTAAATGATGTTTGATTAAAAAGGGCTTAAAGTAAGGAGGAATATGAAAATATTTTTCGAAATAATTTATATTCCTTACGCTTTAAAATCAGAAGTTTAATCTCATCTTCCTTCCCGTTTAAAGATTAGATTTTGTAAACGACTTAAAAAGATCCATTCTTTTAAGTGTAATTATTAAAAGTGTGTAAAGTATGTTCGCACATACGAGGAAGAAAGATCCACTGACTGTGCAAAAATGGTTACCACTCTTAAGTAAGCGCCAAGAATTGTCTGGACACCAATCATAAGGGAAGAAGACTAAAAGCTAAAGACGTTGAGCCTATCACACTATTTGGCAAAAGATCCTTCATATGATGATATTGGACACTCAGTCATACAAAGCCTCCGGGCGACTGGAGTGGGGCCAAAATTCTTTTGATAGGATGATATTGGACACTCAGTCATACAAAGCCTACGAGCGACTGAGAATGGGGCAAGAATTCATTTCATAGGAAAAGTAATGGACACCTAGTGTAGTGGGCCAGAGTTTCCAGGTCTTAAATGATCTGAAGGACTAAAGAAAGGCAGAAAAGAAATTGGACACTCGGTCTGCCAAAGAAACTAGAGTGGGCCAGAGTATCCAGATCACGTATGATCCGGTTACGCCCTAACCACGGGCAAGAGGTTGTTCATGTGAAGCAACGCCACCTCTAAAGTAGAAGGGGTTGGAGAGGTTGTCCTCAATAGAACTTCAGGGGATGGGATCACTCTCAGATGAGGTGACACATGTCCCAAACTTGGTTTAAGGGACGATGTTGGTCAAAGCTGGTTTGAGACTAGTCCAAAAGGTCTGTAATAACTAAGAATGGTACAGTATGCCTGTATCCAAATGAATGATATATTTGTAATATGTGCATCTATGCCATCATAGATTAAGACACGTTAAATAGAAAGTCATTCAAAAGCTAACGAAGTTGAGACTGTTGCCTTCTGTCGACATAAACCCTAAAAATGAATGTGAGGTAGGCGAAAAGGCAAAGTCACCTTTCCAAATTCTGTCAAAGGAATAGCAAAAGAAGCACCGCTCCTCTAGAACTTAGTCACACCTACATGGGTGATTTGAAGTTTATACAAAATAGAGGAGGAATACAATTACTTTGTGACCTTCATTGATGATGGTACAACGTATTGCATCCTTTGTTTGTAGAAAAGCAAAGATGAAGTTATTGAAGCGAATAAGCGCTACAAAGCAGAAGTTGAAAATCAACTAAGCCTACGGATTGAGGAATTCGTAGTGATAGAGGGGAAGAATGTGAAGCATCGTTCATCAAACGACTGCTCATTACTCACCTCAGTCTAACGATGTTAGCCAAGCGCAAAGCCGTACGCCCAAATTATGTGGGACAAGGCGATCCTTACCGCTAATGTGATTCTCAACAGAACTCCGCATAAGGATAAGGATAACCCTCCGTGTGAGACATGGAAATGATCTCAGATACAAATGTTGTGATGTGAGATGGCTTGATAGAAGTTGAACTACCGAAACAGGTCAAGTTGGACCTAAGACTGTAAATTGCATATCCACTGGATCTGCAAATAACAGTAGTGCTTATCGCCTCTTGGAGTCAAAGAATGCTGAATTCTTTGAAGATAATTTTCCTTGAAAAGGAAAAAGGAGTAATTGCTCGAGGTTAACAAGAACCCGTGAGGTCCTGACTGTCCGGATAGACGTTCCGTATCTACAAGACTCGAAAGTTGCTGACTGTCCGGAACTTAATATTCCAGATCTACAGAACTCAGGGATTCTAGATGTTGAACCGAGACGGAGCAAAGAGGGGACAAAGACTTGTTCCATGCCTTCTATCTTGTATGGTTGAGAATAAACCATGGACAATTAACAAATATTTGTCATCTCCAAAAGCGCTGCTTTGGAAAGAAACTAAAGAGAGAAATTGATTCCATCATATAGAACCATACTTGTGTAATGGTTGATCTTCCTCCGGGGAAAGAGCATTTGGGTTGTAAAAGTGGATACTCAAAAGTGAGTACAAAGTAGATGAATCTACTGACGAGTATAAGGCCTCGACTACTTGTACTTGTGCTTCCCTATGAATAGCTTAACATCCAGGGACATTGCAGTCTTGTGTGGCGTGGATGTTGAAACAGTCTTCCTAACCGGAGAGTTGGAAGGGGAGAATCAGAGTTGGTTTGCTGGACTGTTGGGCTTCTTCCTGAACTTTTACTTTGGTCCTTGAAATGTTTACATTTTGGTCCTAGAAGTTTCAGATAAAACAGAAACAATGAATCTGACCACAGAAACATTGACTCTGAAGTTAGAAAGCCAAAAGTTGGAAAACCAACAGTCTAAGAGTTGAAGTTATATTGAAACAAAAGATATGGGTATCACAGATGACATCTTAGGAATTGGATTTCTAAGACATCTAACAGACTGGTCTAACTCAAAACTCAGTTGTGAGATAATTGACAGTCTCGTTGAAGCCACCAATGGATATGAATTATATAACTGATTGAAATCATGGTGCATCCATATTTAAGGAGCAATATGCGCAGGTCATATGTAGTTCAATGTATGTTACACACTACAACCGACCTGCTATCGGCCTACAAAGCAGATCAGTTGAACTAAGGTTCATTGATGATTTTAATAAATGATCGGTAGAAAGCGTTAAGTCGGATATGACGATATCTGAAATATTCGCTTATCTACGGATCATGGTATTCTGGATGTCCAGCAGTTCTGGGAGAACACAGTGATGCAAACTGGACATCAGTTTTGAAGAACACCAAAGCAACAAGTAAATGTGTATGGTGGGTCTTGGAAAAACCTCTAAGCAAACTTGCATCGGCCGATTCATGATGGAATCGGAGTTTATCGCTTTATAGAAAGCATGAAAGAAGTTGAGTAACTTCACGACTCCTTAGATGACGTCCCTTATTGGGAGAAACCCATGCCTTCAGCAGTTATACAGTGTGGCTAGCCGGTCGACTTTAGGAAGGACACGGATGACGGCGTCTGGACATATCTGTCAGGATCTGTAGGAGACATAAGACCGTATGGCAGTTGATCATCACGGGTGTCACTTTCTTAATTACTAATCAAAGGATATAGCAGACCCTTTTAACTAAGGGACTACCCGGAGATCAAGTGTTCTGCCTGTCTAGGGGAATGGGCTTAAAACTCAAACAATACGAACCTTTGCGGTGGAAACCCAACCATACCGATTAGAGATCCCAAGAATTTGGTGCAATGGAAAAACTAAGCTGTAAAAAGGTTCAATTGAGCGCTTTGGTGGAAGCAAGAGCACTTCGGATGATGATTTCTGTAGGGAAACATGAATCCAAAGTTGTTCCCGCGATAGACATTAAAGTACTACCTGCATGGTGGGTAAAGGTTAAGCTTTCAAACCTTTAAACGATCCTCACACAGTTGAGGTTAAGGTTGGGGAAACTTTTAATGATTCCTAATACTTGTGAAGTGGGGTATAGCAGGATACCTTGTAGGAGATCACCTATTTAAGTGCGAGGACAGGCTGCCTCAAATGAACGCACTTAAGAATCCAAGTGTGTCCACGGCCACAACGGACAAAACCATAAGAAGAAAACGAATAAGGAAAGTTATTGTGTTGGTATCATTGTCTTGGCTTACACTAAACACTGACGATTCAAGACATCACGTTCACCGCACAGTAAGTAAGTCCGATGGTATTCAACTAAGGAAGGTTCAAAGCAGAAGCTACATCTCCTGATGCAATATCTTTTCGCTGAAAGATTGCTGAAAGTAGGCACCTTATGTGTGCGCCAAAATCTCTCTTTCAAGAGGGGATTGTTGGAAATTTGTCTTTGATGGGAAAGTGCGTCCACCCATATTTAATGAATTAAACACTAGGGTTCCGCATGTTTGAGGCTTTGTCTCTTCACACGTTCATAATCTACTAAGTGAGTAGATGACCGTAGGGCCAAGAATCGTCAAATTTCATTGAGAAATGAAAGAGATATTGGTCCACGAAATAAGGTGTTTGAGGCATGAAAATATGGTGTGGGACAAATCTATCACATCGGTGGGAAAATGAAGAATTGCTCTCTTTATAAGTCTCAAAATTGGCTAAGGGTTTGGGACCCCAAGGGGTAACTCATATGTTTAAAGGAGGGAGGACCTAGCTAGATGTGCTTTGGTTCAAGGCTAATCCCACACGAGCGCTGCCGCCGCCCACCCGCCCGTCACGTCCGATCCGGGATCAGGTCACGGGTCGTGGGTTATGGGCTTGGGCTTCTTCTGGTATTATCTCTTTGTACCCCAAAGTGTTTAATATTTACAGTTTTGTCCCTGGAGTTTCTGGAATGTTGAATTTGGAAACGACGGAAGGCAAAAAGTTTCTGCCTACCGTTGGAGTTGATTTTTGGGGGCGTTAATTTGCATTAACCAGCCATTACTTGGCTGATTAACTCCCTCCATTAACAGCCATTACTTGGCTGAATTACACCCTCCTTCAATGGCCATAAACAGCCATTACTTGACTGTTTAAATCCCCTCATTCAATGGCCATTAACAGCCATGTCTTGGCAGTTGAGAGGTCTCCCCTTATGCTATATATTGATGCCTTTTTTGGCTCAATTGTGTGATACAATATACATACAGAAAAACGAGACAGAAATATATACACAGAGACAAACAGAATAGTAAAACACAGTCCAAAACGTGAGCAGTAACGTTGGGACGAAAACAGAAAACTCTTCCTTCCTTTTCCATTTCTTCAGCAAGTCGATTCATATTTATTTTTTTCGTCAGAATCAACCTATTTGCTTCGTAGTGTTGATTAAAGTGTTGTTTTATCTTGGGAGACTATTGCCCGTTAACATAAAAGCATATATACAGGTCAATCTTGTCTTAAAGACAGAGTGTCATCACTCGACTCAACACACAGTTGTAACAATCCAGATTTAGTGTTTCTTGATTTCAGGTTATCAAGATCCAACGCTCAACAAGCTTGCGGCAGTTCTGAATATTGGCTACTTGTTTATCATTTCGAACACTTGTAATATTTATTTACTTCCCGTACTGCTTTACAATATCAACAAGATCTACTGCCTCTTCTTTACCATAATTCTTTTGTTTCTTCTAAAAGAAATAACATAACATAAAAACTACTAAAAATTATATGAACAAATGAAAAAAAAAAGTGGGAAGCAACTAAAAAGTAACAAGCCAGCAAACATAAATCACTGTACTTAAAAGCAATGCAGAGTCCTAGAGTCTAAGCACCAAGCCAAATAACGTGTAATTCTTTTATTTAGCAATATTAACAGTGGTAGAATTTGATATTACTTGTAATTCACCCAAACTCCTAAAGCCCATGCCCAAGGTAAATCTTTTTAATACTTTATAATTTAAATTTAGCATATAAAATATAAATTATATATATAAATTTATTCGATTCGGTTTCATATTTTTCCAATAATTTTTGTAAAATTAATAAATCTACCTAATTATTCGGTAGGGTTATTAGTGTATACTAGGAACCTTCGATTTCACTTAAAAAACTTAAAAATTGATTCGATTAGGTTCGTTTTGGTCGATTTTCATAATAGTTTTGACACCCCTAATATTACTCGCATCACTTGATCTACAAATTATAGTACTATAGTAAGTACAATAATTTATGCAAAATAAGAAAAACTTAGCATCACCTGGTCGAAAATTCATATTAGGCATACATTATGTAAAATAAGAAAATTTTATAGACATTTAAGTTGACTTGGCGCACACTATCATTTCTAGTCCAATCGACCAAACACATCATTCATTTAATTGGTTGGGGTTCAAACCCCAAGTTAAATGTGTTAAAAATCTTAGTCTCATTTGTTAAAAAAGATTCAGGTTGTAGTAAATTGAACCCTAATTTTCTTTACGCTAACTATAAGACTAGATCTCTATGCCTAAGCTCCTTTTTGAATCTTAAAATAAAGGATGGCTTATTTAAACGCATCTCTAAAGAGGTTATCATAAATTAAATTTGAAATGAAAACTTATATCATGAATACAAATTTGAAAATAAAATTCAAGAAGAATTGGACATTCTATATATATGAGCCGGACTGAGCATTATAACAATGTTCAATATATTAAAATATAGGTATACATGAGATCGAAACTGATTTAAAAGTTTAAGCTAGGTGGTTTTAAGGCTACGTTGATATTACACTTGTATTAAGTCCGAAACTTTATGGTTAGATGTGAGAATGAAAGAACTCCTAACTTGTCCCTAAATGAACCCGAATAAAATAAAACGATCGAAATAATTCATATAGTCGATTTCAATTTATTAAAGCACACATATATGATTCATTGTGTGTTTGTGACCAGCTAGGACTTAATCATCAAAGGATTTGATGGAGTAGATAGGGTTGCTCCTCCCTTAACCACCACAAGAAGAAAGACATCTGCCAACAACATTTTTTGTTGTCATGTGTTGGAGGTTGTTGCCAAAAGTATTTTTTGCAAAAAACAAAAATTGTTGCATGTTGTTGCAACAACCTCTGATGCAAAAAGTTGTTGCAATAATAAGTTTTTTTTGCCATTTATGTTTTTAATAATAATATATTAATTTTTTATTGTCATATACGTTTTTTAGCAACAATATATTTATTGTTGCTAAAGTTTTGTTGTCAATTCTATACTTTCTTGTAGTGAATAAGAAGTATCGGGTTTGAGCTCTTGGATATAAAAAAATTGATAGAAAACGCTTTCCCAAAATAAGCTCTATACAATACGAATCCAAATATAATCAAACTTGAATGAAAATACCGGTGTTCTAGCTAGGACTTAGGAGTACGTTTCTTGGACCAAAGACTAATCGATAGGTCTAAAAGAGGAGACCACTTTATTGTTGATTTTCTGTCTTACCTGTAGGAGAAGAAAGGGATTAGGGTCAGGCATGGATTAAATTAAGGGGTAGGTTCGTAACAGAAATCGGGTGGGGTTAGGTTATTTGTTTATGAGCTTGTTGCGGGCACTTCCATCTAAATCAGGGGCAAATTAGTGTAATAGTATAACAATAAGGTTGTAATTGAATAGATACTCAGACAGTCGACAAAGGGTATATTTAAACTAAGGGTGTCCAGTGGGCCGGGACGGCCGGATCCCGCACCGGCCCATCCCGCAACCCGCCCTTGCCTGCAACCCGCCCCATCCCGCCCCAGCCCCCAAAAAAGATCGGATTAGCAGCTATGGTGTAGGAGATCGAACTCAGGACGAGACTAAGGCTCGTCCCGCCCATCCAGTCCCCTGACCCGGCTCGGCCCGTTACCCTCCCCCTCCCCCTCCCCCTTTGCAAAAATAACCGTTGCACAACGGCTCAATTTCAATTTTAGCCGTTGGCAACGGCTATAACGGCCATTCCCCCCTCCCTCCATAAACCCCTCCTACCCCCTTAATATTTATTTTTAATCCATAAATTAGTATATTTACACTTGAACCCTATTTCTCAACTATAAATACCTCATTTTCTCTTCATTTTTCTCACAAATCTTCCTACCATCTCTCTATCTCTCTCTACAAGTCTACTAAATATTATATTTTATTTGCTATTTTCTATCAAAGTTCAAAAGTTGGGAGTGAAGTTGACAACTAGCTTGAGGATCATCGGGCAAAGTTTCAATTTTCAACCTCGATTACACGTCAACATTACGTCGGCGTTTGGTATCTTCGTTCCTTCTTTAAATTATTATTGTTACTTAATTTTAATTAACATACTTAATTTCATTATCTTTAATTATTTATTTGCATAATTATAATTGAATGAAGTGGACGCTTTTCTGGTAGAGGTACTAGGGGTAACAGGGGTAAGGGTGCATCTTCTAGTAATCCTAATTACGATGACTTCACCCATATAGATGAAATTGATTTTTTTTCATGTTAATATTAATATACCATTAGATCATGAGTAATATTCTACATCTGAACCATACTTTAATTTAGAAAATGAATTAGAAGATAATTTAGATAACACACCCACTAGTGCACCTCCACCTCGGGCTCAAACTGAGTCTCCACCTGTAACTGAAACTGGAATGCCTCTTATTCCCCTAGTATGAGTCGAGGCAAAAAACAACGAAAATTAAAATCAGTTGCATGGGATTTTTTTGATAGAGACATTGATAATCAACTGGATATATGTAAAATTTGTCGCGAAGTTTATAAATTTAAAACTTGTAAAGGTCAAGGTGGAACGGGAGGTTTAATGAGACATGTAGAAAACTCTCACAAAGCAAGGTATAACCAATACCTGGCTGCAAAAATCGAGTGTGCAAATGCCTTCTGAGTCGGTACAAGGTTAACATAGTGTCTCCGATCAAGTACAGAGCCGAATTAACCCGATGACGGGGGGAGTTATAGGTCCTAAATATGATAAACACAGAGATAGGGAAATTTTAGCAAAATTAGTTGATGTGGAGGGTTTTCCTTTTTCATTTCCTTCCTCTCCTGATTTTATTCATTACATTAGAGAAACATATAATCATGTTTTTAACGAATTTCCTAGATCAACTGTTAGAAGATATATTTTTAAATTTGCCCATGAATATCAACAGTATTTACATTATACATTGTGTCATTTTAATGACAAAGTGGCTATCACTTCTGATATAGGTCGTAGTACTAACGGTAATGATTATTTAACTGTCACATGTCATTGGATAGATCAGAATTGGTCTATGCAAAAACGTATATTAGCATATAGATATACTGATGAAAGGCACACTAGAGCTTTTATTTCAAGAAATATTCATGAAATTTGTGAATATTATGGAATTACTAATAAAATTATGACTATTGCATCAGATAATGCTTCTTCTAATGATTATGCTGTAAATATTTTAAAAACTCGATTTACTCCATCTTTTCTCGATATTTTTCATTTGGATGTGCATGTCATATTTATAACTTAGTTGTAAAGGATGAGCTAAAACTTTTTTAAAAACATCCTTAATAAAGTACAATTTACTATAAACTTTATTTTTAAAGGTAATAAAATACAAAGACGCAAAGAGTATAAAAAAACTTGTTATGATTATGGATTACCTTATAGAAAAATCGAGAAGAAGTTTCGACTAGGCTGAATTCTTTGTATGAGCAACTACTTGTTGCTCACGAGTATAGAAGACCTATAACATTATTATTTAACGATCATAATCAAAATCCAACAGATATGCTTGTAGATGATGATTGAGATAAAATTTTGGAACTCATCACATTTTTAGAGAAGTTTCTTCTAGCTACTAAGGAATTTTCTGGGATTTATTATTCTACTATTTCATCTATGTTATTTTATATAGTTCTAATATTTTTGTTACTTAATGAACATATACAAAAATCAACTTACAAGCCAGCTATTAAAAAATATTTATAAAATTTTAAAAATACTTTTTCCTATTTTCACTATTTATTTATTGGTGTTGTATTAAATCATACTATTAAAGTAGACAGTTGTAAAGCACTTGTTGAAACGATTTATGAAAGCTTAGAAATACTTCCAACAGACCCAACTGAAGAATCAACTAACGAACCAACTAAATAGGAAGTTATTTCTAGCATATACACTGAATGCAAAATATATATATATATATATTACCAAGAGCAAGGTGCAAAATCAACCGACTTCTGTACCATCTTCTTCTACTTCACTGCAACCTAATAAAAGACATGATGTTTCTGCTTCTAGTATTCAAGGCCTTAGAAATAGAATGTATAATGGTTCAAGTTCTTCATAAATTAGCGAGTTTGATGTTTATGCTTTGCAGGATGTTGTACCGTACGAATGAATATGGACGTGAAGACTTGTTGAAATACTGAAGGGAGAATGAGAAGACATTTCCAACACTATCAAAGATGGCCCGAGACGTGTTGAATATTCAAGCGTCATCAACAGCTTCTGAAAGTACTTTTTCTGCTAGAAGGTTTCAAATAAGAGATCGCATGCACTCATTGGCGGGAGAAAGCTTGGAGATTGCAGTTTTATTCAGAGATTGGATTAGAGCGGAGCGTAGAAGGTGCGGTCAACCAGAGATCAACGAAGAAGATGACTACAACTACAACGAAATCTTATCCGAGGGAGCAGGAAGCGGCGTCGAATAATTTAACCAACAACTTCCAATTCCAACAGAAGATCCTCAAGAAATTGTGAGGAAATTAAAAAAAGTATGGTTGACTATGTAATTTTTTAATGGCAATTTTACTATGTAATTTGCAACTTTTGAACTACGAAACAAAGTTACAATTTTGAAATTGTATTACAAAATAAATCATATTTCTATTAAATAATATAAGAGACACAAAAACAGCTTTGATGTTTTTATTCACTATCTTGTTCAATTATTTAAGTGTTTAAATATATATATTTTTAAAATTAAGTGCTCAAAAAAATCCCCCCAAATCCCTCTACCTGATCTGATCCATCACGTCCCCCCAAATCCCGTCCCCTCTTCCGACGGGATGTGGGACGGGATGGGACCTCTTCCCGTCCCGCCTATTCCGGCCTGCCAATCTAGCCATGACCCGGTCCCGACCCCCCACCTTGTCCCCCCAAATCTCGTCCCGTCCAAACCCGCCCGTCCCACCCGACCCGACCCACTGGCCACCCATAATTTAAACTATTTCGAACCGTACAAGGTTATATTTGACCGGTGCCGGCTTTACCCCAAAGCCAGTAAAGCAGTGGCTTTGGGCTCCACAAAAATGAAAGCCCCCAAATTGCTCATATACTTATCATTAGTGATAAATGGAATATTTTTGATATTTTATTGTCAGATTGAAGTAATTATAATTGAAAGTGTTAATAATTACAATTGCAGTTACTTTTTGCTACTTTGGTTTAAGTCACTCCAAGTTGAATTAATCTTCTTTATGATTTAATTTGTATGATTTTTTCTTAAATTCCTGAGTTCCTTTGTAAACATCATTATTCAAACTAATTAGATTACTAATTATTAGAATTCATTTTCTTAACCTTGGATATTTCTTGAAGCATACTAGTCGTTATTTCAACTTATTCCAGGAATTAGAAGTGCTATGAGAAATTGTACAAGTAAAAGTACTTTGATTGGCATACTTAAGAAGTGTTAATTCTTTTTAAGAGTATTTGATTGCTTATAGAATAAATTTTAAGATTTTTTATATTAGTTGCTTTAGTTGGAAAAAAAATCAAAACTGAAATCAAAAAAACTCCAATAGGTTGGTTTTGCTTTAAAAAAAATCCAATAGGTACGGTTTGGTTCGATCATTCCAATAGGTTGGTTTAAAATTATCTCATACTATCCCGTGATTTACTGATAGTAATGCTGAGAGATCGAAATTATTATTTTTAAAAATAATTTGACGTAAACCGGGAAACTAAATATAAAAAAAATAATAGAGGTGTAAGCGTTTATTTTAGGATAGTGGCGTCAGAATATGTTCAGTGGTGGTGAAGCCATGAATACTAAACACGTGTGTATAGAACTATAGGTGAAAAAGCGATTTCAAACTTTACCATCATTTAGCTATTTCCTCTTATCCTCACATATTTGTTCTAGCTGCCCCCCTCCCCCCTCTTTTCCCGGTTCTCGAAAAGAATCAAATAATATCGGAACTAAATTGACATATTGCGCTCTTTTCTTTTTGCCATTTATAATACTCCTTTGAATAAAAAAGAGTGATTACTTAATTATTTATATATTTTTTAAAAAAATAATAACTTTTAGGTAAAAATAAGTAATTTGAATAAAATATTCTTAATTAAATAGATATTGGAATTTGATCACCTAATACTTAATAAGGTCAAATCTGAAAAAATAAGACTAACTCTTTCTTGATTTAATAGGTGGACACTTTTTTGACTCAAGAAAAAAAATGTTAAGTGGACACTAAAGGTGTCAAAACAATTTTAAAAAAAGATCGAACCAAACCGTACCTAACCGATTTTTAGATTTATTTTCTTAAACGGTAGATTTTGGTATGAGACTAACCGTATCGAATAATTAGGTTAATTTTTTTATTTTATAAGAAATGCCGAAAAATTCCTAAACCGAATAAAGCATAAAGAAATTTGTTTTGGACCTGGGTACTTGGGACTTGAGGTAAAGTTTGTTAAAAGGGAGTATAATTATAATATCAAATCTAAAACTTATTGTCGTTGCTACAACAACTCAAGTAATCAACACTACTTTATTCTTCGTAGTTATCTAAACTTTACGTTTCAGCACATCAGCAAATTTCGTACTCATCCATAGGATATATTTGTAGGCTACTAGTTTTTGAGGTGAGATTTCCATAATATTTGCTTTGGATATTCAATTATATATTATTATATTAAAAAAATTATGTTTATGAAACCTCTTTGGTCAGCTACATATAACAAACACTTTCTTGATAGATAAATCATCTGGTACAGTTTAAACATATTATCCACATTATAAAGGATGCTAAAGTACACAAACTTAATTGTCAACGAAATCAATTATAGACACCAATTTGAATCTAATATAGTATAAATTTTCATAGACCTCTTCATAATAAGAGTAGTGCATCATGATAAGAGTAGTGCATCATGTGATTATGGTAAACATAATGAGTATATTACTTCTGTTAATTGCCATTATAGGATATTATAAAGGAAGAATATTTTCATTCTATGTTATTGTAACTTTTGGATCCAAACGCCGATGTAACGTCGACTTGTAATCAAGGTTGAAAATTAAAAATTTGCTCGATGGATGATCCTCAAGCTAGTTGTCAACTTCACTCCCGATTTTTAACTTTGATATAAATGAGCAAAAAAATATAATATTTGTAGGCACTGTAGAATTATAGAGAGATAAATTGAGAGATTGTTGGAAGATTTATGAGAAAGATGAAGAGAAAATGAGGTATTTTGGGTTGAAGTGTAATATAGTCGTTAGATGACATTAAAAAAATAAAAAATTACCGAAATCGAAGAGAAACCAAGACGGTTTCGAAAAGTCTAATTTTGATTATACGCCATAAAGTAACCGAAAAATTGATAAGGTACAAATTTCTAAAAATAACCGATCGAACCAAACCATTGACACCCCAGTGAACACTCTTTTTGATTCGGGGAGTATAATAGCTTGTCATAATGACCATAGAAAGATTCTCTGCAAACGAACCTCTGTATGGTTGCGGTGGTTGGAACAAAGACAGATTTACGTTTTGAATTCAAATGGGGCAGATAAGGGCACAGACCAATCAATAGTTCAAGTCACACACTCCCATAATCTCAAAGAATATTTATAGCATAGGGATTTTATTAGATGCACAAACAGTTTAAACAGAACAACCACAACCATCAATTGGCACATGCATGTAGTAGCCGTCCTAAGGGCCGCTAGATGGTTTGAATGTTCTCTCAGAATCTATTCTTGCATGAGCATCGGGTCCTGCAGTAAATCTGCTTCTAAGTGATGTCTGTCATGCCATTTATGTTGGTCATGTCTGTTATGTCAGTTTCAAAGCTTGTAGAATCTGTTACAAGACTGTTGGTTCCTTTTTTTTTTTTTGTCTTTCAGCTTACTGCTCCACTCAAGATTTATGCCAAGGAGTCGTTTCTTCAAAATACTAATAGCAATAAGAGTCTTCAAATCTAAAGTTGGTGAACGTGGGTTCTTCCTGTTTAACTCATCTTTTTGGAAAGCTGGTGGTGGCGTATGCTCAACAGATTCCTTATCAGGGATGGGGATTTCTTCTTTTCTTCAGCAGTGAATCATTTTCACAGTTTTTGGTGGTCTCTTAGCAGCTTACTATTTTTTACCATGTCGCTACAACTTGTGTCTGTAGTGTAAACACTTCCCAGAATTATGTACATCTTGCTACCATTATTTAAGAAGTAACTATAACAGGTTACACAGTAAAATGTTAGATAGAACATAAGAAAAAACAGTTTGATTATTGAACACTTTCCCGTGGACCAAGCTGATATCATTCATCAACAAGGAAAAGGTATCCATGTTCGCAGCTGTTTGTGACATATTTTGAGAATGTACACCTTGATGGTTTCACAGGTACGATTATCAAAATCATACTCACGATGAAAATGAAACTTGCAAGCTTCATCTCATAACAATCTCCAAACTGATACGTAAAACCCCGGGTATTCCTAAAAGAAACCACTTCCATAAAGAGGCTGGATTTGTCAGCCAACATGACAGCTGGTTTTCCATGCTGAAGCTCTAAGGTCAGGCACTTGTAGAGGGCCGTTTTTTAGAGTTATTCTTAGGGCGAACCTTCAGAAAGGCCTTTTCCAAATCCTTAACATAAAAAACATTCTCGGATAAGGATATTTTGAACATGACATGTGACGAATCAGGTTATTCTACCGAAAGTAATTAACAACTGACAAGGAACTAAAACTAATTTACCTGACCCTCGACAAGACCATGGTCCTGGTTTGATGTATCTGTGCTCCAAAGCTTCTCTAAGTTGTAGTATGCTCTCACTTTCTCATCAAGGGCATGGATTACTAACTTGCCTATTGCCATTAACAAAAATCAGTAACTGAAAATAGAATACTAAAGAAAAACGGAATGACAAAAAGTACAAGTTGCTGCAAACTGTTTACATGTAGAGCAGAGTACGTACATACACAAGTCAATATCCACTTGATATAATATAATGGAAGTGATAAATAAAATACAGAGCACTTTACTGCTGCATAACAGCATCAGAGATGGTAGAAAGTGATTGTAGGTCATAGTTGATCATCCATATAGCACAAAAGTCAATATTAGTGATATGCCTTGCAAATTAGATCTGCAAAGAGTGCAAATCCATCTATTTACTTATTAAAACATCATGAATTCATAACAGAAGGGTTCAGAAGCTAATTAAGTGTCATGAAGCATGGAAATTTGATAGAAGTTTAAAACTCATATGATCAAATCAAGAACCCTATAAGCACGTCATCCTTGATAGACCACACCAATCGAAGCAACTTGGAAAAGTATCTTTTCCTGAAGATAACCCTTAACAGTGCATCAGTAGATTGTATGAGACAAGTCGTAGATTTCATGTCTCAAACATGTATTTTAGTTGCGAAAGCTCTCCAAAAATTACTACATATAGATCTTCCTCAAACAAGTTACCACCTTCAGATTTAACTGAATGACTCGTTGGAAATAAATTACTACATAATTGACAATGCATTATCACATTTTGTGAAACCAGATCCACAAAAATCTTAAAACCGCCCAGATAGGAGTGTTAAAAATGAGGCGCTTGTTACCAGAGTCGATTACAATCCAGTTCCCCCCTTCTTGCCCTTCCACGCTAGGTAACAACATTCTCTTTGATCCTTTTTGCTTCTGCTTAACCTGCTCATTGAACAAAAAGGTGAAGTTGCCAATAAGCAATTTCTACAAGTAAAATCGTTAAGATATTTGTTTACTAAAACACTGAATATGCAATGATGTCCTTTTCACAATCTATCTCCTACTAACTATTCTTCGACTCCAAAAGTTCTCCTAAGCTGTGAACAAAAACGATGCACAGCACTAGTTTCTAGATTATTCTCCTTTGATAATGGTATAAAGTAACTAATTTCTAGATTCATTTCTCTGTAGATGAGATGACAAGTCAAAGCTGTATGAAATGCTTGGCCAAATAGCATATATAACAACAGGTTTCAAGGTGCGAACCACAAGTAGTGTAGTTACTCCTAATGTATATTATTTGAAGAGCCCATAGTTGACAAGTTTAATTTATCATTTGCTTCTCATTCTTGTACTTTCATCACAAGAACCTACCTCTTTCTTGGTTGATTGTCAGCTCAACCTTAAGATGACTGTTATAGTTAATCCAAGCTTTATATTCTTTTCTTGGGCACAATCTTGATACCTGGGCTCTAGTACCCATTACTAATAACGTAACAGGTTCGGGGTTCCTCAACTGACCTAACAGGGCTACCAAAAAGTTAATCCTCATTCATCTGTATTGGACACACATATTCCTTCCCTCCATAAAACAGTATATATGACAGCAAGACAATTCCCTGTTAGGCCAAGGGAAGTTGTAGGTTCTCCATCCAAAGGTTACCGGAATAACATCGCTCTTTTTTTGCTGGACTGTTGCATGACATTTTCTTAATCCTACAACTGGAATAGACTTCAATATTTCCCCTTTTTAGTGAATCATGTGAAGCTTAACGTCCTTTAAGATGGAAGCAAAGGAAGTAATGTGCTGACTGGCGTCCTTTCTTTCCTTTCTCCCTGACGCGCGGACCTGTTTTAGCCTTCACCCTTGCATCGCTGGCACTGAGATGTGACATGCAATATATGCAGCAGAATTGCCAATAGGGCTATGTCATGGCCTTCTGCTTTGCTAGTCTTTTCCTTTGCAGTGACCATACTTCCCCTAAACTAACCCTTTCGTAAGTTTAACATGAAATCAATCAGCACATAATCCCCCATCCAGGCTTTAAATTTCAAATTAATCAAGGATGTCCGTTTTCTGATAGTGCATGATAGTTCAATGGACATTTTCAGTTCTTCATTTCCTTCTAGCAGATGACAGTAAGTTTGTAAAAGTTAGATAATACAAAATAACAGACATTCCACATATTTCTCCTCAAAATACCTACACAAACTAGGATCTGAGAATTGTCCATCGCTGGGAACTAAACTGGGACATTTTTGTGTAAATAATGCTGATTCCCACCCCCCACCCAAAACCCAATTGCCTGGGTATGCTACTTTTGTATGTTGCAAGAGTTCCCATTCTTTCAATTGCAACACATGTATTCCATAATATATGATCCCTCAGTTACCTTAAGATAATCATGTCAATCAGTTGTCAAAATGGTAGGTAGTATGTACTTCATGTAGGTTCTTCAATACACACACCATGTGCCCAGGGCTTCCTAGCGCTCTATGAAGATTGAACAAATCATGGTAGAGCAAGGTCCAAAACTGAGCGAAGGCGGAAAATAAACCTAAGTGATTTCTTTCCATTTTTCTAAATCTTAGTGGACAAAGTTACTCGATGCCAGGTGAAAGATACAAGGCACCTAGTGAATTAATCTAGGTGCAGGCAAGCTGCCCTATCACTATATCTGTATACATTGAAAATTTTGGGTGTGTTTGGTATGGAGAAAATGTTCAATTTTTCCATGTTTGGTTGGTCAAAATGATTTGGAAAACATCTTCTTTTAGAAAAATATTACTTAAATATGACGAAGATAACTTCCCTCATGAAAGTAGTAAAACAAGTTCTATAAATGACATTCCATGTTCATTGTCACCTCTCACCCCCTCCCCCCCTCAAACGCCCCCAACACCACCTTTTGACCATTCCACCCCGCCACCCCCACTCCCCACCTCATCCCACCCCCACACTGTTTTGCTAGGTTACATATATAAATGTTCTTGGAGTAATATTTTTCGCCTACTTATCAAACACTAGAAAATAGGTAAAAAAAAAAAACCACCTACTTTCCATGGAAAACACTTCTCTTCATACCAAATACACCCTTTATGTAACATAAACATACATATTTGTCCTAATAAAGGAAACTTTAATCAAGCATTGAAGAAATGACAAACAAAACTGCAATTGCTAAATTCGCTACTCCCTCCGTCTCAAATTATCTTTCGTGGTTACTAAAAATAGTTGTCTCAAGTTATTTATCGTTCTAGAAGTTAAAGGCACAATTAATTATTTTACCCTTAGTAAAAAATTATGTCATTAACAAAGATGACACTAAACAAGACATAAATAAAGGTAAAATCCTTCTAATTAATATTTCTTAAGGAGCATGTAAAACAAAAAAAATTGAGACGGAGGGAGTAAAATACTAGCAACCATAAGAAAGCGAACCTGCCTTGTAAATTAGGGCTTGAGCGATGTTACGAACGTGCCAAGCGGATCTACCAGTAGCAACAACCATGAAATCCGCAAAATCACAGTGTTTAGGTATCGGAATAACTTTGACGTTATCAGCTTTAACGTCTCTTAGGATTGTCTCCACTTCCTCCAGTTTCAGTAACTCTCCGGCGCGTATTCCTTCATCGCCGCCGCCAGATAGCATTGAAAACCCTAGCTTCCATTTTTGCTGAGTTGCTGGGGAAGAAGAGAAGGTTCGAGATCTTACAACCGACCACATGGGATTACTGCCCTTCTGTAAATGTACACCTAAACCCAAAACCTTTTAAAGAGTTGGACGAATTTGGTAATATTGTTTTAATTTAATTAAGGATAACGTGAAAATATATCCCTTTTAACTTTGTGATATAACTTTCGTTAAATAATGATGTAAATATACCTCTATTATTATATAATTAGTATAAATATATCTTTTTTTATGATATATTATTTTTAAAAAAAATATTTAGTTTATTTTTAATTAAAAAATGTCACAAGGCTTTAAAAATAAGTCTACCTATTCTTTTTAGTAGACTTATTTTTTTAAAACCATGTGTTGGTTTTTTTCTGGTGGGTCGGGTCTGATTCTTTTTAAAAAAAAAATATATATATATATATATATATGTAGGTTAAAAAAATAAGTATACTCATTTTTTTAAACGAATCAGATCCAACCCACCAGAAATAAAAATTACCAAGTGACTTTAATAAAATAACTCTACTCAAAAAAATTGAGTAGGCTTTTTCTTAAAACCACGTGATATTATTTTAATTAAAAATAAACTAAATAATTTTTAAAAAATATTCCGTCAGCAAAAGGGTATATTTGCATCATTTGTGTAACGACAATGATATATTTTGTATCATTTTTTTAATGAAAGGTATATATGTTCTATATTGCAAAAATTAGAGATATATTTGCACATTTTCCCTTTAATTAATACATTTAGAATGATTAGATTGTAATTTATTGATTCACATCATTTTAGTTATCTAAAAGAAATACTCGCTTGTTTATGGCATGTTCTCATTGCTTAAAATAAATACTCCCTTCATCCAATTTTAACGATCGTATTAGCTCTTTTTAAAATCATAATTAAGAAAAAGATAATAAATACAATGTATAATTTACTAAGTTATTCTTATGTTTTTTTGAAATTGAAAAATATTTTTTAAAAAACTACTTCGTTAATGTTATGAATATAGTTGAAAATCTTGCCAATTTTAACTTCAAATTCCTAAAGTGACAATTATTTTGGAATAAATTTTAGAGCTAAAGCGACATTTAAAATATGAAAGAGAAAGTATGTAAATGACTGAAGATGTTGTGACTCATAGATTTTATTTTTGATTTCCTACTCAGAGTCCAGTACCATATTGGAGCCCGATTATATCTAAATTCGCATTGTGTATTTGAATTTGCTTGTTCTTTATTCATCTTATTACCGAATATTCTTCGAATATTCACAGTATATTTTGTAATTATGATAGATGTATATTTAAGGTAACTTAGGATTCTTATTGTATTAGGAATCAACCAGTTAAGGTAAGTTAGAATTCTTACTGTATTAGGAATCAACTTCTGTACAACTATATATATTGTGAATAATGAAAGGAATCCCTAAGGGAAATTATTCTATCTTACATGGTATCAAGAGCTTAACCCTAATCCCTACTCTTCTCTCTCCAAAGCCGCCGAACCACCCCCCACCCCCACACTCAATTTCTTCCTTCTCGGCCGACAGCATAACTGGTCGCCACCATGTCTTCCCCCACCAATTTTGGTTCCTCCACTGGCACTTTTGACAACCCCTCTCAACGATTCGTCTTCTTTTCACCCGGCCTTCGCCGTTACCAACATCAAGAATTCTATCCCTATAATTCTTGACCAAGAAGACTGTCAATATTCCATGTGGACAGAACCGTTTTATATTCATGCATGCGCGTACAACGTGCTCGACCATATTGATGACTATGTTCCTCGTCCCACCGAGATTGCCAATTCGACATGGCGTCGCCTTGACACCATCGTCAAACAATTGATATACGACACCATCTCGAAAGACTTGTTGTATACTATTATGAAAACATGTGTTACGGCACGTGACCTTTGAGTACGGTTGAAAGAAATCTTTTAGGATAATAAAAATACTCGGGTTGTGTATTTGGAAGAGCAATTCAATAAAACGCACCTCAAGAATTTTAACAACATGTCCGAATATTGCAAACAACTGAAACTCATCACCGACCAACTTTCCAATATCGGGATACCTGTTTCTGAAACCAAGATGGTACTTCAATTAGTTGTTGGTTTACCGAAAGGTGAATACGATACACTTACAACAATGATTCAACAGGCCGACCCACTTCCAAGTTTCACCAAGGCACGGTCACAACTATTGTTGGAAGAAACCCGTTGTGCCAAACAAGAGGAGAATAATCAAAAGGCGTTAGCCGTTGACGGGATGGCACCACCAGCGGCCAACACTACCCCACCACCAATGCAAGACCACCACCAGCAGCAGTCCCGCGGCAGAGGCCGCGATAATAATAATAAGGGCAAGGCCCGCGGCAAGGGCTACAAAAACCAACAAACATGCCCAATTCTTGCGCCCTACGTCCAGTGGGATAGACTGCAACCCTAGCCCAATATCGGGACCTGGGCCTCGCCTGCCTGCCCTTACCCAACAGCAGTGGCCCAGTTCAAAGGCGACCTTGGTCACCGGCCTGGCTCGCCCGACCAATAGCCGACCCATCAAAGAATAACATCAGTCTCATATGGCCTCGATCCAAGATTATCACCCGCAAAGCGGCGGCTGTCCCTACCGAGTTGGGCCAGGCCTACAGCACCGTAAACCTTCAACAGCCCGACGAAAATTGGTACATGGACACCGGAGCCACCTCTCACCTCACCCGGTCCCGGTCGTCAGGTAACTTATCTCAACTGCAGTGTTGGTCATCGCATTCCAATTGAAGGTTACGGTAACACACATACCAAACATCCCCACCCGCCTTTCTCTCTGAATCACGTCCTCTACACCCCTAACATCATTAAAAACTTAATATCTGTTAGAAAATTCACTCCCAATAATTATGTGTCTGTCGAATTTGACCCTTTTGGTTTTTCTGTGAAGGAACTCAATATGGGGAAATTCTTACGCGCTGCAATAGTGTGGGAGACCTCTACCCCTTCACTCAATATTCCGCTGTCAAACCGCAAACACCTCTATCCCTTGCGGCTATATCTCCCTCAACTTGGCACAACAGACTCGGACACCCTGGAGAACCTGTTTTTAATTTTCTTAGAACTACAAAGCGTATTCAATGTAATAATGGGAAACTTGCCCCACACTATTTTTCTTGCCCCCTCGGCAAACATACTCGTCTTCCTTTTATGTCATCCAACAGTGTTACTTTTTCTCCTTTTGATATTGTTCATGCTGATTTGTGGACATCTCCGGTTGTTAGCTCTTTGAGTCACAAATTTTATCTAGTATTTTAGATGATTTCTCACATTTTGTCAGGATTTACCCAATAAAATTCAAATCTGAAGTGTTTGCCAAATTCCTTGAATTTCAAAAATTCATTAAAATACAGTTTGAAAAATCCATCAAATCTTTCCAATGTGATAATGGACGTGAATTTAATAACTTGGTATTTCACACTTTCTGCTCTAAACAAGGCATGGTTTTCCGATTTTCCTGTCCCTATACCTCCTCACAAAACGGAAAGGCTGAACGAATTATACGAACCATCAATAACATGGTCCGCGCCCTTTTGTTTCATGCATGTCTTCCACCGCCTTTTTGGGTCTATGTTGTTAAAATAGTAGACTATCTCCTTAATATTTTACCCACTAACACTCTTCAAAACAAGACCCCCACTGAAGTTCTATACCGTAGGATCTCGTCCTATGACCAACTCAGAATTTTTGGTTGCCTATGCTACCCCAATCTAGCCTCCACTGCTCCTCACAAATTAGCACCGCGAACTACGCCATGTGCCTTTATTGGTCTTGCGTCTAACCATAGGGGTTACCTGTGTTATGACCTGTCCACTCATAAAATCATTATCTCCCGCCACGTCATATTTGACGAGACATATTTTCCATTTTCCAATCTTCGGAAATTTCAAAACACGGACTACACATTTCTTGATGACACAGATCTGTCCTCACCAGTCCAAACATTGTTCCAATTTCCGACCACTGTTCACGCATCAACGTCACTGGTGCAGGTGGTTCTGCCTCCACCAGCGACCGTCACCGACGTCGCTCGTACAACCAGTCAGCCCATGTCTCCTCCTCGCAGGGCCGACCAGTCACGACCACCACCAAACCACCAACCTCCTAATAGGTTGTCCAGAAACCCTATCATCGAAACTTCTTCGATCCACCCACCGATCAGAAATCTGCCGCTACTGTCCAGCTACACCACCTAACCCACTGACACCGACAACAACCCCGTCATCGACATCGGGTTCTGAACCTGATGCTCCGCAGTCACTGCCTACCCAACATATGACAACTCGTGCTCAACACGGGATTTTCAAACCCAAGGTTCACTATAACCACTCCACACAAACCATATCACTCATTCCAAAAAATCTGAAACTAGCCAAACTGGACTCTAATTGGAATGCGGCCATGTGCGAGGAATTTAATGCTTTAACCAAGCAGAACACTTGGGATTTGGTACCTAGACCAGACGGTGTGAATGTTATCCGGTGTATGTGGCTATTTCGTCATAAGTTCAGAGATAGTGGTGACTTGGAGCGGTATAAGGCAAGAATAGTTGCCAATGACACTAATCAGCAGGAGGGTATTGATTGTGGTGAGACATTCAGTCCGGTTGTTAAACCGGCCACTGCTCGGATTATTCTCAGTATTTCTATGGGCATGCATTGGCCGATTCATCAGCTTGATGTCAATAATGAATTTCTTCATGGGGATTTGAAATAAACTGTGTACATGCATCAACCCTCTGGCTTTGTTCATCCGGCAGTTCCGCAGTTTGTATGTCGTCTCAGGAAGTCATTGTATGGCTTGAAACAGGCACCCCGCGCTTGGTATGATCGCTTTGTCAGGTATCTTCTGCAGATTGGTTTTATATGTAGCAGGTGTGATAACTCTCTCTTCACTTTTCATCGAGGTAGCAGCACTGCTTATTTGCTGTTATACGTTGATGACATTGTTCTTACTGCCTCCTCTGACGGTTTGAAGAATGAAATCATTGCTCTACTCAAAACTGAATTTGCTATGACCGACTTGGGCAATCTGAGTTATTTTTTGGGTATATCGGTGACCAGATCTGCAGCTACCATGTTCTTGTGTCAGCGTAAGTATGCAGAAGAGATAGTGTACAGGGCTAAGATGACAAATTGTAAAATTATGCCAACTCCGGTTGACTCAAAATCCAAGCTTAGTGTCAATGACGGTGCGCCAGTTTCTGATCTCATTCTATATCGGAGTCTTGTAGGTGCCCTTCAGTATCTTACATTCACTAGGCCTGATATTGCATATACCGTTCAGCAGGTGTGTCTGTTTATGCACGACCCCCGAGAGTCTCATTTTGCCGCCCTCAAATGTATTATCAGTTACGTTAAGGGCACACTAGACTTTGGATTACATCTCTACCCCTCTGCCCCAACCAAGTTACCCGCGTACACGAATGCAGATTGGGCAGGATGCCCCACCACACGTCACTCCACCTTAGGCTACTGTGTATTTCTTGGGGATAATCTTATCTCATGGTCCGCCAAGCGGCAGGCCACGCTATCCCGTTCGAGTGCTGAAACAGAATATCGCGGAGTTGCTAATGTCGTTGTTGAGATCTGTTGGCTCCGAAATCTTCTTTTGGTGCTCCAGTGTCCACTACGAAAGGCGTCTATAGTCTATTGTGACAACATATCTGTCATCTATATGTCTCATAATTCGGTCCAACATCAACGGACTAAGCATATTGAGATGGATATCCACTTTGTGCGAGAGAAGGTTGCACGTGGTCAGGTCAAAATATTAAACGTGCCTTCCTCTTATCAGTATGCAGACATTTTCACAAAGGGACTATCGAGACAGCTCTTCACCGACTTTCGATCCAGTCTTAGCGTTCGGCCTCCTCCCGCTCCGTCTGAGGGGGAGTATTAGCGAATATTCTCTGAATATTCACAGTATATTTTGTAATTATGATAGATGTATATTTAAAGTAACTTAGAATTCTTATTGTATTAGGAATCAACCCGTTAATGTAAGTTAAGATTCTTACTGTATTAGGAATCAAACTATGTACAACTATATATATTGTGAATAATGAAAGAAATTTCTGAGAGAAATTATTTTATCTTACACATTTGACACACTTACAAACTGAACTAAATAAAACAATCACTATTAAAAATAATAATATAGTAGTAGTAAATTAAAAGTAGCATTGCCAAATTAAAGTTTGTTTGAAAGCGCTAATGTTGTACTATTATGAAAAGACACCCTATATGATGGGAGTGTTAGCTATAAACAAAAAGAGGACTTGTTTAAGAAAAAAATATGATTGGTAAAAAATATTATATTTCATATACTTTGTCACGTCACATTATACCAAAATGACATCACTATTTGGCTCACATTAGATGGAGAAAGATTACTAAATTATTTATCTATTACTACTATGATTTATGATATGATGGACAAGCCTTCATCATCTCACCTACCAATTACAATGACATCAATTTTTAAAATGTTAAAGCATATACACACACCGAGTTAACATATTAGTATGGGTGTTGTCCACTTTTTTAAAGCCCGTGACAAGCATATAAAAATGTTAATAACCGTGATTCCACTATGAATTCGTGTTACACTACACCCTTAAACTCTCCTTCACCATGACTTCTTCTTATACTACACTCTTAAACTCTCCTCCAATATGACTTCGTCTTATACTACACCCTTAAACTCTCCTCACTATGACTTCGTCTTATACTACACTCTTAAACTTTTCACAATATAATTGTCAAATTTGTGTCTATATGACACAGTAAACTTCTTCTTCGAGGATTGAGATGGTGGAGACCTCAGTAGAAGGGTTTAAGTGAAATAAAACTTAAAAGTATATCAATGACTTCAGCCTAGTAATTACTATACCATGATTTTTTAATAGTTGGCTTGCCTATTAGAGATCATATTTTTTTAAGCTTACCCTTTGTGTATTTGATAGCGCTATATTATTCAAAGAGTAAACAATGAATTGGATTGAGATTTGAGAACAAAATAATTTAGTGTCTGTCCATCAACTCTTTACCTTAGGATAATCATACTCAATATTTAAAGAAAAACATAAATCATTATTTATCAAAGTAATGATGGAAAATAATTTTGATATGGAAGTTTGTAATTGCTGATTTGTTCCGTAAACATGAAAAAAATGAAAGGAATTTATTTCAATGAAAAAGTATTTTGATATGAAAGTTTGTAATTGCTGATTTGTTCCTCAAACATTAAAAATTTGAATGAAATTTATTTCAATTTAAATGAAAACAAAATCAACAATAATAATAACATATCAGTATAATTTCACAAGTGGGTATGAGGAATGTAGGATATACGCAGACCTTATCCCTGCCTCCGTGAGGAAAAACAAAATCGACAAAAATATGAATATTATCTGATACGATTGTTCCAATAATTTTTTTTATGAATAACACATTAATTGAGGAATTTAATTTGTCCAGTATACTATAAAACATTTTGTCATCACAAAGTATAAAGACATTACTATACCTTATTTTGGTAAGGTACACAAGGATTTGTTCATTCTTGTCATTAATCACGTATTTATAAATTTGATATTCCCATAATCAACAAGGTATGTTATCTCATTCTTGTTGCATGTAAAGTTATACTATTTAGAATAAACTTTTTAAACAAAAAATAATTCTATTTCTGAAGCAAGACAATACAATAAATTTCACATTTCATATTTGATAAATACATGCATAATTTTCCAAATACTAACATATGCCTTTTGGTCGGAATCTATTCCATCGTTGAAAAGTTAAGTGGGAATAAGCATACTTTCGATATTTAACCAACTCTTCAAGGTGAAGGAAAAAACAAAAGAAGCAAGTTAGTTGGATAAAGGATTATTTAAAGTTGGAAATAACATACACTATTTTCTTTCCTTTAGGTTCAATATAAATTAGTAGTACAACTTTAAAAACAACACATTTTATACTTTTATTTTTTCGTTAGTTTCTGACTCATGACATGAAATTAATGATATAATATCATTCATATTTTAAACCTGCAAGGGTGGCTCAGTTAGTTGAGCACGAACTTTCATAATGGAGATCTCATGTTTGAAATCTCATGCCTCTGATATCAGGAGATTTGCCTTCTAGGTCGAGCTCGTCGCGTGGGGCTTACCTAGTGTTGAATATAATTGCAATACATGAAGTAAATAAATATTACAAGTGTTTGAAATGATAAACAAACAACCAATATTATAATTGCCGCAAGCTTGTTGAGTCTTGAATCTTGATAATATGACTTCCACTTTCAAACCGTTGGTTTTCTAGTTTCAGAGTCAATGTTTCTGTTGTCAGATTCATTGTTTCTATTTCACCTGAAACTTCCAGGACCAAAATATAAACATTTCAGGGACCAAAATGAAGGTGCAGGAAGAAGCCCAACAGTCCAACAAACCAACTCTTATCCTCCCCTTTCAACTCTCCCGTTAGGAAGGATGTCTCAATATCCATGTCACACAAGACTGCAATGACCCTGGATGTTAAGCTATTCACATGGGATCACATGTACAAGTAGCCGAGGTCTTATACTCGTCAGTAGATCCATCTACTTTGTACTCACTTTTGAGTATATAATTTTACAACACAAAGTTCTTTTCCCGGAGGAAGGTCAATCATTACACAAGTATGGTTCTATCTGATGGAATATATTTATCTCTCTGCAGCTTCTTTCCATAGCAGTGCTTCTGGAAATGACAATTCTTTATTAATTGTCCGTGGCTCGTTCTCAACCATACAAGCTAGAAGGCCTGGAACAAGTCTTTGTCCTCTCTTTGCTTCGTCTCGGTTTAACATCTAGAATCTCTGAGTTCTGTAGATCTGGAACATTAAGTTCCGAATAGTCAGCAACTTCCGAGTCATGTAGCTCTGGAACGTCTGGTTTCGGACAATCAGGCACTCGTGGGTTCTTGTTAACCTCGAACAATTACTTCTTTTTCCTTCTCAAGGAAAGTTATCTTCAAAGAATTCAGCATTCTTTGACACCAAGAGGCGATAAGCACTACTGTTATTTGCAGATCCAGTTGATATGCAATTTACAGTCTTAGGTCCAACTTGACCTATTTCGGTATTTCAACCTCTACCAAGCCACCCCACATCACAACATTTGTAGGTGGGATCATTTCCATGTTTCACACAGAGGGTTAGCCTTATCCTTATCCTTATGCGTAGTTCTGTTGAGAATCGCATTAGCGGTAAGGATCGTTTTGCCCCACATATTTTTGGCGTACGACTTTGTGCTTGGTTAACACATTTAGACTGAGGTGAGTAAGTAGCAGTCGTTTGATAAACGATGCTTCACATTCTCCCCCTCTATCACTATGAATTCCTCAATCCGTAGGCTTAGTTGATTTTTAACTTCTGCTTTGTAACGCTTATTCGCTTCAACAGTTTCATTTTTGTTTTTCAACAAACAAATGATGCAATACGTTGTACCATCGTCAATGAAGGTCATAAAGTACTTGTCTCCCCCCTCTATTTTGTATAAACTTCAAATCACCCATGTAGGTGTGACTAAGTTCTATAAGAGCAGTGCTTCTTTCGCTATTCCTTTGACGGAATGGAAATGTGATTTTGCCTCTTTGCCTACCTCACATTCATTTTGAAGATTTATGTCGATAGAAGGCAACAATCTCAACTTCGTTCGCTTTTGAATGACTTTCTATTTAACGTGTCTTAATCTATGATGACATAGATGCACGGATTACAAATATATCATTCATTTGGCTACAGACATACTGTACCATTCTTAGTTATTACAGACCTGTTGGACTAGTCTCAAACTAGTTTGACCAACAGCGTCCCTGAAACCAAATTTGGGACATGTATCACTTCCTATTAGAGTGATCCCATTCCCTAAAGTCCTTTTTAAGGACAACCTCTCCAACCCCTTATACTTTAGAGGTGGCATTGCTTCATATGAACAAAATCTTGCCCGTGGTTAGGGCGTAACCGGATCATATGTGATCTGGATACTCTGACCCACTCCAGTTGCTTTTGCAGACTGAGTGTCTAATTTGTTTTCTGCCTTTCTTTTGGCCTTCAGATCATTTAAGACCTGGAAACTCAGGCCCACTCCAGTCGCCCGTAGGCTTTGTACGACTGAGTATCCAAAATCATCCTATCAAATGAAAGATCTTCTGTCAGATAGTGTGACAGGTTCAACGTCTTAAGATAAGCCATTATCTTTTAGTCTTCTTCCCTTGAGATTGGTGCCCAGACAATTCCTGGTGCTTGCTTAAGAATGGTAACAGTTTTCGCATAGTCAGTGGATATCTCTCATTCGTATGTGCGAACATACTGTACACACTTTTAATAATAACACCCAAAAGAACGGATCTTTTAAGTTTTGTTTTCCAGCACCAATCTTTAACCGGAAAGGAGGGAGATTCAATTTCTGATTTTAGAGTGTAGGAAATATAAGTTTTTAATGAAAACACTTTCATATTCCTAGCCTTGCTTTACACACTTTTATTAAGATATTATCTAAACACATTATAGATAATGAAGGATAATTAACTTAAACCTTTTGGATTCTGGCTCACTTCAGTCAGACTGAGTGTCCATTTCCTCCTTACCATAATTCAGATCCTGACTGAGTGTCAATTTCCTCCTTACCATAATTCAGATCCTTTGTCTGGGACAAATATAGGCCTTCTGCTAAAAGATAGAATAACATCTTCAGCCTTCTCCTCTTGTCCTAGTTGACATCATCAGCCTCTCGTGAGCACTTGTTTCCACCACTCCCAAGAGTGGTGACACCATCAACACATTGACCGTTAACAACATGATCAACATAAGCGCTCTGAACCTCAACATCAGAACCATTGTCTAGTTTGTTGGCAGAAACAGTGTTATTGTCAACAAAACTGTTAATGGAATTGTCTTCAACCAGAAAACCACAACCATAGCCAGATTTGGTCACACAACTGTTGACCGATATCTTTCGAACACTAATAGAATTTTGTCTTAAACTTTGTTGGATACAATTGCAGTACGGGAAGTAAATAAATATTACAAGTGTTCGAAAGGATAAACAAACAACCAATATTATAATTGCCGCAAGCTTGTTGAGTCTTGAATCATGATAACCTGAAATCAAGAAACACTAAATCTGAATTGTTACAACTGTGGCTGAGTCGATAGATGACTCTCTGTCTTTAAGACAAGATTGCCCTGTATATATTTTTTTACGTTAGCGGGCAATAGTCTTCCAAGATAAAACAACAACTAATCAACACTACAAAACAAATAGGTTGATTCTGACGAAGAAAACAAACACGAAGCGACTGGGTGAAGAATGAAAAATTTAGAGGAAAATGAAGAGTTTCTCAATATATAGTGTTTAGGAGGAGGAAAAATGATTAAGAGGTGTATTCATGGCCAGTGGCCAGTGGCCAGTGACCAGAGACCCGAGCCCGGACCGGACGGGCGGGCGACGATAGCGCGCGTGTGGGGCTAGCCTCGAACCCAAGCACACCTAGGTCCTCCCTTTTTCAAACACATGTGTTACCCTTTGGGGTCCCAAACCCTTATCCATTTTTTAGGCTTATAAAAAGAACAATTCTTTCTTTTTCTACCGATGTGGTAGATTTGTCCCACATCATATTTCCATGTCTCAAACACCTTACTTTGTGGACCAATATCTCTTTCATTTCTTAACGAAATTTGACGATCCTTGGCCCTATGATCATCTACTCACTTAGTAGATTATGCACGTGTGCAGAGACAAAGCCTCCAACATGTGGAACCCTAGTGTTTAAGTCATTAAATATGGGTGGACGCAACCTCCCCACCAAAGGTAAATTTTCAACACCTAGTGCGGGTTATCTTTTCTATATGGTTTGAGGGCGATTGCACATAAAGGGTTTATCGTACGTGTACCCGAAAAGTAGTGACTATGGATTCACTTGTCTAAAAAAAATATCATTCATATTTATGCAATATCCATGTTTTTGTTTTAATAACTTAAATGTTGATATAAATCACAATTATTAGTTCCTTTTGTGAAGTCAACCCAATAAAAGACGAGAACAGATGTCTCGGGTTCGAGAGATGAGTATGGAAAATTTTTTGATCAAAAACTCTTTCACTAAATAGGCCATACGCAGCGTGAATCTGAATTAATCGAGCTCTAATACAGATATCAGACCTGAATTGGGAAAGAAAAAGAAGAATGAAATGAGAAGCATTTGGTTAAATACAAATTAACATAAAGTATTAAACTAAGACATACTAATTCTCAATCAAAAGCATATAGGTATTACTAGGATGTTAGGAATAGTGATCCAGAACCTAGGGAATTGTACTTGTTACGCTAGTAAAAATTAAAAAACACATCCACAAACTCACGTGTGACTTGTGATGTTGGGCTTTTTGATATCTTTTTCATGAACATGTAAACTCTGTCTGTTAACTCCACCATAAACCTCAAACAACACAAATAAAAAACACTGTTTAGCTGCTAAATATCATGAATTAGTATGAGAATGAGAATATTATCTAACTGTAATTATCCAAATTAAAGAAAAGGAAAAAGAAAGTGAACTAAAGTATCAGATAAAAAAGGGAAAGCTTGCTGTTGCTGAGAAGGAAAGAAGCAAAACAAGCAAAATTACTATTCAAACCCTAATACCAAAAGGCTGTTGTTCCACTGCTCATTCAACAACATCAATTGCTTCTGTTTCAGCTGCAAAAATTAAGTGTTGGGTACTTTTTTGGGTGTTTATTTTCTATGGTTGCTTAGGGTTTACTTCTCTTTTGATCCACAACAAGTCATTCTGCATTCTTGAAAAAAAAATGTTTTTTTGGGTTCATTTTTGTATTATTCCACAACCCATATCTGCATTTTGCTTATTTAGCACAAATTCTTGTAGATCCAGCTTTGGGTTTCTACTATTTCTTTGATCTTTTTCTTCTTCCAAGCTTAGATTTTTCTTCAAATTTCAAGCTTTTGTGGTGTTAAGCTGAGCATTTGGAGTAGTGGGGTTTGAGTGCTTTCTTCTATTGATGTTAATTTGCAGTTTTGATGAGGGTGTAAGCTCAAGGGTGACTTTTAATTGACTTGATTTTGTTTAATTTGTCATTGGGTTAGGGTTCTTAAGGTACATGTTGTGGAATTGTGCATTTCTTTTTGTTCTTTTTGTGTGTGTGGAATTCCTGCTTGATTTTGTAGTATCTAAGCTTATAGTGATTGGTGGTTTTGTTGCCAAGATTCTGTATAGAGTTGACTGAGTGGCTAAAAGTTTAGTTTTGGCCTTAGATTTTGGAGTTGAAATCATTTTAGCTAGTTTCAGACAAAAAGTGCAAGGTGGCAAGGAGTTTTTGTCTTCATGTTCCAGGGATCAAGCAAGTGTGCATTGTATGTAAAGGAGGTAGTTTGAAGTAATTTGAATTCCCACTGTGAGATTTCTGTGTAAACTTGAGTTTGATTTTCGATTCCCAAGTGAATGCTGAGAGGGTCTAGCTGAAAGTGGTTGAAGTCTTTGCTCATTTTTTGTTCATGGGGGACACAATATGCTATTTTAGTTTGGGATTCGTGGGGGAGTTTGACTGATTAGTATTGAGTAAGCTGACGCGGACACTTTGATGCCTCCTTCACCGGCTATGAGATGCTCTCCTGGAAGGGAGCTCAGGGAAGAAAATCACAAGAGAGGGCGCAGTCTTGAAAGTGGGATTCACTTGAGGGAGAAGGACGATGATCTTGCCCTGTTTAATGAGGTGCAAACCAAAGAAAAAGATAATTTCTTGCTTCAACCAGATGATGACTTCGAAGACTTATTTTGTAAGATGTTGCATTAATTTTTGTTTTACATTTTAGAGCTTTATTTTGTTGTCAAGCACAGAAACATGCTCTTGCTTTAATTTTCCTGACTATATTGCTCTTTGTGGCTCATTGTCGTTGGCAGCGACTAAATTGAGGTATTTTTCAGATTATAAGCTTGGAATATCAGTTCCAGCTCGAGGAGAAAGTAGTGACCTGCTTAATGCGGAGGGCGATAAGAATGACTATGACTGGTTGGTTATGTTTATCTTTCAAGCATTTACTCTTTTCTCCCCTATTTTGTCATTTTGTGTATAGATGTTGAAAATGAACTCAAATGCATAGTTTGCTCAACGGCTACGTCCTTGTCCAAAACTTTTTTTTGTAAAGGAAGAGGGCTATTTCACTTTCTATCCACGTTTCTAATTTAGTTTAAAACTTCCCTTTGATTACGATCCCAAAGTTTTGGAGCCAGAAAGAGTCGGCTTGTTCAATCTAAGTCCTAAAGTAAAATTTTAGAAAGATGAAATGCATTCTTATTCTCTTCAGAGACATATCTATTTATTTTTTAGCACGGTCATTATTCTTCAATATACCCCTCATGCCTAATATTTTGAGTTATTGATGAAAGGTTATTGACCCCTCCGGACACTCCACTCTTTCCTTCTTTGGATGACGAGAGTCATGAGACACGCCCGACTAATCATGAGCAGAGGGGCCGGCCTAGAAGCCAACCCATTTCAATATCTAGATCGTCAACGGTGACCATTTTAATCTTTCAACTGTTTTCCTTTTCCTTTTTTGGGATTTATATTGATGATCATAGTTAAATTACATACCAAATGCGACCTCACCATATCAAATGCCTGGAGTTCCTGTTTTAATGCTAATACAATCAATTTAATGACTTTCATATGGATTGAATGACAGATGGACAAGAGTTACAGAAGTAGTAGAGGTAGCGCCAGTCCGAATCGCCTTAGCCCATCTCCTAGGTCTAGCTATACTGCCGATCAATCAAGAGGGAGACCATCTTCAGCGCCTAATTCAAGTCCACCGCCTAATTTGCGGCATTCTACTCCGACAAGGAAACCGTCTCCCTCACCTAATAAATTCTCAACACCTCCTCCAAGGTCCTCTACACCAACTCCTCGGAGGATGAGCAGAGGCTCTAGTGGTGCCGCAGCTCCATCGCGAGTGAGGGGCACCTCTCCTGTCAAGACAAGTAGAGGACACTCTACATCACCAAAGATTAAGGCGTGGCAGTCAAATATTCCAGGATTTTCCTTGGAGGCACCTCCCAATCTTCGTACTTCACTGGGTGATCGACCTGCTTCCTATGTGAGAGGGTCTTCTCCTGCATCCAGAAGTGGATCAAGGTCTGGAAGACAATCAATGTCCCCGACTGCTTCTCGAAGTGTCAGTTCATCACATAGTCATGATCGTGACCATTTTAGCTCTCACAGTAGAGGTTCAGTTGCATCGTCCGGTGATGACGACATAGATTCTCCACAATCCATTCCTGTGAGCTGTTCAGATCGCTCAGGTCCAAGAAGTATCGGTGGATTCCAAAATAAGAAAGCTCTTGGCCTTTCAAAGAAGCCAACAAGAGTAGTATCTTCAAGTTCTGCTCCAAAGAGATCCTTTGACATGGCAATCCGGCAAATGGTATATTACTTTTCCTTTACTCTTGCGGTTCTTGGTAGTTACTAAAATTTGCTAAACACTAATATGAACCTGGCATTATTGTTCTATATCGTTGATAAAAAAAAATTAATGTTCTATATCGTTTTCTCAGTTGATTGTATCTTCTTAATGCTTGGGACTAGTTGTCGAAAATGCGAACAAATGTTTAAAGAACTATTGATATTTTAGGAAGTATGCAATGGTGCTGGAAGTTACAAGTTTTGGTTTATTGATGCCTAATACTTCTTTGAACAGTTTTTAACATTTTCATTACACGTGAAACATCGGTAAGGATCTTCCTCGATATACCACATTTTACCAAGGAAATATTCTGAAATTACAATATAAATACACGCATGCATACTAATATTGTCCAAATTTGTGTTTTTTTAATCGGTATTCTCCAAATTCATATTCTTCCCCATGTATTTTGAAATTTTCTAAATCTACTGAGAGGAGTAATTTACTATATCAATGAAATACTGATAGCATTGTAACACTGAATCTTGGACTATAATTTAACATCGAGGGTCTGGAATTACAGAACTAACATCTTAGTCTTTTGTCTATTCGGGTAACTGGTTATTCTATCACAGAAGCTTGGAACATCCCTTAAACTCTGTAACCTGAAATATTTTCCCAAATTTCTTTTTGTTATCTTATGATTTGTCAGCAAAGCATAAAAAACTTTGATGGAAACACACTGGCCTTTGGATTACAAGTAGGGAAAAATATTGTTTTTCCTTATTTTGAGTACTAAGGATCTTTTGTATACATGCAATTGCCTTTTTTCAGAAAGTACATGCAATTGCATTTTGCATGTGTAATTTGTTACAGTAAAAGACACTGTTTGAAGGGGAAAGGGAAAGGGAAAGGTAGTAAATTTGGTTTTTCTTCTTTTGAATTCCAGTAGGTGAATTTGCTTGAGAAGAAAGTACTTATTTTTTTCAATTGCCCTTCCGCGGATAGCGGGAGCTTAGTGCACGGGCTGCCCTCTCATTTATTTATTTCGTTAGTTTAATTATTGTTTATATTTCTTTATCCATTAGAAGAATTAACTAGTCCGACTAACTATAATTTCTTAAAGTTATTTATCAACAAACTCTTTTCCCCTTAAAATTCTCCAAAAGATGAAGAACTAGGTATCTTACATTTATTATAGGTTATGTTTTCCAAATGGAGCTATTCGATCTAACCTTGGTAAGAAAGCGCTACATTATCTACTTTCTAGGTTCAAACTCAGGTCTTTATCTTTAGAGTGTTGGAGAATCATGCATAAACATATATAAAGGTTGTTACTGTAATTTATTTGAAGGACTAGTTATATGTCATGGAATGGAAGAGTCACAGTTTAAAAGAACAGTAATCTTATTATACACACCTTGCATGAGGATGGTGAGGCATAGACTGTGTACAGACTCATGTTTTGGCGTTCTCTGCATCATGTGGTTGTGCTTGACGCTTCACTTGTAGTTAAAGGCACGCAGTTAAAGGCACGTCTTTTTACACCGAAGTAGTAAATAAGTCACCCCAAATTAAAATTGAGTTAGGTGGTTTCTGCTATTGGAGTGTTACCCGACCAAACAAAAGCCAACTCACCACTTAAGAAACGGACCAAAATATTTAACAAGGGCCGTCACTAACCTTTTGACTTTCAAACAGTTCAAAGGAAAATCTTTCAGCAATTTCATTCATTGAGCGGTCTTTCCTCCTGCTTGTTCTTCCCTCTGTCAAGTTACCTTCTTATTTCCTTCATTAACATTTTTATTAGTCTTTTCGAGAAGTGACCAAGTGAGTATAGCACTGCTAGCAAGTAAACATTTTCAAACTTGTAAAACTGAAGATTTTAACCCATTGTATCACCCCCAGTGCAAGTAAAACTTCTCTGCAAACTAATAGAACAAATTATAGCTGGGAACTCGCCGCATAATTTTGCTGATTAAGGAATACAAGCTCTCAGTTGCAGCTACATAATCGCTGCATGGGAGAATTTATAGTTTTCTCGTTCAATTTGTTGAGAAAACATGTTTTCTGAAGTCCACCCCTGCAACAACCCTATTGTAGGATCACAGGAAAGCTCCCCAGAATATGTTCAGGCCTCTCTTATCAAGTGTCCCCAGTTCAACCTTCTACGCTGGAAAAACAAGCACCACACATCATTCTGTAATTTCCAGAAACTCCTCTATCACAACTAGCAGTAATGCTAGCTCTGATCAAGCTACAGTTGGACTACATGACAATGAAGAAAGTGAGCAAAACCAGGAGGAGGATATAAGTAATGATCAAGTAAAGAGAACATATGCTGATTTACAGGATGAAGTTTTTGTCCTTGATAAGGCTGATGCTACAGATGAAGATCTCGGGAAACAAATCTATGATAGGGCCTCCTGCAGTCCACTTGGTGAAACTGGGGAAATTTGCAGTCCATATGATAAAGCTGTGGAAATGATAGAAGATTTGGAAGTCTTGAAGTCGAATGCAAGTGTGACACATATGAATGCTCTAGAAGATGCTGTATTGTGTTCTAGATGTGGTCAGTGGTACTATGACACTGAATCAATTGATGGAGATCTGAAGCTTTGTCCAGATTGTGGACATTCAGAAGTACAATTGCGTGCTACTCTCCCGTTATGTTTGACAGTTGGTGAGAATTCTCCTGAAACTTTGACAGCATTCCTTGAAAACAGACCAGTTGATGGTTTTGAGCTAGTCGGGGATTCACATGATTCCTCAGAAGCAACTGGTAAGAACAACTTAGGGGATTGTCATCATAGATTGAGTCCTGATGAGAGTGAGAAGGCTTATATGAAGCGAATTGTAGATGAAGGTGTGCAAGCTCTTTCCAGCCACCAAGCAATGGCTCAATCACCCAATGCTGAGAAACCAGAAGGAGCAGGTATTTCAGTGCTGCTGAATAGATCAAGTAGTGGGAAGGGGAACATTGTTCAGAACAGGACACTTTCTGCCACTAATATAAATTATTATGATTTATCATATGTAAGAGATGCAATGAACAACAGCTTGAGAAGCTCCACTGGGTATGGCAGTGCATCTGCTTCATCATCCATTGATTTGGGCTCCACTGGTCAGACAGAGACTCGCTTCCAGTGGCAATCAAGTGGAAGGAAACTTGACTTGGAAAATTATCGGAATCAGAATGATAGAAAGCTCCAAAGCTCCACCTCATCCTTGTCTGGAACTTCAAGTCATGCCGTACAAAATTTAAGCATTGCGACAAGTTCCCTTGAGTCCTCCGAAACGTCTGCTTCTGCCCACTTGCAAAAGAATGCTGAGGTAGCATATGTTGATCGAGAAGAACATCTGCTGCATGGGGAAAATACAAAAGTGGACAACTTATGCACTGATGTTGAGAGTGATGATAATTGTAGAATTTCCTCTAAGTCAGTGGATCACACAGAATCTGTGCCATCAATTGCAAATTTTGAGGAGGCCAGTTCATATATGAATTATGAAAACTTGGCAAACAACTTAGACAATTCTGTGAATGTGGAACCTTGTGATTTGATTTCTGATACTCATCCTATTGAGGAAGATGTGTCAAATTCTTCTGCTGATAGAGTGGAGAATGTGGCTTCTTTGAATCAGAGCTTACTAGATGCAATATCTGAGCTGGAAAATGAGAATGGTCATGTCGGTTCTCCTGATTCACAATCTGATGTTTGCTCCTTGCACTCGGAGAGCAGCATCGATGAATTGAATGAGCAGTCCTTTCATGCAGCGTCTGGTGATGGCGATGAAATAGTAGCAACTGTTGAAAAAGCTGATTCCATGGATCACAAGGACAGCATTCTCGGTAAGTATGTTTCTTGTGTTGTAAATATTCATTTCCTTGTTAAGGTTTTCCCTTTTTGGATGCGTATTAACTGTTGAACCAAATGACTTTCAATCGTGATTTCCGTTAAACCCATTAAAAAACATCCACTAGTTTGCTCTTTTATATCTGAAGTTTCATCTCTTGTAACAGAAGAATCAACTGTTTCACTGGAGGGGCAAGGAGGAAACAAGGCAAGAAGCTTGACACTAGAAGAAGCTACTGATACAATACTGTTTTGTAGCTCCATTGTACATGACCTTGCATATCGAGCTGCAAACATAGCTATTGAAAAAGAGAATTCAGCTCTGTTGAAAGATTCACGGCCCACTGTGACGATAGTGGGCAAAGCGAATTCTGACAGAAAGGATCCGCGTGGTAGAATCTCAGGTAGACGTAGTTCTAAGTCCTCTCAAAAGGCTAGGCAGAAGATGGAGACAGAAGCAAAACCTCCTCAAAACGACACCAACATCGAAAGTGATGAGAAAACCGACAAATCCACAACTCGCATAGTTGGAGCTCCTATTAAAGGTGATAGCTTGAATCCTCCAAAGCTGGAATCCAAGTGCAACTGCACCATAATGTGAGTACTTGGTGCAATTCAGTTCATGGGGCCTATTTGGTCATCAGCAATTCCTTTTTTTTTTGTTGAAATATTTGTAAGATGAAATATATTTCTAATAACATAATCATTGTAAAGCTTAATTGATTGTTAGGGAGATAATAGCAGAAGACATTGGAGGTTGGTTCCAATGTTCATATTCTTGTTAGTCATTTGCATGTGATTGTAGTTTTTCCACTGGAGAGCAACTGTGAATTCTTTTTCCTTTCTGGTGCTAGAGGAAATTCTTAATTCAGAACCCTTCCATTTGGGTTCGTTATATTTTTGCTGCAGATAAAAAGGTTATATAGCTATGTTGCTAGAAATTTTATTTAATTACTTAATTTATATATTTACTAGTATTGTTCTTATTATATATGTTATGGCAAGTTAGTTATTATTAATACTCCATTATTATTGTTATTGTTTCTTTCATGAACGAGCAAATTTTTTTTTGGCACGTGCATATGTAATAATGTATAGTTTATTCCTCTTCAGCGTTTTCCTCGGCTTCAGGTTAGAGAAATGCTCTTTGTATTTCAAAATGACACACTTAAACCCATCATATAGCAAAAAAAATCTTACAAATATTAACAGTCACCCTTGCATTTAATAATCAAATGTTTAAACCCCTATATAATAGAATCTTACATTTGGCTGTTGGATTTGAAGTACATGCAATTGCAAATTGATATCAATTGAAGTGAAATAAAAAAAAAATGTAAATTAAACATTTTATGTATTAAATCTTATAAAATTTTACGTTGTGAATAACACAACTTCCATGTACAAAAAAAGTTGTGTCTAATAATTGACATATCTTATTAATTTAGTATCTTGTGGTCGATTCACGTTTAAACATTTTCAAAGATTTTTTTTAATACCTTATTTTAGCTTATTACACCCGTTACTCTTCTCACCACATTGATTATTGATATTTAAGTAGCTCAAATAATATCTAAAATCAATTTTTTTAAACAAGTGACAGAAATGTTTATTATCTTTTTCAGATATTTCGTAGAATTATATATATAATTTATATTTTTAATTTCAATTGTCTTTTTATATTTCTTCAACTTACTTTAAATTGTTTAGTTTTAGTAACTTTCCATGTATTTCAAAACCAAATATTTAAACCCGCTTAAATAATGAGAATCCTAGGGGGTGTATTCAATTAGGATTTTAAAAGACTATTTTAGGATAAATAAGTCTTGTGGTATTCAATTAAGACTTTTAAATAATCTAAACAAGTCTTGTGGTATTTAATCAAGACTATTAGGATTTTTTAAAGATGGTGTCCAAATCTAGTGGTATTCAATTAGAATTTTAAACCAGTAATAAAAAAGTCTTTTGGTATTAAAAAACTTGCTAAACAATCAGGATTTTAAACAATCAGAATTTTGTGTGACTTTTTAGTGAAAGGTATAAATACCAAACCCTATAAAAAATCTCACCATAACCCATCAGACTTTTCAGATTTTTTTGTCTCGTCTACGAAAAGAACTGTGCTTCCAAGAAACGATACACGCGCCACCATCTTCATGGTAGACATTTTCTCAAAGATCCCAAACCTTATTATTACACAAAGCACAGTGTTAAGAAAATGAGAAGATCAAATATTAAAATGTTACAAACCATAAGCACAATGAGAAAAAAAACCGAGAATATCAAATTTTTATAACTTACAACCCCATAAAGCACAACTGCGTACAAGTAAAGATCTTTGGATTTGAAAACTCCTATAATTATGATAAAGTGGGAAAATGCAATTAATTTGAAAATGACTTTTTTGTATGTTTTCCCGTCATGATTTGCTTGGCTGGTTTGTGCATGGCCTCGTAGGGTATTCGTGTGACTTTTATTGTGTGACTACTGCGTTTGCAGTTGCTACAAAGTTATTCGGACTGTTTTGAAATTGTACGGACAATGGAATGTTAGAAGGCTCAGAAATCTATACATGCAAATTGTTCGCTGAAATAACTGTTAGAAAATTTGACATGAAAAATCCAGATGATCCTTATAAATTTTTATAAATCTCATGATAAATCTTTTAAAATTTAAATATAAAAAATTTTGATTGTCTTTTAAAATCTGTTAATTCATTACCTTATTAAATATTTTTTTAAAATTGGACTTATTTTACCAAAATAATCTTTTAAAATTAGTGTGTTTAGGATTTCCAATATATAAGTTCCAATCACCGATGAACTCCGACCAATCTCCGATGAACTCCGACTCCGATTCCGATGGCTCTCATATATCCTCAACACCACCACGCCACCCTCCTCCGCCTTCGCTGTCACCGTCACGCCGTGCCCTTCTTTCTACCGTTAAATCAAGAACTCGACCCACAATATCTTCCCGCCCAATTCTAAGACCAAAAAAAACCTCAACCAAAAAACCCACAAAAATCCCTTTAAAACCCATTGATCACGCCACTCATACCCAACACTATTCCTCCAATTTACCCTTCCAAATTCACCCAAACGACACCGTTTCTGGTGGCTTGTGTTCAAAATTCGCTTCCTCTTCAAAAACCCACGAAACCCTAATTCAAAATCCACTTTCCACACCAAAAATCTCTGATTTACCCTTCCAAATCCACTGTTCAGCAAACCCTAACGAAGTCGTTTTGTCCAATGAGAACGGTTCAGGTGATTTTCTCTCTGCAGGTGGCTTGTGCTTACCGAAATTTGGTTCTTTTTCGAAAACCCGCAAAGCCATTCTTAATTTTGAGCCTATTGAAGCTGATCTTATTGATACCAAATTGGCCCAAAAGAATGAAAAGGAAGTAGTTGTGAGGAAACATCCTAATTTAATAGGGAATAATGTGTCTTCGTCTTCGTTGCAAGTAAAGAAGGTTAAATGTACTAATGAGGGTAACTTTGTAAGGTTGAACATAAATGGTTATGGTAAAAAGAAGTATGCTTCAAAATTCAAAAGAAAGAATTTTAACTCATCAAGTGGTAAAAAGTTTTATAAGAGATGGAAAAAGAAAGTCGGGGTTGTAGGTAAGGAAGAGGAGCATGGTTTGTGTGATGAAGAAGGTTTAGTTGTGGAAGTTAAAGGACGAGGGGAAAGATTGGATTTTGATTCCGAGTTGATTGAAGATGCTGTGACGAATGTTAGAAATGAGGCTTCGGATGAGAATTTGTTGAAGTTGTTGAAACTGACTTATGGGTATGATTCATTTAGAGATGGGCAGTTGGAGACAATAAAGATGGTGCTTTCAGGGAAATCTACAATGTTGGTTTTGCCAACGGGTGCTGGGAAGTCGCTGTGTTATCAGTTGCCAGCAATGGTTCTGCAGGGAGTTACGGTTGTTATTAGCCCCTTAGTTTCCTTGATGATTGATCAGCTAAAGCAGCTGCCTACTGCAGTTGAGGGTGGTCTTTTGTGTAGCAGTCAGGTTACATATAACTTAGCAATTTTAGAGCTGTTAGAGTTTATGGCATTTTGAGCAGTTCCTAACTTATAGTTTTCACTGTTGCAGACACATGAGGAGGTCTTGGAAACGTTTAGGTTACTAGAAGAGGGATCCATAAAGGTAAGCTTTGTTTACTGCCTCCAAAGTTGCTTCAGTGTACGCCCAAATGTGTGACTTAGCAGCCAATGAAGTTAGAAAGAAGACCATAGGTGACAGGGTCAAATTCCAGCTGAGGCAAAAAAGTTGGGTGATTTCTTCCAAGTTTGGCTAAACCTTAGAGGAGAGTTACCGAAAACCTTTATTATGTGCCTCACACAACTGACACTAGTTGTGTGAGGCTCCCTTTTGCCTCACAAAAGAGTGGACCCAAAAATGTAAGATTTGGGTCCACTTTTTGTGAGACAAAGAAGCCTCACACAACTAGTGTCAGTTGTGTGTGACACATAATAAAAAATTTCCGAGTTACCACGTACCTGTACTAGTAGGAGAATTCAGCTAACCAGTAGAATAGTCAAGGTGTAGCAAAGGGCCTGGACACCATCATTATCAAAGTAATCTTAGTCCACTACCACAAATCTGCTGGTCAAGTTCAATGTTTATCTTGGATGATCATATGGAAATTTAATTGAATTTGAGTGTTGACGTGTTACATGCCCATTCCATTCTCTTTAGTTCTTGATTAGCTGTTTTTCTGTGTAATATTATAAACAAGATATGATAGCAGGTTTTTGAGGTCATTTTCTTTCAGCTGTCTCCTCCTAAAACGATAAGTTGATGCTTATGTTTCAGGTCCTTTTTGTTTCACCAGAGCGGTTTCTCAATTCGGAATTTTTATCCATCTTTTGTGACACTCAAATCTCACTTGTGGTTATTGATGAAGCGCACTGTGTTTCTGAATGGTGAGTCTGAGCTTACATTTTCTTTTGCTTATTTAAATGTAACTTTTGTATGGTATCAACAATCATGAACATTTTTGTAGGTCACACAATTTTCGGCCTTCATATATGCGGCTTAAAGCATCTTTGTTGCGTGATAAACTGAAGGCTCAATGCATACTTGCAATGACAGCAACAGCAACTACTAAAGCATTATATCATGTGATGCATGCATTGGATATCCCATCAACTAATCTTATCCAAGTAGTGAAACCAAGGGATAACTTGCAGTTATCAGTATCTTTGAGTGAAAACAGGTAAGTGTAGCATAATCTTTTCCCCTCCCAAACTGAATAACAAAAATATAATAAAATGAAAGCTGCATTTTTACTCAATTGATTTCAGGATGAAAGCTCTGATGACCTTGCTGAAGTCTTCCCCCTTTTCAGAGGCTAAAAGCATCATCATTTACTGCAAATTTCAGGTGTTGCTTGCTATTTGTCTATGATGCTCTCATTTGAAGATTTATTTCCTTTAACTGTATCACATAAGCCACCTGACTTGTGCTTTTTTGTTTCCGTCCTCAATGTACACAGTCGGAAACTGATTTCATTTGCAAATATCTATGCGACAGTAATATCTCGGCGAAGGTTTTGTAAATGCCTTTTGGTTTATTCTTGTAAATAATTTGCACTTACCTGCACCATCATGTAGATCATTTGACGCCTAATGGGCTAAGAAATTTGTATTTTGAACTGTTTTTCAGAGTTATCACAGTGGAATTTTTGCTAAAGATAGGAGCCGTACGCAGGAACTGTTTTGCGCAAACAAGATAAGAGTGGTGAGAGAAGCAATTCTTTATTTATTTATTTTAATTCATAGATAATAAATACTATCTTTTTATATAAAAGAAGCTCCATTAACTTGCATCAATATTTTCTGGAAGGTTGTTGCAACTGTGGCATTCGGCATGGGACTCAATAAGAAGGATATTGACGCCGTAAGATATGATCTTGGTTTTCCTATATGATATATCTGCCCTGCATCTGCACCAACACCCAAATTAGGGAGGTTTCGTATCAGAAATCAGGAACAGCACTATATTCAGCCTTTTGTCATTACATACTTATTCTGCTATGTGATTGGTTTTCGGAGCTCAGTTCAACTAAATGTGGATTCTCTCTTGTAATTATGAGAAGTGACTGTTTTCTGCTTTTAGTGTAAGATTACTAGTTGCCTGCGCTTCTTTTCGATAGCTTTCATCATCTGTCATTTTTTCTGGCTACAAGTGCATTTCACGTAAAACAATCTCCAGAAATTCTTAGGTTGACTAAAAAGATTCCGAGTACTCTTACATTAAATGTGCGGCAATTATGTTGTGACGTCCTATGAAACATTCGTGTTAAGACTTTCCAAGTGCTTCTGTTTCAGGTAATACATTACAGCTTACCAGAAAGCTTGGAAGAGTATGTCCAGGTCGATATTTATGATTATGATGGTTACAAATTTCGAGATATTGACTTCTGCAATTTTTTTAACCATAAGATTGATGCTACCTGTGCAGGAGATTGGTCGTGCTGGACGTGATGGTAGAATCGCTTATTGCCATCTCTTTTTTGATGATGTTTCCTATTTTAAGATTCGCAGTCTTATGTACAGGTGACAAAGACACGAAAAAACTCTGAATATTCATAGAGTTTATTTGAATCTAAAGATTCTAAAGCTTCTGATATTATTTTTACTCAGTGATGGTGTCGACGAGTATGTGGTGAACAAATTGCTGTGTCAAATTTTCAGTGGCAGCGTAAACTCTGCTGGGAAAATATGTTCATTAGTTAAAGAGTCTGCTTCTCGTAAATTTGATATGAAAGAAGAGGTGCTTGTTCTCATTTAAATTGGCATGCTGAGCATCAGTTTTATAATTGCTTCTAATACTAGTCGATCACTTACTCTATATTTACCAGAAAACAATTTGATCTTTTTTGGGTTAAAAACACTTTTTTCAATACAATGTATTTGCAACCCAAAGGCTTGGGTCTTTCTTCATATATCCTTGAGCATAGTCACAGACTGAATATTTGGCTGCATCTAAATTTAGAGACTTGCAGTATACTGATGAGACTGTTAATCATTGAAACAACTTCATGGAACATTGGACATGAAAAGAAGAAAATCCTTGATCCTGAACAATAGCACCTGCCTTTTTTTGTGAAACTGACCTGTGCATGCAGTATTTGGTATTTTAAGTCATTGCTTCAACAGAGCTAGAACACATCTTCTACAGTTGTTAGAACATATAATAATCTTCATTACTCAATTAGAGATAGAAAATAAACTTTCATACCACATAATGTGTGCACGTCCTGGGTATTTGCCTTCTGCTCTGTTGTTGAACCGTGTACCTTTGCTGTAAAAGTAACTTCCCATTTTAGATACAAATGTGGGATAGTACAGACCATAACCGAATCTTGTATAATCTTTTATCTTAGTAAGATGCTGATGAGCTGGTTTTCTCATTCTCCCAGGTAATGCTAACAATCTTAACACAATTGGAGCTAGGCGAGGTCCAATACTTGCATTTGCTCCCGCAGACGAGTGTAGCATGCACTTTAAACTTCCACCAGGTTAGTTAAATTTAATTTAGCATGATTAAGTGCAGTGGACAGTTGGCATTTTTATATTTTGGAGGGCAATTCTTACTTCCAATCGCTCTAACTTTTTGGGTTTGATTCTGAACGTTCCTTGGTGAGGATTAAACCTGCAAGATTAGAATTTTGCGAATATTAGAGCTAGAAAGACACCTAAAGTGGTTACCTGCCTCTTTTTGCTGTTTTTATTGTGGCTTCCATTTTTTACAATACGTCATGACCTTAACAACTTATTGCAGACTTCTCCCGCATTGCTAGCTATGAAAGATGCTGTAATTGCTGCTATTCTGAAGAAGTGAGTAACTTATTTTTGTTTCCTATGAGAACAATCATATGCTCTCGCAAATTTATTTTATATCTAATGCTATACACTTCATGAATATTAGCTCTGTGATCAAAGATGGGCAGTATATATTTGACATACCAAGTGTAGCTAACAACACTGGACTGCAAGTCGTTGACTTGACAAACCATTTGCAAACTCTGAAGGTAAGTTCCATATGCAGCTACTACGAGGACAGTGGTTCTTTTTACAGTCTTTTGTGCATATTAGTGAAAGACTAGACATTAAGATGTAAGTTATGTGTCGGGATCGATTCTCCAAAAGAAAAAAGATGCAAGTTATGTGTGAATTTCCTGTCTTCCTTCTTAATATTCCGGATTGATATTGGTTGTTCTATGTCATGTTTTGATAGTTTTCTAAAGATTTAGATTTTAGAAACATCAAGAACTTTGGTCCAGTTAAAATGATAATGATGATGAAGATAAGTGGGTATAACAGGAGATGTTATGCAATTCTCTTCAGCCAGGGTGCTTTTTTATACAACATTGAATTACAATGTCACCGAGCATAATTCATCTCTAAGAAACTGACAGGAAAATGAAAAACATTTTATTCCTCAGTCTTTGGATTCTGATAGTGGTACTGTCATCTTCTGTATTTGTGGTGATCTTCTAGACTTCCACCATGAATATGCTATGAGAGGAGTTCATGAAGGTTATTACATAATATTGAGCTTTGGTTCAACAGCTGGCCATGCAGATCTGAATTTCCAAAAATTGTATATGCTGTGAATTAGGTATTGGTTTCTTTAATTGCTTTTGTGCTTTAGTAAAACCCAATCTTTCTTTTTTTAGAACTGTGACTGATCCAAGCATTGGGCCTGCGCTTCTCATTTTTCTTTATCTAGATAGAAATATTAGCACCAATCAGCATTACTGCTTTACTTGACTTGGAATAAACAATCATGCACCAGCCAAAATCCAGCTTATAGTTTTAGGTGAATTCCAGTCATGATGTTGTACTTCAATAAATACACTTATTTTCAGCCTACGATTCCTTTTTCTGGTGCAGTACTTCTTAGTGGTTACCTTCTAATACTTGGAAATATTAAAGGAACAACATAGATATTATGAAATTTAGTATTTCTGTGTATGTTCATGGTTGGATAACCATTTGTATTCACTTCACGTGTCTGCCATATTTATTCAAACGGTGACATTAACATCAAAATCTGATACTCTTAAGCAATATTCAGTCTAAAATTCATTATTCACTTTCTGCTTTCTTTATTAGACACAAATAAGTTTCTCTTTCCTATCTCAGTTTAAGGGGGAAGTCACGTATGAGCTGAAGGATCAAGCTTATTGTTATGTTATCATGGAGGTCCCAAAGGATATATGTTCTTTAGCAACATGGCTTACAAAGTGGTTATCTGAAGTTGAAAGTTGTAAGGTGACTGTCTTTATTAATAACTGCAGTTTGATTTTCTTTCATGTTCCAAAGGAACATTTCTTTCTATTGTCCTTTTTTCTACTTGTCCTGTTTTTCCTCCCTAACCCTTTATCCCAGAGCTGGATTCAAGATGAAAGGAGGATCCTTGTTTAAATGTGATGAGGATTTTCGTCATAGGAACAGTTTTAACTCAGTGCCACACCCATCTGTTTCAAAAACTTGAATGGTCATGCTTCTTCCATAAATTGTGTTTCGATGTAGTAAGATGGTGCCAAACTTGAGATTAGTGTTGAATAGAGGGTGTTTTTATACTGACCTCTAGCTTATTGTCCTTAGTCCTTACTTGTCCTTTCTTCCTCTAATTCTTTTTTGTTATTCTTCTTGGCAAGAGAAATCATAGTTATTCTGCTTCTGTTGAAGTAATAATATCAATATTTTTTCTTTTGGTGTTTATGTGGGGGGGGGGGGGGGATAATGCAAGACATTATTTTGAAGTTATAATTAAAATGATAATAACACCTAAGCCTCTATTTCCTTTAGCCAGTTACCTCTTACAGTAAATTATCGTGACTTTGCATTAGTTGCTACGTAGACTACATGTAGGAGACCTCCAGGTGATCCATATATGTTAGGTCAATCATGAGCACCAGGGCTTAATATAGGTTTTTGCTTTTTATGCAATATGTTAGGCATATAAGTTTTTATGACATAGTATACTTTTATTGTCTACCAGTCTTGTGATTTCCTCTTTTGACATAGGTAAGGAAGATGGATACGATGTATGATGCTGCTGTATTTGCAGCAGAAGCATGTGACAAAGTGCATGGTTGCCGTAGCAATCAACAACACACACCTTGCTTGCAAAGGAAGATTGCAGAGTATTTTGTAAGTGGTACTGAAGTTGACGTTCCAAAGAAGATTGGTGGAAGCAGGTGAGAAGCCTATTGCAGTTTCTAGACTTTAAATTTGGCCATGCATAGGAAGATGCAACTGCTACTTCTCATGTTGTTAGATGTCTTGGCTACCATGATTTCAGGCATCCAGTATGGTGTCTATTTTGTGTCATCTTTTATATCCTCTGAATTTCGGGGATCAGAATATTTTTTTTTACATTAAATATTTTAACTTATTCTATTCATTTACTCATTTCTATGCTTTCTTTAGTTTGTGTTTTTTATATAAGGCATCATTTCTTCTCCCAAAGATGTCAATCTGTAGTGCTAATGCAATCAGTTTCTTAATTGCAGCCGATTTTTGACAGCTGATATAAAGGTAATCTTTTTAATCATATAGTTCTGCCCAAGGGAAAAATAATGCAGTCTTAACTTTTTCATCACTTGTTTCATGGAACAGGTATTTCTGCAGTGCAACTCACATGCCAAATTTACTCCTAGAGCCATTGCAAGAATATTGCATGGCATTGCAAGCCCAGCATTCCCGTCTTCTGTGTGGTCGAGAACTCACTTCTGGTATATCCTCTCTAGAGCTGTATCTATTGAGAAAAATATGCTCAGATCTTTTTGGTCCTAAGATGATCATTTATCATTTACAACACCAATACATGCACAAAATATTTCTTTCTATAGCTGTGCAAAGATACATGGCTAGATTGCAGACTAGCAAGGGTACTGTCACTTTGTCAGAATGATTATTTTTGTCAACCAAGTATTGTTTGAAAGTTATCTGATATGGAATCTGGGCCCTCATGAGTTTCCCAGGAGAATCTTAGTGATATCAATCCCTCATTATCCTCCACCCATCCGAGAAAAGAAAAGACAGAAAATAGTATAGCTATTTTCATTTTCAACAGTCCTATAAAAGTAACCTCCTAGTGTTTATATTCAACATCTTCATCCTCGGATATTAAATAAGTAATGTCGTACTGAATGGTTTTTCACTAGAATCTTACTAATATGATCAATCTCCTTTAACCCTTGGAAGATTAGATTTTTGGTGGTTTTCTCACTTTAGTCTAAGAGTTCCCTACAAAATAAACCTCTTGAACCTTCACTTTTTATGTTCAAAACCTTCAACCAAGTATATTGAATAAGCTCACTGTGCTCCTGGTTTCAGGGGAAGGTATATGCAAACGGACTTCAAAGCAATAACGGAAGCAGCAAAGGCAGAGCTCATGAATCTTGTAGGGAAGGATGCTCTTTAGTGAGGTCATGCCATGTTATGACACATTGAGATTTAACTTAAAAAGCTACAAAATGGTGAAAATACCATCAGCGATCTAAGATATGCTGTTATAGTTCCCTTGCTCCTTGGGAATGAGCATGAAAGTGACATCCTATTTCTTTCTTTTTCTTCCAGTGCTTGCGTGAGTACCTATCCGTATAGATCGCATCTTTCTGCTGGCACTTTTGGGTGATTCACAACATTAAGAACTTCTAATCCTATCTTTCCAAAGGCAACTACTTGGAGAATACAGAAGCTTCCCATCAATAATATCCTGCAATAGATGCAATTTCCAATTCACAATTGGGGACTACTGTGAAAGAGCTAAGGAGTAAGGTCCTCATTTCTAGTGGAACAGATCTATTATTGACTATCTAGCAATATCACTTTCATGAGGAAAAGATGTACCTGGCAGATTACCTTCCCGTTGTTGAAGGCTGTTACATGTTCATGGCTAGAAGCGGATCCGGGATTTGCACTTGATGGATTCAACCTTCTTAGCACTGAACTCATTGTACTTTTGAAATTATGGGTTCAAAATCTAATATTTGCTGAAATTTTCTGGTGGTTCACATATATACACATATCTCATAGACAATTGGGCCTTGTTGAACCCATAGCATAAAATCTGTATCAGCCACTATTGATGGCTGCTTATTCATTTTATGAAGTCCTGTAGAGCTAGTGCTTGATCCACTTGTGGGACTACACTGGTTATGTTGTTGTAGAGCTAGTGCTTAAACGGGTGGCTAAATGGTCTATAAAAGTGTACAAACTTCTTTTGTATTGTATATATACAATGTTAAGTTCTGGTAAAATAGCATGCTTTTTACAGCATAGATTTTACTTCTTGAGAAACAAGAGGCTTTTGTTGCATGCATTGAGCAAATATGCATTATCCTGAAATCCATATGATTCATATGATGATGTTTGTTTTATTAAGTTAATGAATGGTAGAATATCTCAAGTAATTGTATCTTTGCTTTGTACTATTTTCCCAGCACAAATGGTTCATGACCCTGAACAAATTCGAAGTAAATGTGAAACGATTATGTTTCTTTTTACTCGCAAACCAAAATCACCGAAAGGTATAAAATAATCCCCATGCAGAGACTTGATATTTTTTTGTGCCTATGTACAAGGAGGATATTTATGCAAAGAGATTATTATTAAAAGCCAATCCATCGTCCCTTAAGATGACTAATTCATTATGGATATGCTAATATTTTATATTTAGAATTTGCATAAAAGTGTTACTACTGTAACTTTAAGCTTTTTATAATTAAAACTAGAATCTTATTTTGATTTTGCATGAGGAAAGCAAGTGGCACGTTCATTTGAGCTCCATTACTGCAACCTCGGATGACCATTCGTTAATGTCCCAAACTCTTGACTCACTTCTCCGGTCTTTCATTCATTCCTCAAACAAGCAAGAAAAGAACACAACCCAAAAATCTACCACACTTGTGGGGATCAATCGTCGTTTGTTTTTTCCTCTTTCTTTCTCTCTCTTTTCCTTCAAATTTTCCCAAAACATAGAATCTCGGGAGGGAAAGAAATGGGTGAGATGACGGATTCAACAGTCACATTGATCCAAAACTCAGTCCCAATGAACATATCCACTACCACCACAATTGTGTCTTATGGATGTTCTTCCATTTTTACAAATTATCCCCTCTTCTCTGCTCTCATTGCTTTTGCTCTTGCACAATTCATTAAGTTCTTCACTTCTTGGTACCCCCTTACAGAACCTTTTCTTTTTTTCCCTTTTGAATTGATCCCATATGTAATCAGAAAACGTAGGCTGATCCACCATTTGAAGTTTATGGTTCTTACAACGGACCTCAAGTTAATATACAATAATAACTGATTCACAGCCACATATTTATAGATATATAATAATTTTTTTAATGGAAATACAGGGTTGTGCAAAAGTTATCGGGTTCCCGGAAACCCATACACTATGCTCTAAATCCGCCATTGTCTGAAAAAGGTCAAAATTGAGCTAAAAGTATATTGAGGATCCATATAGCCAATCCCATCTAATTTGGAATTGAGACATTGTTGTTGTTTTGTTGTTAATCAAATATGTAATGTATTTGTTTTGTTTTTATTCAAGAAACCTTGTTGCCCTAAAAAAGTATTGGAAAGGAATGAAAATGGACATAGAGGATTTATATAGCCCAACCAACTAGATTAAGATTGAGGCTTAGAAGTTTTATATTCAAGAAAGCTTATGATTTGGATTAAAAAGTATCCTTTGCCTTTTAAATTGTTTGGCATTATTTGTGATAGCATTTATTGTTTTAGACTTGTGCTTTGAAATATTAAGCTTTATGATTGACATGCTTTAGGACCTTATGTGGTAATGCTTTTATTAAGATTGGAAAGAGTTAGGACCCTGACCCCACTTGTGCGATTACACTAGATATGTTGTTGTTAGCGTTAAGGCCTCATGCGGTGGTGCTTCTTAAATCTAGTTTTTATTTGATCAAATCAAATTCCTTCTTGCTCAAAGCATGTGGCATGTTGTAAAGGCTTACTCAAAAATTTTAGGAGCCCTTCTTTGTTACGGGTTATATGAGAAATATGCTAAGTGGGTATGTGTTTGGGGGAAGGAATCAATGAAAGGATGATAGAGATGTGTTATTACCCATTATTGGTATTTCATAGAGTATGACATTTTCTTCTTTCTGTTCTCTGTACATATTGACAATGAATTACATGGTGTAACCAACATGTCGACATTCTGGAAAGGATTACATCTTTTAATCCCAAGTATCTTATAGGTACAAAGAAAAACATTGGGATCTAAAGCAACTTGTTGGATCTGGTGGGATGCCGTCATCTCATTCATCAACCGTCACTGCTTTAGCCACGGCTGTTGGTTTACAAGAAGGCTTCGGGGGATCGCTCTTTGCTACAGCATTAGTTTTAGCATGTGTGGTATCATCTCTCTTTGAATTCTTTCCCATCATCACTATGAATTCATAGTTAAATGTATTACATTTCTATGCATTTTAGTAATCCATATATTCTGTCATATAAAATAGGTGCATGTAGAATCTGTGGGATACAACAATTGCATGGAACGGGAAGTAAGTAAATATTACAATTGCTAGAAAGGATAAACTAAAGATTACAACAAAACTGGAAATCAAGAATGAAACAAACTCCTTGTGTGATTTGCTGAGTCGAGTGATAACATTATGTCTTTAAGACAAGATTGCCCCGTATATCTCCTTTTACGTTGTAGGGCAATAGTCTCCCAAGATACAACAACAACTTAACAATTGAGCAAAGGAAACTCAAGTATTACTCTTGAAGAACTTTGAGTGTAGTAAACTTGCTAGAGAGGAAGAAGAAGATGTTAGAAAATTCTGTAAATATTTCTAAGTGTAGTGTTCAACAATTGAGCCAAAGGCCTCAATTTATAGTGTAAGGAGATGACCCCTCAACTAGCCAACTAATGACCTTCAATAGACAATGTAATGTCACTTATTGAGGGTTACATTCAGCCAAATAATGGCTGAATTCATGTGCCAAGTAATGGAGATTCAATGCTCCAAAACCAGCCCAAAGGTCAGAACTTTCCAACTTTCCGCCGCAAAGATTCTCGCCCGGCGCCGTGGTTTCGCGGAATTAACGCAGCGCTCTAGTGATCGCCACCCAGTAGCAACCGGGCGCCGCTCGAGGCGCCGCGGCTCCGACAGTGTTGCGCTGTGGCCCTTCACGGCTCCGCGACGATTTTCGACTCGTTTCATCTTACACTTTGTACACTTCTTCCTTCGTTTACAAACGTGGAATACTCTGTCATTTGGCCAATAACCGTCCATCATTCTATGTCTCAAACGTATTACATACGTACCAATATCTCTTTCACTAATGAAATTTGCGATACTTGGCACTACGTGTGCACGTGTGTGGAAACGACGTTTTCGACGTGCGGGCCCCCAATTGTTTGAGTCATAAATAATGGGATATACTTAATTCCACATTAGTAAATTTCTAACAATCCCTTCTTGAAAGAGATTTTGGCGCACTCACATGGTGCCTTTTCCAGCAATCTTTCAGTGGACCGATGTTGCATCTGGATAGGTAGCTTCCGCTTTGAACCTTCCATAATTGAATACGATCGGACTTACTTACTGCTTGGTGAACGTGATGTCTTGAACCGTCAGTGTTTAGTGTAATCCAAGTCAACGGTACCAACACAACAACTTTCCTTACTCTGTTCTTCGTAATGTTTTGTCCGTTGTGGCAATGGACACTTCTTGGATTCTTAAGTGCGTTCATTTGAGGCGACCTGTCCTCGCACTTAAATAGGTGGTCTCCTACAAGGTATCCTGCTATACCTCACTTTACAAGTGTTAGAACCATTAAAAGTTTTCCCAAACCTAACCTCAACCGGTGAGGATCATTAAAGGTTTTGGAAACTTAATCTTTACCCACACCGTAGATAGCACTTATAGTCTATCGCGGGAATGACTTTGGATTTGGTGTTTCTTTACAGAAATCACTATTCGAAGTGCTCATGCTTCCACCGAAGCGCTCAACTGAACCTTCACAACTTAGTTTTCCCATTGAACCTAATTCCTGGGATCTCCAGTCAGTAAGGTTGGGTTACCACCGTATTGGTCCTTATACCTTGGGTTTTAATCCCATTCCCCTAGATAGGCAGAACATCTGATCTTTGGGTAAGCCCTTTGTCAGTGGGTCCACTATGTTATCCTTTGATTTTATGTAATCAATGGATATTATACCCGTGGTGATCAGCTGCCTAATGGTCTTATGTCTCCGTCGAATATGACGAGACTTGCCGTTGTACATAGAACTCCTTGCCCTTCTAGAGCCGACTGACTGTCGCAGTGGATTATTACAGAATGTACGGGTTTGTCCCAACAAGGAACATCTTTTAAGAAGTCGTGAAGTCACTCAGCTTCTAAGAAGTCGTGGATTGGGCGATGCAAGTTTGTTTAGAGGATTTCCAAGACACAACCCCACCACCAATTGTAAATACATACCCACTTGTGGACTTGGTGTTCTCTATATCAGATATCCAGTTTGCATCACTGTATCCCTCTAGTACAACTGGATATCTCGAATACTGTAACCTGTAAGTTAGCGTGTATTTCAGGTATCGTAGTACCCAATTAAACGCCTTCCAATGATCATTACTCGGATTACGGGTAAACCTAGCCAACTTGTTGACTGCATAAGCAATATCAGGTCGGGTGCAGTTTGTTATGTACATCAAACTCCCAATCACCTGTGCATATTGCTCCTGGCATACGGGTGCACCACGATTTTTATCAAGCTTTTGATTTCTATCCATTGGTGACTTCATAGGCGAACTGTCAAACATCTCGAACTTTCTCAACACATCCTCGATGTAGTGAGACTGAGATAAGACCAGTCCGTCAGACGCCTTAGAGATCTTTATCCCTAAGATGACATCTGTGATACCATATCCTTCATGTCGAAGCATTATTTCAACATGTTCTTAGTCTCTAGAATCAAGCTAGGACTGCTCCCTGTGATCAACATGTCATCTACGTACATGCATATCATGACGAACGAGTCAGAATTACCTTTCATGTAGACACATTTGTCACACTCATTAATGGAGAAACCCTTCGATAGTAGAGTACTATCAAATTTTTTGTGTCATTGCTTCGGGGCTTGTTTAAGCCCGTACAGAGATTTGACAAGCCAACAGACTTTCTTCTCTTGCCCTGGAACCACATACCCCTCGGGTTGTTCCATATAAATTTCTTCTTCCAAATCACCATTTAGGAAGGCTGTCTTGACATCCATTTGATGTATCTCAAGGTTACGCAATGTTGCGATCGCAATGAATACTCGTATGGACGTTATCCTAGACACCGGGGAGTACATGTCAAAATAGTCAAGGCCTTCCTTCTGCCGATAGCCCTTGACTACCAACCTGGCCTTGTACTTATCTATAGACCCATCTGCTTTATACTTCCGTTTGAGTATTCACTTACAACCCAACGGTTTATTTTCCGGAGGAAGTTCAACCAACTCCCAAGTATGGTTATGCAGGATGGAGTCTATTTCACTCTCAATAGCTTCTTTCCAGAGCGGGTCCTTTGGAGTTGACAATGCTTCAACAATTGTTCTTGGTTCGTCATCAACCATATAAGCTACAAAGTCAGGACCGAAGGATTTATCCTTCCTGGCCCTTTTACTTCGCCTTGGTTCCATCTCTGGAGTCTCCAAGTTCTGAGAAACTGGAACACTAGATTCCGGATATTCAGCCACTTCGAAGTCCACTATATCTAAACCATCTAGATCCGGGCAGTCAACAACTCCCGGTTCCTGAGAGCTTTGTTCATAACTTCGTTTGCGAGAGGTTATGTCTTTTTCCTTTCTAGGAAACGTATCTTCAAAGAATTGAACATTCCTTGATTCCATGATTGTAGTGGATATCTGGAATATCTGACTTATGCACTAAGAAGCGATAAGCACTACTGTTATTTGCATATCCGATGAAAATGCAATCTACAGTCTTAGGCCCAATCTTGACCTGCTTTGGCTTGGGCACTTCGACCTTTGCCAAACAACCCCACACCTTTAAATATTTATAGGTGGGTTTCTTTCCTTTCCATGATTCATATGGAGTTTTGTCCTTACTCTTATGTGAGACTCTGTTAAGAATCGTATTAGCGGTAAGGACAGCTTCTCCCCACATGTTTTGGGAAAGACCGGAATTGATGAGCAAGGCATTCATCATTTCCTTCAATGTGTAGTTCTTACGTTCCGCCACACCGTTCGACTGAGGTGAGTATGGAGCCGTCGTTTGATGAACAATGCCTGATTGGGCACAATATTCCTCAAATGGCGCTACGTATTCTCCCCTTCTATCGCTACGAATGGATTTAATCCGCATGCTTAGTTGGTTCTCAACTTTGCTTTGTAACGTCGGAACGCTTCAAAGGTTTCATCTTTACTTTTCAACAAGTAAAGGTAACAATACCTTGTGCTATCATCAATGAATGTCACAAAGTACTTGTTCCCCCTAGTTTGTGCAAACTTCAAATCACATATATCTGTGTGAATAAGTTTTAGAGGAGCGGTCTTCCTTTCGACGGATCGAAAAGGAATCTCTGCTGAGAGGAGTGATAAGATTCTCAATCAAATAAAATCATGAGATTCATCATCCATTTACCAAAGAATGATCAAGATACATAGAAACCCTTATGACTTGAGGTTAAACATGTCAAAATCAACTCTACTTCTCAGTGTAGATACCTAACAGTTTTTCAGTTTGCACGCCCCGGGGGCCCTGCAGAGGGAGGAGGTGAGAGTTACTGAAAATATGACAGAATGGAAAAATTTGGTGTTTCTCTCCCTCTCGCCTCTTTCCCTGATCCCTCTCGCCTCTTTCCCTGATAAGTAGCAAAATCCTCTTTGATAATACATTGGTTTGATAGTTGATACATCACAACAATCAGAAAAATTGGGGCTTTCTTCTTATTTGATCTTATGTTACTTTCCGTGTTATGCGAAAGATCTCTCAGGTGGTAAATTTGTGTGGCAGGTCATGTATGATGCCACAGGTGTAAGATTGCAGGCTGGACGTCAAGCAGAGGTCTGAAGCTTCTGTTGCTTTAGCTATGTATATGCAAGCAGTTGTCCTGTGAATCTACATGTGTGCTTGCATTCATCTGAGTTATTCTTACATGTTTATAGAGTAGCATAATCGTAGTTCACATATTTCAGAAACATATTCTATAATTCATCGGAAATACTTGGCTGTTCTTTTTCAGGTTCTGAATCAAATTGTATGTGAACTTCCTGCTGAACATCCTCTTGCAGACACCATGCCGCTGCGCGAACTCCTTGGTCACACCCCGCCTCAGGTTTCTCCTAAACTTCAATAAACTTTGTGTAAATTGGAGCTAAACCGTCGCTCCCTGTCAAGTATCCTGAAACTAATTTCCCTCTATTTGGCTATGTTCAGAAGCTTTCTGTTTAAGCTGTTTCCTTTCCTCCTCTCCTCTTCATTTTATCTCTTTTGGATTGCATAGTCCAAGTATTGCCTTATAGTGAATTTATTAGCTGACAAACTGCGTGTCAAATGAGTGTCATACTTTTAGCACCTTCTGCTAGCTGACTGGTTAATACTTGACCTTTTATTTTTAGGAATTGGATCCAGGGGAGAAGATAATTAATAGGATACATAAACGTACATTCTGCATACTAGACCATTGATAGATCTTCTGAGCTTTCATTTTCTCATCACAATTGGATCAGTAATTATATAACTCAGCGGCGGAGCCAGGAATTTGGCAAAGGGCGTACAAATTTTCTTTTTGTTTGTGTTAAGGGTGTGCAAAATTAAATATATACTCATAATAGCTAACATTTAAACTGTGTACACCATGTAATTTTCGGGTGAAGGGTCTGCACTTGACCACCCTTCCCCTAAAGTGGCTCCGCCCATGATATAAGTACCAGTGAGGGTGTTCTATTTTGGAGTGTCTTCCTCAAAGTAGAGAATCTTGTTTTTGACCTTTCCTTCATACACAAATCATCAACATGTTGTATCAGAACATGCTATTGGTTTAATAATCCACTCTGCATAGACTAAATTTTTAAAAATCTCTCAAGAGTGAAATTCTACATAATGTTAATATCAAAATACTCGTATGTTTTTAGTACCCTTGAATGATATGGTAAACACTATTTTAGAAGCTCAAGAATGAAACTTTACAGAAAGCTATGTTGCACTCGACATTCAGGTTGTTGCTGGTGGATTCTTGGGATTGGCCACAGGAACAATTGGTTGGTTGATCACAGGCTCTGGATAATGAAGTTGTTGTGACCATTGAAATAGAAGGCAGTTATGCCACCAATTCTTGCAGATAGCTTTGTTCCTCCTCTGGATTTTTTGTAGTCAACTGAATTTTCAGATACCTCCTCTTTGCCCCTGAAATGTATAGATTAGAGGTACAACTATCCATTGTAGGAGTGTATACACGCATTGTATATATTGATTTTTGGAATTTTGGATACAAGAATTATTGTGTTGGTTGTTGAAAACCAGATTGCGGTATAGGTGCCATCACAATTTAGAAATTTTGGGTAGTGACATTTTTCTTACATAATAAATAATGAAGCCTACTTTCACAACAAAGTAAAAAACATGGACATTACACAAAGAAAATTTAGCGAAATTTGGGGGGTCTTTTTCATTAATCAAGCTGGGATTGGTGGGTGGATGTTTAATACTCGATGGACCAGGTAAATTATAAACCATAGTTTCACTACTTCTGTTTGAGTTGTACCAAAAAAATAAAAAAATAATTACCTGCAGTTGGTCCATACTTCTGAACCTATTGTCACATATGTTGTGGGTGTCTTAATTAATATTCTGCACTCATTTGACTTAGAAACATGAATACTCTTTTTTATTTCTTTTTTAAGTAAACATATTCGGTGGAAAAAACTTTGAAGTGCAAAGTCCAAAATGTTGATCCATAAACCTTAATTGTTAATGATAAGACATTATCCAACCTAGCCTTAGTGATACCTTTATTATCTTGTTATAATAAATAGCTAAACTTCTAAAATCTAATGGTAAAATCTAATAGTAAATTCTCCACAACAAGTTCTTTTCAATTCAATTTAGAATATGCATTATCTTGGGTAAAAACTTATGGGCATTCATTGTTTACACTAAATTCAATAATTTTAAATTGGCGATAAAAATAAAATGAGAATATATATTATTTAAATATAATTAAGTGATAAATATATTTACAAAAGTCACATGTCTTATATTCTTTGGTTCAACGTAATAGGGGAAATTCCTACCCATTATTTTGTCTCAATTTCCATGACTTTGATTTATTTATTGTTCTAGATAGTCTACAACACCAGCTATAATAGGGGCGAATTGAGCAAGGTCATAATTAGGGGTGAGCGGGTCCGGGTACCCTAATTTTTTTTAACTATCCGGACCCTACCCAGTAAAAAATCGGTTCCTAAATTTACTATCCGGAACCTACCCGTAGCAATCATTACCCGGAACCTACCCGGTAGGTTCCTGGGTACCCGGAATCGATGTTTCTTTGTGCAAAATAATGCCTTCGAATAACAGCTTTGGTTTAGAAATAAACTCGTCTGCTTATCCTCTTAAAGCCAGTGCCACAAAACCCATAAAGAATCATTTCGGAGCAAATATCCCAAGAATATTTCAAAGATTTGCTTTGGTTTTCGTTTCAACTTTTTTTTTCCAGTAACTTAAAGGAGTACATAGTTTAAAATTTTAATTTTTCAATTTTCTACCGCTTTTGGCTTTTTCTCTGCTTATGATTGTCACTTTGTATTATTTGATTTATTTCTTGATGGTGAAAGTGATTGCTTTGCATTTGGTTCCCCCCCCTCCCCTTAAATGGTGTACTTTAGTATGAACTTTTTTCTTCTTTTTTTTATTAACTAAAAAATAATGGAATTAAAAAAGTAAAAATATTTAATATTTCATAGGTTTCGGGTATCGGTTCCGGGTCTGGGTACCCTGTCTCTATTTGCCGGAACCGGACCCGGACCCGACATTGATCGGTTCCTAATTTTACTACCCGGAACCTACCCGTTATTATAATATATCTACCCGGAACCTACCCGTTAGTGTCGGTTTCGATCGGGTATCTGGATACCCTGTACCTGTGCTCACCCCTAGTCATAATCCCTTTTGCCCCCGTCCCCTTTTCATGGTTTAGACTTATTTTTTAGGAACCAAGATACTTATATAAAAACTAAGGCGGATACACACACTAGTAGCATTTATTTCATGGCTTAGACTTCGAATGTAACACTATGTGAAGGAAATATTTTTCGTCCTGATTTTATTCCATAATTTCTTCTTATATACAAGTGTCAAGCCTTAATTTAGACTACAATTATGATAGAATATACTAATAAAAAACTAATGATATTTACACCTAAATATAAATTATTTACATTGATTATGGAAATAATCAAATATCATTCCCTCGTAGTCTTAGCGGGAGGTTCTCGTACGCTGAGACTGTCCCTGAAATCATTAAAGAGTATCTGTGGAAGACCTTTTGTGAATATATTGGCAATTTAATAGGGATTCGAGACATGGAGAACACTGACTTATCCACGGATAACCTTTTCACGGACAAATAAAATATCAATTTCGATATGTTTAGTGCATTGATGTTGTACTGGGTTACCTGACAGATATGTCGCATTCACATTATCATAATAAACTACAGTTGCCATTTTGATTGGAGAATGAAGCTCCAATAGCATATTACGGGGCCAACATGATTCAGAAACAACATTCACAACCTTATTTAGCTTCAACACTAGAACGAGAGAGCGTGGGTTGGCGTTTGAACAACCACGAGATCAAATTATCTTCAAGAAATACACAATAATCAGAGGTGGAGCGTTTGGTATCTGGGCATCCACCCCAATCAACATCAGTATAAGACGTGAGATCGGAGATGGCTGACTTGTACAAATGTAAGCCAAAATCAAGAGTACCCTGAATATACTGCAGTATTCATTTGAGAGCCCCCATATGTTTCTCATTTGGGTCATGCATATGTAAACATACTTGTTGAACAACATATGAGATATCTGGTCTCATAAATGTGAGATATTGCAATTCCCCTGCTAAACTGCGGTAATGTGTCGGATCACCGTAGAAAGACCGTGAAACTTAGCCTTGGTATCCACCGGTGTTGGTGACGGCTTGCATGAAGACATGCCGACTCTGTCAATTATCTCCTCAACATATTTTCTTTGGGAAAGCAATAGACCACCTGCATATTGAGTTACAATAATGCTAAAAAAATAGTTCAAATGACCCAAATCCTTCATAGCAAATTCAGATACAAGCAAGGAAATTATTGGCTGGCGAAGAGAGACAAATGACGTTGTGACGATGATGTCATCCACATAGAGAAGAAGGTATGTCATGTCATTCCCTTTCTGATAAATGAACAAAGATTGATTTGATTTGCTATGTGAGAATCCCAATGTGGAAACAAACCTGTTATACCATGCTCGGATGGCTTTTTTAGTCCATATAAAAATTTCTTCAATAAGCAAACACGATCAGGATGAATATGATCTCAAATTGTTTCCTGTAGGTGACCATATAAAAATGTATTCTTGACATCCAACTGATAAATGAACCATGATTTTGATAGAGCGAGACTGAGAAATGTCAGGATAGTTGCTGGTTTAACCATTGTGCTAAACATTTCAACACAATCTACTCCAACCTGTTGAGACCCACCATCACCAACAAGACGGGATTTGTGCATTTCAAAGGAACCATCATATTTCTTTTTATGACACAAAAAATCCACATAGATCGTATTATGTTTACATTAGAAGGACGGGGCCCCAACTCTCACGTCTCATTTTTAATAAGAGCATCAATTTAATCTAACATGACAACTTTCCAATTCGGGTCTAATAGGGCATCTTTTGGATTTTTTGGAATCGGTGATGGTTGGACCGAGGATGTTAGATTAAAATAACGCTTAGGCTAAAAAATCCCGTGTATGGCACGAGTTTCAATGGAACAAGGTGGGGCCGAGACGGATGGTTGGGGCTGTAGATTTTCTGGAACTATACTGGGCTAAGAATGACTGCTTGGATGGGTTTGAGGTAGTGGGTCTGTTATCCAGGTCGGTGAAGAGGTGGAGGGAGCAGTGGGCTCCCTTATTTGGGCCAACTGATTTTGGTACATGGAATGGGCCGATACTGACGATGAGGGAGCAATGGGCTCACTTAATTGGACTGGCCCAGTCCGGATTGATGGTTGGACCGATGAGAAATGTGCCTCATTTGGGCTAGTCCAGTTCGGTTTGATGGCTGGACCGACGGTAATGAAGAGGGAGTAGTGGGCCCCCTCGTTTGGGCTTGTGGGGATGGGTTGTTTAAATGGTATCACAATATTAGATGTAGCCCATCGTCTAAAAAATCATATGAAGCCAGAGTGGAACAAGCCTGCAGTTTGTTTATGGTTGTGGAAGGAAACAATGGATAGCACAAACACCCGAAAATCCTAAAATATGTGTAGAAAGAAATACGATAATACAGAATTTGTGTGGGTGATAGGTTTGAGAGTAGCTTGCTAGGAAGAATGTTTAAGAGATATGTGGCAATTTGAATAACATGATGTCAAAATGATGGTGGTATGGACGAATGCGCAAGAAGTGTGCGAATTAAATTATTGATTGTTCATATTTTTCTTTTGGCTTTCCCATTTTGAGGAGAAATATGTGGACATGAGAGACTAAATGACATACTATTTTGGTGATAAAAATCTTTAAATTGGTCATTTATGAATTCACTCTCATTGTCACATCAAAAATATTTAATAGACTTCTCAAATTGAGTTTGGATGAAAGTACTAAATTGTTTGAAAATTGTGTGGACTTGCAATTTTTTTCCAATGGGAAATGTTTATATAAAATTAGAGTAATCATCCAAAATAAGCATATAATACTTATGACCTGCTGAACTTAAAACTGGGGATGTCCACAAATCACTATGCATGGTATCAAATGGTATAATAATGTTTGAAGTAGATAAAGAAAATGGAAATTTAATATGCTTCTTAAAAATGCAAGACTGACAAATATGGGAATCCAAAGATTGTTTACAATCAATAAACTTATTTTTTCTAACAGAATTGAGCACCGGTGCTCTCGGGTGTCCCAAACGATTATGCCATAAAATAGGAGAAAGAACAACAAAAGTTGATGGAGTGGTGACTTGGTTGTTGGTGGTGGCGGTGATAAGATACAAATTTCTAGTGCTATTACATCTCACTAGTAGCATTCCCTTCTGAAAATCCTTTACAGAAAACCAAAATGGATCAAAATTATCAGTTGCCTGGTTGGAGTGTTAAGTGTGGCCCATTAGGCCATTGGGTACGGGCATGAAGGGGCCCAATGTTGAGGGTTCCAACCCAAAGCCAGGAACTAGCCCCACTGCCCACTGCCAACGAACTGTTGCGGCTGCCAGTGGGGACAGTTCTGCCCCTGCTGCCCGTGGCTGTCTCCTCCGTTGGAGTTGCTCCCGCCGCCACGGCCCCATCCCTTCCCCAATTATTTTTTCCTTTGTTGTTGTTGCGATTTTGACCCAGTTTTGGTCCATTATTATTGCGATTGGAAGCACTGTCTGAACCAGAATATTGAGGGCCAAAATCATCCGCAGACGCGTTGGTGGAAAGAAAAGGAGTACTGGCATTGTTTGCCGCTGTCGCCGCCTGTTTTAATTTCTGATTTCTTCAAGAATCAACCTCGAACGAGCCTCATAAAATGATGGTAACGGGTTACTTTGTTGAATGAACGTAACAACTCCATCATATTATTCATTCAAACCCGCAATTAATTGGAGAACCAACATTTGATTTGTCACCGGTGCACCAACGTTGGATAATTGATCAACAAGCATTTTTAATTCTTGACAATATGCGGAGACGTTTGCAAATTAATCCAATTTGACATTGGTGAATTAGTTTTCAAGATATACCGCCCTATAAATCTTATTATTTTGAAAAATATTTTGCAAACGCTCCCATGCTTGTTAAGTCGTAGAGTCCGATTTTAAAATAGTGTGCAAAAAGTCATTTGATATGGTGCCGTAAATCCATTGAAGGACTATAGCATCCAAGCGAGACCATAGAGTCTTGTCAATATCGGTGATCCCCGATTGAGACTTAGGAGGAAGAATATGGTCGATGACTTGGTATGGGCGGCAATGAATTTTGAATAACTCTGCCCAAGAGGAATATTGCCCTTTTTTCATCTCAAATGTTATCGGAATGAAGTTCTTGACGTTATTTATGGCAAGAGCGGGATGCAATTTGTGTTGGTCGGCCATTGTCTTAGAGAAAGGAGGAAAAGAGAAGGAAACAAAGTAGGGTTTGAATGAGTAGGGGGTGGGGTGCGGTGGAACTAGAGTTCCATCCGAGAGTCTCGCAGTCGGAAAGAGAAAAAAATTAGGATTGGGCTAGGGTTAATTTCTGGCTCTCGATACCATGAAGGAAATATTTTCTGTCATGATTTCATTCCATAATGTCATCTTATATACAAGTGTACAAGGCTCAATTTAAGCTGCAATTATGAAAGAATATATTAATAATATACTAATGATATTTACACCTAAATATAAATTATTTATATTGATTTTGATTATAGAATAATCAAAGATTATTTTCATAATCTATGAGTATGTAATAAAACTATTCTAACCTTAGTTTCTCGAATGGACTTTCAGCTTTAATTTTGATGTCGGTACAATAGGTAATTAGTTACCATATTTTTAAAGTTAAATATTCATAATAGATCTAATTATTATATAAATAAAACTTTCAACTATGGAAGAAGATCTAATAGGATGAGTCATACAAGTTGGTAAATGTGATTTTTCACTTCTACTTTATTTGTTTATCTCATTTGGTTTACATTTTGAGGTCAAAGTTACCCTTCTCAAGAAACTCCCCCCTAATTCTTGGCTGCATTATAGAAGGCGCACATGGTTCCACTAACAAGTCACAGAAAATAGCAAACCACGGCTTCTCCATCCAAAAATAGATTAAATAACAAGCTAGATAAGGATGAGGGCCATATCAGGATAGTTTCCTTTTGAATGCTAATGAATTGTTGGATTAGCGGCGAATTTAAAATTTAAAATTCAAAATTAGTATACTAGAATTAGTGTTATAAATGTTTTGTTTTATTTGTATATTTTCTATAAGTGTAGTTCAGTGTCTAAGTCAAGAATTTATATATATATATATATATATATATATATATATATATATATATATATATATATATATATATATATATAATAATAATAATAATAATAATAATAATAATAATAATAATAATAATAATAATAATAATAATAATAACAAAATCAGTGTAATCCCACAAGTGGGTGGGGAGGTGGGGATGGTGTGTACATAGACCTTATTCCTATCTTGAGAAGATAGAGAGGTTGTTTCGAATTCACGCTAAAAAAAAGATGAAAAAGAAGACAGTAGCAACAATCAGAAACAACAAGATAATACGATAACCGAGACTAAATAACTAACATGTAATAATAAAAATCTAAGAATTCAAAAATATAAGAGTTACTAATACTTCGAGAATGGGAGAGAAATACACCCGATTACCTACTAACCTTCTACCTTAATTGTCGACCTCCACACCTTCCTATCAATGATCATGTCCTCGATGAGCGGAAGTTGTAACATGTCCTGCTTATTTACCTCACCCAAATATTTCTTAGGTCTATCTCTACCGCTCCTCGAGCCTACTATGGCCAACCTCTCACACCTTCTTACTGGGGCATCCGCACATCTCCTCTTCACATGCCCGAATCTCAATCTCATATCCCGCATCTTATCCTCCACGGGAGCCACTCCAACCTTACCAAATATCTTCATTCCTAATCTTAACTCTCTTGTTATGCCCACACATCCATCTCAACAACTCATCTTCTGGACATGAGAGTTCTTGACTGGGCAATACTATACCTCATATAGCGTAGTCAGTCTAACCATCATTTTGTAGAACTTACCTTTAAGTCTTGGCGACACATTTTTATCACACAGAACACTAGATGCAAGCCTCCATCATCAATCTCGCCATTACCTTGGATTACTGATTTCAGGTACTTGAAACTTCCTCTCTTGGGGATGAACCGCGTATCAAGCCTAACATCCACAACTGCTTTATGGGTTACGTCACTAAACTTCCATTTCAAGTATTCAATTTTGGTCCTACTCAACTTGAAACCTTTTGACTCCAGCGTATGTCTTCAATCCTTTAGCCTCGCGTTAACGCCGCCTCGCATCTCGTCATTCAATACTTTGTCATCCGCGAATAATATACACCATGACAACTCTCCTTTCTTGAATGTGTCGTGTCAGTACATTCATTGTCAATACAAATAAAAATAGGCTAAGAGCCGATTCCTAGTGCAACCCCATCGCGATTGAAAAGTGTTCCGAATCCCCTCTCATAGTCATGATATGGGTCTTAGCACTATTATACATGACCTTAAATCACTAGTGTACGTTACACAACACCTCTAGCCTATTTTGTTTTTTGAAATATATATAGTATATTTTTTTATTGAACAACCTGCGACGTCTTTGCTGCAGAGGCCGCACGAGAGTGGACTTTCATTTTACTCAATTATGTGTGATAACAACTAACTTTAAAAGTGCAATTAAAAATAAGAAGCAAGTAAAAATATAAGTTAGTCACATATATTGAAGAAATACTATCAACAATTAGAAATTGAATCCTAATTACCCCTAATATATTCAATAAATGCACTTAAACTAGAAGAATCCTCAAGAAGAAGGTTACCTCTTGCAACAAAAATCACCTTCAAGCTCACAAATATTTATCAAAGTCAACATAATCAATTGAAAATAAGTTAGACAGTGAAGTATATATATTAGAGCTAAATAATGCATCAAATTACCCAAAACACCTTTTAAGTAAGCTTAACTATGTAATTTTAGTATATGTTGTTTTTACTTACTTGTAACTATAAAAAAACGAAAAAACATTACATATTCAAAGCGAACAAGCGTCACATAATAAATACACGTAAACTATATATGACTTGAAGATAAAATTTAAAAAATGGGAGGACATAGTACGTGAACTTCATGCTCTATATGAGTTCACTGTGCAACCAATGCCCGTTAGACCGGACATTAGTTAAAACTTATATAACGCCTGAATTTCATGCACTATAAATATATATATATTTTTACACATTATTTTGGTTCTTTCAAAATAAAACACCTCATTTTGATTCCGAACTCGTTCAATATAATGAACTAGGGGTGGCAAAATAGGTGAAAAATATGGTTATCCGTTCGACCCAACCCATTTAAATGGGTCCAATATGAGTCAACTCATATTATCCACTTAAAATATGAGTAACTTAATGCGTAAAATGGATACAACTCACAACTTTAGTAAAACAAGTTTCTTAAAAATAAGAAAAAATGACTTTCCTGATAACATTAGGAAAAACAAGTCCCATAGTTGATATTTCACCAACCACCCCATCACCATCCAACCCACCCCGAACCACACCACCCCAACCACCACCCAACTCACCTCCCTCCAATCCCCTCCAAAAGAATTTTTTAAGTTCTTAATACATTTTTTTACACCTCCCCTCCCCACCGCGCAACCCCCTCACCCGCGACTCCCGAGCCCAACACCCCAACACCCCTCCAAAATTATGTTTTTAAAGTTTTTGTTTTGGTTTTCTACACCATCCACTCCCCCTCCCCCGACATTCTCACTCCTCCTGAATTTTCTACTTCATATATTTTATTTTACTTTTATAAAAATTATAAAAAAATGAGAAATTTGTGTGGTTAAATTTGGTGTGGGTTTGGGGGAGGAGTCGGGGTGGATAAGAATTTTTTTTTTCATTTTTTATATTTTTTTGTAAAAGTATAATAAAATATATGAAATAGAAAATTTGGGAGGGGGTGAATGGGAAGAGGGGGAGGGGGGGGGGGGGGAGTGGAGCAATGGTGTAGGGTTGGGTCAGGTTGGGGTGAGTGGTGATGTGGGATATGTTGGAAATTAGCCTTTGGCGGGGAGATGCGTCCACCCATCTTTGATGAATTAAACACTAGTGTTCCGTATGTTGGAGACCTCGTCTCTTTACACATGCATGATCTACGAAGTGAGTAGATGACCGTAGGGCCAAGAATCGTCTAATTTCGTTGAGAAATGAAAGAGATATTGGTCCACGAAGTAAGGTGTTTGAGACATGGAAATGTGGTGTGGGACAAATCTACCACATCGGTGGGAATATGAAGAATTGCTCTCATATAAGTCTCAAATTGGTAAGGGTTTGGGACCCCAAGGGGTATCCCATGTGTTTAAAGGAGGAAGACCTAGATGTGCTTGAGTTCAAGGCTAAGCCACACGCCACGCCGCCGCCCGTCTCTTCTCGGTCCACGGGTCCACTGGGCCGCCTAATATTATCTTTTGGACCAGAGAACTCACGGATGTACAGTTTGATCCCTGAAGTTTCATATGTACGCTTTGGACCGTAATTCTTTCATATGTACAGCTTGGTCCTCAAGTTTCAATATTTACGCTTGGTCCCTGCACTTTCGAGACTTTTTCTGCTTCATCGTTGGATCAAGGTTGGGAGCATTAACCAGCCATTATTTGGCTGATTAATTCCTCTATTAACAGCCCATTACTTGGGCAAACTTTCAATGGCCATTAACAGCCATTACTTGGTTTTTAATGCCCTCCTAATGGCCATTAACAGCCATGTTTTGGCGGTTGGACAGCCCTTCTCCTTGCTATAAATTGAGCCTTCTTTGGCTCAAATCAAGAGCGAAAGGAGATGAAAACTGGCAGAAAACAGCAGACAACAAAGCGTAAAAACACACTAAAAACAGAAACACCACTAAAATCACGAAAATAGCTCAAAACAAAGGAGCAAATTGTCACGAAAATCGAGCAAACCCACACATATATACACAAGATATACACTACAGAGACACACTATATACAGAGACAAAAGAGAAGAGTATTGAAAAACTCTTCCTTCCTATTCCATATCTTCAAAGGACGAGTCATATTTGTTTTCTTCGCCAGGCTCAACCTATTGGCTTTGTAGTGTTGAGATTAAAGTGTTGTTTTATCTTGGGAGACTATTGCCCGCTAACGTAAAAGCATATATACGGGGCAATCTTGTCTTAAGGATAGAGGGCTAGTCTCGACTCAAGACACAACGCTGTAACCATCCAGATTTAGTTGTTTCTTGATTTCAGGTTATCAAGATTCAAGGCACAACAAACTTGGCAGCTCTCAACATTGGCTTTGCAAGGTGATCAAGATTCAAGACACAACACACATGCAGTTTGAAGATTGACCATTTATTTATCCTTCGAACATTTGTAATAGTTATTACTTTCCGCATCGCTTTATAAAGTACCATAGAAATTCCAACAATTTAAGACAAGATCGTATTGTAATACTATTAGTGTTCGAAAGATGTCGTCAAAGTTGTGTGACCAAATCGATATGGCAATGGTTTTCTGGTAGAAGAGAGTGATGATGATGAACATGTTCATGGTGTCACCGCTACCAAGATCAGTGGGAACAAGCGCTCTCGAGAGCCTGAGGATGTCAATCGGGACAAGAGGAGAAGATCAAGATGTACTTCTATCTTGGCAAGGCTGTATCTGTCCCGGACAAAAGATCCTAATAATGGTAAGAAGGAGCTGGACACTCGGTTTGATGAAGTGACCAAGTGAGCCGTAATCCGAAGTTGGGATAAGTAGTTTTTCTTACTTGTCAAGAATAAAGATTAAATGAGGTCGATTAAAAATTGATTAAAGTAAGGAGGAATATGAAAATAATTTATATTCCTTACGCTTTAAAAATCGTAAGTTTAATCTCATCTTCTTTTTCCGCCTAAAGATTGGATTGTAAAGCAACTTAAAAGATCCGTTCTTTTAAGTGTAATTATTAAAAGTGAGTAAAGTATGTTCGCACATACGAGGGAGTAAGATCCATCGATCGTATAAAATCATATAACTCTTAAGTAAGCGCCAAGAATTATCTGGCACCAATCATAACGGAAGAAGTCTAAAAGTTAAAGATGTTGAGCCTGTCATACTATTTGGCGTAAGATCCTTCATAGGATGATATTGGACACTCAGTCATATAAAGCCTCCAAGGCGGCGGAGTGGGCCAAAAATCCTTTGATATGATGATATTGGACACTCAGTCATATAAAGCCTCCAGGCGGCGAGTGGGGCAATTCATTTCATAGGAAAAGTAATGGACACCTAGCAAGGTGGGCTGAGTTTCAGTCTTAATGATCCAAGGCCTAAAGAAAGGCAAGAAGAAATTGGACACTCGAAAGCAACTAGAGTGGGCTGCAGTATCGAGATCATATATGATCCCTAACCACGCAAGAGGTTGTTCATGTGAAGCAACGCCACCTCTAAAATCGAAGCTTGGAGAGGTTGTCCTCAATAGGACTTCAGGGTATGAGATCACTCTAAAAGAGGTGATACATGTTCCTAACTTGGTTTAAGGGACTGCTTGGTCAAGTTGGTTTGAGACTAGTCCAAATAACTAAGAATGGTACAACATGTCTATAGCCCAATGAATGATATATTTGTAATACATGCATCTATGCCATCATAGATTAAGACACGTTAAATAGTAAGTCATTCAAAAGCTAACGATGTTAAGATTGTTGCCTCCTTTCGACATAAACCCTCAAAATGAATGTGAGGTAGGCGAAGAGGCAAAATCACCTTTCCAAATTCCGTCAAGGGAATAGCGAAAGAAGCACCGCTCCTCTAGAACTTAGTCACACCTACTTGGGCGATTTGAAGTTTATACAAAATAGAGGGGGGAGACAAGCACGTTGTGACCTTCATTGATGATGGTACAACGTATGGAATCCTTTGTTTGTTAAAAAAAAAAACAAAGATGAAGTTGTTGAAGCGGATAAGCGCTACATCAACTAAGCCTATGGATTGCGAAATTCATAGCGATAGAGGGGGAGAATGTGAAGCATCGTTCATTAAACGACTGTTCATTTCTCACCTCAGTCCAACGGTGTTAGCCAAGCGCAAAGTCGTACGCCCAAATTATGTGGGGTGGCTTGGTAAAAGTTGGAACACTGAAACAAGTCCAGTTGTACCTAAGACTGTAGATTGCATATCCACTAGATCTGCAAATAACAGTAGTGATGATCGCCTCTTGGCGTGAAAGAATACTGAATTCTTTGAAGATAGCTTTCCTTGAAAAAGGAAAAATGAGTAATTGCTCAAGGTTAACAAGAACCCGCGAGGGGTTCGACCGTCCTAACTAGACGTTCGTATCTACAGACTCGAAAGTTTGCCGCTATCCTAACTTAATATTCCGGATCTGCACTCAGGGATTCTAGATGTTGAACCGAGACGGAGCAAATAAGGGGACAAAGACTTGTTCCAGTCCTTCTAGCTTGTAGGGTTAAGAATGAACCATGGATAATTAACAAATAAATGTCATCTCCAAAAGCACTGCTTTGGAAAGAAGCTACAAAGAGAGAAATAAACTCTATCATATAGAACCATACTTGCGTAATGGTTTATCTTCCTCCGGGAAAAGAACCTTTGGGTTGTAAGATGTGCTCCCCTGTGAGTAGCTTCACATCCAGGGACATTGCAGTCTTGCGTGGCATGAATGTTAAATTAGCCTTCCCAACCGGAGAGTTGGAAGAAGATGATCAGAGTTGGTTTGCTGAACTGTTGGGCTTCTTCCTGAACTTTCATTTTGGTCCCTGAAATGTTTACATTTTGGTCCTGAAAGTTTTAGATAAAACAGAAACAATGAATCGACCACGTAAACATTGACTGAAATTAGAAAGCCAACAGTTGGAGAATCAACAAAGTAAAAGTCATATTGAAACAAAGTCTCGATATGAAAGATATGGGTATCACAGATGACATCTTAGGAATTGGATTTCTAAGACATCTAACGGACTGGTCGATAGTTGACAGTCTCATTGAAGCCACCAATGGATATGAATCATAGAACTGATTGGAATCATGGTGCACCCATAGACAAAGAGCGATATGCTCAGGTCATGTGTAGTTCAATGTATTGCACACACTACAACCGACCTGGTATCGGCCTACAAAGCAGATCAGTTAAACTAAGGTTCACTGATAATTTTAATACATGATCGGTAGAAGGCGTTAAGTCAGATATGACGATATCTGAATTATTTGCTTATCTACAGATTATAGTATTCTGGATGTCCAGCGGTTCTGGGAGAACACAACATGCAAACCGACATCGATCTCAAGAACACCAAAGCCACAAGTAAATGTGTATGGTGGGTCTTGGAAAATCCTCTAAGCAAACTTGCATCGGCCGATTCATGATGGAATCGAGTTTATCGCTTTATACAAAGCATGAAAGAAGTTGAGTAACTTCACGACTCCTTAGAGGCGTCCCCTTATCGGGAGATACCTGTCTTCGCAGCTTATACATCGTGGCTAGCCGGTCGGCCGGGAAGGACACAGATGACGGTCTGAACATATCTTTTAGGATCGCCGGAGATATAAGACCGTATGGCGATTGATCATCACGGATGTCACATCCTTGTTTACTAACTAAGGACTACCCGGAGATCAAGTGTTACGCTGTCTAGGGAATTGGCTTAAAACCCAAACAATACGAACCTTTGCGGTGGAAACCCAACCATATCGATTGAGATCCCAAGAATTTGGTTCAATGGGAAAACTAAGCGGCAAAAGGTTCAGTTGAGCGCTCGGTGGAAGCAAGAAGCACTTCGGATGATGATTTCAGACGAAACATGAGTCCAAAGTCGTTCTCCCGCGATAGACATTAAAGTGTTGCTGCATGGTGGGTAAAGGTTAAGCTTCCAAACCTTTTAAAAGATCCTCAAGGGGTTGAGGTTAAGGTTGGGGAAACTTTTACTGATTCCTAACACTTGAGAAGTGGGGTATAGCAAGATACCTTGTAGGAGATCACCTATTTAAGTGCGAGGATGTCCGCCTCAAATGAACCACTTAAGAATCCAAGTGTGTCCATGGCCACAACGGACGAAACGTAAGAAGGAAAATGAATAAGAAGAGTTATTGTGTTGATATCGCTGTCTTGGCTTACACTAAACACCGACGGTTCAAGACATCACGCTCAATCCGCAAAGTAAGTCCGACGGTATTCAACTAGTGGAAGGTTCAAAGCGTAAGCTACCTATCCAGATGCAATATCTTTTCATTTGAAAGATTCAAATGTAGGCACTCATTGTGTGTGCGCCACAATCTCTCTTTCATGAGAGGATTGTTGGAAATTAGCCTTTGGCGGGGAGATGCGCTCCACCCATCTTTGATGAATTAAACACTAGTGTTCCGTATGTTGGAGACCTCGTCTCTTTACACATGCATGATCTACACAGTGAGTAGATGACCGTAGGGCCAAGAATCGCCTAATTTCGTTGAGAAATGAAAGAGATATTGGTCCACGGTAAGGTGTTTGAGATATGAAAATGTGGTGTGGGACAAATCTACCACATCGGTGGGAATAGGAAGAATTGCTCTCTATATAAGTCTCAAATTGGTAAAGGGGGGGGGACCCCAAGGGTATCCCATGTGTTTAAAGGAGGAAGTCCTAGATGTGCTTGGGTTCAAGGCTAAGCCCACGCTGCCGCCGCTTGCCCTTGCCCCGTCCGGTTGATTCAGGTTCCTGCCCGGTCTCGGGGTCGTGGGCGTGGCTGTCTAATATTATCTTTTGGACCAGAGAACTCATCGGATGTACGCTTTGATCCTCAAGTTTCATATATGCGTTTGGACCGTAATTCTTTCATATGTACGTTTGGTCCCATTTCGAGACTTTTTCTCTTGTTGATCAAGGTTTGGGAGCATTAACCAGCCATTATTTGGTGATTAATTCCTCCATTAACAGCCCATTACTTGGCGGTTAGGCGACTTTCAATGGCCATTAACAGCCATTACTTGGTTGTTTTAATGCCTCCAATGGCCATTAACAGCCATGTTTTGGCGGTTGGACAGCCCTTCTCCTTGCTATAAATTGAGCCTTCTTTGGCTCAAATCGATGTGAGAAAGGAGACGAAAAACTGGCGAAAAACAGCAAAGACAACAAAGTAAAAACACACGAAACAGCAAAGAACGCTGCAAACACCACTGAAATCGTCACGAAAATAGCTCAAAACAAAGTGAGCAAATTGTCACGAAAATCGATGAGCAAACCCACACATATACACAAGATATACACTACGGACACACTATATACACAGACAAAAGAGAAGAGTATTGAAAAACTCTTCCTTCCTATTCTATATCTTCAAGAAGGACGAGTCATATTTGTTTTCTTCGCCAGGCTCAACCTATTGGCTTTGTAGTGTTGAGATTAAAGTGTTGTTTTATCTTGGGAGACTATTGCCCGCTAACGTAAAAGCATATATACAGGGCAATCTTGTCTTAAGGATGAGGCTATCCTCGACTCACACAACGTTGTAACCATCCGTATTTAGTTGTTTCTTGATTTCAGGTTATCAAGATTCAAGGCACAACAAACTTCATGGCGATTCTCAACATTGGCTTTGCAAGGTGATCAAGATTCAAGACACAACACACATGCGGCAGTTTTGAAGATTGACCATTTATTTATCCTTTCGAACATTTGTAATAGTTATTACTTCCGGTACTGCTTTATAAAGTACCATAGAAATTCCAACAGGATAGGGGTGGGTAAAGATGAAGAGCATTCGATGGTGGTGGTTGAATGGCGGTGGATTTGATTGGTGAGTGGGCGGTGGAGGGTGGGTGCATGGGGTGGGAATGGTGGGCCTTGGGTGGCTATTTTCCATAAAATATTTTTTTGGTGGTTGTGTCATTGGAAAGTTTCGAAGTTCTATACTTCCCTAAAAGCTAAGGTGCAACTATGTTCTAGGTATTGAATTTGTGGACAAGAAAATAAATTAATCTTCTTCATATTAGTTAAATAAAACCAATATCTTTAAAGTAACTTTGAATAATATGGATATCCGTTAGGTTAAACCATTTTTTATCGGTGTTAAATATGAAGGGATCAGATAATTGATCTATTTTTGTTTAACTCATTTTCGATCCGCTCACATCCGACTCGACCACCTCGTTTCCCACCACTGTAATGAACCCATCCTAAATCCCCTCTCTGAGACTAGTGTGGTCCTCAATACAGTACCTCCATATATGGTAAAAAATTGGGGCACAGCCGTATTAATCAGCCATACCAATTTAATATTTTCCCAGAAATTGTAACACAAATTGGTCTAGGAAACAAATGCCACAGTCCCATGCCCATCCTGGCCATGTGAAATATCTCAGAATTTGTTTTTGTTTATTAGCAACCTATCTAATCCAACACTGCCAAAACTTACATACTGACATCTGCATTAAATATTGTACCCCCCCAAGTGTCACTCTCCATATGATGTCTACAGCTGCCTTTTGTTACCTAGCTACTAACCGTTACAATTAGAAAATTCTAATACTCAAATACTGAACGTACTTTTTTTTTGTATGGTGGAGCAGTGCCTTAAAAAAATTCCAAAAACACACTATTTATCTCTAGTTTTTTGGTGGCTAGGGAGTCAAGATTCCATGGAGAGTGAAATAGTGGGAGGTAAGTTACAAAAGCCACTGTCTATTTAGGAATAAAATGCACAACTTTCTAGGTAAAGGAGTTAATAGCACTTGAATCTCATCTTATTTGAGAGAGGAAATTTTATTTCCTTCACCTTTGTATTATTATATGTATTAACTTTTTCTTTATATATATAAACGACATAAAATAATTTATATTATCAAGTCACGTAAAAGATAGTTATAAAAAGTAATGTTAGTAATTAAGATTATTTTGCTTTGTACCATGCAAATGAATACTATTTTACTAGAAATACAGTGGATCTGAACTTCATCTCTTTTAGCTCTGCCAATCTCAATAATTCATGAGTATTCCCTTGCATTCTCTGCTTTGCTCTTCACAGCTTGTAAATGGCCAGCTTCTCTTCAAGTTAGTTATGGTGCAGTATTCTTGTTCGTCCTTTACTAATTTGGTATCCTTCTTTCTACTAAATGAACTCTTTTAGTACTTATTAACTCATTTTGCCACATCTTGAATGAAGTCATTTGTTTGTCTCAACTTAAGTTTTTGTTGCATTTAGTACTGTGTTTAACTTAGGATATGATTTAAGTGCTCCTTCTTGTATTTTCTTCTCAAGAAAAGAGCCATTATCAGAATTAAACATCCTCACACATAACAAGATTTCTCATTGTTAATTAATTTTCTACAACTTTATTCTGTTGCTTTAATTGATGATAAAACAGTCTCAAGCTTCTGTTTCTCCTTTATTCTCTTATCCTGGTATCTAAAAGCTGAACTTTAATTATCACAAACCTTAAGTAGCCAGATCTGCCTTTTATATCCATTAGACAAAACAAATCAAGAAAAGGTTGGACTTTGTTGAGAGTTTGGGACTCTACAAGCAACCACAAGAAGTTCTAGTAAACTGTCACTGATAGAGTGAAAAATGAGATCCATAGAGGACAAAGGGTGCTTAAATTATGGACAAAAACAAGAGGTTGTAGGAGGAGGAGGCAGCAGTATGAATTTTGAGTTTCATAAAGGTACCGGAATGAATCGTGCATCGACTCATCATAGAACAGCAGCCTCAGGTAAACCAACACCATCAAAATGGGATGATGCACAAAAATGGTTAGTGAATCTTTCAAGAGGAGGGGGAGGAGAAAAACACCAAACTAAAAGTACCCCTCGAAACTCGAATGCTGATGACTTAAGGTTGATTGCACCAGTGCCAAAGAAAGAGGACTATTCGAGTGGCGATGAGGGAGATTCTAGTATGATTCAATTTGAAGTGGAAACAAAGAAAGTTGATTGTGATGAATCAATATGGAGAATCAACAAGGCTTCTAATAACAACAACTCTGCATCAGTTGTTCGATCGATATGTGTTAGGGACATGGGAACAGAAATGACCCCAATTGCAAGTCAAGAACCATCAAGAACAGCCACACCAATTAGAGCCACAACTCCAGCAGCAAGAAGTCCAATATCTTCAGGATCTTCTACCCCTATTAGGAGCCAAAATGGGCTAGTCCACACTGTAGAAAATGGTCAAATTGTTGCTACCATTGGTGAGAACAGGGGAAATGCACGAATCGTTCGCGATGTAGAGGAAACTATTGACAATGAATTAGCAGCTAAGAAGGAAAAAGACCATGTCAAAAAGCTTAATCCACTGGAGACTCGCGCAATGGCTTGGGATGAGGCTGAACGTGCTAAGTACATGGCAAGGTACTTACTCATTTTGCCTATTATCAGTTTCAACACTTCTGTCAAAATACGTAAATGCTTATCTATAAAACTAGTTTCAACACTTAGAAGTGTTTTTCGACTTATTATCAACTTTTTATCAGCTATCTACACGGGACAGTTTGTGCCACTCTTTCTTAGCATTGATCATCTGAGTAATAGCAAATATATTGGTTTATCTGCAGGTATAAGCGTGAAGAGGTTAAAATACAAGCTTGGGAAAATCATGAAAAGAGGAAAACTGAAATGGAAATGAAAAGAATGGAGGTAATCAATCTTAATCCCTTCTGATATAGCACTTTCTTTCATTACATTCTGTACATCTTCTTGCTTGTGATGGTAAGTATATGAGTTATTGTAAGAGGCGAATTCAAGATTTTAAATTTATAGGTGCATATTATCACTGTCCTTTGTTACATCGAGTGCGAACTTATCAGCATACCTGTTGAAAAATAATTAACTGAACTTACCACTGTCCAATACTTGTATCCCAGAGTTACTTTCACCTATGGTCGCTGAACTTTAGCCACTATAACAATAAAGTTACAAAATGAACTTTTTTCATGTTGAAGTCACATTTATGGTTATATTTTGTCGTCATAGTGGGTAAATTTGGTGATTTTATTGTTATAGTAGGTCGAGTTCAGTTACATTAATGTGACAAAAAATAGGTTCGTAACTTTACGACTATAGTGAGTATAGACTTGTGATTGAAGTAGGTGGATTTGCAGGTGAAGGCAGAAAGAATAAAAGCAAGGGCACAAGAGAAGTACACAAACAAATTGGCAGCAGCAAGGAGAATAGCAGAAGAGAAAAGAGCCAATGCTGAAGCAAAGCTGAATGAAAAGGCTGTAAAGACATCTGAAAAGGCAGATTACATAAGGAGGACTGGTCATCTTCCCTCCTCTTTCTCTTTTAAGTTACCTTCTTCTTTCTGCTGGTAGCAGTAGCACCAAGATATGCTCTCTTTTGTACCTACCACTACTATATCCTTATATTTACCAAGTAGTAGTAGTAGTAGTAACTTTGTTCCTTTCATTTCTTGAGGGTTCTATCATGCGCTAATGTTGCAAATCTTTTGTGCTAACCTCTCTTGTTTGACGTATTTTGACTTGACACAAAATCTAACAAAGAAAATAATATTTCTTAAATATGTCATAACCATTAGTGTAACGGTAGAACTTTTGAAACTTCTATCTTGAACATGTTATAACATTTGTGTGGTTATAAACACTTTTCATTAAGGAAATATAAAAAAATGTGTCACTCTTTTTTCAAAATAAGGTTAATTGGAGACCATAGTTAAATTAACGACATATTTGGATCAATTATTGAATGGTAAAGACATATTTGAACCAACTATTGAACGGTAAAAACATTTGCGAGCTAAATTATTAACGAAGAACATATCTGTTAGACCTTTTCCGTTTCAGGGAAAAAACAGTTTACCCCTAAACAAATGTAAAAATCTATTTTCTCCTACCCGTGTGTGGGTAGCTCAATTGGTTTAGGCCGTTGGTCCTTCGGCATATGGTTGAAGGATTGGATCCCATTCCCCTTCCTTTTACCCCAGTGGTGATAATGGAGTGCAATTGAACACCTTTTATAAAAATATTAAGTATATATCGAATCATATTATATATATAGGTCAAATTATATATATATATATATATATTAAATTTTGAATTTTTCTGCGAAACTTCTAGCTTCACTACTGCTTAACCCTCCTTTCATAAGAAAAAAAAAGAAGAAAATCTTAGTTGTTCAGCTAGTTGGCTAAAGAACTTTTAGCTCATTGGTTAAGATTTGATTCTCTACCTTATAATCCCCTCCTCATTTCTCTTTTCCGTTCTCCAGTTTCTTGTGCTCATTGGTGACGATTTGATTCTCTACCTTATAATCCCCTCTTCATTTCCCTTTCCCCTTCCCCTCTCCCTTGTACTCTCTCTGTTTCAAATTATTTATCGTGTTTCTCTTTTACACGCTCAATAAGAAAATATGAGTTAAAAGTTTTTGATTATTTTATCTTTATTTATGTCTTTAAATATAATTTCTCTTCATAGAATATTTTACTCTATTTATATGTTATCTCCCCATAATTGAAGAGTTTGTAGTCTTCAAGAACAATTACTACTAAAGGTAAGATGATTGAAAATAATTAGTTTTGTCTTGAAGTTCTAAAATAATAAATAATTTGAGATAGCTATTTTTAAAAATCTCGACAAAAAAATTGACATAGAAATATTATATAATTAAAAAAGAAATTAAAAAAGAGAGAAGACGTATTTGCACGTGCCCGCTCGAGACAGAAAGGTATAACTGCCCACCAATGCTCCTAACAATGAATGTATATGTGTTTCTTTAAAAGTAAGGGCTCGTTTGGTAGGATGTATTAGAGAGAATAATGCATGTGTTAGTTTTTTGTATTATTAATAACTTGTTTGATATTTTTTCAATCTATGTATAATTAATATTATATTTGGTATTGTTCTACGTATAACTAATATATAGCAAATCATGATATTAGCAATGCAATAATTTTTAATACATGCATAAATATAAGCCCCATAGAAGCTCTCGTAGCTCAGTTGGTTAGAGCACCCGTTTAGTAAGCGGGGAGGTCTTGAGTTCGACTCTCAACGAGAGCATTAATTATCTGTTTCTCACGTTATGAGACTTCACTGGCGTATGTTGTTGTTGTTGCATAAATATAAGCCCCTGAAATCCCTTGCTCTTTGTATTTTTTGATATGGAGCTTCTCGTTGTTGTGTTAAGTATTTATTACTTCTATATATAGTTATATACCAATAATACTGGCCCAGGAAACGAAATGAATAGTCAATGTATTCGATGCACTGCACTTTAAATCTATCCAATGTTGGGTAAGAATTTTTTTGAAGCTATTAGTTAACATCTATTTCATAATGAATGGACAGTGCTGTACTATAACGCATGCCAACTAAACGTGAATTTCTTTCTTCCGTTTCTACAATGTTTCAGACATTAGCTAAAAGACCAAGAATATCTAAATTCATTAGTGTAAACAAAAAACCAAATTAGAAATTGAATTCTCTTTGATGGTTTCAGAAGAAATTGAATTGAACAACAATTAATTAATTAACAATCGATAACTCACATAATTGGAATAGCATTTCCTATATATAACGTTGTAACTTGTATGTGTTGAAACACAATTATTAATGCTATATGTTAAGATTCTGGTTTGAAGGATATTTTTGTATACAACCATTTTTTTTTTAAAATTATGCAATGCATGTTATTTTTAATGCGCCAAACCAAACAGTGAATAAAAAATAATTTCAACATAACAAATACATCCTATTCAACATTATCCATATACACCCTACCAAACGATACCTAACAAGTAGAAAAGAAAAAGGAGCGAAAACCAAACTCTTATTCAGTTTTGCTAGTAAGAATTGCAACCTAAATATTTCTCAAACAATTCAATATTTCTAGGAAGTGGAAAAGGCAATTCACAAAATTCAAACCAAAATTAGTGGACCGAAGGAAAATACAAGGTTACGAGGGTATTTAAAACTTTATAAAGGATCGTTTTAGTAAATCTCAATGGAAGCTATACATGTCCGTCAGGTTACTTGCTACAACTAGAACTGGAAATATTATTCCATGAGTTCTCTCAATGTCAAAGGTTTATATATGTAAACTAGGAGGTCCTGAGATCAGGCACCATTCCTCGAGGCCAAGTTTTGAACAACTATTTTACCCTTTAGACTTAATTTAATTCCTACTGGCCATTCACACAAATGCTCCTATTTTGGGGTGGTCTTTAATTTTTTTCCCTTCAAATTTGTGTTGGCATAATTTCCACTCTACATAATATGACAAAAGACAATTTCAAATTTTGTCGGCATAATTACTGTTTAACTTCAACATATGTATCATAACATCCACATAAACTATGCCGGATAAGACATAATTTTCAACACTCAACATAATCTAAAAAATTACTATAAAATAATGCCACATAACTTTATTCCTACATAATTTATACCGCGCGAGGCAAAATTTCAGTTTTTGAAGAGAAATATTATAGAGACCATGCCTTGCGAAATAGACCTGGATATTTCATAAAATAAACAGTAGGAGCAAAAATTAAAGACCAGTGCGTTTGAAGGGAAATCCGCACAAAAAAAAGAACTCCTACAAGGATTGCAATATAGTAATTGAGCATTTTAAATCATGCAAAAAAAAATACAAAATAGTAATGTGGCTGGTTGTTCGCACTACATGTGAAAGATGCATATTCTAGCAAATATATTCTGTAGTTACTAGCACAATAGAAACCTGACATCAGGTACACTTTACATTGCTCTTCAGTAAATTGTTGTTGTCATTAAATTACTAAAGGTTGATCTTAGTAATATAAACGGAAGAAAAGGGGAAAAACCGATAACAAGTCAAATTACACCCCTACAGGAAACCTAATAAAAAACTACTGAACAAAGTAAAGGAATATCCCAAGACTGCTATTTACAATGACCAAGCACACACATAATGTACCATGAAATAATAAAAAGAATCCACTTCTGGGAGTTAAGAGTGGCCCATTCACAGAAAACACCTTTAATGCAAGGGAATTCGAAATGCATCAACCACGACGTGGGCAAACGTTAGCAAAATGACCTGGATCACCGCAGATGAAACATCTGCCAGATATTGGTTCACCGGTTGCCGACACAAATGACACACTACTGGGATGCGCACCAGCCCGGCCCCGGCCCCGGCCACCTCTTCCGCTGCTAGTAGATGCAGAAGTATTTGCACGCTCTGCTCTTGCTCCATTGAGGTTATCTTCCCATCTGCAATAGAGGCAAAAAAAGTGTATCAACTAACAATCTACTTTAACTTTATCAAGAACCGAGTAGTATAGATAGATCTGAGCAATTATAACGAAGTTTTAATGTCAGCAACTTAATCTTTTTGTCCTCTTGAACGGTAATTACCTCCAATACAAAAATGAGTTTCTAGCAGTATAATGATGTGATTTCTATTTGCAAATGAGCGTCAGCTATTAAAGTGAGATAGCCTGACAGGTTTTTACAGATTGACCGAACAGAATACATATGATATTCTCAACTATGACAGGTCTAAAGCAGCTCTTTCGTGAAGAACTATAATTAGCTCTCAGGGTTTACCTAGTTGCATCATTATAGGTCATGGATCAAATTATAATCAAGACTTGGAGAGAAGAGGACAACAAGATAGAAAAGATTAACATATAGTAATAAGTTTGCAGGTGGAAACTATGTCCAAATATAAAGATTCATGTTGAAATTTAGTTTTCCCTACACAAAAAAGTTGCACTCCTGTGATTGACATGAAAAGAACTTTCTTCCCCTGTTGTTGGCAGTATTGGCAGTGCGCAACATGCAAGGCGCTCCACATGAATTACAAGGCATTGAAGGTTCTCCTGCATTGTCCGAAGGGATCAGCTATAAAGTTATTCAAGCATCGTAACATTCAACATAAGGTGGTTCATGTAATGCAAGTGGCTTGCTCAAGAGAATGCACCACTGAATGTGCGCCTGTTTTGGTGAATACGAATACGAAGGCGTCAACAATGTCATTGTAATTAACAACAGAGAGGATAAAACTGTTCTATATCACATCACAGACCAATATTTTTCACTCTTGAGTACTATTTTCACAGTATCACTTCATGTACTCTTTAGTTGCTTTAACAATATTCTAATTGATAGGGTGAGAAGTGGAAGGCTAGAGAGTAAATGTAACTGGAAAACATCCTCAGGTTGGTAAGGGAGGTAAACAGCTGGATAACCAAAATTGCATGGATATCTCATATTCAAAGACCAATATGGTGGGCGAAGTGAGAATTTTTTGCTTTATCCCAAAATTCAACTACAGCTACAGTAGAAAAAAACCATACTCTCATTAAGTTTCAAAATCTATGATAGAAGTGGCAAATTTGCAATATCTTTGTGTTTATTCTCCATAGTTGGTACCATTGTATTAAACAACACCAGCTAGAGCCAACATTTGTAAAGAAAATGGATCTTTGGCGAACTCAACCCCCAAAAACTAGCTTTTGAGGTGAGTATTGTCAAGACCATATTAGCACGCCCAGGTTTAGACATCTCAAGAGTGGACAAAATAACATTGGGGCCCAAGTCCCAACATTGGGTAAACAAAGAACAGTACAGGAATGGATCTGACTCTACAAGCATGTGAAGAAATGGGCCTTCCTAACTCAACTCCAAATGCTGCCTCATGAGGTGAGGATTGTTGAAAAACATATGAAAAAGCACATTAGCCTTGGTGGGCAGAGTTAACTAGTATCTGTTGCTGGTGGGAGGTATCTAGTGGAATTAGTCGAAGTGTGCGCAAGCTGGCCCGGACACCACGGTTAGAAAAAAAAAACTCTCTCCACCAATGCTAACCACATTATTTGAGGCAATCGATGTCAGTCTCTCACCAACCACAAGTCAACATGACATCAAGTCAACTGTGGACAAGCATTACTTTTGCCTCATTATATTTCAATTGGGGCCCATAGGGAGGGTGAGAAAGTTGCAGGGGGTATTGGTCATAGTACACAAGACACACAGATAAGGTAACAGAAGAGAACCAAACCATTTTGCAAGTCAACTTCCTGAGACCGAGCAGTGCGACCACGAGAAGCCTGTGAAGGACAATCACTTGACAAATGCCCTGTTTGCCTGCAGTGTGCACAAGAACTTTGTGCTCTGGAATTGCCTCTCTGTGCACTGCTGGATGCTGTAGGATTTCCTCGTCCTCTGCCTGGCAAAAGAAGCCCAGCCACAGTCAGTCCTAAAGATGACAAGTATATCACTTAGGAGATTAAGTTCCTACAGCAACAAACAAATCATGACATCCCTACCAAAAGTCTCGGATTGTTTGATTATTATGCAGTCACCGGTCTTTTCTAACTAAATCATTATGTGAAAAAAGATGTTACTCAAAACTATGTTGGCTGAATGTTTTAGTTGGATAGCTGATGGAAGATTTCTAAGTCAAATGATTAATGTTGAGCAGGATGTTTTTTCACTATGGGTTATCTAGTTTTACTTCTTGAAAGCATAGTAGTTTGAAAGTCATGTACAGAAGCTGTGTAAGGGAACCTAATTATGGCTAGCATTTAGTAATACGATATTTATAGAAAGTTGTAAGAAAGCTCAGAAGAATTTCAATGAAATAAAAATAAGTAGTATCGATTGTTGTGATGATTGGATGATGTCCATCTCTATACAAAAGATCCTTACCGAACATATGACCAGTAGCACATGTTCCCAAACAAGTTACGATTCCTGGTGTTCCTTGCAGTATTCTCTTCCCAAACAAGTCACTATTCTCGGTGTTCCTTACAGTATCCTCTTCCCAAATAAGTCACTATTCCCCGAGAAGCCTATGGTGTTTAAAGCTTTAAATAGTCACAAGGAGTTAACTTGAAGTGACAAGGATTGCAAGTCCAAGTATGTACGTCATCATTAACGTAATTCTTATACTCCCTCTACTCCCAATTTATGTAACACTCTTTCCTTTTTGGTCAGTCTCAAAAAGAATGACATCTTTCTATATTTAGTAGTACCCTCAATGAGATGATTTATAGCCACAGAATCTTTTACGACTTGTTTTAGACCACAAGTTTCAAAAGTCCTTTTTCTTTTAAACTCCATACCAAACACCTTCACATAAGTTACATGTTGTTTTATTTATTTATTCGTATGTTCTGTTACTGCTGAAGTTGTTCCATTCATTCTAATTTGTTACAAAGACAAAAATGCTTTACTTTCAATACATTCTCATTGCTTGACCAAAATATGAGATTAACAAACATAACGGGCAACAAAGATTTCAAAGAAGCTTGGATGGGTTTTCTTTTATGATCTTAACCTCCCATTTCCACTATGGGAATCTGGTGATAAAGCCAAGACATTCATACAGCAACCATGGGATCTTGCAAATATCATAGTGTTAAGAAACAGGAATTAGAGTTTCTCTGGAATAAAACCCTCTGAGAGAGGGTAATGGCAGGTCTAAGTTCACTCACTATCCACTGGAAGTAATTGATCCGCTTTGGCATGAAATCTAAAGGTATTGTTCGTGACTAATGCGACTTCTAAGATTCATTACTACACCAAGGAGCATAATGGTGATGTTCTTGGGATGGAAGATGTGCCTCTGACCCCTTATACTTCTGACATGTCTGCATCTGGAGAAGGCATTATTGCAGGTAAAAGAATGACCACCTTCTGTATATTCATAATTTGTTCCTCTAGAAGCTTGCCCATTAGAGATGATGGTATCTGCTACGTGATGCATTTATTCGCTTTGACTTATTCCTGCAATATTTATGCCAATTGATAACTTCAGCTTTGCCATGTATACTGGAATATATTTACTTAAGCTTTGGATCAAGAGATAGCAGCAAGGGAATGACTAAATATTGAGTGAAATCATGTCCATCTGGACAGAGAATGTTTTCCATCCAAGCTTTGGCAGGCCATCAGTCATCTTTAGTTGTTTGATTAAATTCACATTTTTACTAGTCAAATGTTGCTTAAAAAATACCCCTACATGTTTCAAAAAAACAAATCTTACTTAAATATATACCTCTGAAATATTAGGGCTCTCCCACGATATCCTCGCGTCGCGAGGGAGGTTTTCCCGGACAAGAAGTCAAGTATCAAATCCCTCCCAAGCGCAAGCTCTATCACGAGCTCAAGCCTGGCTAGGCTAAGCTTGCTCGCGTCGCAAGCAAGGCCTCAGGTGACAAAAGCAGGAGACAGCAAATAAAGAGCCATCCTGAGTAGAGTTCTGGGCAGACCGACCTCTTCTCATGATGGCCTCACGCTGCGACGAAGAGGCATCTGTGTCACTTGAAAGGAGCTCCTAGAGTTGGGATATTGTATAGAGATCATAGGCAAACTCATATTGACTTTGCAGATGATGATTTGATTGGATCCAGAACTGACAAAAGATTTATTTTAGGCTATTGGATCTGTTAGAATAGGAATAGGATTTCATATATAGTATCCTACAAGGAAAATGATTATAATGGAGTGTCCATAAATAGAGCTCAGTATAATCAGGTAGATACAACAATTCAATAATAATATTTTCTCCCATATTTCTCACATGGTATCAGAGCTTCTACGATCTTGGTAGAGAATCAAAGAGCTTCCGCTAACGGCCAAAGATAATGTGTGTCGCCCGTCTGGCCAAAGATAATGGTAGAGTGATGATTGTTGAGAACTTTCAGATATTTATAAATAAAATACTCTCCTTCAGATAATAGAATATTATCACCGGAACAAAAAAAATCGACGTGAACAGTACTGCGTAAATAGTGCCGCGTGAACAGTGTTTTCTAGCATGAACATTTATCAGATTTCGATCGTCGGAATTAGAGTTCCGGTGATTCCAGGCTATTTCCGGCCATTCTTTTAAGAATTGTTTTTACTGTCAGCATCGCGTAGAGATTCCTAGCTGACCCATACCACTTTCTTCGAGGTTCGACAACTTTTCCTGCATAATTTCTTGTCCCGTAAGATTGTGTCATCATTCCATCCTACCCAGAAAATACCATCACAGACCTGTGGCTCAATTCCGGCGACTGTTTTGCATCCCCTAGGGTCATGCCATCATTCCGATCCTACCCACAAAATACCATCACAGTCTCGTGCCTCAATTTCGGCGACTGTTTTGCGTCATTCTCTTCCAGAGTATACAAACATGTAGCTGTGGTGTTATTACTGTAGGCCTGCTTAGCATATCATAAGAATAGGCGTAGTATTGCTTTATAGCGTTCTGTAGTTTTATTTCAATTGGTATGCGTTCTTTAATGTACTTGGTTTATCTCATTTATCTGTGTTAGTTACTGCTTCTTTTTCTTTTCCTTTTCAGGATGCGCTATTATGGCGTAATCGCGTTTGCTGTCAGCATTTTCATACTACTTTAAATTTTTAATTTTTTTTGTTTTTTAAATGTTTGACCGTGGCTGACTGTTTTTTCTGCTTTGCTTGTCATGAGCCGAGGATCTCTCGGAAACAACCGTTCTACCTACCAAGGTAGAGGTAAGGTCTGCGTACACACTACCCTCCCTAGACCCCACGTTGTGGGATTGCACTGGGTATGTTGTTGTTGTATCCGCTGTGCAATATTCCAACGAAGATTCGGAAAAAAGAAAAAAAATCACCGACGTGCATAATTTTTTTCGGTGGCTACTAGTGTCACATCTCTATTCAGTGGTGTTGTGTAGAATCAACACTACCACAACATAGATCAGGTTCAAGCTAGTGAGAATCTAATTGCTGTGCAAATTTCCGGAAAAGCAAATCAGTCACCGTGCAATATTTCCGGTGACAACATAGCTGTCTGCATCAAAATTACTTTCGGATAGTGTTGCGCAAATTCCAACACCACCACGAGGTAGATCAGTCCCTTCCTACCAAAACTCAATCAGCGGCTCCGGCAAATACCCACTCATGCGCCACCACGTGCCGCTCTGAGTGCCAGCTCCAGCTAGCACGTCAGATCCACGCGCCGCGCATGCACGTGTTCTCCAGATTTCATCAATCTAACCTGATTTTGTTGAAGTATGCTATTCTCTCCATTGTGACATTGAGGAGGGAGTTTATATAGAGCAACCACCTGATTTTGTTGCTCAGGGAGAGTCTAACCTGGTGTGTCGATTGCGTCAGTCACTTTATGGTCTGAAACAGTCTCCCAGAGCCTAATTTGGGAAATTCAGCACAGTAATTTAGGAGTTTGGCATGACTCGTACTAAAGATCTCAACAGACTGAAGTATTTTTTAGGTATTGAGGTTGCTCAATCCAGATCAGGTATACTCTCCGGTGATATTATTACAAAATTTATGAAGTCAAGTGATTAGCCTGCAGATATAATCACCAAGTCCCTCACCGATCCTCGTATTAATACATCTGTAACAAGCTCGGTACATATGACTTGTATGCACTAACTTGAGGGGGAGTGTTAGAATAGGAATAGGATTTCATATATAGTATCCTACTAGGAAAAGGATTGTAATGGAGTGTCTATAAATAGAGCTCAGTGTAATCATGTAGATACAACAATTCAATAATAATATTTTCTCTCATATTTTCTCACAAGATCTTTGATGGTGGAATCCTGGTATCACGAAGGAGCAAGAAGCAAAATATTATCTCGATCCAGTGCAGAATCTGTGTGCAGGGCTATGTTTCAGTTCACATGTGAAATACTGTGTCTGTGAGTACATCACCTTTTAATTGAAGTTGGTTTGCAGCCTATGTCACCAGAGAAACTTTGGTGTGATATTCAAGCTGCTTTACACATTGCCTTAAGTGTAGTGTACCACAAAAGGACTAAACATATGAGGTTGATTATCACCTTATTTGTGAAAGGATTCAAGAGAACCTGATCTCCACCTGTTGTGTAAATTGAGGAGAGCAATTGGGTAATATATTCACAAAAGTCTTACATGGAAACAGGGTGGAATATCCATGAACAAGCTGGGCATTATTAATAATTATGCTCCATTTGTGGGAGAGTAATACAAAATCAGGGTAGTTGTACATTACGGCTCTCTACCTCCCAAAGGTAGGGTAAGGTCTGCGTACACTCTACCCTCCCACTTGTGGGATTACACTGCGTATGTTGTACATTACCTTTTTTTTAAGGTTTACAGTAGTACATTACCTCGTTTAAGATAGTATAGTTGATTTCTAGGGATTACTAGATCTAGTTACCATAGTTAGCATATTCTCTACATTGTACATATAGCACTGTGATCTTTGAGTAACACTACAAGAAATTCCTCCAATATTTGTTAATTAACACAAGCTTAATAGTTATGAATGAAATTACCGAAACCTCGAATACAAAAAGTTCATAGTATTAATTTGACAGCAGCTGAAAGGTATCTAACTTTTAGGGAATTTGGTTTAGAAAATAGTTTGGTTTTGCCTTCGTTTCGATTTTGTTCTTTCTCTAAGAAACAATAATGAATTTGGATTTGGTCCATGGAGAACTGATTTTAGGGTTGTTTTCAATGATTTACTTTTGGGTTTGTTTTTTGAAAAAACAAATATCACTACAACAGTAAAAGTTTTTTTGAAGCTTTCATATGGGTGAAATTAATTAGATTAAAACTGACCAGACAAACTGCTACTAATCGTATTTACAAATAAAACCTTTATCGGTTGAAGGTGGAAAAATCAATCTAGACAATATTTCATTTGGGGCAATAATGCAAAGGAATTGCAGCTTTTGCAGAGAATGGTCCCACAGGGAGCCCACTGTTTTCCAACAAAAAGAATACTGCAATACGAGTTTCCTTTTTCTTCCGAAAAAAGGAGTTTACTTTTTCCGTTTTGTTTTCCAACTATTTTTTAAGAGAAGAAAATGCATGTTCTCTTTTAGAAAACAAACAATTGTTTTATGGGCTTTAGGTACTCACTCAGAAAGAAAAGCAACTATCAAAGTTGCACATGAATCTACATTAAAGCAAAAAAGCACTAGACGGGTGTTCCTTACATACCCAAAGTGTTGGAACTATTGCGAGAACCAGTTCCGCAAATCTCCACAAGCTGCCTAAGAATATCATCACAGCCACCAATGCAACCTAAGAATTATAAACAATTCACGGTTATATAACTGCATTATCTACAGGCAACAATAAATTGTGTTGATGCACTTAAATAAGTTACATGACTCGAAATGGGAATATTGTTTTGGAGACATTTTGTTACTTCAATGCTAAAAGATAATTCCTCGCAGCATGTGACAGTTTACTCTTCTGTCAAAGTCTCTTCTCTTATTTTTAATTTATCCTCCCATTGTACCATTGAAAAGAAAAAACAATCTTATGTCCTAGCACCAAAAAGATTCCAGTTTGATTGGTGAAACTAATATGTTTAACTCAGTGGTGCTGTCAGCAATGACACCACAGTAGTATCATTCAATTTTGTGTGGCTCTTGGAAAGTTAAACAAAAATAGTTCATTTTGGTGATGCCTCCACATCTCTACCTTACTGTCACTACCAAATCTGAAGTCTCGTCGCCTTCAACACCCACCAAACTGTAAAGTATTAAACTTTGCAAAGATTTTATCAACAACTTTAACAGTCTATCGCAAATGTTGCCCATAGAAAAGAAGAGGTGAATTGCAAACAATTTTATATTGATCATGCAGGCTCTCATGTTTAATAATTCAATATATAGTGACTTTCCGTACATTATCGTGGAGCATATTCATCATTCAGACTTCACCATTCAGTATTTGAGAGTTCACAAAATATATGTTCAACGTAAAGACACGATTAGTTTTATCAATAATTGGAAATGAAGTAAGGAGATAGAACACCAAAGACAAGATATTGAGAAAGGGAGCCCACCACACCTTGTAATTATTTGTTGAAGGAAAAATATTGTTTCAACTATTTAATGTTCCACTGGACAAGAAAAAGGGATAGGGTCTCTCAATAAAACTTAAACTAGATAGACTTCCAAAAAACAGTCCCATTGTCCAGCGTACCTAAATGTTGAACACTATAATTTGGCGGTATTTCCAGCCGGCGAAATTTAAACTGAATCTTGAAAACCGGTCCTGAAAGTCATATTCAGAAATCAGGGAACCAAATATGGAAAAAGATGGATTGGATAAGGCTACCCAATCCAGTACGAGAAAAGAAAAATTCCAAGAAGCAACCTGGACTGCAGCTAGTGCACATATTCTCGGTAACAGAAGCTTCTGATACAGATCCAGGTAGCCAGACAACATTTCTACACTGTATGAATCAATTAAATCATATCAAAATATAATTAAATCACTAGACAATCTTATCATATCATGTGTATAGAATCTCAACATTTAGAATGGCAAGTGTTAAGAATATTGTAACCACACTGTGCATATGTTGAGCTGAGCTAAATTCATGTTCTGATGATTAATAAACAAGAACGAGGTCCTTAATATGTCTCTTAAAGGCACTGGGTAAGCTGACTACAAGGTTGAAGAAATGTCATGCAGACATTGGAAGAACCAGGTCCTTCGCAGACAACTGGAGACGACTGTTGATCAGTGGTACGAAGCAGATTCTAAGTGCAAGAAGGATTCCTTGAGGAATTAAGTTTATGGTATAAACTTTGATCAAGGAAATATGTTCAAAGATGGAAATATTACTAGACTTGCATATATAGAAAGTATGTTGGAAATAGGAGAAACCGTGTGGAGGTCGAAACAAATAAGGAAACCAATTCCAATTAGGATTGAATTCCTTAACCAAATTCATATGGGATTTGGAGCTTGTATTCAAGGAAAATTCAGCCTACGCTACTCCTATATAAAGCACCACGTTGATGCTATTTGTTCTTGATGCTATTTGCACAGATTCAAATTCATAGCAAATAGTTGTCATTGTGAGGAGTGTTTGAGAGTCAAAACTGTCAACGAAAGAACCTGTTCCAGAAGAGGTTGTTGCTTTAGTTCTTGAGTGATAGGATGATTCTTTGTTCTTGATTTGTAACCTACTTATTTTAATAGATATTTTGTAATAGGTGTTTGTTAATTGAGTTGGAAAGACTTTCAGGACCAGGGAAGAGTCTTGAAAGAGGTAGCTACAATTAGGAAGAATTGTAGGGAAAGGTACTAAGTTGTTAGTTCCTTGGGTTAAAGAGTCGCAACCTTTAAACTGCTTGAGACTTGGTGAAGATTTGGGGCAAATCCTACTGAGGTAGATCAACATGAATCACTGGTCCTCGTATTAGTTACATCTATAACAAGCTCGGTACATATGACTCATATGCACCAGCTTGAGGGGGAGTGTTAGAATAGGAATAGAAATAGGATTTGTATAAAGTATCCTACGTGAAAGAGGATTGCAATGTTAAAGTTGACAGTTTCAAAAAAAAAAAAATTGCAACGTAGTGTCTATAAATAGGGCTCAGTGTAATAATGTAGATACACAATTCAATAATATTTTTCTCCATTATTTCTCACAATAACCAATAGTAGATTTCCTTGGAGGTAGAGGAACAAGATCCCACGTACTACTAGAGTATAGAACAAACATCTCGTTAAAGCATGTAGTCATCCCGTGTGTGAGAGAGTTTCACATGTAGAATTAGGAATAGAAACAGAGGACAAGGATGTCACAAATGCATAAAGGGGTGACTATAGACAATGATCACTCAAGCAACCATAATTAGGAATGGGATTAAGAGTGGAGAAAATTTTGATTTTGATTATTGAATTTTGACTTTTTTTAACAAAATACAAAGTGACAGATTGGACAAGAATTTCTCAATAACATTTGGTTTGTCGGCCAATTGTCAAACAGATCTAGCTGTGTATATTTATCCAGGCTGACTTAGTTTACACAAAAATTACAAGTTGAGTTTACTCGAAATGAAGCCTCATCGCACTTCTATTCACTTGACTTCAGAGTAAAGTTTCAATCTTAAATGTCTCATTGATGTTGATTGATTGCCTTGCAAGAATTGCAAGAAAAGGTACCAGAAGTTTGGCAGAGAACCAGCTAGATTGAAAGCAGCTACTGAGTTGTTGTGGAAGTAGAATTAGGTCCAACAATGAAATAGGACAATCTACATTTGCAGGTCTTATCTATTCTGGAATTACAGACTCTCTAGAAACAATTGTGCAAAATCTTTACAGTAGCTGTTGAACAGAATTACAGGAAAAGCACCTACTTGTGGGTAACCCAAGCAACCAACCATGAAGTTACCATCCTGCATTAAGGTGAAAATTTTATCAGAAAACGTCACGTAACGATAGGGAAAATCCATTAAGAAAATGAGAAGCAGTTGATTATAGAAGTGCCAATTAGACATTACAGATCCTTAAGCATGCAGCCGTCTCATATATCCCAATTTAGCCAATAGATGATTTCACGCATCAAATATGCTCTTGATGTCGTGATATCTACACTAACATGCTGGTCTTCAAAGGAAAACTTTAGCCCTGGTGCTTTAGTATGGCCTATATAAAGAGATTGCTGACAGACTCAAGTCTAATGGTTTTCTAGTTCTATGAATAATCATCAATGTTTTTCTCAGCAATTAATATGGTGTTTCCAATTTAAGGCCACATGCTGAATGAAAGAGGCACATTGGAGCTGGAAGTAGAGATGAGATCCCAAAAATATGAAAGGATTTAATTCTGCCCATTACCGGTTTTTGTCTGAGCACCATATCTGACTCTAGACAAATTCCACATTTCCGAACAACAGCTGCAACTGCTTGTTGCTCGCCACCAGTGGATCTGTTTGCTCTGCAGAACCACAATTTTCCGGCAGTCAAAAGAATGAGCTACGCATCAGCAAAACAAGCAAAAGACATACCTTTCAAAGAAGATAGCCATGGCTTCAAAGAGCTTTCCTTTGTTTGCCCTGGCCTGCAAAATTTTCTCCGAGTACATAAAAAGTATAACGAAGTGCCTTGAACCTAATGGTACAAAGCAGCAGTGTGTCTCATTCTGATTATTATATTAGCATAGGCCTTTCTTTGTCCCTTAACAAAAAAGTAGTGAACCTCATTTCCAGCGAAGTCTAGCTAGAATTATTTTAAGATATAAGCACTTTTGCCTTATCCCAAAATTCTTTGGTAGGACAACCAGCAGGAGATGCTGAAGATTCTAGTATGCAGGCTGATCACCAATCCTAACATCTTAATCATTGGAAATCAGGTAAGGTCACAGTTCGATTTGATCTTGGATTCAAGTCTAGCTGATATTAGGAATAGGTACCTCACATGATTACGTAATCTAGAATATCAGATTTCTGATTAATATTTTTCCACCTCTGATAGTGTACAGCCTATTTCTATATGATTATGTATGGACGCAGATATTATCGGATCTAGGTGATTCTGTTTCTCATTGTCTATTGTATATAAAGCCATATACATGACATTGAAATATAAAATGAAATTGTTAAAGTATCTTACGCTTTCCACACTCATTTAATTTTTAGATGAGGCAGTCACTTAATCAATATGGTAATAGAGCCAAACTCATCATTTATGTTAGACAGCCCAATGTTGGGCCACCCATGTCATTACATGGTCCAGAGTGATTGGGTTTGTAAGAAAAAAAACTTTTGCTACTTTGATTTGATAATAAAATAAAATATAAATGAACAAACAAACAAATGAAAAATGATTTTGAGTTCGGCGGGTTGCATTATCAGTTATTGTTTAGCCTATACTGATCCGTACATCTTGACCCAAGAAAATTTTGGGCGAGTTATAAGCCAACATGTTTATCAACTCAAACCATTTTAACCTGCCCAAATATTGCACAACCCCCCATTCGACACCCCTAGATGCAATAATCAGTGAACTGTCAAACCTCACAACCATGGGAAAACAACCTTAGCCAATGAAACAAGTCCATCTACTACAAATGCTAGCACCATTAAGAGGTTGCTACCCTTGCATAGAGTAACAACTCATGCTCTAAGTGAAGTAAATGCGCTAAAAAAACGTATTCTTTAGGCTCTGCCATCTTTTAATGCACTTCAAGTCAAATATAGAATAAAAGAATCATTAAAAGGGTAGTCAAAGGCTTCTAAGGTGCTCATTCTTGACATCACTACTTTGAGCCACAATATAAACTAATTCCCACTACCTTAAGAGATGAAACTTGACAGAGCTACTAAAAAAGAGATAGGTCTATTGCTTAGGATGAATTTTGAAGTGCAAGTATCGCAAGACAATCTTGAAAAGCATCTATATTTCTGAATTTTGTTATTCACTTACATCTAAAAAGCAAGCTTTCATCTGCTGCAAGCAAGTTTCTAGAACCTCAGCCTTTCTCTTGGTTCCTATGCTAACGGCTTTCATATCACACTCCATCATAGCACGGAGATATGGTTTCCATAGTTCATAACTGTAGTAGAAAAAGAAAAGAACAACAAGGTAAGTTACACACGTGTTGCAAGCCAGCATCTAATGTAGTAGTCAAATGTTAGCGCATATGCAACACGACAGTCATGCTTAGAAGAAAAATGTGAAGATTTCAACATGAACAGATGTTAATCAACTGAATCAATTTGTTTAATTCAGATAACATCTTTGAAAAGAAATGTGCTTATTATATAGCTTGTGCAAATAATGTGTTAGGGTTTTAACGGTCAAATAAATGGTTTTCTAGAAAGCTCACTGCTTCCTCTGACACCGAGGCTTAGGGTCACCATGCTCTTTGTTCTTTATGGATCCGAGAAGTTGAGCAAAAACTCAAAGGGCCAGAAGTTGGAAACTGTACTCAGTAGTTCTTTCTGCCTCGTTGTATATGAGAATGAAACAGTGTTTCTTGTTGAGTAATATTGGGCTAAGAAAACAATGCCAAATAGCTTTAACTCATTGTGAGACATGGAGCTTGCGAAATCTCTTTAGTCTTTACTTTTTGTCAAGGATGTTTGACCATCAATTCTGAAGTCTGCAGAACGCGGATTCTATTCAAGTTGGAAAGAAAGTTGAAAAACCTTTCAGATATAGAAGAGCTCACCAGATCACATATCAATTCAATTGAGGGTCTTTAACACTTCTAATGATGTGGTTCTAATTCAAAATCATGAGGAATAAAACATGCAGATAACTTGTGAAGTCTTTCTCCAGCTCAGACAAGAAGAGTTTGGGGTAGGAAAGAGAGAACACCCTACTCAACTGGAAGACCCTTTTAGAGTGGCATGCACTATTACCAATGCCTGCCTCGACTTCTAACCTACATCCAATGAAATACAATGCACAATTGCACTGCAACTAAATCTTAATTTCTTGGAGACCGGAGGCCGACATCATTTTGCACGTATTCAGCAACTACAAGCAAAGAACCTGCCTACAGGCTACACCAATTCCAACCTGTGTTTCTCAGGAAGTTTGAGAAGAAATGTAATACTCCCTCTGTCCCAATTTGTTTGACATTTTTCGCTTTTCGAGAGTCAAACTTCTTAATTTTGACCGTGTGTTTGAACATAGAATCTTTAAATTTTTCGAAATAAAATTTATATATTCGGAAACTACGTAGAAAGTACTATAAGTCACCATAATTAATAGTTTAAAATATTTAAAAGATATGAAAAAATTACGGTCAAAGAACAACTCGTTTGACTCTCGAAAAATGAAAAGTGTCAAACAAATTGGGACAGAGGGAGTATATAAGTAACATAAGTTGGTGTTTTATAGGAAAGGGCATTATTTGTTGTCACCTCTTCTTTGCCAAAATGATGTCCCTGGTTTATGCTTTATCAAGTAAGTGGATTTTCATCATAAACATGGCCAAAATGGCCGTATACAAGGGGTATACCAAAAGATAAAGAATCTACAAAAAGACATGATTCTTTAGAAACTCCACCCGAACTTTGTGTGCAAAGAAAATAATGGAATGGAGACTACTCTTACGGAGAGAAACTCGACTCTACTCCTTCAAACGCTATCCTATTTCTCTCCAAACAACCCACATTAACGCAAGTGGGACCATGTTTCAAGCCCTTCGTCTTCTCCTTCTTCTCCCGGCTGAACATCAACTCTTTCCTAGTTTTTGGCATTGCTCGTGGAGTGCCAAACCACTTAAAACATATCCCACCATAGCCTCATGGTAAACCCGCAATGTAGAAGAAGATGAACAATGTCCTTGCCCCCCCCCACACACACATGTAACACCAACTGACGCAGACAATCTTCTGCTTTCTAAGATTTTCTGCAGTTAAGATCACCCCTTTAGTGGCTAACCAAGTGAAAGAACACACCTTTATCGGCACCTGGAATCCATAAAGAATTACATGTAAAACATGCTCTTCCCTAACCAAAAGTGTCTCATAGAACACTCTCTGATTCCCCAGGCCCCACCGCCAAACATCAGGGTTATCAACCGAAATGACTTGCTTTATGTAATAAGGCTACCAACCTTTGAAACTCGGTCACTTCCCAATCTTGAAATTCCCTTCTAAATATCAAATCCCAAAAAGTTTCTCTACTTTGTATCCCTCTACTATGTTGAATTGTCGAGTCTCATTGGATATTCTGTACAATCTCTGAAATTCGTCTTTCAGTAAAATGTCACCACACCAGCTACGTTCCCAAAAGTTTACTCTACTTCCGTCTCCGACCATGAATGAGATATTTTCCCAAAAATAATCTCATCCCTTCATGACATTCCTCCACAACCCACAACCGAAAGGCAGAGTGATATCTCTATTTCTCCATCCTCCAACCTCATATTTATCAGCTATCACCCCCCCCCCCTCCACAAACCTTGAAGCTCCATTCCGAACTTCCAAAGGCAGTTGCCTAATAAAGATTTATTCAAGACCTCTAAATCATTAATTCCAAGACCTCCCATTTTTTAGGAGATGTGATAAGTCTTCCACCGCACTAAGTGAAATTTCCTTGCCGCATCCCATAGGAAGTTTCTCCGAACCTTTTCCAGCTTCTCAATAACTGAAGTTGGAGCATGAAACAAAGACATGTAGTAACTGGATGTCCCTAGTCTATTGGATCAAGCAGCTCAACAACTCAAGTTGTCCTAACTGATCACTACCAGAATAGGCATCTATATCTTGAGCTCTGCATTTATTTGTTTACCTTAAGAGGTACCCCCTCTTTCCCAAAAGGACGTCTAGGTAGTGTTGTCAAAGGCGCGCTTAAGCCCTGAAGCGAGGCTCAAAACATGTTGAGCGCTTCGCCTCACTTAATATGCATTTTAATGTCGTCATCAAGGCTCTAAGACATACTTTTCCATGCGAATGAACATTTCATGAAGAGGTTACACTAAACAATTGATGTTTCACTGAGCCCACGGCCCACGCTTTATTCGTGCTTTGCGCAAGCCCTAATAGACCTTAGAGCTTTTATGTGCTTTTCACTTTTGATAACACTCCATCTTGGGTTATTCGCTAAAGCTGAATTCCCCATATTTTGACTTAGCCAAATGTTTCCCATGATAACAGATTGGGCAACCTAAAAAAAGTTGGATCATCAAGAAGTATTAGGTTGTTCGAGCAATTTACTTTTTCAGTTTGGTGAAATGATCTGAGCAAGAGAAATTTCAGCAGATGCATCTGATATCAAGCATTGAACTGCTAATACTAGCTTCTCGACTGGATACCAGCTACTCAGTTTTACCTAAATTATTTTGGAAATTTTACTATAATGTCGAGCACTAAGTTTTGACACTTTGATCAAGTGTAAGAGACTATAAATGAACCATATTCTTTTTTGATAAGTGACAATATATGAACCATATGAAAGGAAGGCTAGTTGGCAACAATTTCAATAGCACAGAACATATGGAATCTAACCATGTTTATGCAGCATCTCATTTTGAAACATACAAGGTAATCTCAGGAAAAATAATTGCAAATGCATGCCAGTACTGACACAATCTAATCTCAGGAAGACGACTTCCAAAATGGAATACCATGATCAATAGCTACAAACATTACCCTGTAGTTGTTCATCCGTCTAATGAGGAAAAAGATGTTTTTTTATGTAGAACACAACAGAAAGCCTGGAAGATTATACTCTCCAGGTCCCCCCACCCTCCCCTCAAAGAAACACGGTTTAATATGTTATTAACTGCACAGTCATCAGAAAAGAATAAGAAAGACAGCTCAATGATGAAATCGAGATAAAGAGTACAAGAAAAACAAGTTAGATCTGAATACTTACCCCATATTATCATATCCCATTACTAGCGCTTCCCCCTGAATTTTGAGAAAGAGATTAATTCAGACATGTGAAGAAGATGCAAAGAGAACTACATACAGTATGGTTGAGAAGAGAGCAAACCAAGGCTATAATAGCAGTAGGCAGCTTACAAGCATATTGAAAGCTCAAATATACCAATTTATTTTATCATAAGGAAAAGAAAAGGGACAAGGAGAGGCTGTGTTTTTTATTAAGGAAAAATGTTTTTTCCATCATCCGTAGCAAGTCCAAGTGCTAATTGAATTCCTTCACATCATCTCATTAGTTTATTTGAGAGATTAGAAAAATGAAGCCATATCTGTGCATCATTTCAGCAACATCAAATTTTGAGCAACTCAAACCAGATACAGTGGTTTCCATCCATCTCGGCCTATTTCCTGTATTTTTCCCAATTTCAGAAATCAGAGTCCTAATCAGGGGCGGACCCACGTTGTAACATGAGGGTTCAACTAAATCTGCTTCGCCGAAATGCTTCTATTTACATGTGTAAATTATACTCGAAACAAATCTCTAAGACCAACTGAATCCGCTTGATACATCAATGAAGGTTGGCTCAATGGTCGAGGGGAGTCATTTCATCAGAGAGCACATGGTTTCAAGTCTTGATGTGCACAGTCGCTATGCATTTTAAATACTTTTCAGTCACAAGTACGTTAGTACTACATTAGAACAACGTTGTGCAAGGGAATACCACATTATACTATTTTTAGCTTATTAGCTTCATTTTTATGTTAAATTAGTTACAATCAGTAATATGTGAAAATTATTATCTCACAATTCTTTTTAAGTTTATTATACGTAGGGGTGAGCGGGTCCGGGTACCCTAACATTTTTGAACTACCCGGACCCTACCCGGTAAAAGATCGATTCCTAAATTTACTACCCGGAACCTACCCGTAGCAATCATTACCCGGAACCTACCCGGATCCGCAGGGTCCGGGTAGGTTCCCGGGTACCCTGTAAATAAAAAACACAAATTAAGCAACAATTTTTAAGCCTATGAGAATAAAAAAGAGTTCTAAAATAATTTCATCAAGTAGTTTTTTAGCCTGCAATTGGAGTTTTTAGTACCCTTATAAGAAGTTTTAGAAAACTTATTCATTGTAGAAAAGCTAATTCTGTAACCAAAACCTAAAATTGCATGCCAAATTTGACACTCAATTAATTGAACGTGTTGATTTCAAAATAAATTTGAAAATATCTGAATTAAACTTATTTTCGTGTTCATAAGCTCTTCGATACAAAAGAAAAGCTTTATTATACTAGTAAATCCCTAAATTTCATCTTCACAGCTACAAAAATATACACAAATTTTAAAAATAGATTTACATTTCAAATAAAAAAGTAATACAAATTGAAAATGAGTATCACCTGAAATAGAACAGAAGCATATAATATTAAAAAGAAATTGAAGAGTTAGATATGAACCCATATGCATTTTAGGAATGACGTGAACACAACCAAGGGAGAGAAAGAGGCAAAGGTGAAGCTTCAATGACGACAACGATGAAAGTACCTGAGAGAAAGCTTCAACAACGACGACGATGAAGCTCGGTGGTGTAGCTAAAACGCCATTGTTATTGAGAGAGTTTTGGGTGTTTTCTCTTAGGGCACAAAGAACATTCTAGAATAAAGGGGTGAAAAAACTAAAATATTTACGTCTTGGAGTGGGGAAAATCAATGTGCAGGTGTGCAACAAGCAATTTTGGAGAAAGTTAAAAGTGGTCCAAATGTTTCTAAAAAAATTAAAAATATTTAATATTTTATCGGTTCCGGGTCCGGGTACCCTGTCTCTATTTGCCGGAACCGGAACCGGACCCGACATTGATCGGTTCCTAATTTTACTATCCGGACCCTATCCGTTATTATAATATATCTACCCGGAACCTACCCGTTAGTGTCGGTTCCGGTCGGGTATCTGGGTACCCTGTACCCGTGCTCACCCCTAATTATATGTCATATCTGTCACATTTTGTTATAAGTTACATTACAATATTTATTGTTTGCATATATTAACTTTTAAAAGTTTAGTTGTATGTGTAAGCTTGTGTATTTACTGTTTATTTTATGTATTCTAATACTTCTATATGTTATAAAGTTGTGTCTTTTTTATTTTTTGGGGATACATGAACATGAGGTTAGTTCTATATATTTATCTATTTATTGTTTTAGTAAATTGTTTGTTTATTTTATCTTTATTTTTTATGGTGTTCCAGATTACTAAATTGTTACTGTTGTTAACTAATTATCAGAATAAAACATAAAAGTTAAAATCGAAGACTTTAGTCTTATAGCTGATTATCTTCTCTCTCTATATATATACACACACAAATCCAAAATGATGTTGTTTGTCTTTATTTCCTTTTTTTTTTCAGAACAAGAACACCTAAAATGACAAATTTTCTTGGGCATTATTGGAAAAAGAAAAAAGAGCAACATACAAAATTCACTTTGTTGTACACGGTAATCCCTATTGTCGACCATCATGTTATTAATGTTATGTTGCCTAATCGACTCTACTTGACCAAAATCTTGGGTCCACCACTGGTCCTAATGTGGCAGAGAACAAAAATGAAACCACCAATATTCTACAAATACAGAAACAACAGCAACACATGTCAAAAGGAGAAACAACTCAAGAGGGATTTCTTGTTACACATGATGTAACGTAACAGCCAGAGGCAAAGAATTCGTAAAATCTGCTTTAACAAGTGTTGTCTTCGTCTCTCTGGCATTTCACCTTCTAATAAAGAGACTAGGGGAGAAAACATTAGACCTTGTTCTGAAATGAGTTTTTCGGGAAGTTCTACAGTTCGATATGCACAAATGAGGCTTCCGGAAGATTAAAGATTTAGGCAGAGACCAAGAAGAAGATCTAGTGGGTACTGGCGAATTACCAAGAATGGAAATAAGTCTGCTGGTAGAGGAAGAAAGCATTTTGTGGTCACCAGAATAATTGTTGATTAGTCCAAGCCTTAATGGACAAAGTTACCCGATTCTGTGCTGGTGGGAGCAGGGTGGTAGCAGGTACCCCGTGGAATTAGTTGAGGCGCGCGCAAGCTAGCCAAGACACCACGGTTATCAAAAAAATAAGGAACTTCCAATTAAATGTATACTAATAAAACTTGGATGGTGACAAGTGCATGAATATAGTTTGTGAAACTCCAGTTATGCTTTGTACTGCATGCTACTATGTAATTCATTCAGGCATAGAATAATGCCGTTGTATGCCATATTGTACCAAAAAGGCACCTGCATCATGTAATTCAAACCTCTAATGCAAAACCAGTAAGAGGTTGATCATTTCTTTACCGGAGCAATTTAGGGAGGGGTGTCCACGAGACACATTTACCAGTAAAAGTAGGAACACAGAGACATGCACTGAATACATGATTGCTGCTGAATGAGAAAGATGAATATTTTAATTTGACACTTACTCTCTTTCTATGGACACTAAAATGTCATCTACTTCCACTAGCACTTGTATACAAGCTCTCATAAAAGGAAGAGCAAAGTACTTCAAGAAAAGACTGAAGGGGAAACATGCATTTCCCCTTCAGTAATAAAGAAAAATAAGAAATACGCATAAAATAATAAATAGTCTAGATGAGTAAGGATATTACTAGTTTAGTTGGCGAAAACCGAGTGTTCGAGTCCTTAATTGCATAATATCGATCAAGTAGTTTCTTTATATGATCGTGCATTGTTGCATCTGTTCCAATACCAGCCTATTAGAAAAAACAATGAAATAGATGAAAATCCATGTGATCATTATCTGGGAAAACCTATAAAACTGAAGGTCAGACACATGAAAAGACACTGTTTATCACGAAAAATATGGTTAACACTGTTTTGAACAAACAAACTAGCATCAGCGAACCCATACCTTGTCCATACAACCCAATAGATCAGCCTCACTTAAAAGGGGAGGAGGTCTTGTAACTCCTGAATCAAGGGTCAAAGTTGGTGTAAACTGCAGTTTACAACAGCAAACAGGTATATGTTCAAGCATCTTGCAGGAAGACAACGGAAGATAATCTATAAAACTGAATAACTCATTTCTTTACATAAGCTTTTTTTTTCCTAGAATGCATGTTTATTATTTGATGCAAGTGGGAAGAATTTCTAATATGATCTCTCAACATGGAAGGTTGTATTTGCAAATATGGCCCCTTTTATCAAGAAATATCAAGTGTTACAACAAGTTACCAGTTTCAAAAAAAAAATCAATCATTACAATGCAAGCAGAAATGGATTGTCAGTATATAACCAAATTTCTTAGATGCTATGCCTACTGTGAGCTGTGCACTATCAGAAACCAGGAAGTGCTTTATATAGATCAAAATGAAATTAAAGAGAAAAGGAAATGATTCAGATAGACAAGAATAATTCAATTGCCGCTCAAGATCTCTAGTTATATGTCCAGAAGAAAAGGAAGAGCTACACGGCCGTCTTATCAAGAACTAAACTAAATCAATGCATTCAGCAGATATTCATTGCACACTCAGCATATGTCATGCCTACTAGACCATCATTATTCACCATGAGGCTTTTGGTTGCTTCAACTGGTTGAACTATCAAGCATTATGATGAAGGTAGAAATAGATTGGCAGAATATGTGGCAAACAATGAGATCCTACGCCTACTGTGAGCTGTAACGCCAAAATTTTTAGGAATCTCTATATATACTCAAATGAGAATATGAAACATATAGGATCGATGGCAAAGAAAAGAAGTAGATGGAGATTTTTCCCTGCTTGCATCTGGTGGACAATTTGGAAGGAGAGGAATTCAAGATGTTTTGAAAATATAGAGAATAGTATGCAGAAGATCAAATTGAATTGCCTTTTGCTATTATGTTTTTGGTGTAAACAGATATGCTCAGATGATACTGATACCATTATTGATGTTCTAGACTCAATATAGAGGCAGATCAGTGTAGCTTCTGGAGTACAAATGGTAAATATGGTTTCTGTACAACCCATGTACTGTTTTGCCCACTATGTGTGTGTGTGTGTGTACATATATATATATATATACACGCAATAGGTACCAGTTTCAAAAAAAAAGAAAATGAAATGTAGAAAAAGGTAATTCTTTAGAAAGATAACAATTCATTCTAGTATTCAGCTCTATAGACTATTCCCTTAAAAGAAAGAGCTATACCGAAAGTTAAAGACAAAATTCAGCAAGCTACAACGTCAATAAGACAATAATAGGTAGTCAATCCCCAGATAAAATAGTTTAGGGGTCCTTCCCACAGCTTCATAATAGTGAACATCTTAAGAACTTTTTCAACATAAAGGTAAGAAAGTTTTAGTTATTGAAGCTAAGTTGGGACTTTTAACAACTTATCATGTGTTTTTATATAGATTCTAGCCCCTTTAAATGAGAATTAATAGCTAAAGGTGTGCTGGATTGTGCATTTTCAGGTTGATGAACTTAAAGAAAGCAAAAAGGATGAAAAGCATCAAATACTGCAAGAATCTGCACATTTGGGCAAAACATATTTTTTTAGATGAAATTAGAAATTGGGCAAACATATTGGAAGAGAAGAAATGGAAATCTGCAGCTCAACCGGTCTCAACAGTTGGAGCCAACTGTTCCATTGATCAAGCACCTGAAAGATTTAGAAACCGTTGCCACAGTTACTTGGGAAAGTAGAACTTAGTTTGGTAATAGGTAATTAACAAGGAATTGTGTTGATTAAGGGATTAATCTAACATATTTAATAGAACCAAATTAGGGATATGGGGATTCTTACTTGGGCATATATCAATTGCTATTTATTAAACCCTGATTGCCTTAGAAAAGTCAAACTGGTGGTTAAAAGTCTTTAAGTATTGGGAAATATTAAGCACACAAGAGTGTGGCCTAGTAGTCAATGAAGTGGGTTGAGAATCATGAGGTCTGAGGTTCAAATCCCAGTGGAGGCAAAAACATTATGTGATTTCTTCCAATCTGTCCGAGCCTTGGTGGACATAGTTACCGGTACCTGTGCTGGTGGGAGGTAGCGGGTACCCCAGGGAATCAAGGTGCACACAAGTTGGCCCCGACACCATGGTATCAAAAAAATGTAATAGGAAATATTAAGTAGGTATTTGTGATATTGATGCCATAACACTAGTTCTTAAATCAATCCTAGTTCCTATCTCGTAATTGTTAGAACTCTTTATTAAATAGTGTTTGTTTAAATTCCTCACCAGAGAATATTTTAGTTATCTTTAGTCATAATTAAATTGTTAATTGGAAACCAAAACCTTATTGGGAAGTTACATTAGGAAAGTAGATTCGCATACACTAAACTCTCACGCTTACACCAACGCTCCTAGTGAGGTTAGTATATTGCAGTGACCATATCACATTCTCAAATGAAGGTTTTTTGTGGACATCATTAGTCTAATAAAGGTAAAGATGAGGCCCTAACAGAAAAACAAGAAGATGAAATGAACAATGTGAATTGGGCCATTCGGCAAATCAGAAAGTGCATCCTTTTGCTTACACAAAGGAAAGCTAAATGGTCCTCCATACTCAAAAACTCTCGATTGTGGCCTGGACTTCTACTATACAGAATTAGTCCCATGGTTCAAGCAAAAGCTGCAAGTTTCACATAGATCTTCAAACTGTTGCTGCATCTTAAACTAAAAATAATTGACCTTAAATGGTTCCTCACTCAACTAAAAGCAAGATGAAGAGAATTTTTATTGTCAATAGCATGCACATGATGTACCTGACTTTTGAGTGGTAAGATGGGAATTAAAAGAGAAAATTCCAAAATAAAAAGAAACAGCCAAGCTCCTGCAGGACAGGCTGATTAAATTGTTTTTACTCTTTTTTTTAGCACATGTAATCTACTTGTATAGACAATCTCCCCCCCCCCCCGCCCCAATAGGTGATGCATGCTCTTGTATAATTATTTTGTACCGGGTCATACCCTCTTTTGCCAACAAAATCACCAATCATCGGAAGAGGAACTACTGACAGGCCCTTCGCTAGCCCCACCACTGCCTCCACATTCATCTTTTCCCACTATTCCCCCCTCTATCATCTATTTATCCCCCTTGAGCTACCTTTTGGCCTCTTGGTAACCCTGCAACTTCAGCGGCCAACCTCAGTCAACTCAAAGTTGAGCACTGAGCCGCTGAGCTGAATCAGATGACTTATTGAACTCTCCCCTCTTCAAGTCCTGGCATATTCAACTAGAACCCCACCAACTTGCTCAGACAACACTAACCGCTCGACTGTAAAAATATTGATATCAAATTTGGTTTTGCTGCATAAACTAGCTAGCAATTTCATCTTAAGGCAGCTAGGAGATAACTGCAGATAGATTCAAATGGGAGTATTGATGTTCAAATTTCCCTAACTTTTTAGGGGGGCACAGTGAAAACCTTGAAAAGTGCATCGAAAAGATGTAACCAGAACAAAAGACTATGACAGTAGCTGGACGGAACAAGCTCTCTTATTCTGAATTAGCTTTCCCAGTTTTGATGGCTTCCTAAATTGGCCTTCATAACAGCCCCACTTTCATTGCTACAGATATCCTTGGAGAAAAAGAAGGGGTGATATGGGGATCAAGAAGGGGAAACTAGGAAGGAAGGAATTGTTTTAGGCAATTTTGTCAAAACTAGCCACCTACCACTGCCAGAAGTAATAAAGGAAAGAATAGTGCAAAAAAATGCATACATCTTAAGAGTATTGTGAATCAAGTCAGAATACAAAAGGGCACACCAAGATTACATGTCAATTCAGCTGTCAGCCCCACAAGAAATAGGTTCATTCTTTAATTGGCAGTTATAAAATAGAATTTTTCTAGAATTCACGTAGAAATGGCTTCAAATAATTAAGCTTGTCATAGGACAGATGATACCAAAATACTACAGAGAAACTCCTCAAAAGTGCATGTTTAGCCTCACCATTGCATAATTGCAACGTCATAAATAGAATAATTAATTGGTTTTTGGATAGAAACACAGATTATGAACCAACCTGCTGACCAAAACTGTATGTTGGGATCACTGAACCTCCCCATGATTCAAATCGGTACACATCAAGGTAGTTTTTCTGTGAATACAAGAAGAAAAATGATAATTTGTTACAAATAGCCGATTTCAGATTGCAGTTGCACTAGTCCTCTGCATGTTTCTTGTTTAAAGTGAAGAAATTGCATGATTGAGTTAAGAGTTTGAAACAAATTTCAGAAAGAAGAACAAATATTAACATCCTCCAGGTATTGGTTTCTAAATAGATGTAGAAAATATATCCTCAAAGGACAAATTCGTCCAGTTTAAGTAAACAGAAGATATTATGAAAAGAGAATAGGCTAAAAAGAGAATGAAAAGAAAGAACATTCAAAGATGAAATAAACAAAATATAACAATCTAGCAATTAGACTTCTCTTCTTCCTCCATTATCAGTAAAAGTGTATACGAAAAAAAAAGGCAGCACACTGCCAAAGCATGTGCCATCAGTGAGACAGATTGCATACAAAGAAACTAGTATTGGAAACTTACGGCAAGTATCACTCTCCCACATGCAGAAAAGGATTCACCAGCAATATCAATCTCAACTATAGTTTCAGCCCCGACAGCAGGTTGAGAAACACAGGCCAAAAAATGGCGAACAACCAACTCGTACACTCTCTGCACAGAACAAATGTCAGTAGTAGAAAGGAGTTCAACATAGGTCACAAGGGAAGTCACAGTGCAACTCCTGCATAAGTTGCCACCAACTAAGAATAGTGTCAGATCGAGTACTAACATGGTGATCCTGGCTCCATCTAGATTCCCCAGCAGAAAATTTAGTTGGATGAATAGGAGGGTGGGCTTTGTCATCATGCCCACCTCCACTAGGGTTTCTCCAAAGTCCTGATTGAGGGTCTAGTAGGCGCTGCGCATATGAGCCCCATACAGGATGACCTTCTTGCTCTTGCACCATTGTCTGGTTACACAAAGTAATCAACTGAGTACTGTAATTAATGATACCAAAAATAATGTACTCTATGAATCAACAGACTCAGTCAAAACAGTTCAGAGAACTTAAGTAGCATCAGCATTCTGGTCACATGAATATCACATTAAAGCAGCATCAGCATCATGGTTAACTGACACAACTAAATTCCACCTTTTAGTTGTTGAAGAAGTTTCTCTGCTGAATTGTTACCAGTGATTTAAAGTTAAAATAATAAGAGCATTTTCCTACCTGTTTCCTTAATTTTCTGAGCTATCTTTTTCTTCGGTCTGAGATGGCATGTATACAGGCAATAAGGTCATTACGGCTTGACTAACCTGTTAATTGTTTTGACTTTTGAGTATACTTTTCCTTATATGTTACAAGTTGTTTGTGGGAGTTATTAAGCTTAAGATTTAAGAGCACAAGTACCTTAGTACTTGCCCCTCTCTACAAGACCAGTTCTTATTTTGGGTCTGAATGTCTTGAAAAACACTAGTATGTTGGAACAAAAAATTGTTTTGATTTTCAAACAAAAAATGCGTAAACAGTTTTGTTTGTTGTCCCAAAAAAAGTCAATTCTCAGCACAATCCAGAAACATTACTCTCATAACAAAATCTGAACGCTTCCTGATACAAAATTTAATGCAGAATCAAACAAAAGAAAATTGTTTTCTAATCCAAAGTAGTAGTAAATTTTCTTTTGGCTTCTTTTTTCTTTTTTCTTTTTTCTTTTTTCTTTTTCTTTTTCTTTTTCTTTTTCTTTTTCTTTTTCTTTTTCTTTTTCTTTTTCTTTTTCTTTTTCTTTTTTTTTCGCTCTTTTTCTTCTTTTTTTCTTTTTTCTTTTTTCTTTTTTTTTATAACTGAGAAATCACTGAGGGCCATTGGTGCACAGTTTGAAACTCGATGGATAATGTATCCACCTGTCTACCTTTTTTTGTTTTTTTGATAAGGTAAATAATTTTATTCACAATTGTGGGAATTCCGTGTACGCATCGTATACCAAAAGAAGAGAACCTACACCAAAATATGGTTCTCAACAAAAGAGATCCAATCCTCTATACATATCGGGATCTCATAAGTACACCAAAAACGAAACTAGAGACAACATACTACTTTGCATTTTTACAAAATCCTGTTCCACCCCTTCAAAAGCCCTCCGATTTCTCTATTTCCAAATAATCCACATGACTGCTAAGGGGGCAACACTCCATTCCCTTAGTCTTCTCTTCCCCATCCTACGAGTCCAGCTTTGCAAAGCCTCCTTCACTGTGCCCGGCATCATCCATTGCATCCCAAACAAATTAAGAGCTACCCTCCATAACCTATTAGCCCCTTTGCAATGCAATAGAAGGTGATCTACATTTTCTCCTGAACTCTTGCACATAAAGCACCAACTTACATAGGTGATTCTTTTCTTTCTTAGATTTTCCGCTGTTAAGATCACACTCCTTGCCGCCAACCACACAAAGAAACACACCTTCCTCAGTGCTCTAGGAATCCAAATGGAATCCGCGGCAGGGTTCAAACCCGTGTCGTGCGCCTACCATATATCACAAGTTTTGCTCTTACCACTAAGCTGCGCTAAATTTGCTTTTGGATTTTGAGAGTTGTTGAGATAAAATATAACTAATAATTAAAATTGTGCTCTCTAACAACTTAAGTTTTTAGATGAGATGGTCACACAATTCAATATGGTAACAGAGCAGGCAAGAGGCCCAGGGTTCAAATCTTACCGCCACCTGAAACTCAAAATAACATATTCCACGTCTTTGCCCATAAAAAAGAATAAGGGCCACAAGTGAAGGTGAGTGTTGAGACAAAACATAAGTAAATAATTAAAGTGTGCTCTCTAACTAGCTTAAGCTTTTAAATGAGATGATCACACAGTTCAATAAGAGCTATTAAAAAACTTTAGGTGTTTTAGCTTGAATCAGCAGCCCTGGATGAGCCTTCCTCCACTTAAACTCTACCAATTGTCCTAATTTAACTATCTAATAAGCGTTTGGGCAATATTTGGTTGAAGTTGAAAATGAGTATTTGAAAGTTGAACTTCTATTTGGACATGAAATACTCCTCAAACCAATTTTTCAACTTCAAATTCTATATTTCAAGTTGAAGTTGAAACAAAGGACTAAATTGTAAAACAAACATTCATTTGCAGATAATATTTCAAGTTGAAGTTGAAATAATGGAATAATCTTTTGGCCAAACGATTCTTATTTGGTAAATTATGTCTATTTTACAAGGTAGTTTTTTCAAAAGATCAAATGCTTCTTTATTACGGCATTGGAGAAAAATTAGATTTTTAAGGAAACCCCTATATGTTCTTTTATTATCCTAAACTGGAAAGGGGGCATGGAACTAATTTATCCTCTACAAGTACTTCCTCCACGAAAAAGGAAAGGCACTATTATTATTATTATTATTTATGGAGTGTTCTTTGACTTCATTTTCTTGGAACTTAGTTAAATAGTTTTAGCTAGGGAAAGGTGCAAAAACTACCCATAACATTTGTGATTTGTCTTAAAATATACCCTCTGTTAACCTATTGACTCAGATTGCCTCGCACTGTTAAAATCGTCTCAAATATGCTCCCCTCCCACTAACGGCTTTACACTGGAAAAATTGAACTGACTTAATTGACACGGTAGAAGCCACATAAGGGTATATTTGGACCTTTTTAATTGTTCCCGGGGTTAGATAAACCACTACCACCAGCTAAGAAACATTTTCCTACCACCCTCTCAAAGATACAGCAACACCCCCAACTCTTTCACCCCACCGCCAAAACCACAAAAAAGGGATCAGTCCACCACTCCAAAGCCACTCTGGAACCAGTACCTCCATAATGAACGGCCACCACTACAGCCCAAAAAAGAAATCCACCAAATATTAATAAAAAACAGCCCTAAATGTTCAAATCTAGAACTAATTAAGCCACTCAACTGGAAAAATCTCCGTAGCCACAAAGCCCATATCAGTTGACACAAGAATCTGACCCCACATTAAAACCCACCCCCTTGCTGAAAATGAAAAAACAACCAACAAAATCGCATCTGTGGTGGGTTTCAATAGAGAAGGCATCTAGGAAAAAAGATGAGTAGTTGTTGATGTTTAGGTGTGATAGAAAGAAATGGAGTTGGGGCAGCTATGGTGATTTTAGAAGGGATGATGATTAAAGGTTGAGGGGGATTTTGGTGTATTTTTTAGCGATGAAAAAACAGGGGGCGGAAAAAGACGGTGGTTTGTGGTGGAAACTGGCTCAAAGAGGCTAGAAAAATGAAAGGTGTCAAAGGAATTTTGGGGTGACAATGGCGATGAAGGTGGTGCAGTGATCTTCCCATGGAGAGTGTGGCTGACAGGGATTGTGTTAACATTGATGGCCTTTCATGGTAAGAGGATTTGTATAGTGTGTTAGTGTGTGTACTGAGTGGAATGAAAAGGTGGTGATGGAAGGGAGAGAAAATGGTGATGGTAGTGGTGGTAATGGTGGTCTGGCGGATGGGAGGAAGAGGGGTAGGGGGAAGGTAGAGAGAGAAGGGGGTAAATGGGTGTCAAAAATGTGTCCGCCCTAAATCACCAACATTAGATCCCTTTCAGCCTGACTAGACTACCTTGGAGGATCGTTCGTGACAAGGGCATAAATGAGCTGATAGGTTAACGGAGGGTAGATTTAAGACAATCGCAGACGATAGAGGCAAAATTTGAATCTAGTCTATGGATATTAGTTTTTTTATAAAGTCCTACATATGTAACTTTACTCCAGTAAAATTACAAAATTGAAAATTAAATATGTTAGCCCTCGTACTCAGATCCCCGCCATTAGAATAAACTCAGTGTGTTCGACCAGTATTCTTTTCAAACGACAAACTGTGACTAATAATCAAAATTTTAGAGAAGTATGAAAACCTTCAAAATTATTAACCAAACAAAAGAGCAGTTTGGATCAGCCAGTTCTATTTTTTAAAGGGAATAATGGGACCGAGAGAAGAACCTAGCTTCAATAACATCAGTAGAAGTACATTTCCTTTCAGCAACCTTCCACCTGCATATCTCTGGTAAAACTTCCTCTTTCCCATTTAGGTTGACACACATTGATTGTTCACAAAGAATAAGGGGTTAGTTTAACTCGTGCAGCAACAGCATACTGTATATTTTGGAATTTATGTGGGAAGTTTGGTTCATTGGAGATAAAAGGGCATCATTGCATGTGTAAAAAGTGAAATGGGGCAATGGCGGTGATGCTTTTTCATAAGTTCTTTCCCGTTCACATACTTATCATAATGATTTAACCAGTGGCACAGCTTGAAGAACATTACCTACAACATGACTTATTCTTAGCTTATCAAAAATGAAATAGTTAACTCACCCGCAAGTCAGTCTTCTCCGAGAAGCGATCAGTTTCTGTGCGAGGATAACTGATAAACCCATTTTGATATAAATCTTCTGCCACCTATCAAAAACTCGAAAAGAAATAGAAGAAGTTAATCAATACAATCCTGGCTAAGCATGTTCTGCAATAAAACATATGCAGCAGCAATAGTAAAGTGCCCTCATCAATGAAGCAAATAATGTAATACTCCTGACTACCAGAACAGGGGCGTATATAACATTATATGTGGGGGTTCAATTGAACCCCTAACTTTCGACGCGGAGCATAAAGTTATGAGTAAAAATTTATTAAAATTGCAATAAATCGTAGACGTGAACCCATAACTTTTAAATACAATGGGTTCAATACTAAAAAACTTAAAAGGTTGAACCCATAAAGTTTAAATCCTGGATCCACCTCTGCACCAGAACAATCGACTCTCTGACCTAGAAAAAAGATTCTGGAATAAGATAAGCAACAACAATCCTATTCCGGTTCATGTGACTCACTGATGTAACCACGACTGTCACTCAAGAGCTTGAGGCTTCATTCTCAACATTAAAAGCTTGGAGTGCTTCAAGAGGTCTCGGAAACCAATTTTTAGATAGAGTGCTTTTGGATGAGCTTTGGGTTGTTGTGTCCAAATTGACAACACATAGAAAAGGAAATTTTATTTAATTTGTTATCGATATTTCTCTCTTTACACTTACACTCGTCCTAAAATTTGGTTTGGTAATTAAATACGTTAGTACTAAAAACAAACAAATCAATGGAAAAAATGGTTTGATTTCAAAAGGTTCGGCTATAACCCATAGTTTAGTCAAATCGACATCACCCATCTAGATCTAAGTAAAATTTGGGAATTTTGGGTTATAAATCATTTATTGACCCAACATACTTTGATTCCACCTCAACTTGCCCCTTTGACACCCTAGTAAAATGTGATTGCATAGTTCTGATGCACTAGAAATTCTGGAAAAAAATACATTACTCTTGATGAAAATATCCAAATTATGGAGAAAACATTAAAAGAAAGAATTCAGGGCGGTCGCTGGATACCTCTTGAGGGGCTTATCTGCATCATTTAAAGGATATAGCAATGTGATGGTCACACACCTTTTATTTGTGTTAGAATAGGAATAGGAATAGGATTTGTATATAGTATCCTACATGGAAAAGGATTGAGATGTAATATCTATAAATAAGGCTCAATGTAATAATGTAGATACACAATTCAATAATATATTTTTCCCATAATTTCTCACATGGTATCAGAGCATAGGTGAGAAACATCGGAGAAACAAAAATAGGTCAAGAAGGCCGTTGTGCATCAAATTCCGGCGGCTTCTAGATCTGATTTGCCTAAATACCACTTTTGGTCAGTGTTGTGCGAAAACCAACACCACCACGAGGTTCCCCATCCTCCGACGACCAAACCCAAGCCAACCCTACCGAAAGAAGACCTGCCACGCACCGCCTGAAGTTGCGGCACCGGCGGTGAGTTAGCTCCACGCGCCGACACGTGAGGGCCTTTCCGGTCACTTTTTTTAACTGATTTATTCCTGGTGAGGTCGCCTAAGAATTCCGACCATACCCATCAATTTTTTTAGATTCCGATCACCTGAACTATTTTCCGGCGCCGACAGTCACTTTTTCCGACAAATTTTTTTCCAGTTGGCTCATCTCTCCATTACAAACCTACCCATCCAATTTGTTCCTGGTTTCGACAACCTTTAGTTTTTCCGGCAAGTTTCCGATGACTGTTTGCTGCAGTTTCTAGATACCGGTTTCTAAGCATCATCAGTCTCTTTTGGTCTGATTTCTTAAAGTTTTTAAATAATGTCTCTCGTATTTGATGTTTTTAATTCCAAAAACACGAGAATTGGAACTTCAAGCCCTATGATTACTTCGAAACCATTAATGGGAAGTTCAAACTATTTAGCTTGGGCTTCCTCGATTGAGTTGTGGTGCAAGGATCAAGGTGTTCAAGATCACTTAATGCACAAGACTATTGTGATTAATGAAAAAGCAGAGGCTAGTGAGACAAAAAAGACCAAAGCATAGTGGGAGAAGGTTGACGCTCAATTATGTAGTCTCATGTGGCGATCTATTGATCCCAAGTTGATGCCCTTGTTTTGTTGCTTCCAGACATGTTATTCAGTTTGGGAAAAGGCACGCGCTTTATACACTAATGACATATCTCAATTTTATGATGTGATATCTCGGAAGACCAACTTATAGAAACAGGAATCAAATATGTCTACTTACTTGGGACAGGTACAGGCAGCCATGGAGGAATTTGAGCAGTTGATGCCAGTCACTACGAACGCTGAAAAACAACAAGAGCAAAGACATATATTGTTTCTAGTTCTTACACTTACTGGACTTCCTACTGACCTTGATTAAGTGCGTGATCAGATTTTGGCTAGTCCTACGGTTCCTACAATTAATGAACTATTTTCTCGTTTGCTTCGTCTTGCTGCGCCTCCTAATCACACAATGGTTCCATCACCAACCGTTGACTCCTTTGTTTTCGCATCTCAAACCATAGAGAATCAAACATCTCAGTCTATGGATAATTGACGAGGAGGAGGTCGTTTTAGAAAATCTCGAACTAAGTGTAGTTATTGTCATAAGTTTGGACACACTCGCGAGGTATGTCGTGCTCTACATGGTCCACTACCCAATGATGTTCAGTGTAGTCATTGCATAAGTTTGGACACACTCGTGACGTATGTCGTGTTCTGCATGGTCAACCACCCAATAATGCTCATGTTGCTCAGACTGACACTACATGAAATACAAGGCTTTTATCTGAAGGAGAATACAATGAGTACCTTCAGTATCGAGCAAGTACGCAAATGTCTCCACAAGTAGCCACAGATTCTCAGCCTAATACTTTTGTTGCTGGTAATCTCGCTTGTGTTTCACAGTCTAGTATCCCTCCATTGTGGGTTAGTTTCATGACAATTTTTATCAATTTGGTGTTTCTATTCGTACTTTTCATAGTGATAATGCCTTAGAATACAAATCCTACCAGTTTCAGCAGTTTATGACTCACCACGGAATTATTCATCAAACATCTTGTCCGTACACCCCTCAGCAGAACGGGTAGCAGAAAGGAAGATTAGGCATCTCATTGAAACTGCTCGCTCTTCTCATTGAATCCCATGTTCCGCTGCGCTTTTGGGGTGATGCCGTCCTCACAGCTTGTCATTTAATTAATCGAATGCTCTCATCATCTATTCAGAATCAGATTCCATATTCCATAGTATATCCTCAGTCATCTCTATACTTTCTTCCTCGTATTTTTGGGAGCACATGTCTTGTGCACAACCTAGGTCCAGGGATAGATAAATTAACCTCGCTCTCTTAAATGTGTCTTTCTTGGTTATTCTCGAGTTCAAAAGGGGTATCGTTGCTTCTCACCTGATCTCCGTCGATATCTTATGTCTTCCTATTGTCATATTTTTTTAGTCTCAACCATACTTTAGGTCTCTTTCTGATCATCCTAATATCTCTGAGGTCTTACCTATACGTCAGGTTTTACCTACACCGACCTTTGAGGAATCTACAGTTACTTCTACATCTCCAATACAAGGTTACCACTTCGACTTATCATCGCCGATCGCGTGCGACAAAGATCGTGCCCAGATGATTCATGCCATGTGTCAGACCCTGCACCTACTGCAGACTTGTCTCCTCTTGATCAGCCGATTGCACTTCGGAAAGGTAAAAGGTTCACTCGTACTACTAACCCACATTATACCCTTTTAAATTATCATCATTTATCATCATCCCATTATGCCTTTGTATCATCATTGTCCTCTGTCCCCATTTCTAAGTCTATAGGTGAAGCCATTTCTTATCATGGATGGCGACAAGCTATGATTGACGAGATGTCTGCTTTACACACGAGTGGGAGCTTGGGAGCTTGTTCCTCTCCCTTCAGGTAAATCTATTGTTGGTTGTCGTTGGGTTTATGCAGTCAAAGTTGGTCCGGACGGCCAAGTTGATTGGCTTAAGGCTCGCCTTGTTGCGAAGGGGTATACACAGATATTTGGGTTTGATTACAGTGATACTTTCTCTCCCGTGGCTAAAATAGCATTTGTTCGTCTTTTTCTATCCATGGTGGTTGTCCGTCATTGACCTCTTTATCAGTTGGACATTAAGAATGCTTTTCTCCATGGTAATCTTGAGGAGGAAGTTTATATGGAGCAACCACCTGGTTTTATTTCTCAATGGGAGTCGAATATGGTGTGTCGATTGCGTCGGTCACTTTATTGTCTGAAACAGTTTCCTCGAGCCTGGTTTGGTAAATTCAGCACAATAATTTAGGAGTTTGGTATGACTCGCAGTGAAGCAGATCATTTCGTGTTTTATCGACATTCTGCTCCAAATATGAGTATTTATTTGGTGGTTTATGTTGACGATATCGTTATAACTGGCAATGATCAAGATGGTATCACTAATTTAAAGCAACATCTCTTTCAGCATTTCCAAACTAAGGATCTCGGTAGACTGAAGTATTTTCTAGGTATTAAGGTTGCCCAATCCACGTTAGGTATTGTTATTTCGCAACGCAAGTATGTCTTAGACATTCTTGAGGAGACAGGAATGATGGGATGTAAACCCATTGACACTCTTATGGATTCGAATGCTAAACTCTTGCCAGGACAAGGGGAGCCACTCAGTGATCCTGGAAGATATAGGCGGTTGGTTAGTAAGTTGAATTATCTCACAGTGACTAGATTTGACATTTTGTTTCCTGTGAGCGTTATAAGTCAGTTTATGGATTCTCCATGTGATAGTCATTGGGATGCATTTATCCGTATTCTGTGATATATTAAGTCAGCCCCAGGTAAAGAACTGTTTTTCGAAGATCGAGGCCATGAGCAGATCGTTGGATATACAGACGTTGATTATGCAGGATCACCCTCTGATAGACGTTCTACATCCAGATATTGTATGTTAATAAGAGGTAACCTAGTGTCCTGGAAGAGTAAGAAACAGAGTGTCGTTGCTCGATCTAGTGCTGAATCAGAATATCGAGCAATGGTTGTAGCGACTTGTGAGCTAGTTTGGATTAAGAAGTTGCTCAGAGAACTAAAATTTGGAGAAATCAGTCAAATGGAACTTGTGTGTGATAACAAAGCGGCCCTTCATATCGCATCAAATCCGGTATTTCATGAGGATTAAGCACATTCAGATTGACTGTCACTTTGTCAGGGAAAGGATACTCTCCAGAGATATTGTTACTAAATTTGTAAAGTCGAGTGATCAGCTTGCAGATATTTTCACAAAGTCACTCAGTCATACTCGTATTAGATACATTTGTAACAAGCTCGGTACATATGACTTGTATGCACCAGCTTGAGGGGGAGTGTTAGAATAGGAATAAGATTTGTATATAGTATCCTAAATGGAAAAGGATTGAGATGTAATATCTATAAATAAGGCTCAATGTAATAATGTAGATACACAATTCAATAATATATTTTCTCCTATAATTTCTCACAATTTGCATATAACGCTTTGGTCTTTTGTGATGTAGAGATTTCCCACATTACATACTTGAGGCAGATTCTCAATTGGTTACGGGTTGTCTCAAGACTCAGGTTAACCTCAGAAAATGTGAGATCACTCCAGTAGGTCGAGTGGATATCGTGAAGAGATTGCATAGGATGATTGTTGTAAGGTGGGTGCTTTACTTACTACCTATTTGGGTATCCATTGAGTGCTTTAAAGAAGGATATTGTAGTGTGGAATCAAGTAATTGAGAGAGTAGAGAAGTGGTTAGCACAATCACAAAAGAGGTACTTGTCAAAAGAAGGTAAAGAAGTTTTAATAAAAAACACGTTGGCTAGCACCCCTACGTATTTCATGTCCACTCTTCCATGCTTCTGGTACCATGACGAAAAGGTTGGAAAGACTACAAAGAAATTTCCATGGGATATAACAAAGGGCATAAAAAGTTCCATTTAGTGCATTGGAGAGTCGTCACTTTGCCGAAGGAATGGGACGAACTTGGATTTAGAGGTTAAGGATGGAAGAGAATAATGGTCTATAGAGGGGAGTGGTAACTGAGAAGTATTGTATCATTGAAAGGGGATGGAGGTCCAAAAACATCATAGTTTTGTTTGGTTCCGGCCTATGGAGGGGTATTATGAAGTGTTGGAAATAATTTTGTGGAAATATTTCATTAGGGTTGGGCGCAGGGTTAGTTTTTCAGAGCATAAATGGTATGAAGAATGCGAGTTTGGGTCTGGCCTATGGAGGGGTATTATGAAGCGTTGAGAACAATTTTGTGGAAATATTTCATTAGGGTTGGGGACGGAAGCAGGGTTAGTTTTTTAGAGCATAAATGGTGTGAAGAAAGCGAGTTTGGGTATGGCCTATGGAGGGGTATTATGAAGTGTTGGGAACAATTTTGTGGAAATATTTCATTAGAGTTAGGTACGGAAGCAGGGTTAGTTTTTGAGAGCATAAATGGTGTGAAGAAAGCGAGTTGAGGGAAGTTTTTCCAGCATATACAGAGTGTAGTGTCAAAGAAAGTCGACAATCCAACAGATTTTTTTGGTTAATGAGGGTGGAGTTCACTAGGACCAGGGGCAGACCTATCGTATTAGGAGAGGGGCACATGCCCCCGTTAACTTCGGAAAAACTTTGTATATATATGTAAATATACCTTGAATATCTATCATATTTTTAAAAGGATCCCTCTAGCATATCCGTTGGGCTGGCTTATTTGGTCAGTGTACCCTAAGGCCCTTGATCTCGATCGCACAACCCGTGTTCGATTCCTCCTGCAACATACTTTTATAGCATTTTCATTTCCAATTGACAATAGAAAAAATGCATAATAAAAGATGTTGTGGCGAATTTCGGACAAGCAACCTATCGCATGAAAAAGGGTGCCCAAACCACCAGTCAGCGGAATAAGTTTCATCCAGATGTACCATTTAATTAGTATTTATATGTTAGTATATCGGTTCTATGGGTGTTTTAATACAATTTAAGACAAGGTGGTGTTACGTGACATCTCTTCAATTAACGTGCATCTGCCTTTGTCGGTGCCCCTGTCATCTTCAAATCCTGGGTCCGCCTCTGACTAGGACTTCATATTTAGGAGGAACCTACAGCATTGGGAGATGGGAGACTTTCATAATTTGGTTACAGGCAGAACACACCACACGTTACACACGACACATGGAGATAGCAAGAGTAGGGATGGCTTGTCCATTGACATATCTTTTTTTATCCGGAAAGAGTGACAAGTTTTAAATTACTGTCAAATATTATTATGAGATTATTAGGGAGAGAGGATTTTACGTTTCCATATTGATCTATTTGAGTTCCCATGGCGCCTAGGAAGGTTGTTTCTTCATGTGATTGGTAGTGACTAGCGATTTGACAACAGAAAATTGAAGGAAGAGGAGGATCACCTTTTTTTATGAAATAAGAATATTATTAACAAAAAGGGCATTAACTAGCTCGTATACAAGAAGTACCAAAAAGTAGAGAATCCTAAGAATGCATGATTTTTTACGAAAGTCACCCAATCAGCTATACAAAAAATAACTTCATGGGTGCACCAAAAAGAAATAGAGGAAAAGAGGCTATTTCTCAACTGTACAAAAATTTTCTCTATTCCATCAAAAGCTCCCGTATTCCTCTCTCCATATGGTCCACGTTAATTAATGCTAAAGGGGCAACTTCACATGCCCTGTATTTCCTCCTTCGTCTTCTACGAGCCTAGCTAAACATAATTTCTTTCCAGTTCTCGGCATTACCACTCGAAACCAAACAATCTCATTAACTCCCCCCATAATGAAGATGCTATTCGACAATGTAAGAGTAGGTGATCTACATCTTCCCTTGATTCTTTGCACATGAGCACCAACTAACACAAGTAATCTTCCTCTTCCTCAAGTTCTCTACTGTCAAGATCACCCCTTCGTAGCTAACCAAGTGAAGAAGCACACCGTTCTCAGTGCTCTAGGAATACATATTGAGGTATGTGGAAAAGCAATCTCCACTCTCGCCAAAAGCTTCACATAATAGGACTTAACGGGAAAGGCGTCGATTCCCATTTCCAAGCATCCTGACAACCCAACAACATACCAGTGTAATCTCACAAGTGGAGTATGGAGAAGGTAGAGTGTACGCAGACCTTACCCCTACCTTGGGAGGTAGAGAGGTTGTTTCCACTAGACCCTCGGCATACATCCTGACAACCCATAGTAAATTTTGTTGGTTGAGCAAACCAACCAAATTTTGAAATTCTCCAACTTCCCGGTCTTGCAAATTTCTCCTAAACCTCAAATCCCAAAACACTTTCTCCCCTTGTAAACTACTTCAAGTGTAAATCGATATTCTCTTTTGGCAAGTCTTATAAATGTTAGGCAAAGTGAGTCTCAATATATTGTTTCCACACCACCTATGACCCCAAAAACTCACCCTACTACCCTAACCCACCTGAAAAGAAGTGTTCTCATTGAACTCTTCCCACCCCTTTAAAATATTCCTCCAAAGCCCATAACCTCCCAAGGTAGGGGTAAGATCTCTCTACCCTCCCCAGACCCCACTTTGTGGGGTTTCATTTTGTATGTTGTTGTTTTTTAGCCCACAACTGTAGGGAAGTGGGCCATTCTTAGTCCTCCATCTATGTGGTTAGTGCTTCATGTGCAAAGGTATCGCTGAAGATTTTGATCATCTCTTGTTGCATTGTCCAATGGCTACAAGATCGTGGACGGTGGTTCTTAATTGGTTTGAATTCCGTGGATGATGTCAGGAACAATGAAGTATTACAAAGTTGGGCCTATAGGAAGGGGAATAGAAATCCAACAGCTTGGAATGATGCTCCTTTAGCAATTATGTGGATGATATGGAAAGAGTGAAATAGGAGGGCTTTTGAAGGGGTTGAACGAGACTTTGTAAAGTTGCAAAATAGTCTTTTGTATTTAGTATCTTTTTGGTGTACCTTTGAGGCACCTAATTATTTAGATGATCAGTGTCTTCATTAAGAACCATATTTTGGCGCAGGTTTCTTCTTTTTGATATACAGGGTCCCCTATTGTTAACAATAATTTACCTTATCCAAAAAAGACGGTTGGTAAATGACAAAACTTGCTGGAAAGTGTCATGGGAAAGTTAAACTTACCAGAAAACAAACTGAAAATTCTCAGAAGTGCAAGGAGAGATATAGTAGCACCAGGAGACCCCCTAATGTTGGAGATCCTGTAGAAAAAGTGGCTGAAAAGGAAGATATGGCCGGACAACTAAACTGGACTCGCTGGAAATCTAGATTAGTGCTTGAAACACAGCGAAAACTGAATGAGTGGACTCGCGATAAGTAGGCGAGTCCCCGCAGAAAAAATGGACCTTGTAAAGTTACCGAAAAATGTCACACGCGTCGGTGTGTGGAAAGATCAGAGTTCTTTCTCGGCGAATGGAGGCGCTTATCAACTCCGATGAGGTTGCTTCATTCTGGGTTCTTCTCACCAGAGGATTCCAAGCCTGTATGTGGAGTTGGTTTATGTGTAACGCCTTTGAAATGTAGGGCAGCCTCCGACGGTCGCTAGAAATGTTACATGGCCATGATTTCTCTTCTTCCAGAGGACACTAGTAAATGCACAATGATTGATATCTCATAAAATCTACGATAGCATGTGAGAGATGAAATAAGGAAAAGAAGATTTGAGTTGAAGCACGGCTTGATTATTTCCTCAAGCTATGCTTGAGGCTTCTTAACTGCAGGAACAAGGAATGAATCTTCCAAAAATGGAATGAGTTCGCAATTAATACCACAAGAAAGCTATCACCCTTTCCCTTTAGAGATAGGAGTGCCACAAAAAGTATTTAAAAAGGGAGTTGGAGGCCTCAAACTCATCTGGAGTTGGAGAATGAAATAAAAAAAGATTCAAGAGGTATGTATCAACAAAACTGTCCTTGGAAAATAAGATGCAAAAGGATTGATCAAGAAAGATCTTTTGTTAATCTTTAATATAATTCGTGATCTTGTGTAAACTTTATACCTTAGTTTACCTAAAATAATTGCAAACTTCAATTTTACAAAGAAACCAAGGAGGAAAAGAAAGGGAAAACTTGCAATATTTTCATAACAAGGACACTAAAAATAAATAAAGATGAGCGAAAGATACATTCTAATGAAAAACTTTTGTGCCATGCTAACCTTCATTGTCTGCTCGGAACTCATACGGAAGTATCTGGATGCACGCTTTTCAAGCTCAATTGTACTTAAAGGATGAGGGGGGTATTTGAGTTTCTCCTGCTGTTTAACTTTGTTAACCTTCCCAAAACAACATAATTAAGTGAGCTTTGCAACCTCAAATTTCTGCTCAATAATTAGGCTTAGCTATGAGAATTGGCTTTTTGGAGCTCACTGTTGCAGTGGGTTCCTGGATGCACATCTCATAAATTGTTACTGCACATGTGTAATCAAACAGATGACCCCGCCTGCCACGTCAAAATCATTATAGGTACTTTGACCTTCTATTTCAGAAATAATTTTATGATGGAACCAAGTCAACATTACATCCAGTTAAAGGTAGCAGTTCCTTCATCCGAGTTGTGAGTACAGTTGATCGTCCAAAACTCTTCAGGTTCATGTGCTTGTATTTCCCAATACCTCTCCACAACAAAGCCAAGTGTAGGGAACTGCAGCACAAAAATATGGTGTACGATGCAAAATTTTATGCCAGACTGTAAAATAAAATTCACCTTTTGAAATGTATATATTTGTTACCTGGCAGGGACCATAGCTTAAGACAAGATTCCTATCATCTGTTGCAAAATCAAGGTCAAATGCACTTCTCAGAAGCATTGTCTGAAATCTTGTGAAAGAAGCCCCTATACGAAGATCTATCTCCTGCAAATTCAAATAGAAAAATACAGCAGGGAACCATATTAGACTATTCTATCATACTTGACCATATAATGGTTAGTACTTATTTTATTATTGAAATATGTTACTGCAGTTTTATTGCCACAGGAACATGATGGTCAAAATTTACTTAGCTGCCTCAGATCTAAAGAAATCGAATGACTTGAGCAACGGAACTCACTTGCCGAACATCTACAGCATCAGAAAATAACTGATTTGGCTGAACAAGGGTCTGCACTGATTGGTGAATTTCCCTGGTGATCTCAAAAGTATTTATCAGAAAGTAAAATGACAATTCCTGAGTGGCATATAAAAACTTAGCATGGAATAGAACATGTCAACTAGCTGGCAGAACCTGTCAATTAGGGCAGAGAAACGAGCTCTCCACACATTAAGGTTATGATTCGCTTGTCTACATACTTCCAACACTTCAAATGCAATATTTTCTCCTTCTCTATCACAATCGAGCCACAATATAATCCACTGACAACTTCTGGCTTCTGCCTCCAGTGTCCTTTTGATATCCAACTTATCCTACAATTTACCAGAAAATATTTTAGGCCGTATTTTCATATGCTTTTACAAATGATATCTCAATTTTTAATCAGATCAATGTTGTGATATACCAAAAGAGAAAAAAACTACATGTGGTTTTCACTTTACAAAATAGAAAAAGGAAAAGCACAAATACAACAATATTTGACAGGAATACAAAAAAGAAAAACATGGTTATTTTGAAGCATTATAAATTGGGGGTATATAATTTGCGTCTAGAACTTATGTGTGTAGGGGAAGCACATTCAGAAGGTTGCGGCGTTGTGCCGTTGTGTATATTTGGAGAGACAGGCTAGATGAATACTTGACGACTGAAGATTAGGAATTTTTCACTATTTTATTTGAACTTTTGACGTAAAGAATATATGGTATAGATAGTTGGATGTACTTTTGGAAGCTTTAACGCCGAATACAGGAATTGTAATTTATTAGTTTCACTTTGGTGCAATGTTAAAAAGATGATCGTAGATCTGCCAAAAAAATATTGTAACTGCTTAAAATAACGCTAGTGGGTACGAAATCCTACCTCAATAATCAAGAGACTTTTTAAACTGAGACATAAGTTTCTCTAGGAAGGCACTTGGGAACGAATTAGAATTTCATTTGCTGGGTTGGATTACGCTCGCTCTATCAATGGCACAAGGTGGCCTAGGAATTAAAGATTTGACAAAGTTTAAGAAGAGTCTATGTGGAAATGCCACACAGAATAAAGCTGTGGAAAGATGTATCAAATCCTAGTATAGAAATGGCACAAGTAAAAGGTCTCAAAATCAGTAAACGCTATGGGATCGGCCATTAGAGAGGAATAGTTAGTTCTTTTTATTTTTATTTTTTGATAAAGATGGAGAGGAATTGTTAATGAGTGGGGGAATTTCAAAAGGACATTTTGAAATTGACTGTTGGCAAAAACATTATATTTTGGGAAGTTTAGAAGGTTTCACAAGTTTGATGGTTTCTTATTTATGGATGGAAAGTTGTGTGTATCTATGTCTTCTTGGAGGGAATTGTTTGTAAAAGGGGCACATTGTGGTGGATTCATGGGGCATTTAGGGATCCCAAGACTTTAGACATTTTGGAAGGTAATGTTGAAAAAGTGTTTGGACAATGTCTAGAATGCAAACAAGCTAAGTCTAGGTTGCTTCCCATAGATTATACACACCTGCCTATTCTTTTTTTGAAAATGGTAAGTAGTAATTGCTGATGAAGTGCCTATGGAGATATGGTCAACCTGAAGCCGGCTACTGGAAAGATGTCATTTTAGCCAAATATGGTCCCCAGAATCACTGGAGCTCCATTAGAAACAGAGAACCACATGGTGTGGGGGTCTGGAAACACATCAATAGCTTTCAAGAGAATATAGAAGGCGGGTAAGGAGTTGAATTATCTCACAGTAACTCGACCTAATATTACCTTTCCGGTTAGTGTAGTAAGTCAATTCTTGAATTCTCCTTGTGGCGGTCATTGAAATGCAGTTATTCGCATCTTTCGATACATAAAATTTGCTCTAGGGAAAGGACTACTCTATGAAGATCGAGGACACGAGAAATCAGATGCAGACTACGCAGGGTTACCCTCTGACAAATGATCCACTTCTGGATACCGTGTGTTAGTTGGGGAAAATTTGGTGTCTTGAAAAGTAAGAAACAACATGTGGTTGCTAGGTCTAGTGCAGAAGCGGAATATCGGGTTATGGCAGTAGCGACATGTAATCTCGTATGGATCAAGCAACTACTAAAAGAGTTGAAATATGTAGAGATTAAAGACATGAAACTTGTGTGCAATAATGAAGTTGCACTTCAGATTGCATCGAATCAAGTGTTTCACGAGAGGACCAAACACAGAGATTGATTGTCATTTTGTCAGAGAGAAGGTACTCTCAGGAGACATCATCACGAGGTTCGTGCGGTCAAATGATCAGCTTGCAGACATATTCACCAAGTCCCTAGCCGGTCCTAGAACGAGTTACTTATGTAACAAGCTTGGTACATATAATTTATATGCACCAGCTTGAGGGGGAGTGTTTATATTAGCTAGAATATTATGTAATCAGGAATTGATTAATATTGATTTTTCTTCCTTTTTAGGACATGTAAACTTACCTATTTAAACCCCAATAGCTTGAGGGAATAATCAAGTCGAGTTCTCTTATTTTCTCTTCCGATTCACATAATAATGTTGTAAATGACCATAGAAATGACAAGCAGCGGCGCCATTCTACTTTGGGACTGATGGTCGTTTTTAAAGTATTACGTCTTCAGTCAAATGGCTCAAGAAGCACCACTATGAATGGTTACTAAAAAACAAGTGAAAGAATGTCAACTGAAGAATGGGTGAAGGAATTCTAATACTCAATATATATGTGTTTACCTTGATTGGCATTGGCAGAATCCATTTATGGAGCGTGTTAGTGTGGTACTAAAGATAAGGCTTGGATAGAGCAATGGATTTAATAAGGCCAAAAATATTTTATTGCTTGAAATCTTGTAAGAATGAAGAGGCACCAACGGTTAAGAGCAAAAACAAAAATTGGATTGTTAGTTAGAAACTATCTAGGCATTTGAATTAAATTGAACGACTACATCTATTCAAATTTGGTATTTTTTATTTAATAATTAATTGAATATTTAGTTTATTTAGAAGGGTATATAGATAATTTACCTTTTAAGTTCTAGAGTTCATACTTTTAATATAATATAGATGGACATTGCTTTATGCGTCACTAAGTTGAGCTCTCCATAGCTAAGATGAATAAGCTAGGGAAAAGAGGGTCCTCATCTAAATCCCCTATATGTAGGGATAACCCTTCTAGAATTCCGTTTATGATAACAGAAAACCTAACAGTTGAGATGCAACATTGTATCCATCTTATCCATTTATCCTCAAACCCCATATATTTATCAAATATAGTAGGTACGACCAGTTGGCATGGTCAACAACTTTCTTGATATCCAGTTTGCACATTATACCGGGATCCCCTTGCCTCCTACTATCAAGAAACTAATATACAATTAAAATTGCATCTATAGTTTGTCTTTCTTTAATAAAATCCATCTGAGGATCTACTACCAAAACGTTCATCACCTTCCTTAATCTCTGTGCTAGCATTTTCAAGACAATCTTGTACTCCAACCAGACTAATTGGCATGAAATCTTATCTCTTCTGCTCCTGCCTTTGTCGGGATGAGGGCAATAAAGGAAGCATTAAGCTTTCAAAGGTGCCATGATATCCTTTTTAAGCACTGACCAACAATGCTTATAGAAAGTCATGTTGTAGCCATATGGACCCAGAGCCTTTTTTCTTTGCAGCTTCTATTTGTATCCTCTATCTCTTCCACAGTGAAAGGTCTTTGTAGCCACTCCATTTATTACTCGGTAATCCTGGGACAATTAGAATTGTAAGTTGATCTCTACCTCTCGTTCTCCTTACCGAGAGTGTTGTAAAACGGATGATATCCCTCATAGCACTACTTTATTCTCAACCAGTTTCCCATTTACTTTCAATTTCTCAATCATGCTATACCTAATGTTAGCATTGGCTATCTTGTGAAAGCATTTTATATTTTTGTTTCCATCGTTTATCCATAAAAATCTAGATGTTTGCCTCCAAGACATTTCTTCTAGTTTAGCTAATTCCTACAGTTCCAAAATAGTAGCAGTCCTATCTGCAAGCTGGTCATCATTTAAATCTCCTTCCTCAATGCCATCTAACACTAATAATCTAGCAAGGATTTCATTCCTCTTTCTTTCCCAAGTGCCAAAAGAAATTTTACTCCACTCTTTCGGTTTGTGTTTAAATATCTTAACCTTGATGGACAAAACATAGGCACGATACCCCCTCACTTCAAAAGAATCCCACCAACCTTAACTCTTTTTAGGAAACCCTCATCTTCCAGCAACATGACTTCGAACTTAAAAGTACATTTGTTTTTTTCAATGTATTGTAGCATAGTCTTCAGCAGCATCTGTCGTTGAATGATACCGAATTGTCATCCCAATTAGTGGAGAAAATAAATCTATCCAATCTTGAAGCTTCATTTGAGTTAACACCCTATGGCCAAATGAAATTCCCTCCACAAAAATGTGAGTCAATAAGCTCAATATCTTATATGAAATTAGAGAATTCTAGCATTCATGTGGTCCATCTGCAACAGTTCTTCTTTTTCCCCCAATACTTCTAGACTCTAGAACATTAAAGTCCCCAATAACTACTCATAGAGTCTGCCAATACCCTCTAGTTGTTGCGAGTTCAAACCAAAAATCCCTTTTAACTACGCAGTTATGTGGTCTATACATTACGGATATAGCCCATTTAAAGTCAGTCGTAGTATCGATAATTGCACCCAAAACTGAATATTCACCCTTTTTCCAATCTATAGTTTCTCAGCTTCTCTTGTCCCATAGAATGATAACTCCGCCCCTAGTTCCATCTGCTTCAAGAATTCTGAAGTCAAATCACTTGTTAGGCCAAATTTGTTTGACCAATTCTCCCCTTTCTGAATCCTCAATTTTTGTCTCCTGAAAGCAGTATAAATTTGATTTTCAACTACTCACCCCTGACCTGATAGTACACCCTTTCTAATTACAATTTAAAACCCTCACTTTCCAGCTAATGATTTTAGCTTTCATCTCAAACATTATATCCTTACTACCCTAAACCTTCTCATAATTAATGCATAATGCCAAATTTTCTACCTCCCTGGATACCTTATTCTTCTATTGACCAAGTGCTTATATTGCATCTTCTCCTTTCTGACAACCATGTTGCATTCATCTTTTGCGAGCAAAAGCTAGGGCTTTTTCTTCGCAACCATACCCCAATCTTTTTACCCACTCTGATTTCGTACCCATTTTGAAGCAGAGTTCAGATACATCGATGAGCATTGTGACTGAATTTGTTTCATGTTAGAGATGAAATCTATCTATGGGAGTGTCAGGACCTCCTACCAAATTCTTAGTGGGCCTTCACTTGACATTTTTACGGATTTTGTGTTTCGATTGCCTAGGTCTACTAGAGGTAGAGAATGCATCTTTGTTGTGGTTGAAAGATTCTCAAAGATGGCACACTACAATCCTTTCCACAAAAGTGATTATGCTACACATATGTTGCTTCTTTATTTGTTGAGCATCTACTTATATTGCATGAAGTAACTAAAACTATTGTTAGTGATAGAAACTCCAAGTTTCTTAGTTATTGTTGGATTTGTTATTTTCCACCTAATGTCACCCTCAAACCAAGGTGTTAAATAGGACTTTGGGCAATATGTTAAAGGTTATGTTAAAAAGAAGTATGCTTCCTGAAAGGAACATTTGCCTTTAATTCAATTTGCTTAGGACCTTATATTCTTCTATATGCCTCATTCTGAAGTAGGAAACTACTACTCTCTTATATGTGGCTGAAGTCTCTTACATAAAGACAAATCCTACCTTCTATATTCTTGTTCTTCACATGGTATCAAAGCTAAAGGGAGAGATTATCAAATTTTGAGTTTGCTTCCCGTTTCCACATTGAATTAACACACCGAGCGCGATATAATTAATGCAGTTGTAATACTGGAATTACTTCAGTGATACATCAAAGCAAATGACCTTTCAGAAGTTGAATAAGTTCAGATCAATTTTATCATATTCTGCAAATTGAATCATTTAGATTGAAAAGCCTCAGTTTGCAATCAACATTAGCCATTGGATTGGATTCTCGAGCATACAGGAAGTTCCATATCTTAGTTAAGAAATGATAAAATTACTAAGAAACAAATGTTTGGCAGGAGATAAACCTTACCAACTTGTTTGGATGGTTGCTACCTATTTTAATGTATTGTGTTGTTAGTTTAAATACAATTATTTATTTCGATTGTTACTTGAATGTTATTGTATTGTATCGTTAAATCAATAGTTATGTAACGAAAAAGTCCCATTTTGTGATCGCGTCATTACCTTATAGTTTTTTCTCATTTTATCTTTACTTATTATCTAATAATTCTATTTTATCTGTTACCACGTACCCTACTTTTATTGTAGGCTTATCCTTCAAATAGCTAATGTGTAACATTAAAACTATATAGTACGAAACCAACAAGGGTGGCTCAGTTGGTTTAGCATGGGGCTTTCATAATGGAGGTCTCAGGTTCGAAACCCTGCATAGACATAGGATTTTGACTTCTGGATCGAGCTCGTCGCTAGGGGCTTGCCTAGTGCAGGTTACGAGCTATTGCATAGGAGCTGGGTTTACCCAGTGCGCACCCAAAAGGGTAGCGGTTGCGGGTTCCCATGTCATCAAATATATATATATATATATACAATAACATACCCAGTGAAATCCCACAATGTGGGGTCTGGTGAGGGTAGAGTGTACACGGACCTTTAACTTTACCTTGTTAGGTAGAGCGGTAGTTTGCGAGAGACACTCGGCTCAAGACAAAGCACAAGCCCAAGCAAAGTAATACAATACAATACAATAGAATACAATATTAGGAAAAAAGAGGTACCTCAGGGACATACTTCCGAACAGGAGCATTGTAGAGGTCGACCGGGTCACAGGAGTGCCATTTCCGGTAACGATCGTCAAACTCAAGTTCCATGAGGTGGCCCGTGACGGAGGTGAACAACATCTGGCAAGGCTGGTTCCGAATGGTGTAGTTGAACTCAAAGATTTTGTTGTACCTAGAACGTCCGTCTCTTACTCTCATACCACCTGGTTGGTTCTTTGATAGTATCCCCGATACTGCCTTCGCCACTGACGGTTTTTCAGCCACATTCAGTACCCTAATCGCCCGCCCTCCGCCGCTGGCCATTTTCCTCAACAAACGGTTTTGGATTGCCCCTTTTTTCTATCGTCGCTGCTTAATAGAATTTCCCGCCTTAGAGCTTTGCATTTTGTATAAGATTGTTTGGTTCCAAAACAAATTACGGTGAATAAGTTACGTTAGGATTAGTTATTTTATAATTATTATTTGTTTTGTTTTAATTTAAGTGTTTTAATTTTCTTTTTTATATATCCCAAAAAATAGCGTCTCTTTTTATATTTAATAATTTTGATAAATTTAAAATCATAAAATTTAAAGCCTCACACACCTTTAATTTAAGACCACAAAATTCAAAAGTCTTTTTTTATTAGTTAATTGGCACGATGAACCTTTAAATGGGCTAGTCTTTAATTTTGGCCCCTCAAAAAAGAAAGTATTTAAATATTGCTCTTCGATGTTATTGTTGAATAATAGGAAGACATTTTTACCCCTCACTGAAACATATAAAGCTCAAATTTAACCCAACAAACCCCAAAACCAAATCACCTTAAAATCTCCTCACGTCGATTCACCAATCTTTTCCGGTGATTTTCAAATCTTCTTCAACGATTCTCCGACGTTTTATACTCGATTTTTGCTACAACAACATCGGAAAAAGTATAGATCATTTTATACTGTATACTTTATAAACTTTACATCATAGATTTTAATTCAAACTTTAGATCAATTTATACTTTTACTGCAACGTCTTCAAATCATATATTTTAATTCAAAATTTAGATCAGTTTATACTTTATAAGATTGATTTCGATTTTTGAATTCAAATTCGATTTTGTAGCTCATAATTTGACTGAACAAAACATAGGATCGATTGATATATTCAAATTTGAATCAGTTTATACTTTCAGTTGAAAATAAATTCTGTTTGATTTTGATTCTGATTAGTTAATGCTATGCTTTTGATATTATACAATGCTTATTGAATATAATTGATCAAATATATTATTTATATCTGAATTTGATCAAATTTTGTTTGTTTAAAACTCTGCCTGATTATTTTAAAAAAATTGAATTGTTTATCAAAAGTATGTCTTATTATACAGAGTATGTTGAATAATGTATGCCTTAAAACTATGCATTTAGATTGTTATACAAATTATGCCTTTTAGGCATAAGTTATACAAACTCTACCTAATAAGTTACGAAAACTCTGCCTTATCGGCATAATTTTAAATTACATCTGCCGAAATAAGGCAGAGATAGATCTTTGCAGTGTTATACAAATTGCAAAACTCTGCCTAATAAGCTATGCAAACTTAGGCCTTAAGGCAGAGTTTTACTAACTTTGGGATATATAATTTTGACAAACTATGGGACACAAAACTTTGGCCTTTAAGGCAGAACTTGACAAACTTTAGAACATAAAATTAGGCCTTAATGAAGAATTTGACTAACTCTGACATTTTATGCCTTAATGCAGAAGGTGATCAACTTTTGGGATATAAAATTATGTTTTAAGTCATAACTTGACTAATTTTAACACATAAACTTAGGCCTTTAAGGTAAAACTTGATCAAACATTGACTCATAAAAATAGGGCTTAAGGCGGAAATTCACAAAACTTGGGATATAAAATTATGCCTTAAGGCAGAATAGACACTTGGGATATAAATAATAGACCTTCGCAATGTTATACAAATTGCAAAACGCTGCCTAATAAGTTATGCAAACTTAGGCCTTAAGGTAGAGTTTCACTAACTTTGGGATATATAATTTTGACAAACTATGGGACACAAATTTTTGCCTTTAAGGCAGAACTTGACAAATTTTGAAACATAAAATTAGGCCTTAATGAAGAACTTGACTAACTCTGGCATTATATACCTTAATGCAGAAGGTGACCAACTTTTAATACATAAACTTAGGCCTTAAAGCAGAACTTGAACAAACATTGAATCATAAAAATAGGTCTTAAAGCAGAAATTCACAAAACTTGGGATATAAAATTAGGCCTCAAAGCTGAACTTGATTACCTTTATGACAAATTTTGATAAGTTATAAAGTTAATTTATTCATTCCCACAAAAGCAATTGGATGATAAAAAGACGTATCAATTTCAATAACCGAATAAAAATGTATGTCTTCTTTGAGTATCAATCTTATCCATTTAGCCTCAAACCCCATGTCTTTATCAAATTTAGTAGGTACGACCAGTTGACATGGTCAATGACTTTCTTGATATCCAATTTGCACATTATATCGGGACCCACTTGCCTCCTAATATCAAGACATTAATTTACAATTAAAATTGCATCTATAGTTTGTCTTTCTTTAATAAAATCCATCTAAGGATCTACTACCAAAACGTTCATCACCTTCCTTAATCTTTGTGCTAGCATTTTCAAGACAATCTTGTACTCCAACCAGACTAATTGGCATGAAATCTTATCTCTTCTGCTCCTGCCTTTGTCGGGATGAGGGCAATAAAGGAAGCATGAAGCATTTAAAGCTGCCATGATATCCTTTTTCAGCACTGACCAACAATGCTTATAGAAAGCCATGTTGTAGCCATATGGACCCAGAGCCTTTTTCCCTTTGCAGCTTCTAATTTTATCCTTTATCTCTTCCACAATGAAAGCTCTTTGTAGCCACTCCATGTGTTACTCGGTTATCCTGGGACAATTAGAATTGTAAGTTGATCTCTACCTCTTGGCACTACTTTATTCTCAACCAGTTTCCCATTTACTTTCAGTTTCTCAATCATGTTATACCTAATGTTAGCATTGGCTATCTTGTGAAAGCATTTTATATTTTTGTTTCCATCGTTTATCCATAAAAATCTAGATTTTTGCCTCCAAGACATTTCTTCTAGTTTAGCTAATTCCTACAGTCCTATCTGCAAGCTGGTCATCATTTAAATCGCCTTCCTCAATGCCATCTAACACTAATAATCTAGCAAGGATTTCATTCCTCTTTCTTTCCCAAGTGCCAAAAGAAATTTTGCTCCACTCTTTCGGTTTGTGTTTAAACATCTTAACTTGGTGGACAAACATAGTCAGGATATCCCCTCACTTCAAAAGAATCCCACCAACCTTCAACTCTTTTTAGGAAACTCTCATCTTCCAGCAACATTACTTCAAACTTAAAGTACACTTGTTTTTTTCAATGTATTGTAGCACAGTCTTCAGCAGCATATGTTATTTAATGATACCGAATTGTCATCCCAATTAGTGGAGAAAATAAATCTATCCAATCTTGAAGCTTCATTTGAGTTAACACCCTATGGCCAAATGAAATTCCCTCCACAAAAATGTGAGTCAATAAGCTCAATATCTTATATGAAATTAGAGAATTCTAGCATTCATGTGGTCCATCTGCAACAGTTCTTCTTTTCCCCCCAATACTTCTAGACTCTAGAACATTAAAGTCCCCAATAACTACTCAGAGAGTCTGCCAATACCCTCTAGTTGTTGCGAGTTCAAACCAAAAATCCCTTTTAACTACGCAGTTATGTGGTCCATACATTACGGATATAACCCATTTAAAGTCAGCTGTAGTATCGATAATTGCACCCGAAACTAAATATTCACCCTTTTTCCAATCTATAGCCTCTTAGCTTCTCTTGTCCCATAGAATGATAACTCCGCCCCTAGTCCCATCTGCTTCAAGAATTCTGAAGTCAAACCACTTGTTAAGTTAGGATGGGTTTTGATAAGTTATAAAGTTAATTTATTCAGTCCCACAAAAGCAGTTGGATGATAAAAACGTATCAATTTCAATAACCGAATAAAAATGTATGTCTTCTTTTGCAGAGTTAAGTAGTAAAAAAATGTATAGTAGAAACACTACCTACATAAATATTAAATCATACAGACTTTTATGGAAAACAATATGGTTTAAGGCATAATTTGTTTTGTTCAACGCTCTCTATGTATAACTCTGCCTTACTAGACATAGTTTTTTTAATAAGATATGCCTTAAGGCAGAGATATGCAAAATGCTCGCCTAATAAAATCAGACTTCGACCAGGTTAGGTATAACAAAAAATGTATAGCAAACAATATAAAAAATACTAAAATAAAATGGAAATTTCATTCATAAATAATAATAAAAAGATGTCCACATAATACATAAACATAAAAAAACATACTTAAAAATATTGAAGGGAAAAAACAAACAACCCACCCCTACATCTAACTTTCACATGTAACCATTGTAAATCGCCCCATCATCAACCTGCCCAGTGTGTTGGAATATCCTCTGTCTCACATAACGAAGTTCCCTTCACAGATCATAATTTTCTCTGCTTAGGGCACAGTAAAGAGACCTCAGAAATTCCATGTCTCTCTTCATATCATCAAATCCTGAGACATTCGGAGATTTGCTTGATTAGGGTGATTATGGTAATTGAAGCAGGGATGTTCATGTTGAACCCCACCATATTGTGATGCACCGTTAGCACGAACAATGTTGTTGTTCTGATCATTTGTATTCATTTTTTCAGATGAAAAATTTTGATTTTGAGAATATAAGATGACATGTGTTTTTTTATAAGATTTGTATTGCTTTATATAGAGGTTGCAGTGCAGTAACTACTGGAGTTCTCCAAAATGGATAAGAATATAAACAGTTTCAGTTTACCCTTTTCTATGAAAAATATATATTCCATTTTGAAAAAAGAGATAATTGTTGGACGATTGTGGTTCTATAAATTGAACGAGAATATAATAAATTTTAAATAATTATTTTTTTATTCTTTTTTTTTTACTTTATTCTACATGATTAAGCAGATATTTGAAACAAAAACTCTGTTGACAAGGCAGTTATTTGACCAAAGTTCTATCTTAAGACTTGGTTTAGCACAAACTCTGCTTGATAAAGCAGATTGGGCAAAGTATTGAACAAAGTTCTACCTTAAGGTTTGGTTTAGTATAAATGCTGAGACTTTGTTTAGTATAAAATCTGCCTGTTAAGGCAAATCAGGCAAAATTTTGAACAAAGTTCTACTTTAAAAGATTAGCTTAGCATACACTGCCTAAAAAAACATAAACATTTTTCACACAAATTGATTTGAATGAATCTAATGTTTATGCAGGAATTTTAACAAAAAAATGGTGCAAAGCTGCATTTGCATAGCTTTCAATGGCAAATGAAACGCAACCTACAACTATGTCGATCATGAGACCAAGCTAACTCTGACATTTTATGCCTTAATGCAGAAGGTGATCAACTTTTGGGATATAAAATTATGTTTTAAGTCATAACTTGACTAATTTTAACACATAAACTTAGGCCTTTAAGGTAAAACTTGATCAAACATTGACTCATAAAAATAGGGCTTAAGCCGGAAATTCACAAAACTTGGGATATAAAATTATGCCTTAAGGCAGAATAGACACTTGGGATATAAATAATAGACCTTCGCAGTGTTATACAAATTGCAAAACTCTGCCTAATAAGCTATGCAAACTTAGGCCTTAAGGCAGAGTTTCACTAACTTTGGGATATATAATTTTGACAAACTATGGGACACAAAACTTTGGCCTTTAAGGCAGAACTTGACAAATTTTGAAACATAAAATTAGGCCTTAATGAAGAACTTGACTAACTCCGGCATTATATACCTTAATGCAGAAGGTGACCAACTTTTAATACATAAACTTAGGCCTTAAAGCAGAACTTGAACAAACATTGAATCATAAAAATAGGTCTTAAAGCAGAAATTCACAAAACTTGGGATATAAAATTAGGCCTCAAAGCTGAACTTGGTTACCTTTATGACAGATTTTGATAAGTTATAAAGTTAATTTATTCATTCCCACGAGAATATAATAAATTTTAAATAATTATTTTTTTATTCTTTTTTTTTTACTTTATTCTACATGATTAAGCAGATATTTGAAATAAAAACTCTGTTGATAAGGCAGTTATTTGACCAAAGTTCTATCTTAAGACTTGGTTTAGTACAAACTCTGCTTGATAAAGCAGATCGGGCAAAGTTTTGAACAAAGTTCTACCTTAAGGTTTGGTTTAGTATAAATGCTGAGACTTTGTTTAGCATAAAATCTGCCTAATAAGGCAGATCAGGCAAAATTTTGAACAAAGTTCTACTTTAAAAGCTTAGCTTAGCATACACTTCCTAAAAAAACATAAACATTTTTCACACAAATTGATTTGAATGAATCTAATATTTATGCAGGAATTTTAACAAAAAATGGTGCAAAGCTGCATTTGCATAGCTTTCAATGGAAAATGAAACGCAACCTACAACTATGTCGATCATGAGACCAAGCTAATACTTGTCAACGATGGTTTAACATTAAAAGAATTCAGTGAGTAGATATTTGAGACAGATACACAACATATTCAGCAGAAAGAGGCCAACATATGGTTTGACACTAGAGAGAAAACATCAAAAGGAATGAGAATAACAAATGACAAGGAGTCTAACACTTGGTTGTATTTGCTTAATAACAACAACAACTTCAGAAATTCTCATTTCATAATAGAGTTCAATACAACTGATGCAGTGTTGCAAATGACAGAAGGGCAAACCATAGAAGAAATTGTCAGACAATTTTGTATAACTAATGAAGAAGAAATAATTTTAGTTGACTTTTGAGAGAAACAAACAAGCCTTATTGAACAGAAATTTGAGATACATCATTACCATAATGAAATACTAACTTCAAACCAAACACCTGAATCGCCATAAATACAACCACACAACATTCCGCAAGTTCAAAACAATGAACAACACACTTTCCACCATCCAACTTCAATGGACATTGTACTAATGACTCCAAGGCCAACAATTGAAGAAACACAAATAGAACCTTCCAAACAAATAAAGATAGTAAAGAGGAAGAGGATACAAACTGAGATAATTATCTTGACACCTAGTGCATAAATAGATCAAGTACAAGTTGGGAATATTTTTAAAGACAAAAATGCTATGAAACAATGCATGAGTAACATTGCTATCACACGTCATTAACAGTACAAAGTAGAAAAGTCATGCAAACAAAGGTTTTACATCAAATGTGTGGACTCAAACTATATTTGGCGTTTCCATAGTTCAAGAGTGAAAAACTCAAAACTTTTCAAAGTTTTCAAGTTTGAAAAGAAACACAGTTGTGCCATTGAGTTCATCACATCTGACATGAGAAACACGACATCAAAGGTCATATCCGAGTACATCACAGACCTAGTACTCCATACACTATAAGAGATAACCCTTAAATTTGTGATTGAAGAAATGAGAAGCAGATATAGGTTGTACATTGGTTACCACAAAGCATGGCATTTGCTCCAACACACCTACAATGTCATAAGAGGGAGCCAAGAGGATAACTACAAGAAGATACCTCAATATCTTCATATGATGAAACATAAAAACCCTAACATAATAGTAAACATGAAATGGGATGACGACAACAAATTTAAGTATGTTTTTTTTACTTATGAAACATCTATTGAAGGTTGGAAACACTGCATATCAGTTATTATGGTGGACACAACATTCTTGAAATCAAAATATTGTGGTTTCCTCATGATTGTAGTAGCAAAGGATGGAAACAACAACATATTCCCCCTGGCATTTGAAATTGCAGACTCTTAGAACAATGAATCGTATAGCTAGTTCTTCAAGCATTTAAAAAGGGTGTTTGTCATGCGTAAAGATCTATCAATTCTTTCTAACCGCCATTTTGCATTTGCAAATGCAATCAGAGAGGTGTATCCAGGTTGCATGTATGTAATATGTATCTACCACATGGAGAAGAACATACAAAAATATTTTTCATCTGAAGCGATTTTAGCCCTATTCTGCAATGCAACAAGTACTTACAAACGAGCAGAGTTTGATACCTGCATGACAGAGATAATACACATCGACCACAAAGCTGCAGAATACATAGAAGAAGAACCGTCGGAAAGATGGGCACATTCGTTTCACACCAACATGCGTTACAACATGCTCACAACAAATAATGAGGAGACAATGAATTATGTGTTGAGAAAAGCAAGGGAGCTTACAATACTTGTATGTATAGATTACATACAAAGCAAGTTGCAAAATTGGTTTTACCAAAGAAGATTGGACGCAACAAGACCTTTTCGTGACTTGACATATTGGGCTAAAACGATTTTGCTTGAAAGGATAAGTAAAGGCTTCACAATGAAAGTAAGTACATTTTGCCAAAACTCTACCTTAGGGAGTAACTTTAGATCCCAAAACTTAATCAAAACTTTTCCTTAAGGTATCACTGTAGAATCCAAAGCTCATCAAAAAATCTGCCTTTAGGTATAACTTTAGAATCCAAAGTTAATCATTCCTTAAGACATAAGTTTGGAATCTAAAAAGTTAATTGAACTATGACTTAAGGCATAAATCTAGGCACACAAAAAGATAAACCACCTAGGACTTTTACATATCCTTACAATTGGCACAAAACAGTATTACTCATTTTATCACTAATTCTTGCAGGTAGAAAATATCACTGGTGTCAAATTTGTCGTGGAAGATGAATGTTATTAATATAACATAAACCTCAAGGACATGAGTTGTGACTGCTTGAAGTTCCAAACTGACGAGTTACCTTGCACACATGCTATGACAATTATTGAAATAAGGAGTTTGAACAAATCTACATATTGTTCGGATTGGTTAAAAAAAACCTAACAAGAGACATATAAAGGTGAAATCCTATCAGTTGAAATGAAGACTCATGGATTGTTCCACAAAACATCAAGGATATCAAAATAACACCCCCAGATGTCAAAAAAGGCCCGAAAGAAAACAAACGAAAAATACCGTCCAAGAGGAGAAACTACAAAGTACACATACAAATGTGGTAGATGCAAGTTCTTCAGACACACTAGGGCTTTCTGTAGCCACATTCCAACTCTCAATCCATATGCAAGAATATACATGAAAAGAAAATTTGGATTATAGAATATTTTATGAATTAAATAAGAATGATGGATGATATGAAATACACTTATATATATATTTTTCTACTTTTATTCCTTTTTATCAAATTTCTATATTCTTATACTAATAATAATAGAAGCAGCAAAAAAAAGATTAAATGATATCTCCAGTTTTATAATTTGTGCCTCATGTGACAGGTATAACTGATTTTGCTGGGAAAAAGGGCAAAACGAATTGGTATTTGAAAAACTATAACCTTGTAAGTGTATAGAGCTTATGCCTTTTCAGAGGAAAAATTTTAAAACTACAAACTCTGTCTTCAGGGGCAGAACTCAGCTTACAAAGGACAACAAAAATATGCTGGAAGACGCAAGGTTGTTTCTAGTTTTTCAAAAATATATTAGTGTACAGGTGTTGTAAGAAAAAACATATTTTATTCGTTAGAAAAAATTGAAAAATTGTATATTAGCAAAAAATGACATAGGCTTTCTGATCAAAATGTAAAATTCGGGACTCTGAATAAAGGCATCATGTTTAAAAATTTACACATACAAAATCATTAGATTGCGCTTTGCCTAAAGGCATAAATTTAGACAAAAGAAAGATAATCAAAACTCTGCCTTAAAGTATAACTTCAGATTCCAAAAGTTACTCGAACTTTCCCTTAAGGAAATACTTCAGAATCCAAAAATTAATCAAACTCCGCCCTTAAGACATAACATTACAATCCAGAAATATAATAAAAACCTCTGCCTTAAAGGGTAAGTTCAAATTTCAAAATTGGTCAAGTTAGCATTTCATGCATAACTTTAGATTCCAAAGTTAGTCAAGTGAGGCCTTACGGCATAACTTTATATTCCAAAATCTAGTCAAGTTAAGTCTTAAGGCATAATTTTATATTCAAAAGTTAGTCAAGTTAGACCTTAATGCATATCTTTAGATGACAAAGTTAGTGAAGTTAGGCCTTAAGACCTATCTTTATATTACAAAGCTATTCAAGTTAGGCATTAAGTTATAACTTTAGATTTCAAAGTTAGTCAAGTCAGGGGCAGAACTTTATATTCCAAAGTTAGTCAAGTTAGGCCTGAAGGCATAACTTTATATTTCAAACCATATATCATGAGAATATTTAAAAAAAGAACAGAACAAAAATAAACTTCAACAAACATAACATAAAACCTCATTAATAACATTCAAAACTACAACAAAATATCCTACGCTATTAGGATCCATGAAAAATACTTAAAAGAACAAAAAAAAACCTAATCTATGATTATAACTACAAGATTCTTATAAACTTGTAAATCAAAGCCAACATTGCATGGTATAACCCTAAAACATATGATATCTCCTTCCTGTAGTCCAATTGAATCAACAAAATCTTTCCAACCTTGACAGAGACGCTTGTAAGTACTAGATCTAAATGACATTCTGTGATATACATTTTCCTTTTCATAAAAAAGGAAAACTGGACACTCTACATTTGGAAATGCATTCCACATGGTAGAAGAAAAATCTGCAAAAAATAACAAATAAAAAGCATTACTAAAAAATACATACAAAACTACAAAAAAGGAAGAAGAATAAACCTACGAAATCATCTTCCTGCACATAAGAACCTGTGAGAGTTTAAACCAATCTGACATACCTAAAAATAATAAACATAAAAAAACACAGTAAGATGATAAAACAAAAGGGATACAAAAAATCTAATTCTTCCATTATAAAAAAGAACACAAATAAAAAGACACACAAACCTATTATAAAAAGCATTGAAGGGATTGAGGGAGAAAGGAATTGGAGGATATGTTGGAAACAAACCTATCTTAATTTTTTTCTAATGAAAACCAAACGCTCTTATTTATAGTCTTAAATATGTACGATTGATTATAGTCAAAAGGCATTAAAATTCTAGAAAAAAATTGTCGGTGAAAAAATAGGTATTTTGAATTAATAAATTTGACCGGTCAACTTCTTTTACAGTCAAAGACAAAATTAACTCTATCCATAAGGCATAGGTTGAATAAACGAGTATGACTATGTAGACAACACTAAAAATACAAAGTCTACCGAATCGGGCAGACATACATTGGAACTTTTGCAAAAAGTTAGGCCTTAAAGACATAGTTTTAATCACGGGTATATAAAGTCTGTCGGATAAGACAAACATACACTAGAGTTTCTGTAAAAAAGGTTATGCCTTAAAGGCATGTTTAGGTCTTAAAAGTGTAACGACCCGTTCAGTCGTTATGTGTGATTTGACCATTTTACCCCTGTTGACCTAATTTCTGAGGTTATCGGGCAATCCTAGTGGAAATTAAAAGAATTAAAATCCTTAAGTGAAAGTGTTTGACCAATAGTTGACTTTTGGTAAAATGGTCATTTTCCAGGATTTCGTCGATTCCGTGAGGTCCGAAGGGTCATCTATGACTTGGTGGAGTAGTTGATTAGGTTCTCGGGCTCTCGAAAGCATTTGGACTATTGGTTATTGTTAGTTATACCGTATTACACACGTGATATACATCAGTGTATATCACGGTATATCTTTGGTATTCCAGTGACTTATAAGTCGTGTATATCACGATTGTTTTGAGTTACCATAAATTGTATTTAATTGTAATTACTTAGCATTGTACACTTACCATTATTGTAGAATTATTGTACAAATAGAATAAGATTTTGGGAGTAGAATAGGAATAGGATTTTCCTATTATGAAAAATTGTAAATTGTATATATACTCTTTCATTAATGAAAATAATCAAGGGATTATTTTTTTATGGTATCAGAAGTCTAGGTTTCATATTTCCTCTCCAATATTCCATTTGATCAGCCTCAGTTTCTAAGCCATTCTTCTCGGTTTTCATGCCCGGAATTGCCTTTTCTCTTCCTAAATTTGCTTCCAAATCCCTTCCTCACGTCGTTCGTTGTTGTTATGGCTAAGAACATGTTTCACCTTGCCCTTACTATTTCTAACATCAAGAATCACATCTTTATCATTCTTGAAATAGAAAACGTCTAATATGTGACGTGGACCGAACTATTCAAAGTTCACGCACGCTCACATCAAGTCCTCCATCACATTATTCCCCCCCAGATCTTATGGCTACGGGGGTTCCTAAACTCGAGGATGATCCTCAATTATGGATGACTCTTGATGCTACCGTTCTTCTGTGGATTTACTCCACTATTCTCTACCGACCTACTGCAAATGATTATCGAACCAGACGTTGCAGCGATGGCTGCTTAGGATATAGTACGTGACATATTCCAAGATAATCAGAATTTTCGAGCTGTTACACTTGAGCAGGAATTCTCCCACGTCAATATGGAAGACTTCCCTAATGTTTTAGCTTACTGCAAAAGGTTGAAAGAATTGGCGGACCAACTCTGAAATGTTAGTGCGCCCGTTACCAATGATCGTCTTGTCCTTCAGATGGTTGCAGGCCTCTCTGAGGCCTATAGTGGCGTCGGTACGCTTCTTCATCAGAGTAGTCCTCTTCCGTAGTTTTATCAGGCTTGTTCCATGCTCACGCTCGAAGAAGCAGGTTTGGCTAAGAAAATCACCACCGGGGCCCCTTTTGTCGTCATGGTGACTGAGTCCAATTTTTCTCCATCTATTTCCAATAATTCTAGCCAAATTCGCAACAACGGTGGTTGCAAAATGGGTCAGAATCGCAAAAATAATGGCAAAAACTATAGCGGAAATCGAGGTGGCAATAACAGGGGTGGAAATGGGCCTCGGGGTAGTGAGCCGCAAGCCAACTGGCCACAGCCCTTGGGCCTATGGCCGTGGAACTAGGCCAGTGGGCCTAGGCCCAGTTTCACCCACCAAGCAGGCCCAGTTATTCAGGCCCACAGTGGAACCCGAGGGGAAGTTCTAGGCCTTGGCAACCAACCGGCGTGCTTGGGCCTCTGCCCTACCTGGCCCACCATGCAGCGGGACCCACCCCTACCAATATTGAAGCCGTGATACACACACTTGGATTAAATCCTCCGGACGCGAATTGGTACATAGACACTGGAGCCACTACCCACATTACTCCGACCAAGGTACTCTCTCGTCTTATTCCAATTTGAGCAATAATCATGACATAATTGTTGATAATGGAAATTCAATTCCAATTCATGGTTTCAGTCATAAAACTTTGTCTCCCCTCCCCCCCTCCCCCCCAATCCACCTTTTATCTTGAAAAATACCCTTCATGCTCCTAAATTAATTAAAAATTTGGTGTATGTCCGTAAATTCACCACTGATAATTCCGTTTCTGTTGTTTTTTTTTATCCTTTTGGGTTTTCTGTGAAGGATTTCCAGACGGGGATTCTTCTCATGAGATGTGATAGTAGGGGAGATCTTTATCCTATCACGCTCACATCATGTCTCTCGAGTCAAACCTTGCCATCTACTTTTGCAACTCTCGCTCCTTCCTTATGGCATGCACGTTTGGGTCACTCTGGGTTGTCTATTATTTCTTTCTTATGTAAAAATAATTTTATTTCGTGTAAGGGCATGCATAGTACTCCGATTTGTCAATCTTGTTATCTAGGAAAATTTATTAGATTGTCGTTTGTAGACTCTAATTCTCATACTTTAATGTCATTTGATATTGTTCATAGCGATTTATGGACATCTCATGTTCTCAGTTCTTTGGGCCATCGTTATTATGTTCTATTTTTGGATGATTATTCTAATTTTTTATGGACTTTTTTGTTAGCGAAAAAATCTCACATTTTTTCATTTTTTTAAAATTTAGAGCATTCATCCGTACCCAATTCGAACAGAAAATCAAAAATATTCAATGTGATAATGACAAAGAATATGATAATGGGTTGTTTCAGGAGTTTTGTGCTAATAATGGAATCAATTTTCACTTTTCTTATCCTCATATGTTCTCACAAAATGGGAAAGCTTAACGCAAAATTCATACCATTAATAATATTATCCGAACTTTATTGGTCCATGCTTCCGTCCCCCTTCCTTTTGGCATCATGCTCTACAAATGGCTACGTATCTTCTTAACATTCTTCCTACCAAGGGTTTGGAATATTTATCCCCCCTTCAAATCTTATATAATGAGACTCCTCCGTATTCACATCTTAGGGTATTTGGGTGCTTATTTTATCCGATGTTTCCATCCACCACAATTAACAAACTTCAGGCTTGTTCTACCCCTTGTATGTTTTTGGGTTATCCGTCTAATCATCGTGGTTACAAATATTTTGATTTATCCTCTAATAAAATCTTCATTAATCGCCATATTATTTTTGATGAAACCCAATTTTCGTTTGCTAACGTGCGTAGTCCCGAGCCTAGTTCGTATAATTTTTTAGACGACATCATCTCTCCGTATATTATCCACCATTTTTCATACCTATCCCGCACCCAAACTCTGCCAGCGGGCCCGCTTCCCGCTGGACCTCTTGCCACTATTTTGGATCTACTTCACCGTGCTACAGACTCGGGTCCAGCAACTGGGCCGATTACTCAGCCCAGTTTTGCCCCTGCTCGTGCTATCGGTCCAGTTCCTGTTTCCGTTATTGGGCCAGCAGGCCCACTGCCTACTGGACAATTCGTCGTCAGCCCAACAACCACCCGCTTCCTCCTCGAGTCAAGGTCCAGTTACTCGTAGTCAACGGGGCACTTTTAAACCAAAAGGTATTTTAATCTCAATTCTACTGTCTCAAAATCCCCTCTACCACGTAACCCAATGTCTGTCTTAAATGACCCGAATTGGAAATTAGCTATGACCGACGAATATGATGCTCTTATTATGAATAAGACGTGGGAGTTGGTCCTCCGTGCTTCTGGTGTTAATATTTTTTGATCTATGTGGGTTTTTACTCATAAGAATAATTCTGATGTTTTTTTGCGAGACATAAGGCTCGACTTGTAGGTGATGGTAAAAATCAGCAGGTTGGCGTGGATTGTGGTGAGACATTTCGTCTGGTGGGTCAAACCGACTACTATTCGCACTGTTCTTAGTTTGGCTCTTTCGAAAGCTTGGTCCATCCATCAGTTAGATATGAAAAATGCTTTCTTACATAGTGATCTTAAGGAGACTGTTTACATGCATCAGCTCTTGGATTTTAGAGACCCCAAATATCATCATGTCTGTTTATTAAAGAAGTCCTTGTATGGGCTTAAGCATGTCCCACAGGCTTGGGATAAGAGATTTGTATACTATGTTTCGTCTATTGGGTTTTCGCACAGTAGGTCTGATAATTCATTATTCATTTATCGTCGTGGTTCTTCCCTGGATTATATTCAATTATATGTGGATGATATTATATTGATTGCCTCTACTGATGATTTGCACCATTCTATCATGACCATGCTCAGTTCTGAGTTTGCTATGAAAGACTTGGGGTCCTTGAGTTACTAATTGAGGATTGTTGTCACTCGTCATGCAGGTGGATTATTTTTATCACAATGAAAGTGTGCAACTGAGATCATTGAGCGAGCTGGTATGTCCTCATGCAAGTCTGCTTCTACTCCAGTTGATACTAAACTCAAGCTGGGTGTTGTGGCTGGCTTACCATATGAGGATCTGACCCACTATCACGGTTTGCAGGGGTACTTCAGTATCTTACCTTCACAAGACCTGATATTACCTATGCCGTCCAGCAGGTGTGTTTGTTTATGCATGATCTTAGAGTTGAGCACATGAATGCGCTCAAACGCATCATCCGATATTTACAGGGCACACTTGAGTATGGGTTGCATCTATATTCGTCGTCGGTCTCTACACTTGTCTCGTATACATATGTTAATTGGGGTGGCTGTCCGGACACCAGATGATTTACGCCTGGTTATTGTATATTTCTTGGTTATAACTTGGTCTCATGGTCTACCAAACAGCATGATACCTTATCCCGCTCCAGTGCAGAGACCGAGTATCGAGGGGTGGCCAATGTGGTTTCTGAATCGTGTTGGTTACGTAATCTTCTCTTGGAGCTTCACTTTCCCATTCAAAAAGCTACCTTGGTTTATTGTGATAATGTTAGTGCAATATATCTTTCTGGAAATCCGGTACAACATCAACGCACTAAACATATTGAGATGGACATTCATTTTGTTCGCGAAAAGGTAGCTTGTGGGCAAGTTCGCGTCTTACATGTCCCTTACAGGTATCAAGTTGCAGACATCTTTACGAAAGGTCTTTCGTCCGTTCTATTTGAAGATTTTAGGGACAGTCTTAGCGTACGAAGTCCGCCCACTATGATTGCGGGGGTGTGTTAGTTATACCGTATTATACATGTGATATACAGTAGTGTATATCACGATATATCTTCGGTATTCCAGTGACTTTGGACCATGATATACACGGCTTATACAACTGTGTATATCACGGTTTTGAAGCTATTTTGAGTTATCATAACCTGTTCTGGGTACATTTTTCTAGGTATCCTATAAAGAGAATGTTATGGGTTTGGAGGAAGGGGAGAAAAAAAACCTTATTTTTCTAATCGGACAAAAGAGTGGAAATCCCTGTTGCAACAGGAGGAAGTGATCACATTCTCAGTCCCTCTTCCCCAAAGATGTTTTTTTAAACTAAACCCCTCCGGCCCATGAAAATTTGAGAACTATAGATTCATTAGTACCGATTTTAGGGGAATGCTAAGAGGTATGCCAACTCGTTTGTATTTAATTGTAATTACTTAGCATTGTACACTTATCATTATTGTAGAATTATTGTACAAATAAAATAGGGTTTTGGGAGTACAATAGGAATAGGATTTTCCTATTATGAAAAATTATAAATTGTATATATACTCTTTCATTAATGAAAATAATCAAGGGATTATTTCTTTCAATTAGAAAGTTGATTTTTGGTCGTTGGAGGTTGACCCAGTAAAATAGACCTCCGATGGAAATTCTGAGACCACGAGTGAGTTTGTAACGTGTTTTTATCTGTGAGTGCATGTGTGGTTTGTGTTTGGGAGGTCTCGGGTGATTGTAGGATTTGAGATTAAGTTTATGAAATTCTGGTGACTGGTGTCTGCCCTAGCGGCACCAGAGGCGTTGTAGTGGACCCGCCATAGTGTGGCGTGGTCCGTTGTGGCGAGTGGTGGGATTTGGTGTTGACCTGCCACAACGTGGCCTGGTCCGCCATGGCAAGTCGAGGTATTTCATATTGGGCCACCGTAGCAGGAAGTGGGCCGCTAGCGCGGACCTGCTGCAGCAGACCGTCGGGGACCAAAATTCATTTATTTCACTAGTTAAAACCCTTCATTTTCCATTCCCAAAATTATTTCTCTAAAGTATTTCAAGGGCGACTTGAGGTGTTGCTGAGTGGATTCTTCTTGGGGAAAGTCTCTTTAACCTTGTTATCATTTATTTACCTTTCCTAAGCTTGAATCTATATTGGAAATCTAGAAAACTAGTTGAAGAAGATGTGTCTCTACATACATAGTGTTAATTGAATCTTAAGCATTGAATGTGAGATTAATTGATGAGTTTGACTAATCTAAGCATGAAATTTCATTAATCAGTAACCAATAGGCTTGAATCTTCCATTCTAATTGAGAATTTGAATATGAAAAAGTTAGGGTTTATTCCAAATTTGGGGGTTTTCCTTGAATGAAGAAATTGATCAATACCCGAGCTAACTTAGCAATTGGAGAGTAGATTTGAACCTCTAGAATGTTGGACTACCAATTCCACTTTCGAATTACCCGTTTACCCTTGTGGGCCCCTTTTCCCATTTTTCTGTAGTTGATTTGATTCAAATGATAGTATAGCAGTATGGGTATTATTAGTTTCCATTTCTAATTTATATTTCAATAATGACTAGACTTCGAGTATAATCAAGATCCTCAGAAAGACAAGGCTCCAATGTGATCATTCGTGGGTCTCGCTCGGCTACGAAGTAGGTTACGTCTTACCTTATGGTTAGACTCCGATTAGAGAAGCATATGTAGAGTTAGTAATTGTTGGAGAAAGCATGTAACATATTCGGGTATGAAGTTGGGATGGAATACTTAGGTTGATATTGTTGTTGATTATGGCTTGTTGCCTTATTTGATCTAGTGGCTCATCGCCGTGTGCATGATACTAGACTTGACCGTATATAGATGAATGATTGATTCATTCTTGGCATGATGATTAGGTGTCCATGCGTGACACAATTGACTTGATATATTTTCATTGACATTTGATATCATTCATACATACATGAGCATGCATTTGGATCGGGTTGCGCGCCGCAACATATATATATATTGGATTGCACGTTCCGCAATATATACTTATATTGGATTGGGCTGTGTACCACATCAGTTACATGGACTTTGCGGGTCCCCATGGATCATGACTACCGAGACATAGAGGTATTCCTCTCGGAGCGTGTGTTTATCATTGCATTGCATATGCATTCATATTCTCATATTCATACTTATTGGATTCAAACTTGGTAATTGAACATGTGATGTTATTCTTGAACTGTGTAATGTTTATATCTGATTATGAGCATGTCTCTCTTTCAGTCTCTTACTTTATATATGTTATCTAACTATTGTCAGCCTATGATACTTACCAGTACATAGTGTTTGTACTAATACTACCTTACTGCATTCTTTTATGAGTGCAGAGTTTGTGACATAATCCACTTCCTCTCTTCGTGACTGATTCCCGAGGCTTTGTTGACTAGCATATAGGGTGAGCACATGGATGGATCCGTAGACCGGATCACTGTCTTTATATACTTGTCTTATTTTGCTACTCCGAGGTAGTATTCCACTTTTTAGACTTTTATTTATATTCAGACTTGTAGTCATGTATTAGCGGTTCTTGTACAACCTTAGACCAGATTCCTTAGGATTGATGTATTATTTCGGCACTTTTTTTTTATCTATCCTAGACTTGTTATTTATATTGATGGTTGAGTTTTTCTTTATTTCTAATTACGCTGTAATTAAGGGACGTGTTCGCCTACCAGGTGAGAAAAAGGTAGGTGCTGGCGCGTTTCCCGATTTGGGACATGACAAAAAGGCAGAACTACACTCTAAAAAATTAATCAAATTCTGCGTCAAGGCATAATTTTATTTTTTATATGAAGTTATGAACTAATCATATTAGAGAAACTTGTTGACTAATCATAATAAAGATATACTAAGCATGTTAGATAAATTAAAATCAGTTTTGTATTTCATACGCTCTCTATTCAAACTTGTTTGAAAACAACTATCAGCCAAAAATTTGGTCTTACAATTTCTCAATCAGAGTTTCTAGAATTCTATGATTGTGTGGACAAAACTAAAAATTTAAAACTCTGCCGGCTGAGGCAGACATGTACTAGAGATTATGGAAAAGGTTAGGCCTTAAGACAGAACTTTAAACTCTAAAAAATTAATCAAAGTCTGCCTTAAGGCATACTTTATGATTTTTATATGAAGTTGTGGATATTTAAAACTTCATTCATAAAAATATTGAAAATAAAACAACAAATATAACAAAAAACTCCATTCATAATATTAACAATGATGAAAATTACAATGGTGATATTAAAAAAAATTAATTTATAACTACAATTTCCTCCTTCGTAATTTGAAAGTCTACGCCATATGGGATTTCACCAACCCTAAAACATAGAGTATCTCCTACCCTAAGTTTAGCTGAATCAACAAAATGTTCTCATCCTTGACAATGGCGTCTGTGAGAACCAACTATATAACCAGATTTGTAGCTCATTATGTATATATTCCCGCCAAAATATAATTTGGTAACACAGTCACAGTTTGGAGCCCAGACACTACTAGGAAGGATCTACAAAAAAAGATCAAAATTAATATTACTACAATTACATAAAACTGTAGTAAAAAAAAGAGAAGAAAATAAAAAAGTTAGATACAAAAAATAAAAAGTACAAAATCATCATATTGGACATATGATTTGGTCAGTTTTTTTTTTCAAAAGAGTCCATTGGATTCATTTTGAACTGCAAGAATTTTCAATCTAAAATTTTCAGATTACAAAACTATTATTCTCATGATTAACAAAAGGTTATTATTTATAATATTGAGTAGTAGTTACAGTCAAAGACATTTATTAAGGTGAAATGAATTCCTTTGTGAGTAACTAGTTATTGAAATTAATACGTTTTTTTATCACCCAACTGCTTTGTGCGACTGAATAAAATAACTTTACGACTTATCAGAAACTGTCATAAAGTTAACCAAGTTCTGCTTTAAAGACCTAATTTTATATCCTACATATAGTGAATCTCTGCCTTAAGACCTAATTTTATTTTTCAAAGTTGGTCCAGTTCTGCCTTAAAAGACCAAAGTTTATATGCCAAAAATTAGTCAATTTCTGAATTAAAGCATAATTTTATATCCCAAAAGTTGGTATACTTTTGCCTTAAGGCATAATATTATTCAAAGTTATTCAAAAATTTATATACAAAGTTTTGCCTTAAGGCAGAACTTTACTAACTTGATATCATATTAAAGAAACTTGTGGATTAATCATAACAAAGATACACTCATCATATTAGAGAAATTAAAATCACTACAAACAAAATGGCTATAAAAAGCCAAAAGTAACTAAGAAACAACAAAAAAAGATTTTTTTAAAAAAACTAATCACTCTCATGAAACTCATTAATTTGTCCAAGATAATATGAAATTGATGTGGATTCATCAAAAAGGGAATCGTCAGATACAATAACAGGATTCTCAGGGAAAACACCTATAAGATCCATGACATCAACATTCAGTACATTGAATTCAACATCTAGCTCCTTATGTTTTATTTTAATTTTATCCATTAGATTGAGAATATTTTATAAAAGTCTTCTGAGCTTGACCTTATCAAATATAGAAGAATGACTGGATGAATCAAACTACCTTGTCATCTTGTAAATGCGGTATCAGTTTCATACGTTATCTATTCAAACTTATTTGAAAATAACTATCAGCCAAAAATCATATAGTTTTCCAATCAGATTTTATAGAATTTCATCTCTGCATGAGAGTTTTCAAAGTTTCATTACTTCTGCTTGAACTTACACGATGCATTTTGAAAAAGCTAAAAATAAAAAATTATATTGAAAACTCTATTTTTTGTCTAAACATGAATATGAAATGTAATGAAAAGAATGATGCTATTTATAGCATCACCAAAAATGCAGTTTGCACTCTAAAAGAGGGTAGTTGACCACTTACAAGTTCATTCAATATAGGTAGAAAATTAAAGTTCATTGTCAAAGTGATAGTTGGGTAGTATGATCATTAAATACCCAATTTATAAAACTTACAGCAGCAGACCTCTACATGAAGTGGAAGAACATATTTCAAGGGGGACAAGTTCTACCGGAGGGGGCAGAATTTGAGTTTCATGAGCAACATAAAAAAATAGAACCCTACAAAATCTGCCAAGAGGGGTAGAACTTTATATTACAAAAAAATTATGCCAGAAGAGTCAGTGCACAGAGTATGGTTCTACCAGAAAAAAACCCCAAGAAAATAAAATTTACTATTATCAACAAACAATTTAGTATCATGAAACAAAATCAAACTAATATTTTTGTTTCTTCGCATGTTTCCCTCCCTTTCTCTTCCCAAAGGTGCACTCCATATTGTTGTGATCATGGTAATCATGTCCTGTTGATTCAGGTGGAGTCTCATAACCTTCATCTAATTTATTTTTTGCATAAGAATACAAATTGATTGACCATGTCTCCATGTAATCCAACACATCAGCAATGTCCCAATTCATTACGTTTTCACCATTGATGATCATATCAGCAAACTACACCACAAAACGACCACAATTTCAATCTCTGAAAAATCACAAAACAATATAGCTTTAGCGCACAAAAAAAGCAAAAAAACATAAAAAATAAAAAAACACAACCAAAAGATCATAAGCAAATATACATACAAGCCTTTCTTTGGACAATCAGCAAAAGTATACTCCAAATCACTGAAATCTGTATATGAAGGCCTGTATTTCGCAAAATTAAAATATTGCAACAATTTTGGGAGCATATAATCGAGATGTTCAATCAAAACTGTATTATCCGTGTTGTCATTGAGTGAGTCTTAAACTACAAGCCTACACTTGTCAATATAAAAAACAACAAGCACATAATGATAAATTTGTCCATATTCAGCATCGCCTGGGCGCATCGGGATTAATACCTTGTCAACATTCGCCCAGGATAGATGTTTGTCTTTTCTTCCATAAATAATATCCGAAAGATAGAAAACATCATCATCTTCTGATTCAAACCAGTGGAAAGCATTTTTATTGAGTGAGTATCTTTGCATTGCAAATTTGAAAAGTTGATCAAGCATAATATTTGTGCTTGAATACTTGACAGCAACACCTGGGGGTGGATGATACATCAACTTCCTAATCAGGTAGTACATCATCACATTAACTTGCAGCAATAAGCAAAAAAACAAAAAGATACAAAATCAAGAAGAAAAAAACAAACTTATAAGTAACAAAAAAAACTTTAGATTCCAAAGTTAGTCAAGTCAGGCCTTAAGGCCTAACTTTTGATTCCAAAGTAAGTAGAGTTGGGCCTTAAGGCCTAACTTTAGATTCCAAAGTTTGTAAAGTCAAGCCTTAACCTTAAGGCATAACTTTAGATTCCAAAATTCAGTCAAATCAAGCATTAAGGCATAGCTTTATATTCAAAAGTTAGTCAAGTCAGGCCTTAAAGCATAACTTTATATTCCAAAAGTTAGTCAAGTTAGGCCTTAAGACATAACTTCATATTTTAAAGTTAGTCAAGTTAAGACTTAAGCCATAACTTTAGATTTCAAAAAACCATATATCATGAGAATAATTAAAAAAAACATCACGAACCTCATTCTCGAGCACAAACACATCATGGTACAATTCAAGAAAAAACATCCTTTTTTCAGGTGTAAACACACCCAAATTCAACTCTTCTTGAAGTATGTTAAATCGCGCAGGGTAGAATTCTTCATCTTCTTTCCTGATTAAAAAAACATAAAGATAGCAAGAAACATCACAAAATCAAATATTTTCATCCAAAAATTAAAAAGACTAAAAGAACAAAACCAACATGTGAAACAAAATAAGAATAATAGACTTAAAAAAGTCTCATGTTATATTACGATATGCAGAATCAAACCAACAAACTATATCTAATCAAAATATATGATTAATTTTGAGGTTATCCCCCTTGTGGCATAAGTATTGCATAAAAACTTAACTCTAAGGCAGACTTAGAACTAGAGAGACTTTAACAAAGTTATGCCTTGAGGCATAAGTGTAGCATACTTACACCTAGAGAGTGTTCAAAAACAAAGTATAACTCTACACAAACTATAAAAAGTTTAACACACAAAAACACACCTAAAAAACTTACCATTGGGAACAAACTTTTTGGGTGGAAGCTTTTGTGGATTGATGAATTTATTCCAAAGGGACACATATTTTTTTATTGATTTGTAATGGAAGGGATAGATTCATATTTAGTAATACTGCCATTCGCTTGTATCCTTTCGATGACCCTCAAAGAGATTATGATATATAGAATGCAACATCCAGCCGGGTTGAGGGGTATCGGCAATTGCCCTTTTCCCCCCCTCTGACCCCTTCTATTTAATGAAGAAACAAGTTTCTTTTCTTTATTTGGTTGTTGTGCAGCAGGAGGAATTTCAATACTAGTAGCCCCTTCAATGACAAAAGAATCAAGACTAACAATTTCTTCAAGCTCAACATCAAGATACTCATTCTCACTTCATTTTGGATTATCAATCCTTTCATCACCATCAATACCCTATGCAATTGTTTCTTTGCTATATAGTACACTCCTCAATGGGATAACAATTACATGAGGCACCTTGGGCACAATACCACTGAAGATAATTGACGTCTTTTCACCATCATCATTAGACACTTCCTTAGGTAATTGTACTGGTTTGTTTCCAACTGTTGAATACTCAATATTTTCAAATGCATCTGCTCCGGTTGGAACTCCAACAGACTCAGAAGGGTGATCTGACACAAATAGATTACACAATTCTACTATTCAATCTCGAATAAGAGATTCCACTTGTTCAGATGAAACTTCAGCATCAGCAAACACGTCAATTGATTGAGGAGCAACTGAATCACCCTCCTCTCTTCCCTTATATCCAATGGAAGTTTGAAGTTCCAAAGAAACTTGTTCAGTAGCAGGTACATTGGTAGTTTCTTCATTTGAATCCAATGCCACTGAATCAAGTACTCCTATTCTTTCTTTTTCAATAACAGATTCACCTTGTTGAGATGGAAAATTAAGTGTTTACAGAGAATCTGACATCAATGGATCATGCTCTTCTCTTATTTTTGTTGGTATTCTATGGTACTTTATAGAGCAGTACGGGAAGTAACAACTATTACAAATGTTCGAAAGGATAAATAAATGGTCAATCTTCAAAACTGCCGCATGTGTGTTGTGTCTTGAATCTTGATCACCTTGCAAAGCCAATGTTGAGAACTGCCGCAAGTTTGTTGTGTCTTGAATGTTGATATCCTGAAATCAAGAAACAACTAAATCTGGATGGTTACAACGTTGTGTGTTGAGTCGAGGATAGCCCTCTATCCTTAAGACAAGATTGCCCCGTATATATGCTTTTACGTTAGCGGGCAATAGTCTCCCAAGATAAAACAACACTATAATCTCAACGCTACAAAGCCAATAGGTTGAGCCTGGCGAAGAAAACAAATATGACTCGACTTGCTGAAGATATGGAATAGGAAGGAAGAGTTTCTCTTTACTCTTCTCTTTTGTCTCTGTGTATATAGTGTGTCTCTATAGTGTATATCTTGTGTATACGTGAGGGTTTGGTCACTGTTTTTGACTGATTTTCAGTCACTGAAAGTGCAGTTTTTCGCCACTGTTTTTCAGTGGTTTACTGCCTGTTTTTGTGTCGTTTTCAGGTCTGTTTTCTGGCCTGTTTTCTGCCCACGAATTGAGCCAAAAGAGGCTCAATATATAGCATGGAGGAGGGGCTGATCAACTGCCCAAACATGGCTGTTAATGGCCATTAGGAGGGCTGTAAATGGCATGTTAAATGCCATTAGTGAGGCTGATTTAAGGTCTTGAAGGAGGCTGCTCAATTGCCCAAGTAATGGGCTGTTAATGGAGAGTTAATTAGCCAAGTAATGGCTGTTTAATGCTCCAAAATGCAGTCCAACCTTTCCGTCACCTTCCCAGAAACTCTGGGGATCAAACTGTAAATATTGAAACTTCAGGGACCAAACTGTACATATGAAAGAATTCTGGTCCAAACTGTACATATGAAACTTCAGGGATCAAACTGTACATCTGGCAGAGTTCTCTGGTCCAAAAAGATAATATCAGAAAGCCAGCCCACACGACCCACGACCCGAGACCGGACCGGACGGGCAGGCGGCGGCGCGCGTGTGGGCTTAGCCTTGAACCCAAGCACATCTAGGTCTTCCCTCCTTTAAACACATGGGATACCCCTTGGGGATCCAAACCCTTTACCACATTAGAGACTTATATAGAGAGCAATTCTTCATATTCCCACCGATGTGGTAGATTTGTCCCACACCACATTTCCATGCCTCAAACACCTTACTTCGTAGACCAATATCTCTTTCATTTCTCAACGAAATTTGACGATTCTTGGCCCTACGGTCATCTACTCACTTCGTAGATCATGCATGTGCGAAGAGACAAGGTCTCCAACATGCGGAACACTAGTGTTTAATTCATCAAAGATGGGTGAACGCATCTCCCCGCCAAAGACAAATTTCCAACAATCCTCTACATGAAAGAGATTGTGGCGCCAAGGTGCCTACATTTCAGCAATCTTTCAAATGAAAGATATTGCATCGAGTGGTAGCTTTCGCTTTGAACCTTCCCTAATTGAAACCATCGGACTTACTTCTGCGGTGAGCGTGATGTCTTGAGCGTCGGTGTTTAGTGTAAGTCAAGACAATGATATCAACACAATAACTCTTCTTATTCATTTTCCTTCTTACGTTTACGTCCGTTGTGGCCATGGACACACTTGGATTCTTAAGTGCCTTCATTTGAGGCGGCCATCCTCGCACTTAAATAGGTGATCTCCTACAAGGTATCCTGCTATACCCCACTTCTCAAGTGTTAGGAATCATTAAAGTTTCCCCAACCTTAACCTCAACCGTTTGAGGATCTTTTAAAGGTTTGGAAGCTTAACCTTTACCCACCATGCAGTAGCACTTTAATGTCTATCGCGAGAACAACTTTGGATTCATGTTTCTCTACGAAATCATCATCCGAGGTGCTCTTGCTTCCACCGGCGCTCAGTGAACCTTTTGCCGCTTAGTTTTCCCATTGAACCAAATTCTTGGGATCTCCAATCGGTATGGTTGGGTTTCCACGCATAAAGGTTCGTATTGTTTGGGTTTTAAGCCAATTCCCTTAGACAGGCAGAACACTTGATCTCGGGTAGTCCCTTATTTAGTAAACAAGGATGTGACACCCGTGATGATCAAGCGCCATCTGATCTTATGTCTCCGACGGATCCTGAAAGATATGTCCGTACGCCGTCATCCGTGTCCTTCCCGGCCGACCGGCTAGCCACAAAGTGTATAAGCTGAAGGCACGAAGTTTCTCCCAATAAGAGACGCCCTCTGAGCCGGTTACTCAACTTCTTTCATGCTTTGTATAAAGCGATAAACTCGATTCCATCATGAATCGGCCGATGCAAGTTTGCTTAGAGAATTTTCCAAGACCCACCATACACATTTACTTGTGGCTTTGGTGTTCTTGAATCGATGTCCGGTTGCATCATGTTCTCCCGTAACCGCCGACATCCGAATACTATAATCTGTAGATAAGCATTAACTCGATATCGTCATATCATTTAACGCCTTCTACCGATCATGTATTAAATTTATCGGTGAACCTTAGTTCAACCGATGCGTTAAATAGGGCGATACCAGTCGGTTGTAGTGTGTACAATACATTGAACTACACATGGTGCGTGCATATCGCTCGCTTGTCTATGGGTGCACCATGATTCCAATCAGTTCTATGATTCATATCCATTGGTGGCTTCAACGAGGTATCAACTATCGACCCGATCAGTTAGATGTCTTAGAAATCAATTCCTAAGATGTCATCTGTGATACCCATATCTTTCATATCGAGACTTTGTTTCAATATGACTTTTACTTTCGATGTTGATTCTCCAACTGTTGGCTTTCTAATTTCGTAGTCAATGTTTACGTGGTCGATTCATTGTTTCGCTTTATCCGAAACTTTCAGACTAAAATGTAAACATTTCAGACCAAAATGAAAGTTCGAAGAAGCCCAAACAGTTCAAAGAAACCAATTCTGATCCTCTTCTTCCAACTCTCCGGTTGGAAAGGCTGTTTCAACATCCATGCCATGTAAGACTACAATGGCCCTGGATGTGAAGCTACTCACAGGGGAGCACATTTTACAACCCAAAGGTTCTTTTCCGGAGGAAGATCAATCATTACACAAGTATGGTTCTATATGATAGAATCTATTTCTTTCTTTAGCTTCTTTCCAAAGTAGTGCTTTTGGAGATGACAATTCTTTGTTAATTGTCCATGGTTCGTTCTCAACCATACAAGCTAGAAGGTATGGAACAAGTCTTTGTCCCCTTTTTGCTCTTTCTAGGTTCTACATCTAGAATCCCTGAGTTCTGCAGATTTGGAATATTAAGTTCCGGATAGCCAGCAACTTTCGAGTCCTGTAGATACGGAACGTCTAGTTTCGACCTCGCGGGTTCTTGTTAACCTTGAGCAATTACTCCTTTTTCCTTTTTCAAGGAAAGCTATGTTCAAAGAATTCAACATTCTTTGACGCCAATGTTATTTGCAGATCCTGACAGATATGCAATCTACAGTCTTAGGTACAACTTGTCCTGTTTCAGTATTCCAACTTTTACCAAGCCACCCCACATAATTTGGGCGTACGAGCTTTGCGCTTGGCTAACACCGTTGGACTGAGGTGAGAAATGAACAGTCGTTTAATGAACGATGCTTCACTTTCTCCCCCTCTATCACTACAAATTTCTCAATCCGTAGGCTTAGTTGATTTTCAGGGATCAAACTGTACATCTGGCAGAGTTATCTGGTCCAAAAAGATAAGCCCCACAGCCCACGACCCGAGACCGGACGGGACGGGCGGCGGCGGCGCGCGTGTGGGCTTAGCCTTGAACCCAAGCACATCTAGGTCTTCCCTCCTTTAAACACATGGGATACCCCTTGGGGATCCAAACCCTTTACCACATTAGAGACTTATATAGAGAGCAATTCTTCCTATTCCCACCGATGTGGTAGATTTGTCCCACACCACATTTTCATGCCTCAAACACCTTACTTCGTAGATCAATATCTCTTTCATTTCTCAACGAAATTTGACGATTCTTGGCCCTACGGTCATCTACTCACTTCGTAGATCATGCATGTGCGAAGAGACAAGGTCTTCAACATGCGGAACACTAGTGTTTAATTCATCAAAGATGGGTGGACGCATCTCCCCGCCAAAGGCAAATTTCCAACAATTTTATCTCCACTAAGAGATTCACCTTGTTCAGATTTCATTTCAGCATCAACTGGCATATTATTTGATTGAAGAGCAACTGAATCACCCTCCCTTCCTCTTTCATCTCCAACGAAAGATTGAAGTTTCCCAGATAGTTGTTCAGTAGCATATTCCTTGCTAGTTGCTTTAATAGGATTCGACACCACTGAAACATAGACTTCTATTCTTCCTTCTCTTTCAACAGATTCACCTTGTTCAGATGTTATTTCAGCATCAGCTGGCACACCATTTGATTGAAGATCAACTGAATCACCGTTCACTTCTATTTCATCTCCAATGAAAGATTGAAGTTGCCTAGATAGTTGTTTACTAGCAGTTGTCTTGCTAGTTGATTCAATAGGATCCGACACCACTGAAACATGCGCTTTTATTCTTTCTTCTCTTTGAACAAGTTCACCTTCTTCATGTGCCATTTCAACATGAACACACACCAGTTGATTGAAGAGCATCTGAATAACCCTTCTCTCATCTTCTATCTACAATTGAAAATTGAACTTGCACATATAATTGTTCAGTACCAAGTGCCTTCCCAGTTGCTTCAATAGGATCTGACGGTAGTAAATCATGCGCCTCCATTCTTTCTTCTCCATCAAGAGATTCACCTTTTTGAGATGACAAAGTAGGTGTTTGCAGAGGATCTGATATCAATGGATAAACATTTTTGCTTGTTCTATCTCCATCAATAAAAACACCACAATCTATATACCCTAGCAACGTCGTTGTTTAAGGAGAATACGACAACAACAGATAAACATCTTCTATTATTGCATTTCTAAGACCAGATTCACCAAATGTTTTAGGAGAAGAACTTTGTTCATTCTGTGCATGTACCTCAGAATGAGGTGGAGAAGCAGAGCAAAATTTCTTTTTTCTCTTATATGAAATAATATTACCAACTGGGTGGCGGGAAGCCACATTAGTATGTTCCTTAACTTGTGCAGCAGAAACAACCAGACCATCATACAAATTAACTAGATGAGTGACTTGCTTGGTAGAAATCTCTTGTAAATCTTCCAAATTAGCTTCTTGCCTACACTCACCTGCATCTCTCGTGCCAACACTAGGCCTCGTGTACCCACCAACTATGGGAGATGCATATTCAATATAACCAATTTTATTATCGCTACCCTTATCAGATCAAGATGATATTGTTCATTGCGCAAAGGATGATCTCTCAACATTTTTACTTGAACCGCCTCATTTACTTTTCTTTTGGACAACGAGACGTCGACTGACATATTTTTTTCTTTCTCTTTCTACCTTTTTCAATAGGAGAACACACTATCACATGATTTAAATCTTCAAAAACATCATTAGCCCCAGTAGCACTTTCCGTTTGAAAGTTTAACCTTGATTTCTAAAAAGCATCAATCAGTTGGTCCATACGTTCCTTCTCCTTCTTCTGATTATCAAAAATCTTGTCTAATTTAGAATCACAAGTTTTCTCCAAAAACTGTACAAACAATAAAAAGAGGAAAGCAATATTCTGATTTACAATAAAAAGAGGAAAGCAATAAAAAGAGGAAAACCAAGATAAGACATATTCTGATTTACAAAATCCAAAACGTACCTCAACACGACTCTCTAGAGAAGAGCTTCAATACTTTTTTGGTATGGACATTTTGATCATCATTCTTATCAACTGGATCATCCACTCATTTATGTCGCTATTCAAATAAAAAATACAAAACAATAAATAAGAACACCGACAAACACGTGGGAAAAAGATAAAATAAAAATGAAGGACTATTACCTTTGTATAATACGCTTCAGAGAGAAGCATATCCTTAACAGTATTAAATTGTGGAAAATGGTCGTTGGCGAAATACGACAGCATAATAGGTTCTTCAGCATTACCAACATCACGACAATATTTTCCGCGACATGCTTTTCAGCTAGATCAAACCCAAATAACAGATGCAGGGACAAAACCAACAAGATGATAACTCGAGCAGAAACTAGTCCCTTTATTGAAAACATCTCCAAGTGATTTTAAAAGTTTTTTAAAACACCCCGACCTCCAATTGAACTACTCAATACTCTCAATATAAATAATTTGCTTCCACTTCACAATCTTATCATCCCTGCGACCCAATAATACATGACCTAGAATATATATCTCTGTTAGCATCACAACATCAAGGTCTATCTTAATTTCTATCACGACCTAAAATCTCATTGTGCCATAAGGGCACTTACCCTAACCCATAGGCAAACCACAACCATTCAACATAGTGAATACATAACTAAATGTGGAAAATACGGAAAATGAATGAGAAGAAATTAACAAATCTTATAATGTAATACATAATCTGAAAGAAATCCCCCAAAACCTGGTTGTCATGAGTACAAAACTACTAATCGAAAGACAAGTCTGGAACTTTAAATACAATCACTGTCTGAAATATAGGACAGAAGATTAAAATACAAAGATGGAGAATTTCGGTGCCAGGATGGAATCTACTGCTCACCCTGGACCTCTAAGATGAATCTCCAAGCTCTGCATCAAGCTCATCAGCTGGCGTCCAGTTCAGTACCTACACATAAAGTGCAGTAAGTGTAGAGTGAGTACGGGAAGCACGTGTACCCAACAACATCATCGTCCGACCTTAACTATAACGGTGGTAAGGGTTGGTACTCTCAATACTTCTCTTCTTGCTTGGTTAGTCAAATCATACAATTTGTAAGTAATTCAAGCACTTAAGTAAAGATTCTACAACCACACCAAGTCATAAAGTCCATTACTCTTCATAGAATCTAATAAAGTTTCTAGTTTTACCTCAATTAGGATAGATATAGCCATAAGGTTCCAACCTACGCCCAAGCGGGCATCTAAATCCTCAAGATTACCTCCTTTCATTAATTAGAATAAGTTCTACTCATAAGGGTCCAACCCTTTCACGAATTGAGGCACAATCATTATTAAGTTTCGATCTTTTATCCAAGCAAACAAGTTTACCATTAAAGGTTCAATCTTTTAGTTCTTATACTAAGGAATACATAGAGATCCCATCTCTATATCATTTCTAGCAATCTAAGTCATAAAGATCCCATATTTATATCATCACCATACCGTCTCATATTTCATTTTTACATCAAGTATAAGTTACAAGGTACCGGTATTCCTCTCTGTAAAAGTCATATGATTATAAAGTCTACCAAAAATCAATACCGAGTACACACAACATCAAACACATATCAGGAATATGAATGAATGCAATGCAGATGATGTGTATTATGTATGCAATGACCAGATGTACCCAGTATACACACGCTGCTGCAGTAGCTATCACGTGACCCATGGGGGACTCGTGAGGTCCATATACCCATCCGATCCCATCAGATCCCAGCTCTATGGATGTAATATCATAATCGTCCGAAATTTCTCATCGAACCCTAGCTCTGTGGCTATAGTATCATCATCTATCATAACTCTCATATCATGTACCATATCCAATGACCGACTTCTCAAGCCTCTCTCAACAATATCTCAATAGCTCAATGTCAAATATAATATGTATGAATGATATGGATATGTGTACACCATGCAATCAACATAATCAATACAATAAATATTTATCAGTTTATTTTCAAGTATTTAGATGAGATATGGAGTGATATATGCATGATAAGTTCAATCAAAGATATAATAATCAAGCATGGATATGAGCTTAAATAATCAACAAACATACCAACCTAAGAGGATTTTATGCACCGCGTCCATGGCCCGAAGGCTAAATACATACTCCTTCACCTATATCAAACTAGTTCATTAATTACCCAATTAAGTTCACCGGTACTCGTATTAGTGCTTATCACCTCACTAATATGGGACCCGTAATTCCCCATTACTTCCATTAATTATTAAACCAACACGTAAACACTATATTAAGGTCTAGTAAGTCTCAACTTGCCTTATTATGAAGTCCCAAAGCTCACAAACGACTCTAAGCTCTGTTCGCGTAGAGAAAAAGCCTCCCGAAAGCTCCATTGTGTCCAAACTCACCGAATGAGTTCAATCTAGTCAAATTAGTAATATACAGAGTTAGACGAATCCAATTATACCCATATTGCTATACTTTATTTCAGAACCCAAAAGTAGACCCAAAAAGCCAATCTCGAGCCCCGAAGGTCAAAACTGTAATTTGACTGTAAAATTGAGTTACCCATATCCCATAGGTACTAAATCCATAAAATCCACTAATTTCATCCATGAATTGGACCTCAAATCAAAGGTTTATCACTTTTCAACTCTAGGGTTTAAAAACTTCAATTTCCCCCAACCAAACACGGATAGAATCGATATCCAACAAAAATAAACATGAAGAAATGTCAAAATAAAAGTTGTATACTTACCCCATTGTTGAGATGAGAAAAACACCACAAAAATCACCTCAATCGAAGCTCTAGAACTCAAGTTATGAAGAAAATACCAAATGGACGAAGTCTGAATTTTTAACACGGCGATTTCCGCCTTAGTGACCAGATTTTCCGCCCCAGCAACGATGATGATGTAGTGATCAGATTTTCAGCCCCAGCAACGATGATGTTGTAGTGATCAGAACTAAAATGGGCATAACTCCCTCATACGATGTCGGAATTTGACAATTCAAATTGCTACGGATCACAAATTTTGATACACATCTATTACAACAATTAAAACTCAATTCCAACATCAAATGAATATAATGATACATTAAAGCATCGAAGGCGAGTGACTTATGTCAACTACTCAAACACCTAAACTTGACCAAACGAAATCAAAATCCAATTCCGAAAGTTCCTACAAGTCACAAATGATCATACGAAGCTGCTCGAACTCTCAAAACACCCAAATGGATCCGTCGAGACCCGATATTGACCATGGTTAATTTCAAACCATCTCAAAAGCTAGTTTCTCAACCAACCACCTTAATCACCTTCGAACCTCTCGAGAACCGAATCAACGACTCGACTAAGTCATAAACTACATTCCGGACCTAACATAATCGACGAAACTTCGAAAAAGATGCATTTACTCAAAAGTCAACTTTTGGTCAAACTTCTTTTCTTTAACTTAAGAACTTCAAATCTTGTCAAACTTAATTCGAAACTCACCCGATTGCCTCGGGAACCATGCCACCCATTTCCACAAGTCATAAATACTTAGTTAAAGCTACGGGAAGGATATTCTTGAGAAAACACGTTCAAAAGTTCAAAACGACCAAATGGGTCGTTACAATTTCACTCTTATGATCCTTCATAAAAGACCTTAACTTACTCATTTCCAAATTCTTCTGACCATTCTGAATATGAAAATACTCTCTCGATAGAGAACTACCATCTTTTGTTTTTGTTAATTCACGAAAATAATTAGAAGGTTCAGTAATTGACAAACCAGTCACTCTTTTAAATGTTATATCTTAGAATTTCATAACCCTCCCATTGAAATTAAATTACATGGCATTCGATTCAGTAGTACGAACTTCTGACAACAAAACACAATGCAACAGAACTCCAGACAACTGCAAATTTTGCAACTCCATAAATATCCCAAAAGGAGGCTCCTTCAATATTTCCAACTGTGTATGTGTTAGAAATTCATCACCTCTCCATGCACAAGTATTGTTGGGTATTTTTGCTATATGGTACTTTATAAAGCAGTACTGGAAGTATATAACTATTACAAGTATTCGAAAGGATAAACAAAGATTCAATAATTCAACTAGTAATCTGAAAATTACAATATAACCACAAAACTGAAATTACAATTTTGTTGAAGACGGAAAAATGGAAACTGGTTTTGCTGAGTCGAGTGTGGCACTCTGTCCTTAAGACAATATTGCCCCGTATGTATCCTTTATACGTCCTGGACAATTTGTCTCCCAAGATAAAACAGCAATGGAACACTTGAGCAAAGGAAACTCAAGAGCTACCGTGAAGAATATTGAGTAACGAAATGATGCCTTGGAAGTTGTAGGAAGAAGAAAACTTTCTGCTTGTGTAAGCTTCTGAATTTCGTGTATATTATATGTGTGTTCTTAGTGCTCAACAATGGTGTAAGGGGGTGTTTATATAGGTGATGGAGGGGCTGAAAAACTGCCTCCATAATAGCCAAATAATGGCCATTATGGAGGTAGTAAAGTCACCAACATAAATGGTGAAAGACCAACGGATTTGGCCGGACCGGACGGGCGGCGGCGGCGCGCGTGTGGTCTTTCCTTGAACCGAAGCACATCTAGGTCCTCCCTCCTTTAAACACATGGGATACCCCTTGGGGTCCCAAACCCCAAACCAATTTCGAGTCTTAAATACACAACAATTCTTTCTTCCTCTACCGATGAGGGAGAATTGAACACAATACCACACTTTCCATGCTTCAAACACCTTACTTCGTGGACCAATATCTCTTTCATTCCTCAATGAAATTTGACGATTCTTGGCCCTACGGTTATCTACGTACTTAGTAGATCATGCATGTGTGAAGAACCGGATTCTCCAACATACGTAACACTAGTGTTTAAGCCGTTAAAGTTGGTCGGTCGCAACTCCCGCCAAAGGCAAATTTCCAACAAGTACTACATGCCAATTAGCCGGGTTGATATAATAATCAACAAATCGTTCATCATTGTTAGTCATTATTTAACACACTGAAAATCAGAAGAAAAAAATCTCCATCACACAACAAAATACAAAAATTAAAACCCAACAAAACACCCAACACATACCCCAAAAGAAATAGTATAAACTACATGCATTTTGAAAAAAGAAGAAAAAAAAACACACAAAAATGCTATTAAGTAAAAAAATAACAAATTAAAGGAGTAACAAATAACTCACACTTCAAAAATGAAATTTTGTAAGAGAATCCAACTTCAAAAGAGGAACTGCAAAGTTGAAACCCGTCACAAACACCAAGTTGATTCTAAAAATTTCGAACAGAGAAAAAGAAATATAAAAAACAATGATGAGCGGGCAATTTATGTCTCACAAAAAATATTTAAAACTAGGCACGTGCACAACTATTAAGAAACTCATGTGCACTAACTTATGCCTTAAAGGCAGAGTTTGTGTGTAACAAAAGGGAAAATTATGCATGAAAGGGCTTAATTTAAAATATTAAATTGAAAAGAAAGACAATTGATAAACTTAGGCCTTAAAGGCATAATTTGAATCAACTGCATCCACTTCTATGATTATATTATATATACAAAACTAAAAATATAAAATTCTGTCGGATAAGACAGACATACACTATGGAGTGTGGAAAAAGTTAGGCCTTAAGGCATAGTTTGAATTACATACATCCACTTCTATGCTTATGTAAACAAAATGAAAACACAAATTTTATCGGATAAGGCATATATACACAAGGGATTTTTAGTAAAAGTTAGGCTTTAAGACATAGTTTGAATCATGTGGATACATAGATTCTATAATTATGTAAATAAAACTAAAAATATAAACTATGTCGGATAAAGGCAGACATAGATTATGGAGTATGGAAATTCGGCCTGGTCGATTCTGACGGCCCGATGCAGGCGAGAGACATGGCGAGGGTGCTTGGGCCTCGACCCCGTAAACCCATCATGCGGTAGGCCCCACTCAGACCGATATCGAGGCCGCGATGCACACACTGGGTTTGACTCAACTGGACCCGATTGGTATATGGACACTGGTGCCACTACCCATATGACATCCGATTCAGGTACTCTCTCATCTTATTCCAATTTGAGCAACCCTCGCGGTATAATTGTTGGTAATGGCAATCCTGTTCCAATTCGTGGTTATGGTCATAAAACATTGTCTTTGTCTCCCCCTTATCCCCCTCTTATCTTAAAAAATACCCTACATGCCCCCAAATTGATTAAAAACTTAGTCTTTGTCCGTAAATTCACTACTGACAATTCCGTTTCTATTGAATTTGATCCATTTGGTTTCTCTGTAAAGGATTTCAAGACGGGGAGTCCTTTCATGAGGTGTGATAGTAGGGAAGATCTTTATCGTATCACACCCAGTCCCGGTCCATCGAGTCAAGCCCTGCCATCAGTTTTTGCAGTCATCTCTCCTTCCTTGTGGCATGCTCGTCTTGGTCATCCGGGGTCCTCTATTTTGTCAGCTTTAGATAAAAATAGCTTTATTTCATATAAGAGTACGAGTCGTACTCCAATTTGTCAATCTTTTTCTTTAGGAAAAATTGTTAAGTTGCCATTTGTAGACTCAAAATCTCATACTTTAATGCCATTTGATATTATTCATAGCGACTTATGGACGTCTCCTGTTCCTAGTTCTATGGGTCATCGGTATTATGTTCTTTCTTTGGATGATTATTCTAAATTTTTATGGACGTTTCTAATAACGAAGAAATCTCAAGTTTTTTCCATTTTCCTAAAATTTAGAGCATTCATCAGAACCCAATTCGACCGTGAAATAAAAAATATTTAGTGTGATAATGAAAAAGAGTATGACAATGGGGTGTTTCGGGAATTTTGTGCTACTAATGAGATAAATTTTCATTTTTCTTGTCCCCATACATCTTCACAAAATGGGAAAGCCGAACGTAAAATTCGTTCCATAAATAACATTATCCGCACTCTATTAATTCATGCTTCCGTACCCCAATATTTTTGGCATCACGCTCTTCAAATGTCTACATATCTACTTAACATAACTCCTTCCAAAGGTTTGACATATTCTTCCCTCTTCAGATTTTATATAATAAATATTATTATATGTAATTTATGGTAAATATTTACCATAAATTACACATAATAATATTTAACAAATATGTAGTAGGGGTGTGAACTCCTTTGTTCCAAAGGTTTGACATATTCTTCCCTCTTCTTGAGAATGCATATCGAACTTGACCACATCATTCATCGGATCAGCTAAAATAGAATGTTTTTATTAGACCTTCAAGCTAGACATGACTTGTTTTCACGATGAACTCGAACTAAACTCTCAATAATATCAATCATAGAAATAAATTACTTTCTAACCCATCAATTCTACTTTCCAAACAAGTCCTTTTGACACTTTCATCAGCTGCAAAACACGACTTGGTTTCATCGTGCAGACAAATTAAACTATCAACGACATTAATCATCCCAACAATTTTTTTATCCAAATCTTCAAAACGGCTATCCAATCTACTTCCCATATCCTAAAAAATAGGTCAAAAGAAAAGAAGAAAGAAATATAGTAAAAATAAACAAAAACAATACATTTCATGCAGATAATAAGAAAAGGTCAAAGAGGTCATACTGTGACTTGATTTACAATAGTAGAGTGTTCATCATCAAATTTCTTCTTTAAATTGGACACAACACCCTATATAATAAAAAAATATAAAAACTCTATAAATGTATAATAGGGAGTTTCAAATCCAGTTTATATGCATGTGTAAAGAACCCAAAAATCACAAAATTTTGCCGAATAAAGGTGAAATAAACTAGGGAGTTTTAACAAGTTATGCCTTAAGGCGGAGGTTGAATAACATCAACTATGCATTGTATCAGAAATCCAAAATCACAAAAACTCTGCTGGATATGACAAAAACAACACTGAAAGAACAAAGATAAAATAAAAAATTAAAATTTACATCAACTATGTGATCAATCAGTCGAGATGGCAAAGCCATACTGAAAGAACAAGAGCCTGAATCATCAGTAAATTGAAGTGCAATTGGATAATTCTGCCTCTCTTGTTCAGTAGCAACAACAACATTGACATTATATTTACTGAATCTCTATAAAAAAAATACAAAAACACATCACACATACAAAAACAACAATAAAGAAAAAAAACAAAAAGTAAGAAACAACAACGAACACAAAAAAAAATACATGTTCAACATGGAAGAAATTATCAATAATAACGCGATAAACAAGTTGCTTTGAAGGACCCCAACACAACATACGAGGAAGCTTCTGAGCCTTGTACTTTAAAAAACCCACGAATTGCAGGAAAAACCTCAAATGCCCAAACATTCAAAGCATAAGGAAAATTATTAATCATATACCTCTAATGGCTACCACACGCCATGGTCTTGAAATTTCTCAAACAACCACTAAGTGACCGTACCAACCAATCAAACCCAAGAGTACCCCAAGGATAAGACACGCGAAGAACATCATCATCAATTATCTTCATTGTATTATCTTAAATATAACAAACTTGATCACGACCCAACAACACACTCTCCACTATATAGACCTCAACGAGCCTAACAATATCACTATATTTCTCCCAAAACCCACTAGGACGATGAATTGAACTAACCTGTAAGAACCTCTTGAGATCACACAACATTATTCTTTCTTCATTTGGAAAATAGCGATTCAGCAGTCTATTTCGTCTACATGTCACAACACTAAAATCGTTGGCACAACAATTCAAACCGACAATAATATGGAAACACTCATGATCAAATACACATTCATGATCAAATACACATTCATGATCAAAAACCTTAAACTTTAACACATTATCAGTACTAGAAGAAAGTTGGGATAACACCAAGCAATGAAAAATATTATCACACAAGTGCACATCACCCAACTTCATGAAATGTCCAAACACACCCTTCTTTAATAACTCCAAATGAGAGACACTCAAAAAGTACATAATTAAATTCTTAAATTGAAAATCACCACTCCACATTGCAAGTCATTCAATGTTCAAACTTAAGCAAACAATCGTTTTCCTATAAAATAAAAATAATATAAAAATTCAAGAATTTATATAAGAATAAACCAAAATGAAAACAAAACCATTGAACTTTATATTTCAATGTTGATCAAAACTCTGACTTAAGGCATACATTTAGGAATCCAAAAAGTTAATCATAACTCTGCCTTAAGACAGAACTTTAGAATCCGAAAGTTGAACAAAACTCTGCCTTAAGGCATAACTTCTAATTTCAAAAGCTTACACAAAAATTCTGCTTTGAAGTCAAAGTTTTAGAATCTAAAAGTGAAACTAAACTCTGCCTTAGGGCATAACTTTAGAATTCAAAAAATTGACACAAACTCTATCATAAGGCAGATCTTTAAAATAAAAAAGTTACACAAAAGATTGCCTTTAAGCCATAACTTTAGAATAAAAGTTTTTATTTTTATTTTTTTAACAAGAAAACAATTAACATGTACCATATCAGTTGCTTGAATGTTACACAAACTAAAAATCACCTGCATCATAGAACAAAGAGATTGGTTCACAAAATTATACCGGAGAGACCTAATTCGCCTCAAACAAACACATACTCTTCATCAAAAGTCCCACAAACTATGCATTGAACAAGGTATGCCGGAGAAGGAATATTCAGTCGCATACAAAGACATACTAAGTCATCAAAAAAACCAACACTATGAAGATTCACCATAACATAGACAAATAAAAATATTAGATTGATCAAACTCTGCCTTAAGACTCCAAAAATTAATGAAACTCTACCTTGAGGTATACGTCAAATTGTAAAAATTAAAGAATTTAACAAAACAAAAACTACACTAAACAATCAGATTGGATCAACTACATAAAACAAATAAACTTCAATGATTAATTATGCCGGAATGGGCCTAAGTTCAACTTCATAAAACAAAAAATCATACCCCAGAGAGACCTAATTTACCTCAAACAAACACATAGACAAGGTATACAAAAATTAAAATTCGCAAAAATAATAGGGCAACAACATAATACCAAAAATACAAATGAATTGACCTGCAATTAACAAATTGATACACAATGAACGAATAAAATCTAAGCTTTGCCCTAATGAATGAAATTCGAAACAAAATATGAAACTTATAGAGAGCAATTACGAGCAGAAAATTGATTTTTACCTAAATTTCCTTACAGAGAGAGCACACGAAAGACATACACAAAGAAATCACAAAAAAAACCAAAATAACAGAGGGGGAAGGCTTAAAGCATGCAAGGGGTAAAATCATCCACAAAAAATCATCAAAAGAGGCAGAGGGGCATTAATTAAAGACCAGCGAAACGAAGGGCAAAAATTAAACACCAACGCATTTTAAGGGAAATCCATGCAAAAAAAGTTCTTTGTTTTTAAAATTTTGTGCCTAGTCAAACTAAAACATTTAAATTAGGACGGAGAGAGTATTTTTCATTGACTATCTGGAATGTTGTATTAAAAGTACCATACATTGTATAATTTTTAAAAAGAAAGAAGTTTCTTTGCAATTCTGGGATAACTTATTCCACCCTATGGTAGGTGTAAGTTATCCCAATACTATTTTTACTTTTGGAACAGAATTAATAACCAAACAAGGGATAAAAAGTTGCTAAATTTTTATTTCAAAATTATTTTTGTTTATCCTTCGTATCAAACGACCCCTTAAGGTACTTCTTTTTTTTTTATTTGCACCCTCTTCTCTTATCTCTTACTACAATTTACCCCTTAACCTATTATTTTCTTTGCAAAATTATAAAATAGCTGATTTTGTGAGGGGCATAATAGGAATAAAAAAATAAAACACATAAGAGGTGGAAGAGAATAAAGTTCATTTTGATTCTCACCATTAATAGCTCACATATTTGCGTTGTTTTTTTTATAAATGAAAATTAAAGTATTGCTAAAGTGCAGAACAATACTATTTTTTGGATCAAAATTTAAAGTTTATCATAATTGAACTAATCTTTAAGTTTTAAAGTGAGCTTGAAAATCCGGACCTGAATTTTGTTGGTGTTGGCATTGTGTGGAATTGTTGAGAACAATATATGGAGGTTGAATATAAAATTTGAAATCATTTAAAATTGATTTGGATAAAAATTGTGCTGAATTTTTTTAAACATCTCTTTATCAGTATCCTTACCTCAACTAGAAATTGAACCTCAGACTTCATAATTCTCAAACCACTCCATTAGTCAGTAACAATATTCTATTGAGATGTTTGACACATCTCTAAAGATGTTTGAAACATCCTTCATTCTACATCAGCTTCTTTTTCGGTCATCGTCATACTTTTATTCTTCTTCCTCCTCCTCATCTTCTTCTTCGAATTTTGGAGGAGATTTGACTTTTAGATCAAATTTTGAAGTTCTCCATGGTTGAACCAATCTTGAAGTTTTGAAGTGGATTTAAAAATTTAAAATTATAATTTTGTGTTGTTTTGAAATAGGTGTTATTTGAAATTGTTAATGATAGTATTTGAATGTTGACTACAAAATTTGAGATCATTTGAAGTTGATTTTGATTGAATTTGAATAAAAATCATTGTTGAAAATTTTCAAACATCACGAATTTATCATAATGTTCGAAACATCCTTTTTTCATTCATCATTGTTTTCTTCTTCTTTTCTTTCTTTTGTTTCTAGTGTTTTGAAATATGAGAGGAAGAGGGAAAGAAAGGTGAAGTGAGGGTTATGCACAGGCAACACAAAATAATTTTTAAACTTCTCATCGGATGTTTCAAATATTTGTGAAAGGTCCTTCTAAATGTTTATTAGCGCCTCAGGAAAATTTAAATTTAAGTTTAATATTTAAAACACGCTATAAGCTTGAAAATATCATTTTGTGTATCGAAATAGACTACGGACTAGTATAATATCACTTGAGCATGATAATAAGTTTACGGTATATTTGAAGTGATATAGGATCGGTCTCAGGTCCATTCAAATTGAAAACTACGTAATATACTAAAATTTCAAATAGACTTGCACAATTCTCAACTTTAAACGAACATAACTCTCAATATATAAAGAGTATTCTTACAATTGTATGTGACATAATAATAGGGGATCTTTACATAAGTGTAAAATATTAACATTTACTTTCATATTTTTTGCAAAATAGATTGTCTATCAGCCGGTAACATAAAATGTTCACTTAAATAGTATATCTCACTCAAGACTGTAATCCCAATAGCCAAACTAAGCAGGTTGGTAGATAATTATGTCTTTCTTAATTTTCTGCCAAAACTTATGAATACTAAACAAAATATACTCATTGTCTCCCTCATTTAAAGGATCTTTTTTCTAAAATTAAACATACCTGAAAATAAAATAAGCTTAAATAGGAATAAAAAAGTTTCAAATTATTATACCTATAAAGTGCAAAACTCCCAAAGGAAAAAATCATATCATATTAATACCCAAAAAATTGAAATATCATACCTGGAATATAGGAGGTATATATTGTTATGTCTTCTTTACTTATGTATTTTCTCTTTCGAACTACTTTGATATGTGTTACTTGAGCCGATTATCTTTCAGAAACAAACTCTCTATCTCCACAAAGTAGGGGTAAGCTATGAGTACACTCTACCCTCCCCAAACCTCACATGTGGGATTACACCAGGTATGTTATGTTGTAATATAAGAGGTATATAATTGTTGTAAATCCTCAACATTTTGCTAAGTATTATGCTCTCGTTCATACTCTAAGATGGGCATAGGGGCATTTTATTACGCTCTCGTTCATACTATAAGATGGGCACAAGGGCATTTGAAAGGTTATAAAGGTATATATAACACCTAAATTTCATGCTTAGGAGGTAGTGTGGATGTTTAGTAGAGGGGATAAGTAGTTTGGGATAACGGAAATTGTTTAAGAGTTGAAGGACTTCAGCCGCACATGTCCTAACTTCAAATGATAATATCTCCCGACTTATAATGAATTGAGTTAGGGACTATATATCAAATGAAATACATTTGAGTGTAATTTCCAGAATTCCAAACCATTCGTTATTTCGACATTCCTACAAAAAGTTATGATATTTTTACTGAATGATAGCAGAGCAATCACGAGACCTCAAGCTAACCATGGCAAATGGTTCATCCGTGGCCAGTGGTTGAACCATGGTAAATTACAATCTGTGGGTTGAGTGGAAGGTTCCAACTGTGGGGCACAGTTTCCCAGGCCTATTTCATGGTCATTGTCGGAGCTTCAATTCCAAGGTATGTTAAGGCTCACTCCTTTTTTTGGCATGTTTATTGAAGCGTTGGAAGTACTTTCCGCAGTTTATAGCATCTCGTCATGTTGACGTCATATGGTTTTCTTATTGGTACCATGAACACTAGAAATGCTAGGTCATGACTTGCTAGTCTACATGGAAGAATGAGAAGGTGATGGTACTTAGTTTATTGAGCGATATTGTTGACTCTTATGGAAGAGGGAAGTAAAGTGGTAGGTCGTCTCCACAGTAGTTAGAAGTGTAATGATTCTTTCCTTAATGGGTTAAGAAGCTCTTATATAATGCCTCGTATGATATACGTATTCATGTTAAAAGGAATCCATTAGAGTTAATATGAGATTGATGTTGTTGATGATGGTTTTCAAAGGTATATCATGAGTCTAACGATCTTAGGTCATTTCGATGAGTTCATAGAAGATCTAGAAATCTCTTATGACGCTCCGCATACGTATGTAAGTAATACCTATAGGGGCATGGACATAGTAGTATGGCTTACCACCAGACGACCGGTTGGCCAGACGAGCGTTACCACTGAGCTACGACCAGTTGGGCATATAGTTACTTACCATCAGGTTATGGCAGGTCGAAAAGACATGTGTTCACCATCGGGCTACAGCCGGTAGGTCAAACGAGTATTACCACTGCAGTTGGACACGATAATACTGAGTCCCATACTTGGTCCAGCTATGACTGAGTCCCTTTTTAGGGCCGGGTATGATCGAGTCCTTCTCTAGGGCCGGGTACGATATGATGTTGACCATGTTTGGGCAGATATGTCCACCATCGAGCTTCGGCCGAATGGGCAGTTATGCAATTACCACTAGTTGGGTAGTTACGTATCGTTGGTTACCACTGGCCAGGCAGACACATTATTTACCACAGATCAGTTGGGCAGATGAACAGTTAAGGTTATGACATTAAGGTAGTAGTATAGAAAAAGGTTAAAGGATAGGTATGATCATTATGTAAATTATGACTCAGAAATATTTTAGAGGTTCAGGTGTATTCGAATCTCTCTCTTTTACAATTATGTACTAATGTGTTTTATTTCTGCCTTACATACTCAGTACAGTATCTCGTACTGACGTCTTTTTGCCTGGGGATGCTACGTTTCATACCACGCAGATTCAGGTTGGCGAGGAGAGGACCCGCCTTTATAGATTGTGTTCAGATATCAACTTTTGTTAGTGAGCTCCATTTCCTTCTAGAGTACATCCGAGTCAGGATTATAATTATGTTATGTTGGTGCCTTGGGTATGTAAAGGGCCCTGTCCTGACTTATATATTATGATGACATTCTCTTTAGAGGAGTTGTATACTGGTCCCATGTTATATAATTGTTCAGTATGGCCTTGTCGGCCTCAATATGTGTGTGTGTGTGTGTATATATATATATATATATATATATATATATATATATATATATATATATATATATATATATATATATATATATATATATATATATATATATAAGTTCTTCTGTTTGCAGGTTTTTATGTTGAGTAGTGTTACGCTTGTCATTTTGAGGCCTTGTTGGCCCAGACAGTTGTGTGTTTGTGTAATGATATCCATGTGATTTTCCCAGGCCATCCAGGCACCGGGTGTCGGCCACCCCCCTCTCCCCAAGGTTAGGGTGTGACAACTGTGCCCTTGGACAATCACATATGTTCAATATTCATTAATTATTATTAAGAAACTGAGATTACTGGAATAATCAACATCACTAAACTGAGACATGTATTTATGAACTGATTATCAGACTTAGGGCTGGCCAGTGGGTCGGGTCGGCCCGGTCCCGCCCCAACACCTCCCCGGTCCCGCCCCTAACCCGAATAGTTAAAAACAAAAATTGCGGTGTCGGGACTCGAACCGGGATGGGAAATGTCTCATCCTGGCCCGCCCCAGTCCCACCTGTCCCGGCCCGATCCCAGTCCCGCCCCGGTCCCAAACCGATCCCACCCGAAATCGTCCCTTTTGCAAAAATAGTCGTTGCTCCAATGACCATTTTACATTTTGGTCGTTGTGCAATGGCCATTTTTGGCCTCCCCCTACCCCCTTAATATTTATTTTTAACCCATAAGTTATTATATTTACACTTTAACCCAATTTTCCAACTATAAATACCTCATTTTCTCTTCATCTTTCTCACAAATCTTCATACAATCTCTCTAATCTCTCAATATATCTCTCTACAAGTCTACATTGTCTACTAAATATTCAATTTTATTTATTCATTTGGGAATTGGGAGTGAAGTTGGCAACTAGCTTGAAGATCTTCCATCAAGCAAAGTTTCAATTTTCAACCTCTCAATTACACGTCGACGTTTGGTACATTCATTCCTTCATTAAATTATTATTGTCTATTTATTTTATTTAGCGCACTTAATTTCATTTACTTTAATTATTTATTAGTATAATTATAAATTTATAATGGAAGGATTTAAACGTATGCTTATGGGTAGGGGTCAGGCAGGCTTCTTCTAGTAGGGGCAACAAGGGCAAGGGTACTTTTTCTAGTCATCCTATTCCTACACATGATGATTTTGTTGATGCTGAACATTTTCCTACAATACCATTAGATTTAGACGAGGAGCTATTTTCTGGAACTCAAGAACACTTTAATTTAGACTCTGGATGATCCACCCACTAATGTTGATGACAACACACTCACTAGTGCACCTTCAACTTAAATGCCTCCTATTCCCCCTAGTATGAGACGAGGTCCAGCAAAACGCCCATTAAAATAAGATGCATGGATATTTTTTATAGGGACGTGGAGAATGAAGTAGCTAGATGTAAAATTTGTAAAGATGTTTTAAAATTTAAAACTGGAAAAGGTCACGGTGGGACGGGGGGTTTAATGAGACACGTAGTAAGGGCTCATCCAGCTAGGTATGCCCAATACGAGGCCCAAAACTGGGTGCGCAAATGCCCGCTCCATCGGGACAAGGTTCACATACTAATATTGTCCCGGACCAAGTACATGGTCAAATTAACCCTATGACGGGGGAAATTGTAGGCCCTAAATACAATAAACATAGAGATAGGGAAGCAATATCAAAATTAATTGTTGTGGAGGGTTTGCCTTTTTCATTTCCTTCATCTCCCGGTTTTATTCATTACATTAGAGATTTGTATAATCCTGCTTTTAACGGTTTTTCTAGATCAACTGTTAAGAGATATGTATTTAAATTTGTACATGAATATCAACAGTATTTACGTTATTCATTATATCATTTCAATGGCAAAGTGTCTATCACTTCTGATATAGGCCGTAGTACTAACGACCATGATTATTTAACGGTAACTTGTCATTGGATAGATTATAAATGGTCTATGCAAAAATGTATCTTAGCATATAGATATATAGATGATAGGCACACTGGTAATTTTATTGCAGAAAATATTTATCAAGTGTGCGATTATTACGGAATAACCGATAAAATTATGACTATTACATTAGATAATGCTTCTTCTAACAATTACGCTATTACAATTTTTAAAAATAGTTTAACTCCATCTTTTTCAGGTCATTTTCATATAAAATGCGCGTGCCATATATATAACTTAATTGTAAATGATGGTCTATCACTTTTTGAAGACATTCTTAGTAAAATACAATTTGCTATAAACTTTATTTTTAAAAATAATAGAATACAATGAAAAAAAGAATATAAAAAAACTTGTCACGATTGCCAACTACCTTATAGAAAAATTTCAGAAGAAGTACCCACTAGGTGAAATTCTTTATACGAGCAACTACTTGTTGCTTATGACTATAGAAAACCTATAACTTTATTTTTTAACTCTCATAATCAAAATCCAGCTTATATGGTTGTAGATAGCGATTGGGTAAAAATTTCTGAACTTGTTGTATTTTTAGAGAATTTTTTTCAAGCAACAAAAGAATTTTCCGGTATATATTATCCTACTATTTCAATTATGTTGTTTTATATAGCTCTAATATTTTTATTACTTAGTGCATATATGGAAAAACCAGCTTATATGATAGCTATTAAAAAAATATTTATCAAAATAAAAAATATTTTATTCCTATTCCCGCTATTTATATTATTGGTGATGTATTAAATCCGACTATTAAAATAGACGGTACTAAATCACTTATTGAAACTATTTACGATTGTATAGAAGTACTACCACCTCCAAGTCCCAAAAATCCAAATCACCCACCACTTATTGAACAAACTAAAGAAGAAGTGTTGTCTAGCGTAGAAGACCAATGCAAAAAAGTATATAGGTTTTATCAACAAGAAAGTGCTAGTAACCTACCGGCTTCCATACCATCTTCTTCTTCTTCAACACAACCTCACAAAAGACATGATGTTTCTACGGCTAGTATTGAAAGCCTCAGAAATAGAATGTGCGACCGTACCGCTACTAACCAAATTAGCGAGTTTGATATTTTTGTTTTGCAAGGTTCTGTACCATACCAAGCAGTTCTCAATGAAGAAAGACGTGAAGACTTGCTGAAATACTGGAGGGGGAATGAGAAGACCTTTTCGACACTTTTAATGATGGCCCGAGATATTTTGAATATTCAAGCGTCATCAACTGCGTCTGAAAGCGTTTTTTCTGCCGGCAGATATCAAACAGGAGACCACAGACACTCATTAGCCGGAGACAACTTGTAGATTGTAGTATTATTCAGAGATTGGATACGAGCGGAGAGGAGAAGGTGCGGTCAACCGGAGATCAACGAAGAAGAAGTTGAAAACTACAACGAAATCTTATCTGAAGGTGGTGGAAGCGACGTGGATAAATTTGACCAACAAATACCAATTCCAACCGAAGAACCACATGAAGTTATTAAGAAACTAGAACAGGTTTTTTTAAGAATGTAATTTTTTTAATTGCAATTTTATTAAGTAATTTGCAACTTTTGGACAACACCACAAAGTTGCAATTTCGACAATTGTATTTGTATTACAAAAAGTTCATATGTCTATTAAATAATATAATAGGCACAAAAACAGCCTTGGAATGTTTTTATTACACTATCTTGTCTTGTTTAATTATTGAGTTTTTTATACATATGTTATTAAAAAAAAAAGGAAAAACCGCCCGGATCCCGATATTGATCCCGACGGTAGCGGGATCGGGATGGGACTTTGGCAAATCCCGCCAAACCCTATCCCGCCAGCCCCAACCCCGCCCCCTTTACCCGTCCTGCCCCGCCCCGACCCCGCCAAACCCGGCCCGCCAGTCCCGAGCCTGGCCCATTGGCCAGCTCTAATCAGACCTGAAGCCTTAATTGTTCTAGACTTGCTGAGTTACTAGACCGTGACTCATGATTATCAAATACGAGTCTATATTGATTACATTTCGAGTTCACAATATTCGAAATGAAGATCATGAACGAACTACGAAACTACGACATCTAGAGAATAGAATTTCTGTAACTATTCACGGAACTAAGGCATAACTATGTTTTGAGGCAATTCGTAATAGTCAAAGAACGTGGCGTAGGGAGAATCATCTACATTCCCAAAACGTAGAGAGTTAGCTTCACATACCTTAATTCCATGCTCTTGAGCGTAATACAATGTCCTTCAACCCTTTCAACTTTAATCTAAAGCAATACAAGTAAAAGGGATTTCATATTAGCAAATAAAACTCATTCTTTGATCATCTAAGTATTTTATACAACACTTGGTGGGCAAAAATCTCCACAACTTCCATTAATGGGGATTTCTTCACCCAATCCCATTATATTATTTTTAGGTGATTCTACAATCCCAATTTTGCTAAAATTAACACCATTCTTCATCATCCATATGATTACAAGAATGCTAAATTAACAATCGCAAAACCCTATTATAGTTCATGTGCTTTCCTTTAACAAACCCATTAACTTGTCTTCCAACAACTCATCAATTCACAACTACCAATGATTAGTAGAGGGAAAAAGATTACCTTTTTGAAGTTCTAACTTCTTTAATTCAAATTCTAGGGCTTCCACGTCCCACGATGAAGTCTCAATCAAGGTTCTATGAATTAGAATGGTTTACTCAAGTTAGAAGAGTACTAGGGATTTGAATTCATACTAGAATCGTTGAAGAACTTTACCTTGGAGGGTTCTTGAGGATTGAGACTTGTTCTCTCTGTCTCTAGGATGTTTTTTCGAGCTACAGGAAGTTAGGGAAATAAACCCTAAGCTTAAATATAACTTAAAATATAAAAATCTGAAGGTTTGACCTGAAACTCGGCCCATTCGCGATGGGCCCACGATACAGGGCCATCGCGGGGCCCCTTACAGGTTAAACTTTCAGAGTGGGTGATTTCATATGCTCAACTCGCGATGTGGGGCCATCACACATGCCCCTACGCGCGGCTAGTGGCCATCACGGGTGGCCCTTATCGACTTCTGCGCAGTGTTTTTGTAACGCGCATGACTTTTTGTACAGAGCTTTCTTCAGCTTCCACCATATACCATTGGAAATGTATTTCAAAGATCTACAACTTCATGTTTTAAGTTTTCTCAAATTCTTAATAGATTTACAGAAATCGGGCTGGAAGGTAGACCTACCATAAATTTAACCGATTCTATCGAATCCTAAGTTTTCTCAAATTCTCAACGGATTCAAAATAACTATTTCCACCCAAACTCATCCTGATAGTACTTCACATGTATAAAATGTCACATTAATACTCATTTAATACATCCACATCTAATCCGAATTTACAGAGTGTTACATGCTCGTACCTTAATCAATTATACTTGATATTTGCTACCTCCCATAAATATAGGTACCAGGTAACTCTATCTTTCAAGGTATATACAAATTAAAATAAATAACCTTGTGTTTTTGCCTCGGCTCATATTTGTAAATATATGTGATATTTGTACTTCGATTTTATGAACTACAAAGATGTATTGAGCGTATAATTTGCATCTTATACTTCATTATATACTCCCGATATATGTTTCTTTCATCTATTTTAGTTGTCCTGTCATGACCCATGACTCTTGTTGTCGACATTGATATCTTTTTGCAAAGTACAACAAAATTGGTTATTTGAGAAAATAGGATATGCAGATACAATATAATATTGTGGATTGTTTGATCATGTTGTATGGAGAAGAGTGTTGGCTAGTCAAGAATTCTCACGTTCAGAAGATGAAAAATGCAGAGATGAAAGTGTTGTGATGAATGTATGGGCAGATTGTGAGAGATATGATTAAAATGAAGATATTCAGGATAAGGTATTGTAATGACCCATTTGGTCGTTATGGCACTTTGACCCATTCACCCCCGGTGACCTTTATCCGAGCCCTATTAGTATGACTTTAACCCACGGGGATGGTGCAGTTCCCAAAGTGATCGAGCGAGAATTTTAAAGTGAAAAATATTTGACCAATAGTTGACTTTTGGGTAAATGGACCTTTTTTAAAAGTATGTCGATTCAAAGAGGTCTGAATAGTCGATTAGGACATAATGGGATATTCAGTTTGGTTCCTGAGGAACTCAGGAGCGTTTTAGGTTATTGGTCGAAAAGTTGATCTTGAGCCATTGGGTGTTGACTCAATCAAATAGACCTTTGTTTGGAATTCTGAGACCACGAGTGAGTTCGTAGCGTATTTTTATGTGTGAATGCATGTCTGGTTTGTGTCTAGGAGGTCTCGAATGATTGTCGAATTTTGGGGTTGAGTTTGTGAAAACTAGCAGTTTTCTAGTGTCTGGTGTCTGCCGTAGCGGCACCTGAGGCGCCATAGCAGACCCGTCACAACGTGGCCTAATCTGTTAGGGCGAGTTACGGGGAGTTGTGTTGAGTCACCGTAGCGAGCAGTGGGTCACTGGCGCGGATCCACTGTAGCGCACTAGTGACCGCTGCAACGGAAGATGGGGACTAGATTATATTTAATGCATTAGTTAAAACCCTTCATTTTCTATCACTTCATTTATCATTCCTAAGCATTTTGGAGGCGAATTGAAGGAGTTCTTGGCTGATTTCTATTGTGGGTAAGTTCCTTAACCTAGAATTCATTCCTTTATCTTTCCTAAACTTGAATCCATTCTAGAAATCATATAGAACTTAAGAAGGAAGATGTGTTTTAATGTCTATTTCACTATTTGAGTTTTAACCTTTCTAAATGAGAATTGTTGGTGGATTTGACTAATCTAAGTATGGATTTTGAAAATTTAGTAACCAATAGTCTTGAATCTTCCATTTAGATTGATGAATTGAAAGCTTGAAAGTTAGGGTTTATACCAAATTGGGGGTTTTGACTTGAACAATGGAATTGACCTACTCTTGAGTTAATTTAGCAATTGAATAGTAGAATTAGACTTCTAGAATGTTAGATTACCATGCGTGGAACGATTGACTTGATATATTCTCATTGACATTAATATCATTCATACATTCATGATCATACATTAGGATCGGGTTGCGCGCTGCAACATATATACATATATTGGACCGGGTTGCACGTTTCGCAATATATACATATATTGCATTGCGTTGTACTTTCCTCAATATATACTTATATTGGATCAGGATGTACGTCGCATCAGGTACATGGACTTCACGGGTCCCTCATGGGTCATGACTATCGAGGCATGGAGGTATTCCGCTCGAAGAGTGTGTGTATCATTGCATTGCATATGCATTCATATTCACATATTCATACTTATTGGATTAAGACTTGGTATTTGTAGTTGTGATGCTATTCTTGGACTGTGTAGTATTTATTTGATTGTGAGCATGCCTATCTTTCAGTCTCTTACTTTATATATGATAAATAACTGTTGTCGGCCTATGATACCTATCGGTACATAGTGTTTGTACTGATATTATCTTGTTTTATTCTTGTATGAGTGCAGAGTACGTGACAAGGTCCACTTTCTCTCCTTGTGACTGATTTCCGAGGCTTTGCTGATGAGCATCTAGGGTGAGCACATGGACGAATCCGTAGCCCGATGTCTCTCTTATCTACTTGTCTTATTTTGTTATTCTAAGATAGTATTTTACTTTGCACACTATGTATTAGTATTCAGACTTGTAGTTATGTAGTAGTGGCTCTTGTACGACCTTAGACCAGATTCTTTGGGATTGTTGTATTACTTCCGCATTATTTCCTTAGCCATCCTAGACTTATTATATATATATTTGATGGTTGGGTTCTGCTTTATTTGATTGAGATGTGATTAAGGGACGGGTTCGCCTACCAAGTGGGAAAGGGGTAGGTTCCCGCGCGTTCCCCGATTTGGGACGTGACATGTGTAGACGGCCTCGTTGGAGGACAAGATGCGGTAAGTGAAGCTTAGATGATACGGGCATGTGAGGAGGAGATACGCGAATTGTCCAGTGCGGAAGTGTGAGAGGTTGCCTATGAACATAGGAGGTAGATGTAGACTGAAGAAGTATTGGGGAGAGGTAATTGGACATGAAATGGTGTAGCTGCAGCTTATTGAGGCCATGACCTTAGATAGGAGGTTGAGGAGGACACATATTAGGGTAGAAGGTTAGTAGGTAGTAGAACGTTGTCTCATTTTTCTTCCTCACTAATAGTCGTAGTATTTCTCATGTAGTTTCTTATCCTTCGATTTCTAATACTATCTATTGTCTTTTGTTTTTCCCTTAGCGTACTATTTTATTGTAGTTACTGTTGCTTTTCCCTTTTTGACATGCTTGTTTTTGCTTTATCCTGAGCCGAGGTCTATGGAAAACAACCTCTCTATCTCTCAAAGTATAGGTAAAGTTTGTGTGCACTCTACCCTCCACAGACCCCACTTGTGAAATTATACTGAATATGTTATTATAATTGTTGCAGTTATAGGACGAATTTAAAAGAGTACCTTCCTTGTTTGGAGAAAAAGTTGAATTCTTAAAACAAAAACCTGCTTGTACAACCCTTATAGAGCAACCTCTCTAATTTAACGATATATTTTTGTAAGTAATGAATTTATCATGCCTCTCCATATTTGTTTTATTTTCTCACTAAATTTCACATTGGATTTAGGTTACACAGATAGAGCCTGAGGTAAAGATCGAACATTCATGCTTTTCTTCAATAAATTCTAAGTTACAAATATTATAAAGCACACACTAAACCACTTTATGGACATGCAAGAACCCCAATCCATCATTGATTCTCTTTCTCCTGGGAACAAAGAGCAAATATCTACTACTTCTTGTTCTATATATCTTTCAAATTCTGAAAATGCCAAGATTCCTATCTCAGTCCGTCGTTGTTATCGCCTAATCCAAGTCCTAAGAGTACCCAGACCACATTATTAACGTGTACCACTTGTCATAGAATTCCAATTCAATTCCACCACCATAATTAGAATATATCCCATATTTATGTATATATTTAGTGATATAGAATTATGGTAAGTAGAGGATTTCTTATTGTACTAGGGTTATACACATTATACACTATATATATATATTTGTATTAATGAGAAAGCCTCCCCAAGGGCGATTAATACAATCTTACATGGTATCAAGAGCCAAAACCATAACTTAGAAAAATACTCTTTGCCGCCTCCCCCCCCTCTCGGCCGACGACACTTGTAATTTTTCTTCCCAATCCCCACCACTCTAATGGAGAATTTGGCTACACCTACCTCTTCCGATGCTTTCACTTCTACCCAAGTCGTCATCCAACCACCCACAACCCTCTACTCATCGTCTTTCCATCTGACACTCGCCGTTACTAACATCAAAAATTTAATACCTATAATTCTTGATCAGGAAGATGGCCAATATTGGTCATGAGTGGAACTATTTCGAATCCATGCATATGTATATCATGTGCTTGACCATATAGACGACTCTTTCCCTCGTCCTCCTGATATGGACGACATCATATAACGTCTCCTCGATGCCATGGTCAAACAGTGGATATATGACACTATATCCAATGATTTACTATAAATAATCATGAAAACGGGTGCCTCCGCCCGTGATCTATGGACACGTTTGGAAGAAATTTTTCAAGATAACAAGAACACTCGCGCAGTGTACTTGGAAGAACAATTCAGCAACACCCGTCTTGAAAACTTTTCTAATATGTTGGAGTATGGAAAACAGTTAAAACTAGTGGCTGACCAATTGTCCAACGTCGGCACTCCTATTTCCGAAATGAAGATGGGGTCAACTGGTTGCAGGCCTCCTAAAGGGTGAATATGACATGTTAGCCACAATGATACAAAGGGCTGACCCCCTACCCAGTTTTAACAAAGCTCGTTCGCAACTAATGTTAGAGGAGACACGACGCGCGAAGCAAGACGAGCACAACCAAAAGGCGTTAGTAGTTGACACATGAAAAAAAAAAAATACGGCCGTCGGAATCGCGGCTGAATCGCGACTGCAGGGGCGGCAGAGGTTGCATAAGTGGACGTAATGGGAAGGGCCATGACAAGGCGGCAGGGGACATCAGGCCAACCAGCAGCAACAAAAGCCAGTCATTCAGCATCGTGGGCAGCCCGGCAGATGCTTACCATCCAGGGAACTGGGCTGCATTTCTAGCAGGCCAGCCAGCCTAGTTCCAGTTTCAGAACCTACGGATTTTGGGCCCAAGTCCAGGTTATCAGCCAACCCAGTTCCAGCAGCCTCAGGCCCATCTCACCCAGGCCCACATCTCGCAGCAGCAACCCAGTAATTTGGCCCCCTCTGAATTGGGTTAGGCTTTTAGCAGTTTGATCATGTAGCAGCCCAATAAAAATTGGTATATGGACTCGGGCGCCACATCTTACCTCTCCCGCTCTGCAGGTAAGATTCCCAAACTGTTTCATTTAAAGCATCATCAATACATTACTGTTTAGGGGTGGCGGATTAGGCGGGCTCAGATGCAGCGGCCAGATGCTGGCGAGGTCGAGTCGAGGCGGGGGCCGGGGTCGGGATCGGGACTAAGCGGGCCTAAGCGGGTCAGATGGCGGGACTGCTCCGATCCGTCCGATCCCGATCCGTCGATATCGAGGCGTAGGCGAGCTCGGGTCGGGCTTTCGGGTCGAGCGAGGCGGAGTCGGGTTTTCCTTTTTTTTTTTAAATAACATATGTATAAAAAAACTCAATAAACAAAACAAGATAGTGTAATAAAAACATCCCGAAATTTGTTTTTGTGCCTCTTATATTATTTAATAGACATATGATTTTTTGTAATACAAATACAATTGTCTAAAATCTAAATTGCAACTTTATGGTGTTGTCAAAGTTGCAAATTACTATAATAAAATTGCAATTAAAAATTACATTTCAAAAAAATGCATTTCTAATTGCTTGATGATTTCATGTAGTTCTTCGGTTGGAATAGGTATTTGTTGGTCAAATTGATCCCACGTCGCTTCCCACTACCTTGTTAAGATTTCGTTGTAGTTTTCATCATCTTCTTCGTTGATCTCAGGTTGACCGCACCTTCTCGCTCAGCTCATGTATCCAATCTCTGAATAATCTTGCAATTTCCAAGCATCTCGACCCAATGAGTATGCATGGTCTCCTATTTGATATCTGCTGCGAGAAAAAGCGCTTTAAAGCCTTGATTGATGGCGCTTGAATATTTCAAAACATCTCGAGCCATCAATGAAAGTGTCGGAAAAGGTCTTCTCATTCCCCCTCGATTATTTGACAAGTCTTCTTGTCCATCTTCATTGATAACTTCTTGATCTGATGCAGAACCACTGCAAAACAAAATATCCAACTTCGCTAATTTGGTTAGTAGAATGCGGCGCACATTCTATTTACGAGGCTTTCAATACTGTGCCTTGAAACAACATGTCTTTTGTGAGGTTGTGTTGAAGATGAAGAAGATGGTATGGTAGCCGATGCGTTACTAGCATTTTCTTGTTGATAAAATCTATATATATTTTTGCATTGGTGTTCTCGCTATTCAACACTTCTTCTTTAGTTTGTTCAATAGGTGGTGGGTGATTTAGATTTTTGGGACTTGGAGGTGGTAGTACTTCTATACAATCGTAAATAGTTTCAATTAGTGATTTAGTAAAGTCTATTTTAATAGTAAGTTTATCTGAGAACCAATAATATAAATAGAAGGAATAGGAATAAAATATTTTTATTTTGACAAACATTTTTAATAGTGCCTTATAAAGTGGTTTTCCATATATTCACTAAGTAATAAAAATATTAGAGTTATATAAAATAACATAGTTGAAATAGTAGGATAATATATCTTAGGAAAATTCTTTTGTTGCTTGAAAAATTTCTCTAAAAATACAATAAGTTAGGAAATTTTTACCCAAATCACTATCTAAAATCATATCAATTTGGGTTTTTATTATGAGAGTTAAAAAATAAAGTTATAGGTAATTTATAGTCATAAGCAACAAGTAGTTGCTCGTATAAAGAATTCCACCTAGTCGATACTTCTTGTGGAATTCTTCTATAAAATGATCCACAATCGTGACAAGTTTTTATATTCTTTTCTCGTTGTACTTTATTACTTTTAAAAATAAAGTTTATAGCAAATTGTATTTTACTAAGAATGTCTTCAAAAGTGATAGACCATCCTTTACAATTAAGTTATATATATGTACCTTGCATTTTTATATGAAAATGGTCTGCAGAAAGATGGAGCTAAACTATTTTTAACATTGTAATTGCGTAATTGTTATTAGAAGCGTTATCTAATGTAATAGTCATAATTTTATACGGTAATTAAGTAATAATCACACACTTGATAAATATTTAACGCAATAAAAAGTACCGGTGTGCCTATCATCTATATATCTATCGCTAAAATCGTTTTTGCATAGACCATTTATAATCTATCCAATGACAAATTCTGAGTTAAATAATCATGGCCGTTAGTACTCGACCTATATCAGGCAGTGATAGAATACTTTGCCATTAAAATGATATAATAAACGTAAATATTGTTGATATTCATGCGCAAATTTAAATACATCTCTCTTAACGATTGACCTAGGAAAAGCGTTAAAAGCGAGGATTATATATATCTCTAATGTAATGAATAAAACGGGAGATGAAGGAAATGAAAAAGGCAAACCCTCACGACAACTAATTTTGATATTGCTTCCCTATCTCTATGTTTGTTGTATTTAGAGCCTACAATTCCCGTCATAGGGTTAATTTGACCATACTTGAGTGGGCGGTGATGCTCGGTATGTGAACCTTGTCCCGATGGAGCGGGCGTTCTTTTCCGGTTTTGAAGCTTTGGTATTGGCGCATACCTAGGCGGATGAGCACTTACTCGTGTCTAATTAAACCCCAGTCCCAGTGACCTTTTCCGATTTTAAATTTTAAAATATTTTTACAAATTTTACATATGGCTACTTGATTCTCTCGTCCCTATCAAAAAATGTCCATGCATCGATTTTAATGGTCGTTTCTTGGACCTCGTCTCATACTAGGGGGAATAGGAGGTGTTTTGATTGAAGAAGGTGCACTGTGGGCGTGTTGTCATCAATATTAGTGGGTGTATCGTCTAGATCATCGTCTAAATTAAAGTCTTCTTGAGTTCCAGAAAATAACTCCTCATCTAAATCTAATGGTATTGTAGGAAAATGTTGAGTATCAACAAAATCATCAATGTGTAGGAATAAGATGACTAGAAAAAGTACCACTTGCCACTGGTTGCCTCTACTAGAAGAAGCACCCTTACCCTTACCCTTAAACATACCTTTTAATCCTTCCATTTTAATTATGATAATAAATAATTAAAGACAATAAAATTAAGTGCGCTAAATAAAATAAGCAGAACAATAATAATTTAATGAAGAGCGAATGTACCAAGCGCCGGCGTCGCGTCGGCGTATGTAATCGAAGGATTGAAAAATTGAAACTTTGCTCGATGGAAGATCCTAAAGCTAGTTGCCAACTTCACTCCCAATTCCCAAATGAATTAATAAAAATTGAATATTTAGCAAATAATGTAGAGAATATATTGAGAAATTAGAGATTGTAGGAAGATTTGTGAAAGATGAAGAGAAAATGAGTTATTTATAGTTGAAAAAATTGGGTTAAAGTGTAAATATAATAACTTATGGGTTAAAAATAAATATTAAGGGGTAGGGGGTTGGGGGAGGGGGCCTAAAATGGCCGGTGGGCAACGGCCATAATCTAAAATAGCCGTTAGTGCAGCGGCCATTTTCTAAAGAGGTTTAAGAGGTCGGGGTCGGGCTGGGGCGGTCTCGGGCGGGCTCGATCAAAGCGAACTTTGAGGCGAGCTCGGGTGCTGGCGGGGCGAGACATCGTCCGTCAGGGATTGAGTCTCGCCAGATTAAATTTTTTTTTTTTTAGAAGCGAGTGGGGGCGGGACGGGGCGAGGTCGGGCCGAGAGGTCGGAGTGGGTCGTCGACCGGCAACGACCTTATTACTGTTGGAAATGGTCATCACATTCTAATTCAGGGCTATGGTACCGCCTACACACCACCGCCTCACCCATCCTTTTCCCTTAACAATGTCATGTATGCCCCGAACATCATTAAGAACTTAATTTTTGTTCACAAATTTACTCATAATAATTTCGTCTCTGTTTACTTTGACCCTTTTGGTTTTACTGTGAAGGGTATTCGTACGGGGATACCTCTTACGAGATGCAATAGCACGGGGAATCTTTGTCCATTCCCATCCACATCCGCTGCCAGCTTTTGCTCTCCCATATCTCTATCCGCTATCTCTCCGTCAACTTGGCATAATAGGCTTGGTCACCCAGGCGCCCCAGTTTTTAATTTTCTTAGAGGCAATAATTTTATTACATGTAATAATGGAAAACTTGCCCAGCACTGTGTTTCTTGTTCGTTAGGCAAACATGTTCGTCTTCCGTTTAAATCATCTACTAGTGTTACATTTTCTCTATTTGATATTATTCATGCTGATTTGTGGACATCTCCTATCTCTAATTCACTGGGTCACAAATATTATCTTGTCTTGTTAGATGATTTTTCTCATTATATTTGGATTTACCCGATAAAATTTAAATTCAAAGTGTTTGCCAAATTTCATGAGTTTCATACCTTCATCAAAACACAGTTTGAAAAATGCATTAAATCTTTTCAGTGTGATAATGGTCGTGAATTGAATAATTTCATGTTTCACCGATTTTGTCGTAATAATGGCATGGTTTTTCGTTTCTCATATCCCCACAGATCGCCTCAAAATGGTAAAGTGAAACGAATCATCCGCACCATAAATAACATGGTTCGTACCTTACTGTTTCATGCATCCCTTCCTCCGTCCTTCTGGGTCTATGCCGTCAAAATGGTAGAATACATCATAAATATTTTACCTACCAGCACCCTTAAAATATGACCCCCACCAAAATTTTGTACCGTCGGATCCCTTCATACGACCATCTTGGGATATTTGGTTGTCTGTGTTTTCCCAATTTTGCCTCCATCGCCCCTCACAAATTAGCACTTCGAACCACACCATGTGTCTTCGTAGGCTTCCCGTCTAATCATAGAGGCTATCTCTACTATGACATGTCCACTCATCAAATCCACGTCTCTCGTCACGTCACGTTTGACGAGGCCAATTTTCCTTTTTCGGATATTCACAAGTTTTGAAAAATAGACTACACCTTTCTTGACGAGTCCGAAATCTCCCTCGTCATTCTCAGCGAACTGTGTCAGTCCACAGCCCAAACACCACCTCTGCCACTCCATCACGACATCACCGACCAAATTGCGGTTCGCACCTCCAGCCACCACCACCGACAGTCGCTCTGTGTCTCCGTCACCTTCATATTTTCCGACACCAGTCGTGCCGATTGCCACTACCGGAAATCTGCCCACCATCTCAGTTTCATCACCAGTCATTGTCCCAGTCACGGTGTCACCGACACAATATCAATGCATTCCCGCAACCCCTTAAACCACTAGAAATCAACCCCGTACCACCACCGGAACACCGACCCTACCTTATAGTCACAACCCTCCACCGACTCCTTACCCTACATCATCCATCTCACCCCATCTCGATCTACTTATCTCGGTGCCATCCCACATCCCTTCATTAAACCCGTTACCTGCACCACCAACAACCGCACCCAATCACCAACCCGATACCCAGCACAAATACCCACAATTGCCCATATCACCGCATGGAAACCCGTGCCCAACACGGGATTTTCAAACCTAAAGTTCAATTTAACCTTTCCGCAGAAACCATATCCCCAATTCCTAAAAACCCAAAACTAGCCAAACTAGACCCAAATTGGAATGCGGCAATATGTGATGAGTTTAATGCTTTAACGAAACAACACACTTGGGATTTAGTCCCGTGACCGGAGGGGGTGAATATGATCCGGTGCATATGGCTTTTTCGTCACAAATACAGAGACAGTGGTGACTTAGAAAGGTATAAGGCTAGACTTGTGACTAATTACATTAATCAGCAGAAGGGTATTGATTGTGGTGAGACATTCAGTCCGGTTGTGAAACCGGTCACTATTCGCATAGTTATGAGTATTGCTATGGGTAAGCATTGGCCTATTCATCAGCTCGATGTAAAAAATGCATTTCTACATGGTGATTTGAAATAAACTGTTTATATGCACCAACAGCCTGGTTTTGTCCATCCAGCAGCCCCTCAGTAAGTATGATGTCTTCGTAAGTCAATTTATAGTTTAAAATAGGCCCCTCGAGCGTGATATGATCGATTTGTACAGTACATTATGCGGACTGGGTTCGTCTACAGTAAGTGCGATAATTCTCTTTTTATTTTCCATCGAGGTAGTAGAATTGCTTATTTGTTGTTATATATGGATGATATTGTGCTTACTACCTCCTCTGATGTGTTAAAGAATGCGATTATTGCACTTCTTAAGACTGAATTTGCTATGACTGACTTGGGGAAGTTGAGCTATTTTTTGGGAATATCAGTGACTCGTTCTACAGATTCTATGTGTCTATGTCAGCGCAAGTATGCAGAGGAGATAGTGTACAGGGCTAAAATGGCAAACTGCAAGATCATGTCCACTCCGATTGAGTCTAAATCAAAGCTTAGTGCTGTTGATGGTAACCCAGTGTCCGATCCCACTCTTTACGGGAGTCTTGCAGGTGCACTCCAGTATCTTACTTTCACCATGCCTGACATTACTTATGTTATGCAGCAGGTATGCTTATTTATGCATGCCCCCAGAGAGCCTCATTTCACTGCCCTTAAACACATCATTCGATATGTTAAGGGTACCCTTGAGTATGGATTACATCTAAACCCCTCAACACCGACCAAGTTGTTAGCATATACGGATGCTGATTGGGTAGGCTGTCTGGACACGGGACGCTCCACCTCAGGCTACTGTGTGTTTTTATGGGATAATATCATTTCTTGGTCTGCCAAGAGGCAAGCCACATTATCCTGTTCGAGTGCAGAATTAGAGTATAGAGGAGTTGCAAATGTTGTTGCTGAGATCTGTTGGCTCTGAAACCTTCTTTTGGAGCTTCAATGTCCCTTGCGTAAGGCGTCTGTGGTTTATTGCGATAACATATCCGATATATATTTATGTCATAATCCAGTTCAGCATTAGCGGACTAAGCATATTGAGATGGATATACACTTTGTTCGTGAGAGGGTTGCTCTCGGTTATGTTAAGGTGTTACATGTTCCTTCATTATATCAGTACGCGGATATCTTCACGAAAGGTCTTCCTCGACAGCTATTCCTCGACTTCAGATTCAGTCTCAGCGTCTGGCCTCCTCCCACTCAGACTGAGGGGGTGTATTAACGTATATCACTTGTCATAGAATCACAATTCAATCCACCACCATAATTAGAATATATCCCTATATTGTGTATATATTTAGTGATATAAAATTATGGTAAGTAGAAGATTTCTTATTGTACTAGGGTTCTACATATTGTACACTATATATATATTTGTATTAATGAGAAAGCCTCCCCAAGGGAGATTAATACAATCTTACACACCTCTCATTGACAACCCCATTCCACCACCTCTTCAAGCCTCTCTACCACCAGTATACTATGTCCAACCTCCTCCCCCCTCGGGCCATCAACCAACATCTTGGTTGGAATTAGGTTTGATGGTCCATACAATCTCACTAACAATGTTGATAGAGGGGAGGGAAGTTGTGATCGTTCTACAGAACCCCCATTATATAGCACAACTCATAGCAGAAGGAATGAACATGGGGATGGGAAATTACTTGAATGATATCTGGTTGAACAACATACTTCAACCGATTGCTCGAATTCTCAACCAAAATATAGTAGAAACAATGAGGAGTCACTGGAGCCTTCCCCTCATTATGTACCACTAATAACCAACAATCTCAACATCGATCTACCATTCTTCCCCCAGCAGCTCAAACAGCCCTGAATCCAATATTCATGCAACGGGATCATATTCTAAACAGTACCCCAGCCCATTATGTGCCGGACAAACTAGTATCAGTAGCCCAGTAATGAACCCTATTCCTCAAGCGCCACCTCCTCCAAACGTAGAAGAAAATCAAAATCCAGTAGAGGACCCCATGAAAGTTCCTCAAGAGGATATCATCCCTATGCCAGAGTCGATAGTGGACAACTCAATTCTGGACGAAGTGAAAGTCTTCATCTTCTCAGAGATGGAAGATCAGAGGCAGATACTCCAATGCCCGATTGCTCTATAAAAATGTACCCTGGACATACGTCCTTCTCAGGATCCGACAGTAGGCAAACATGCGATATACTTACGGACAAGAAAAAGATGACCAAAAGTTGTACTTTGAGTATCATTAAAATTTAGAAAACAAAATGTGGAGGGGGGGGAGGTTCGAACACATATCCCCAAGCACCCAAACCCTTTAAGTTCCGCCCGTAAATCAAAGCACCTAGCTATCTTTTTGTTTTGTAGGGTACTTTTTAAATTTTTATATCCAATTCTAATATATTTCTTATATAACTATACATAATCTGTGTCGGGTTTAATGGGTGCTGGAGTACCACCAAAATCCACATAGGTCCGCCCCGGGTGATGATACTAGTTCCTCGTTAAGGAGGAACATGGCAGCAATAATTGTGGTGGAGAATGGCTTCATCCAAACAACAATCCAATGAATAGAGACAAACTTTGTTATCTGAAACATAAGGGGGGGGGTAACAATGATAATTTTAGGAATAACTTTAGAGATTTACTTGAGTTACACCAACCTTGCTTGGTTAACTTACTAGAAACCAGGATGAACATTACCTCCTCTTTTAAACGACTTTGGTTTTTGTGAGATGATTGAAGTTTCAGCTGTCGGTCAAGGTGGAGGGATGGCAATTCTATAGGATCATAACAGATTTAATGTCCATAACTTTGTTCGCAATTGAAATAAATAATCCCTTGATTATTTTCATTAATTGAAAGACTATATATACAAGTTACATATTTCCATAATAGGAAAATCCTATTCCTATTCTATTCCTAAAACCTTATTCTACTTGGATATTAACTATACATTTATGGTAATACAATTATTATGGTAAGTGTACAATACTAATTATATTACAACATTACCTAAACTAGGATACTAAATATATACCATAAATTACATGGTACAAATGTGTCAAACCCGAGAGCCAGCCGAGACTAATATACACAATATACATGTGTATGTTGTGTATATTTAACACACACCCGTAGTCATAGCGGACGGTCTTCGAACGCTGAGACTGTCCCTAAAATCTTCAAAAAGGACCGAGGGAAGACCCTTTGTAAAAATGTCTGCAATTTGATATCTTGACGGGACATGCCAGACGTGTACCTGAACACGAGCAACCTTTATGGGACAAAGTGAATATCCATCTCGATATGCTTAGTGCGTTGGTGCTGAACCGGATTACTAAAAAGGTAGATGAAACTAATATTATCGCAATAAACCAAGGTTGCCTTTTGAATGGGACAATGAAGCTCCAAAAGCAAATTACGTAACCAACATAATTCCGAGACCACATTAGCTACCCCTCGATAGTCAGCCTCGACACTTGAGCGGGATAGAGCGGACTGACGCTTTGCAGACCAGGAGACCAAGTTGTTGCCAAAAAATATACAATAGCCCGACGTACACCGTCTGGTGTCGGGACAGTTACCCCAATCAACATCCGTATACGAGACAAGTGTGCACGTCGAGGAATGATATAAATGCAAACCATAGTCAAGTGTACCTTGAATATACCGAATGATGCGTTTGAGTGCATTCATGTGCTCAATTCTGAGATCATGCATGAACAAACACACTTGTTGGACAACATATGTAATATCCGGTCTCGTAAAGGTAAGATACTGAAGGGCCCCTGCAAGACTGCGATAGCGGGTCGGATCCTCATAAGGTAAGCTGACCGCGGCACTAAGCTTGGGCTTAGTATCAACTGGAGTGGAAGTGGACTTACAGGATGACATCCCAGCCTTCTCGATGATCTCAGCTACATACTTCCGTTGAGATAAGAACAACCCATGGAATGACGAGTGACAACAATCCGTAAGGCATCGGAAGAGGCCGTCAAAATAATATCATGCACATATAACATAATATAGGCCACAGATGAACCACGATGGTAGATGTACAATGAATTATCCGACCTGCTGTGAGTGAACCCAATAGTCGAAACATAGTCTGCAAACCGCGTATACCAGGCCCGTGGAGACTGCTTAAGCCCATATAAGGACTTCTTCAACAAACAGACATGATGAGGATGTTTGGGATCCCTTAATCCCAACGGCTGATGCATATAGACTGTTTCCTTGAGATCACCATGTAGGAAAGTATTCTTTACATCTAATTGATGAATAGGCCATGCCTTCGAAAGAGCCAAGCTAAGCACATTGCGAATGGTAGCTGGCTTGACCACCAGACTAAACGTCTCACCACAATCAACACCAACCTGCTGAGTCTTACCATCACCCACAAGTCGCGTCTTATGTCGGACAAATGAACCATCTGAATTTTCCTTATGAGCAAAAATCCACATAGACCTAATAATATTAATACCAGATGGATGGGGTACCAACTCCCACGTCTTATTATCAATAAGAGCATTATATCCATCGGTCATAGAATTTTCCAATCCGGGTCATTTAATGTAGACACATGATTTTGGGGTAAGGGTGATTTAAGAACATTAGAATGTAAATTAAAATGTCTTTTTGGTGTAAAAATCCCCCGTTGACTACGGGTGACTGGTCCATGACTCGGGGCAGAGGCGGGTGGATTTTGGGAATTTTCGGGACTCGGGACGGACTGGCCAGCAGGCAGTGGGCCTGCTGGCCCAAATCGGTAAACTGGAGCAGGAACTGGACCAGTTCCAGAATTGGGCTGGACTGGCCCAATCGCAGGAACTGGCCCAGTGGCTGGACTGGGACCGGCAGTGGGTGACGGACCAGTGGGGCCAGCGGGCAGTGGGCCCGCTGGAGAAATTTGGGTGCGGGAGACGTCCGAAAAATGCTGAATAATATACGGGGATATACTATCATCCAAAAAATTATACGAACTAGGCACGGGAGTATTAACTTTAGCAAATGGAAATTGGGATTCATAAAAAATGACATGGCGATTAATGATGATTTTATTAGAGGATAAATCAAAGCATTTGTAGCCACGATGATTAGACGGAAAACCCAAAAACACACACGGAGTAGACCGGGCCTGAAGTTTGTTAATTGTGGTGGACGGAAATAATGGATAACACAAACACCCAAAAACCCGAAGATGTGAATATGAATGAATTTTATTATATAAAATTTGAAGTAGGGAAGAATATGTCAAACATTTGAAAAGAATTATGTTAAGGAGATAGTTAGCCATTTGGAGAGCATTATGCCAAAAAGACGGGGGTACGGAAGCATGAATCAATAAAGTTCGGACAATGTTATTTATGGAACGAATTTTGCGTTCGGCTTTCCCATTTTGTGAAGACGTATGAGAACAAAAAAAATGAAAATTGATCTCATTATTAGCACAGAATTCCCGAAACACCCCATTGTCATATTGTTTGCCATTATCACATTGAATATTTTTGATTTCTCGGTTGAATTGGGTTCTGATGAATGCTCTAAATTTTAGGAAGACGGAAAAAACTTGAGATTTTTTCGCTATCGGAAACGTCCATAAAAACTTGGAATAATCATCCAAAAAGAGAACTTAATACCGATGACCCACAGAACTAAGAACATGAGACGTCCATAAGTCGCTATGAATAATATCAAATGACATTAAAGTATGAGAATTTGAGTCTACAAATGACAACTTAATAAATTTTCCTAAAGAACAAGATTGACAATTTGGAGTACTACGCGTACCCTTACATGAAATAAAACTATTTTTATCTAATGACGACAAAATAGAGGACCCCGGATGACCAAGACGGGCATGCCATAAAGAAGGAGAAATGGCTGCAAAAACGAATGACAGGGCATGACTCGATGGACCGGAATCGGGTGTGATAGGATAAAGATCACCCTACTATCACACATCATGAGATGACTCCCCGTCTTGAAATCCTTCATAGAGAAACCAAATGGATCAAATTCAATAGAAATGGAATTGTCAGTAGTGAATTTAGGGACATAGACTAAGTTTTTAAAAAAAATTGGGGGCGTGTAGGGTGTTTTTCAAGATAAGAGGTGGATGAGGGGGGCAAAGTGTTATGGCCATAACCACGAATTGGAATAGAATTACCATTACCAACAATTATGCCGCGAGGGTTGCTCAAATTGGAATAAGACGAGAGCATACCTGAATCGGATGTCATGTGGGTAGTGGCATCGGTATCCATATACCAATTTGGGTCCGGAGGAGTTAAACCAAACGTGTGCATGGCGGCTTCGATGTCGGTAGACGTGGGTGCTGCTGCGTGATGGGCCTGCGGGGGCCGAGGCCCAAGCACCCCTGCTTGCGGTCTCGGCCCAGACTGCTGACTGTATGTGGACCAGGCCGAATTGGGCCTGGACTGCTGCTGGGCCGCCCACTGCCAGTTGGGCGAGAATTGGCTGGGCCGAAACTGTTGTTGTGGGGAAAACTGGCTGGGCCCAAACTACTGATGTGGGGCCTACTGCCACTGCATAGGGGCCCATTGTGGGCCCCAGAACTGTTGTTGTTGCTGCTGACCACCGCGAGTACCCCCACCGCCACCACCATTCTGTCGGCTGCCGTCGTTGTTGCCGTCGCGGTTCTTGCCATTATTTTTCTTATTTCTACCCTTTTTGCCGCCCCCGTTGTTGCGGTTTTGGCCCGAGTTGTTGGAACCGGTTGGATACACCATGGACTCGGTCATCATGACTATGGGACTAGCACCAGTAGCCGCTCGTTTTGCCATGCCTGCTTCTTCGAGTGTAAGCATAGAACGAGTCTGATAAAATTGCGGAAGCGGGTTGCTTTGCTGAAGAAGTGTTCCCACACCACTATAGGCCTCGGAGAGGCTGGAAACCATTTGAAGGACCAAACGATCGTTTGAAACTGGCACGCCAATGTTGCGAAGTTGGTCCGCCAATTCCTTTAATCTTTTGCAATAAGCCGAAACATTAGGGAAATCTTCCATATTGACGTGGGAGAAATCCTGCTCAAGGGTAACGGCTCTAGAATTTTGATTATCTTGGAATATATCACGCAGTCTATCCCAAGTCGCATGTGCCGTAGCGTCAGGCTCAATAATTGTTTGCAAAAGATCGGTAGAAATTGTGGAATATATCCACTGAAGGACGGTAGCATCAAGAGTCGTCCACAACTTAGGATCATCCTCGCGTTTTGGCACCTCCGTATCCTCAGGAGCAGCGGGAATTATGTGATGGATGACTTGATGCGATCGTGCATGAATTTTGAACAGTTCGGCCCACGTTGCATATCTGACGTTTTCTATTTCAAGAACAAGAGGGATGTTATTCTTGATGTTAGAAACTGTAAGGGCAGGATGAAACGTGTTCTGGGATGTAGACATATTGATAGAACAATATGTGATTAAGGGATTTTGGGAGAAAAAATTTGGGAAGTAGAGGTACCATCGTAATCAACCAATCCGAGAACAAGTTGCGGAAAAACTTTGGTCTCGGCTTTGTGCACTGGTGGTCGACGTCCAAGAGGAAGAAAAACGGGGAGAGGATTTTAAGACCTAGACTTCTGATACCATGAAAGAAATAATCAATTGATTATTTTCATTAATTGAAAGACTATATATACAAGTTACATATTTTCATAATAGGAGAATCATATTCCTATTCTATTCCTAAAACCTTATTCTACTTGGATACTAACTATACATTTATGGTAATACAATTATTATGGTAAGTGTACAATACTAATTATATTACAACATTACCTAAACTAGGATACTAAATATATACCATAAATTACACGGTACAAAGGTGCCAAACCCGAGAGCCAGCCGAGACTAATATACACATGTATATTGTGTGTATATTATGTATATTTAACAGCCATGAGTAGGAGATTAGTGTTGTCATAGAGGTAATTCCTACTAACATCACATGGACTTTCTCTGGTATTTATGCTAGTACGGATAAAAATGAAAGAGATAATTTATGGAATAATCTTATTAACTTCTCTGAAAATTATTCGGGACCTTGAATTGTATGGGGAGACTTTAATGATATTTTTAGCTCTAATGAGAAATTTGGGGGCCATTTGCTAAATAGAAATAGGTCAAATCTTCTATGGTCTAATATTTCTAAATGTAACCTTCAAGATCTTAGTTTTAAAGTCCCTAAATTCAAATGGTCCAACCACAGGAGAAGAAGACATGGTTTAATTATGGAAAGACTTGATAGAGTTTTTTGTAATGACAAGTGGTTAGTCATTTTTTCCCATGCATCTGTGATTCACCTTCCCAAAACTCACTCCGACCACAACCCCATTTTACTTGAAATTATTCCTAGACCTAACATTAGATGGAACAAACTTTTTAGACTAGAAACCTTATGGTGTAGGCATCCTGATTTCCCCAATATTGTTAACTCTTGTTGGTCCAACTCCTCTTTCATTCAAGCCTTGGAAAGATGATGTTTTTGGTGATATTTTTAAAAAGAAAAGGAAACTGCTTGGTAGAATTAATGGTATCCAAAACTCCCCTCATTATCAATATAGTAGTTTTTTACAGACTCTGGAAAAAACTTTGATTTCTGAATAAAATGATATATTAATTCAAGAAGCTGATTTTTTAAAATTAAGATCTAGAATTATGTGGATTAATGAGGGACCATATATGATTAATCTTTGCACAAATATTTTGCCAACTCCTCAATTCCTGAAGAAATTAATAAGACTATTATCTGTTTAATTCCTAAGATTCCTAATGCTAACAATCTCAAGAATTTCTGGCCTATAGGTTTATGTAACACTATCTACAAAGTAGTTACTAAGATTATTGCCAATAGGATTATACATTTTCTCTCCACTATCATTAGTACTTATCAATCCAGTTTTATTTCTAATAGAAGAACCAAACCTATGGTGTGCAATATAGGGATTATTTGGAACATAACTAGGAAAACACCTTTAAACCTATGGTGGACAAGATGGATTCCCAATAGCAACACCCTTAGAAATAGTATTACTGGCCCTCTCCACCTCTCTGATTACGAGCTCTCTATTACTAACCTATGCAACAACCACAACTGGGATTTATCCAAACTATCCTTTGTTCTACTGGAGGAACTTATTAACAAAATTCTTTTGGCAGTTGATCGGAACTTTTACCCTTTAGAAATAGAAACTGATTGTTCCGAGGTCATACAGGCCATCCAAAGAGGAAACCTGACTAATGCCAGTTTGATTTTTCATTCCAGATGGTTAATGCTCCGGCAGAAGCAGTTGTTGATCAGGCATAACTTTCGCCAAGGGAATAAGGTTGCTCATAAACTAGCAAAGGAAGCTTCTAATCAGTCCAACCCTACAACTACAAAGTTCTATGCATGTGCTCCTCCCTTTGTCTCTAGCAAATTAGTTCCGGATATGGATAGTACTAAGTGTGAGTTACAACAATTGCAGGAAACGGGAAGTAAGTAAATATTACAATAGCCAAAAAGGATAAACTACTAACGATTACAACAAACTGGAAATAAGAACGATTACAACCACTTTAGAACTTCGCTGAGTCGAGTGATGACACTCTGTCTTTAAGAAAAGATTGACCCGTATATATCCTCTTACGTTAAGGGCAATAGTCTCCCAAGATAAAACAACAACTTAACAAATGAGCAAAGGAAATTCAAGTTTTACTCTTGAAGAACTTTGAGTAATGAAATGCTGCTAGAGAGGAAGAAGAAGATTTCTGAAAATTTCTAAGTCCTGAACAATTGAGCCAAATACCTCAATTTATAGTGTAAAGAGGATGACCTCTCAACTAGCCAACTAATGGCTTTCAATAGCCATGTAATGACACTTATTGAGGGGTTACAATCAGCCAAATAATGACTTAATTCAAGTGCCAAGTAATGGAGATTCAATGCTCTAAAACCAGCCCAATAGGCAGAAACTTTCTGCCTTCCACCGTGAGCCTCTTCACAATTTTATCTTTTCTGAAATTCCAGGGACCAAACTGTAAATACTAAGAAATTTGGGGTCCAAAAAGATAATATCAGAAGAAGCCCCACAGCCTAGCCCGGCCCGGCCGGGCGGTGGTGGCGCGCGTGTGGGCCTAGCCTTGAACCTAAGCACACCTAGGTCCTCCCTCCTTCAAACACACGGGTTACACTTTAGGGTCCCAAACCCTTTGGGATCCCAAACCCTTTGGGATCCCAAACCCTTTGGGATCCCAAACCCTTATCCACTTTTGAGGCTTATAAAATGACCAATTTTTCCTTTTCCCACCGATGAGGGAGATTTGTTCCACATCACATTTTTTCATGCCTCAAACACCTTACTTTGTGGACCAATATCTCTTTCATTTCTTAACGAAATTTGACGATCCTTGGCCCTACGGTCATCTACTTACATAATAGATTATTCACGTGTGAAGAACCAAAGTCTCCAATATGCGAAACCCTAGTGTTTAAGTCATTAAAGATGGGTGGACGCAATCCCCATCAAAGGAAAATTTCCAACAATCCCATCTTGAAAAAGATTTTGGTGCACTCACAAGGTGCCTACTTGCTGCAATCTTTCAGCGGACAGATGTTGCATCTGGATAGGTAGTTTCAACTTTGAACCTTCCATAGTTGAGTACCATCGGACTTACTGCGTGGTGAATATGATGTCTTGAACCGTCAGTGTTTAGTGTAAGCCAAGTCAACGGTACCAACACAACAACTTCTCTTACTCTATTCTTCGTAATGTTTTGTCCGTTGTGGTCGTGGACACTTCTTGGATTCTTAAGTGCGTTCATTTGAGGCGGCCTATCCTCGTACTTAAATAGGTGGTCTCCTACAAGGTATCCTGCTATACCCCACTTTACAAGTGTTAGAAACCACTAAAAATTTCCCCAAACCTAACCTCAACCGTTGAGGATCATTAAAGGTTTTTGGAAACTTAACCATTACCCACACTGCAAATAACACTTAATGTTTATCGCGGGAATGACTTTGGATTGGTGTTTCTTTACAAAAATCATTATCCGAAGTGCTCATGCTTCCACGAAAGTGCTCAACTGAACCTTTACAACTTAGTTTTCTCATTGAACCTAATTCCTGGGATCTCCAGTCAATAAGGTTGGGTTACCACCATATTGGTCCTTATAGCTTGGGTTTTAAGACCATTCCCCTAGACAGGCAGAACATCTGATATTTGGGTAAGCCCTTTCCCCTTCAAACACATGAGTTACCCCTTGGGGTCCAAACCCTTATCCGCTTTTGAGGCTTATAAAATGAACAATTCTTCCTTTCTCCACCGATGAGGGAGATTTTATCCACACCACATTTTTCATGCCTCAAACACCTTACTTTGTGGACCAATATCTCTTTCATTTCTTAACGAAATTTGACGATCCTTGGCCCTACAGTCATCTACTTACATAGTAGATTATTCACGTGTGAAGAACCAAAGTCTTCAACATGCGGAACCCTAGTGTTTAAGTCATTAAAGATGGGTGGACGCAATTCCATCAAAGACAAATTTCCAACACTAAGTTTGTAACTAAGTATCCAGATGTTAATGGGTTGTAATAGACTACTAAGTACGGGGAACCTTGTATCCCTGGTACCTATGATATTATGCATCCTTGTAGTAGTTCTAATGTTACGTAATAATAAATAAATTATCTTTGCTGTTAAAAAAAAGTTCGTTTCTCACCCAATGCAATTACGTTATTAAATTATATTTACGAAATACCCTATTGGATCCAGATCATAAAAGGTAGGATACTCTAGAAAGTTTAGCAAAGTTGACTGGTCTATTCATCATTAAAAGCAACGGTCCAAGCTTTCTTATACACAACAACAACATATCTAGTGTGATCTCATAAGTGGGCTATGGGAGTAAAGAATGTTCGCAGATCTTACCTCTGTCTTTATGGGGGCAGAGAAATTGTTTTCGAAATACCAAAAAATTAATTGCATATATATATATATATATATATATATATATATATATATATATATATATATATAACCTAAATGGCCGCGATATGCAATTAAAGATTTCATGTATTCAGGACTGAAAGATGGAATAATTTCCCTTGGGGATTCCTTTCATTATTCACAATATATATATAGATGTACAATGTTGATTCCTAATATGGTATGAATCCTAACTTACCTTACAAAGGTTGATTCCTAATACAATTAGAATCCTAAGTTACCTTAAATATACATTTATCATAATTACAAAATATACGGAGAATATTCGCTAATACTCCCCCTCAGACGGAGCAGGAGGAGGCATAATGCTAAGGTTGGATCGGAAGTCGGTGAAGAGCTGTCACGGTAGTCCCTTTGTGAAAATGTCTGCATACTGATAAGAGGAAGGCACGTGTAAAATTTTGACCTGACCACGGGCAACCTTCTCTCGCATAAAGTGGATATCCATCTCAATATGCTTAGTCCGCTGATGTTGGACTGGATTATGAGACATATATATAGCAGATATGTTGTCACAATAGACTATAAACGCCTTGCATAATGGACACTAGAGCTCCAAAAGAAGATTTCGGAGCCAACAGATCTCAGCGACGACATTAGCAACTCCGCAATATTCTGCTTCAGCACTCGAATGGGATAGCGTGGCATGCCTCTTGGCGGACCATGAGATAAGATTATCCCCAAGAAAGACACAGTACCATGAGGTGGAGCGACGTGTGTCGGGGCATCCTGCCCAATCTGCATCCGTGTAGGCTACCAACTTGGTTGGGGCAGAGGGATATAGATGTAAACCAAAGTCTATTGTGCCCTTAACATATCTAATAATACATTTGAGGGCGGCAAAATGGGACTCTCGGGGGTCATGCATGAACAGACACACCTGCTGAACGACATATGCAATATCATGCCTAGTGAATGTAAGATACTGAAGAGCACCTGCTAGACTCCGATATAGAGTGAGATCGGCGGCGCCTTGTCATTGGCACTAAGCTTGGATTTTGAGTCCACCGGAGTTGACATAATTTTACAATTTGCCATCTTGGCCCTGTACACTATCTCTTCTGCATACTTACGCTGACACAGGAACATAGGGGCTGCAGATCTTGTCACCGATATACCCAAAAAAATAACTTAGCATGCCCAAGTCAGTCATAGCAAATTCAATTTTGAGTAGAACAATGATTTCATTCTTCAACCCGTCATATGAGGCAGTAAGAACAATGTCATCGACATATAATAGCAAATATGCAGTGCTGCTACCTCGGTGAAAAGTGAAGAGAGATGTATCACACCTGCTACATACAAAACCAATCTGCAGAAGATACCTGGCGAACCAATCATACCAAGCGCGGGGTGCCTGTTTTAATCCATACAATGACTTCCTGAGATGACACACAAACTGCGGAGCTGCCGGATGAACAAAGCCAGGAGGCTGATGCATGTACATAGTCTCTTTCAAATCCCCATGAAGAAACGCATTCTTGACATCAAGCTGATGAATTGGCCAATGCATGCCCATAACAATACTGAGAACAGTCCGAATAGTGGCCGGTTTAACAACCGGACTGAATGTCTCACCACAATCAATACCCTCCTGCTGATTAGTGCCATTGGCAATTAGTCTTGCCTTATACCTCTCTAAGTCACCACTGTCTCTGAACTTGTGATGAAATAGCCACATACACCAGATAACATTCACACCAGCTGGTCTATGTACAAAATCCCAAGTGTTCTACTTGGTTAAAGCGTTAAATTCCCCGCACATAGCCGCATTCCAATTTGGGTCCAGTTTTGCTAGTTTTGGATTTTTTGGAATGGGTGATAAGGTTTGTATGGAAAGATTGAATTGAACCATGGGTTTGAAGATCCCATATTGTGCACAAGTCTCCATGCGATGTGAGGGCAGTGGTGGTGGGTCGTGGTGAGGTTCTTTGGTCCACTGATTACGGACCGGTGGGCAGCGGATTCAGATGGGCTATTTTATGTCTTTGGTTGGCACGAAACCTGCAGACCTGCGGGACTAGTTGCTTTGGAGTGCAGGCAACAGATGTCGGGTGGTGCAGTGACTCGGCCGAAATTTGTAGGGGTGAAAAGGGAGGCTGGTGGGTGGTGCCGGACGTGGCGAGGCCAGCCGGGCGTGGGATGCTGTTGGTATAGATTTTGAATGACCGGGGATAGACTTGGTTCATCAAGAAAGATGTAATTGGTGGTATGAAATTTCCGGAGATTTGAAAAAGGAAAGGTTGTCTCATCAAAGGTGACGTGATGGGAGACGATGATTTTGCAAGTAGCAATGCCATAGCACAAGTAGCCCCGATGATTAGGAGATAGACCAAGGAAGACACATAGAAGAGTGCGAGAGGCAAGTTTGTGGGGTGTAGTGGAGGCTATGTTGGGGTTGCATAAGCATCCAAAAATACGTAGGTGATCATATGATGGCTGCCTACGGTATAAGATTTCTGTAAGGGTTTTGTTTTGGAGTGTGCTAGTTGGTAAAATATTTAGAAGGGATTCTACCATTTTGACATCATAGACCCAAAAAGGCGGTGGTAGGCATGCATGAAACAGAAGTGTGCGGACCATGTTATTGATGATACGTATAATTCTTTCAGCCTTTTCGTTTTGGGAAGAAGTATATGGACAAGAAAAATGAAAAATCATGCCTTGTTTAGAACAGAAATTGTGAAATGGCGAGTTATTAAATTCACATTCATTATCACATTGGAATAATTTAATAGGTTTTTCAAATTGTGTTTTAATGAATTTTTGAAACTCGAGGAATTTTGCAAAAACTTCAGATTTAAATTTCAGTGGGTAAATCCAGAAAAAATGTGAAAAATCATCCAAGAATACTAGATAGATTTTATGACCCAAAGAGCTAGCAATCGGAGATGTCCACAAATCAGCATGAACAATATCAAAGAGAGAAAAAGTAACATTGTTTGATGACATAAAGGGAAGACGAGTATGTTTGCCTAGTGGACAAGAAAAACAATGTTGGGCAATTTTCCCATTATTACATTGAATAAGCTTAGAAGTCCTAAGAAAAGTCAAAACTGGGTCTTCGGGGTGTCCGAGTCTGTTGTGCCAAGTTGAGGGAGAGATCGCCGCAAGGGATAGAGGTGCTTGCGGTCTGACAGCAGAAGATTGAGTGAATAGGTAGAGGTCTCCCACCCTATTGTAGCGTGTAAGAATTTTCCCCGTATTGAGTTCCTTCACAAAAAAAACAAAAGGGTCAAATTCGACACACATAATTATTGCTAGTGAATTTTCTAACAGAGATTAAGTTTTTAATGATGTTAGGTGTGTATAGGACGTGGTTTAGGGAGAAAGGTGGGTATGGATGTTTGGTTTGTGTGTTACAATAACCTTCAATTGGAATGCGATGACCATTGCCGACAATAATAAATTGAGGACACTTTAACTGACGTAGTTGAAATAGGTTACCTGACGACCGCGTGAGGTGAGATGTGGCTGCGGTGTCCATGTACCAATTGTCGTCGGGCTGTTGGAGGTTCACGGTGGTGTAGGCCTGGCCCAAAGAAGTCGGGGCCAGGTTGTCTTCTTCTTTGGATCGGCCAGGTGGGCTCTTCTTTATTCTTTGGTTGGCCGCTCGTGGCCGGCGAGGGCCAAGAGGCGATCGACCACGATGAGCCGGGCCCTTGTATTTTGGTACGGGCATGCAGGTGAGGCCCAGTTCTGCTGGTTGGGCCACTACTGCTGCTGGTTGTGCCCTGCCGCTGGTTCGATTGTGGCTGGCTGGCCGCTTGTTGCGTTAGCCTTTCGCGGCCCTTGCCTTTGTTGTTGCGACCTCTGCGCCACGACCTCCGCCATCGCTTCTTCTTCTTCTTTGGACTCTTTGCGTTCTTTGGTTCTTCTTTGCCGCATGTGTTGTCATCCCGTCAACGGCTAAGGCCTTTTGATTGTGTTCCTCTTATTTAGCACGTCTAGTTTCTTCCAATAATAGTTGTGAACGTGCCTTGTTGAAACTTAGGATAGGGTCGGCTTGTTGAATCATTGCTGCGAGTGTGTCATATTCACCTTTTGGTAAACCCGAAACAAGTTGAAGCACTATCTTGGTTTCTGAAACAGAAGTCCCGACGTTGAATATTTGATCGGTTATGAGTTTCAGTTGCTTACAATATTCGGACATGTTGTTAAAATTCTCGAGGCGGGTATTATTGAATTGCTCTTCCAAATATACGGCCCGAGTATTTTTATTATCCTGAAAGATTTTTTCTAGCCGGACAAAAAGTTCACGTGCCGTAGCACCTGTTTTCATGATAGTACACAACAGGTCTTTGGAGATGGTGCCGTAGATCTATTGTTTGACGATGGCGTCAAGACGACACCAGATTGAGTCTGTAACATCGGTGGGACGAGGAACAGATTCGTCAATATGATCGAGCACGTTGTATGCACATGCATGAATGTAGAATAGTTTCATCCACATGGAATATTGACAGTCTTCTTGGTCAAGAATTATAGGGATAAAATTCTTGATGTTGTTAATGGCGAATGCCGGATGAAAAGAAGATATTGAAAGTTGAGAGGGGTTGTCAAGTGTGCCAGTGGATGAAACGGATTTTGTGGGGGAAAACATGGTTGCCGCCTGCCGAGGGAAGAGAATTTTCTGGTTTGGCCGAGAAAGGGAGGAAGAATTGTTTTTCTGTGAAATCAGAAAAAAAAATGCTGATTTCGGTCGAGAATGAGGAAGAGAAGGGATTTCGGTTTTAGGCTCTTGATACCATGAAAGATGGAATAATTTCCCTTGGGGATTCCTTTCATTATTCACAATATATATAGATGTACAAGGTTGATTCCTAATATAGTACGAATCCTAACTTACCTTACAAAGGTTGATTCCTAATACAATTAGAATCCTAAGTTACCTTAAATATACATCTATCATAATTACAAAATATACAGAGAATATTCGCTAATAAAGACAACTCCAAGCTCCTTAAGTTATGACTCATATATAAGTAGTAATTAATTATCGATACTGAGTTTGGATGTATTCCCTATCCTTGGGGACGTACAAAACGTTTTATCATAAATTAAAGCAATTATTAATCATTTCAGTGAACCAACGCTTAATACCGACTACTTTTGTTGTGGATCTTATCCAACCTAGAACAACATTATCAGATGTTCATATTAAGACATTACATCATTTGTGAAAGTCACAACACAAACGTTATAAGTGTTGCATAGTATCAACATGTCTAGTATAAATGGGGTCCATGTAAAGTAGGATGACTAGGATAAAACTTGATTATAATGTAAATAAAAGGCCAAATTCATCGACGGCCCTTGTGATCGTTAAGATCTTTCATTTAGACACCTCAACTAAATCTTGTTTTATTTAAACACATGAGATGGATCCCTACTATGTCATTTAGACATTTTTCGCTAACTTGACGATTTTACTCCAAACAGGTGCGTGGAAAGGCCAAACATCGTATATATTTTTTAATTTACTTCTTTTTTTCATTCTTTTTTTTGTATTTTTTATTTCCTTCCTCTTCTTCATTCTTTTTTCTACCATCTTCCTGCCATCATCGACATCGCTGCCTCCGCTATTACTACATTTTTAATTCAACTCAATTTCTTGCTCTCTCTCTCCTAGTAAAAAGAAAAAAATCAAAGGAACTCATCGAAACACCATTAAAGGATTTTTAGAAACTTGGAGGTTTAAAATGAATTACTTTATTTGATGAAATTTTTGAGAAATTAATGTTAGGGTTGTCTTGGGGCCTTCATGGAGAATCTTTAGTTCAAGTTATAACAAATTTGGAGGAATATTTCTTAAAAAATTGGACTAAAATAGTGATTAGAACAAGAACACACATGAAAATGGTGACGAACACCAAGAACATGATTTCAAAAAATTTCTATTGTTAGTAAATGTGTTTTCTATTAGAAAATAGTTTTTTCTTTTCTTGTTTGAAATATTAGTTTTACTCAAAAATTATTTTTTATATTATTATAGGATCAAATGACACATGTCATAATTTAATTTGATATTTTGCCATGTCATCGGCGAGTGTGTTACACACATTACATATTTGGTTGATTCAGCGAAAAATGTCTAAATGACACAGTGAAATCCTACCTCATGTGTTTAAATAGAACAAGATTTAATTAAGCTGTGTAAGTGAAAGATCTTGACGATAATAAAATGATCAAGTATATCAAAAAATTTCAAAGGGAGCTACAATAAATTCATTTCTCATCCCAATATAATTGCTTCATTAAGTGTAAATACAAAAATACCAATTGGGCCCATATCAACAATGCATTTTAGCAAAGTTGACTAATGTGTTGATCATTAAAATCACATGTCCAAGCTTAGTTTCATGCATACAACAAAAACAAATAATTGTATAAATATCTATCCAAATGACCTAAATACCCTCAGAATGCAATTTAAAACCTCAACCTCCTCAAGTTGTGGCTATGGCTTCTATATATGGTAATAAGTAGTATAAACTATAAAATAATTTGATAAATAAAGAGAAAAATCTACTAGGCTCGGAATTTACCCAATGATATTTAAACTCGTGCCAAAGACTTCGGGGATGTAAATAAACATGTAAGAAACATTATGGTCCAGATCTCTGAATTCGAGTGACCAAAATAAACAATTCGATAAACATACCGGGGTCTAATTTGCAATTATAACAATCTAAAACTCCTCTTTAGGACTTTCCTTCACTTTCATATTGCGAATTTGCAATACAACTCCCCATATTCTCTCTCTCTCTCTATAAAAGCTTCGTCGCCGCCGTGTCTGGTTGCTTCAATTCACCGGTAAGTATTCCGATATCAGCAACAACATACCGGAGAAGTGCGTAAATTTACTATCTAGTCCTCAATTTCTAGGGTTTCTTCTTATTCGCCGTCTCTAGAATTTTCGAGAAATTAAAGAAAAAGAAAAAAAATTTCAATTGATTTTTTTAATGTATTTTGATTAGTTTTGTTACCAGATCTGCTATTGAGTATTGAATTAACTGGGTTTTGCTTCGAGCTAGGGTTTCTTTGGCTTAATTTGTGAAATTAGGGTTAGGGTTTATAGGTGAATTAGGGTTTTCTTTGATATAGACGTTTATATGGCTGCTGGAAGACATGGTGGTTACAGGGATAATGAATTTAGGGGTCGTGATGCTGAGTTTGAGGTATCAAGGAGGGAGCTTGGTTATCCGAAGGGGGATTATGAACGAATTAGGACTGATGATCGGGATTTTGATAGGGATCGAGTTCACGACAGGAGTGGTCGAGATAATAGGGGTGGGTTGAGACAGAAGGATATAAAAGAAAGGGGTATGATAAATGGCAGTTATAGGTCGAGTGATTCTGGTAGTAGTGATGGTGGTGATGGTGGTGGAAGGAGGGGAAGTGGGGTTAGTGTTCGGGCTGTTGACCGAGAGCCTGGTGAATTGTCTAGTGAGAGTGGTTCTGATGGGGCTATTGATTCAATGAAGAATGCCGACAATGGGAACCAGTCACCTGTAAAGAGCAAGAAACGAAAATTTTCTCCAATTATATGGGATAGGGAAGATAAGGAAAATAGAATGTCAAAGAGTAGAAATTCACCAGTAGCTGCTAAGCTTCCTCCTCTGCCTCCGTTGCCAAAGCCATCTGACCAGTTGGCTAATTTTCCCTCCGAAAGGGTTGACCATGACCCTCTGTTGAACAATAATAATCTTCACAGTACGGAGCCATCCCCAAGTAATCCAAATATTGCACTTGGTTCACACATTGATGCATCTGAATCCCCAGTTGACATATGTTCGCCACCTCCTGATGAGGAGAAATTGCCCAATCAGGAAGCCAGGGCAGTAGAAGATGAGGAATACGTGCCGACAATAAGATCATCTAGATGGGCAACTGATGCTGACTCTCCAGCTGATGAAGGTGAGATTTCAGGTGATGATATGCCCCTATTGAAGAAGAGACGAGCAGTTTCCCAGTCAGCTGAAATGGGTGGACGCAGGAAATCACTAACTCCAGAATTTGGGGATCTCAAGAGAGACAGCTCTGGAGGAAATAGAGCAAGATCCTCAGACTCTGATGAACGTATTAGGTCTTCCAGCAGAGATAGCTACCAGGACAATGATTTAGATAAGAATGACTCAATGGATGTGGATAAGGACTGTAATTATGATGGTTCTAGTGTTAGCCAGTCAGATAGAGATTCTGAAGATGAACATGATTCTCGTGGTACACCAGAGGCTGCACTCCCTCCACAAAGGAGTGTAAACATGTTGCAGGGGTGTAGAAGTGTTGATGAGTTTGAGCGGCTTAACAGGATAGATGAAGGTACTTATGGTGTTGTATACAGAGCTAAAGATAAGAAGACAGGAGAAGTTGTTGCACTAAAGAAGGTTAAGATGGAGAAGGAACGAGAAGGATTTCCCCTGACATCTCTAAGGGAGATAAACATTCTTCTTTCTATTCATCACCCCTCAATTGTAGATGTCAAAGAAGTAGTTGTAGGAAGCAGTCTTGACAGTATTTTTATGGTTATGGAGTACATGGAACATGATCTGAAGGCATTGATGGAGACAATGAAACAACCATTTAGCCAAAGTGAAGTCAAGTGTCTTATGCTCCAGCTTTTGCAGGGTGTCAAGTATCTTCATGATAATTGGGTCCTTCACCGAGATCTGAAGACTTCAAATTTGCTTCTAAACAACCGAGGTGAGTTGAAGATTTGTGACTTTGGTTTAGCTCGTCAATATGGGAGCCCTTTGAAACCATACACTCATTTGGTGGTTACTTTGTGGTACAGGTGAGCTTCATTTCTTATTCTTCATTAATTTGAAATGATTTAAATAGATGTATACTTCTGTTGACGTGTGTCTGTCTGTAGATGAAGGTTTCTATTGAGTTCTTGCCGATCTGGATTTTTATTCAGCCAGTGATTGAATAGTTTTTATGCATACAGGGCGCCAGAACTTCTGTTGGGAGCCAAACAATACTCTACTGCAATTGACATGTGGTCACTGGGTTGTATCATGGCCGAGATGCTATCCAAAGAACCGCTTTTCAATGGAAGAACAGAAGTTGATCAAATTGACAAGGTATATTTTCTAACAGCTGAGGGAGAATTTTTCTTGATATTGGATATCATTTACCATGAGATCTCAAGTCTTCTTAATGTACTTCTGTGATTTTTCTTGGCAGATTTTCAGAATTCTTGGTACCCCAAATGAGACAATTTGGCCAGGGTTTTCCAGACTTCCTGGGGTGAAGGTCAACTTTGTAAAGCATCAGTAAGTATTATCTTCTTCTATATTCTATCCCTGTTTTGTTGGCCGGAGATTCATGTTTTTATTTTTGCCACTGTTTTCCCAGGCTTCCAGCTTTGGGTGATTCTGGTTTGGCTTTCTGGCCTCCTTTGATGACAATCTATTGGCGGAGAAATATTTTCATGTTTCTACTAACCATTTGATTTGTTTGTGTCAGGTATAATAATTTAAGAAAAATATTTCCCGCTACAGCCTTCACGGGGTCAACAGTCCTATCCGATGCTGGCTATGACCTGTTGAATAAGCTTTTAACTTATGATCCTGAGAAGGTGATGGCCACTACATTTGGGAATTTATAATTCTGTGGTAGGTTGTCTTTACCTTTTCTGATTATTGTTTGTGTGACATATTGCAGAGAATAACTGCCGATGCTGCTTTGAACCATGAGTGGTTTCGTGAAGTTCCTCTCCCCAAGTCTAAAGAATTCATGCCTACTTTCCCTGCACAGCATGCACAAGATAGGTAAAACGTCTATCAATGCTAATTTTCGACTGCAGTTTGTTTAGCTCCTTAGACTCTTATTTGATGTTCTTTGTTTTTGTTTTTAGGCGTGTGCGAAGAGTAATAAAGAGTCCAGATCCTCTTGAGGAGCAGCGAAGAAAGGAACTGAAGCAAGGGGTGTTAGGAACTGGTGGATTGTTTGGCTAAGATAAGTGAATAGTGCTCAGTAACTGTTTGAGTTTTGCTTTGTCTAATACTCATGGGTTGATGTGGTTGAGGTTAGAGCCATCCATTGAAAGGAAGTTGCAAATATTGTTTGCGAGACAATCAGTTCAGCTGTTCTTTTAGCAGGCAGGCTTATTTGACAATTAGATCGAGAAACAATTCTTTTGGCTGTGCGTTATCAGATCTGTTGCAGGTTGTACTACTGGGCTCTGGTGCCTTATCAAAAACTTTGAGACTGCTTGCAAGGCAAGGGTGGCATAGAGAGCTTACCTGTTAAGGAACAATTTCAATTGAAATTCGTGTATGTAACATATTTCCCATTGGCAGTGTAAACAATTCTCTTGAAATTGATTTTGTTACTCAAAACAAATGGATTGGTTTCGTACTTCAGTATGTCGATTTTAATTTTCATATTCTGTTTGCAAGAGATGGTGGTGTAAAGCAGATGGGGAATTCTTAGCTTTTTCGTTGACGAAGAATTTCACTGAAACTATTGCACATTTGAAGGTAATTATTGGATCTGGATAAATGGATAGTAATCAAGGATGACATATATGCTTTCCCGTCAATTTTGAATGTTTCACTCTTCTCCATGTTAGCAGCTTTGACTCCTCATTATTGTTTACTTCACATGCTTTTCTTCTGGCACTCTCCGTCTATACATGGACAGGTTGCACATCAGTGTCTTGACCACAACGGATTAGGCCACATAAATCTCACATGTTTGATTTTTTTTTTTGACAAACCTTAGTAATGAATAACTATATGTTCTTGTGCGTGTCTTAAAGACATCCAGTTTCAAATGTGATGAAAGTCATGATGAAGTTTTCAATTTACTTAAAAGAAATTGCAGACTTCTATGGTGATATTTGAACAAGCACCGTAATAGTGTTCTTCTATAGGATTGGTGTCATTTCATGTTTTAGGGACTGACTACACTTACCTCACTTATCTACACGGGATTCTGAAGTTACTGACTGCTAATGTTGATAATGAAAGTTACTATTAATAGGTAGACATGACTGAATGCCACTGGAAAGTAAGGCCTAACCGAAGCATCTCTGAATTGGATTTATAATATTTATCAGTATTGTGCTTATTTGTTCACTGACATGACGCCTCATACACATGATGTTAATGGTCGCCTCTCACGGATGACATTGTTATCTTAAGATCTCAGTTTAAGTTGTGTCCTTTGAAGTTTATTCCAAAATGCTGGATTTATGTTGCATCACAGAGGAAAGACCACCACTTTTCTCTGGCTTTAATGTCCCCCCAAAATTAATTAGTCTTGTTATGACTTGCATATCTTCTTCTTCTATTTCGATTTTAACTAATGGTTTTCCATCCACTTTCTTCATGCCTGAAAGCATTATCCGGTTTCTATTTAACAATGTTTTGCCAAGCAAGATAAAACAAGATCTGATCTTGATAAGTACTATCGAATATATACTTGTAAAAGTTGTTATTTTGTTGTATTCGGATAAACTGTTGGTTATTGGTGTTGACACTATTTAAATTACAAGTTAGTTTGTTCCTTGATGCATTTGGTTACTCTTGTTTTTCCTTGGCCTTATTCCCCATGTAGGTAGTGCCTTGGTGGTTGCTTTGATTTTTGTTTTATGACAGTATTATGGTTTATTTTATCTCATTTTTGAGAACCTGGATACCCGTATATTTCTTTTGGCTTGCATGCCAAACAACCGGATGTACATTTTTTTGTTTTTTTTTTGTGGTGTTAGCAAATTTTCAATTTTTACTGTAGAATTGAAATCTACAAATGTCACTGCAGCATCAAGGAAAGCAGGTTGAGGAGCTTATCTACAACCTGGCATACATAAAATTTCAAATTTATTTTCCGTACTTCAGATACTCATATTGTCTGCCCAAGCCAGTAAAGGTACTTTACTGCCCTCATCTGCTAGAGATGTACAAATGTTAAGTTTGATATCTTGTGCATTCTTTTCTAGATGGGGGATTTTTATTCGAGCCTATAATGAGTCGGGCTGTGTCTATTTTTGATATACCTTCAAATTGTTAGTCTTGTGGAAAGGTGATAAATAGTTTTTCTGTTACCATCCTTTGGTATACATTCTTTTAGAGGAAAAACTGGGCATTTCTTGGCTTTGTTGCAAGTGGGATTTTTGTAAGTTGATCAATGAAAGAAGGAACTAGTGTTTTAGATTTGTGTTATATCTCAGCCCCGTTTAGTTTTTATTTTGTGTTCCAGTGCCAACATTGAAACATAGAGCACGGACTATAATAACCCTACTGGTTCTTGATCCAAACTGCAAAGATGTCATTCTTTGAACTGTTACTCTGTAGAAGTCATGTATAAACTCTTTTGGCCTTGAATCCTTGTAACTGGGAGAAGTCTTGACCTCCATATTTCTTTTGTTCAATTTTAATAGTCGCATTCAATGTTGAAATTCTACTTTGTCGACTTCTATGTGTTGTATATTTATTTTGGATGGAGAGGGGTCAGTAGTGGTGAAGACCCTGGTTGTGTTCTAAACTTATTTGTGATTTTTTTTAACCATACTCCCACCCGCTCCCTTGACTTGTTTCAGACCAGATAGAGCAGGTGAGCCTGGTTACAAATTCCTGCCAGAAGGGGCTGGAAAAGAAGTGTAAAGGCTTGTAAGCGCAGATGTTCATATTTTTCCTAAGAATTTTCTCGTGGGGCTTTAGGCAGGTACATGAGAATCACTAGTTCGGAAGCTCATCTACTAGCAGGGAAGTGGGTGGAAGGACATGTCTCAAGGAAATAGATCTGTTTATTCCCAGTGCAGACTAGGAAGAGATTGATATAAGTTATATAGCTACTTGAAGTTGGTGGACTGTCCCCTGGAATGTTAGAGGCTATGAAATGGGGAGATGGATGTTCCACCGTGGTGCTTGAAAGACCATGCAAATGTTGTATAGCAGCTAAAAATTTTACTGGTACGATTTTACGCTTGTTTTTGATAGTTATATCTGTTTGATTTGTGGAGGTTCTTCCCTGCATGTTGTGGTCGTCGCATGGGTGTCTGCAGAATTTTACAATCAGAAAAGAAGGGAAAGCAGTAGAGACTGGTCTTCAGCAAAATAAATCTGGCTGAGAACACAAACTCCCTCTTGGAGAGGAAAAATCGCTCGAAATTTTTATAACCAGCTTATTTCTTTTTATTGAATATGCTTGTAACTAAAGCGCCTTCGTATTTTCCTCTATAACTAGTGTCATGCAGTCTTTTGAGCTGAGGGTCTATTGGAAACCTCTCTATCCCGTAAAGGTAGAGGTAAGGTCTGCATACATCCTACCCTCCCAGATCCAACTTGTGGGATTACACTGGGTACATTGTAACTAATGTCATGCAGTCTTCTGTTGAAACTTAGGGTGGTGTCGGTCTTAAATGTTAGACCAAGTAACAGAATGTTGCCCTGTGCAGAATGCATTTGCAGTGTTGTGCTTCAGGGCCCTTTAGGCCTTGGATGTCATTGGGTACCGTTATGTCTGAACCTAACTGCAGCGTGTCTGCTAGTTTGCGAGAAGTTTTCTTGTGGCTGTTGCAATGTCCTCTCCTAATGAACATGATGGTTTCAATCACTGTTACGATTGTTCTGAAATATGGCTACACAATTTTCTTAACAATAATGACGGGAGTAAATTCTGTTTGAAGACTACATATAACACATTGATACTGTACAGCCAGATAAATAAAGTAAAAAGGAAACTCTTATGTTTTTGATGGTAACAATTTCTTTTCAGATTTGTGTCTTTCTCCTGCAGTGTTACCCTTTATGCTGTATATACTCTTTACGTTTTCATTATATTCTAACTAGGAAAAAGTTGATGCGCACACTGGAAACTAACTGTCAAATGTATTCCTACATTACATGCAATGTAGAAGTGAAATGTTTGAAATTGTTGGAAAGGATTGGTATATCTGATTCTTTTCTTTTGAAATGGGTCGATTATGGCTTTAGAAAATAGGCTAATTAAGGCATAAGAAATTAGGGTAACAAACAGGCCAATTGTGGCATAAGAAAAGATTAACAAATAGGTCAATTATGGCATAAGATATGTTGACACTGATACAAGAATGTTTGTACCATTTGCTAAAGGCTAGAGGTTTTGTAGTTTATCTATTAATCTATTATTGTATTCTTACAACTTTACAATAATCTTGTTAGTTTTATCTATTTATGTCTTACTGCTAACCATTGAGTAATTATCTATTCTTTGAAGATCGAGGAATGTAGTGTCGGACAAGTATGCCATTCGGGAAAAGGTTTCTATAGCAGAAAAGCATGTTATGAGTAAGTGGAGAGGGCATCAACCCTCTTGGATTTGGTAGGAGCAGGAGTAGGAGTTAATATCGATCCGGTGAAGAAAAGAGAATTTAGTTGATAAGACATTAGATCAGGAGGAAGATTAACGTAGCACTTTTGGATTCTTGGGCTAGCACAAATCACTTGAATTACAAAATTATCTTTTAAATTGATTAATCAAACGTAAAATTTTACTCTTTTTAAAGTAAGTAAATTTTAGAAGTTTAACCAAAATTCTATGAAATCACGGATTATTGACCCGATCAAATGGTGGTATAGACTAGGGTACGGGCTTAAATGGTTTGATTTGGTTAGTTTTTATTAATGAAATTTCCGCCACTACAGTTTATTTTCAAAATTACATATTTGAAGCTTTCATAATCATTTTGGTTTTTGTACGTTTCGATTAGTATTTGGTATTCTTTTAAAACATCATTTAAATGTAATAAGTAGTGTTTTAAGAGGGGTTTTACACCGCACGGGGCGAGGTGTAAGTTCTGAGACACGAGGCTCACGTATCTTCAATTTTATACCATTATTACGATGAAAATAGGTATAAGTAAAATTTTATAAATAAATTTGCATAAATAACCAATAGTATAGAAAAAATACTGTAATTATTTTTTTAGAAAGGTAAATAACACCAAAAATGATAATAGCCTAAATGATCTTTAAAATGAAATCATCATGCACTTCATTATCGATCTCCACATTTATTAGTCCTTCCCAACCTCTACTAATATTGCACTGATTTTATTGATATATTTCAAAAAAAGAATAAAAAGTGTAAGAGCAATGACAATAAATAAATAAAGTTGCTTTAGGAAAATAGTGTCATGAAATCTCTATCCTATCAGTTTCAGACATAATCATTTAAAAAAATTATTTATGGCAGTGTTATTTTTTATGAGAGTTGCTTTATTTATTTATTTATCAATTTAGGAAAAATCACATCATGTTTCATGATAATATAAAGTATAAACATCATTACACCAATAATCAAAATCATAATCTATAGCAAAAATATTTTTAAAATAACAAAAATCAAAATTAAAACACGCCCGTACACTTTTATGCCAGTGGCTTACACTTTTGCGCCCCACACTTGCACTCCAAATTCTAGGGCGTACGCCTTATGAATCTACGCCTTTGGAGTGTTTTTGGTATGCCCCGCCCCGCGACTTACCCTAAAAATACCTTTGAAAACACTGTTCACAGGTAAAAGTTAGGACCTCGCCAATCTTTTTTAGATATATTTACTTTTAAAAAAATAATGAATCAATGGAATATGAATGACAACCACATAAGAGATCTATCCCACTTTTCTGTAGTAGTGTAAAAAAAGTTAAGCATAAATAAGAAATTTAGATCACAGGAGTGAAAAGATAGCAAATGAGACATGACTTATGGATGGAGTCTACTACAAATAAATGTCCAATAAAAGAAATCTAAATCGTATAAGGAGTATCTAATACCTTATGGCTCGTTAATCAAACTCGCTGGAATACTTTGTGGTTTGCTAATCAAGATGCTGAAACTATTTAGTTTCAACAGGAGTAGCAGAACACTTTTGGGAGTTAGAACTTCGGGTGCCAAATCGCCTGTTCGCTCGCAGTTGTTTCCATCATCTAGGACTCAAGGAAAAACATTTAATGCTTTGATATTTTTAAACTTTGTGGCCCGCGACGATGGCTTGCATTAGGGAAGCAATTAGAGAGGTCATATGGATCTCGAAGGTTATTCAGGTGGACATAAAGGGTATTGGTGGTGGAACGAAGAGGTCTAAGGAAGAGTGAAAGCCAATAAAGCGATATATTTGAAGCTAGTGGAGAGCAAAGACGAGGAGGAAAAGAGGCAACAATTGGGCGTTTGTATGAACAAATTGGGGACATAGGTGGGGACAAGGAGTTGTACAGGCTAGTCAAGGTGAGAGAGAGTATGACCCGTGACTTGGACCAAGTGAAGTGCATCAAAGACGAGGAAAGTAAAGTATTGGTGGAAGAGACACATATTAGAAGAAGATGACATACATACTTCTATAAACTCTTGAACATAGAGGAGTACATGAGCAAATGTGTTGGAAGTTTTTGAGCACTCCGAGAGTCGTCGAGATTTTGGGTAATGTAGGCGTGTAAATGGGAGAAGGTGATTTGGGCTGTGCATAAGATGAAAAGGGCTAGAGCGACAAACGAAATCCTGGTGAAATTTTGGGTGAACACGGGTAGGACAAACTTGTAGTGGCTTACTCAATTGTTTAATATTAGTTTTAGGATGTCGAAAATATCTAAGGAATGGAGGTGGAGTATGGTGATGGTGATATTCAAAATTGCAACAACTATAGGGTATCAAGCTTCTAAGACACACTGTGACGGTTTGGAAAAGAGTGGTAGTAGTGAGGGTGATGAAGTGTGTCTATTTACGAGAACCAGTTCGGACTCATACTGGGTTGATCGACTACAAAAGACATTTACATTGTAAGAAGGCTTAAGGAGCAGTATAGGGATAGGAAGAAGGATTTGAATATAGTGTTCGTTGATCTAGAAAAAAACATATGACAAACCCTCAATGGAGGTTTTTCATGGAGATGTTTGGAAGCTAGAGGTGTTCTTGTAGCTCACACTAGAGTGATTAAAGACATGTATGATGAAGCCAAGACTGGGGTAGTGAGAGGTGACTCAGAACACTTTTTAGTTGTGATGGGTTTCACTAGGGTTTCTCCCTTAGTCCATTTTTATTTACCTTAGCGATGGACACACTTACACATCATATTCAAGGGGAGGTGCCATTGTGCATGTCATTTGCAGATTACATAGTACTAATTAACGAGACACGGAGCGGAATTAATGCGATGCTAGAGTGTAACGATCCATTTGGTCGTTTAGCCTTTTTTGAATTATAATGCCCAAATTTTCCTTTTCGTGACCTTTATTCTGATGCTTATAGCATGCAGTGCGAGTTGACACACTTTCCGATTTGTTTCGAAAAATAAATCCCAAGTTAGAGCTTCATTGAGTTTGGAAATGAAAGGTTTGATTAAAAGTTGACTTTTGGGTAAACTCATCCGTATTCAAGTTTTGTTGATTTCATTAGGTCCGGAACATCATTTATGACTTCATAGAAGTTTCGTGGCAATTGGGTGTGTTTTGGGTATTGAGTTGGCTAATAGTTGTGTTTTGGGAAAGTTTGAGTGTTTTTATGTAAAAACACATCTTAATGATGTCGGATGCGTATCTTGAGTGTGCGAGCAAGTTCGTAGCCTCGAATACAATTAGTTAGCATGTTTGGTTTGTGTTCGGGGGAGCCGGGATGAGTTTGGGTGCCAAAACCAAGTTCGAAGAAACCAGAAAAATCTGATGTTCAACAGATGGTTTTCTTCTTCGTTATGGCGAGGAAGAAGCCGTAATCGCGAGCCTTAATGAAGCAGGCTTACGCGATCGCGTGGAGATGCTCCACGATCATGGACGCGTGAGTGGGACAAGTGAGTCATATTGCATCGCGGTCGTGAGACAAGGCCTCGAGATTGCGAGACATCGGTGTGTGCCGATCACAAACGGGCATCGCGATCGAGATGACCCAGTCCGCGATCACGATTAAAGAATCACTGTAGCAGTGATTCAAAAATCCCAAATTGAACCTAGACTTCATTAGATCATATTTTGGGTTTGAGTTCTCGGTTGAAGGTGATTTCATGTGCAAGAAAGTTTATTTCTCGTGGGGTTAAGATCCTAATTCTTAATTTGTCTTTTCCCAGTATTTAAAGTCGTTATTTAGCTTCGCTTTCATGTGGGTTAGTGTAAAAATTGGAAATTTAAACCCTAGGGTAAATATCGGGAAAAAGAGAAATTGAATCCCAAGATTTATACTTTTTGAATTGATATTTTGGATTTAGACGATTTAAGCTTTGGGTAATCCAATTTTGAAATAAAATTTCAATTTTACCTCTGAAGCTTGGGTTTGACTATTTTAGGTCTATTTTGGATTTCGAGCTATAATATAGCATTATGGGCATTGTTAGAATCATCTAATCATCTAGAGTACGTTAATGATAGATTTGGATCGAATTGAAGCTTCACGAAAGGGAAAGGCATTGGGTTGAGGTTCGTGGCATGTGCTCGACATTCGAGGTAGGTTATGACTTACCCTTTTAGACTCAATTTGGAGGCGTGTATATATAGTTTAATAGTTGTCGGGGGGGTGCATGATAGGCCTTCAGGCATGATTGTGGTGATAAATTCACTTATGATGGTTTTCCAAATGTTATGTGGGCTATGGTAGCCATGTTTGATGTATATTTCTACATCTTGATTCGGATTACTATTCACAACTTGTAACTTGATAATATTGTGAGAAAATGATAGTTTTTGGAAATGATATGCTAAGTGAAATGTTATTACGAACTTACCTATCCGTACCTTTGATATATTGGTATTATGACATTATGCATGCGCATTTATACATATGTTCAATTGGTATTTATTATGGATTTGGGGTACGGTATGGTCCGACGAGACCGGAAAGAGGTAAGAAGGATTTTGAATATGCCCGATAGGAACTATTCTGGGTGGATGATACAGTCGATATTGTGAATGCCCGATGAGAATTATTCTGAGTGATATATGGACGTCGCGAGTTCCCCATGGGTCATGACTAGACGGAATGACGCTAGCATGTGTATACAGGTTTGGTACTTGCCAGTTGCATTGCATGACATTCCATTCATATATCATTTTCATTGATTCATTCACGCTGATTATGTGGCTACATGATTTATCTGTAATTGCATTGATGAAATGGCTTCAACCGTGTGCTCATAATTATGGAAAGGTAAAGACTTTAAATTAGAAAATGATAAGGACTTTGCTTAAGATTATTATACTCGGATGGACTTAAAGTGAATGTTGAGGAAAGACTTAAGTTTGTACTGTGTTGTGTTCAATGTTCTTAGTCTGTAACGTAATTATTTCACCCCCCCTTGTATGTTCCGTTCACTTTTATGCTATTTATATGTGTTTCCTTCATTGTCGACCTATGATGCCTACGAATACTAGTGTTGTACTCATACTACTTTTTCTGCACTTTTCGTGCAGATACTGATCCAGGCACTAGCTCCAGACCTCGTTGTAGATTGCGAGGTGACTGTCTAGGCTTTCAAGGTGAGCTACTTGATTGTCTGTGGCCCTTGGAATCCTTCCCTTTTTTACTTGCTTTATGTTTTATACTTGACAGACATATATTTCATCTTCGGGCATGTATTCTGACTTGTATTTCAGTTTCCGCATTGTTAGATCTCTTGTACCTTCATACTAGATTTTGGGGGGCATATTTTGGATTCTTATAAGTAGTTATAATATTTAAGAATTGTGATAAATGATTTCTTTATTACTTTCGCTTTTCTTAAACTTGTTTTTTTTTACTTAAATTGGGTGATGGTTCGCCTACCGGTGAATTAAGTATAAGTGCAATCATGACCACGATTTGGCTCATGACATAAAGGTTTGGAGAGAGGCCCTGTAGTCTAAAGGTTTCAAGTCGAGCATGACCAAGATTAAATACTTAGAGTACAAGTTCAGTGACGTTACTCATGAAGAGGATGTGGACGTGAGGCTTGACTCATAAGTCATCCCCAAGAGAGGAAGTTTTTAGTACATGGTGTCAGTAATTCATGACAATGGAGAGTTTGATGATAATATCACACATCATATTAGAGCGGGATAGATGAAATTGAGGCTCACATCTGGTGCTTTGTGTGATAAGAATGTGCCTCCAAGACTTAAATGTAAGTTCTACAGAGTAGACCGACTATGTTATATGAGGCGGAGTGTTGGCCTGTCAAGAACTTCCATGTCCAGAAAATAAAACAACGGAGATGAGGATGTTGATATCGATGTATTGTCGTACTAGGGGAGATAAGATTAGGAATGATGATATTCAGGAAAATGTGGTAGTGGTCTCAGTGATGGACAAAATACGGGAAGTGAGATTGAGATGGTTTGAGCATGTATAGAGGAGGCACGAATGTCCCAGTGAGGTAGAGGTAGTCCAAAGAAGTATTGGGTAAGATGATTAGGTAGGACATGCCACAACTTCAACTTACCGAGGACATGACCCTTGATAGGAGAGTGTGAAGGTCAATAATTAGGGTAGAGGATTACTTGTTTGTCAGGCGTATTCCTTATCCACACCAGGAGTTTTAGATTTTTCTTCTTCTTGCATTTGCTTTTTATCTCTAGTACTATCTAATTGTTTCTTCTGCTTCGTTTATCTTACTGACTCGCTGCTGTTATTGCTTGTTATTATTGCTTCTTTTTCCTCACCCCTTGAACTGAGGGTATATCAGAAACAACTTCCCTACATTCACAAGGTACATATAAGGTTTGCATACACTCCACCCTTTCCGGACCTCACATGTGGGATTACACTGGTTTATTTGTAATACCCTGTCCATTCGAACTAAGACTTAAACCGTTCAATGAATGTTATGAGATCCGAGCTCTAAAGAATTTTTGATGTGGTTAAGTGTATTCATGAGAATTTCGTTATTAGAAAAGGTCGACGTCAAAAGTCTGAGTGAAAGTCGCCCGTAAGTTTAGTTTTCAGAATGCATTTGAACAAGGTCCAACTTATAGTGAGTGTTGCGACCTGTGTATTTGGAGTTAGAAGGCGATTTACCTATCAAATTAAAGATCTATGAGTCTAATTTCCAATTTCACAAACCGTTGGTCAATACAACGTCAGAGTAAAAGGTCATGCACGTTTTACTACAGACATGCATAGCGCTCAACCGCATCGAACACGTGGCACCTCTAAATTTAAGTCGGCCAAACTTATCTTTTTAAGCTAAAAACCTTGGGAATTCATTTCATAACTCCATTGGACGAAACTTGAACAGGTTCCTCAAAATTCTCTCAAGTTCTCCTCCTATTCTTCAAAGAAACTCAAGGTAAGCTTAAGATGGGGTTTTTCTTCCCCGTTAATCACGTGGTGCTTATATTGATTCTTCTCCTATTATAGTTGTTCAAAGGTTACTTCAAGGTGAAGTGAAGTAAATAAATCAGAGGGTTTTGGCATCCAAGGTACAATCCTTCATCTACGATCTTCTACGAGCTCGTGTGAGCATCTAAGTATTTTCGGTAAAAACCATGGGACAATGATTTGGAAGCCGTGAGTTCAAGTTATTATAGTTTGTAAAAAAGATTAAAGGGTTGTTTTCTTGTATTATGGAGTTTGATAAGGGTTTGGTAGTTCGTGTTGAGTTTGTACTTTGTTAAAAGACTATCGGGTGTGGAGTACACCATCAAATTATAGCCTCGGGAGCTCGTCTCTCTTGTATTACTTGACAATATTTTTGATATAACTGTAGTATGTTGTGGGGCTGTTGGTATAGTTGTTGTGTGTCATTGGACTGTTGGTGATGTTGATATTAGCCATATTTAACAAGTTAAGCATATATCGGATGGATTGACTTGTCGTAGTCACTCGAATGATTAAATATAGGTATGTAAGGCTATCATTCTTTCTACACTATGACACGATCTCCAGTTTATTATTTCTCTTGAATGAGATACAAGGCCTAAGGATTGTGAATGTCCAAATCGTTTTACTGATTCATGATTCAACAAGAGTTATGTCGCGTGCTTACGAGTCAAATAAGAGCTATGTCATATGTGTACAAATCGTCATTTTACTCTGTTGTTTGACTCTGAGGATCGAGTTTTTATATTACCATTATGGAACTAGAGTACCTTATTAAGATGGATCATATTGACAATTGTTAGATGATTGTTATTGAGGTATAATTTCCTACTTAAGGTGAATCATATAGATAATTTCCAAAATTACTGTCATTGGGTTAAAGTAATGCACTTAAAGAATTTTATCAGATATAGCTATCCTAAGTCGTTCACGAGAGTAATATCATTCAGGAATATTATGAGCTTCCACAGAATCTTGTTATACTACGGATTGTGAAATAGTTCTAGATTATACAAGTTGATAATAATACCTTCTTGAGTTGTCTGTCAATATGTTCATAGAATTGAAACCAAACTCCAAGATTTACACTCTTAAACAAACATTATATAAATCACGTGTTTCTCCTAGCTTGAAATCTTACAGTGAATCTTTGAGGTCTATTCCAATATGTTAAGCGTTTGGGCTGTGTCTAGCTGATTACATGAGGTAGTTCCAAGAGGTAGAAGAGAGGACTAATGTATAGGTTCCAAAAGTCTCGAATAAGAATCATAAGGGAAGTAAAAATATATATCTATATCGTATTCGTCTTCTTTGGAGCAACTCCCTATCACATGTTTCTTTTCCTATATGACTTCAAAAGAAAGAAACTTCGTGAATCTTCCATTCGTAGAGTTAATGTTTATTTGTTCCTTCCATTTGAAATCATTCATATTGTATCGAGCTTTACTACGATCTTATAGGGATCTTGGTATTTGTCATGAGTCCTCTATTAATATACTTGACGCTCACCTGTTCCTTTCATGTGATATTATTCTTGTCACATTGAGCTGTCATATGGCCTTATAGGACTCCTCGTCTAGTTGAGATTGTCAGGTTATATACATGAGAATTCTATATGTCATACGCATATTGAATGAACCATTTCCACAGGTAACTACTTCATTTGAATCATTTGGAACACTTCCATAAGTTTAATAAGAGTATATAAGGAAGCTAACCGATTGCTAACTATATGTATTACGTGGCCCGTTGTGTCTTATAGAGGGAAATCATATGCCGTCTATAGTACGGAGCTCAATGCGGCTTATACAGAGATACAATGTGTCGTGCATTGACACGAGACCTATGTGGCGTATATGGGGAATGAACACATGTCATATTCCATTATACGGGTTTATAGGGATTCATATTCTGTCTATAGTACAAGATATGGGGGGGGGGGGGAGGAGGTCATATTGTGCATGTAGGTATCAGGACCTACCAGACGTATTATACCAAAGAGATAATAATAGTTTCTTAATGTGCATCTACATGTTGCTTTTAATCTTTCTACTGTATATTGTTGTTTCCATTTCATTTATCTCTTATATGAGCTTCAGTATTTGCAGATGCTATTCTGTCTACCTTAGCACCTTCCTTATGGCATGTACGTTTGTGTCATCCGGGAGCATCTGTTTTTGCCTCCATTAAAAACAATAAATTTATTGAGTGTAATAACACTCGTAGTGCTAATGTTTGTCATTCTTGTCCACTTGAGAAACATGTTAAATTTTCTTTTGTTGCCTCTAATTCTATTACTATGTTGCCTTTTGATATTATTCATAGTGATCTTTGAACGTCTCCCGTTTTGAGCTCTTCGGGCCACCATTATTATGTTTTGTTTTTGGATGATTACTCTAATTTCTTGTGGACATTTTCGTTATCTAAAACGTCTCTGTTTATTCCACATTCATATCATTTAGAGCATTCATCCGTACTCAATTTGAACGGGAAGTTAAGAACATTCAATGTGATAATGGAAGGAAATTTGATAATGGGTCATTTAGGGAATTTTGTAGGGTTAATGGTATATCTTTTCAGTTATCATGTTCACATACATCATCACAAAATGGGAAAGCCAAGGTAAAAATCCACACCATTAATAATATTGTTCGTACATTACTAGCCCATGCATCATTACCACCTTCATTTTGGCATCATGCATTACAAATGACAACTTACATTCTCAACATACTCCCTAGCAAAGGATTAGCCTACCACTCTCCACTCAAATTTCTGTATCAAAAATACCATTTGTATTCTCATCTTAGGATATTTAAGTGTTTATGTTATCCTCTATTCCCCTCCACTACCATAAGCAAACTTTAAGCCCGCTCTACCGCTTGTGTCTTTTTGGGTTATCCATCTAATCATCGTGGTTATAAATGTTATGATTTATCCTTTAATAAGATCATCATTAGTGTTATGTCATTTTCGATGAAACTCAATTTCTGTTTGCTAAGTTGCATAGTTCCACGTCCCATTCATATGATATTTTAGATGATGGGCTCTCACCGTATGTGGTCCACCATTTGGCCCAAATTTCACACCACCATTAATACAGTGAGAACAAATGGTGCCCATCGTCACGCCCAAATATCTCCACCACGCCTTCTCGCTAGCGTGCCCACCGTCCCGCCGCCCAACTGTTTTTGATTTCTCATATTCTGCTAGCAGGCCCACTGCCCGCTAGCCCAACACCTTCCAGTGATAACCCAGCCCATGCCCTTCCAACCCGACTCCACTACATCAGAACTGGGCCAGCCCACGACTTCCACCCAAATCTAGCCCACTTCCATTCTGGGACCAGGGCCTGTTACTCAAAGCCAACGGGGTATTTTTAGACCAAAGTGATAATTTAATCTCAACTCTAATGTCACTGAATCCCATACCACGTAACCCCGTGTCTTCCCTTCGTGATCCGAATTAGAAAATGGCTATGTATGATGAATATAATGATCTTATTGAAAATAAGACGTGGGAGTTGGTGCCTCGTCCACCTGGTGTTAATGTGATTCGTTCTATGTGAAGTTTTACTCATAAGGAGAAATCCGATGGTTGTTTTGAAAGGCATAAGGCATGTCTTGTAGGTGATGGCAAAACATTGGCGTGGATTGTGGAGAGATATTTAGTCCGGTGGTCAAACCGGCAACTATTCACAATGTTCTCAATCTAGCTCTCTCAAAAGCATGACACATTCATCAACTAGACGTGAAAAATGCGTTCTTACATGGAGAACTCAGGGAAACAATATACATGTATCAACCCTTGGATTTCAGGGACCCCGCTCATCCTAATCATATGTGCTTGATGAAGAAATCCCTGTATGGGTTAAAACAGGCTACTCGGGCCTGGTACAAATATTTGCAGATTATGTGTCTATCTTGGGTTTTCTCACAGCAAGTCTGATAATTCTCTATTCATATACTGTCACGGTACTTCTATGGTCTACATTCTGTTATATGTGGATGATATTATATTGACTGCTTCCTCTGATAAACTTTGCAAGTTTATCATATCTCTTCTCAGAATTTGCTATGAAAGACTTGTGGCCATTGAGTTATTTTCTAGGTATAGCTGTCACTCGTCATGCATGTGATCTATTTCTATCTCATATCATAGGAAGTATGCAACAGAGATCATTGAACGGGCTGACATGTCAGCCTGTAAGTCATCTCCTACTCCGGTTGACACTAAACCGAAGTTGAGTGCTACTTCTAGCACACCATATGAGGATCTTTCCCACTATCGTAGTCTTGCCGGGGCTCTTCAATATCTCACGTTTACGAGGCTCGGTATTACTTATACAGTGCATCAGGTGTGTTTATTCATGCATGATCCGAGGGAAGAACACATGCACACTCTCAAATGCATTGTGCGCTACATTCAGGGCCCTCTTGATCATGGCTTACATCTATATCCATCATATGTATCTACTCTCATTTCGTATACAGATGCTGATTGGGGTGGATGTCCAGATACCAGGCGTTCGAAATCTTGTTATTGTGTGTTTCTTGGTGATAACTTGGTCGGCTAAACGCCAGGCTACTTTATCGCGCTCTAGCGTGGAGGCCGAATATAGAGGGGTCGCCAATATGATGTGTGAGTCCTGTTGGTTGAGTAACCTCCTCTTAGAGCTTATTTTTCCTATTCGAAAAGCTAAATTTGTCTATTGCGATAATTTGAGTGCGATAAATCTCTCAGGGAATCATGTACAACATCAACGCACTAAACATAACGAGATGGATATTCACTTTGTTCGCGAAAAGGTTGCTCGTGGACAAGTACGTGTCTTGCATGTCCCTTCACGTTATCGAATAGCTGTCATCTTTACTAAGGGCCTTCCCTTGGTTCTGTTTGAAGACTTTTGGGACAGTCTCCGCATACGACAATCGCCCGCTACGACTGCGGGGGTGTGATAGAATATATAAAAATATATTCTTTTGATATCATTAGTGATCTTGTATGTCTTCAATTATTGTAGTAATATTTTGTACTAATTACATTAATGAGATCAACGAGTGATTATTCTCTTTCACTCTCCTACAATGATCAAATCTTTCCTTTTTTTATATTTAAAAAAGGTCTTTGGTTTTATTAAAAGATGACTTCCAAAAATAAAGAATGAGACTTGAAATACTAATAGAGGAAGAATAGTATGTATATAACCTAATTAGGGTGTGTTTGGTACGAAGGAAAACATTTTCCTCACTTACTTCTAGTGTTTGGTATGTAAGTAAAAAAAGATTATCCTAAGAGCATTTATATGTAATCCATCAAAATACTATGGGGATGGAATGGGTGGGGAGTGAATGTTCGGGGGTGGTGGGGGTAGGATGGTCAAGGTGGTGGATGTTGGGGGCGTTGGGTGGGTGGGGAGGAGGAGACAATAAACTTGGAATGTCACTTATGGACTTATTTTCCCTACTTCCACTAGGGAAGTCATTTACCTCATTTTTAAGGAACTTCTTTTCCTAGAGAATGTTTTCCAAGTCATTTTGATCAACTAAACACAAGAAGATTGGAAACCATTTTGACTAGAAAAAGTTTTCCTTCATACCAAACACACCCTTAATCTCAATAAGTCTAGCAGAAGAGAAATACATTAAACTTTTCCTTTACGTTCGTTGTTAAAACTTAAGATTTTGAGGATTTAATTTATATACACTAATAATGTCCAAGGAATCTTAAACATATGTATTTAACATGTTGTAGAAGATTACCGGCTTTATTTTCCATGTTACTAAAATCACTTATTATGAATTATTATCCGCAACTATCTTTGAGTTAATGGTAAAAAATACACTTAAACTGTCGCTTTTTTGCGAGTTTCACACCCCAACTATCAATTGTTCCATTTGAAAGAAATAATCCATTGATTATTCTCATTGATGAAGAGGTATTTATATACAATTTACAATCCCTAATTATGAAAAATCTTATTAATGCTACAACAATAAATCCTAATTATACTTGTACAAGAATCATAGTATGGTAAATTTGTACAACAAAGTTGGGTGCAATTTGGTTTCGGTTTCCCGTGGTATACATACAGGTATATTTCTGTCACACCCCCGCAGTCATAGCGGGCGGTTGTCGTATGCTGAAACTGACCTAAAATGTTCAAATAAAACCAAGGGAAGACCCTTAGTAAATATGTCTGCAATCTGGTACCGCCAAGGGACATGGAGGACGCGTACTCGTCCACGGGCTACCTTTTCTCGAACAATGTGTATGTCCATCTCAATATGTTTTGTGCGCTGATATTAGACCGGATTTCTAGAAAGATAGACTGGACTCACATTATCACAGTATGCCAAGGTAGCCTTCTGAATAGGAAAATGTAACTTTAGTAGAAGATTACGTAGCCAACATGACTCAGATACCACAATGGCTACCCCTCGATACTCGACCTCCGCACTGGATCGTGATAAAGTAGCTTGATATTTTGCCGACCAAGAGACCAAGTTATCGCCAAGGAACATACAATAACCAGATGTCGAACGTCTGGTATCTGGACAGCCACCCCAATCAGCATCTGTATATGACACAAGAGTAGAGACCGAAGACGGATATAAATGCAATCCAAAATCAAGCGTGCCATGTATATAGGATAATACGTTTGAGCGCATGCATGTGCTCAATTCGCGAATGATGCATAAATAAACACACACGATGTACTGCATACATAATATCTGGTCTTGTAAAAGTCAGATACTAAAAAGCCCCTGGAAGACTACGATACTGGGTGAGATCCTCGTATGGTGTGCTAGACGTAGCACTCAACTTGGGTTTGGTATCAACCGGAGTAAAAGTAGACTTACACGATGACATGCCAACTCTCTCAATAATCTCCGCCGCATACGTTTTCTGTGATAAAAATAAACCACATGCATGACGAGTGACTGCAATGCCCAAAAAATAGCTCAAGGGCCCCAAGTCCTTCATAGCAAATTCTGAATTGAGAAAGGTCATGATATAGCATAGATTATCAGACGAGGCAGTCAATATTATATCATCAACATATAACAATATGTATGCCAGAGAAGTACTACGATGGTAGATGAATAGAGAATGATCGGATATGCTATGAGAAAACCCATTAGTAGACACATAATCTGACCTTTTATACCAAGCCCGTGGGGCCTGTTTAAACCCATACAAAGACTTTTTCAGCAAACAGACATGATGAGGATAATTGGGGTCCCTAAAACCCAAGGGTTGATGCATGTAAATAGTCTCCTTAAGTTCACCGTGTAAGAAAACATTTTTTTACATCCAGCTGGTGAATGGGCCATGCTTTCGAGATAGCTAGATTGAGCATAATGCGAATGGTTGCCGGTTTGACCACCGGACTAAATGTCTCTCCACAATCTACGCCAACCTGTTGCGTTTTACCATCACCTACAAGACGGGGCCTTATGCCTCTCAAAGAACCATCAGAAATTTCTTTATGAGTAAAATCCACATGGACCGAATAATATTAACACAGGTGGACGGGGCACAAACTCCCACATCTTATTTTCAATAAGAGCATTATATTCGTTATCCATGGCCATTTTTCAATTCGGGTCATGAAGGGCATACACCGGATTACGGGGTAGGAGAGATATAGTGACATTAGAATTAAGATTAATGTAACACCCCGTACCTTAGCGTTACGATGTGTCGTAGTAAAACCGTATGAGTGGGAAGGAATTAAGGTCATAAATGTGGTTATAGTTGTAAGACCGTGTAGGTTTGAGAAGTTTTGAAATCATTATATATTGCCTTGATATGGTATTTTCATTTAAGTGATATTTATTTTTGTAAATGTTTGATAAATATGATTTTTATATTTATTAGTATTACTACTTTTTGAATACGCTTTAAATTATATACGTAATATGAAGAAGTTTACAAAGAGAATTTTCTCTAATATATAGATACAAATTACTTTTTCATAAGAAAAGTTATTGTTTCCCGTTTGAGAATTTATTATACAAAAATAAATCCTTGAAAATTTTAGAATTTAATAAGATATAACTTTTATCAATGTCTTAAACTTCATGATACAATTTTATAAAGTACATATGATTTGTTTCTAATATAAATTGTTGAAGAAATTAGATAATATTATTAAATAATCCTTAAATAGATATTATGTGGACATAGTTTATAGGTGTCACTGATAATGGCAACATTATATATATATATATATATAATTAAGGGTTTGGTGGCATATTAAGTGATGAGTGTATAATGTTTAGTTAGGAGAGTGACATGTGTAAAGGTAAAATGATTTCTTCAAAGTTTCATTTCTAATTCACTTACATTTTTATGTGTAAATAGGTGCTGCAACCATTCCTTTCTAATTTAGATCCTTTTCATTTATAGACTTTGACAAAAACGTACCAACAAACATTTACTTTGAGACGTTTTTTTCTTCAACTAATCACTTGATTTCTTACGCAAAGACGTAGTAACATTTTGTTCCATTTTAAGTAAATAGAAATTTACATCATAGTTAAGCAAGGTAACGGGAAGATTGGATCATCATAGTCATTTGAAGGTCGAGCTAAGGTATGTTAAGACAAATCATTCTTTCTTTGACATGTTTGAAGTACGAAATGTAAATGTAATATTGTTTCGTAAATTATTCTACTCTTAGTAGTTAAGAATGTTCATGCTATTCATTCATATTGTCAAAGCATGTCTAAATATGTTCCTGAATCCTTATTGAGATATATGGAAAAGATATTAGTATTCATAATTGTAACACCCCGTACTTTCGGGTGATGGTTGGAGCATCTAAACACATGCAAGTAGACCCGAGCTATGGGGAAATTATGTCACATTCACGTATGCCAATAAAAAGCTTAGTATATAAAAAGACGCGGTTCTGAAATAATTTAAGGATTTTATAAGTATGACGACGATGATCAGAGATATTATTTTGTGTATGGCAACAGAGGTTATAGACTAGCATTATATCACATGACTATGATAATGAGTATATGAAGTGTGCTAAAGGGGGTTATTATTTAAGTGAATTGGGAGACAAAAAAATTAATAAGATAAATACATGGGTAATTTATGGGGGGCAAATTTTCATATGTGGGGCCCATTATGGATTGGTTACATTTATATTAGTAGATAAGCTAAATGATTGGCATGTGTATTATTCTTGTTCACACAGAAAGTCTATAGTGAGTCCAAGTGGTGTAGATCGTCTCTCTCTAGGATGTGATGTTAGGACAACAACTTGTTTACATAGTATAAAGTAATCTTGGAAGAAGCAAATCATTTCCAGCAACTCTTAACTCCATTTACTATTTGAAGAAGAAACCTTTGTCCTTAATGGAGTGCAAAACGTTGATATTAATTTATACAACACTTGATGTATCATTTTACATACTAATTCCTCCAAATAAAACGTGAGTAGTTACTTGAGACCTTCAGCTATCTTAGGAAATTCCACATCAACAGCAACATAAGTTCTAATTTTGCGGAGGTAGTAATTCTTGGAATATAAGATGGAAGTGCTATACGGCGTATATGTTGTGTCAACGAGTGATCCGATAAAAGGTATGTTAAGATAAATTATTTCATTCTTTTGACATGTTCTATATAACGAAACGTAACCGTAATATTATTTCATAAATTATTCTGCTCTTACTAGCCAAGAATGTTCCTGTTATTGATTCCTATATTGAAAGCATGTCTAAATATGTTCCTAAATCCTTATTGAGGTATATGAGAAAGATGTTGATATTCTCAATGTTAGCCGAATGTACAAGGGTATTATGTCATCCGATAAGTTCAGAATATTTTATTATCATTCATGCATTTGCATTATATTCATGTATTACCCTGGACCCACATGTGTTATATACAACACTATATGGTACACATTATATATATGTAGGGGATGGGAAAAGAGAATGGCGTTATATACGCAACACCACCTGCAGCTGGTACAAACTATCACGAAAAGGAAGATGCCCAATGAGGCCAATATGATATGATGCCCACAGAGGTCGATATGAAATGATGTCCATAGAAGCTGTTATGGGAAGGAAGATGCCCTTGTGAGGCCAATCTATATATATATATATATATGTGTGTGTGTGTGTGTGTGTGTGTGTGTGTATGTATACCGTATTTGCATTGTGCATGACATTTAGGCATATTATGGCCCTTAGATGCATTCACTACTGGTCGGCTATTTCTGTCGGCTGGTGTTGTCGGCTGGTGTTGTCGGCTGTTTCTGTCGGCTAGTGTTGTCGGCTATTTCTGTCGGCTGTTACTATCCCACTTTATTCTTGTATTCATGTTATGCTATCCTGACATCCCTTTTGTTGGGTGACGCTACGTTTCATGCCTGCGGGATCTGGTAGACAGGTGACGGTTCGCACTAGTAGGTTGCTGGTTCAGCTGATATTGGAGCACTCTACTTGTTCCAGAGTTGCGGTCTAGTCTAGGTACATTATTTTTGCATATGCATATGGGCATAGCGGGGTCCTGTCCCGTCCTTGTAATGTCATGTACTCTTTAGAGGCTTGTAGACAATTTTCCTGTGTATAGTAGTCGTGTATGGCCATGTCGGCCTTGATGTGTGTGTCAACCGATACTTGGTGACGGTCCTTATGGCCATGATTGATTGCAGTTGGCTGATAAGTATGTGAAGAGTGGTGCCCGACAGGTAGGGTCCTAGTGCCCGTCATGGCCCTCCAATTTAGATCCTGACAAACTTGGTATCAGAGCGGTTTTGTCCTAGGTAGTCTGCAAGCCGTGTCTAGTAGAGTCTTGTTTATGGGTATGTTGCGCCCCACACTAATAAATAGGAGGCATAAAGGCATTTAGGGATGGTTTCCATTCTTTCATATCATAGATCGTGCAGTAGAGTTGAGTCTTAAGAATTCGAGTTTAACTCGTGCCTGATATTGTTTCAGTATTGACGTTTACCAAAAAACAACCTCGGTTAGTTCATATTCGTCGCCAGTAAATGAGTAACTTCTACCAGACGCTTGATACGCCAGAAGGGTAGTATTATGTTCAAAATTTGAGATTGCAAGGATTCTCTCGGTAGAGCTTATTATGTTTATGATCATAACAATGCCTTCCTCCAGTAAGGATGCGATTGGCTGGGAGATTGAAGTTGGATTGAGTGTAAATATGAGTAGTATGATCTCTATGGAGATAGATCCATCAATGGATATGAGTAAGTTATTTTCCCAGGCAGGATTTTATCCTGGAGCATTCGATAGAGATAGGCCTCTTGGGGGTCAGAGAGCTTATAACCTAAGGAGTTTATTTGTCAAGAATCACCGATAGATAGAAGGGTCAAGGATGCCAATATCTCAGGGTCAAAGTTTTAAAGGTCAAGTGAGACCGCCTCGACCATCTTGTAGTCAGTATGATCAAGTGCATATCAGACTATGCTGCAAAGGTACAAGGGGTTGGTTTAGGGTGGCAGCCATGGCCACATCATTCTGAAGTATCCCAAGTTGATGCGCAAAGGTAAGGTATGGGTTGTATAGATGAAAAGCAGAAGACATCATTGAAAGGTTTAGTAGGTTATGAAAATCTACACGTTTTGCAATGACTTATGCTGATTAGAATGCAAGAATATGTTATGTACGTGCGACCTAAATTGTGATGTCTTACCTAAAATAGATTGGGAATAGTCCTGGGGTATCATTAACATGAATGAATTACCATAATCGAATCGGGTGAAGAGTGACCATCAGTAAATTTTAAAAGATCACGTAAAGTGACGTAGCCAGGATAGTGAGCCCAAGTCATAAATAAGAATCGAGTTATCCAGGGTAATAGAAAGGGATATAAGCCTCTCGTCCGGGCGTATAGGGCGATACTGTGAATTATTGAGAGTTACATGTATCAATGTTAGTAATTTAAGGTATGTTATAGATATTGGAATGGCAAGGTCTTCGGCTTCATTGTGCAGCAGGTTACAATTCTAAATAACCTCTACATAACAATAGGGGCAATTGAGGATGAAAAGTATGGAACAATCAAAGAATGGTGGTAAGAAATATGGAAACAGTTAATAAGTATGAATGTAATGGTATGAACAAGTATCAAGGCAAAAATATTTTTTCGTTTAATGTCGAGTAGAAGGAAGGATTACGACAAAAAGGATAAAGGTGAACGAGATTATAGTTATGCAGATCTCACAAAGGTATGATTACTCCAAAACATCGTAAGGATCAATGGTAAAGGAGGGAAAATAAGAACTCTTCGGCCAAAAGTGGTAATTCTCTGATGTTCGGAAAGAGAGTATGAGAGATACTTTGAGATAAGAGATTTCTCTAAGGCAACTTGAAATAGAAATGTAAAGGTAAGACGAGTGGGCACTCGGTCGATGAGAGATCTAATAATGGTAAGACAAGAAAGCTTGACAAGTCATTGAATCATGTAACATAGTGAATTGGATCTAAACATACGAAGCATCGGTTTCACAACACATGCAGTCATACACCTCAGAAAGTATGTAAATGGAAGTAACAGTGAGTAAAACTCGAGATTAGCACCTAAACAAGTAAAAAGAGGCCAATGACGCCTATGGAAACAAGGTAGACAATTAAAATATGTGTAAAGAGATAATGACATTATAATGAAGATAAAATGGCAGGCAAATACAAACGTCTATGAGCATTTTTAAAATGACCAAAGGTTCTACGAGATAGATAAAGTAATGAGTTTACTGCTTAACGAGATCAAGGAAATCTTTTTTATCCCAAAAGTGCCATTGACAGAAAGTCTTAGCAATAAAGCGAGTGAAGGAATTTGAATCTACGTATAATGACCAGGTTTGGATATAGTAGGCCAACGTCATGTAATGCAAATTCTCCAGAATCTTCCACGTATAGAATAAGGGAATAAGTTAACAAATCATCCTTTAAGGGATAGTAATGCTAAGGATTGGAATCAGGAGCAATGTTTGAGAGTACGTATGTATACCCTAATATTTTAGAATTAAGATGAGTACGACAAGTAAGAAAATGAGTGAACAAGTGTCAAAAGAAGTAAGAAAGGAAGTTGCTTATAATTACGAGTAGTGAGATTCCTTTCAGACCATGAATGAGAGTTAACTATGATGATACGCGCACTTCATATTTGAATGACATTGTACATAAAGTGTTCACGATTAAGATACTATAAATATAAGAGTTTTCATCACACCAGTTAGTAAACAAAGCTAAGTTGACAATAGAATCATTCACCCACAAATGGCTTGACTACTGTGAGGACGATGGAGAGAAGTTGACATGAGGGAACACATCAGTTAGCTAAGTGGGAGTGCGATTGGAGGATTCATATAGAGATATCTCTATGACTAAGAATACAACATAATCATCCCTTATACGGAAAGAAAATGAACGTCATGATGAAGATCCTATTTTTAGAGAAGATCGGGAAAGATATTTAACCAAAAGAGAATCGCAACCTTTGAGCATAATGTGGGAGAGATCCCAGGTGGAAGGTCCATATGTGTATTCCTAGTGTAGCCGAGATAAAATTTTGATGGAAGTCCATTGTTCATAATATTCTGTTCACCCTGGATCTATTAAGATGTATCATGATCTCAAAGGTATGCATTAGTGGAATGCCATGAAGAGGAACATTGGAGAGATTTTAGCTCAGTATCTTAATGGCCAGTAAGTAAAAATAGAGCACCAAAAGCCCGGTGGCTTGACTGAGGACATTGAGATTCCGATGTGGAAATGGGAAATGAGAAATGATTAATATGGACTTTGTTATGGATTTACCTTGCTTTTATCATAAGTTTGATTCTATTTTGGTGATTGTTGATAGGCTGACCAAATCAGCTAAATTCCTCGCAGTTAAAACTACCTACATAGCTGAGGACTATGAAAAGTTGTACGTTAAAAAGATTTATGCCTATTTATATTATATCTGACCGAGGTATGCAGTTCACAGTTAAATTCTTAGAGATCATTTAAAGAAGGGTTTGGACATTCAAGTTAATCTTAGCACAACTTTCTACCCCCGGGCAGGCCGATCGTACGATTCAAACGCTCAAGGACATGATACGAGCTTGCATATTAGACTTCAAGAGAAGTTGGGATGATCATCTATCCTTTATTGAGTTACATATAATAACAGTTAGCATGATAGCATTAACATAGCTTTATACGAGGCTTTGTATGGACAAAAATATAGATTTCCTATAAGATAGTTCGAAGTAAGCGAATTAGAATTATTTGGGCCTGACCTAGTCACCAAGCCATAGGGAAGGTGAAGTTTATCCAAGAACAGTTGTTAACCACTCAAGAGTTGTCAGAAGTCGTATTCAAATGTGCGATGATGAGACTTAGAGTTTCAGATGGATGATTAGGTCTTTTTGAAGATTTAGCCTATGAAGGGGGTAATGAGATTTGGGAAAAAAGGGAAAGCTCAGCCCAAGGTATATTAGGTCATATTGCATAATTCAAAAAATCGGTCAAGTAGCTTACGAGTTGGACTTATCTTCGGAGTTAGAGTTTGTCAAGTCGGGGTTTTCATGTTTTAATGTTAAAGACATGTGTTGGAGATCCTTCCTGGATGGTACCGATTAATGATGTGAAAGTTACAAAGGACCTATTATATGAAGAGGTCCCTATTGTTATCGTAAGATCGACAAGTCCGCAAGTTGAGGACTAAGGAAGTAGCCTCCGTGAAAATTCTTTAGCGGAATAAGAATATAGAAGAAATGACATGGGAGGCGGAAGAGGAGATGAAAAACAAATATCCATACCTATTTTAGACCAACGCCGAGGTTTCGAGAGAAGCATAAGGTGAGTTCTATTTTGGATTATTATAATAAAGGCTTGATAATCATGTGAGGTCTGATATAATGATATATGTTATATGATATGACCCCGTGAAGCGGTGGTTGTATTTCTGGCTACGTGATGGGGATTAGATATATCACCCCAACATTCGAGGATGAATGTTTCTAAGGGGGAAAGGATATAACACCCTGTACTTTCGGGCGATGGTTGGAGCATCTAGACACATGCAAGTAGACCCGAGATTTGGGGAAATTATGTCACATTCACATATGCCAATAAAGAGTTTAGTATATAAAAAGATGCGGTTCCGAAATAATTTAAAGATTTAAAAAGTATGACGACGATGATCGGAGATATTATTTTGTGTATGGAAACAGAGGTTATAGACTAGCATTATATCACATGACTATGATAATGAGTATATGAAGTGTGTTAAAGGTAATTATTATGTAAGTGAATTAAGAGACAAAAAAATTAATTAAGATAAATACATGGGTAATTTATGGGGGGCAAATTTTCATATGTGGGGCCCATTATGGATTGGTTACATTTATATTAGTAGACAAGCTAAATGATTGGCAGGTGTATTATTCTTGTTCACACAGAAAGTCTATAGTGAATCCAAGTGGTGTAGATCGTGTCTCTCTAGGATGTGATGTTAGGACAACAACTTGTTTACATAGTATAAAGTAATCTTGGAAGAAGCAAATCATTTCCAGCAACTCTTAACTCCATTTACTATTTGAAGAAGAAACCTTTGTCCTTAAGGGAGTGCAAAATGTTGATATTAATTTATACAACACTTGATGTATCATTTTACATACTAATTCCTCAAAATAAAACGTGAGTAATTACTTGAGACCTTCAGCTATCTTAGGAAATTCCACATCAACATGGCAACAACATAAGTTCTAATTTTGCAGAGGTAGTAATTCTTGGAATATAAGATCGAAGTGCTATACGGCGTATATGTTGTGTCAACGAGTGATCCGACAAAAGGTATGTTAAGACAAATTATTTCATTCTTTTGGCATGTTCTATATAATGAAACGTAACCGTAATATTCTTTCATAAATTATTCTGCTCTTACTAGCCAAGGATGTTACTGTTATTGATTCATATATTGAAAGCATGTCTAAATATGTTCCTAAATCCTTATTGAGGTATATGGGAAAGATGTTGATATTCCCAACGTTAGCCGAAGGTACAAGAGTATTATGTCATCCAATAAGTTAAGAATATTTTATTGTCATTCATGCATTTGCATTATATTCATGTATTATCCTAGACCCACATGTGTTATATACACTACTATATGGTACGCATTATATTTATGTAGGGGATGGGAAAAGGGAATGCTGTTATATACGCAACACCACCTGTAACTGGTACAGACTATTACGAAAAGGAAGATGCCCAATGAGGCCAATATGATATGATGCCCACAGAGGCCGATATGAAATGATCCCCACAGAGGTTGTTATGGGAAGAAAGATGCCATTGTGAGGCCTATTATGTCCCTCAGAGACATTCACTACTGGTCGGCTATTTACGTCATTTGGTGTTGTCAAGCTTCGTAAATTTGGTGTTGTCGGTTATTTACGTAATTTGGTGTTGTCACATTACATCGAATATTACTGTTGGCTATTTCTGTCGGCTGTTACTATCTCAGTTTATTCTTGTATTCCTGTTATGCTATTCTTCATGATTGACATACTCAGTACATCAGTCGTACTGACATCCCTTTTATCGGAGGACGCTACGTTTCATTCCCGCAGGATCTGGTAGATAGGTAACGGTTCGCACTAGTAGTTTGCTGGTTTAGCTGATATTGGAGCACTCTACATGTTCCAGAGTTGCGGTCTAGTCTGGGTACAATGTTTTTGCATATGCATATGGGTATGACGGGACCCTGTCCCGTCCTTGTAATGTCATGTACTCTTTAGAGGCTTGTAGACAATTGTCTTGTGTATAATAGTCTAGTATGGCCATGTCGGCCTTGATGTGTGTGTCAGCCGATACTTGGTGACGGTCCTTGTGGCAATGATTGATTACAGTTAGCTGGTAAGTATGTGAAGAGTGGTGTCCGGCAGGTAGGGTCCGAGTGCCCGTCATGGCCCTCCGATTTGGGTTGTGATAATAATGATAATCGGAGGTAAAGCGATATTACATCACTCCGACAAACTTATAGTGTCCTATTGTCATATCATTTATGCATTACATTCATGGACATACCTTGACCTCAAAGGAGTTATATACTCTACTATATGTATGTATTATATATGTATGGGGAATGGGAAAAGGGATACGACATTATATACGTACACCACCTGCAGCTGGTACAGATATACACGATGATGATTGTGCCCACAAAGGCCGATATGATATGATGGGATGCCCTCAGAGGCTTGATGGCGTTATATACGCATATGTGCATGACATCATTGTGCATGAAATTTAGGCATATTATGGCCCTCAGAGGCATTCTACACAGACATGATACTTATGCATATATTACGGCCCTCAGAGGCATTGTGCACAAACATGGTACTTAGGCATATTATGTCCTTAGAGGCATTCTCTATTGGTTAGTTGTTCCTTGTCTCATGTTACTTTCAGGTCTCTATTATGCTATTTTTCATGCCTGACATACTAGGTACATTATTCGTACTGACGTCCCTTTTGTCGGGGGACGCTGCATTTCATGTCGGAGGTCTAGGTAGATAGGGCGACGATCCGCACCAGTAGGTTGTCAGTTCAACTGATATTGGAGCACTCCATTTATTTCGGGGTTTAGGTCTAGTCTTGGTACTGTATTTTTGCAGATGCATATGGGTATGGCGGGGCCCTGTCCCGTCCTTGTGATATCACATGCTCTTTAGAGGCTTGCAGACAGTTGTCTTGTGTATAGTAGTGGTGTATGGCCTGGTCGTCCTTGTTATGTATATGTATATAGATTGGGTCCTTCTGGTTGCAGGATTCTACATAGCTCTTTTCCAGTCTACTATTCTCGTATATCAGCAGGATATCTCATAGCGGCCTCGTGGGCCATGCAAAATTATGAATATATGCTAAATATATGATTAGTGGTACTCGGCAAGTAAGGTTCTGATGCTCGTCATGACCCTCCGATTTTGGGTCGTGACAATTAAAATCTCATTTCGGTTTAAAAATCCCCCTTTGTCTCAAAGTAACGGGCCCTAACTCAAGTTAGAAGTGGATGGGATTGGGTAAATTATTTGGTTGGCAGCGCACTGGCCAGCAGGCAGTGGTCCTGCTGGCCCACAAATGGACGAGAAACTAGAACTGCATCTGAACTGGCAGTGGGCCGAGAAGCTGGGTTAGTACCGATATCGGTACTCGGCCGAGACATCGGTCCACTACTAAGACTATGTGGGCCAAACGATGTTGGACCAGGATAATGTGGGCCAGCAGGCAGTGGGCCTGCTGGCGGATTCAGTTCACGGGGCATTTAAGATAAATGGTATCATATACGGTGAGATCCCATCATTTAAAAAATTATACGAACTAGACACGGGACTACTCAATTTAGCAAACAGAATTTGGGACCCATAAAAAATAACATGACGACTAATTATGATTTTGTTAGATGATAAATCATAACATTTGTAACCACGATAATTAGATGGATAATCCAAAAACACACACGCGGTAGAGCGGGCTTGAAGTTTGTTAATTGTAGTAGACGGAAAAAGTGGATATCATAAACACCCAAACACCCTAAGATGAGATTACGAATGATATTTATTGTAAAGAATTTTAAGTGGGGATTGATATGCTAAGCCTTTAAGAGGGAGGATGTTAAGTAGATATGTAGTCATTTGCAATGCATGATGCACAAAAGAAGGTGGTAATGACGCATGGGCTAGCAAGGTACAAACAATATTATTTATGAAATGAATTTTTCTCTCGGCCTTCCCATTCTGTGAGGACGTATGTGGACAAAAACCGAAAAGATATGTCATTAGTGTCACAAAACTCTCGAAATGGCCCATTATCATATTCCCTGCCATTATCACATTGAATATTTTTAATTTTCCGTTCGAATTGGTTACGGATGAATGCTCTAAATTTTAAGAATGTGGAAAAGACTTGAGACTTTTTAGATAAAGGAAAGGTTCACAAAAAATTAGAATAATCATCCAAAAATAAGACATAATAACGATGGCCCAAAGAACTTAAAACGAGAGATGTCCATAAATCACTATGAATAATGTCAAAAGGCATCAAATTACGAGAAGTAGAGGCTACAAATGGTAATCTAACATATTTTCCTAATGGACAAGAAGGACAAAGTGGAGTACTACGCGTACCCTTACAAGGAATAAAACTATTATTATGCAGAGAAGACATAATAGATGACCCTGGGTGACCCAAACGTGCATGCCACAAGGAAGGAGCAAGAGCGGCAAAGGTAGAAGGTGTGACTTGACTCGTGAAAATGGTGGTGATTGGATAAAGCTCTCCCATATTATTGCATCTCATTAGAGGTATCCCCGTCTTAAAATCCTTCACAGAAAATCCAAACGGATCAAAATTAACATGAAATCCAATTATCAGTGGTGAATTTTCAGACAGAGACTAAATTTTTAATTAAGTTAGGGGCATAAAGAACATTTTTCAAGACGAGATGTGGATGTGGGGGAGACAAATTCATATGACCATAATCGCGAATTGGAATTGAGTTGTCATTACCAACAATAATGCCACGATTATTGCTTAAATTGAAATAAGACGAGAGAGTACCTTATGCGTACGTCATATGAGAAGTGGCTCAGGTGTCCATGTACCAATTTGAGTCCTGGGATGTAATCCAAGTGTATGCATTACGACCTCAATATCCGTAGGTGTCGGGACCGGAGCTGGGCCCGCAGCAGTGAAGGCCTGCTGAGGCCGAGGCCCAAGTAGGTCTGCCTGCTGAGGCCGAGGACAAAATAGGCCTGCCTGCTGCCCTGGCCCAACACTGGATCGTGATGCATTATTCTGGATCGGGAAATTGGGCCTGGAAGCTGATTGTAATTGTGCCCAGTTTCCAGGATATGGCGTCAGTGGAAAATAAAAGTTGTTGGGCCGATGGCCACTGTCTCAGCCCCACGCCCAGAAGGCCCAAGGCTGCGGCCAGTTGGCCTACAGTACACTGTTCCAAGCACCATTGCTGTCGTCACCACTGTTTCGGCCACCACCACCGCCGTCGTTACCACCGTGACTGCCTCCGTGGTTCTTGCCATTATTTTTTCGATTTTGACCCTTTTTTTTCGGCCACCGTTGGTACGATTTTGGCCTGAATTTTTAGGTAATGAGTGAGGGTCGTCTGACGTGGCCAACTTCATGACGAAATTTGCTCTGGTAGCCACTTTCTTAGCCAACCCGGCATCTTCCAATGTGAGCATGGAACGGGCCTGATAAACTGGTGGGAGAGGATTACTTTGACGAAGCAGTGTCCCAACTCCGTTATATGCCTTTGATAGTCCTGGAACCATCTGAAGAACAATACAATCATTGGTAACGGGAGCACCAACGTTTTGGAGTTGATCCGCCAATTTCTTCATCCTTTTACAATAGGTTGAGACGTTCGAAAAATCTTCCATGTCATGTTGACATGGAAAAATTCCTGCTCAAGAGTGACAACACGAGAATTTTTGTTATCTTGGAATATATCACGCACCCTATTCCAAGTTTTCATCGCTGTATCGTTGGGTTCAATAATCGTCTGCAAGAGGTCCGTAGAGATAGTGGAATAAATCCACTAGAGAATGGTAGCATCAAGGGTTGTCCATATTGTAGGATCATCCTCGGGGTAGGCACCTTTTTCTTGCCAGTTACCGATGGGATAATGTGATAAATGACTTGATTTGAGCGTGCGTGAACCTTGAATAATTCCGCCCACATCGTGTATTGGAGGTTTTCCATCTCAAGAACAATTGGGATGTGGTTCTTGATGTTGGAGATTGTAAGGGCAGGATGAAACATGTTCTTTGACGTAGACATAACGAAAGAACAATAGGTGAATTAGGGATTTGGAAGAAAATTTGGGAAGAGAGGAAGAAATTACACGGAAATCGAGACTGAAAAAGGGCAGCGAAATTGTCTTTGTGAGAAGGTATTTTAGCCCTAGACTTCTGGTACCATGAAAGAAATAATCTCTTGAATTCTCATTGATGAAGAGGTATTTATATACAATTTACAATCCCTAATTATGGAAAATCATATTCCTACTAAAACAATAAATTCTAATTATACTTGTACAAGAATTCTACAACTATGGTAAATTTGTACAATAAAGTTGGGTGCAATTTGGTTTCGGTTTCCCGTGGTATACACACGGATATATTTCTATCACCCTTTTCCTACCTGAACTATCACCATCTATGTATTAAAACATATCTCGAAACTGTTTAGGACAACTATCAGTTGTTTTCTTTTCCTACCTGAATTATCAACTAAGTATGTTCTAATGTGATAGTCCAGATAATAAGATCAAATAACTAATAGTTGGAGTGTGAAACTCACGAAATAAGTGATATTTCTAAGTATATTGACCATTATCTTTCCGATGACAAGTCCATATTAGTTAAATTCAACTTTTAATAGCTTATGTCTAGTCTTAAGTTTAAAACACTCATGACTACATACTCAAAATGTCTATATAGGTAAAATATAGAGACTAGAATTGCATTGGAAATACTCAATATAATTTTTTTTTGTTTTACCCCTGATCAGGCAGGTGTATATATATGACCACCAACGAATCACTAGGGATTACATGTCACTTAATCAGTAAACCAAAACAAACCCTACAGAAGCAAATGAACTTGGTCAGGTGGTACTAACTTATTGTTGGGATACAATTGTTGCAGGGAACGAGAAGTAGGTAACTATTATAATGGTAAGAAATGATAAATTAAATATTACAATAAACTGGAAATCAAGAACTTAACAAACTGCTTGTGTGATTTGCTGAGTCGAGTGATGACACTTTGTCTTTAAGACAAGATTGCCCTGTGTATCTCCTTTTATGTTGTCGGACAATAGTCTCCCAAGATACAACAACAACTTCACAATTGAGCAAAGGAAACTCAAGTGTTACTCTTGAAGAACTTTGAGTTTAGTAACTTTGCTAGAGAGGAAGAAGATGAATTCAAAAAATTCTGGAGTATTTTCTAAGTGTTGTGTAGTGTTCTTCAATTGAGCCAAATGTCTCAATTTATAGTGTAAGGAGAAGACCCCTCAACTAGCCAACTAATGGCCTTCAATAGCCATGTAATGATACTTAATTGAGAGGTTACATTTAACCAAATAATGGTTGAATTCATGTGCCAAGTAATGGAGAATCAATGCTCCAAAACCAGCCCAAAGGTCAGAACTTTCCACCTTCCCGTCGCAGCTTTTGCCTCGCGCCGCTGAAGACCCAGCGCCTCCTGGGAGGCGCCCTCGGCCTAGGCTCGACGGGCCGCGCTGCGCCTTCGCGGCGATTTTCGACACGTTTCATCTTACACTTCGTACACTTCTTCCTTCGTTTACCAACGTGGAATACTTTTTCATTTGTCCAATAACCGTCCATCATTCTATGTCTCAAACGTATTACATACGTACCAATATCTCTTTCTCTAATGAAATTTGCGATACTTGGCACTACGTGTGCACGTGTGTGGTAACGACGTTTCCTACGTGCGGGGCCCCAATTGTTTGAGTCATAAATAATGGGATATATTTAATTCCACATTAGTAAATTTCCAACACTTATCAACTATTACACACAGGTTGCGAGACAAATAGTTTATGGCTAAAGATTACATATTTCTTACTCAGTAAAACAAAAGTACAGCATAATGAATCAAATAAAACTTGGTTAGTTACTGATGCTCTTAGGAACACCCCTACCAGTTACACCAGGACCTGCTGATGAGGGTATAAGCAGTTCATAGGGTGCAATACCAGCACCACAGCGGTTTCTAAGACTTGCATCCTCATTTCTTTCTTTTATAGTTTGCTCAATTTCCACCAATCTTGCAGAGAATCGTTCATACATTTCTGTTACTTCTCGATCATTGTTTAAGAAGCTGTGAAGCTGTTGTAGCTGAGGCAAGTATTTCTCGTCTAAAGAATGTGTCGACACAGCATCTTGAATGGCTAACAACTTGGTTGCTTGAAATTGAGTACGCAAAGATGACAAAAACGTTTACTCGGGGTCAAGAAGAAATTGCTTGTACTCAGGCACTTCTTCTTGAGGAATGAATTTTCGCATTAAGGTAGGGCGATGCAGCACGTAGCCTGCCAGCGGATACTGACCAAAGTTTATAGCTGCATGATGACCAGAAACAACCCAAAATCATTGAGGCAAGTATGCCAGATAAGTCCTCTTTGGAAGCAACGTTTGGCCACCAAGATTCATCTTTCTTCTCCGGGTGTCCCTTGTTTTTGATCTCATTCCACCAACCTTGGAGCTCGACATCTGACATGACCGAATCAGGCTCAGAATAGTATCACTCTACATAGGACTCCACAAGTTCATTTATTGCAGACCATATGAGAAGGCCATCAGCTGCATAAGGATAGTCCTCAATTACAAGTTTCACTCCACATGGCACTGTTGGATCTTCCACAGCCATGCCCCTGTTCATTATGTTGCTTAGTTTTCAGAAGAAAGTCTACACGTACAGTAAGAAGTGATTCATGGAATTTCACAATGCTTGAGGAGCTCGTATTAGCTTAGAGTAATTACAAATATAAGAGCATATTTAAGATAATAATTTCAACTGCAAAATGAGAAGTCTTCCGGAAATATTCCTAGCATAGGTTCATTTTTCATATAAGATTCTGTTTAAAATGCAGAAAAAAACCAGAAATTTCAAGAAACAACTTACAGGACATGAAAATATACGAGAGCAGTTTACCTTCTAACCAAATCAGCAGGCAATGCTTCCATATCAAACCGCTATAGGTTCTTGTAGGCAGCAGAGCTTAAATCCACCCCGTACTTCCCTGCACAGTCGAGTGCCTCAACAATTCCATCTGCACTTATAAAACTTTTCCTAGAAAAAGCATTGACCTGCAATGTGTAGTGCATATGAGGGTGGAGAAGCTTGTAGATTGGGTGCATCCAACTTAACTTCCTATGGGTGGCAATTATGTATGGTTCTGCACATGCGTGGATTCTCATCCCGCATCATTCAATACACATCTGGTTATGCACATGGAACTTCACTTGATGTGACAACATGAGTTCAAACTGTATATAGTCTACGCACTTCAGATCACTCTATTCAAACACAAGCCTATTTATTGTAAAATAGAGAGATAGTGGGGCAATCTCCATATTGTATTATTCCAAGAGTGGGAGCTATATTTGTAGGTCTACAAGTAAATATTCTATCTAAGGAAACAAAATCAGAAAAATCCCTAAATATCTCTACCTATGATTGTGCTATGTAATACTATATGAAAATGTGTTTATGTATATTTATCAATAATGTAATTTATGTGATGCCCACTCACTAGTCCAGAAAAGTATAGCACAGTTTGTGACAAGAGGTGTAGGGTTGGGTCTGCTTTTTAGAACACTCTTGCAGCATTAAATACATGATAATGGTAAACATATCAGTTTTATACGAAGAAATAACAGCTTAGATTGAAATAAGAGAAATGAAACTCCATCAATATGTGAATTGATTTCGACTCTTACCAATGATTAACCATTTGAAAAATGGTAGCGTCATTGGAGCAAACATGCGCTTTAACTAGCTTCCAAAGCCAATTAGCTGTAGCATCATTGCCAGGAGTGAATATACGCTTGGTCCTTGGAGGAAAATACCTGTTGGTGTGTAGAAGAGAACTGTTCTGGAGGCATAAGCTTTTCTTCCAGGCAAGGAGTTTATATTCTCAATATATGGCAGAAACATATCATGGTGTTCAAGTCTAAACAATCTCTTGTTCTCAATTGCCTGCACAAATTCATATGGTAATCAATCCTCAAAAACATGACTTTAAATGTTATTTGTACAAAGGGACACTGTCAAATATCATTTCAAGAAGTGGCGTTATTATAGAAGCTCTTCGACACTTTGAACTCTCTAGACAAATTACAGGAAGTGTTCATACTCGAGTTGCTCAAATCCAGTAGGATTATCAGGAATAGTAGGATCTAGTAGGAGCTTGCCTTGGAATGAAAGCCACATGAATGCACATTTTTGTAAGACCATACTTCCATATGATTGGGCCTACATATAGTAGAACTAAAACGACCATGAAATGGAACTCCAGAACAATATATGTCCCTTCTTATTAAGGGAGGAAACAATTTCCATAGACATTACGAAATAAGAGAGATGAAAAGAAAAATATGAGTGTCTCAAATTTAGGGGAAGGAAATTTCGGATTTTCTCTCTTTTTGTCATTCTCTGTCTTAACCAACAAAAGGTACATTGACTTCCTAACAATTTATTCAATTTTCTCATTTTCATGTTTCAATTTTCCCACAAAAATGGCCTTCTAGAGCCCCTCAATTGGTGCATGGACATCTGGGGAAGTTAATTAATACATTTTATTCCATACTTTTTATAGCTCTAACATGACTATGTGTACTCCTCATATATGACAATTTCTTTCTTCATTTATATCAATAAAAAGTACATGTTCAAGAAAATAAATTTAGCCAATAACTTGTTAAAAATAGGAAAATGAGGTGTTTTAGGGGTGCACTTAAATGAATTGCTTGAGAAAGCGAAAGAGAACGATGTTTAAGGGCCAGGGTGGCTACATTTGGTTCGGAGGTTATGGTGCAATAATCTATGGAGAAAGTGAAAGTATTTATGTCCTAGAGACAATCATCATTAGGGACAAATGTATTTGAACACATTCGTATTATTAATAAGATTAATATTTTGGCATTTGCAATTATTGAATAATTATTTGATTGTTTGTAATTATTCAGAAATGTGCATCCATTGAGCTTACATTGTTATTAATAGAGTGAGATATTAATGATAGAACGTAACTCTTAAAATAGCCTCGACTAATGATCATCGAGAATGGGATATCGATGATATGTGATAAGTCGACATGTGGTCTGCATCACATCCTTAGAGGATGTCGTATGTCTCACCTGCTACGAGTAATGGCTACTCGTGATGGACACATGGATACTTTGGAAGTATTGGTATACCCTGCTGATATACTGTTTGTTATACTTGTTTAAAGTATGATCAGCGTGTGGGAGATAGAAGTCCTTATACTTGAGGTCAATACGCGCCTTGTCTACAAAGTAATGTACTTTGATATCGTCCTAAGCTCAAATGCCTTATAGGTTGAGACACGACTTGTATTGGGTACATTACGATGTGGATTGAAGGTGGTAGTTGAGCCAAT